>CM062805.1:103635955-105024676 GCA_031772625.1 Pinus tabuliformis
CGAACTTAATCTTTGTCATGCTATTGTTCCCCAGAGAAACAAATTTATAGAGTAAGACTATTTCACATAGAATCTATTTCGTGGATCGGAAGAATCGATAAACTCTCCCGAAAACCATTGGCGCACGTGTAAACGAGGTGCTCTACCTTGCTGAGCTATAGCCCTTCCTTGCCAGTCTTGGTGATACACTACTATACTAACCAGATGGATCACTTTATGTCAAGGTAGATATTTCATGATCCAATACTATGATCCAATACGTTCCAATAAGTTCGATCTGTGCCAGGGACACATGGGCGATTAACTGAGCGAGGGCCGGTCAACCAAAGCGTAATGAAATCTCATATCGGTTTCTGAATGAGGGAGATTCCGAGCATATATTATATATGTCATTATGCATTCATTCGTTGCTCAATATTCAAAAACCTCCGCCAAGCTAAAATGGCCAAATTAGTAGGGAGAATGTCCAAAACCTCTGCCAAGGGAGCTGATCAAAAGTAAGTCAAATGAACCCGCTTGCTTGACGTTAGGAGGGTGAGCCTGTCGAACTCTTTTTTAGTTACTTATTTGCCCCCCAAATTAAGTAAAAAAAAATAAGTAAATTGAAAAGAAAGATATACTGCCTTCTTTTATTACGGGATTATGCCTTAGACCAGATTCCGCAGACAGCACTCTCTTACCGGATCGGATGGAGACAGCCTTAACCTTCTTATATTACCTGATTCCACAGCCTTCTTAGTATTATTGGTCCAGCGAGTCGACCACCTCACCCTTTTCATATGCCGGAGAAAGACAGACAGATTGAATGTTGCCTTCTGATATGAATGGAGAGACACTGCCAGCCTTCTTATATATGAGATGACGAGAGGACCCCGTGAAAGAATAAGGGCAGCTGCTGCCTTACCCTTCTTCTTTCACCGGAGAGAGAGACTGCCTTCTTCTATTATTGGTCCAGCGAGTAGAGCAAGCACCTATCATTATACCTTTCGTTTTAGGCCGGGTTACACAGCCTTCCGGCAGGGTGAGGTAACGAACGCTCGACTAAAAGGAGAGGGCTCGACTGTTAAGGAGAGGAACTTGAGTTGCTCGACCATACGGGAGAGGGTGAGTAAGCATGCGAGGATAGGAGCAGCTCCGTTTTCTTGCTATTAGATCTTGGGTGGGTGAAAATGGAGGAACTCGAAGACCGGCCCCTCACCAAAGAAGTAAATTGAGGGACCTTACCTTCGCTATGCGTAAGACCTAGACGTAGCGAAGGAAAGGCAAGATCTATAGTTACAGAATTACGGCACTATGGATCGATCGTAGTTGCCGTAACAAATTCACAAATGAATTCTAGATAGTGCCCAATTTAGAACCTTGCGGAGGGACCGTAGCTCCGGGAATATCTGGGGATCTGCCGAACAACCAACCCCCTAACCCTTTTGCAGCAAATGCTTTTATTCACAGTGAAAGGGGGCAACCAACCACATGAGTAGTTCGCTCCAAGACCCAACCAATTGCTTGCCTCCCTCCGGATGCCGAGATAGAGCAACACAACCTATATGCCCCAACACCGATACTTCCAACAACCTGCTTGGGGGATAAGCTTCATCGTCGAGAGGGGAACATCCCAGATCACCAGCTAAGGCCCCTAAATGACCGCTCAGTGATGAAGGAAGTACGAGTGCAAAGACAGCCAGGAGGTTTGCCTAGAAGCAGCCAACCTTGAAAGAGTGCGTAATAGCTCACTGATCGAGCGCTCGTGCGCCGAAGATGAACGGGACTAAGCGATCTGCCGAAGCTGTGGGATGTAAAAATACATCGGTAGGGGAGCGTTCCGCCTCAGAGGGAAGCACCGACGCGAGCAAGTGGGGACGAAGCGGAAGCGAGAATGGTGAACGTGATGGAGGGTTTGATAGAATAAACGTGTCTTGCAAGTTGTGTGGGCAGCGTATGTTAGGGGGGTTTTACAGATTGAAGTATAACCTTACACAAATCCCTGGATTTGATGTAGGGCCTTGCAAAAATACAAATCCTGAAATCATCTGAAAAGCCATGAGATCATTGGAAAATTTAGAGCACAATAGAGAGGCGAAAGCAGCAATGAAGAAGCAACGAACAAAGTCTATGTTAGGCTCAGGTGAACAAAGAAGTGGCATTGGTTCTACTTCAGCATCAATATCTACAACCATCCCGGTAGCTACCTCATCATTTTTTGTTCCTAGAACCACGCCTGATTCACAACCATCTATCACTTCAATGTTTAAAAAAACTGAGAAAGAACAAGCTGACAAGTTGTTGGCCAAATTTCTCCTTTGGAGTGATATTCCTTTTAGCGTTGCAAGGAATAATCCATTTTTCCAACCTGTTGTTGATGTTATTGCAACTGTTGGCCCAAAGTACAAAATCCCTTCTTATGATGACTTTAGAGGCCGGATTCTTCAAAATGAAAAGGTTGACTGCACCAAAAAATTGGAGGAGTTTAGGGCATCATAGGCACAAACAAGATGCACTGTGATGTCAGATGGTTGGATCGTCCAAAAGGGGAGAACCCTTATAAACTTTTTGGTTAGTTGTCCCAAGGGGACAATGTTTATGAAATCTGTCGATGCATCTTCACATATCAAAGATGCAAAAACTTTATGTGATTTGCTGGATGTGTTTATTTTGGAAGTGGGTGCAGAACATGTTGTCCAAATCATAACGGACAATGCTACATATTATGTTATTGCTGGCAGGATGCTTATGGAGAGGCGTCCTACTTTATTTTGGACACCTTGTGATGCACATTGTATTGATTTGACATTGGAGGACACAAGGAAAATTTCTTTCGTCAAAGATATTGTGAGTCATCAAAAAGCATTACAAAATTTATATATAATCATATATTTGTACTTAGCTTGATGAGAAAATTCACCAACAACAAAGAGTTGGTGTGCCCCGCCATTACATGGTTTGCCACCAGTTTCATATCTCCTCAATCCCTCTTGAATTCTCTGTGGGATGTGAAGAGAATGTTTCTTTCAAAGGAGTGGCATGATTTGACAATGAGTCGCAAACCAGAGGGAAAGGCCATATTCAAATTAGTTTCATACCAGGAAGACTTCTGGGCGGGAGTGCAGGAGGTGTGCACCGTTACTGAACCTTTGGTAAAGGTTCTTCGATTAGTTGATAGTGATAAGCCCGCAATGGGCTATTTGTATGAGGCCATGGACAGAGCAAAAGAATCCATTCAAGCCTACTATGATGATAAGGGAGATGAGGGGTTTCAGAGACATAGGATTGATGAACAATGGAACAACACACTCCATCGTCCCATTCATGCTGCAGGGATCTACCTAAACCCCACATTTTCTTACCCATGTGGGTTTGTATTTGATGCTAAGATCATGGATGGATTCTTAACCTATGTTCAAAGGATGGTGAGATCTCCAACAGAACGTACAGAAATCTCCAAAGAAATTGAGACATACAGGATGGCAAGTGGCACATTTGGCTTTGACATGGTTGTGACTGATAAAATGACTAAAATGCCAAGTATTTTTTAGTTTGTTTCAAATTTCATTGTCTCTTCAAGTTCATAACTTCATACTTTGCTTCAACTTTCAAATTTCATTTTTTTCTTATGTTTATTTAAAATTTTATTTGTAATTTTGTTGTAGATGCATGGTGGAGAATGTATGTTGCCAGGGTACCCCTTCTGCAAAAGCTTGCCATTCGAATCCTCAGCCAAACATGTAGCTCTTCAGGATGTGAGCGCAATTGGAGTGTATTTGAAAAAATACACAAGAAGAAGCGCAATAGGTTAACACTTGAAATATTGAAAATTTCCAAATAATTTTTTGAATTCATTAAACAATATTTTTTTATGATTATTATTTCATGATCTTTGTACAGGTTGGAGTCCCAGCGACTTAATAACATGGTCTACGTCTACTACAATCTTTGATTGTGGGTGAGGCAACTTGAGAGGACACCTGATATGGAGGCCATCTCATTGGATGGGCTTGACACCACTGCTGCATAGAGGATTGAGGCCGAGAGGCCTCTCATGGAGTTTGCTGATGATTAGTTAGGGGAGGGGAGGGGGAGGCGGAGGCGGAGCAACAGGAGGAAGAGGTGACACCACCTACCCGGGCTACCCCTGCCACCAGTAGAGGACGTGGTCTACCTCCTATAGCTCCTAGTTCTTCAGCTTCTAGAGCACAGCAGAGTCCATTGCCAACTCCACCAGCATCTACATCTAGAGGGAAAGGGAAAGCTATTACATTTTCTCACAAGAGGGGCAAAGGAAATCAGTAGTATTAGACTTTAGTTATTTGGTTCATTTCATTGTATATGACATTATGACTCATGAGATACATTATTATATTTTTTGTTGATATTTTGAGGCTGGGTTGGGAGTCATGAGTCAGGACTTACTATTCAAGAGTAAGTCCTATTCAAGAGTCAGGACATGATTGATGATTCATTGTTATGTGTGATGTAGCACTAGAAATTATATTAAACATCTTATATATTAGTTCTTTTATCATATTTATGTGTCAATGTATTTATTTTATGTTGTAGATGCTTTAGATTTTAAAAAAATTGAAAAGAAATGAATATTTTTGTATGTTACTATTTTTTCCCAATTTTTACCGATTTTTATGATTTTTTCCGATTTTTTCCCCTCGCCGATAATATCCCGATAATGATTACTGCAATATTTGTCAAAATATCTTTAAAGTCCTCTGATGAAGGTATTATTGATTCTGACTTCATTGTCATGTCTTGGAATGTCATCATCTTCTTATAGGGAAACATCAAACAAAAAAAATTCCATGTTTAACATGAATGTACCCAGTTCTTTAAACCAAGGTAAAATGAGAATTGTGTCAATCTCTTCATAAAATATAGTTACAACATTGAATTGAGATATATTTTCATAATCATCAATTATTACTTGCAGGTTATTAATTTTGTATTGTGCTTCAAAATAAGAGGCATCTTTATTCTCAATTATATTTGATTCAAGAAGTAATAATTTATTTGCCAAATCAACAATCTAATTTTCTTCATGATTCTCATTTATAATGATATTAATCTCTTTTTCCAAAATATTCCCCTTCATTGTACATAAACCATAACATGAGATCATGCTACTACCTTTATACAAGAATCTTCCATTACTAGTCTCCATTTTGCGTCCGTTGAAAATTTACCATTTTTCACTTAAACTTGGTACTTTATAGTTTAGGTATTATCCAATACCTCCTTTTTTTCCTTTTTTTCTTCTTTTAATATACTTCTCAAAAATAAGTACCCCTTAAATTTGCTCTTTTAGTTTCTAATTCACTTTTTCTCTCATATATATAATTTATAAATATATACTTTAGCCCCAAGGGTTAGCTCAATTGGTTGAGTCCCTATGGTTAAAACACCTTTGATATTGAGAGGTCACAAGTTCAATTCTCTCCACAATCTCAGGGTAAAGCTCCATGGTTGAGCCAATAAGAATGGTCCCTTCAGGTGAAAATGCATGGTACAAATATTTTGTGGATGTAACAGTCACCGATCTCAGGGGTTTGTGAACCACACACATAAACATATATATGCGTTGAATATATTTCCCCTTGCTTAATAAGATCCCCTTTAAAATACAAAATGTTCCTAGAATATAATAATTTCCCCTTTTCACTTTTAATGTTAAACCCTTTTTACTTTGAGTTATTCAACATTTATACTTTTAATGTTATAAAGCCATATGAAGTGGTATAGGAGATTTTTTTATGAATCCTTCACCCCCTTGTGAATAATAATATTCACTTTTCTTTTTATAACATTTTTTAATGAAATTTTAACTTTAATGGTTTGTTATAGATACTCTTGGAGGGTCACAACTATTGGTATGATTGATATGGTATATGTCATTCCCCGAGCATTTTCCTTCTGCGGTAACCAAACTTTCACGACTTTTTTTTCTTTTTAAATCAAAAGTTATAGATAGGAATAGAACCAAGCTTATGGAAGGGGTTGTACAACTATGATATAGCACTAACATTTGTACAGCACACAAAATATTTTGGTACAAAAACAATTGTACAATGGGCATGGCAATGACACATATGATGTACAACAACAATTAAATATATGTTGAACTGTACAGGTGAACACCATTCATACGAATGGCTTCTTGCTACTGAAAAATGGTATCATGGATCTATACAATAGGAGAAGGATGGAAATTTACTACAAGGTGGTTGCAACAGGGGGCAGGGTGGTAGCTTGTTGGGTGTACAACAATGTAAAACGATGGTTGTACGACAAGTTAAATGCATGCACAATGATTTTTTCTAGTTGGTTGAAGTGTGGTACAATGCAAACCATATTTTTATTCCATCAAAGAGTCGTCAAAGAGTGCTTCATTGTTATAATACCACAGTACAGTTGTCCAATAATTTCACAATAACATATTTAATTGTCATCCAATGTGTAACAAATTATGATAGCAATAATCTAGAACAGTGGTCAAATTTGTTATGATATTGATGCCTATGATCTATGAAGAAATCTTTTTATTAGAGATACCAAGCAAATATTCTTGGCTAGGCTCTTGTGGGCTATTTTATTTTGTACTTTGCCACTGTAAAAACCTTTTATACTATACAGAGTGCATAGTTCTTAGGACATACTTTTTTTCTTCAAATTTGTACCTTTTTTCTCTCCTTTTTCTTCAAATTTGCAGCTAACTAATATTTTCACTAAAATTATTGAAATACAAATTGCTAAAGGCTCACTTTTTTATGTTTGATCAATAACATCAAAATAGGAGAAACTACAAAATTTAGAATGTGTCCAAAATCCTAGATCATAAGTGAGGCTATGTTGCAATTTCCCGAACCCAACACCAAGTAATCAGTTCCAAGCAATTATTAATTGAACAAATACATGGCTAAGCTCCTAACCAAAAATATTTAGCGTAATCAAAATTACTCTATCTGAATCACACACACAAACATATCTATGCCCAATAAACATATCTTCGTTAATAAATAATCACAAAACTTACTTGGGCTCCCATCCTAGGATAATGACTCAACCGAGAAAATACAAATTACAAAATTGATCACAAGCCTCTCTACACTCTCTTTGACCTAGCACACGCTCACTGAGAAACCTCTCTCAATCATGTGTTGTTGTTATGTCTTAGCCCCTCACTTTAGGCTCAATTTAACTTTCCTAAGCTAAGATTGACAATCGAAATTAGCTCATCAAGTTAACTCAAGATAAGTTACTTTAGTTAACTATCATATCTTTACCTTTTTCTACTTTAACTCTAGTACAAGACATAAATTTAGCTCACTTTACATGCACAACTCATGCATGTTAGATGTAACATATTGCATGCATGCAACTCACTTGCACACTCTTAATGCCGCATGCAAGCTCCTAAAGAGGCAAATCAAGGTCCTTCTAGTCAAGACACAAGACTAGAAGTACCTTCCAAGCTATAAACTCAACACTCCCTCTTAGTGAGGGAGGTACTTCTAGAAGAACCTCCACCCGGATCCGTCTCCAACACCACCACGTTATTTGTTGTTGTAGGAGCTCCCTCTTAACTAGAATACTTTCCTACTACATGTTGCGGAATCTAATCTAAAGACCTATTCCTTCCAACCATGGTCCTCAGATCCTGATCCTGATCGTCTAACAATGTCATATCATACCAGCTAAGGCTCCTAGAAGTACCTAAAGAATCATCATTCCTTGCCACCTGCTCCCTCTCAGGAACTAACACTATTCATGTATACAAGATCCCCTCGGATATACCCCCAGGTTGTTCCAGCAAAATGTATGATTGCCCCTACCTGGTGCCATGCACTAGAGCTACATCCAAGGTCACTCCCTCTAAATATAGAAGCACATGTCCATCTCTGAACAAAACCCTATATCAAGCATCCCCCAAGGTTGATACTAAGAGCACGTGTACCATGTTAGGCCCCTATACTACTAGTGTAGGGGCCTAACAACCATCAACCCCGGAACAAATAACATCCCTATCACCTGCAGAAATCCTCCTTACTCTAGCTGGAATCTGACACATTCCCTAAAAAGGTATTAGTAACTTAGTCATTGCATGCATGGTACTAGTCCCACTAAACATGTTGTAGTTTGAGCATGTCTAAAACACTGCAGAACATTGACCTCAACCCTGCCATGTGACTGGACGTTCTATTGTCTACTAGCCATAACCCATTGTCCTCATACACAACAATACTATTGCATGAAACACAGGCAACTAGAGAAAATCCCTTCTCAAATTTCTCCGTAAAGTCATCAATCTCAATTTGTGTTGATACAGTCACTTGACCGACCTTCTTCTTCTTCTTGTATGGACATTGGCTCACATAATGACCAATCTTGTGACACACAAAGCAATTCACTTTGCTCATGTTCCTGAAGGAAGCGAATCCTCAACTTCCCTTTACTTTACTTTTGCCCTTCACAACAAGAGCAAAACTCTCCTCATTATCCTTACAGCATGTTGGCCTACAGTTTTGGAATTCCTTTTGTCTCTTCCTGTATGAAAACATCCCACAATCTATCACAATTGGGGAATTCTCTTGCGCAACAATCCCATCAACAAAGACATCCCATTTCGAAGAAATACCACTGAAGGATGATTAGACCAACTCTTCGGCATTCACTAGCAATAGTTTCCCCCACTGCTACCAAGTCATCTCTAATCTGAGTGATCCTAGATAGGTATCATGCCATTGTGTTAGTTTCAAACATCTTGGTGTTTCTCAGTTTCTCCTTCAACACCATCCTTTTGTTTTGTTTGTACTCTGGTTTAACTTGGTTGAAGATACCCACATCTCAATGGTAATTTCTTCCCCATCACAAGGTATAATATGGTATTTTAATGGGTTCCAGTATTATTGATTTGGCCTTCACATTCTTCTTATTAAACTCAGCCAACTTATTAAGATATGTGGGAATTTGGACGACCTTCTCGTCAATGTCCCACAACTCTTGCTCTGCAAATAATAGAATAATCACTCCTTCCATGGGTTGAAAATCCCTACCCCATCCAACCTTTCCTCATAAAGTAACCCAGTAGTCATCTCAAACCCCACTGACTAACAGTAATTTTCACCATTTTATATTAATTATTTTTAAATGGGCTCTCTTTTTCCCTCTTTTCCTGAATCGTTCCCCCCCTTTCTTTTACTCAAAAATTGCTCATAAAAAAAATTCCTCTCAGCGTTGTTGTTGCCCAAATTGTATAGACTAAACCACAACAACACTCAGGATGGGGGTTGTCACTCTGATCCCTGCCCTCGATGTTCTAGTTGTCTACCTACAACAACCTATGGGGGGTTAGTCCCTATGAAATGGAAGAAGCAAAGACCTATCGGCAACCGAAAAGTTCGTGAGACAAAACTGAATGGCCTAGCAACTTGGTCAATTTAGCAAGTTTGATGGTTAGATTAAATTATCTTGAAAGACCAGTGCCTTAATGGAGTTAAGCAATTGCTTTATATAAATTATTTACCAAGTAATCGGATAAACAGTTGTTGCTTTATGATGCTCCACTATCCTCCTATATGACATGCAATGCCTAAAATCTAAGTGAAACGCAGAATCTTGGTTTATTTTAAATTAGATGTCTACTTAGGTGAATCCTTCCTCTCAACTATTTTGAAGTTCGTCTCTAGAGTAGGTTGTGAACGATAAACCCAAGGGATGATAGCAAAGGCATTGCAGAGATTGTGGCTTTGACGACTGCAAGGTCATTGTGTTAACCACAAAAGAGGATCTAGGCTTCACAAGTTGGGTGACAAAGGTGGTCATATCCTTCTATTAACTAAGCTTATGCTTGGAGATAAATTAATTAGTGCAGAACTAGTCTTAAAATACAAGTGCACAATATGAGTGATTACTCTTAAGGTCAGATTGTTAAGGTTCTCAAGTAGTTAAAGAGAAGTTGCAATGATATTCAATTGATAACAATGAAATACTTAACAATGGATAATGACAATCTTCAACATAATTGCTCAATAAGCTAAATAAATGGTTGTTGCCACGATTACCAATAAACAATTGCTCAAAAAATTACCATAAATCAATAATGATTCTTAACATAACTAGCAACTTCAAAGATTACTTAGATAATAAAAATGTCAATGGGACAATTAGGTGTAAAAGAAAAAAATTGAGTTCCTTAAGAACACAATTTGATTACTGCAATATTTCTCTTATCACAATTATGATTAGACAATTGCTTTAAGAGTGACTTGAATCAACAAGTTAGCAAATCCACAAGGATTGATTATTTCACAATGAAGAATGTTTTCACTTGTCCAATAACCAATGATAGAAACGACAAACTATAATTATTTCTTTAATTACAACGTCACAATAATACCAATGATCAATGAGGAAAAGAGAGCAAAAATCCACAATGTTACTCTTTAAGCCAATCTTATCAAACAATAGCCAATTCAATTATCCCTATTAGAGCACTTTTATTTGTTAATGAGATGCAAGGGATGCAAGATGAAGCAAGCTAGAAAATGATGATTGCAACAATAAGAAAGGCACCCAATTCCACTAGAAAACGCTTATTCAATATGCAAGGAACAAGAGCCAAGTAAAATTAGAGAACTACCGACCACTTTTAACACCACTGCTATGCTTAATTCAAACTTTATGCAGTATATATCAGACCTCTAATTGTTATGACAACCTTCAAGAAATGATAAGTAATGCAAGCCAAAAAAATGCCAATGATTTGTAAATGATAAAATATGCTTGCAATTTGATTATTATGCCATTGTTAGGTGATTTTATCACTGTTGTAGGTGACTTTATATGGTTGTAGCAAACACATCAGATCTGGAAATTTCCCAACAGTCCACAAAAATTCACTTATATGCACTCAATTTGACTTCAAGATTAATTCTTATTTAGGTGATTTATAAGTGAATTTAGGGTTATTTTAGATCTGTTTAAGCACTAAATACACTACTATCATAAAATCCTTCATAATTATAAATGAAGGGCTAGAAAATTGTTCCAGACACAAGATGTTAGTCCACTACAACAATACAAGAATCAAAGGTGACTGAAAATAGGGCTAGGGCAAGGCTTCAAGGCTACAAAAACCCCAACACTAGGGCTTGAAGAGGCAAAGGATAAGGCTAGGGGCCAAAAAAGGGCAACGATAGGCCAAGAGAGGCTAGAAAGGGCCACGACTAAGGGAAACAAACCCAATAGGGTTGACGTCAAGGAAAAAGAGATCAATGGGAGGGGTCGAGCAGGCTAGAGGTCCTCCTAGGGCCACGGCAAGGCCAAAGATGGCAGCAACTACGGGAAAAATCGCTCTAAGGGTTGGGGCAAGGGCAAAAAGGCCATAAAAAGGGTTGTCGTTAAGCCTAAAAGGCTAGTGTTTTAATGGAAAGCCCCTTATGGGGTTGCCGCTCAAGGAAAAGAGCCTTAGAAGGCCACGGCCATCCCTAAAAGGCTTGCGGCGAAAGAGAGGAGGGGGACCAAGGGCCAAAGAAGGCATCCCAAGGTTACGACTAGGCTAATGAGGGAGGACGAGGGTTAAAAAAGCCCTCTAAGATTCGCGGCTAGAGCAGAGGAGGAGGATGACTAGGCCTAGAAGGCCTAATAAAAATTCAAACCCCTGCAATTGCGAAAATTCTCGACAAAAATGCCCAAAAAAGCACTTCCTTGGGCCTCATAATGTTGGTTGACTTCTCTTCTTCAGTTGGACGTTGAATTTTTGGAAGTTGGAGAGGCTAGATCTTACCCTTAAGGGCCTAGATCATCCTTCCTTGCTTGGATGAATAGCGTAAAAATAATGTGTTGCTTCAAACCCTTGAGTTATCACCTACACAAATCCATAAAAGAATTCCAAACCCCAAATATATATACAAAATTCTAAAACACCAAATACCCATGTGTTGCAAAATAACAAGGGTTAGAAAAATAATTTACAAAATATTTATAAATGTACAATATTTATAAAATAAAATTACAAACTCTCATTAGCATATTAATTACTCTTGGCCCAAGATCAAATAATATTTTTTAATATAATTTTTATAATAAATGGCAATGGATGAATAATTTTAAAAGATAAATTGGTCAAAACCCTTCTACAAAATAATTTACCACAACAAAATCTTAGAGCTCAAACAAGGTCGATCTTCCCCACTATCTATGACCTTAAAGCCCAAGGGTTAGCGTACTTGCAAATCTGTATAATTTTCTCAAAATAAAACGGTTAGGTTATTTGTTCAATCAAATCACCTAAGATAGCTCGTACCAACAAAATGTTCTTTTTAGCATAGTTAAAATGAAATAATAGTTAAAATTCATTTAGCACAATATAGGATAACACATAGGTAGCACATACCATAGATCATCAAATAGAAGAATACCTTGAACTGAACCCCAAAGTCTTTCTATTATGATAAAAAATGTTCTCAGTAGAGCAGCAGCTCAATACCAGCGTTACAAAAATTTTCTCATCCAAAGATTGGATGGAAATAAAAGCTCAATAGTTTCCTTAGATAGAGAAAACCCCTCGAAGTGGAAAAATAACGACTAGTTGGCTTTATCCTCGTCAAAATAATCTCAACCGTCGAAATTAACTTGATCATCTTTTAATCTCCACTGTCAAATTTTTTATTTTGACGAAAAAATCGAATTTCCCTCAAAAACCATTTTTTATTGATCCAAAATTAATATTTTGGATTAATTTCCTCAAAAATTTGACTTTGACTTAACCACCAAGGTCTAAGGGCTCAAATTTTCTTAAAATATCCATTTTTTCCTTGGTGGAGGACCTCCAAGAATTGACTTCTTTTTTACCCACGAAGTTTTTTATTATTTTAGACTTTGCGAGAAATTATTTTTCTATTAAAAAAAAATTGACAAAATTAATTAATTTACTGGCTTATGATTTTAATTTAATTTTGTTGACACCTAATCCGAAATGGATGAGGTGAAGCCGGACAGTCATCTAGAAGATGAACTGATCCGTTTCTTTTGTATATAAATAATTGTTATCTAATGTGAAATATCAAGTTGTCTTGCGTTCATCAATAGCTGGAGTTACCCTGGCCTGACATGGTATCAGAGCCCAGGTCCCAGTCCCTTAAATTAGCTGTAACTCCTGCCTCTGCCTCTGCGCTCCCTGGCCTCCTCTGTCGCTGCCCCTCTCTGCGCTGCCTCTGACATACCTGCTCTGGCATGGTCTGTCCCGGGTCTGACCTGAAACATCTCAGTCCCAACGCATCTGTACATCCCATTCATTCTGAAACAGACCAAGCATTCCAGGAATACTGGCAGCTTGTAACGGCCTCGGCTTTACTGCCTTTGGTGTATTGACAAGCACCAAGTTTGTTTCGTGCAATTTCCAGGGCGACGCCGGAAGAACCCGTGGTTTCCAAACGTTCGGGTTTGCTGTTCAAGAAAAGGCTTGGAAAGAAAAACATATTGCGGAATATGGTACTGGAGATCACTTTCAACACATGAACTCCGGGCTGCTCCATATAAAATACTGAACTGCGGTATTGGCTGCATTTGAAGACTATCGTTTTTTATAAAAGACTGTGTTTGATTGTTATAAAGAACTGCGTTGAGTTTGAAGACTATCATTTTTTGTTATAAACAGTCATAGCTATTATATGCGCACTTGTATTGAAGACTGACTTGAGGACTGACGTGATAGCTATTATATGAGCATTTTTTGAAGACTGACGTGATAAGAACAGCGATACCATGGCGTAGATATGGACAGCGGCTACCATGGCGTGAAGACAAGGCCGACACCTGTATTCCACCTCTGGACAGCGGCTACCATGGCGTAAATGACAAGGCCGAGAACTGTGTTCCACCTCTGGGCAGCGGATACCAAAGCGTTTTCATGCAATATATATATATATATATATGTGAGCGCCCTTTTTATTGCTAGAACAGTGATATACATTGATATATGTGTGAAAAGTAATATGTATATGAGCGCCCTCCTTTTAAAACAGTGATATACATTGATGTATGAGCGCCCTTTTCTTAAAACAGTGATATACATGTGACAAGTGATATGTATATGAGCGCCCTCCTTTTAAAACAATGACATACATTGATATATGAGCGCCCTTTTTTAAAAACAGCGATATACATGTGAGAAGTGATATGTATATGAGCGCCCTCCTTTTAAAACAATGACATACATTGATATATGAGCGCCCTTTTTTAAAAACAGCGATATACATGTGAGAAGTGATATGTATATGAGCGCCCCTTTTTTAAAGAGTGATATACATGATATATATGTGAGCAGTGATATATATGCTGATGGAATGTTAAGAGAAAAATAAAATGCATAAGGCTATCATATAAGAATTTCTTTTTCTCTCTCAACAGAAGTGTTTTCGGCAGAGATATTTTTTTTTACAGAATGCATTCAATCATTTCAATGGTCGGAATAGTTCTCACTGGCAAGGAGAACTATTCTGAATGGTCTCGGATGGTGAAACACACCCTCATCTACAATGAGCTGTGGAAAGGAGTGTGTGTCGGAGAAGAAGACAGAGACCCTGTGCAGCCCACATCAGACAAAGAACTCGCCATTTGGGAAAACAAGAACAGCAAAGCCTTTGCATTGATTGCAGCATCTGTCAATGAGGAAGTAAGTCGTCATATTTCCTGCTATTCCACTGCTTTTGAAGCTATACAAAAGCTGAAAGAACTCTATGATACACATTCTGCACTTGAAGTTGTTCAGCTCATGATTAAACTCTTCACTCTTGAACTGAAAAATAATGATCCTCTTGCTCTTGCATCTGAAATAAAGTCTATAATGCATGATATAAAATCCACTAAGGTTGAGCTGGATATCTCTCTTATTGCCTTTCTCAAAGCACTCTATCCTACCTACTCCAATTATCTTGAGTCTTTACAAGCAAATGGAAACCTTAAAGATATAACCTTTGACTCTCTTGTGAAAAAGTTTGCTGAAAGAGAGAAAGCCTTTGGAAAGAAAACAGTCCCTGAATCTTCTGAAGAGACTGTTTGCCTTGCTCACAAAGAAAAGCATCCTGCTCAAGATTCTGCAAGAGGAAGAGGTGGACGAAGAGGAAGAGGAAGATACTTCAGAGGCAGGGGGGGCAGACATTCTCAAGAAGAAAAGGCAGATCTGCATTGCATTCGCTGCAAACGAAATGGATCACATGATGCTTCTACATGCAAGCTACCATGGGACAAAGTTGAGCAGAGAAGAAATCAGCAGAAAGGTAAAACTGATGACTCAGACAAAGGTAAAGCACCCGAATCTGCACACTATATTGAGGCACAATGTAATATTGGAGTAAATGAAGATTTGTTTAATGCTTCACTTGCTTCTTCGAAAAATGACTGGTTGCTTGATTCAGGAGCAACCTGTCATATGACTCATAGGAGAGATTTCTTTGAAGATTTCACTAACAATGTTGATGGAGCAGTATACTTTGCAGATCAGTCAAAAATCAAGCCATCAGGGCTTGGCACAATCAGGCTTAAACTGCCTGGTCTTCCAGACTTTCTTCTGGATCATGTTCTATATCTCCCACAGCTGAAGAGAAACTTGTTGTCCCTGGTTCACATCCGCCAGCAAGGTCACTCCATTCACATGTTTGATGGCAAGCTTGAGGTAAGAAAGGCATCTGACCACTCACTTGTCATGAGGGGTATAGAAGAAGAAAGACTCCTTAAACTGCAAGGAACCTCTGCTCATGCACAGCATTTCTCATATATTTCTCATCATGAAGAATGTACACTTCCATCAAGTTTATTATGGCATGCTAGATTTGGGCATTTAAACTATGATAGTCTCCGCTTGTTGAAGAAAAATGGTGTTGCTGGTTTGCCTACAATTCCTAGAAAACATAAACAATGTGATGCTTGCATTCTAGGAAAGCATAGCAAACAGTCTTTTCATGATTCACATTCAAGAGCACATAGGAAGCTTGAACTTATTCATTCAGATTTATGTGGTCCAATGCCTGTTCCTTCTGCAAATGGAAATAAATATATCATGACATTTATTGATGATTACACCAGAATGTGTTGGGTTTACTTATTGAAGAACAAATCTGATGCTTTTCAAACATTTAAGAATTTTCATAAGTGGATTGAAAATGATGCACAATCTCATATTGGGTCTATTCGCACTGATAATGGAAAAGAATATACATCAAATGAATTTGAACACTATCTTCGCCAACATGGGATTAAACATCAAACAACTGTGCCTTATAATCCTCAACAGAATGGTGTAGCTGAAAGAATGAACAGAACAATTTTGAATATGGTACGATCTATGCTTTTCTTCAAGAATGTAAAGACAATGTTTTGGGCTGATGCTGTTCTATGTGCTGCATATATAAAGAATAGATGTCCATCTAGTGCTATAAGAAACAAGACTCCTTATGAATTGTGGTATGGACATGTTCCTTCGGTCAAACATCTCAGGATATTTGGTTCCACCTGTTATGCTTTAATACCAAAGGTACATAGAAACAAACTTGGTGCAAGAAGTCATAAGTGTATCTTCCTGGGGTATTCAAACACATCTAAAGCATACCGCCTTTATGATGAAGTAAATAAAAAGTTTGTTTTATCTAGAGATGTCATTTTTCTTGAATCATCCAAATCTGACAGTGTTGTTGAGCGGCAACTTGATCGCTTGGATAGATTCACAAAACCAAAATCATTCCAAGAGTTTGATAATCAGATTCCACATCTTGAAGGGGGGATTCCTATACTAGATCAACATGTGGAATCTTCTTCTGAAGAACAATCTCCCCTGCATGACACTCCAACAACGGATGATGCTTTAAGTTATGTAATTGATAGAATTGGGAGACTCAATCTTGATTCAGACCCAACTCAATCAACAGAACAGCCTGGACCATCTCAGAAAGGTCCCCCAAAGTGGCTGACAAAGACACTTGAAAGTGTTCATCCTGATGAAATTGGAAAAACAGGAACCCGAAATTCAAATCGACAAGATGGAGGTGATGTAGATAACTCTAATTCACCTGTTGATATGGATGTTACTTATGATTGTGAATTGAACTTGTCTACAGATTTTGAACCAACTTCCTTCAAAGAAGCTGCTTCTTATGATGAATGGAAAGAAGCGATGCAGAAGGAGTATGATGCCCTCATAAAGAATGGCACTTGGAAGCTGGTTGATCCTCCATTTGGAACCAAACCAATTGGCTGCAAGTGGGTCTACAAGAACAAGTACAAAGCTGATGGCTCACTTGACAAGCACAAAGCTAGGCTTGTGGCAAAAGGTTTTGCACAGAAAGAAGGGGTCGATTACGAGGAAACTTTTGCTCCCACAGCAAAATGGGCCACCATCCGGACACTCTTTGCACTAGCTGCTCAGAACGGTTGGAAAGTCCATCAAATGGATGTAAAAACTGCATTCTTGAATGGAGATCTAAAAGAGAATGTTTTTATGTCCCAGCCTGAAGGATTTGCTGTGAAAGGACATGAACACAAAGTATGCAAACTTGTGAAGTCCTTGTATGGCCTCAAACAAGCACCACGAGCCTGGTATGAAAAACTAACTGAGCATCTTCTGAAACTCAACTTCAAACATTTTGATCTTGATGATGCAACTTTATTTGTCAAGAAAGTTGGCAAAACAGTTGTATATCTTGTGGTATATGTAGATGATCTTTTAATGACAGGGAACAATGAAAGCTATATTGCATCCATAAAGAAAGAATTAGGAAAAATTTTTGAAATGACTGATTTGGGCTATGTTCATTACTATCTTGGCATTGAAGTAACCCAACATCCAAAGTCCATATTTCTTTCTCAAAAGAAATACATTGGAGATTTGTTATACAGATTTGGCATGACAGAGTGCAATCCCCTTTCTACTCCAATGGAACAAAACTTGAAGCTCACATCTACTGAAGGAAAGGAATTTGAGGATGCAACAAGGTATAGACAGCTTGTAGGAAGTCTCATCTACCTCACTACTACCAGACCAGACATTTCAATTGCTGTTGGAATCCTCTCCAGGTTTATGCAAAAGCCTTGTGAGGGACATTGGTCTGCTGCAAAAAGAGTTCTAAGGTACTTGAAGGGAACTCAAGACCTTGGAATCAAGTATACACAGGTGGACGACTTCAACTTGATTGGATACTCTGATTCAGACTTCGATGGAGACAAAGAAACTGGGGTATCTACTTCAGGATATGCTATGAGTCTTGGATCAGGAGCTGTCTCCTGGAGATCACGCAAACAATCAGTACCAGCGGATTCCACAACAGAAGCAGAATACGTGGCAGCAGCTGAAGCAACGAAAGAAATTGTGTGGCTCAGGAAAATTCTTGAAGATTTGCAAGTAAAACAAATACAATCTACTCCACTCATGATTGATAACACATCTGCAATAAAGTTGGCCAAAAATCCAAAGTTCCATGATCGTACTAAGCACATCAATACTAAATATCATCTGATCCGACATCATGTTGAGGCCAAAACAATCCATCTCCGTCATTGTTCCACAAACGAACAAATTGCAGACATCTTCACCAAAGCGCTTGGAAGAGAAAAGCTTGAAAGATTCAGAACGATGCTTGGACTCACCAACATCCCTTCAGATTAAGGGGGGGAATGTTGACACCTAATCCGAAACGGATGAGGTGAAGCCGGACAGTCATCTAGAAGATGAACTGATCCGTTTCTTTTGTATATAAATAATTGTTATCTAATGTGAAATATCAAGTTGTCTTGCGTTCATCAATAGCTGGAGTTACCCTGGCCTGACAAATTTAGCTAGAAAAATTAATTAATTGACTCTAGAGGGAATTTAATAATTTTTCCATCCTCATATTTTAGCCATGGTGTTTGACTACGAGGGACAGTGCACTAAAATATTTTTTACATCAATATAATAACGAATTCAAACCTTAGAAGGGGAAATACACATTTAGACTAGACCCTCGAGATATTACCCAATTCTACCACACAATATGATCTAGTATGAAACCAAGTGTTTGTAATAAAATAATTTAGTCATTGTGTCTCACTGCGAAGGACCATGCACTAAAATTATTCTCAAACACACTTTTACAACACACTCGATAACACTAAGACTCACCTAAGACCTTGTCAACGAATTCCACCTTAGCTTTGGGGTTATATTGCTAGAAGAAAAACTGCTAGTTAGGCGTGTTTACAAACACATGTAACTTGGGGAGGTCAAAAAACTTCCTAGGATGAAATCTTTTGCCAAAATCAAAGGCTTACCTAAGTGTTGTTACATAATTAAATGGTTATACTAGCAGCATTTACAATATACATTGCAAAAATTGGGTTTACAATGGTAACTTCACGCTGGCAAGTGACTTTGATCTCGGAAAAAGTTTCTCTACTTCTTTGTACTCTTGCTTCCTTGGATATATGACAAAGTGTGGTCAACATGACATGTTGCTTCATTGAAGGAATGTGAGAATCCAGAATATTGTATCCAAGAAAACGGAAGTCCATCAAATATATATTCGCTCAATCAAAATCATCATGTATAACACACCTTCTAGGATACAAAAAACCTATTCTAGGACATCAAAACATAAAGACAAAATGTAAATGCATGAAAAGAAAACTAACTAATGACATACATAAAATACAATACAAAGGATGCCCTATGGCATTAGATGTCATACCTATTCCACAATCTGGAATACCTTTTTGCTTACAAGTAGGTCGATAGGTTGCTTGTCTAATGTCCCTTGTTCAATTCTGACCCTTTAGGCTGATGAAGGCTCTCATCACTTAGTTGCACACCTTTATCAAATTCGAGACTTCTTCATTTCTTGTCTGGCAAATGATATGAAGAAAAACGAAAGATATGCAAGAAGAACTCAGTCACAATTGCATTATGCTCAGAACAATGACCTTGTGGTTTGACTTCCTCATCATTGTATGGCCTCTTCGGATTTTCAACATGTTACCTTCTTTCAACTTTCTTGTATAATCTAGCCATACCACCTGTTGTTACGGCAATAGTTCCATACGACAAATCCAATAGAATGCATCCTCCTAAATCAGTTGGAAATTTCCTTCACATCAGCATCTCCCAAACATTCGGCACATTAATGATAACTATATCCATGGTGATAACCTCATATGGGTAATCAGCCAAGGTTGCTTCCAAGACTTTAACTACATCGAGAACTTCAAATTTCTTTGAACCCATAAAGAAACTGTTGTGATAAGGCCTTGATATCCTTAAGTTTAACTGATCCATAACCTTCTTAGTCATAATGTTAGTTGAGTCCCCAGAATCCAGCATATGGTTGTGAATTAAGCGATCATTAACCTCCAAAGTCAGCAAGAAAAGGTTGATTATCTTCATTCTTCATGTAGCAATTAAAATCCTTTAACTTAATTTCTTCATCCTTTTGGTGTGCATCAACCTTATCCTATTGAGCCGTGCCAAAAGCTTTGGAAAATGCAGCTCTTTGGGAAGGAATCTTTAAGAGTTCTAAGACTAGACAGAAATTTTAACACTATTTATCCATGCAACACAATCAGTTTTTAATCATGATTGGTAACTTTTAGATGCAACCTGTTGCTTATTCTGATTATTGCCTTTCTTTCAATATGTGTAACCTTTACTTCTAGCAATTTCCAAAATTTATTCTTGAGACAACGTTTCACCATATAATTGTGTGATAGGACCCTTTTCATCACTGAAATTATTAATCGTGAAAGATGAAGGGATCATATCTATGCAACAACTTTCCTTTAAGGAATTCTGATTGACATTATTTATCTATTCACCAATTCCTTCATCTAGGATTCTTCTAGCGATGGCACATGAACTCTCTTCGTGGAATCCTTCACAAGGCCTGTAAAATGGAATAGGTTTATCGACGGCATTGGTGGATTCAAGTGGACTGGGAGGCCTGTCATCATTAGGAGGATTCCTTCTTGACCACTGACTACTATTATTTCTATTGTTATTATTATTTCTAGGTTGAATATTATGAGCTTGATTTCATTCCATTTGAATCAGCCTAGACTACATGGCACTCATTTCTCTAGCATGCTCAATTCTCATTTCTTTAATCATCTGAGTTAATTCCTTATTTGAGTCATGCTCTACCTCCTTTATTTCTTTCCCTTTAGCTTTGACCATACCTCTTTCAAATCCAGGAATCTCTGATTTACCATATGCTTTCTTATCATTTTTCTACCTCTTCGGCTATAGCTTAAGTAGAAGTTAAATCAGTTGGTTTTGTACGTCTTATCTCATAAAAGGTATTAACAACAAATACTTCAAGCAGTCGCTCTAATAAGGATTTGTTAGGAGGTTTTATAGTCATACATCATCTCTACAATGTCATTGAACCTCTGATTGAATTCTTCAACCATTTCATTTTCATTCTTTTTAATACTATTGATAGATTTAAACAAACATTTTCCTTCTCCCTTGTCCCCATATTTACCCTTAAATGCATTGATGATAGTTTGCAAAGAATCGAAAGAGGCATTATCTTATAACGAAAGGACAAAGAGTTCCGTCTTAACATCTTCATGATTGTATGCAATTATGTGAGCATGTCTTAGCAGGAAGGATGTGAACTTGAGATGAGCATCTACAGTGATCGAATTGTTCCTCTAGAACAGGAATCTTATCCAAACCAGAGTCTGGAAGAGCATGAGGAGATCCCTAGATATTGGAAAAGTTAAAAGGCCTGTAAAATTCCATGATGTCCTCACTGACGGGATAAAGTAAAAGAAAGTGGATATCAAAGCGGGCTTCCTATCCGAGGAAGATTAAATACTTACTAGAAAGTAATTTGTTTAACCAATCTCTTCGAGCCTTTTCATGATCAGGAAGGGGGTTAACCAAGCTACTAAGATTTCTTCTAGTATAAAATCTTGTCAATGGATGAATCAGTGAAGTCGCCACCCAAACAGGGAACTAACCCAAACATCCACATGCTAAAGGTGCAATAGAAAGGTGATGGTGAACAAGGTGATTAGAAGATTCATGAGATGTCAAAGTGCCAGGAAATGCGGCTTTTGGCAGGTTAATGAAAAGATGAATGAGAGGATGAAAAGACGTCGTGAAAATCATGGACAGAAAAAAATTGTCACGAACAACGACGCCAGAAAATGTTGTCTTCCAAGTTGTACAGGCTAAACGCGACAACACTCAACATAGGGGTTATCACTATGATCCCCACCCTTTGTGTTCTAGTTGTCTCCCTATAGAAAGTTAGGCTATGGTGGGCAGACCCTATGAAATGTGAAGATTGAAAGACTCATCGGTAATCGACAAGTCTGAGAGACACCACTGAATGGCCTAGCAACTTGGTCAATTTAGTAAGTTTGATGATTAGATTAGATTATCTTAAAAGACCAATGGCTTAATGGAGTCAAACACTTGCTTTATATAAATTATTTATAAAATAACAGGATTAACAACTGTTGATTTAGGATGCTCCACTATCTTACATGAAATGCAACGCCTAATATCTAGGTGAAATGTAGAATCTTGGTTTATTTTAAATTAGATGCCTACTTAGGTGAATCCTTCCTCTCAATTATTTTGAAGCTAGTATCTAGAGTAGGTCGTGAGATATAAACCCAAGGGAAGATTACAAAGGTTATATTAACGATACCTCCCTTGGAGTTCTAATCACCCAATGCCTTCGGCGCTATAGAGACCGTGGCTCTGACGACTAAAATGTCACCGTGTTAACCACAAAAGAGGGTCTAGCCTTTGAAAGCTAGGTAAGAAAGGTAGTCCTATCTTTCTATACCAAGCTTATGTTTGGAAGTTAATTAATTAGTGCAAAACTATTCCTAAAATGCAAGTGCACAACATGACTAATTACTCTTAAGGTGAGATTGTTAAGGTTTTCAAGTACTTAGAGACAAGTTGCAATAATATTCAATTGATAACAATGAATAATGACAATCTTAACCATAAGAAAAACAAAATACTCAATAAACAAAATAAATGGCGCCAAAAAAATGTTGCCACGATTACCAATAGACAATTCCTCAAGAAATGACCATAAATAAATAATGATTCTTAACACAACTAGCAACTTCAAAGATTACTTAGATAATAAAAATGGCAATGTGCCAATTAGATTTAGGACAGAAAAATTGAATTCCCTATGAACACAATCTGATTTCTTCAAGATTTCTCTTATCAAAATTATAATTAGACAAGTGCTTTATGAGTGACTTGGATCAACAAGTTAGCAAATCCACAAACATTGATTATTTCACAATGAAAAGCAATGTGTTCACTTGTCCAATAACCAATGAAAGCAATGACAAACTAGAACTATTCTTTTAGAAATAATGTCACAATAATACCAGCTATCAACGAGGAAAAAAGAGCATAAATCCAAAATGTTACTCTTTAAGCCAATCTTATCAAACAATTGATAATTCAATTATTCCCTTTTAGAGCACTTGTATTTGTTAATGAGAATGCAATGGATGCAATGAGATGCAGCCAAGAAAATGATGATTGCAGCAATAAGAAAGGCACCCAATTCCAGTGGAAAATGCTTATTCAAAATGCACAAGATGCAAGGAACAAGAACCAAGTGAAATTAGAGGACTGCCAACCACTTTTAACACCACTGATATGCTTAATTCAGACCTTATGCAGTATATATCAGAGCTCTAATTGTTAAAACAATGCCAATGATAAAATATGCTTGCAATTTGATTATTATACCACTGCTAGGTGATTTTATCACTGTTGTAGGTGGATTTAGATGGTTGTAGCAAACATATCAGGTCTGGAAATTACCCAACAATCCACAAAAATTCACTTATATGCACTCAATTTGACTTCAAGATTAATTTTGAATGCCTTAGGTAATTTATTAGTGAATTTAGGCATATCTTAGATGTGTTTAGGCCCCAAATACACTGTTGTCATAAAATGCTTCGGAATTATAAATGAAGAGCAAACCAAGAGGCCTAATGGATTTTTTGGGGGCTAGAAAGCTTAGAGATGACTTCCACTTCCTGCAACCACAATGTTAGCAAGAAAATCGCTGCAAACATAAGATGTTAGTCCACTACAACAATACAATAATCAGAGATGACTGAAAATAAGACTTCAATGCTAGGAAAACCCCAACACTAGGGCTAGTGGAGGTAAAGGATGAGGCTAGGATCCAAAGAAGGGAAACAATAGGCCAAGAGAAGCTAGAAAGGTCCATGGTGAAGGGAAAAAAGCACAATATGGTTGTCGTCAAGGAGAAAGAGGCCAATGAGGGGGGGGCAAAAGGGCTAGAGGCCCTCTTAGGGCCATGGCAAGGCCAAAGATGGCACGCGGCTAAGGGAAAAATCCCTCTAAGGGTTGCAGCAAGGGAAAAGAGGCCCTAAAAGGGGTTGTCACTAAGCCTAAAAGACTATTGTCTTAACAAAAAGCCCCTTAAAAGGGTGGTTTGTCAACGGCACTGCGGCGAATCGAAGGGGGGTGCGACAATTTGTAGTCGGTGGCAAATACAGGTTTTTGGATGGTTCAATGGCATTCAAACGTTAGTCAAAGGGCAGTGTTCAGTTGTTGCAAGTGAATTCGTGTTGCTTCGGATAGTTTCAATGGAGCAACGACATTGTCTATGGTGGTCGACTGGGCTGTGTGTTTTTTGGAAGAGCGGCGATGGATCAAACTAGCAATGAGGTGGGATGTGGCAATGGAGAAAGTCCATTGTGTGATGGGGACGAAGGTTGGTTATGACAATGGAGATGTTGGTGGTGTGAAGATTTTTGCAGCAGCTTGGCTGGGTGCTACGGTGATCTACATGGCTATGTCTTGTAGGCGACAACAGAATGGGTGTGTGCGAGCAACAGCCGATCAATGGTTGTTTAGTTGGTGATGGTCGGCGATGGCCGTGTTGCTCCGCTCTACGAAGGAAATCAAGGACAAAAATTAGTATTGACCCCTCACACGCGCTGCAACTAGGTTTTTGAAGAGGCTAAGAGTTGCAGCTCTGATCCAAGGGGCCGAAATATGAAGAGAAGTCAAGATTTTTGGTGAAGCAAATAGTTTGACTAGCATTGACTCAAGGAAGAAGAACTACTTCAAGGAATCCTTGTGACTTGGTCTTGAAGAAGTTAATAGGTCAAGGGTCTGGGTCTTGGTCTTGGAATTCGTCACTTGAAGATTCTAAAAGAAGAAGAATTCATTTGGGTTTTCCTTTCAAGTTGGAGAGGTTTTGGCCCTGGTTGATCACCTATATCTTGTGTATGTTGTCTCATTGTTATTTATGATTTGGTAGTTTCTTGATGATAGTGAATACTAATAATAATCAAGATAAAGAAGAAGCTAATGAAATGAAGTAAAAATACATCACAATCAGTTATCATTGCAAGAGAATTCACCTCATCCCTTTTCCCTAGATTTCTCAACAATTGGACCTTTCCAAAATTCTTCAGAGATCAAAATTCCAAAACAACTACTTGTTGCAACTCAAAAAAAACGTAGCAAGCTTCAAGTAGCTCCACTTGAAATTGGGGAGGCCCCTAAGCATGGGGATTTTAAAGGATCTAATACAAGTATCCCAGGTTATGATGACAACTTCAATAGGATATATCCCAAGAAAATACAAATGTGGTAGCACAACAACATTAGAGATGTTCGAGATGTTCTAAAAAATGAATTGATTGAAGAACAATCATCAAAAATCAAAAGCAAGTAACCAAATACATTCAACTTTGCTCCAGTGGCCAATGTTTAGGAAGTATATGAGCCAAAGTTATTTGATGAGGCAAAAGGAGGACCCGAATGGAAGGACATGGTAGTAGAACATGAGAATTTGATGAAAAATCATACTTTAGATTTCATAGCTCTTACACCAAAGAAGAAACCCAGTGGCTACAAATGGGTGTACAAGGTCAAGGTAGACAATACACTTGACAAGTACAAGGCACAAAATTATGTTGCAAAAGGGTTCTCTCAGCGAGAGAGTATTGACTATAAGGAGGCCTTTTCTCCTACAACAAAGATGAGCACCATCTGATTAGTACTAGCCATGGCAACACAATTTTCCTAGGTCAATTAAATGGACATGAAGAAAGCCTTCCTCAATGGGGATTTGGAGAAAGAGGTATACATGTATATACCATAAGGATTCCAGTTACTAAGGATGGAGTATCTTGTTTGCAAACTTAAGGTGGTCTTATATGGCTTAAAGCACACACCTCAGGCATGGTACATTAAGCTTGACAGATAAATAAGGGTTCCAACAGAGTCCTTTGGATTCAAATCTATACATTAAAAGCATTGGTAATGATAACATTTTACTATTCATTTGCGTAGATGAAATCAGTGTTACAATATTGAAGCTACAATAGTGAAGCAAGTTCTATTGAACAAGCCAAATCCAATACCACAAAGGCTCTTGACATGACTAACCTAAGCATCCTATATTATTGTCTACATGTAGAAGTTTGGCACACAAGTAACAGTGTTTTTATCTCCTAAACAAAATAGGCCAAGAGTTTGTTTCACGTATTTAGATTGATAAATTGCAAAATCTTGTCTACACCTACTGAGAAAACATTGAAGCATTCACCCAAGACCAACTCTAGGACAATTAATCAGTCAATCTACAAGCAGCTAGTGGGGAGCTTGATATATCTTACAACCACTAAGCGTAATTTGAATTACATTGTGAGCTCCATTTCCAAATTTAAGGCAACAACGATGGAAAATCATTGAACTACAACAAAAAAAAATTGACATATGTGAAAGGGACATCTAACTTTGGAATTTTGCACAGCAAAAGAAAAGGCAATAGGTTATGTGGATTTGAAGATTTAGATTGGGAAGGTTTTGTGGGTGATAGAAAATCAACATTTCAATACGTTTTCAACCTTAGCACAAGTGTAGTCACATGGATTGGCAAAACGCAATCTCTTAAACCTTTCTTCAACAGAAGCAAAATATCAAGGAGTAGCAAAAGAAACATGTGAAACAATGTGGCTCAAAAGGATGCTTTTAGATATGAAGAGGCAACAAATGAAGCCAAGACCGCTACTCTATGACAATCGGGTAGTGCTCAAACTAGCCAAGAATCCAGTCTTCCATGAGCGTACCAAGCATATTAGATACATTGTCACTTCATCAAACAACATGTAGAAGATGGATCTATTTGAGTTGCAATACCATCCCATAGAGAACCAAATTGCAGACTTTTCACCAAGCCTTTGTGTCCTAAAAAATATGTAAAATTTTGGGATCAGCCTGGTGTAAATAGTACATTAACCATTAGGGGAGGTTGTTATATCATATTATAATATTCAATTAAATATTAAACATAGGCATTATTTTACGATTTTATGATTTATTCCCACAATCATAAAGTGGATTGACTCAATAAGAAAACCTTTTGTTTTCTCATATATTAATGCAATCTTTGTTTCTCTTTATGTGCTCATGTTATCATTATAAAAAGGAGCAAAAAGTCTAAAAGCTCCATAATGGAGTCAACATTTTCTATCTCAAAACCAAAAATGGCAACAAATGCCCCATGTCTGGCCAAATGGGAAATCTAACACCTCAAAATGGGGGTTCAAATTAACAAAATGTGAAACAAAGGTTTTGTGGAAAACACATTACATTAAGAGTAAAAAGTTGTAAACAAGATTTCTTAGTCTTTTGCAACAGCATGTTCCTTTTATGCCAGGGTCTTGATGAAGGTCGCCATAGGTATAAAGGTCCCTCGGTTGGGAGCAATAAATTTTAAGACCACAACTCCATCAAATCCTTAACAATGTTGTTGGAAAAGGACCTAAGACCACATATTGATTGTACAAATCTAAAGTAAGTGATTTATTAATGATGGGCATCCTCATCCATCGATTCCTTGTTTACTTAGGATTCTATTGTACAAAATTGAAAAATTGAGATTGAAACTATTCTATGCATTGAAAGTAAATACAAAGGTTGAAAATTTCAAAAGTAAACTAATTTAGGAAATGGGAACTCCACTAGTTGGGAAAGCAACTTATTGATAATGATTATACAAATGCAAGGTAATTTGGTTCATTGATGTTGGGTTTTCTCCTCCATCATTTCCAAGTGTAATTAGGGTTTTGTTATACATAATTGAAAAGTTAAATTTGAAACTATTATACATAATGAAAGTAAATGCAAAAGTTGAATTCGGAGAGTAGTCTAATTTAGAATATAGAAATGGTAACTCCACTAGTTGGGAAAGGAAATTACTAAAGTTGTGAAAGAAAACCATGCACATTGTTGTGTAAAGTACTCAATTTAAAGAATACAAGAATGAGAACAAAGTGATTTGTGTATTTATTTGTGTTTTGTTTTTACATGACATAAAACATAGTGATACCCAACCTAAAAGAAAACCTCCAAGTAGAGAAAGAAGAACTTGCTAAAACCAAAGGACCAAAGCAAGAAACTATCTTAAAACTATGCACATGTTTTCACAACTTTGGGTCAGCAAACATTCATCCTAAAGGAAGGAATCACGTTGATATCAATTCATGAAACTTGACATAGAAGCCATTTTTTTTAATTTTAATGAAAGGAAGCAACAATTGCAATTGGTTTTTGAACCAAGTTCTAAAAGGATCAATCACTGAAAGACGATAAGTATACAAATAGTTCAAGATTGATGGAAAATCTTGGTGGTTCCTTTTATTAACTAATACAAATATACTTTATCATTCCTTTTTAATGAAGGAAACCAATAATTGCAACTTGCGTTTGAATAGAGTTCTAAAAGAATCAACGATTGAAAGAAGATGAGTATGCAAATAGTTCAAGATTGAAAGTTAAGCTTAGTGATTTCTTTTGTTAACTAATACAAATCTATTCTATCATTCCTTTTATTAGTGAATTTATATTGTTATCTAAGTGAACCGATGAAATGAAACCTTGATAGCCCTACTGGGAAGCCACAAGCATCAATTCAAATGGTCGAAATGAGATTAAGACCCCAAAGGGACAATAGTCATGCGGATCCAAACTGTCATAATGCCTTGAAAGCCAAAATACTCATTTCGTAACCCTCCCAAAACTTATCTAAGAAGTTGAAAGTGAATGAAAAGTATAATTGTTGCAAATAATCTACTAATCTAGAAACAATTAACAAAGTAAAGTAAATTTCCTTTTGGTTGTTGCTTTAAAAGATTGTGAGGAAAGAGGAAATTTAGCTTCTTCCAAACCCACAATTGGTTGTTAGGTGCAAATTTTTTTGTGAAATTGAAATAAAATTTGAGCCTGCGAAAATCAACCACAAGTTTTTTAACATAATAAATGAAAACTAAGGTAGTGAATGCAAGTAAGCATCCAATGGTGACAAATTTCACAACTTACTAATCTTGCACTCATATCAAAGATGCACAAACTTCAACTTGTAAACAACTTGAGAACGTAAGGAAAACCTTTCTTCACATATCAACTTTTTTCATTGCCACCGCTAAAATATGAGTAAGATAGTGAAATTAAGCATTCAATTTTGGAAATCTAGAATAAGCTAATAAATTGACCTATTTACAAATCATGTCTTCATACCAGAAAATTCACAAACTCAAAGCTATGAACAACATGACAACAAGAAAGAAACGTTCACACACCAAAAAGAGAGAATCTAACATGTATTCCCGCATTGCTCTCTAACTTCATGAAAATCTTGCCTTTACACGAATTGCCTTCTATTTATAAGCTTTAAAAAAGGTAGTGAAGATGTATTGCAAATGAGAGATGGCTCGTGATGGATTTGCATATTAGAGACAACTAGTTTAATAGTTTCTTGACATCAACTAGGTGCTTGTTTGGTATTCTACCCTAGGGCATTGGAGCTCTCTTGACAGCTTGGGAGACATCCTTTATGATGGCCACATGGGAAGGTTCAGTTCCTTTGAGAACACCCTACATAGTTGGCGAAGCATTGTGCATTTTAGAGGGCATTAGATAGCATGAGATAGCTTGGATTCCTATATAGCAGCTTAGAGTTACCTTTGAGATGCCCTAGGTTGTAACAAAGTTCATGCAAGGGGAGTGGACCAAGAAGAGTGAATGGTTTAGAAGGAGGAACAGGAATTCATGTGGGCTTGGGGCGAAGGAGCATGGGCACACCTTGTGTAGCTACATCATCTCAGAGCCCTCATTGTGTATGGGATCACCTTGGAGCTTTACATTTGTACCCTTAAAGTGAAGCACTTCACTTGTGTGAACATACATGTGATTATTGTAGGTTGCTTGAAAGGGATTTGGCCAACATTGTATTATTGGACTCCCTTACCTCTCATATATATATATATATATATATAGGAAAAGGAGAGAGTTGGAGAGAGTCCTTCACTCACTCATGTCATACCCATCATTCATCCTCTCTCTTTTATCTTCATTTGTACTCTCTCTCTCTCTCTCTCTCTCTTGGAGTCGCTTGGGCTTCTTGATCTTCTTGGAGCATCTTGAAGTCTAGGGTTAGGGTTTTATCCCTTCGGAAATTTCAAGATTAGGGTGTTGAGATAAAACCCCAACTTATGCTTGGTGAAGAAGAAGAACAAGAGGCAACATCTTGCTTTGGAGAACTAGCTTAGGTGATTCATGTTGGATCTCCTTGGTTGAGCTACGATTTTTCATTGTTATCCCTAGCTAAGGTTTTGGAAAGCTAGTGGATTGTACTAGCCATTTTATAAGACTATGTACAACAACTTGACCTTATGCATATTACTAAAGTTCTCAATTGTTCAATACTTCTATAAATTGCAAATTTGATTTTTATCCATCGAAGTTCTTCGTGGTTTGTAATTTCCAACGGAATATGCCTTCCAGGTGATTTAACAATGGAATGGATGAAAATAAGGATTGTTTTACCAATGTATTTATTGTTGTAAATAGGAGTTTCCAAGTCTAGGTTATGCATGATAAGCTTGCCCTAGAATGAATAGGAGTTTTTACCTCCGGGTTATGCATGATAAGATTGCCCTAAAGAACTAAAATTTATCAAAACACTTTGGTATCTTTTCTCTTAGATTTGCCTAGATGTTTGGCATTGTTGAGGATTGAAATATTGTCCACTTCTGTCGTTGTTTTTTCATAACATACCTAAGGATGAAAATTCACAAGGTTAAGATCCAAGAAACCTCTTCTTAAGAGGTGAAATATATGTTTTTCATTATTCTCCATATTTTCATAATTTTTTGCATGTTATCAAAGCATTTCACAATTTCTACACCTTTCAAACTCTATCGCAACTCTTTTAGAGCCCATGAACCCTAACGTTCCGCTTCATGAGTGAAGATGATTCTTTCACCGTCTTCTATATGCTTATAGGTCTAATTTTGACTTGGGTCCATATTCACCATTGCATAGGTCAACTTGCCACTTGTCATTTTTCCAATTTGTCAAAGTAGGCATTTGATCTTTGTTTATAGGCTTGGACCATGTTAACCATGCCACATGTCGCTTTATAATGGAAAGAGAGCTCCTCTAAATATGTAGAGCATGCCTTGGACAAAGTATCGTTGCCCTAAAGGTTGAAACAAAGGTTTCTAAGACGAGGAAATCAGGTCTAAGGACTCTTATATTAACTACTCACGACACATAAAATGCAACATTCAAAATTAGGACAAGGTGGTTTAATTAGAGCAATTTCCAGATTTTAGCATATGAAGTTTCTAAGACAATTTGTAATGTTTAACAAGTCAATATTAGTCAAAGAGGGAACCCCAGTGACTACAAAAGAAAAGAAAACTATGGTTGTTACAAAAACTTGCACAAAAGATGATATATTTCAGTAATAAAATAGGTAATTATGTTGCATGGGGACCCGTCCCCACCAAAATTCATGGAGTTTCCTACGTCTCGACAATCCAAGTACTTTGGAACTTGTTGGAAACTTCCCCAATTAGCAGGGAACTCCATCGAGGACTTGGGGACTTCCAAGCCGTCCCTCGAAAAATTGGGTACTTTTCAAGTTACTTTACGACGTCCCCCGATATCAAGCACATTAAACTTCAAAAAAATTTGAATTAAAAGAATAAATTTTAAAACCTAAGTTCTAAACTTTAAAGTCAAAATATTAAAAAACAAATTTTGAAACCTAAAACCTATCACAACCTAAACCTATTGACTAAACTAAACCTATCACATACACACACTAAATTGAACCTATCACATACTACACACTACACTACACTACACGACAACAGTGAAGGTAAACATTGTTACAGAGACACAACAGCGAAGGTAAACACACGCTACGAAGGTTGCAAGTAAACATTAAGCTCGAGCGAAGGTTGCAGGGAAACAAGTTCCGAGGGTTGCAGGTAAGAGTCAAACGAACTCTGAGACAGCGGGCGAAGGTAAACATTGAACAAAGAACTCCATTCACAACGGAAACTCCATTTGCGATGACAAAGGTAATCAGAGCCAAGAGAAGTCGAGCGATGGTTGTAGGTGAGGTAAGTGTTGAACGATGGGGTGAAATTTGACTCTTAATTTGGGATTTATAATTAAATTTTAATGACTTATTCATGTTTACAATTTACAGTCACTATACTCCATGAATTAATTTGCATTCAATTTGAACTTGTCTCTTTCTCCATGTCTGTGACAAACCTTTTCTTAGCGTGAATCTTTGAAATTTCCGCATGCCATAATCACCATGACTTTACTACCGTGTTAAATATATGCAAGAGACATGCAGGAGAGACTAGATGATATATCAATGTGCTACTAAATTACTAGTGGTGTTGTCTATATACATAGCAAGTTTCATTATTCATTGCAGGAACCAGTCAACTAATTCCCTAGATACAATAACATAAACATCATTTATTGTATATAATTTATTTCACTTTATGACATTATTACTTTTGTACATAACATTTTGTTACTCCTGAAATAAGCATTACAATGGCTAACTCATCTTTAGCGCTTAATTTTATAAGGTAAATAGACGGTATGGTAATACTCTTTGTGCTCTGTAAATAATAATGATCCTAAATGATTGTAATATACATTACACCGATGACACGTCCCGCAAGGTTCTTAATTTCTAGACTCTTAATTTGGGATTTATAATTAAATTTTAATGACTTGTTCATGTTTATCGTTTTATTAAATTTTACTTTTAGACTTTAAAGGTTAGTTGCTACTTAAATTTTGAGATGATTCATCATGCATCATAGAATGATTATGAAGACAGTAGTAGATTGTAGGTTGTAGTAGACTAATTGTACTTCTTAAGTTCTTGACAATGGACAATGATGACAAGATTTGTTTTTGTGATGCACAATGATGATTAGACAATATTAGACTTTAGTATTTTATCTTGTAATTTGAATTTCAAAATTAGTAATAGTTCTAATTTTTATAATTTAATTTATCATTCGTGCTTATGGTGAATTACTAAATTTTATTTTATTTTTCATTTTTTAATAAATATAAAAAATAGTTGCTGCACTTGTCATCCCCAACCTGTCATCCCCTGAAAATTTGGTGGTGGGCTCTAGCCATCCCAGAAACCCATCCCCCTATACCCCCGTCTAACTATCCCCACTGCCAGTGCAACATAAAAATAAAACAACCCTTTAACAATTGCTAATGAAAACTAGGGCTGAGAATAAGAATTAAACTAGGGTTTAACTAGGACACTAAATCTGAAGATCGTGCCTGAAGCTAGCTTGGAGTAGTGGCTCTCAGGCATACATAGTCCTACTCAGGATTGGACCACGAGACCTATGGGGACCAAACCTCCCCACCTAACCATTGGACCACGCCCATGAAACTTGTACCTTCAACAAGGAAGAGGTTGAAAATATGAGGTCAAAAAGAAAGATAAGTGAGCTGGAGAGGGCTCTTAGTCCCAAACCTCTATTTACGCCTCATTTAGCTATTCAAACACCTAAAGCTACAGCAGCAATCACCCCCAATATAACCCAAAAAGTTAAAAAAACGAAAAAATTGTTAAATGGTGCCAGATCCTCTGTCACAGTAAATATTAGTAGGCAACTAGGAATAATTAAGGAAGCAATGGAAATTTATTTATACTTAAGAAATTTGTCTCAAAGAATTGCTTCAGTTTTTTAGCACTTGAAGAAAAATTTGGAGTGATTAACAATTCGTTGAAAATTATTTAATGACTTCTATTAGTAGAACCAATACTCTTAGTGATTTCCAAAAGAACCAACAAGGCCTTCCATCAGCGAAGAGAATCAAGTAGATCAAAGCGAATTGGCATGCAAAACTCATGAGAAGGGTACACAATTATCTTGGGAGAGTTTGTAAGTGTGTAGTGTATGTTTTGGCACTAGACACACTAGTTGGATCTCTATAACATATTGCCAGGCAATAGAAAATAAAAATCCAACATTTGTACAGCTACTATACATGAAATATATCGACTAGCACTCTATATCAGCTAGTTGGACATGAAAAATGTGGGTTAGACTATTAGAATTTGGGATAACTTCATAGGCAAATTCATATAATAGATTGCAGGGCATTGAAATGCAAATTAGACCAAAATCAGACCTTAAATCAGATAATTGGGCATGGAGGACACAGACCTTAAAAATGAGAATATTAGGCAATGTATTAGACAATACTAACCATAGTTTTGAATCGTTTTGAAGGAACATCCCTTTAGTTTGATCAAGGGCACCTCCCCACATAAAGAAGATGAGAAGGCATCCCCCAAGATGGGGGAGATAATGAGTACATGTCTCTGCAACAGGAAGATGCAGGGCAATAACGCTTTACATTTCTTGAAAACCCTAATACCTTTCATTTGCCCAATACTTATTTCAGATTGGATGGCAATATATAAGAGAATTTTCATAAGTGCACATGCCATATCTAATTGTCAATCAAAATTACACCTATCATACTAGTCAACCATTTAATTTTCTTAAATCCAGTTCCATAAAACTCAAATGGGACTTTTCTAGCTCATTCATTATATTTTAGCCTTGAAGAAATATCTTCAAAACAAAAGAGGTGTATGTATGTGCATATGTCTCTATCTATGCATATGAATATTGATGATGTTTTCGATATGATGGTATCCAAACAAATACATTTCACTTACAAACAGCATCCCAAAGAACGAATAATTCATAAATAATACCTGCAAACAAGGTCCTGCCTCACATTCCTTTTCCTCAAGACGATATTCATGCATTATCCAATCAGTTCGTTCACTTTGTGGAGCCCGGCCTCTATAGAAAACTAGAGTCTTCTTTTTTCCTACTGTACTTGCTCGAGAGTAAACTTTACGATCCCTTCCTGTGGCTTTCCAATACCCAGCTTCAGTAGCCCTATTAGTGCGTGAACCCTTTGGATACTTCTTATCACAAGAACTAAAGAAATACCACTCCGTATGACGACTGGGCAGGAAGGATTTTTCTGCAAAATTGCAAAAGATTCAAGGGTAAGTCATTGTACTCATTGCTGAATTTTACTTACCATATAATCAGGTCCAGGAACATGTGCAACATCATGTTCTTAACACCAAAATTTATTTTACAGGAAAGATTCGTCTGCAAAACACACAAGCTCATTTCAATTATGAAACATTATGTATATTGAGTTTAGTTCGAAGAAAAGAGGTGTCAACGGTCAACCTATGCAAAGGCAATTTTTTTAACACCAAAATTTACTTTACAGGCATAATCCGTGCAGAATTGCACAAGGTTCATTTCGATCACGAGTCCTTGTCCACTAATTACTGAATTGCAGTTAACATAATAATCGTCTAGTTAACGTGAAAATCTTTCGGAAACTATGCAACAGTAAATCATCATGTGTCTTCTTACCAGAATTTTTACACTTCTGCAAACCCAACTGAGAAAATCCAGATCATCCCATTAACTATTGTTACTGAAAAACTGAACATAACTGTTCCGGGAAACTTGATAAGCTGCATCAGTCCACTGTCATTAATAATTATTATCGATATACATATTCTAAGCTAAGAAGCTGTGAAAATAATACTTATTGAATGTTATGCCATAATATTTCAACCGCCGGTCGGAATAAACAAATATTTCTTTGGAGTAATACTACCGACATCTATTTTAATGTACTTAACACTGTTAATACTAAAAATTCAAGAGCCATTGTGGTGGAATGTTCTAGTTTAATTGCTTTAACACAACCTACAATAACCAAAAAGTTACTCTCTATATTTAGTAAATTCGAATTTAGTATTGGAAGCACTAGGAATCAGTAAGCCCTTGCATTTACTATTAATCAAAATTGACTTTAAAAGTTCAGTTGTATTCTCTAATTGAAATTTTCATTAATATAACCAGGTTTGGCAATCTGCAAGCCATTGAATCCTTGAATGTCCCCTTCTTGGAACCTACCCAAAGCCACTTGTTCCGATTCAAAGTCATCTTCTTGAATATGTTTCACCCTATTGGCATTCTATGTAAACAGTTCAACAAAATGGGGCGGCCATTCAATGTACTCACATTGAAATTACTTCTAACATAACCACCCAAGGAATCTGATGGACTAATTCTGTGAGCTACTATCCAAAGATAGATAGGTTAGAAGACTTGCGAATAACGGATGCCTCCCACAATCCAATACAGTAATTCAGTAACATCGACTCTGTTCAAACGACCTGATGTTATATCCTATGTTACTATAACCTGCAGTTACATTCTCTGTAACTAAAACCTAGAGTTACGAGGATTTAAGATGGTGAGTGAAATTCATTAACAGGTAGGTTATTACTGAAATCTACTTTAACATGACCTGCGAACAGGAACCAGAAATGCAACCCATGGACCATCATTTTACAAAAGACCGCAGTTACCGCCATCATTTCAGCTCGCAATTCCACTTAAAAGTCTACCATATGCTAACCCCCAATTAATGGGTCAAAATGTAAGTCTAAAATTTCGTTACAGCCGCCATGAGAACTAATGCCTAAGAGATATTACTTCAAAAGCATAATCAAGTCACTACTACTTAACGAGATCCCATAAATCTGTGAACCAAGAAAATAAAATTTTAGTTACCAGGCAAATCCCAGGGCTCGTTTCTGTAAACGTCGACCTCGGGAATGACTTCGAGCTCTGCTTCTTTAAGGGCATGATTGAGTTTGCCCTTGAGATAGCAGGAGATAAGTTCTTCGTCTGTGGGATGGAACCTGAAACCTGGAGGTAGAGCCAATGTTCCCATGGGCAAAGAAAGGGGTATCGAACCCCCTTCCACCCGTCTTCCCTTCTCCCTCTTCTTTCGCTGTTGATAATTTATCTGCTGTTTTTCTGTGCTGGTGGCCGATAATGACTCCGCCCACCTATTATTTGTATGTCTCTCCACCAAGCCCAACCGACATACTATATAGGGCGCCGACATACTATGTAGTGCGTCCGGCAGATATTTTGCGCACACGTGTCGCTCTTTAGTGATTACTGGGATGTTTTTTAACATTGATAATTTAATGATGAAGTAAGAGTCTACATGTTCTGTATTGATTAAGAACAACCTAAAAAAATTTAGATTCACCTAATCTTTGAGCCCAATGAAAAAGAGTTTAAGAATGTAGTTTCGTGGAATCAAGGAAGAATCCTGTCAGGGAAGTTATCTGCTTATCTTAATCATTTAGTGTACTCTTACTATTATATGAACAAGTGTTATATGAAATTAGTTATGATTTATTGGATATGTGGTATTGATAAGTCATGATATTGCCCTATCTACAAATTAGAATATCCATGATAAAGTGGGGTGAATTTATATGGTTAAGAAACTTGTTGCACGTTTTTTTAAATTGTTAATATGTTCAACTATATCCATGATAAAGTGGGGGTGAATTTCTATGGTTAAGAAACTTGTTATATGTTTTGTTAAATTGTTAATATGTTCAACTTATATATCACTCTAGATCCATCTTAATTATGGATCTATCAAGCTCTTAAAGGGATCAAATCAATTTTTACTCTAAAAGAGGTTTGTGTCTCAAGAGTTAATTAGTTTAAATTCCTCCTTTAAATAGGTTATATTCCACATGAGGTTCTCAATATCATGGGTCATTTTTATTTTTATTATAATTATTTTTTTATGTGGTTCACGGACATCATATATTGGTGGCCACTATGTCCACGCAAACTATTAAGGCAAATCTATCTGAATGGATCACTTCTCATCAGCTCATTAGCAAAGCCTAACCCTGAGAGCATTAAGGAGAATTGACCCCATGACCTCCCATTAGCAAAGTGCAAGAATTAACCCCATGACCTCCCATTAGCAAAGTGCTTTAATGGCGGGAACTCGACTAATTGAACTAACCCTTAGAGCTTGTTATTTTTATTTTTATTTTATTTTGACCAAGTTAAAATGTTCAGTGAGCTTGAGAGCACATTTCTGGGCAATTAATTCTTTTTATTGTTATTAATTTATATAATTTTTTAAATTTTAATAATTTAGAGATGTATGATGAAATAAATGTTTTCAAGCTTGTTATAGATTGATACCTATTAACATTTGCTAATTATTTAATTTATATAATAACACTAATTTTAATAAAATGTAAAAAAATAATAAATGTAAATTTGAAATATAAAATTTTCAGTGAATATAAACTTGAAATATTGGGAGGAAAAAGCTGCGGTCGATGGCGAGTATTAGGTTTTGCAGAGATCGTTTCGCGGCCGCAGCCGGTCCAAAGACTGTTGCAGGGGCCGAAGGCGTTCCAGGGCTCGGGGTTACGGTGAGCATCGCTCTCTACGATGCTGAAAGGGCCTCCTCCGTGAAATGGCGCAGACAAACGGCCCAAACCCTTCCAGATCACCACGGCAAAGAATCTATGGGGTTTTCTGCCTCAAGGAAACATGCGTTCTGCCATCATGACATACGGCACTTAGAGGCCAGGACGCGCCAGTCACAGATCGCGCGGAGCAATGGCAGGGAGGGTATGCATGTTGCAGATCCGCGCCCTCTTTCAAAGCATTGGCCAGAACTTTGCAGATCCGGCCTAGATCTACCTGATCCAGCCAACAGTCGAGATCCCAGGCAGCAGATCGGTGGCACCAAGCATAGATCGAGCAGAGGGCTCGTAGATCCAGACATGCACAAAGAAAGACGACCCAAAACGAGGCCAGATCTGGAAGTTTGTTCACAGCCAGGGAAGGTAAGAACAAATCGTTTTCAGATTTTTGTTAAACCCCCTGCGGGGAAAACCCGATTAGTGTGGGTTCATGCAGGAGACACCATCTTGCAGCTAAAACAGCAGATATGGACAGAGATGGGATACCCAGTCCAGATCCAACATCTGGTCAGGGGTAGGTGGTCCCTCCAGGACTCTAGAACAATGAAAAACTATGAGATCAGCCCAGGAACAAACATTGTTTTAAATCTGAGGATGAGAGGAGGGGCTCAGCCTCAGGGACAGTCAAGCTCCTCAGGGGGAGACAAGGGGAAGACAGCACCCCAACATCAACCCAAGGGAGGCACATCCTACAAAAACATTTTACAAGGCAACAGAAACTCAGGGCCCTCGCCAGACAACGGCGGATATAAGCCCAGGCCATACATAGTAGATCAACTGGGGCAATCCCCAGCACTGAACCTTGATTCTACAGGACTTGATGATTTCGTAAAGTCCTATGAAACGCAGGCCCTTATATGTCGTTTTAACAGTTTTTGGCCTAAGCCATTGGATCTATTCCACTGGATCTTCACCAATTGGACCATGGAATGTGATATACATCTATGCTCCAAGGGGTTTTTTATTGTAAGATTTACAGACAAGGAAGTCAGAGATACAGTCATCAGCGCTGGGCCTTGGTTTTGGGGAACAGCGGGGCTGTTTATGACCCCATGGTTTCCAGACTTTGATCCAAACAAAATGACTGTAACCACAGTGCCGGTTTGGGTTCGCCTACACAACCTTCCCCTTCACTTCTGGAGTGAACAAGTACTGGAAGGTATTGGGAACAGCATAGGGAAATACATCAAAACAGATCTGGAAAGGATTGATGAAAGGATCTACACTTTCGCACGCATTTGTGTGGAAGTAGATCTAAGCAAAGGGTTGCCGGACAACATTAGGCTGATCTACAAACAACAAAATTGGTTGCAAGCATTAGACTATGAAAACACCGCTTTCAGATGTAGGCTCTGTAGGCAGACAGGACACTTGCAAAGCACATGTCCAGAAGCCAAGAAAACAAACAGTAAAAAGAAGCAGAAAGGGAAGCAGAGGAAAGGATGGCAATTCTCCACCCCAGACTCAGAAGACGAAGAATCAGAAGCAGAGGAGGAAGAGCCTCCCGCAGAGAATGCAGAGTTTTCCCAAGAAAAGGAGACCCAGAAGGGTACCACATCAGTCACAAAGGACTCACAGTTTCACTCAAATCAGGCAGAGAAGAATCAGGCAGAGATGACAAGAGCGGATCAAAGTATGGGAGGCATCAAACGGCATCACCTCTCAGATACCTCAGACTCAGACAAAGAAACAGGCACACAGAATGCAGAAACACAGCTAGTCATTGCTTCGATCGAGCCCACTCAAGGAGAGTGGCGCAAGGTCGAAAAGAAAAAGGGGAGAAAAACTTGAAGCGTGAGTTTTACTCACAGCCGGAATTCAGTTCTTTTTGCCCTTTTTCTTTCTCTCTCCTCTCTTCTCTTTTCTTATTCTTTCTCTCTCCTCTCTTCTCTCTTCTTATTCTTTGTGCACGTTAGTCTCCTAACGTTGCGTAGGGTGCGAAAGCACTCGTGCCCATGTGGCAGCTTACGGAATGCTTCAATGCATCTGCTAGTGTAACTTTTCATTAATTCGTTAATAAAAGGTTACCGTTTTTTTCCTTGGAAAAAAAAAATAAACTTGAAATATTAAATAAATAGTGATTTTAAAACTTTCAATCTATTTAAAATTTAAAAAATGTAAATTAAAATTTCAATAATTTTTTATTAAAATATATATATAATATAAAATGATTTAAATATTTTATTTAAACTATTTTCCATAAATGTAAATTTCATGAATATTTTTCTTTCCATTCAAGATAATATCATATAATTTTTAATTTTTAATAAAATTTAATAAATTACTTTAAGATAGTAATTATCACATTATTTGAATTCTTAAAAGTATTCAAATAAGAAGTTCTAATGTTTTAATTCTCCTTTTTATGGGCACTCGAGTGCTAAATAGAATTTCCATTATTTTCTCTCCTCCCAGCAGTGACCCAAGTGTCAATCATTATTGTAATCTGGATGTTATCTTATATTTTAATAAATATTGATTAGTAAATAAAATAAGTGAATGGAATGTTAGCTAATTACTTTGTACATTTGCATGTTTAGATAGTAAACCAAATAAGTGAATGGAAAATATTAAGTGGAGTAAGGTTATGATTCATGAGAACAAATGAATTATTAGTTTTGTGGAAAGGCCTCTAGATTTAGGAGTCATTATAGCGTGGAATATGCATTTAATTTGTTTACATAAAAATAATAATTAAGTTTTATAAATGTTATTTATATGATTATATATATGTACATAATAGTTTTATATATATTTATATGATTATGATTATTTATTTATTAATTTAATAGTTTTAAAAAATAAATTAAATGTACATTAATTATATTGTGTGTTTTTAAATTATTAATATGGAGGAGATGTTGTAATGTCTTTTTTTATTTTGTGTTATGTTATTTAAACAAAAATAATAAAAATAAAAGTGAAATTATCTTGATGTGTTATGTTATGTAAACAAAAATATAAAAATAAAAGTAAAAATATCTTGACTTGTTATGTTATGTTTATGAGAAAAGTCTTTTCGGCATAAATCACATGATAGAATGTCGAGACGTTTCGAACCAACGAGTGTGGCTCATCGTCATGACAAAAATAATAAAAATAAAAGTAAAAATATCTTGACTTATTATGTTATGTAAACAAAAATAATAAAAATAAAAGTAAAAATAATCATAAGTTAAAATAAAAATAAGTTGATAAGATGGATCTAAATTGGTATAGAATGAATAGAGAAAAGTTAAACTACCAATCAAAGTTAACTATTACTTTTCACAGTATCAATAGTAATAGTGTTATTATTTTTATATATATTACAAAATCACTTCTATAATGTCATGAACACTTACATATCTAGTGTTTTCAAAAATGTTTTAATTGTTTTTCACAATAACAATAATAAAATATAATTAAGCATCGTTTTATATCACGTTTCACTTAACAATAATAATAATAATAATAATTATTATTATTATTATTATTATTCTTATTATTATTATTATATATATACAGGCACCTCGGGCTATTCACCCTCCTAGTCTTCTTCGGGTGAGCCCTCCTACCTCAAAGGCCCCTTGAAATCGCCCACCCGATTTCTTTCTTTTAGTAGGTACCAAAGAGAGCAGTCAACCCTGATATGTAGCCCAGTTGGTTGAAGCCCCCCTTGCCAAGTCTAGCCCTCTATCATGAGACGTGAGTTCAATTCTCCTTGGCTCCATCAATGTTATACCTCACAGTTTCGACCGGTTACTATGTGGCTCCTTCGGGTGGGCCTGTCAAGGGTTATTTCATGGAAATAAACACCATTATCCAAAAAAAACAAAACCAAAGAGAATTGCCCTTCCACAAGATTATCCCCTCATTCAATCTCATCTAGCAGTTGGTGATTTGTGTGTGTAAACTTGAAGATTTTTAACAATTTGCGAGTTAAATTTATATGTGTTTTAGGTAGAGGATCAATTTACTAAACACATAAACAAGTAAAATTTAACCAAATTTTACAGCGAAATAGAGACAAATAAGCATATCTAAAACACATAACACAAAGCATGATAAAGGAGTTCACCCCTCTCCTGAGCTACATCTCCTGGTCCAACTTCTAATGTAGGGTCTATTTCATTAAAAAAGATCAAAAGTGTTTTTGCATGATTTACAAAGCTCAAACGGAAAAATTGATGTCTCCAGTGGATCCAACACTGTCAAAACACCCTATTTTGGTTCTTTATGCACCTCATTTGGCCAAAAAATGAGAAAGTTATCATTGTTTCAAGTTTTTCCCCAAATTTTTTAGCTAACCATCCTCCAATTCGACCTAAACCTGGCTTGAGTGCCTCGAACCCAGAACTGGACCGCAATTTTGGCCTACGCTCCCACCTGACTACCGAATTGTAGGACGATTAAATCACCCATTAAGCCCCCAGTTCCAAAAATCGTGGTCACATGGCACACATGTGACCTGGTTTAGGGTTGAGATTCCAAGGCCTAGGTCCAATGACTTTAAGCCCTCCACTTGGCGTTCCTAGTCGCATGGTCACCCATATGTCTAGGGTTGGCCCCTTTTCAGTGCACGCTCCTGGTTTTTATGGCCACCATATGGCCTTGGGCTGGCCCCTCAGGGCTAACCCCCATCCAACATATTTGTGCCCTCAGATTTATGGTAGGTCATATGACCTTGGGGCTGACCTCTTTTCCTTTTCCGCCATCGCTTGGGTCCTTTGATTTGATATGGGTTGCACACTGTGGCTGTGGGCCAAGCCAAGGCCTAGCCCTTGGCCCCCCTCCAGCGGTCCCGTGGCGATGGGGTGGCCAGGGGGTAGGGCTTATCCCAACCCCCTTCTCACCACGAAAGTCTCAAATTCAATCCTTGCGAAGGTCAGTTTGGTCCCAAACCAAAATTTTGCCAAGCTAAGAGGAGGCCATGCGGTAATCACCAATTGGCCCATGTGGCTCTCCCTTATTGGTCCAACATTACACAATCAACATAACAATAAAATATTTGAACCAATCACAATGTAACAAATGGAGAAAATCCATTGGCTAATAAAATTCAATTTTTGGACCAATCAGGGGAGGCCACATGGCAACCTGCCACTAGCCCAAAATGTCCAGTCATCTGTCCTTTTTGCCAAAATTTACATATTTGCCAATTCGATCAGAACGCGATATCGGGAGTATATGATATCAGTTTTGAGTGAAACGAATTGCATTGGGTTCAGATCGCCAAGATCTATCCAGTCGTTTAGGTTTCGAGCTATGTCACACACTTTGAATTTTGAGCACTATTTTGATCCACCAGATCACTCCTCCCCATTTGGAATCTTTTGGACCTCCAAAGGTGCTTTATCAATCAACAAATAAATGAGGGTACAACTCCCTCACCCTTCTAGTCTCAGTCCACTAAACTTTTCTTGACTTTGTCGCTTTGAGATTTTCATGAAAGTACATCACTTTCCTTGATTTTGGAGTCCTAAACTGTCTCTCAATGATGACATCTTTCTGCAAATTTTCTAGATATGCAGAACAAAAAACTGCCCTTGAAGGAATCTGAACATTCCCTCCTCGGTCTTCAATCAATGGAAACTTAAACAATTTGAAGTTCCTTTCACCTTAAGCACTGTCGTCATGATGATGCTTAACATGTCTAGCCTTGCACTTGGCTCGACTCTTTACCAAATGTGATCGCCATCTTCATCCACCATCCTTCTTCAAATCCAAAACATTATCAAACCCACAAAAGATGTTTTGGGACCAAATTCCTCTTTGTCAAATAGCCTTTGCATTTGCTTGTTGACCTCTACATGCTTTAACATTGGCATCTTGTTCACACTAATGTTCAACAATGATGCATCCTGCTGCAAATTCACTTCATTTTGTTTACCTCTTTTTTGAGGCAACATGTTAGACTCTTGAAACATCTTATCACATGAACTAGAAACATCATTGAAATAAGATTTCAAACCTGATTCATATCCTTGAAAGGCCTTAGATTCCTCAACATCTTCATGTTTGATCATTAACAATGCAAAGTTCTTACTAACATTAACAATCCTCTTCATTTTTCCCACATTTATAAGAAATGCATTTAACTTCTTCTTGTGTGCTCTAAAAATGTACTCAATCCCATTTTTGAACAAATTAACAATCCTCTTCATTTGTCCTGCATTTACAAGAGATGCATTTAACTTCTTCTTGTGTGCTCTAACAATGTACTCAATCCCATTTTTGAACAAATTATATTTGTTCTTGTGGTAGAAAAATAGCTCTCCTATCATATAGATATGGGCTTCCCAAAACAATACCACATATATGAATTAGAATTACATTAAGCTCTACCTCATCTAAAAAGTTTGCAGTGATTGCAAATTTCAGTTTACATCTTTTTGTCACGTACAATTTTGCATTATCAGATATCCAACCTAGAGGATAAGGTTTAGGATGAGGAATGGTTTTTAAATTCAATTTCTTGACAATGTCTTATGAGATTAGATTTTCTTGTGAACCACTATCAATCAGTGTATCTATCTTGGTATGTTTTGAAATAACTCTAATATGGAAAAGCTCTATTCTTGTTTTTTCATCTTGAGTTTCATTTAGACAATTTGAAGAAATAATACTTGCAATGTTCTTACCTTTCAAACCCATGGTTTTGATCTTTGTTTCATCTCCGGAATTAGAACCTAAATCATCTTGTGTAGCTGCAGTTGTCTTCTCTTTCTCCTTGTTTTTAAACTTTTTAGGTTTCATTTCTGGATGAAGTTTCTAGCAATAATCTTCATCATGGCCCTCATTGGAACAATGTTTACATGTGAGTTTTTCTTTCTCCATCTTGATGGCAGCATTCTTCTTCCCTTTTCCTTTAAACTTTCCCCTTTCCTTTTTCTCCAGACTCAAAGGAACTCTCATTAATTTCTTCATAAACATTTATACCTCTTACCTCTAAATGAGTTCCCTGTACACAAACTTCATCTAGTTTCGTAGGATTAAACATGAGAATGGTATGTCTCAAGTAACTATGCAATCCTCCAATGTATTTGAGAAAAGTATCTTGAGAAGACAAATATATGCCCAAAATCAAATCTCTTTTCCTAAATTCTTGAGTATAAGATTGCATATTTTTCCCTTTAGGTTGCCTAAAGTTTTTCCAATCCATGATAGCTTTCTACATGTATGGTAATGGATAAAATTGTCTTCTTATTGCAACAATAAAATCATTACAAGAGGATAAAAAATTACTGTGAAAAGTAAATCAGTTGCTGCAGTGATAGAATTTTCACATGGTATCAGAGCAAGTAATCAAAGATAGAAAGGGAAAATCAGTTATGGATCGATACCATGATGCAGAGGCATCCACCTCAGGGGACTCACGCGGATTTTCAGAAGATTGCACAAGAGAGAGAGATTTCGATTTCTCTATGTTGGCTTCGAGGTTGGAAGAAGAACTGGCGTGTATGACTAGTGTTGCATCATCAAAAGTATGGTATATAGATAGTGGAGCCTCGTGGCATATGACAAGAATCAGGGAGTATTTATCGGAATATCGAGAAGAGAAGATGAAATTTCAAATCACCATGGGGAACAAGGCAAAGTGTACTCCAATAAGAAAGGGTGCCATAGTCTTTCAGACAGAATCAGGAGAGTGATTCTGTGCCAAATGTGTTGCATGTGCTAGGATTGGGGATGAACTTACTTTCTGTGTCACAACTACAAGGCAACAACTATGACGACTACTTCATCAAGGAAAAGGTATACATCAAACACCCAAGTTGGAAAAAGAAAGTGTAGATCGAGATCAAAAGTAGTCGGTTGTATAGATTACAATTAGAATCTCCAATGGCACTAATAGGCAATCATGGGGACAAAGACTTGAATGAACTATGGCACACAAGGATGGGTCACTTGCACCATGGAGCTTTGAGAATTCTCAGGAGCATTGTAACAGGATTTCTAGATCTGAGTATGGAACGAGATGATGTATGCAGGGGATGCACTCTAGGAAAGTATGCCAAGGCGACATTTCCTAGGAGCAACCACAAGGCCAAGAGTGTACTAGGATTGATACACTCAGATATCTGCGGATCTATGTTCGTCAAAGTTTTCAGTGGTGCCAAGTATTTCCTTACCTTCATTGATGACCACTCGAGGAAAACTTGGATCTATTTTCTGAAAACCAAGGATGAGGTTTTATGTCGATTCAAGGAGTTCAAAGCTCTAGTGGAGAATCTGACAGGTAAGAAAATAAAAGTCTTGCGCTCAGATAATGGTGGAGAATATGTTGATAAGGACTTCACTGATTATTGTGCTAAGGAGGGCATTAGAAGAGAGTGGACAACTCCCTACAATCCATAGCAGAATGGGGTGGCAGGAAGGAAAAACAGGACTACTGTAGAAGCAGCTAGGGACATGTTGTATGATCAGGATATGCCAAAATTCCTGTGGGCAGAAGCATGCAACATAGCTGTCTACATTCAGAACAGGACTCCTCATCAGGCATTGGGCAAGATTGCTCCAGAGAAAGTCTTCACTGGGAAGACACCTAAAGTCATACATTTCAAGATATTTGGGAGTTTGGTATGTTGTCGCATACCCGAAGAAAAGAGGAAGAAGCTGGATCAGACTACAGAAAAGGGGTATCTGGCAAAATATAGCGAGAATGCTAAGGCATATAGGATCTATCTTCCAGGGAGCAGGAAGGTAGTAATATGACAAGATGTAAAGTTCATGGAGGACAGAGCTTTTAGAATATCTCACGAAATGCCTTCCAAGGAGCAGTCGAAAGAGGATCCGTTGGTCATGCCTCTTCAACCAACGGAAGTGAAGAATCCTTCCTCAAATCAGGAAGACTCTCAGGATGAGGAAGATGAACGAACAGAAGCACCTGTTGGCAGAGGAAGAACTAGTAGGGAACTTCGTCAGATTTTGCGTGATGTAAAGAACTTCATCGAATAGCCAAGGAACAGTAAAAGGGAGTGAAAATAGCCAGATAGGTATCAGGCGTTAGTAGCTCAATATGGAGAGCCTGCCAGCTTCAAGGAGGTAGCTCGACATCAGGTTTGGATAGATGCGATGGTGGAAGAGTATAACTCCATAATGGTAAATGATGTCTGGGAGGTGGTGGCAAGGCCTCAAGGCAGATCTGTGGTAGGTTCAAGATGGATCTACAAGATCAAATATGTTATGGATGACAATATTGAAAAATACAAGGCCAGGTTTGTGGCTAAGGGGTATGCTCAAAAGGAAGGGATTGACTATGAAGAAACCTTTGCCCCAGTAGCCACATATACATCTATTAGGACCGTGATATCTCTTACAACCCAGATGGGATGGGAGATCCATCAGATGGATGTCAAGACGACATTTTTGAATGGGGTAATAGAATAAGAAGTATACGTTGAACAACCAAAGGGTTTTGAAACTCATAAGAATAAGTCTCATGTATGTAGACTGAAGAAATCCTTATATGGCCTGAAGCAGGCACCAAGAGTGTGGTATGGTCGAATAGATGGCTACTTGTAGAAGATGGGGTTTGTCAATAGTGACACAGATCTGAATCTCTACTATTTGGTCCTAGAGAGCGAGCCACTTATCTTAGTATTATATGTGGATGATCTCTTCCTGACAGGATCATCTAGAATCATTGAAGACTGCAAGAAGAATCTAGCCATAGAGTTCGATATGAAGGATCTGGGACAAATGCACTATTTCTTAGGGTTGGAAGTTTGGCAACAGAAAGGAGAAATCTTCCTTGGGCAAGGAAGGTATGCTACAAAAATCTTGAAAAGGTTCAGGATGGGAGGCTGTAGACCTATGGCCACGCCAATGATCACCAATTGGAAGAAGATTGATGCATCAGAAGGCAAGGATGTTGATCCCACCCTATACCCACAGCTCATAGGGTCCCTAATGTATCTAGTCAATACCAAGCCAGATATTTGCTACGCTGTCAACACCTTCAGTCAGTTCATGGTGGAACCATAGAGGACTCACTAGGCAGCAGCCAAGCATGTTCTCAGGTATTTACAGGGAACAATTGATTATGGGCTCTTATATAACAAGGGGAAGGGTATCAGGTTAAGTGGATTTACTGATGCAGATTGGGCAGGAAGTTAAGTGGATCGAAAAAGTACCTCTAGGTAATGTTTCAACATTGGATCATGAATAACCTCCTGGTGCAGTAGGAAACAGAAGTTTGTGGTTCTGAGCTCGTCTAAGGCAGAATATATGGCAGCAAGCACAACTTCGTGTGAGGCCATATGGCTTAGAAAACTGTTGGTAAACCTATTCAAAGGAAATATGGAGGTAGCCAAGATCATGTGTGATAATCAGAGTTGCATCAAACTCTCTGAGAATCCAGTGTTTCATGATAGGTCAAAGCATATTGATATCCGATGTCACTTTGTCAGAGATTGTGTCCAACGCGGAGCTGTACAATTGAGCTACATTCCTATAGGGGAACAAGTGGCAAATATCCTCACCAAGACCCTTGGAAAGTCAAAATTTGACTACTTTAGGGAAAAGATGGGGATGGTAAAGAACCCCTTTCAGAAGTAGTGTGTTAGCAGCATGAATGAAGAGGGAGTTGCAGTGCAGATGCAGTGTTGGGGGAAGGACCAACAACAACACAGATGCAGAGGGAGTTGTAGTGTAGATGTAGTGTTGGGAGAAAGGACCAACAACAACACATATGCAAAGGAAGTTGCAGTGCGGATGCAGTGTTGGGAGAAAGGACCAGTAGCAGCACGGATGCAGAGGGAGATGTCGTACAGATCCTGTAGTGGCAGTAGCAGAGTCTTGGGCAGCAGTACAGGAGGCAGTAGTGTAGAGGATGGAAGGCCTAACATTAGCACAGGTACCGATGCCAGATGATCAGAGTAATACTCAGTGAGAAGTATTGCTAAAGCACAGTCCTCGCTAAGAGGGAGTGTTGATTTTGGGTAGCATTAGATGTGCTCTAGCTATGAAATTTGGTGGAGAGGTTGTGGCGCATAAGATCTCCAATATCCAGAAAGGGCTTGGGCAGATTCTAAACAGATCAGGAGATATTAAAATAATTAATATTTTTAATGGAGTCCCTAAGTCTAAACTTAGGGAAAATAAAATATTAATGTGTATTAATGTGAATTTGTATTAGAATGGTCCAAAATACATGGATCAAGCCAAATCTAATCTTAGCCATTGATCAGGGACTTAATCTCGGCCATTGAGATGTCAACAGAAAATGTATAAGAGGAGGCTTGAGGGGCACTTGGAGAACACACTGAGGGAGACCAGTCAGTTCAATTTCTGGAGCGGGGTTTGTTGAGAAATTGAACCAGTGGTCTGGAGAGCAGTTAGAAGGCAGCAAGTACGGATTAGAGAGATGAGAGATCAACGCAAAAGAGGCAGACATAGAACTAGACGAAGCCACGCAGAGGCAACATAGATTGCGCAGAGCCAGAAGGGCTTACGTCATCCACGCAAATGTTGTAGGAGTGATGTAGAAGCCCAAGGAGGCTGCGCAAAGCCTCAGTAGGTTGCTGTAGAGGGTTTTCAGGCTGACGCGGAGGGTTTTAGGTTGTAGCATAGGTCAGTAGGGTCTACGTTGGGTTTAGAAAAGTGTTGGAAGTTTGTCTATCTGTGGGTGGAATTTAATTGTGTTTAACCAATGGAGGCTGCAACAAAATTTCTGAATACGTTGGCCACTTGTTCAACTGTTCATCGTGCTACTTCAATTTGCTTGGCTCTCCCAAAATCAAGGATTGAATAAGATGCAGGTGATAGTGACCAGCCAACTATGATTTTGGCGTTTTCTCCACATCATCTTTTATATTAACTCCGTTGTTTTCTCCGTCACAGTGACCTTAATCGTACGAATATTTCACCGATTTGACTGCGACAAAACCTTAATCATACGAATATAAATAGCAGCGGGGTGGCGGCTACTACGAAAACAACGGTGAATCGCACGAAGAAAATGCCTCACAGGAGTCAGGGACTCAGAAAAATCAAAATTGTCTGGTCACTGTCCCCTGCTTTTAATTCAATTGTCAATTCAACTAAAACTAAGGTGGCGGCGAGGGTTTGGTTAATTGAGTTGAATATAAACTAGAGATGATAAAATCATGTGGCCTTAAATTAAAGTATGGGCTTTATGGTTTAGTGATACCCCACATGATTAAATAGTTCCACGTCATATTTTATAAGTGGAGAGATATAGGCCTCATATCCACACTTTTATTTTTAAATTACACGTTGGGAGATTTTGAAATTAAATATATAAGAAATTTGCATTTGGAGATTTTGAAATTGTAATTTTTATTATAATTAGTATAGATTAATCTTAAGTACGGATTTAATACGAGTTAAGAGGGATTAAATTTTTTCATGTGTAATTTTTTTAAAATATAAAATACAATATTATTTTTTATTTTATAAATTGTATTTTAAAATGCTAAATAGAGTATATATAGGACCAAAGAAACTTTTTAACCATAAAAATTTAATTTTTTAATGATATATAATATAGGAATTGTCTTTAGTGCGATTTTTTGGAAGCTTTTTTTGGTGGATTTCCGGTATATTTTTCCGGTTTAATTTCTCTAAAATCCTGTGGGAATTCATTAAAATCACAAGATTGATGGGTAGATCCTGCACAATAGAAGTGCCTTGGGGTTTTTAATGTCGTTGAATCCATATATATATAGTCAAAATTTTATTTTAAATAATACAAATCAAGATTTCACCTCAAATTTTTCCACAGGATTCCAAAAAGTCTCATTATAGACAACTCCTATAATATGTGCATGATTCACATTAAAATATTTTACATAACTTGTACATCCAAATTAAAATAGTTGGGTTTGTTTTTTTGTGTTTTGTTTTGTTTTGTTGTTTTGTTGTTGTTGTTGTTGTTGTTTTTTTTAGTATATTTCAATATTAATTTGTATTAGAATATTTTATTTTAACAATTATATATATATATATATATAATTTTTTTCTTTCTATATATATATATAAATATATATGAATTTGATATTGACATAAATTATTTAACATAGATCTTCAACTAGTTTATTGAGTCTAGAGGCTCATAGTTTATTTAAATTTCTTGTTTAAATATTTTTGAAAAATATAAGATTTAAATATCTTAGCGACACATTTTTTTTTTAACTTCTAATTACTTTACAACATATTCATTTTTTTTATTATAAGCATTATTTGTATATTTAAAATATATATATATATATATATATATGGACAAACTTAGATATCCCCTTATAGTGGGTTGTAGAATGATGATGATGATTATTAACCTCTACTAAAACCAATACTGTTTATAGCTCAATAATGAGCCTAGACCAATATCGTCTATTGCTCAATAATAAGACTCTCGGCTTAATAATATAATGTAATTAAAATATGATTTATTTATTTTTTATATTTTTTTTGTAAGAACATATACTATTTGATATAAAAACATGAATCTTCCAAAATTAACCTTCTAGTATTTTTGAAATTACTTAAAATTTAAAATATACTTAAATAATTTCATTTCGTTTTAGCCCCAAGAGTTAGCTCAATCGGTCAAATCAGTGCCTCGCCAATCGGGAGGTCACAGGGTCAATTCCCGAAAGCTCTTGGCTCTTGGGGTCAGGTCAGTAAATAGGCCAAGGGGTGTGATTCCCTTCAGATGGGATCCACCCTAGTGTCCCATCCACCCTAGTGTTGTACCATGGACGTACCCTAGTGTTGTACACTGGACGTAGAGGCTACCTAGTGACCATGGATATCCGTGAACCACACGTGAAAATAAATAAATAAAATAATTAATTTAATTTAATTTTATATATTTAAATAAACCATATATAATACAATTCTTATATGTGCATAAAATTAATAACAAAAAATAATCTCTATAAAATATATTCAAACTATATATAACAAATAATCTTTATAAACTATAGTTTCGGAACCAAGAATAATATATATATCTATATTCATTTTATTTTACCATGTTAAAATAAACCATATATAACCCTTTTACGATAATCTTAACCATTGTATATATGCATAAAATAAGTAACACAGAATCATCCTTATAGAATATACTTAAATTATATATTACAAATAATCTTTATAAACTATACTTTCATAACAGAGAATTATATATATATATGTAAACAAAATAAAGAATAATGATTTATTTTATATAGAAATCAAAATTTAATAGAAAGTTCCTTATTGATGGAGCAACATAAAAGATATAGTCCACAGACAATATAAAAAGATTGGTTTATATATTAAGCATTAATTAGAGTTATTGTGAAATAATTTAATTTAGAGGCTTGTTGATGTTCCTGCATCATAGATTCTCCAAAAAAAATTGTAAGTCTAAAAAATCATAATTCAATATTGGTGACAAGGGAGAGGGTGCAAAATATGTTATTAAGCAACAATCATTAGATAATTCTAGATTTTATTGAGCTAAATGTCCATGTAGGATAATAAAGTGTACATTTATAGTGACATTTTCCAAGAGAGTATTGTAACTAGAAGTGGTGGTGTAAGGTAGGACTAGATCTTAGATTTGATCTACCATATTAGAATAGGTCACCTTTGCTCTACATCAAGGATAAGTTGTCTCATAAACTTTATTGTCAACCTCCTCATAGATCCTCATGAAATGTTGATTCTTGGTCTTTGATATGCAAATTCAACCTCTCCTAGAAATGATATTGGGTAAAGGTATACCATGTAGTTTGCATCTTGAGTTCCCCATCTTGCTTTTTAACACACTCACTTGAATTGTTGCACAAAGTATGTGAAAGGGCTAAGTTTACATAATGTAAATTAACTAGTAAGATTTGAATCAATTCCTTGATTTCTTTAGGTGATTAATATAAAAATAAAATAATGACATGAAAAATGTTATCTTAAGCCTCATAGCTTAAGAAGAGGAAACATTTCACATATTAGAACCCATGGGTGAATGCAATATGTGTCATAAGAAAATAAAACAATTACAAATTAAGATATTATAAGTTTTATACTTGGTTGAAAATGTGAAACATGGAAATCACTAATAAAATAAAATTACCTTTTATATACTTTAGCAATTTAAAGTAAATAAATTAAATATCTAAAAAAATTCAACAAAACACATTTCATAATGTGAAAATCAATTTTAAAAAGATACGGATTCGTGCATGTACCTAATCCAAAAGTAAAAGGAAAAAAAAGAAAAACTCAAGTACAAGCTCTTCTAATCCTATCAAGGGTTAGATATGCAGAACAAAAAACTGCTCTTGAAGGAATTTGAACATTCCCTCATCGGTCTTCAATCAATGGAAACTTAAACAATTTGAAGTTCCTTTCACCTTGAACATTGTCGTCATGATGATGTTTAACATGTCTAGCCTTGCACTTGGCTCAACTCTTTATCAAATGTGATCGCCATCGCCATGCACCATCCTTCTTCAAAGCCAAAACATTATGAAACCCACAAGAAGATGTTTTGGGACCAATGTCCTCTTTGTCAAATAGCCTTTGCATTTTCTTTTTTACCTCTGCATGCTTTAACACTGACATCTTGTTCACACAAATGTTCAATAATGATGCATCCTGCTGCAAATTCACTTCATTTTGTTTACCTCTTTTTGGAGGCAACATGTTAGACTCTTGAAACATCCTATCACATGAATTAGAAACATCAATGAAATCATATTTCAAACTTGATTCATATCCTTGAAAGGGTTTAGATTCCTCAACATCTTCATTTTTTATCATTAACAATGCAAAGTTATGACTAGCATTAACAATCCTCTTCATTTGTCTCGCATTTACAAGAGATGCATTCAACTTCTTGTTGTGTGCTCTAACAATGTACACTCAATCCCATTTTGAACAAATAATATTTGTTCTCATGGCAATGAAAAATAGCTCTCTTATCATATAGATATGGGCTTCCCAAAACAATACCACACATATCAATTGGAATTACATCAAGCTCTACCTCATCTAAAAAGTTTGCAGTGATTGCAAATTTCAGTTTACATCTTTTTGTCACATGCAATTTTGGATTGTCATGTATCCAACCTAGAGGATAAGGTTTAGGATGAGGAATGGTTTCTAAATTCAACTTCTTGACAATGTCTTCCGAGATAAGATTTGCTTGTGAATCGTTATCAAACAGTAGCGATCTTGGTATGTTTTGAAATAACTCTTGTTTTTTCATCTTGAGTTTCACTGAGACAATTTGAAGAACTCGTACTTGCAATGTCCTTACCTTTCAAACCCATGGATGTGATCTTTGTTACATCTCCAGAATAATAACCTAAATCGTGTTGTGTAGTTGCAATTTGTTGGGTTGTGTTATATTCTTTCCACGACTAGCCCACGTAGTTAACCGGGGGGTTAGAGGGGGCAGAGCCCCCCTTCGTTGCGCCAATTGTGTAGTGGAGGGCGGTTCACAAGGGGTTTGAGGCATACCCGTAACCCCACTTTATGGGGTCCGGGGCAGTGCCCAGGAAAATTTTGGTTTTGGACCCTATGTTAGGTTGGGCGGACCCACCTATGGTTTTGTGCATGATTTTCGCACATGTTTTTGGACACGATGGTTTTCGGTCCATGGTATTGGATGATTTGGCATGTATAAATATATGTGTTATAACATTGAAAGGAACATAATGAAAAATCAAGTTGATAGTCCCGGTTTTGGGATCCAGGGGAAATCTCTGTGTATATGTGTTTTATGTGTTATGCTCTTGCATTGTTTATTTTATTTGTTTTAGAATTCATATGCAGGTAATTTAAGTACGGGGTTAAAACCTACATTTGGTATCAGAGCTGTTTTGGCTTCAAGGGGACGCCTTTATTGCTAAGGGGTTTCGCTCGGGCCTATGGTAGACCCTGTTCAGTGGGAGATCTGCGAGATCAATTTTGGTGGTGAAAGAAGATGGTGAGCAATGGAAAGATAGAGATCGAGAAATTTAATGGTTAGAGTTTTGGGTTATGGAAACTCAAGATGGAGGATCTATTGGTGGATAAAGATCAGTGGATCGCAGTAGATCTGGGTACTAAACCAACGGGAGTGTCCGATGAAGAATGGAAGAAGTTGGATCGGAAGGCAAAGAGCACAATACGATTGTGTGTCTTAGATTCAGTATTGCTGAATGTACTAGGGGAAGCTACAACGAAGGCTTTGTGGGACAAGTTAGGGACTTTGTACCAATCTAAGTCTCTGGTGAATAAATTTTTCCTGCGGAAAAAGCTATATAACCAGAGGATGAAAGATGGAGACTCGGTGACATAGCATCTAAACGCATTTAATACTGTGGTAAGTCAGTTAGCATTTGTTGATATTAAAATTTCAGATGAAGATAAGTGCATCAGTTTGTTGTGTTCTCTACCAGATTTGTGGGATAGTCTGGTTATTGCAATAGGTAGCAATGCAACTGCCTTGTAGTTTGATGAAATAGTCTCAGCCTTGCTGGCGGAGGAGATGAGACGGAAAAATATGGAGAGCCAGAATGGTGATGCCTTGTCTATATGAGGACAGTCCCATAACAGAAACAAAAATAAGTCATCGAGTGGGAGATCTAAATCTCCAGGAAAACCTGTAAAGGTGGTGTGTTGGAAATGCGGAAAGGAAGGCCACTTTAAAAGGGACTGTAAATATAAAGCTCTTGACAAAGGAAAGGGATCTGATGAGGCTCCTTCTCCAGAGGCGAAAACCACCTCAGATGAAGGTGGGGATGTGTACTTGGCTTCTTCAAGTACATATGTAGATCATGAGGCATGGTTGATTAACTCAGGTGCATCCTTTCACTTCACTCCCCATAGAGAGTGGTTCTGAAAGTATGAGAAATATGATGGTGGTGATGTCTTCTTGGGGGATTACAGGAAGGCTAGAATCGTTGGTCACGGAAAATTAAAGTTGAAGTTGCAAGGTGGAAGGGTTAGAACGCTTCCAGGTGTTCTACATATTCCTGCATTAGCCAGAAATTTGATTTCTATAAGCAAGCTGGATGATGCAGGTGTAAAAATAGTGTTCGAGAAGGATACTTGCAAGATGGTTCAGGGGCACTGGTATTGATGTGGGGAGTTTGGATTGGAACTCTGTACAATCTGCAAGGTAGCACTATTGTTGATGGGTGCAACAGTTCTGTGGTTCCTGAAAGTGGAGCAGAAAATCTAGTGGTCTTTGGAGAAGAGATCATGCTGTGGCATCAAAGGCTTGGACATATTGGAGAGAAGGGCCTTCGAATACTTCATGGTAAAGGTATGGTAGAAGGTATGAGTAATAGCTCTCTGGATTTTGATTTCTGTGAAAATTGTGTATACGGGAAGCAGAATCGGGTGAGTTTCCCCTCTGGTGGTAAGAGGGCGAAACATATACTAGAGCTTGTGCACAGTGATGTGTTTGGACCTGTGAAGGTTCCATCACTGGGTAAGTCTGTGTACTATGTATAATTTATAGATGACTTCTCAAGGAATACATGGATATATTTCCTTAAGAAGAAATCTGAAGTCTTTGACAGGTATAAAGAATTTAAGGCTCTAGTGGAAAACCAAAGAGAGAAGAAGATAAAGGTTCCAAGGACAGATAATGGTGGAGAGTTTTGCAATAAGCAATTTGAAGAATTCTGCAGGAAGTGTAGTATAGCACGGCAGAAGACTACTCCATATACACCTCAACTAAATGGAGTTGCAGAAAGAACGAACAAGACGTTGATGGAAAGGGCAAGAAGCATGCTCAGTGGTGCCGGGTTAGGATAAGAATTCTGGGCAGAGGCAGTGGATACTGCATGTTACCTGGTGTTAGTGCCTAAATCTACCTCAGGCTGAAGAAAGCCAGGTCTAGGGTAACATCAAACCACGCTTAACCTGGTAGCTAGCCCTACCAGGTTGGGAGAGGGCTCTCTCCTTATCAATCTCAATTAGAATATGGCAACTAGGGCTTGAGATGACTGAAATGAAATGATGATTTTAGGCTAGGTATATTAGGTTAGAGGATTTTGTTTGATTTTGATGGTTGGTTGCCAGATCAGATGAGGAAGGCAGTTTTGGGTCAAGGAAATCAACTCAGATTTGCAGAGGTTTTTGTGGGGCGAGGTAGGCAAGTGTTTTAGCACTTTGAAATGAAGGTGATGGTGAGTCTAAATACTAGTGAGGAGTTGGAGAGGGCATGCAAGGTTCATGAGCCCTCTTCAAACAGCAGAAAACATTAAAAACTAAATGTATCCTCTAGGCAGAGCATTGAATATCAATGGATTCTACCTAATTCTCTTGATTCATTTAGTTATGAAGAAAGAAATAGATGATGGAACATAAACACATAAGAGAAACTAAATCACAGAGGAAAAAAGCAATGCCAAGACACATTACCACAAGAATCCCACAAAATGCTGCAAAACCCTGGTTCATTTTCTTGCCAAACTGCAAAAGTGATTTACAATAATGCTCAATGCATCCTCAAGAGTCCAACCTTGACAAATGACTAAGAAAGTACAAGATATAGGCATCAAGCCACCTATGCTAGCCATCAGGGGTCGAATCCATGAGTCAAGGAGTTGTTTCAACAAGATCTAAACTAGGAACTGAAAAATAGGCAGTGGAACAACTTGCCTCTAAAACTATGGAAATTGATTCATTCATCCTCAAACCAACTCTAACTGATGTATCTACCTCCTTAAGTCATTTTTCATCATATTTACATCATGGTACATAAAGTTACATCAAATTACATGATTAATTAACCAAGAGAGAAGAAAAAGTCAAACTGACAGCAAACTAGGCGAAATTTTGAACAAACAGGAAAAACTGGCAAATTTTTCTCCTATGCGCCGCGCCATTGATCCTATGCGTAGCAATTTTTCCAGGCCACTTTTGGAAGGCTTCCCGAAGTCCAAATCAGGTGCAGAATAGCTCATTGGAAAGCTTGGTGAGTCTACTTTCTGGGACAACTTGAATTTTTTGATTTGGAGTCCATTTGCCCCTCCAAAAATGGAATCTCCCAAGACTGCTTCCTGTGTGGCAAAAAAGTGGCAGAGAGGGCACTTTTTGGGTGTTTTTAGCCCTTTTGGAGGTCCATAACTTGTCAAAATTTCTCAGCCATTTCTAAGCAAGCATAACTTTTCATGTTGATTCCAAAAATGTAAACTTTTTTGCAAATGGAGGCCCCCATCAAAAGCGTAGCACCACCGCTATTGAAAAAACCTGTTTTTTGCTTCAAAAATTTCAAAAATGACAAAAACTTCACCAAATTTCTTGAAATTTGGCATGAGTGATCCTTTTTATGTGCTATGCTGGGCCAATGATGCTTTAGCCAAGATCTTGAGCTTATCTTGCTCTTTTTTGCTTCTCAAAGCTCTCTTTAGCTTCGCCTTTAACCTCTTCACCCTTGTTTTGCAAATTTTATTCCAGGTTAAGTAGTGATAGGCCATATGACGCAACATTTTCTTCTCTTTGTTTGCTTTCTCGAGCAATTTCTCCAGGTGAATGTTTGTCCTCTCTAACCATGATTCTCAGTCAGCCTCAATTTCTTGCTCTAAGGATGTCATCTTAGTTTTTCTTCTTTTTGCCACTTGTCAGTTTTCTCTAATGGTGTGCAGCTCCATGATTGCTTGTTTGTCCTCTAGTTGCTTGTTCTCTTGTTCAAGGAAGTTAATAATCCATTTGGCACTCTCAAGGTTAAGTGACAAGGCTTGGATTTCAGCCTCCTTCTCTTTGATGATCATATCCTTGAGTCTTGAGCTTTGAGGGCCCAAATCAATGTCATCCTCCTCAACCAAGACAAAATCTTTGTCTTGCCCTTTAATAGGGCCTTCATCATGAACCTTTTTCTTTTCTTTGTCCTTATCCTGTACCTGTTTAGCTGAAGAAGAAGGCAAAGCCCCTTTCACCCCAGGTGAAGATAGCATTTGCCTATGATCCGGTGAAGAAAACGAGACCCCTTCCACCCTTGGTGAAGATAATACTCGTTTGGCAGCAGCAAAAAGTCTCCTGGTGCCTTTTTCATAAGTGACAAACACTGGCACAACTGTAGTTTCAATCTCATGAACATCTGGCTGTCTTGAAGGCCCTCCTTCCTCTTGAAGCACCAATGGAATCACCTGAGGGCCTTTGAAAATCTCATGTGCAATGAAAGTATCCCATGGTATGTTCAGCAAAATTCGCTGATGCAAGACAACGATTTTAAAGTGGTAAATGTTGTTGAACTTCTGAGGAAAAGGTTTCCTTTTCACATATAAAGCCATCTTCTCAATATTCCTGTAGTTAAAGTATGGGAGGTTCATCATCCTCACTCTTGTGAAATGCATCAACAATCTGACATGGTAGGTATAGAGACGAGAAAACCTCCCTTCACAGGTGAAATATTTGATGATGAGTTTCATGAGAGGAACATAAGTGTCCTGCAAGTATTTGAAAGGAAAAACCTTGCTGATTTGCCTCTGATAACCAGCCTTGATGTAAGGCTCATAATGCTCTCTGCCCACATGTTGCCCCTTATTCCACTGTTCACCTACATTAGGGATGCCTGTTATTGCTGCAATAGTTTCAGGTGTAAAGGTGAAAGAGACACCAGCTAGGTTCACCTGGTCATTGTGAAGATGAAAAAAAACAACCTAGCCAGCTCATGATGATACTTCACCCTTTCTACCATTTCACAAAACTGATAACAAGATTGATGTTTAAAACAAGCTACAGCAAGAGGACAAGCAAGTAATTCTGTAAGAGTGGTAGGCTCCTCCTGGATATGTTTTCCTCCTTTATGTGGTTTTCTTGGCACATGGGCTTCTTGGGAGGAATCACTAACAATTTCATCATCCCTCTCATATGCTGAGTCTGTCTCCATGCTTGTGAATTTGGAGTGAAAACTGATGAGTATGAAGAGATTTTAAAAGTATGAGGGTGAATACTGTATTGTAGGAAATGACTGTTGTTTTTCTTTTGGGAAATGAGGGAATGACTGATATTATGACTGTAGGTGAGGGATTTGATGATGGAATGGATGTAAGTAGGGAATAGGAAATGGGAATTAGGGTTTTGGGAATATAGGGTTAGGGTTTGGTAATAGGGAGTGGGATTTGGGAGGTGAGTGCTAATAATATTGGGAAAGGAAAAGGGAAAAGTGATTTAGGGAAATTAGTTTAAGGGAAAGGGTGTAGGGAAAAAAAACTCAAGGGAATAGAAACAAGTGAACACAATACCCTTTGCAAATTTTAGAAGGCAATTTAGAGACAGCTAGGGTTTAATGTTTTTGACATACAAATCACCACCACTGATGAAAAATTCCTTGCTAGACAGGATGAGAAGCTTCACTTACTTGTTGAGAGGCCAATTGTGAAATTTGAGGCAGAGGAAAGTGATGAAATTCGTTTTGAAGCTCAACAGGCAGGTGCGTAGCGCTGCCTCCGAGGTGCATAGCGCACTTTATATGCGTAGTGCCCGAACAAAACTCAGTGCAAAACCTGCACCAGGTGCGTAGTGCCAGTGAAATTTCGGGCTTTTACTCTATTTTTTGCCTCTTTCCTCCAAAATCGTGATTTTTGCGTCTAAACTCATTCACTCACAACAAATGAAGGATTTCAAACCATAGATGAGCTTTTATATCTCCTTGCTTTAATTTTTCATTTGCCAAACCCACTTTTCTAATGTCTTAGTCACTTTTCTTTAAAAACTCAATTTTTCCATTTGCAGTTTGACTCTTCTTGATCACTTGATGAACTAATGCATTGATGCTTTTGTTTCTTGCAGTGACTAGAGTTGGAAAGGTGACCAAGGGCAGCAACTGGAACTTATTACATAGGGAAAACACTTTAAATTACATAAAATTTGTACATAGAAATAAAAAACTCTGTTTTCACCTCAAAATAGAGTTTTGAGGTAAAAACCATTTATTGAGCAAATCATCAGTAAATTTATAATCTAATGAACTTATAAAACCTCCTCATGTGCTTGCTGACTTTTTATTAAGTTTTGGATGACCATGGTGGCAAACCCTAGACCTAGTGAGACCTAAAACCCCTAAAACTGGCTTTTGCAAATGAAATGACACAAAATGATAGTAAATGATCTAAACATGTGAAAACAGGCCAACAGGTAAATGCCATGAGGGAAATTGATAATGAACCACTACCATTAGTTGATCCATGACCTAATGGAATGCAGCTAATCGGATGGAACACCTAATATGCATGCAAAAAGAGAAATTTGATCACTGACAGAGGGATGAAGATATCGACACTAACACCTGGTCAACATGTCACCTTCATCAACGTTGGAGGATAAGACTCCACAAGAGGTATGGACTGGTAAGAAACCCTCTCTTTCACATCTAAGGGTATTTGGATGTGATGCATATGTACATGTTCCAAAGGAGAAACGAACCAAGTTGGATAGTAAATCTAAAAAGTGCATCTTTATTGGATATAAGGATGGTTTAAAGGGTTATAAGCTTTGGAACCCAGTAACAATGAAGGTTGTGTACAACCGAGATGTGGTGTTCAGAGAGGTGAAACATGTTATTAAACATGAAGTCCAACCAAAGGAGCTTGAGAAGATAGAGTTTGAGCTAAAGGAGGAAGAATCAGACTTTATAGTAGAGGAGGAATTAGAAGATGAAGAGCCACAAACTCCGGCTATGAGAAGATCAATTCGAGAAAGAAGGCAGCTAGAAAGGTATATTCCATCTGCATTCTGTTCAAATTTTGCTTTGTCTGTTACTGATGATGATCCCAGAATTGTGAAGGAAGCGGTGGATTAAGAGGATGGAAAACTCTGGAAAGAGGCCATGGTTGATGAAATGGCATCTTTGCACAAAAATGAGGTTTGAGATCTGGTGGAGTTGCCGACTGGAAGGAAACCCATAGCAGCAAATGGGTGTTCAAGGAGAAGACAAATGCAGAAGGAAAGGTGGAGAAATAAAAAGCTCGGTTGGTAGCAAAAGGTTATTCCCAGGTGTCGGGAATTGATTTTGGTGATATTTTTTCTCCTGTTGCCAAGGTAAATTCTATTAGGTTACTTTTATCTGTTGTTGCTACTTTTGATTTTGAGGTAGAACAGATGGATGTGAAGACAACATTTCTTCACGGGGATCTGGAAGAGGAGATCTACATGAAGCAACCTAAAGGCTTTGCGGTGAAGGGTAAGAAAGAACTGGTATGCAAGTTAAAGAAGTCTTTGTATGGGTTAAAACAGTCACCAAGGATGTGGTATCAGAAATTTAATACATTTATACGGGGACTTGGATTCACGAGAAGCAAAGCAGATCATTGTGTGTATTTTAAATTAATTGTTGACCATGTTATTTATCTGGTCTTGTATGTGGATGATATGTTGCTGGTTGGAAATGACAAAGAAATTATCTAGGATTTGAAGACCCAATTGTCCTCCAAATTCAACATGAAAGATCTTGGTGCTGCAAACTATATTTTGGGCATGGAAATTAAAAGAGATCGGGCAAAGAGGAAGCTCTGGTTAAACTAGAGGAAGTATGTCGAGACAATACTGCAGAGGTTTAATATGCAGGATAGTAAACCGGTGAAGGTTCCTATCCCTGTAGGTGTGAGGTTATTTGTTGAACAGTGTCCCGAGGCATAAGAAGAGGAAGAGGACATGTCTTGTGTTCCATATGCAAGTGCAGTCGGTAGCTTGATGTATGCAATGGTATGTACTAGACCAGACATTGCACATGCAGTGGGAGTATTGAGCAGGTTTATGTCAAAACTAGGGAAGTAGCACTGGACAACAGTGAAGCGGGTTTTCAGGTATTTGCGTGGCACTAGTGATTATGGTTTGTGCTACCAAAGAAGATCAAGATTGGATAGAATGTTGGATATTCGTGGCTTTGTTGATGCAGAATGGGCTGGAGATTTGGATCAGAGAAGGTCTACAAGTGGGTATGTGTTTAACCTATTTGGAGGTGCAGTCAGCTGGATGAGTAGGAAACAATTTGTAGTGGCACTATCAACTACAAAGGCAGAATACATGGCAGCCACTCATGCAAGAAAGGAAACAATTTGGTTGCAGAGATTGTGTTCAAGTATGGGGTTAGTACAAGGAGCTATAAGGATAGACTGTGACAACCAAAGTGCAATTTTCTTAGCAAAGAACCCCGCATATCATTCAAAGACAAAGCACATTGATGTTCAGTATCACTTTGTGAGGGATATGATAAAGGATAAAAAGGTGTTGCTGGTAAAGGTGGACACTTTGAAGAATACTGTAGATGCATTAACAAAATCTGTGAGCTCTGAGAAGTTCTCTTGGTGTAGAGAGACAATGGGCATTTCAGGGCTGGAAAAATGACTAAGCTTTCTTGTGGCCCCCTGTGGAAAGAAAACAACAAGTGGGATAATGTGGGGTTGTGTTATATTCTTTCCACGACTAGCCCACGTAGTTAACCGGGGGGTTAGAGGGGGGGTGGAGCCCCCCTTCATTGCGCCAAATGTGTATCGAGGGGGGTCACAAGGGGTTTGAGGCGTACCCGTAACCCCACTTGGACCCTATGTTAAGTTGGGTGGACCCACCTATGGTTTTGTGCATGATTTTCGCACGTGTTTTTGGACACGATGGTTTTCGGTCCATGGTATTGGATGCTTTGGCATGTATAAATATGTATTATAACATTGAAAGGAACATAATGAAAAATCAAGCTGGTAGTCTCGGTTTTGGGATCAAGCGGAAATCTCTGTGTATATGTGTTTTATGTGTTATGCTCTCGCATTGTTTATTTTATTTGTTTTAGAATTCGTATGCAAGTAATTTCTGTACGGGGTTAAAACCTACACAATTATCTTCTCTTTGTCCTTGTTTTTAAATTTTTTGGGTTTCATTTCTAGATGAAGTTTCCAAAAATGATCTTCATCATGGCCCTCTTTGGAACAATGTTTACATGTGAGTTTTTCTTTCTCCATCTTGGTGGCAACATCCTTCTTTCATTTTCCTTTAAACTTACCCTTTCCTTTTTCTCCAGACTCAAAGGAACTCTCACTAGTTTCTTCAAAAACATTTTTCGCTCTTGCCTCTAAATGAGTTGTATGTACACAAACTTCATCTAGTTTCGTATGGTTAAACATGAGAATGGTATGTCTCAAATAACTATGCAATCCTCCAATGTATTTGAGCAAAGTATCTTGAGAAGACAAATCTATGCCCAAAATCAAAGCTCTTTTCCTAAATTCTTGAGTATAAGATTTCACATTTTACCCTTTAGCTTGCCTAAAGTTTTGCCAATCTATGATAGCTTTCTGCATGTATGGTAATGGATAAAATTGTCTTCTTATCGCAACAATAAAATCATTCCAAGGGAGAAAACCTTACCATGTTTATGCATGTCCTCTTGAGTTTTGGCTTCCCACCAAATTAATGTTGCACCTTCCAATCTAAGAGAAGCAAGCTTAATATTGGTTTCATCATATTTGATTCTTTGTATCCTACAATACACTTCAATATGACAAATCCAATTATCTAATCTCTCTGCATTTACCTCTCCATTGTACATAGGCAATTCAAAGTTAATATCAAGCTTAAGCAAAGGTGTTTTAGCATGACTCCTTGGGGAATTTGGATGTGTTTGTGAAAGGGTAGAAGAAGTTGAAGATGAGGATGAGGATGAAGATGGAGGTGAAGGTGGTGGTTTGTCACCATTCCCTCCATTCCCTTTTGGAGGCTTGTCTTCTTTTCCTCCGTATCCTTTTTCAGACTTTGATCTCTCTCCATATAACTTGGAATTCCTCTCCTCATACATAACCTTAACCATCTCTGACATCTCAAAGAATGTTTTTTCTAAAAGTTTTTTCATCTTCAAACATCCGTTCAGGACCTTCTTCATGTGCCACTACTATTGAAGCTTGAAGTGTGTTTGTTCTCCTTGAAGCAATTTGAGATCTTGGCTCCACAAGTTCTCCTTCTCCTCTTTTAACCTTCAACCTTGTAAGCATCAGAAAAACAATTTCAAACAAATCAAATCTTCATAATAACTTGTTACTCTTATACCGAAATTATCTGTATTTGTAAACTTGAAGATTGTTAACAATTTTCAAGTTAAATTTATATGTGTTTTGGGTAGAGGATCAATTTACTAAACATATAAACAAGTAAATTTTAACCAAAATTTACAGCCAAATAGAGACAAATAAGCATATCTGAAACACATAACACAAAGCATGATAAAGGAGTTCACTCCTCTCTTGGGCTACATCTCCTAGTCCAGCTTCCAATGCAGGGCCTCTTTCATTAAAAATGTTCAAAAGTGCGTTTACATGCTTCAAAAAGCTCAAAGAGAAAAATTGATGTCTCCAATGGATCTACCACTATAAAAAAACCCCATTTTGGTTCTTTTTGCACCTCATTTGGCCAAAAAATGAGAAAGTTATCACTGTTTCAAGTTTTTCCCCAAATTTTGCAACTAACCATCCTCCAATTCAGCCTAAACTTGTCTTTAGCGCCTCGAACCCGGAACTAGCGTGTAAATTTGGCCTACACTCCCACCTAACTATCAAAATTGTAGGATGGTTAGTATGCCCATTAAGCCCCCAGTTCTGAAAATCATGGTCACATGCCATGCATTTGATCTGGTTTAAGGTTGAGATTCCAGGGCTTATGTCCAACGGCTTTAAGCCCTCTGCTTGGTGAACTCCTGGTCACATGGTCACCCATATGTTTGGGGCTAGCCCCCTTCCCAGTGCGCACTCCTAGTTTTTATGGCCACCACATGGCCTTGGCCTGACCCATTTTCCTTTTCTACCATGGTCTTTACACTTGGTTCCATCAGTTTGATATGGGGCATGAGCTATGGCCGTGCACTGGGCTAAGGTCTAGCCCTTGGCCCCCCGCCTATAGTCTCGTGGGGTTAGGGTGGCCAGGGGCTAGGGCTTAGCCCGACCCCCTTCCCCCAATGGCGTGTCATGTAACTCTAAACATAACCGCGACACTTTGTATTACAAGAACCACTGGTGGTGCAATGGTGGAGCACTATGATGCCACCACGGAGGTCTGAAGTTCAATCCTTGTGAAGGTTAGTTCAGACCCAAACCAAAACTTTTCCAAGCTAAGACGAGGCCATGTGGCAGCCACCGATTGGCCCACGTGACACTCTTTTATTGGTCCAACATTACACAGTTAGCATAACAATAAAATATTCGAACCAATCAGAATGTGACAAATGGCGAAAACCAATTGTCCAATAAAATTTGAATTTTTGGACCAATCAGGGGAGGCCACGTGGCAACCTGCCATTGGCAAAAAATTTCTAGTCATCTGTCATTTTTGCCAAAATTTGTTTGTTTGCCAATTTGTTCAGAACGTGATATGGGGAGCATACGATATCGGTTTTGAGTGAAGCAAATTGCATTAGGTTCAGATCACCGAGATCTATCCAGTCGTTCAAGTTTCGAACTATGTCGCAAACTTAAGTTTGAGCACTATTTCGATCCATCGGATTAGTTGGTTAGTCTAAGGGGTGGGGTCCCTTACTAACTTGTTTTTCTCTCTTTCCCCATAAAGGTCGGGTCAATTAATGGACGTGGAATGATAGGAGATGAAATTGCAGTGTTTATAGTCTTATTTTATTGTATTGTTGTGTATTTTGAGTGATATGTATTGAATTTTAAATATTTTTTAAAATTTAATGAATATTTTAATGGGCTAGTTAAAGTAGTTGGGTTGTTAAGTGTTTTGACATTTATGTATGAGGCTATTAGTTTATCCCAATTAATTACCTTTGTTGTGTGCCTCAATCAATGTCTCTATTAAATTAGAGGTTGTAATTAGTATTGACAAATTGACACTAAGTATCATGCTCAAATGCAAAAAAAACATTCTTAAAAAAAAACATCAATATGGATGTGTTTTAGTAAATAAAAATCTACAAAGTTTATATTCTTTTAGTGAAAATTTTACAATGATCTAAGTTACATTTATTGTATTTTAATAGTGTGAAACAACATCGAAAAAAGATAGAAGTATTTGTATCTATATTGCAATTGCATACTTATAATATCTTATTCATCTTGCTATTTAAGATACTGACAGGAACCACCGCAAAAGTGATGTCAAGTGGAAAAAATTTAATGTAATTTAGTTCTTCAATTTTGAATTAATCTCTTTAGTTTTTTGTCCACTTGATTAAAAAATAAAAAGATAACATGGAGAAACCCCGGGGGGTGCAATGCAACTGGCGATATCTATGACAATTAAGTGTTATGTACCAAGAGAATTGAGGTTCAAATCCCCTTGATTTACCCATATTTACGGAAGGGGTGTGCGTAGCCGCCTAGAGGTTATAGTGGTAGCGGTCGGAATCATCCCCATGTCATGCGAATACGAAATCGACCTAGTGGTAGCGATTGACATCAATCATGTGTCGTGCAAGTTCAAAATTCTAACCTCGTGTCATGCAAGCACAAAATTCCAACCCCGTGTCATGCAAGTACGAAATTCCAACCCCGTGTCAAGCAATGTCAAAACCATCCCACTTGTCAATTCCTCTAAGATGAGAGAAAGAGAATAACACTAAGAAAGTTATCTTTAACTCATAATTTGGAAAGAGGAAACACTTCAAGTATCAAAACCCATGAATAAATATAATATGTATCCTTAAGAAAATAAAGCAAATATAATTAAAAATATCGTAAATTCTTATTACTTGGTTAAAAAAGTAAACAAGTTACAAATGCAATTCATAAAAAGAATTAAACAAATTCTAATACTTACTAAAATGTAAACAAATTACATGATACAATTCATAAAATTGTGAACATAAATGTTATAAAGCGAATGTTTTTCTAAATACTATGGTATTGCTCTAATTCCTTGCAATCATTAACCAAAAATAAAATAAATAAATAAAAACAAAGTATAATTATGATGATGTTATAATTCTTCTAACCAGTTTTAAAGGGAAGGAAAAAACACAAATGCTTTTAATTACCTAAAAATAATATATATATTATAAGAATTATTTCACAATTCCAAACTTAAATAAGTCAACATAGCTAGCGTTTCCTGCCGCTTAGTTTAATTATTGAACTTTGAAAGATATAAACTAGGTCTCATATTTGAACAAGGGCTGCCAGTTAGTTTAATTATTGAACTTTGAAAGATATGAAGTAGCTCCCACAATTGAACAAGGGCTACAAAGTAGCTACTCTTGCGTAGTTTAAATATAGATAAATTAGAGTAAAAACAATAAAGACATACAACTTTATATTTTAAAAAAATACAATTAAAATAGTAAGATAATTCATGATTGCATTATCTATGGCTAGGTAGAGATAATAAAGACTTTATTTGTAGATGGTTTTTTTTGTAAACTTAAATTTCATATTTGTTCATTTTATTTTGTGAGGAAAGTTTCTTGCTAAATTATTATAGCGGGGAATTTTATCTAGTTACTATGTTTTGTAAAAGTAGTAGTAAAATGCATCTTTCGGCTCATGCTTGACAATGAAATACACACTTATATTGTATTGGCGGAAAATAAATCCATGTTAGTTGAAATTACATAACACCCGAAATATTTTGAATAATAATGAATGATAATGTTACCATGCTCATGGATAAGGAGTTTCCATCCAACCAAATTTCTCTTTGCTTGCTACTCATATACCACCTAGCAATAACTTAAAACCACGCACTAAAATATCTATCGTTTGAATACATAAAACATTATGTTTGTTATAGTTGTTTTTTTAATTAAAATGTACTAATATTCCTAAAAATAATTGAAAATATATAAATATTCAACATACAACATATCATATACTTTCTACATACAACATATTAATTTAATTACTTAATTTCATAACATTGTTTAATAATGGTCTAATTTAAACTACTTTATATGATTAAGGAAAAAAAAATATTTCTTGTTGCCAACAACCTCTTTTCTATAACACACAAAAAATGATTTCTATAAATAGAGGAAGTTTGATGTAAAATAACTACATAGCTTTCTATTTATTAAAAAATGATAAATAGAGAATTTTTGAAATCACAATTTGTATTACTTAAATTACCATTTGAAAAATTATTTGTCATCTATCAATATTAAGATTCCATATTGAAATTAAATTAAAGTAATTCTTGTTTTAAAAATTGTAAAAATGAAAAATAATACAATGGAAACTTTAAAATATATATATATCTATATCTATATCTATATATATATATATATATAATTTTTTTGTTTTAATATCTATGAGTGTTTGTTTTATGAGCATTAGTGATATGATAGTATTAAATCGCATTGGTTTGTTATAACTCAGTGAGTTGTTTATTGTAATAAATAATGTGTGATCACTGCGAATGTAGGTTTTATCCAATTCACCATGAATCTTGATTTCTAAGTATAGTTTATTTCAAATAATGTCGAATAAATTTGTGAAGATTATATAGTTCACTTTAGTTAATTAAGTTGAAATTGATGTATTAAATATAACATATTTTCACAAATTTTTTATCATTAACAAAACTAATTAAGTTTTTGTGCAACAAATTGTTAAGATCAAAATGTTTTCTACAAAGTTTAACTAAACCATATATACTCCCTTATCAAAATTCTACTACAAAGTTGTTAGGAAACTTATGATAATAAAAAAATTATAGTTGGTAGTCAAATTTTTTATTTTTTTTTAAGCAATTTCTATTGGTTGATTTCCAAAAGAGATATGTGAAAATAAATCCAAATTAATTATGGTAAAGTAACATCTTAATTAAATTTCAAAATTAAATATATGTTGGTTTAGCATTTCATCTCTAGTTCAACGAGTTCATACGATTATTACTCTTTAATATGAAATTTGCATGAGCACGATCGATCCAATATAAGTAGGTAAAAGTAACTATTATAAGTGAATACTAATTTGCATATTGTCTTTTCATTTTGTAGATTAAATATTATATAATTTTTATTGCTATGTCAGTTTTTTTAATCTTTGAAAAATATTATTCCAATGTTTCTGATCGTGTGCTGATAATCATGTGTTGATAGAGTATAAGGGGATGGTCTTGACCTATCAAATATTTCAAACATTATCTGGATTCACAATTAAGTTCTCACTATTTGCAATTAAGTACAATATACTTTCTGGAATTGCATTGTATCAAAACAGTACTTTGTAACCAGCAACAAGGAGAACCTTATGGCTAAGACCATAATGGAAACAAGGAGAAAGGATGTGATTGGAAACTCGAGCTTTACTATGTGTATTGATCACTAGTGATGTGGACTTTCAAGGCAAGAGGCTTGCATGAACTTAATTCGCTGACCACTGATTGTGTGAGTCGATTCTCGTATGATAATTTTATTTCAATCATGATTACAAAAATAAGAGCAAAAGAAACTGAATCAATCATTATTCAAAAAAATCAGAATTAATATATATATATATATATATATATATATATATATATATATATATATATATATATATATATATAATATATAAAGTTAACCTTACACATTTGCACTTCTTTTTATAAGCTTAATATGACCTTTCATTCATTCATTTGCAAAAAGTAGGTTACATCTATGAACGACGTTTTGTGGCCTCAACCTGCCCAGTGGGAAATCAAGTTTGTTGGCCATTGGAATGCATTATAAGGCATCCAAAATTTGAGGATCTTAAGTCTGTCACACAAAGCCTTATAGTCTGAATGTCTATAAACCACTACCCTTAATATGCTAACATAAGTGCTACTAACCGACGTATACATCATCAAAATAAACAAAAAGGAAACGAATTGTTACTATTCATAATAGGACTCCACCGAAGCTAGGTCCTTAGCATTGGAACCTGGCAATTCTAATTGAGGAGGGCACAAAATGTGCTTCTTAATATGACCAAGACAAACATTTTGCTGCTGACTTTGAAATTGGACAAGTTGGAATTATTTCTAAATTTCCCGGAACCCTGTTTTAGATTTAATGGAACCTATAGAGTTCATAATAGCTCGAGCTACTATACTCTTCATCAGCAAATAAAGATGCACTGTCTATTTGTACTGAGTGAGCCTGTCGCAGGTATGACATGGGTCTGGAACCAGTAAACACCAATCCTCCAACTACACTTCATTCTCAGCTCGCTGGTTGAGGTCTTCCTCCCAAGCCACAATCATTTGCCTCACATGCACAGGAGGTACTTGTAGTATATGCTTGAGCCAGTGCATTGATATGTTGGGCGTCCATTTTTTGACCACTTCGCCTTGGTGGTTGTGATGAGGAGGATCCTCACCCACCTCGGTGCCCAACCTTTCGATTTCTCCCTCAACCACCAATTCCCAAAGGACCAACACTTAAAGATGGTTGAGCCATATCTGCCAACCACCACTTCACCACAATATACTCATCCACCCATACCAACCAAACCACCGATCGGACAAAGACCAACGACGTGTGGGTTGAGCAAGATCCCAAATTAATTAGACCTGACACATATACATATGACAAGAGAAGGAAGCAAATGTCATTAGGCCCGGTGCATACAATAACATAATAGGTCAAGAGCGCTAACCACCAGCATCGCTTATTTCCAGTCACCAACACCTCATGCTCAAACATCTCTCGTGACAAAAAGAAAACGAAGGGTGGTCTGTCTCCACAAAAGGGAGGAGCTACAAACCGGCTCCTCGAGCCAATTCCCATAAATAAACACACCAGAACAATATAAAACTTGAAATGAAAAAATAAAGGAGAATTTCAAAAGTCATTCTATTCAATCATCTAAACAACTATTCCCATCGGGCGGGTATTCCTTCCACGAAAGACAAGTAACCCAAATTGTTCTCTACATTTCCATTTGAAGCATTAAAATACCATATAAGATGAACACTGACATAGAAACAACAGATGTAAGATAAAATTTAGCCACACAAACAAGCTTGCGTGGCAAACAGACAATTATAGGTCGTACAGTCATCTAATTACAGGAGGGGTCGACTACCCTGCATGCAACATTCATAATTATAGTTTGTCGTGGGAGGGGAGGGGTGAAAAGAAACAAGACATACTTGGTTACCAACACCATGAACCCAAAACCGTTGTCCTCCCATAGACAGAGTCTCCCTGTTGAGCTTGCCATCGGAAAATAGAAAACCAGATACCTCTCCTTTACGCTTAAAGCCACACTATACCACAGAGTGATTGCATGTCTGCACCACCTAGAGGTTAAGCTTGCGACGACGAATTACTCCCTTCTTAAACTCTCCCACGCGACCTACCTCCTTGCCAACCTGTTCACACATACAATGTACTAGTAGGAGCCACCCTGTCACGCCCCCAATTATTTTTTCATAAATTGGCCTATGTGTGGCATCTGCCAAACACTTAACCTTTTCATTTGTTAACATGTTTCCCGAACTACGCCTAGCTTTCACTTCATTAAATATATTAAACCTTTAATGTGTGAAATAACATTAAATAAACGTTCACTAGTAGAAGTCACTTTAACATATGCAAGTAAGATTTATATTATAAAATCTGTTTACATTCACTGGGAGGAAACCTTCAACTGAAGTTATACAAATTTCCACCATTCAGCTGTCGTGCAGCTCACCCTCTGGCCGTTGTACCATTCAGCCTCACTTGAACTCCCTTTTTTCGCACCTTGGACATTGCCTATGTTCTGACCACACCCTTCGTCGTGCAGCTTCACCCGTTTCAGCCTTCCGTCATGTTGACCCTTCGTTCGGTGGGCGCTCGCTCCACGAGTCACCCCAACCGCACCTCCGCACGATTGTCCAACCAGCGGGCGCCCTTGCCCTGGGTCGCCCTATCGCCAACCGCACGTTGCTCCACACCCAATAGGCATGCACACCTCATGTCGCCCTACCCGTGGTTGTTCCACCGAAACCTGCGTTTAGCTTGCCTGTCGTGCGGGCTCATCCGCCTCGCCAAGCCTTTCTTACCGCAGAGCTAAGTCTTGTGGATGCTCACACTTCTTTGCTTTTATTTTCACGCTCCATCTCTGCCAATATATACGAGTGTCAACTCGTTTGGGTGGGGGCTTCGGCCATGAGCCAAGCCAACCCACTGCCCATGTTTTCCACAGTCGGCTCGGGTAGGGGCGCCCGCACCTGGGACCACCCACCCGCCTATAAACATGCGGTTTACACTTAGTCGCATTTTGGTTTTGACGTCACATTTTTCTATTCGCTAGCTCGTCACCTTCGTCAGGGGTGCGCCCACTCGGCGAGTTGCCTCCCAGCTCGCCACCGCCCAACGAGTCACCCATCGCTCGCCTTTCATTTTCTTCATTTAAATGCGCCCGGTGGGTGTGCCCATGCCACCCGAATGCCGCAATAACCTGTGGCTGTTACATTCTCCCCCACCTAAGGTCATTTCCATCCTTGGCAATCCGACTATCCTCCGTAGCCTCTTGTCGTACTTCGCAATCTTTCGCTTCCATATCCAAAGTGAGTCCTCCGTTTCCCAACTATCCTCCTCCGGTGCATCCTTCCATCTGACAAGAAATTCCCATCTTATGTGACTCCCAATTCCTGTTGTCTGAAGATTCAAAATCTTCTCCATCACAAGGTTTGGTCTGTCGATAATCATGGCTGGTCCCCTCGGTGGTTCCACTCTGTCTGGATGTTCTGCATCAAGTCGACATTTCTTCAAATGACTGATATGGAAAACAGGATGTTTCATATGCATATGGTGCGGAAGCTCCAACTCATAGGCAACCTCCCCCACTTGCTTCTTAACCCGGAATGGCCCCTCATACTTCCTCGTCAAAGATCTCGCAGTCCCCTTAGGTGGCTGAAACTGATCTCCGATAATCCTGAGGAACACCATATCTCCCACACTAAAGTGTGCATCCCGCCTATCCTTATCTGCCCATTTCTTCATTCTCCTTGCACCTTCGTGCAAGCACACCCATGCTAACTCCAAGGTCTCATCCCAAGCCTTCATAAACTTCTTCGCATGAGGACTCCTCAAAAAACTTCTCGTTACTATGGTATGCAGTGTGACTAGCAACTGTCCATTTACCAACTCAAATGGACTATACCCTGTCATAGAACTCTTATGTATGTTGTAGCTGAACTAAGCTACATCTAAGAGTTCAGGCCATTTCTTTTGATCAACTGTCACATAATGTCTCAAGTAGTCCTCCAACAGCGCGTTGATCCTCTCGGTTTATCCATTTGTCTGCGGATGGTAACTCAAAATCATCAACAACTCTGTCCCGACTAGCTTGAACAATGTGGTCCAAAATCTGCTTGTAAATCATGGATCTCGATCCGACACAATGCTTAGCGACATTCCCCAATACTTCATTATGTTCTTGAAGAACAACTCCGCAGTCCTCTTAGCTCCACAAGGTATCTTTGTTGGAACAAATACAACATACTTGGAAAAGCGATCAACCACGACCATGATACTGTTATACCCATGTACCTCCGGTAATTGAGTGATGAAGTCCATCGAGACACTCATCCATGGTCTCTCAAGAATCGGTAAAGGCTGCAACAGTCCTCCTTGCCTCTGAGTATCCGATTTTTCCTGCTGACAAATGATGCACATATGTACATACTCTTCCACATCCTCTCTCATCTTCTCCCAAAAGAACCCTCTCTCCAATAGAATGATGCTGCCCTGGGTGGCTAGCCCATAGAAAATTGTGGCATTCCTTCAAAAGGTGCCTCCTAAGCCCATATGACTTTGGAACATAGAGTCGGTTTCCAAAGAACAAGAATCCATCTCGGAGAAAGAACTTTCGTGTCTTCCCCTCCTTTATCTGCTTCACTATATTCTGCACCTGAGTATCAGTCTCAATGCTTTCCTTGAGCTTATTCTGCATCTCTTCTGTCATCTGTACTCAACTCCTACTTCATGTTGCCCGGTCTTCCTCATCCTCTAATGTTGCTAGTTGTCCCTTCCTGCTAAGGGCATCTGCCACTGCATTGAGTCTTCCCAGCCTGTACTCAATAGTCATGTCAAACTCTGCCAAGAAGTGTTGTCAGTGAGCTTTCTTTGCTGACAGCTTTGGTTGTGATGTAAAATAACTTGTTGCAACATTATCAGTCTTGACAAAAAAAGGCTTCCCAATCAAGTAATGCCTCCATACCTGTAAACAGTGGATGATCGCAGTCATCTCCTTCTCATGAACCAGATACCTCCGTTCTCTATCCTGCAACTTCCGACTCTCATACGCCATTGGATGCCCATCCTGCATAAGAACTCCTACTATGGAAAAATCTGAAGCATCTGTGTGTACCTCAAACATTCGCTCGAAGTCTGACAACTTCAGTGTCGATGTTGAAACCATCCTCTTCTTCAAATCATCAAATGCCATCTGACATTTGTCCGTCCAACTCCATCGCTTATCCTTCTTTAGAAGGCTTGTCAGTGATGATGTTACCTTGGTATACCCCTCTACAAACTTCCGTTGGTAATTGGTCATGCCAAAAACACCCTCATATCATGGACATTCTTCGGTTCAACCCAATCCTCGATCACCTTCACCCTGTTCGGCTCCATCCGTATGTACCCTTGACCCACAATGTGTCCAAGGAACGGAATCTCGGTCTGGGCAAACACACACTTCGACTTTTTCAAGTACAACTGACTCTTCTTCAACGCCTCGAACACCAATGCCAAGTGCTTCTTATGATCCTCCATGTTATCACTGTACACCACAATGTCATCCAAGTACACTACTACGAACGAATCCAAGTATGGACGTAGTACATCATTCAGCAAAGTGAAAAACATAGCAGGAGCATTGCACAACCCGAATGGCATAATAAGGAATTCAAAGCTTCCATACCTTGTTACTATCACGGTCTTCCTCTCATCTCCTTTTTCTATCTACACTTGATAGTACCCATGCCTCAAGTCTAGCTTGGAAAACACTCGAGCTTTCACAAGCTTATCAAAGTAATCTGCAGCTAATGGAAAAGGATACATGTTCTTTATCGTTTGCTTGTTGAGAGCACGATAATCACAACACATACATAGCTCATTCATATCTTTTTTTCATTGGAACAATACTGGAGCTCCATAGGTGGTTCTCGTTTCAACTTCTCCAACTCAGGTCCTGACAACCGATAAGGAGCTTTAGCGGAGGTTGTTTCCCTGGCTCAAGCTCGATGCTATGGTCCACCGCACGCCTTGGTGGAAGCTTCTTTGGTAGCTCATCGGGCATCAAATCTGCATACTTGGCCAGCACCTCAGAAATCTCAGCTGGAACAGGTGTCCCCACTCCATCATCGCCATCGACTTCTCTGATTACAACCGCATATGTCTCCACGTCTGACTCCCGCATAGCCTTCTCCAAACTCAGTGTAGAAACATGTTGCACCTTGACTTCCTTTGCTTATGAGTAGGCAAAGTCAGGTCTGTGATCTTCCAACTAGCATAGCCTCATCGCAGAAGGGGACAATAACTGCCCTATTGCCCTTCAAGAAATCCTGCCCCAATGTCATGTCAAAATCGTTCATCTCTGTCATTGTGAAGTCCAACCAACCTTGCCAGTCTTTAATCTATACAGGCACTTCGTGTGCCAAACCTGCCATTCTAGGTCTTGAGTTCACTGCCTTGACCTCCACATTTGATGGGAAAATCTTGAGTCCAACTTCTTTTGCTAGCCGTGTCGTCATAAAGTTATGTGTGGCCCCCGTGTCCACCAGTGCTTGAATGGTCTTGCCATGAACCACCAAGTCTACGAAACCCAGACTATGAATCCATGATTTCTCCATAACTTTAGACTGCATACATTCCTGGTCTCTGAAATTCCCTCTGATACCACTTGTCACACCCCCAATTCTTTTTTCATAAATTGGCCTACGTGCGGCATTGACCAAACACTTAACTTTTTCATTTGTTAACATGTTTCCCGAACTACGCCTAACTTTCACTTCATTAACCATATTAAACATTTAATGTGCAGAATAACATTAAATAAACATTCACCAACAGAAGACACTTAACCATATGCAAGTAAGATTTATATTATAAACTCTGTTTACATTCACCGGGAGGAAACCTTCAACTGACGTTATACAAATTTCCACTGTTCAGCTGTCGTGTAGCTCGGCCTTCGGCCGCTGCACCATTCAGCCTCACCCGAACACCCTTCGTTCGCACCTTGGATGTTGCCTGTGTTCTGCCCGCACCCTCCATCGTGCGGCTTCACCCATTTCAACCTTCCCTCATGTTGACCCTTCGTTCGGTGGGCACTCGCTCCACGAGTCTCCCCACTTGCAGCTCTGCACGATTGTCCAACCAGCGGGCGCCCTTGCCTTGGGCCGCCCTATTGCCAACCGCACGTTGTTCCGCACCCGGTAGGCGCGCACACCTCGTGTCGCCCTACCTACGGTCGTGCCACCAAAACCTGTGTTTAGCTTGCCCATTGTGCGGGCTCATCTGCCTCGCCAAGCCTTTCCTATTACAGAGCTAAGTCTTGTGGATGCTCGCACTTTTTCTGCTTTTCTTTTCACGCTCCATCTCCGCCAATATATATAAGTGTCAACTCATTTGGGTGGGGGCTTCAGCCATGAGCCAAGTCGACCCACTACCCATGTTTTCCACCGTCGTCGGATCGGAGTAGGGGCGTCTGCACCTAGGACCGCCCACCCGCCTATAAACATGCGGTTTACACTTAGTCGCATTTTGGTTTTGACTTCGTGTTTTTCCCTTCGCCAGCTCGTCGCCTTCGTTGGGTGCGCGCCCACTTGCCGAGTCGCCTCTTAGCTCGCTGCCGCTCGTCGCTTGCCTTTCGTTTTCTTCATTTAAACGCGCCCGGTGGGTGCGCCCATGCCACCCGAACGCCACAATAACCTGTGAGCGTTATACACCCTTCCGTGCTGCCTCCCATCTTGTCACCTCTAACGAGAGTCCCAAGAGGGACTTTGGCTGTAACACACCCCGACCGGGGACATAAATTTGCATTTGATTTTTTAGTCAAAGAACAATTATTTGAAGTTCAACGCATTTTCAAGTGCGTTATACCTGTCGTACCGCAGGGATAATAATGTAAATCATTAAAATTGTACAAAGTCCAAGGATGAATTATAGCTAACTATAAATAGAGTTGGTCTCCTTAAACTTCACGAAAATAGTTAAAGTTTGAAATAGAATATGACAAATATATTTAGGATTTCAAAATCTTTGAAGATTCTTTAAAAACGGATAACTTTGATTTTCTTAAAAAAATAATAAAAAGGAAACCATTAAATACACACACACACACACACACACACACACACACACACACACACATATATATTAGGCTTTTGTGATTCATATTGTATTTAATAAAATTTTAATCTTGAGAATAAGTTACACTGAGTGGTTCGAAACTCGTCAACTTGTAATTTTTTAACAAAAAAATAAATTCCTTAAATATATAACCTTGGTTTTTCTAAAATTTTAAACAAAAAATGAAAAGTAACCATTTAATAAATATCAATTTCACCGCATCATATATATATATATTGTCAACCTGAACTCTCCATTCAATGAAAACACATTTCCTATTATTTGTGATCCTGGAAAAATGTTGCCTTCTATAATACAAAAGCATGACTCCGAAAAAGAAAAGGGAGCCACGAGAGATCTTTGAAGGCCAAGAAGGGGGCATGGCAATGATTGTGGCACTAAAATAGATATATTTAGGAAGATGGCAGGGATTAAAAATATCCCAAAAAGGGAAAATTTACGAAGACCGCACCTACAATAAATCTTTAAAAACTATGGCAGATCAAGAACTAGTCATATCATTGACACAAAATATTTTTAAAATTGCATCTAAAAAATTGTGAAATTTTATAAAAGATATTGTTTCGGGATAGCCAAGTTGTGTTTAACCAATGAAAGCTGAACACAATTTTCTGAATACTTTGGAAGCTTGTGCATAGTGCCACATTCAATTTGGTTGGCTCTCCCAAAATCAAGGATTGAATTAAATGCAGGTGGTGGCGACCCAGGCTTTAAAATTGACGCCCGTTTCCACGTTTTCATCCTTTTTAGGCGTCAAATACAGTCTATTTAAAAAATTACATGTTATTGTGAACTTGCTAATAATTTAACAAAGTCATGTTGACGGGCACTAAGAAAAATCAAAAGCTTTCAGTTATTGTCACTTTACCTTCTTAGTTTCAATGATCCTACTGAATTTAAGGGGTAGCTTGTCATTTTAGTGTTGAGTTAGTTGACTGTGTCATTTAAAGATTGTAATAGTTTGAATTGATCTACTTTTATCATTTTAATGATCCTATTGAATTTAAGGGTGCAACTTTAGCATTGAGTTAGTTGGGTGTGTCATTTAAAGATTTTAATGGTTTGAATTGATCTATTTTTTCCAGTTTAGACTATTTTCTCATACATATATATATATAAATCTTTCTTATGTTACTGGTATTATATGTATTATATCTAATTGTGAAGGTTTATCTAATTTGTCAATTAAGGTTAGAGCCACTTAAATTTTTTGTTCTTAATTAATAAATAAATTAATATAAAAGAGTAAAAATGACAGAAGTTTAAGATTATCCTAGTGTGTCATATTTTCTTTTTCAATTTAATTTAAATCAGACTAAAAATGTCCTAAGATTCCAAATAATCAAATTAGGGGAAATTAGAAACAAATCATTCTGAAGTTCTGGTAGGAATTTTGCATTTAATGACGCAATTGAAGCTCTCAAAATTTTTACATTTAATTACACAATTGAAGCTCTAAGTTGGCAGTTACTGTGGGTAGAGTCCAAGATATGGTTGTTTTACTAAATCATATTTTTTCAATAGTTTTCCCTGGTGAATTGTATATTTCTCTTACCATAAAATAAAAACACAAATTTTCAGTCACATTTAAGCATCAATATGGCATTTTTAATCCTGAATTTCATTCTTAACTACAAGATTTCAAACTTTAACTAAAAGACCAATACATACAGTTGAGGATTGAGATATATCAAATAGATTGGGAAATATCAAATAGATGTGAATATTAGTAATCATTGTTTAGGAAGTATTATGTTAATCAACCCACTTTTCACTCAATTAATTATAATAAATAAATTTAGAATTTACGTCATCTTCAGAAATCCATAACAAAGAACGCAGAGTAGTATTAAAAGTCTTTGTCAAGATGTGTTAAGAAATTTAGTTGCAGATAACTTTATTGACAAGAAAACATTTAACATTTATTAAGTAGACACAAAAATATGCCAAGAGAGTCTTAGAATGAGCAACGACAAAAGTATGCCAAGAGACTCTTAAAATGATAATCGATTACTGTTTTTTAATTTTATTTTTTGTAGGGCAAAAGTAAATATTAAAAGTAATGTGAAGGCCAGTTTAAAAATGAAACCATCAAATAAAAATTCGTTGACAAGTTAGGGGACCTGTCAAATTTAACCCCTAGTGGCGAGGGTTTGGTTAATTGAGGTGAATATAAACCAGAGATGATAAAATCATGTGGCCTTAAATTAAAGTATGGGCTTTATGGTTTAGCGATACCCACATGATTAAATAGTTCCACGTCATCTTTTATACGTGGAGAGATATAGGCCTCATATCCACACTTTTAATTTTTAATTACACATGGAGAGATATATGCCTCATATGAATGCGTTTATTTTTAATTCCACGTAGAGAGATATATACCTCATATGCACATGTTTGACTTAATTTCATGTGGGCAGATATATACCTCATCCACACGTTTATCTGAATTCTACTTGACAAATATACAGGGGAGAGATGTCTAACGTTGTGCAGGGACCAATAATTGATATAGTACTGGTCCCACCAAACCACTAGAAATTAAGATTTTTGCAACCAATATTTAAACAAAGATAAATAACATTAAGTGCAAATAAGTATTAATTTATGTCCAAAATTTCCCAAAACATTGGCTGGTCCCACAACTGTCCATAAATAATATCTTAATACTTAATAGTGCAAATCATATTGACCCAACTAGAAAACAGATAAAACCATAAATGTTTCCAAAATGGTCTATTCTAGAAGTACAAAGTAGCAGTCACTTCAACCCCCACTCATGAGAACTGAAGCTTTGTATCCCAAATAAATATCCATACTTGCACATAATAAAAGTGAATGTATGTCAGCGATAACTGTTGTATTGTTCAACATTTAAACTCCCTATGTTCAATAAATGACACTCATCCCAATAACATTTAAACCCACTTTGTTCAATAAATGACACCCAACCCATTCTATTTCTCATTAAAACAAATCAAAGCACATAGATCAGCAAATAACAAATTCCCAACCATTGAATCACATCAAATTAAATCCAGATCACACATTCAAAATGAAGCCATTGTAATCCATGTCCATCCTTACCACCAATTAAATTCAAGTGCCAAAAACTCTAAAAGAAGTTCAACCATTGTTGAAGTTGCATGTTATGCTTTCAAACTATTCACGACCCTTGAAGACAAAACATCACAGAACAATTGCCAGTATATCTAGGTTAGTTATATCAATTACACCATATTTTTCTTACAGGTCTATTTTCATTTCTCACAGTTCTTACAGATTTAGTTCCAGTTTCATGAAAATCAACACATAGCCAAGGGTATTCTCTCTTAGGTCCATAATGCTTATTTAAGGGATGGATAAAGACTAACAATATAGAAAGCTAATGAGACGATATAAATAATATCAAGTTGGTAATTAAAAAAAAACGGGTAGATAGGATAAATTAATGAAGAAAACGACTCTAGTATGTACATGAAGAGAAACAGGGTGTCGCTTGGTGCCTTTATCACATAAAAAATCTCATGTTTAAATATAGAAGCAACATGCAACAATAAAAAGTTGAGTGAAAAGAGAGGAACATGTTGAATGGGGATTTGGACAAAGAAAGCCTGAAGAACCACTAAGGTAACTTAACACATTGAAGGGATTAAGACAAGATGGGAGTCTGTGTTGGGTCCCTATAATACTAGTGATTACCCCATTACTATTGTAGTTATACCCCTTATTAATATTGTTGTGCCCCTATTGCCCCCATATTGTTATTACTGTGCCCCATAGAATCCCTCTATTGTTATTTTTGTGGCTTTATATTATTATTGTTAGGTCGGCTGGATTATATTGTGACTCCTTAGACTCCTATATATAGAAAGGAGGTTTTGTCATTTGAATCATCCAAGAATTGTTCATTTATGTAATGTAAAGGAGGTTGCCCCCTCGAAGAGGCTGAATTCTAAGGCGTTGATCTATCTTTTCTATCTTTTCTTGAGCTGGTTTCATAACATTTGGTATCAGAGCTTTGGATTCTAGGGTTTCGCTGCTCCAAACAGGTCATCGTGGAATTTTCGCTATAACTTTTTTTCTGTGACGTTTCAGAAGTTGCAAAAAAAACCCATTTGAGAAGAAATCGCGCTGAACCTTGGGTCCGAATTTCAGAGCTTTTCGCGCTATATTTGTGGAGATATGATCTGAGGAAGTTGGTCTTTTTGCAGACTCCTGAATTACATTCCAAACAGGTGACCTGGGGAAAATCGTCATAACTTTCTTTCTGAGGATCGGATTGAAATTTCGTAAGAAGGTACAGAAAGAGGACAGACTGTAGTTTTCTTGTATATATTTTTCAGAGTCAAAGGTCGAAACAGTGACACGTGGCACTTCATACAAGTTCGCTCTACTGAACTAGTCTATAATCAGGTCACTGTGGGAGATTGTGCATAACTCTTTCTTGGAGAATCCAATTTGGATCAGACTAGTGGCATTGGAAAGAGGACACAGAAGGCTACTACAGGTCACAATTTTAGAACTGGATGATTCGAAATTACAGAGATACATCAGATTCAATATCAGGCTTCTACAAAGTGAAAAAAGGTGTGTAGTTTTTTTTTTTTTTTTTTTAAATTTTGTGTAAGCTTGGTTTGAAGGAATTCAAAGGGCATAGTAAAGCATTATTATCGGTAACTGATGCCCCGAGGAAAGAAAATGCAAACACCTAGTAAGGAACCTGAAAGCTCTAGCATGACTCATGAAGAAGAGGAAGAAATGCTACATGATATATCAAAATTACAAGACCAAGTGCAACAAGTGTCACTTGCACAAAAAGGAACAGAATCTAAGATGGATGGTTTAAAGAAAGATGTAGAAGCTAAGATGGATGGTTTAAAGAAAGGTGTAGAAGCTAAGATGGATTGTTTAAAGAAAGGCGTAGAAGCTAAGATGGACGATTTGAAGATAGATTTGAAGACAGACATGGAAGAATTGAAGAAGTTGCTACAAGAAGGGTCACTAATGGTGAAAGGGTAGTAAAGGAAACTCATGATGAGAACAAAAGAAATGTTAATCATGATTCCATAGACTCTAATGTTGGATCGAAGACCCACCATATTCCAAAAATCGATATGAGGAAGTTTGATGGCAAGGATCCCGCAACATGGATATTACAGATGGAGCAATTCTTCGATCTCAATAATGTGCAAAACACACAAAAGGTACGTATGGCAACTTTATATTTGGAACCAAATCAGTTTGTATGGTATCAATGGCTTTGCTCTCGTAAACAATTTATCACTTGGGCAATTTTTACGGAAGAATTGATAGCACATTATGAGGATACAAAAAGCAACACTTTTTTTAGCCAATTGATAAGTCTCAAACAAAAGGGTTCAATAATGGAGCACATTGAGGAGTTCCAAAAATTGAACATAAGGGTAAAAGATATTCCAGAGGAGCATAGGATTGATGTGTTCATAGGGTCTTTAAAGGATAATATCCAACATGATGTTCGCCTTTGGGAACCTGATTCATTAGAGAAGGCATTCAGGTTAGCAAGAAAAATGGAAAGCAAAATTATGGCAACCAGGAAGCATACCACTCACAACTATAAAGACGGAAGTGTTGTTGCCCTAGTCTTCCACAACCTATAAGGTTGACACCACAAAATTGGAAGAAAAAAGAGCAAAAGGGCTTTGTTACAGTTGTGATAGCAAATACACTAAAGGTCATAAGTGTGCTGAGAAGAAATTATTCTACATAGATTGTGAAGAGGAAGAAGAAAAGGAGCAAGAAAGGTCAAAAGAAGAGGATATACTCCAGGAACAAAGCCTAGATGAAGAAAAATAAATCCGACCATATCTTGTAATGCATTGGCGGGAATTACCACTCCTCAAACCATCAAGATAGAAGGACAAATCAAGAAGAAAAAGGTAATAGTGTTGATTGATTCAGGAAGCACCCACAATTTTATTCATTGTAAGGTAGCAAAAGAATTGAATTGCTTCCTATATCCAGCACCAGAGTGTCAAGTGATGATTGCAAATGGAGGAACAATAAATTGCTCTGGAAAGTGCCATAATATCAAGCTATCCATGGGAGAATATGTATTGACTAGCCCAATGCTTTCCATTCCAATGGGAGGTGCTGATGTTGTACTAGGAGTCCAATGGCTACAATCCTTGGGTACAATAGCTTTTAATTTTCAAGAACTTTTCATCAAATTTTCTACGGAAGGAAAGGAAGTTGAATTAAGGGGTATTGCAGGGAAACCAGGAAAGATAATCAGCTCTAATGGTATGACAAAGCTTCTAAAAAAGGAGCAAAGAGGTGTAATTGCACAATTATGTTCGCTAGATGTTTCCACATTGGAATCATCTATTTCTCCAGATCTCCAAAAAGTCCTGGACAATCATTCCAAGGTATTTGAGACTCCCAAAGGTCTCCCACCTATGCGTGATCATGATCATGCTATTCATCTGATTCCAGGAAGTGTTCCTCCAAACATCAGGCCGTACAGATATCCCTATGTCCAAAAGAGTGAAATTGAACGTATGGTTGCAGAAATGCTAGAGGCTGGTATAATTCAACCGAGTCAAAGTTCTTTCTCTGCTCCAGTAGTATTGGTGCACAAGAAGGATGGATCATGGCGCATGTGTCCGGATTATAGGGAGCTCAACAAGCTCACTATTAAAGATAAGTTCCCCATTCCTGTCATTGATGAATTACTGGATGAATTGCATGGATCAATTTACTTCACCAAGTTGGATCTTCGTTCAGGATATCATCAAATCAGAATGAAGACTGAAGACATTCGAAAACAACATTTAGAACTCATGAGGGTCATTATGAATTTTTGGTCATGCCTTTTGGCCTTACCAATGCACCTTCAACATTTCAAGGTTTGATGAATTCAATTTTCAAACCATTCCTTAGAAAATTTGTGTTAGTATTTTTTGATGATATACTAATCTACAGCAAGTCTTGGAAGGATCATGTTGAACATGTTGACAGGGTGCTACAACTATTGGAGGAGAAACAATTATATGCAAAAAGATCCAAATGTTTCTTTGGAGTCCAGGAGGTGGAATATTTGGGTCATATTGTATCTCATGAAGGAGTTAAGGTAGACCCTAGCAAAATTAAAGCCATTAAGGAATGGAAAATCCCCACATCCATAAAGCATCTGCGAGGATTTCTCGGGTTGACAGGGTATTATCGCAAGTTTGTTAAGAATTATGGGAGAATAGCAGCACCTCTAACAACATTATTGAAGAAAGATGCATTTTCATGGACTCCGGAAGCAACAAAGGCCTTTGAACATCTTAAAGAGGCAATGTGCCAAGCACCGGTCTTAGCTACACCGGACTTCACAAAAACCTTTATTGTGGAATGTGATGCTTCAGGAAATGGAATTGGTGCTGTTCTAATGCAAGATGAAAGACCCATTGCTTTTGAAAGTCGTCCAATCAAGGGAAAGTTTTTAAGCAAAGCTATTTATGAGAAGGAAATGTTGGCAATACTCCATGCACTTAAGAAATGGCGACCCTACCTAATGGGAAGACACTTCAAGGTAAAAACGGATCATGATAGCCTTAAATACTTTTTAGAACAAAGATTATCCTCTGAAGAGCAACAAAAGTGGGTCACAAAGATGTTGGGTTATGACTTTGAAATCATCTACAAAAAAGGGAAGCAAAATGTGGTGGCAGATGCACTCTCAAGAAAGGATGAGGATGTGGAAGCATTGTTGTGCGCATTTCTATTATCCAACCAGATTGGATAAACGAAGCAAGGGAGGAATGGAAGAATGACGAAGAAGTGTGGGCACTTATTCGAAAGTTACAACAAGATTCCAGTACGTCTGATACATTTAGCTGGCAAAATGATTCGTTATGGTACAAAGATCGCTTATACCTCTGTAAGAATTCCCAGCTAAAACAAAAGATTCTTATGGAATTGCACACTTCTCCCTTAGGAGGGCACTCAGGATTTTTAAAAACTTACCACAGGGTTAAGAAGGAATTTTTTTGGGATGGCCTTAAATCAGATATTCAAAAGTTTGTGGCGGAATGTTTGGTTTGCCAACAAAATAAAGTTGAAACAATTAAGACACCGGGTCTATTACAACCTTTATCCATTCCAAGCCAACGTTGGGAGGAGGTTTCAATGGATTTTATCACAGGTTTACCCAAGTCTGAGGGAAAGAGTGTCATCATGGTGGTAGTTGACAGACTTACCAAGTATGCACACTTTTGTGCATTATCACATCCATTTAAAGCCAGTACAGTTTCTACTGCATTTATGGAAACAATTCAAAAGCTACATGGAAACCCAAAGATTATTGTAAGTGACAGAGATCCCATTTTCACTGGAAATTTTTGGACAGAATTATTTTCTTGTCTTGGTACTCAGTTAGCTCATAGCTCATCTTATCATCCTCAATCTGATGGGCAAACTGAGATAGTAAACAAATGTTTGGAAGGATATCTTCGTTGCTTTGTATCTGATAAACAGACACAATGGGTCAAATGGTTGCCTCTGGCTGAATGGTGGTATAACACTTCCTTCCATACAGCAACAAAAATGACCCCATTTATGGCACTTTATGGGTATCAACCACCATCCATCACATCATATTTAAGAGAAAATTCTAAGGTTCAGGCAGTGGAACATCACATCGAACATCAACAACAAGTCCTCCAACTCTTAAAGGATAACCTCGTGTTGGCACATAATAGAATGAAACAACAGGCAGATCAACATCGCAGTGAAAGAAGTTTTGATGTAGGTGATTGGGTATTCCTACGGCTACAACCATATAAGCAAATGTCCCTCAAGCAAGCTAAGAAGGATAATAAATTATCACCAAAGTATTATGGTCCGTACAAGGTGTTGCAAAAGATTGGTACTATGGCATACAAATTGGAGCTTCCTGCAGCTTCTCGATTGCACCCAGTTTTCCATGTTTCATGTTTAAAGAAGGTTATAGGCGACAAGCTCCCAGTTCAAACAATATTGCCAGAACTTGACGAGGAAGGAAAAATTATATTGGAACCGGAAGCAGTCACAGAAACAAGAACTCGACAGCTACGAAATCGATCAATTTCAGAGTATCTTATCAAGTGGAAGAACTTATCCGCTGAAGATTCCACATGGGAGGATGAAAATTTTATGCAGAAGTATCCAGAACTACTCAAGCGTTGAGGACAACACTTTTTTGAAGGAGAGGGGCATGTTGGGTCCCTATAATACTAGTTATTACCCCATTACTATTGTAGTTATACCCCTTATTAATATTGTTGTGCCCCTATTGCCCCCATATTGTTATTACTGTGCCCCATAGAATCCGTCTATTGTTATTTTGTGGCTTTATATTATTATTGTTAGGTCGGCTGGATTATATTGTGACTCCTTAGACTCCTATAGATAGAAAGGATGTTTTGTCATTTGAAACATCCAAGAATTGTTCATTTATGTAATGTAAAGGAGGTTGCCCCCTCGAAGAGGCTGAATTCTAAGGTGTTGATCTATCTTTTCTATATTTTCTTGAGCTGGTTTCATAACAGTCTGAAAAGGAATGATGTAGGGATTCGAACAAGATAAAGCAAAGTATAAGAAGTATGCCTTCAAAATATTCACCTACATTGACGTGATATGGAACTGTAATTCATGTACATGGATTTCAACTAAGCTCGCCTTTGAAGTAAATATATTCCACAAGATAGATGGTTGAAGATACATCCATATAGAGCTTGTTTTTCCTATTTTAAACCTTTAATGTCGTTGAGGCGTTTAGACCCATTACCCATGTAAAGGTGTCTCATTCATATCTGAACAATTTAGATATCCTATCCACAATGAACAAACAAACCTAGAGACAAAGTTTCAAACACATTTCTATCTCTACTGAATGTAAAAAATGCATTTATAGGATACCACTCCAGATATCAGAGTACATAGCATAAATGAGGTTAGAAATTCCATGCATCTTTGTGAAATTAACATTCGAAATTTAGCACTTTTTATATGATTTATGAATTAACACACCATACTATATTATTCCAAGTTCTCTCTTAGGTCCATAATGTTTATGCTAAAGGATAGATAAATATTAAAGACTAACACTATAGAAAGCTAATGGGACTATATTAATAATTTAAAGTTGGTAGATAAGAACAAAGAACTGGTAGATGAGACCCATTAATAAAGGGAACAACTCTAGTCAGTAGATGAAGAGAAATAGTGTGCCACTTGATGCCTTGAGTACATCAAGTATCTCGTGTTTAAATCACAGAAGCAACATGCAACAATAAAAAGTTGAGTGAAAAAAGAGGAACATGTTAAATGGGGATTTGGACAAAGAAACCCTGAAGAACCACATAGGTAACATAACATATCAAAGGGATTAAGAAAAAATGAGAATCTGACAAAGAATGATCATATGGATTCAAACAAAATGCAGCAAAATCTAAGTATGCCGTCAAAATATTCACTGACATCAACGTGAAGATTGGACTAAGAGCTATCATCCTTCCTGGAGTCAATGTAAGCACAAAAATGTACATGCAAGATCCATTAAGAAAAAATGAGCATGTGGTTCACCTCATTTACATATAGAGAGGAAGTTGAAAATCAAGTTGAAAATCACCATAACTTGAAAAGCCCCCAACTTTTAGTGGTAGCACCTTAGGTATTGTAGTAGAATTTTGGTTACTTGGACATTTCTCTAGTGACATGAAGGCTAAAATAGCAACTTATCAAAAGGCAACATGCAAAAATATGTAGGAACATGATGATCAACTCAATTGAAATCTGTTTACCCATATTTTCACAAGGCAGTTTCTTTTTGAGAATCATTTTTAACAAAAGCTTAATGAAATTTTATAAGAAGAAACAAAAACTATGGCCCAATTGGAAGATAAGCATAGATTTATTGTCCTTGTGTTGGCAAGATAGATCAGAAGCTTCAGATGAGTTACTTAATTAGTGGTCAACTATTGCAATACAACTTTGGGTGTTGGAACCGAAAACCTTTTATGAGTCCACTAATAAACATCATCAAGACTAATGGTAGTATAAACAAGACATGTAAAATAAAGTGAAGAAAAAGTTGAATGGAGAAAAGGAAAAGGGGGTTTAGATCATTCTTGAAATATGATCAGAAAGTAAACAAAAAAATGTAAAAGGAAGAAAATAACATAAACAAATGAACAAGAAGTAGTGGAAGGGTCCTATTGGAAGGTTGTTGTACACAAGGGGAAACCTATCAGAATGAAGGACCACAAAGAAGGCACAACCAACCTCAAACTATTGCAAATGTGGCAAAAGCTACATGTGGCAAGGAAGATTTTTGAAGAATTGAAGAAAAGCAAACATAGAACCAAAAAATTTGACGCTTAGTAAACTCATTGACCAATCACTTTCTATACCCCAGAACCACCTGCTATAGATAGCTTTCTTTCCTATTATGCTAAAGTCTAAATGTGTTCTTAAACAAGAAAAGGATGATCAACATTGAAAAGAAGAAATGGCAATAGGAACTGAGGCTAGTTATCCATGTAATGAAAATTTGTCAACTAGATTGAATGGGTTGAATACATGTCTATATTTTACATGTTATTCAACAAGCATCTTATGATGCGAGTTCTGATGAACTAGAACTAGAACTAGAACTAGAACTAGTGGGAGGAACTAGAACTGAATTGAACTTAGAACTTAACTGGATGTTTAACTAAATGAGATGCTAACATGAAGACCTACAAAAGCAACACTCTAGTTCACTGAAGGTGACACATGCATGCATCCTCTACCAAACAACAACCTATATTTCTATCCAACTTCACCCTCATTACTCCTATTCACTTTATCTAATTTGATATATGAGGTCAATAATTACTCAAAACTTTACAAATTGATAATATGCTTTCCTGATTTAAAAAATAGGCATGGCCTCTCTTATATATGTAGATAAGATACAAATAAGAGTTGTAGTTGAAATGAATGTTTACATGACTAGAAACTTCAACTGTAAGTGACATGAGGAAAAAATTTGTCATGGTACGAAGTAGTGATCAAGAGTGCTTTAGGGGGTCTCAAGTTGGAGACTTGGTCAAATTAAATACCATGCTTGGTTTGGCCAATGATAATTCCTTGATAGTCAGAGATCCATTTATGGAGAAGTGCATCCTTACAACAAAAAAAAAACTAGACAATGAATGTTAAGAGGGATAGGTTGTAGTGGGAGGAACTAAAACTAAATTGAACTTAGAACTTAACTAGATGTTTAACTGAATGGGAGGTTGATCTGAAGACCTACAAAAGCAACACTCTAGTTCACTGAAGGTGACACATGCATGCACCCTATACCAAATAACAACCTATATTTCTATCCAACTGCACCCTTATTACTCCTATTCACTTTATCTAGTTTGATATATGAGGTCAATAATTACTCAAAACTTTACAAATTGATAATATGCTTTCCTCATTTAAGAAAAAGGCATGGCCTCTCTTATATATGTAGACAAGATACAAATAAGAGTTGTAGTTGAAATTAATGTTTACATGACTAGAAACTTCAACTGTAAGTGACATGAGGAAAAAATTCGTTATGGTGCCAAGTTGTGATCAAGAGTGCTTCAGGGGGTCTCAAGTTGGAGCCTTGGTAAAATTAAATACCGTGCTTGGTTTGGCCAATGATAACTCCTTGAACTTAGAACTTAACTAGATGTTTAACTGAATGGGAGGTTGATCTGAAGACCTACAAAAGCAACACTCTAGTTCACTGAAGGTGACACATGCATGCACCCTCTACCAAACAACAACCTATATTTCTATCTAACTTCACCCTCATTACCGAAGAACAAACCTAGAAGGCATTATGGAAGTCCACTTGGTGAGACAGCGGGGGCCGTGAATGAATTCAACTGTGATAAAAAAAATGAGTCTAAACGAATTAATTCAAACAACAGTAAATACCAGATCTTCTCATGGTATCTTAACTATAAAGACAAGTTATCAAAACAACAAAACAATATTTTAAGTAGTCAAACCGAACAAGAGGCATTGTTGGGAAATGCATAACAAAACCAATCAATAAAGTCATGGTATTTTAAGTGTAAAGACAAGTTATCAAAACAACAATCACTAATAATTTTGAAGACATACAACAAAATGATTCTGTATATTTGATTTTTCAAGGATACTAACATACATGTTGATAATTTCCTGTAATAAAGCAGAAGTATTTTTGCCTTGTATGAAAGCATAATTTACAAATATTCTTATCTAAATGCATGCAATAATTTTACAGGTTGTTGCATCTATGGAAAAAGTAGTTATGTTGCTTGTACAAGGAGAAGTGGCAGGAGAGTGACAAAGGGTGCGCAACTACAATGCACATTGTCTTATGAGGACAAGACAGGTGATGTAAATGTCAACAATGCCCCAAGGAACATTGTTAAGGATAACCATGTGACTGAAGCTGATGTTATCATAGCATCAGCCACATAACCACTGTCAACAATAGTCCAAGGGGCAAGTTCAACTAAAAATGTCAGTGCTATAAGAGGATGGAAAAAATAAGAAATGTTAGTTGCAACTGGCGACATAGAGTTTAATGGATACTCAGCTTGGGCATCTACAAAAAAGCATGGTATTCCTCCCTCATCAATACATTATTGGATAAATGGACTGGCTCATACAAAACATAGAGGGCCTCTTACAGTTATGACTGAGGAGGAGGAGGCCGAGGTGGTTGAGTGGTGTAAAGAGATGGCCCAATTCGGACATGGGCTAGAGTTGATACAACTCAAATCCACAGTTTCTCAAATATGTCAAGGGAGGCCAAACCCATTCAAAGATGGGTTTCCTGGTAAATCATGGTGGTTTGGGTTTGAAAAGAGGCATCCAGAACTTGTATTGCATACTGTTGAGGGCCTTGACATTGACAGAGCGTTAAATTTGCACCCTGCAGTTGTGCAGAAGTTCTATGACACACTTTCTAATGCTTACGATAAACATTCTTATGGAGCAGACCATATATGGAACTGTGGTGAAACAGGTTTACAGGCAGGGATGAATTGTGGCATGTGGGTAATTTCCAAGAGAGGGAGCCAAAATGTGCCAAAGATTTTGCCTAAGAGTAGGGAGTGGATAACTATTTTATGTTGTGTCAATGCAAAAGGTACGCCAATCCTAGGATTTTATCTATTCAAAGGTAAAAATCAACAGAAAAAACTATATACAAAACTGTGAAACAGGTGCATGCATGGATGCACATCCCCATGCATTGATGACTAAAGAACTATTTTTAAATTGGCTTTTTCACTTTGCCGCATCAGTACCAGGTGGCGCATCGCCTAATAACAGACACTATTGATATTAGATAGCCATGGGACCCACATGGTTGTACAAACAATTGAGGAAGCAAACAATTTAAGCATCGACCTGTTGACATTACCTGCTCATACCACTCACAGACTGCAACCCCTTGATGTTAGTGTGTTTGGCCCTTTCAAGAACTATTTCAGGGCGGAGCGTGCTGCATGGATGGCAAAGAATCTAGGGGTTGAGGTGAAAAGGTTCGAGCTAGCAAAGCTTGCAAGTAAAGCTTTTAAAAGGGCTTTGACACCATCAAATATCAAGGTTGGATTTAGGAGGACAAGAATCTGGCCACTGAACTATGATGCTCTTATGCATGATACTGGTTGTAGCCAGGCATTTCATGTGGATGGTCAAGAAGAAGGGAATGCCCAAACAGGTGTTGAAGTGCAAGAAGTAGATGACTAAGATGATGTGGTTGCAGCTGGTAATATGATTTCCCTCTCTCAAGGACACTTATATGATGAAGATGATGAAACTGTATGTGAAACACAGTATAACCATGAACAAATTCGCAGTAACATGGAGATCGTTCCACCAACTCAAGAACGTGAAACTCTTGCTGTTGATATTGTTAATGACATTGTTGAACATGCAGTTGACAATGACCAATTGACATTGCCAAGCCAAGTAACCCCACCGTTATGGCTAGCAGAAGCAATGATTAATATGAATGCACATAGTGTCTCAACAACCAATGAACAAAGCATGAACATGCCCTCAAAACCAGCAGAATTGAACAGTGAAATTGTTCATTTTTTTGTTGACAATAGATCAATGGAAGAGATGAAGCACATAATGAGGCATCAAATGAAGATAATGATATAGTTCAATCAATTCCATCAGATACTGAAAGGGAAGTACCTGTAGAAATTCCCACCTGTAGATCACCTAATAATGCAATATACTAAAGCAAAATGCTTGATCTACTTCTACAAACAATTATGTGGAAGCTTAATCGAATATGAGCAAGATCAATTGAACACATATAACTGATAAGAAGAAACCAATCACAGGTTGTGGGTTCGTGGAGGATAACCGAGCAGTTCCAGGACCAGATCCGTGTGTCGGATCTTCCCCCTTACTCATAAATACATTTTTGTATATGGCTGTAAGTGCTCCAGGAACAAATGGACTTATTTTTGGTACTGGCAGCACATGAAAGTTTGTGTCTTTCTTTTTCTTTTCCTGTTTCATCTCTTTTCAATATGAAAAAACACGAGAGACATCTTTGTTATTATACATACTCAAAGGGTTGTTTTCCTTTAAAAAAGGAGACCCAGATACACTGAGACAGTTTTGACTATATTTTGGTATGGCTGTTCAGGCCGAGTTCAGGAGAACTTTTAGTTTTTTGCAAAGACATGTTTGATGGCATCACAGAGGAGGATTGTTATCTCTCTGCCTCAAGCAGATATCTGCTGAATGTTCACTCATCTGATTGTAACTTTTTTATTTTACTAATAGAAAAGTTCGGCTTTTTTCTTCAGAAAAAAGAAGAAGAAACCAATCACACATAACATAGAATAAATAACCAGGGGAAAGCCTAAGCATAAAACCCCAACTTTGTATTATCATACAAGTGGAAATCTTGTCCAAGTTACAAAAAGAATCAACTCAAAAGTTATCCTGCTCTCTCTGCAATCAAACAATGAAGCTCATAGACTGAATAGACAAGTATATATCCTCCTCAAGTCCTCCAAGTCCCTATTTCTTTGCACAATTTTTCTTGGGGTCCAGTGAAGCCACATGTGTGAATTGGCCTCATCACACTCACTGAACAGGAAGAAGTAACAACACAATTCTCTTGGAAAGAAATCCTTCTGCATGCAAGGAATATCCTAGCAACTGATAGTACACTGTCCCTCCATCTGATCTCAACTGGGTCTCTGTCTGAACTGACATGCATGAGTTATGTATGAGAGAATATTCAGTTATCTGAAGAGCAACAGTTATATGCAAGCATGCATTAACTAACTGAACTTACATTAATTTAAACAAACTGTTTAAATCAATCTAACTGGACTTGACTCAGTTAACTGAGCCAACTAATTACAACTCAAATTAGAACTCATCCTTATCTCTTTAACTGATGGATAAATTCCTCAATTAATGAAGAAACTGTTGCATGTCCTCACATAGACTTCATGTTTGATTTTTCACAACTAATTAACTCATGGTGAAGTAATTAATTTATTTTCAAACAACTGTTAAGTTCAAATTCGAATTTTACTTCCTATTTTAGTTTAGGGACTGACTAAAATAGGAAGGTATCCCAAAATGCTATTTATAGAAAATCTATTTTGGCACTTTCACTTTTCATCCATTGTCGCTAAGTTCAACACTGGCTGAACTGCTATTTATAGTAGTGCTATTTTTAGCATTTCTTGTTGCTATTTTCAACACTCCCTCTCAACAAGAAATGGATTATTAGTAACCCCAATCCTGTCTCTGTGGAACTCGAACTTGCATTTTAACAATGCCTTTGTCAAAACATCTGCATCCTATTCCTCGGTCGAAACGTACAGCAACAACATGATCCTCTTGACCACACAGTCTCGAAGATGGTGATATCAGATATCTATGTGCTTGGACCTGTCATGAAAAACTGGATTCTCAGAGAGTTTGATGCAAGTCTGATTATCACAGTAGATCACTGTAGGATCCATCCTCTGATTGAACAATCCCACTAGAATCTTCTGCATCCAAATGGCCTCACATGCAGCCTGACTAGCAGCCATGTATTCAGCCTCTGCTGAGCTAAGTGCAACTGATCTCTATTTCCTGTTGTACCAGGAAACTGCAGCTGAACCAAGGTTGAAGATTCCTTCAGAAGTGCTCTTCCTGTTTGATGGAATACCTGCCCAATCCGCATCTGTGAAGCCTTGAAACTTCACTCCCTTTTTCTGTCTGTACCACAATCCAAACTGAGATGTGCCTCTGAGGTATCTCAGCACATGCTTCGCTGCTTTCCAAAACAGCTTGGTAGGTTGAACCATAGCTTGACTCAGCTGGTTCATCACAAAGCATAAGTTGGGTTGTGTGTTCACCAGATACATAAGTGAACCCACCAGCTGTCGATAAACAATAGCAGCTACTACCTCACCTGAAGTAGCATACTCCTTCCTCCAGTTCCCAGCTAGAGGAGTCTACATGGGTTTGCACTTCTCCATATGGAACCGCCTGAGGATCTCATTGGCATACTTGCCTTGAGATACAAAAACTTCTCCTCTGCCACACCTCCATGCTTAAAAAGTAGTGCATAAGACCCATGTCTTTCATCTCGAACTCTCTTGCAAAGTCCTCCTTGCAAGACTGTATCAGCTGATCATCACCTGTCAAAATCAGATCATCGACATAAAGTATAATGATCAATGGCTTACCTTCTACCATGATGTGGTAAAGGTTCGCATTTGCTTCACTCTTGGTGAAGCCCAACACGGTGAAATAGCTGTCGATCCTGGTGTACCAAGGACAGGGTGCTTGCTTAAGCCATATAGAGATCTCTTGAGTTTGCACACATGTGACTCACTATAGAAGGTTTTGAAACCTTCTAGCTGCTCAATGTAAACCTCCTCCTCAATCGTCCCATTGAGGAATGTTGTCTTCACATCCATCTGGTGGATCTTCCACCCCATCTGAGTTGATAGTGCCAATATCAATCTAATCGATGAGTACCTTGCTACAGGAGCAAAATTCTCATCGTAGTCAATCCCCTCGACCTGTGAGAAACCTTGGGCAACAAACCTTGCCTTGTGTTTCTCAACACTGCCATCAGCTGCCTACTTTACCTTGTAAAGCCATCTGGAGCTCACCACTGACTTGTCTTGAGGTCTTGGGACAACATCCCAAACATAGTTCCGCATGATGGAGTCATACTCCTCCACCATTGCATCAACCCACACTGGTTGCTGCACTACCTCCTCGAATGAAGAAGGCTCAGAATCTACACACTCCCCAACCAGGGCCATGTAACCAGTGTACCGCTCTGGTGACCTCCTCTGTTTGCGCTGAGAAGATGGCTGTCCCACATTCTCCCGCGCATCCAACATCAACCTGTCAGCTTCCCTTGAGCGTTTCCGCCCATCTCTGGAAGTATCAGCATGAGTGGATGTCTCCACTCCCGAGTCCTCTGCATGCGGCTGCTCCACATCAATATGAGGCTCCTCATCCTTAGGAACTAAAAGTTCCTCATCTGCATGCAACTTGAGCTCCCTATCAAGTGACACTTGCATGGATTTCTACTCGTCAAACTTCAGATCCCTGCGTATCACAATCCTCTTACAACTGATAGTTGTGAGGTGTATCCGTGTACCCCACAAGTATTCCCAACTTAGCTGTTGGGTCTATCTTCTTCCTGGCATCTTTCGTCACATGACAGTAATCTGATGATCCAAAGATTCGGAAGTGACTTACATCAGGTCGCTTCGCAGACTAGGCCTCCATAGGTGTCTTCATCCCTAGTATACGGTGCGGGCTTTTGTTTTGCAAGTATATTGCTGTATTGCATGCCTCAACCCACAAATACAATGGTAGGGTTTGATCATGCAACATCGCTCGAGTTGCTCCCACAATTGATCTGTTCTTCCTTTCGGCCACCCCATTCTGCTGTGGGTTATGGGGTGCTGTCAACTCCTGTTTAATTCCTTCTGAAGCACAGAAGTCCTTAAACTGCTGGGAGACATACTCTCCACCATTGTCGCTACGCAAGGCTTTTATTTTCTTTCCAAATTCTTTCTCTACCAAGGCTTTAAACTCAAAAAACCTCAAGAAGGTCTGATCCTTCTTTTGCATAAAGTAGATCCAACATCTACGAGAAAAATCATCAATAAAAATAACATAGTACCTTTGTTTAGTGGTGGAGGCTGTAGAGAATGGTCCACAAACATCTGAGTGAACTCGCTCCAGGATTGCTCCAGCTCTACTATCTCGATCCAGAAAGGAAGATTTCACATACTTACCCAAGGTACAACCTTTGCATGTATTCGTCTACTCAAGTTTTCCCTTGGGTAATCCGGTATAAATCTGTTGCATGATATTCAGGGCTCCATGGTGCAAGTGGCCCAATATCCTATGCCATAGCTCGCCAACATCTTGGCTCTACACCATCTCATCTTTGGAACTCAAAGCAGCGCAATCATCTATCTCCAGCTTGGAGAGATTCTTAACTCGAATCCCTATTCTCTTTATCTATCCAGTGCCGATATGCCTCAGGAATACCTTTCCTTTGCTAAAGACTACATCATAGCCTTTATCTTCTAGCAAGGCAATGGACACAAGATTCTTCTTCAGACCTAGTACATACTTTACATCCGTCAGGGTGAGGGGAGCTCTATGCTCCCTCTGAAACACAACTGTACCTTCACCTGAGACACAGTACTTTCCATCATCGCCTGTCTCGATCTGCATCTGGAGATCCTTCTTCTCCAGGGTACTGAAGAGATTCTTGTCACCTGACATGTGGAATGAGGCTTCACTGTCCAGGTACCAAACACATCCCACCATGGATGAAACCATGAATGTGATAAGAAAGAAATCCAGCTCAAACTCTGAGGCAAGTGCCTCACCATCAGATCCCTTGGAGGAACCCTTCTTAGATTTCTTTTGTGGACAATTAGTAGCATAATGGACCACTTCATGACAATGAAAGCATCGCACTTTCGATTTGTTAAACTTCTTCCCACCATGGGAAGAACCAGATTTGGATTGGGATGCCTTCCATTTCCCCTTCCTTGCCTTACTTTCTAAGGCTAGATTTTCCTCATCATCTTGCTTCGATGAGGATCCATCTCTGGTGCTTCTTCTTATCTCCTCCTACATCAGATCTGACCAAATTCTTTCCTAATATGGCAGTTTTTCTCTTCCATTAACTGAGTCTTGGTAGCTATGTCAGCTCTTAGGAAGATAGAGGAGTGCAAGGCTCACCATGTCATCATCAGCGGTTGTGATCCCCACACTTCCAAGCTCATCCCTGCAGGTGGTGAGCTTGTTCAGGAACATAGAGATCGTGTCGCCCTTTTCACACTTGATTTTCCAAAGCTTGTCTTTCAGTGCCAGCTTCCTCTGATCACTGCTATTCTGATATAGATCTTTCAATGTTTTCCACATCGAAAATGATGTCTCCTTCCCATGGAGACTCGAGACTATGTGATCTGGAACTCCCTCCAAAAGGATTCTCCTTGCTCTAGCCACACATTTCTTCCATTCCGCTAATTGAGTAGCATCAGTCGGCTTGGGGAGTTCCTTTAGACCGTTATCCTCTAACATTGCCTCCATGCGATCCTTCTGGGCTATATAATTCGAACTGCCATCAAAGGCATATTCAAGTCTTAAACCACTGAACACCATAGGTGAAATAGAGATGTGATAAGAACTCGATTTCTATATTCATGAATCACAAACTTCAAACTTCTCCCTTCTTGTATACTGTTCTTCCTTGATCACCTTTTCTCTGATACCATGTAGAAATTCCCACCTGTAGATCACCTAATAATGCAATATACTAAAGCAAAATACTTGATCTACTTCTACAAACAATTATGCGGAAGCTTAATCGAATATGAGCAAGATCAATTGAACACATATAACTGATAAGAAGAAATCAATCACACATACCACAAAAGAAATGACCAGGGGAAAGCCTAAGCATAAAAACCCAACTCTGTATTATCATACAAGTGGAAATCTTGTCCAGTTATAGAAAGAATTAGCTCAAAAGCTATCATGCTCTCTCTGCAATCAAACAATGAAGCTCATAGATTGAATAGACAAGTATATATCCTCCTTAAGTCCTCCAAGCCCTATTTCTTTGCGCAATTTTTCTTGGGGTCCAGTGAAGCCACATGTGTGAATTGGCCTCATCACACTCACTGAACAGGAAGAAGTAACAACACAATTCTCTTGGAAAGAAATCCTTCTGCATGCAAGGAATATTCACCAAGGAATATCCTAGCAACTGATAGTACATTGTCCCTCCATCTGATCTCAACTGGGTCTCTGTCTGAACTGACATGCATGAGTTATGTATGAGAGAATATTCAGTTATCTGAAAGAGCAACAGTTATATGCAAGCATGCATTAACTAACTGAACTTACATTAATTTAAACAAACTATTTAAATAAATCTAAATGGACTTGACTCAGTTAACTGAGCTTATCTATTTAACTGATGGATAAATTCCTCAATTAATGGAGAAACTGTTGCATGTCCTCACATATACTTCATGTTTGATTTTTCACAACTAATTAACTCATGGTGAATTTATTTATTTATTTTCAAACAGCTGTTAAGTTCAAATTTGAATTTTGCTTCCTATTTTAGTTTAGGGACTGACTAAAATAGGAAGGTATCCCGAAATTCTATTTATAGAAAATCTATTTTTAGCACTTTCGCTTTTCATCCATTGTTGCTAAGTTCAACACTGGCTAAACTACTATTTATAGCAGTGATATTTTTAGCATTTTCTATTTTCAGCATTTCTTGTTGCTATTTTCAATAGTACCAAGCAATGACATGCAGGTGGGAGGGGTGGAGAAGATATTTGGCTGGTTCCTAAAGCTACCAATAGAGAGAGTATCAATGAAAAAAACCAAGGTACACTGGGTAGTCTTCGTTTGGGTCGAAGCTCATAGTTACTCACCTCAGAGGACTATATAAACCTGTTAGTTGAGTTTGAAAAAAAAGAAATTTGAAATGCAAGAATTAAAACAGAAAAATAAGGATCTAGTCAAGGAGAAGAAGGCAGCAAGGATTGTTGCAGCGCAATGTCGAGCAGATGAAAGGATTGAAAGAGATAAAGCAAGGCAAGTTAAGGACCAACAAAAACAAATGGCAAGATAGGAAAAGGAATCAAGAAAGACACAACAAATGCTTGAAAAGGAACAAGGGATGACCAATATGGTTGAAAATGATGCAAGCATAGCTGATGAAACCAGGATTATTTCAAACTCATTAGACTCCATTGCAGATGATACAACATTATTGTAAGGTCTCATAAACATTCAAGTGCCACACTATCAAACTGAGGGTTTACCCACTTGCCTTATTCCTACCAAAGGAGGTCTCAATTCTATGTATTATCATTACACACCTCCACTTAATGCAGGGGTCAGTAGTGCAAATGTGAGGTATGGGTACTCAATACCTCCATGGTTGGAAGCTGCAAATTGGACTTAATCATATGGCAGCAATCAACCATTTCCTAATCAAGCCTTTTTAGGTAGGCCAACCTTCCTGGCTCAAGAAGCTAACTCGGGGAGTTTTGGCACTCAAGATTCTCAGGGCCATAAAGAATAGGGGTGTCATATGTTTTTGGTTGTAACCACATTATGATGTGGATTTTGGATGGATTGTATCTTTTTCTTGTCACGGAAACATTTTGGTTTACAACCTAGGTTGTTTTATTTCATACCGTGTGCAACATTGTAGCCAAAATCCATTTTAGAAGGAACATATATAGTCTATTATAATGTAGAAATCTTACCTGAGAATGCAATTGGGATTTTCTGTTATGCATCTACACACCAAATGGTTTACACAAGAGAAACAATGACAACATTTATTTATTTTATTTTATTTTTATTTTTATTTTTATTTTTTATTTTTTATTTATTTATTTTCTAAGTAATACTATTCTATTGAAAGGAAGCAAAGTAAAAATACATCGAGGCTCCGGCCTCTGCAGTGCATAATAGAGTTATATCAAAATTCTAAAAAAAACTGACCTCAGCTGCCCAACGAGGGGAAACCAGCCTGAGTGAGTCTCAAAACTTAACTTATAAGACCCACACAGGGGTCCTGATTCAAAATAATAAAAAAACTTGCTAGAAAATTTGACAATGAACATAAGAAAAACCTTAGACAACATGGTCATGAAATCGCGAACGAACAACAAGGTGACAACAGGCAATTGGATCATTATTATGGTCGGACCCCTTGGATGTCCTTAGGGTCGGGCTCTTCAACAATGCGGCACATGTATTCATACCAGTCGTCATCTTTTGTAGACGTGCCACGGTATGCCATTGGTTGCTTGTATGCCTGCTGAGCTGCTCGTGGCTTCATGTTTGCCTGACGTGTCGTCCTGAAGTCTTTCAACCACCTTCATGCCATCCTCTCGACCTGCAGTATCATGATTGCTTCCAACCATCTCTGTTTCCTGCCGAATACCTGTTTTCCCTGCCATCTGCTGCTTGCCTGGTTCATGCTCATCCCTGTTGCTCTTAAGAGCATGCTACTGATCGCCATTGGTCCTTTTCTCTAGTTCACTAAAATGTGTCTGAGCTCCTTGCTCAGTTTGCGGACTCATTTCCTCAGTGAAGGTAACAGAGACTGTGGCTATGATAATTGGACGAGGTAGAGTACTCTGGAAGTGAAATTGAGTTGAATGGTAAGAGGGGTGAGGGGGAATGGGGAGATTTTCAGTTTGGGTAGCAGCGTTTGCTCTTCGGACTCCAATAGCCTATGACATGCCTCTACCACTGCGGGTATCAGGGTATCTGCCCGAGAGAGGACTATGGAAATGAATGGTGGAGGGGAAGGAGGAGGGAGAACAAGAATCAAGGCTGGGTGCTGCGGGGGGGCGAATGCTGCCGCCTCGACTACCTCCTCTTCTACTGTGCATGCGATGTCGAGTGCGCGCCATGACAGAATTGATTTTCGAGTTTTCAGTTGGGGAGACAGAGATATCTCGAGGATTGAAGTGGCTGTTCAGAGGAAGAGAGGAGGAATCTTGAGCTTGATTTAGCACACAATGGGGAATTTGGGAGAAGTGGAAGCCATTGCCTAGGTCGACGCAACTTAGGATCCAGCAGCGCCTTCCAGTGATGGTGCGCGAGCTCAGCTCTGCAGCTTGGGGGGGGCAAGAGTAATTTAGTGGGGGGGATGAATGAATTGTGATTAACCAAGTCCATGGCCTTATGCTTGCTGCAATTTTCTCGACCAGAGCACCAGAGTAATTGTGCTTGCCGGTTGACAGGAACATGCCATAAATTGGCATGAAAGGGGACGCGGGTGGCCATGTGGCCAAGCCGCCTGCCGTCCTCCTGTCTAATCATCATTAACTACGTCATCAACACCCGCATCCGGGTGACAACATTTTTAGTTTACATTTCATGAGATTGTAGCAATACTTCATAGAAACAACAGATAATGCACATAATACATATAATTAGAACATAAAACATTTCAGGGATTTCCTTGCAACGGAAGGAAGATAATTGACTACTTGCATCCCTTTCATTACCTACTATACATTTTGAACTCTCCATATGTTGTCTGGTTGCACACAACAATATGAAAGGAGTCTATTCACTCCTTATCTTTTTTGGTTGAACATTGTATAAAAATCCTCTCTGGAAGCTATGCAAAAAGATCACTGAACTAATAATCATAAACATCAAGAAAACACAACAGAAATGTGTCTACAGAAAGTAACTTTGAACCATTACAAATGAATGAAAATTACAGTTTTTTCCTCTGGAAAAATCTTGCATCTTTCCAAATAGTACACACAAAAAAACCCTGATTTTTGTTGAGCAAAAATCTGAAACAAGTCAATCAACTTCATTATTTACAATATAGTAAAATCACTGAAAAATTAACCAATACCAGAAGTACCAGTAAAAGAAATCAAAATATTTGAATGCAAAATTACCACAGAAAATATACATAGCATCTGAAAACCCAAATCTACTAGAAAAAATTAAAACTAACAGACCTAACAAAACACAACAAGTGTAAAAGCCTGAATGGACTACCTCCTTGATGAAAATTCAACTCAAATTTTCAATTAAATTGGTCATTTGTTACTAAGAGCATAGACCAAAAGTGTAAAAGAACAAAGATTCAGAGCCACTGAAATAACAATACACAGGAAATGGTCAACATTTATCCCCTGCAGACAAAAACGTAGGGCCACAGGAAATGGCTCCAATAGTGAACATGAGCAAAAATTAACAAGTGTTCATTATAACGTTGTCCATAAGAGGGGCCAAAATGGCCCTCTATACATCCATGCATACACTGTCATTGGAAATAATTGGCACCATAAACCCTACATACCCCAACATTTCTAGCCATAAAAAGAAAGCAGATCCACACCAATCTATATAATGGCATCTAAGATGGCGAGTGATCACCATAATGAACTCCCCAAGGTTAGGATAGACAAAGTGTTCTATGGCTAAAGGTAGTTTGTTGTAAGCATGTTCTCTACCACATCATGTAACAACGATCTGATTGAGATGCATAAACACAATTGTGTAAGCATAATCAATCTGATGAGTGTGTTGCTTGTAAGTTCAAATCCATTAAAAATTTCGCAATGCTTTATTTGTGAGAACTGTTGGTTTTGCCTTGGCTTGGACGACAAATTCAACTTCACCATAGCTACTCCTGCTACTCCTTTTGGCACCACTAAAGAAATCATTTACATGTTTAGTTATTGTGGCTCTGAAATATTCTATGGGTCTATGGCTCAACTTCAGTCTTTGTGACAACTAGCACTTAGTTCCAATGTACTTAGCCACCTTTTTGTTGTCAATCATATTGATCCCTTCGATGGTACCCTATATTTTGTGGAAGGAAAAAGGTTGGCTAGCTTGTTAGTTTACTTTAAAAAGCTTGCCTCCAACACATGGTTTCCTCTGTTATAAGTTTATTGGCAATTTATTTTGCTAAATGTCAATCTCTATACTTGACACTTCCAACTGTCCAATTTCAAGTTTTGGAATTGAGTTCATTGCTACTCTTTAACATGCTCAAATATCCACATTTAAATATTAGATTTAAATGCCTTAAGAAAATGTTTTTACTTGTTACAATTGTTGCCAATAACTTTGTGGTTCATTAAAATATACCAAATACAAATTAAATTATAACTGACTCAAGCAACACATGATGGCCTAAAGAAAACTATAAACGATGTAACCATACCATAACTCAATTAATAATCTTCCACCAACACAACTTATAAATCAATCTATCTGGGAACCCACTACTAGTTAAATCCTGTATAGCATAAACATCAAAACTCATACATTCACATTAGGCATAAGCAACAAAAATATCCAATAGAATATGAATAAGTGCAAAACCTAATTCACCCAAACATGATAAAGTTGCATCCGAACAAATTCCATCCGAAATGAATAAATTAACACACCCTATTGTTTAAGCTAAGACAGGATAAATACACAGGCCATGCTTTCATATAACTTTGCTGTTCATTAAAATATACCAAATGCAAATTAAATTATAACTGACTCAGGCAACACATGATGGCCTAAAGAAAACTCTAAACGATGTAACCATACCAGAACTCAATTAACAATCTTCCACCAACACAACTTATAAATCAATCTATCTAGGAACACACTACCAGTTAAATCCAATGTATAGCATAAACATCAAAACTCATACATTCACATTAGGCATAAGCAACAAAAATATCCAATAGAATATGAATAAGTGCAAAACCTAATTCACCCAAACATGATAAAGTTGCATCCGAACAAATTCCATCCGAAATGAATAAATTAACACACCCTATTGTTTAAGCTAAGATAGGATAAATACACAGGCCACACTTCCATATAACTTTGTGGTTCATTAAAATATACCAAATACAAATTAAATTATAATTGACTCAAGCAACAAATGATGGCCTAAAGAAAACTATAAACGATGTAACCATACCAGAACTCAATTAACAATCTTCCACTAACACAAGTTATAAATCAATCTATCTGGAACACACTACCAGTTAAATCCAATGTATAACATAAACATCAAAACTTGTACATTCACATTAGGCATAAGCAACAAAAATATCCAATAGAATATGAATCAGTGCAAAACCTAATTCACCCAAACATGATAAAGTTGCATCCGAACAAATTCCATCTGAAATGAATAAATTAACACACCCTATTGTTTAAGCTAAGATAGGATAAATACACAGGCCATGCTTCCATATACGTCGATGGCATGGACCACCCTTTTCTTAAATAAATGTCCTCTGAGAATGAATCAATTACAGAGTAGAATGACAGTTACAATAAGAAAATAGTTTATGAAATTTGGAGTAAAGACTGAGGACTTACGAAGCGGGAAAGCCAATGCACACAAAACCATAATGAAAATAAAAAAGTAAGCAAAACTATGAAGAACTCTGAAAGTTAAGAAAACACCTAAAGACACACAAAACCCTAAACCTGCAAAACCCTTTGAAATGCAACCTGAAACTCCAAGAGCAAAAATAACAAAAATTCCAATAGGAAGGTGAGGTGTTGAAAAACACAGAAGGTGAGGTGTCAAAAAACACAATGGCAATGGTTGGTAGGATTTTTCCTACCGAATAGATGTAGAAGCCATGTCCAAGCGTCTTCCATGTCCAAACCTTCTCCAGAGCTCACTAGACTTGCAACCAACTTGGAAAACATGAAAAAAGTAGGAAATTAGACAATGGCATAAATATTCAAAGACAATTCGAAACAAAAACCCTAAAATCCTGTAAATTACATGTAAATTTACCTTCGACCTCGAACTGGCTAGAAATTGGTACTGGCTCCTTCCCAAACAACAGGCTACGTGAATGAAACAACCACCAAGGTATTTGTAAACCCTCGGCAGTCTAGAACAACAACACTGGCATGAGGAATGAAACAAGAACAATAGAAACCCTGTTCCGTTAACAAGTGTGTGCAAGCAAACTAGCCGGTTAGCAGGTCAACAATGGCGGACAAGGTGCACAGGTAATGGAGCCATCCCATGCCATCGTCAGCAGAGGGCTTCACCCAAACACCAGACCTGAACAAAGATACACGGAGCAAAACATACATCACGACAAACAGGCGGAAGCAAGTGAAGGAAAGAGTAAAATTAGTTTTTTGAAGGTTGACACCCACCACAACACATGGCAGGACACGTCGCACAGGTGTTGTACAAGCAGGAATGGCATCCATGCGCCCGTAGCTGAGGTGGAGGGGAGGGCACATGGGTAATGGCGTCCCTACCCTATCTCATTTGAATTCTGAGATTCTGAAATTAAAGGTTGTAATTTTTATATTTACGTCGTAAGGTATTTTTTCCTGAGAAAAAATCCCCTCTCATACCACTTGTGTCATTTTGGACCATTGATTTTAGTGTTAGAGGATTGAAATAAATGATATCTGTCATATGATTTGAAAACAATTATTAAAATTGGTATTAGTTAGTTATCATTCATAACTTTATGCCAGTGGGTGTTTTGCCTGATCCAACTGATCTGGAATTTATCCAGGACAAAGAATTAAAGGTATTACAGACTCATGTGCATGGATGTTCCTATGTTACTTTATGCAACGAATCGATAAGATTGCGAAATACATAGACACTGAAGCAGTTAGAGAAAGCATAACAGGCAAACATGTAAACGCAACAAGTTTAATAAGGAGTTCACCCAATGCTCCTGGGCTACGTCTCCTGGTCCAGCCTTCAGTGGTGGCCTCTCTATTATGTTTTCAAAGCAGAGTTTTTACAACAGTGAGCTCTATTTGAGTCTCACTCAGCAAATATAAATCAGTAGGACTGGACTTGGATCCCCCAAGTCTCTGGAGTACACAGACTCTCCTTACTAAAACTCGACCTCTGTTGGTCATAGTTGTATGAGCCCAATTGAGACTCATACATGACAGGCATGTACAGAGGAGTTCTCTTGAACCTCTCAAGCCTTCTTTGGAGTACACAGACTCCCTGACTCTCTCGGGCTCCGTCTGGCTCAATGTTGCCTTCAGGTCAGCTTGGCTTCCTCTCTCTGTTCTCTGCTCCTAGCTTTCTTAACTCGCTTTCCTCATTGCTTGCTTTGTTTCTGTCAGTTCGTGGCTTTAAAGCCAATTTGCTTTCTGACTATTCATTTCCGCTTCCGAGCGCTCTGGTTCTCCTACCTCTGTTTGCTTGAATTCCTCTGTTCTGCGTCATCATCTCTGTGTAACGCTTCACAGGGAGGTGGCCACCTGTTTCATAATGAACTGGGTATCAGTTCCCTTGGAAATGTTTGAGCTGTCATTATTTTCGTTTAACTCCCAGATTGCCTGCGAACATTATTCCTTTGCTAACTCATTATTCATGTCGGACTTCAAACTTTATACAACTTGGCCTGTTTACCCCATTGAATCCGGTCATCCATCGGATCGCACATCCGCCGTCGATCTGGAGCCTCCAGATCCTACGGTCTTCGTCCATATGGGGCGGGTAAGTTGCATGACGTTTAATCGTTTGATGTGAGCGGTTTTCTCTCTCTTCCGCCAGATGCGTGGTACCCAGTGTGTGGCATCAGGCGGGACTTGGTTGAAACTGCTTACTGCTCAAAGCCCTTCCGATATCTTGTCGGTTTTCGTGTGGGACCCGCCTCTGACAGAATTGGCGAATTCCGTACGGTTTTTGACTTTTTAGGTCTGGGTTGCTCAGGGCTTTTCCATCTTTGAGGGGTTTTCCCGGCGATATGTGACAAAATCGCATATCAGAAACCTACCTCGTTTCTCAAAAAGGCTTCCCCTTTTACTGTTTCGTGGCAGTGCGCGTTACCATGGGCCAATGGTCGGCACACTTGACCGAGGGTCCTCATTGCTTGGTGTTGCTCACAAATTACAACTGTTCAAGGATATTTCTGATAAGCTCGACCTTTGTAAGTGTTTGAAACTTTGGCATGAATTTTACAGAGTTATGAAAAACTTAAAGAGTTCTTTAGGATCTAATTCGGATCACCAACTAATTGAGACAACTATTTTCGTATGCTCTTTCTAATGAAAATTTGACATTTATACTACCATTGATAAGAATGCATCACAACGAGGAGAGATCGCCTCCGTTAATGGTTGCCTTCATGTGGGTTTCGTCTCAGCCTTAGCCATCATCCTGGAGAGCAAGGCACGTTGGGGGTAGCCGCCATTTTATGCTGTAGAAGATGGTGGCAAGTGGTGTCCAAGCCACCACTTGAAGTCAATGTCGAAAGAGGTAAAGCTGATATCAATAAAATGAATCTAAAATATCTTCCAGTGTCGGTTTACAGTACAAGATCCCCAATCAGAACCTTGGATTTCCCTATTTTCTATTTGTTTCGCGGAATTCAGAGAAGGAGAAAGGGTGCAAATATTACTAGAATTCCACCACACTTTCCACACAGATTGTATAGATGCATGGATAATTTCCAAACCCTTGTGCCTTCATGCAGGACAATCTCTGTTTTATGTGGGGCTGAAGAACCTAGCAGAGGTGGCTTCACCTACCGCTGAGGCAGGCAAAAGCGCTAGAATGGATGTTACAGAAAGAAACAAGTTCATTACAATAAATGTGGTTCTTAAGATGCTTCACAACTCCACCGATGACGTGACAATGGAAATTTCTTCATCTTAGAAATACATCGACTTACAAACATTCTATTACCGCTAACAAACCTCCTTAATTGCATGTCAGGAAGTTCGATGATTCGTCTTTGCTTTGGTGTTGAATTGCAATTCAAAGGCCATAGAAACAGAGGGCAAAATTGAATATCTTTGCTTCAGACCGCGCTGGGCATTGCTTTCTTTTTTAAACTCTCACTTTTGATATGTTCCTACCCTATACTTGGACATTTATTTTTCTTATTTTAAAGGCAACTAGAAATAAGGTAGTGTCGATTCTTTGATGCAGGTATATCTGTTGTTTTTCTAAAGAAGAATGTCATTGTACATTCAATAAATTCCCCTACATTGTTTGTTCATGCAAGGAGATTGTTCCCAAATCAGAACATATTGCAATCATTGGCTCCTATCAACCCTTTCTTAGAAAAGCCAGACGAATTGACGCAGTTTCCATCAATGAAGGTTTTGACTCAAACTTAGCCAATATTAATTGCCTATTTGGTTGGCAGAATTCAAGGAAGGAAAAATGGTGTGAGTATTACTAGAATGCCACCACACTTTCTACGTAGATTGTATTGTAGAATTTCCTGCAAATTCTCTACAAATCTACCTCTGAGATCTATGTAGAAAATCTGACTGTAGATTAACTCGATAATGCAATATACTAAAGCAAAATACTATAATCTACTTCTACTATCAATTTTCTTTGCGGAAGCATAAAGATTGAGCAAGATCGAGTTGAACACATATAACCAGAAGAAGAAGAATTAATGCATATGAAACACAAAAAATACTTAGGGGAAAGCCTCAGTTAAAAAATCCACTATCTATATTATCATACAAGGTGGAAATATCTCAGAATTACACAAAGCTTTAGCTCTCACAGCTAGCCAGCTCTCAACACAATCCGCTTGGATGCTCACAGGCAAACAAGGCTTCTCACAAACCTTCTCCTCAGTGCTCCAAGCCTCCTATTTCCTTGCACAGTTTCTTTGGGTGATCCTCCTGTTACGAAGTGTAACACTGATCTCACACCTTGTAAAACTGCGCAATCCTCAAGGAACCTTGCCTTGACTGCATGGATGAGTTTACTTTATAGGAAAACACATGCAACTGATAGTAACCTGTCCTTGACATTTAGCTCAACTGGATCTTTCTCAGAATAGGCATGCATGAGTTTCTGATGAGAGAATCTTTAGTTATCTGGTGTACACTTGTTGAGTACATGCATGCATCAACTGACTGATAACTCACAATTAGTTCCTCAAACAGTTTGAAACTAATTTAACTAGACTTAACTCAGTAAACTAAGCTAACTAATTACAAATCAAATATAACTCAATCTTATCTCCTTAATTAAGGGATAATATCCTTAATTAAGGGATAATATCCTTTATTTAAGGGATAACTGTTGCATGACTTCAGAAAGACTTCTAACTTGAATTTCTCCAACTAATTAATCCATAATGAATTAATTAATTAATTCCAAGCAGCTGGTGAGACTAAATTCGAATTTAATTCACAATTTTAATTCAGGGACAAATTAAAATTGGAATATTCTAGATTCTATTTTTAACATTTCTTGTTGCTATTTTCAACATGTATAAACGCATGGCTCATTTCCAAACCCTCGTGTCCTTCATGTAGACAATCTCTACTTTACGTGGGGCTGAAGAAACCAAAATAGGTGGTTTCACTTGCTGTTGAGGTGGGCAAAAGCGGTGGAATGGATGTTATAGAGATTTATAGAAAGAAATGAAACAAGTTCATTACAATAAATGTGGTTCTTGAGATGTTCCACAACTCTGCCGATGACACGACTTAATATTGTTTTATGATTTTGGATTAAAATTTAAAAGTGTTTAACCATTAATTTTTTTCTTTAATGTGCCCACTATTAAAATTCAATAGATGAATGGAGCATGCTCAACGGACCTAGCTATCGTTGCTCCTGCAAAGCTCTCTCGGCAGCCTCCCACTGCTGAGACCAACCAGAAAGAGAGTGGAGAAAGCCCTGCGCAATGAGCCTCTTCACAAAAAATTTGAGTCCAACTAGCATGGACACCGGAGGGGGCCTCCCTCCTCCCCCTCCTGAGATCGATGCTTTCAAATGATTGGTAGCCTCCTGTGGCAAGAGGAAAGCAAACTCGAACCAACAGAAATTTGTTAAGAAAGCTGATTCCATCCCCTCGGTAGAACTGCCTATGGAACACCCATGCTGGACTGCGCTGAACCTGGCAGATCGAGGGCTCATTGGACAATTCACGAGCCTCTGGCCCTCTCCCAAAGCTATTGATGGATGGGTCCAGCGAAACTGGAGGCCCCTTGTCTCTGAAGGAATCCAAAGCCACATGGTAGGTAGAGGTTATTATGTTTTTGTTTTCAAATCAGCAGAAGATCGAGATCTTATTTTCTGAAACGGTCCATATTTCATGGGCCCCCAAGGGCTCTATCTGAATAAATGGACGCCAGACTTTGATCCTTCCCATGACACTCCTTCATCCGTACTTGTTTGGGTAAGGTTACCCCATCTTCCTCTTCATTGCTGGAACTCAGAATCTATGGAAACAATCGGGAACAAATTAGGTAAATACATTGATAGGGCTAAAAGGACAGAACAATATTCATGTGCTAGAATATGTGTTGAAGTCGATCTGGAGATAGGACTGCCTGAGGTGATCAAGTTGACCATAGCTGGTTGGTCTCACATTCAGGAACTAGATTATGAACAACTCCCCTTCAAGTGCCCACACTGTCACGACTATGGTCATTTCGCTCGAAATTGCATGAAGAAAACTGAGGAAGAATCTGAAAAAGAAAAGGGTGAACAGTGGACACAAGCCAGAAAAGTAGGCACATCCAAACATACCAACAGAGTGAGAAGGAAAGGATGGAATCCATTGACCGAAGGACCCTTTGCTGGGAAGAGTTTAACCGAAGATCAAGCCACAACAAATGCCACCATATCAACAAATCCTTTTGCTACTCTAAACCCTGTAGAAGACCAACTAGAACTTGAAGAGGGAGAGGTGCAACAGAATAAGGAACAGATAGCAGACGTAGAAATAAACTCAGGATCTCAGGAACAAACTGTAGAAGCCATTTCAGAAACCCCTTGCGTAGATGCAATCCAACAGGAAAATTAGGGCCCTCCAGTAGGTGCCACTTCCCCACCCTCTTATGCAGAAATGACCAAAAAGAAAAAGCTGATAGACAGTCCTGGTTCTTCCGAAGATGAACCTCTTGAGAAAGGCAGGAAGGAAGTCTCGCAAGGAGATTAGAGAAGAACAGGCGGAGTGACTGAAGATGCAGGGTAGTCAGTCCACAATCGAAATGTCACTAGGTAGAAACACAAGGACCAGACCCGCAAAAGGTGGGCCTGCACCACCCCTCTCTAGGAAATAATGCAGATTGTCTCTTGGAATTGCAGGGGTTTGGGAAACCCTTTGAAAGCTGAAGCAGTAAAAGATCTATTAAGAATGGAAACCTCAGACATTCTTCTGCTCTAAGAGACAAAGCTAGAAGAAGATGCTCTTCTATCTTTAAGTCGAACGAAATGGAAAAAGAACTCAGGAAAAGCGGTTAGCGCCTGAGGTACTTCAGGGGGCTTGGCAACCTTATGGTCGGAGGATATGTTCCAGCTTAAAAGCTCCTTTTCAACCAACACTAGATATATACAGATCTTCTACATCTCCTAAGTAAGATTTCTTTAGCTCTCTTCAATCTTTATGTTCCTGTTAACTTCCTGGAAAATGAGGACTGCTGGAATTCTCTCTCAGTCTTCCTAGAAATCTATGCACCCCCAAACATCATTCTGGTGGGGGATCTTAACATCACACTAGACCCAAATGAGAAAAAGGCTAGAGTATGGGGTAAAGATCCCTTCCACGCCTCTGTGGAGTCTCTAATTCTGGCATGGGACCTTCTTGACCTCAAACCTAAGAAAGGTCGTTATACCTAGACCAATAATAGAGTTGGTAATGCCAACATTGCTACCTGTTTAGACCAGTTCCTAGTTCAAAGTACTCTGCTAGAGGGGAAGCATTTAATCTCTTCAAAAATACTGCCCAAAATAACATCTGATCATAACCCCATCTTGCTGCTAATAGAGAAAGAGGAGGACTTGAGCCCTATTCCCTTTAGATTCAACCCTCTTTGGGTATCGAGAGAGGGCTTTATGGACATAGTGGCTCACGTTTGGTCGCAACCAGTTGAAGGATCCCCCAGCTTCGTGTGGGAACAGAAACTCAAACACACTAAGTCTGCATTAAAAGCTTGGGCAAAAAAAAACCCCTTTCACTCCAACGAGCCATAGACAAAAGACAGTTCAGGCTCTAGCTGAGATTCAGTTAGGCATGGAAGGAAATGAAATCACCAAAGCTCAGCGGCTTATCGAATAGAACGCCCAGTTCAACTCTTTTCTTTCCTTTCGACAGGAAGAGGAATACTGATGCCTTAAGTCTCGTAGCCTCTGGCTCCAAGCTGGAGATAGGAACACAACTTTCTTTCATAGACAATGCAGAGCCCGTCTCTCTCGGAACCACATTTCCCAAATATCCAATAGGGAGGGAGAAGTCATCAAAGGACAACCTCTCATAAAACAGGCAACCACAACGCATTTTCAGGATCTGTTCCAGGAGGATGGTTCTTCCGATGAAGATATGGCTGCCGAATTTTTATCAAACATCCCCTCTCTTGTCACTGCAGATGTAAATGCTGGGTTAATATTGCCTTTTTATGAAAAAGAGATAGTTGAAATCATTTGGTCAATGCAGCCGGATAAAGCACCTGGGCCGGATGGCTTCACCATCCATTTCTACAGAGCTTGCTAGAATGTAATAAAACTTGATCTTATTAGAATGTTAAAAGCCTTCTAAAAGAAAGCCAAAGTGGGAGGGTGCACCAACTCCACCTTCCTCGCCCTAATCTCGAAAGAAGTTAACCCTGAGACTTTCGACAGGTTTCAGCTAATCTCTCTTTGCAATGCCTCCTACAAGATCCTTGCCAAACTCTTAGCCAATAGGCTCAAGCCTCTGTTAGGGAACCTGATCTCCCCTTTGTAGGGCGGTTTCGTCAAAGGAAGGCACCTCATAGACAATGTGATCCAAGTACAAGAAGCCCTCCACTCTAGCCACACTTAGAAGGAAAAAGGCATGCTCATCAAGATGGATATGTCAAATGCTTTTGACCGGCTTAAACTTTCATTTCTCTATAAAGTCCTCCTCTCCTTCGGTTTTAGTGCTAAATTTGTCAACTTGATAAAAGCCTGCACATAGACCTTGGATAGCCCCCCTGGTCAATGGCAGACCTTTTGACTTCTTCCAAGCTTCTAGAGGGCTCCGCCAAGGATGCCCTTTGTCACCCTTTCTTTATATCTTGTTGGCAGAATCCTTAAGCGAAAATGGAAGTATGCACTATTCCAGGTATCAAGGCAACAAGAGGGGTGGATCCTATAAACCATGCCCTCTTTGTGGATGACTCTCTCCTATTGGGAGGGGCCTCGATTAAGATAGCAAAGGCTTTCAAAGAAATCCTTCAACACTTCTGTTTAATCACAGGAGCCTTGATCAATAAAAGAAAAAGTGCGGTTTATGGCTGGAATGTAGACCACCCAACTATTCTACGAATTGCCTACATATTGGGATTCCCTGGGCATGACAAATGGGAAAATATCAAATATCCAGGCCTTCCCTTATCCTTGGGACCAAGCCCTCCCTCCCTTTGGACTAAAGTAATAAGAAAGATAAAAGAAAAAATAGCATATTGGGGAGGCCAATGACTAACAAAGGCATGGAAGTTGGTTTTGATAAAGGCTATCCTCTCCGCCCTTCCCATCTTCCAGTCTTCCCTCCTACTAGCTCCTAAGTCTACCATGAAACAGATTTCCAAACTCCTTTGGGACTTCCTATGGAACGGGGGCAAGGGCAACCGGAGCAAGTTACATCTGGTAAGATGGGATATCCTTAATAGACCACTCCAGCAATGTGGGTTATAGATACGGGATCCAGGCTTAAAAAATCTGGATCTCGGTTGAAAAATCGTATGCCAATTGTATGCAGATGAAAATCATCCCGTCAGTAAGATCCTCTAGAAGAAATACCTAAAGGGAGGCTCCCTGAGAAACCTCACAACATCTCCTACTCCAACAGGAACAACAATATGGAATTTAGTCAGAAGAAGCATCGGCCATATACAAAAAAATTTATACAGAATACTGGGCAATGGACAAAGAACATTACTGTGGGAGGATACCATTCAAGGGAATGCCCCATTGGCCACCCTAAACTCTTGTAACGATTTAAGGATCTGGCTAGTGAACAAAGGCCTCCTCCGGCTTGCAGACATATGTTCTTGGGACAGTAAAGGGAATTGGATAGGTTGGACCTTTCCAGGGGTTCCCGACCCTCTGGAGTCACAAAAAAACTTGCTCTGTGCAGCTCTGTCTGGCCTCACCCCTGTCCATTGTTCATCCAAAGATAAATGGGGGTGGGGAAGAACCAGAATTTATACAACAACTCAAGGACTCTCCTCTCTACAAGTTACACACGCATCATTGCTGACACCGAAGCTCTGGAAATCCGTTTGGTCTCCCTTTTGCCTTCCAAAGGTGAATTTATTCACTTGGTTACTCATGCATAAAAAGGCACTAACAGGAGAAAATATGAACAAAAGAGGGTTCCACGTTCCCTTTTGATGTTGCCTATGCACTTCTGCTATCGAAATCTCTGACCACTTATTGGTTGACTGCGTCTTCACACAAGAAGTTTGGAAGATGGTCCTCCACGGACTTAGCGTACCCACCCCCTCCCAGATATCAGTCGTTTCTTTCTACACCTCCAAAACCCTAAGAAAAAAACTAAAAACATAGGTTGGAAAAACATTTGGCAAGCTATTCCAAAATGCCTTTCGTGGAAAGTGTGGTTGGCTCGAAATGAGTGCATTTTCAACAATAGGCTCCCGAATTCAGTGGAAATGGCTGCCAAAGTAAAAGCTCTCTTGTCGTAAATAGTAGATAAATCAGTTTTTGCCTTTATTTTATTTGCAGAAGTCTCTGCGTGGCTAGGACCTTGCGTGACATGAGAAAGGAAAGAATCAATCAGCAAACCGATGAAAGCTCCTACTTGGTGCCTGCGTCTCACTGAAGGTGACTTTCTTACGTGGTGGCAGGGGACCTCAAAAGCCACTATCTTCTTTGATGGAGCGTCCAAGGGGAATCCAGGCACTGCAGGCGCAGGAGGATTGATTCTTTCCCCAGATAGATCGAATAAAACCAGCTACAGTTGGGGCCTAGGCATAAGTTTGAACAATCAAGCAGAGAGTTACAGCCTCTTAAAAGCTTGCCAAATTGTGAAGGAGTTAGGTTATAAAATAATCCAAATATTCGGAGATTCAGAGCTTCTGATTAATCTCTTAAACTCTGAAGATTATTTTCGTAACCCAGCTTTAAACAAAACCTTGCAGAGAATTCGAAACACATTGAAAGACTTCGACACAGTTGACTCATACCATATTCTGCGGGATTTAAACAAGCAAGCAGACTCGCTGGCAAATAAAGGCTGCCTGTTGTCTCAAGGAAAACTTAGCCTTAATGGAGGACCTTGCTCGATTCATCCTTTGCCTTAGACAATCTAAAAAAGGCAGTTCTGCACTCTCTGGCCCCAATATTCAGATTGAGAGTGGTAATTGGAACTCTGAAAGTCACATTCAGGATCGCCAAGCAGCAAGCAGATGGAACAACAAGCAGAAGGAATATCAAGCAGAAGGAACAACACCAGAAGGAAAAATAACAGATGATAGCAGGAACAACCGCAGAAGGAAAAACAACCAGAAGGAACAATAGCAAAAGGAACAACACCAGAAGGAACAACAAGTAGAAGGAACAACACCAGAAGGAATAGCATCGAAGGAACAACAGGCCAAAGGAACAACAGCAGAAGGAACAACAAGCAGATGAAGGAACAACAGCAGAAGGAACAACAAGCAAAAGGAACAACAACAGAAGGTATAGTACCAGGATGAACAACAAGCAGAAGGAACAACAACAGAAGGAACAACATCCGAAGGAACAACAGGCCGAAGGAACAACAGTAGAACGGACATCAAGCAGAACGAACATCAGTAGAAGGAACAACAAACTTAAGGAACAACCTAATGAAAAACACAAGGAAAAGGCCACAGAATTTGCTCTTCCAGAGACAATATGTAAGACAGAAAACAAGAAAAGCCAAAGAATTCAATGAATTTTTGAATATAAGCACAGGAGAAGGGACTACGTCCTCAACTCATTCTCATTGCTCAGTTTTTAAAAGCTACTGTCGATTGTAATAGGAGCATGCTCCACTTTTGGCAATAAATACACTAACCGTTCTTGTTAAAAAAAAAATCAGTAGATGAATACCATACTTTATAAAAGGTAACTTGATATCGATATCATCTTAAGCAAACACATAATTTTAAAGATGATATAGGTTTCAAAACAATTTTTCGGCATGCCAAATAATATATTAAAACATTAAAATACAAAAGATTAAAATTACAAACTTAACTAAAACTTGATAATAAGTATGAAAAATTGAAGTATTGAATTTTGAAATGTATACACAAACAAACCTACAATATTTAATAGAAATTCTAGATTGCAATATCCACCTAGAAAATGTTGTGACCACACATGGGCAATATTTAATTGAAATTTTAGATTGCAATATACACAACGATTTTAAAAAATGAGGTAACAAGCCCACACACTTATATGTACATATGTATTAATTATTAATAAATGTATAACATAATTAAATATTTACAAGATTAAGAATATTGTAAAATATGATATAATTATAATTAAAAAATAATATATGATTGATTATCTAATGGTGCAATTTACTAATTAAATAATTTATTTAAAATTATTATTATTTTTAAAAATTTTAATTAAAAAATTATTTAAATATGTAATTGTCATATTAATTTAAAAGATAATCAACTACATATTTAATTTAAATTGCAAATTTATAAATATTAAATATCAGTTAAATTAAATTATTCATATAAATAGATTTCAACATATGAAGTGTATTAATTTATTCATATAAATAGATTTCAACATATAAAGTATATTAATTGAAACATTTGATGTGGAATTTTGTTCATACTAATTAAAAAAATATTTAAATATATAATTTTCATATTAATTAAAAAGATGACCAACTCCATATTTATTTTAAATCGCAGATTTATAAATATTAAATACCACTTAAATTAAATTATTCATATAAATAGATTTCAACATATGAAGTGTATTAATTGAAACATTTGATGTGGAATTTTGTTCAATGAAAGAAGGGATAACTACAAGGCTTGATTATATTCAATATAAATAATTTGTTCAACGTGGTTATATTAATAAAAATATCCAAATGTAGTGGTATCTTCATAGGAACCAACTACACAGTTTTAATGTTTTTGTTCAACCTATTTATAATAATATATTTTTTTCAATGGTTTAATGTAAATATAACTAGTATAGCTATATAAACTAAATTATATATATGATAATTGCATATAATGTATTGGTATCTTCATAAGAACCAACTACACAGTTTTAATATTTTTGTTCAACTTATTTATAATAATATTATTTTTTTTCAATGGTTTAATGTAATTATAATTAGTATAGCTATATAAATTAAATTATATATATGATAATTGCATATAGATATACACGGTAGATATTAAAACACTTATTTTATGGTACACCTCATTCAATATTTTCTATATAAAATTATTTGTTAAATATAAATTATAATAAGAATATTTTTTTTTGCTTGTTGAATGTAACTATGATTAATATACTTATATAATTTAAATACATGTCAATTATGGATAGACATCAATTCATAGTAGGTATAAAGACACTTATCTCATAATGCATCACTGCCAATATTTTATTTAAATTGAGAAGAAAAAAGGCATAAATACCTTTAAGATAAAATCTCAACCTTTTATTCTAATTACTAATGAAAATATGCATATTCCATGTAGGTTAAATCCCTACTATTTACCTAATATTTTTTTCATAATTCAACTAAAATTCAAGAAACATGTTCTAAAATAAACATATCTATCACTATAATTACGCCGTAAGGCATTTCCCTTTGAAAACAACTCCCCTAGTTGCCATGATGTACCCGTCTGTAGCATAGGATATTATGTTTTAAACGATCAAAGAATCCTCTGCCATTAGATTGAAACAATTATAACGAGCTTACTCGGTTGGAGAAAATGATAAGTGACACATTTGCATCGTAAAACATTGAAAGCTTGTAGTAGAGAGGATCGATTTGAGATCCTTGACCTCAAATTCATGAACCTCGTCACAACCCTCATGGAATTGAAGTTACAGTCAATTGCCGCTGTCTATGGGCATGCTTCTACAAGGGGATTCATTTTCGCTTTAGCCCATGGCTATAGATTTATGAGAAAGGACAGAGGATTTCTCTATATGAGCGAGCTAGATGTGGGTTTCGTTATTCCTCCTGGCGTCATGTCCCATCAACAGGAGCAAGGTTGATTCTTGTTACTTATGGAAATTGCGTTGGGTGGACGCAATTACTCTGCTCCCATGTCCTTCAAAGCGAGTCTAGTGGATTTTGTTCATGATAAATTTTTTTGAAACCCTAGAGGCCGCCATTGATGCAACTATTAATATGGGTCAAAAAAATGGAATAAAGAGGTTTACCTAAAACTCAGGCTCTCTTTTCTCTGAACCTATGGAGAAACTTCGACTAGTTGCCAAAGAGGGTTCTCCACTACTTTCTCGCCTCTGATTTCTATATCTTTAAACATTTTTTCAACTTTGTGAATCCCATGTGTCAATTGTTTGAGTACTCAAGTATATGAATAATATGCATAATATTTGCATACACAGAAGCTAATGCATTCTACATAATTCTTTTTATAGTTGATAGACTTCCCAAATGTGAAAAGTGGCTTACTGATAATGATGATAGGAAAGAAGAAAAGGCTACATGGTGGCTGAATCGTTTGATGGGGCAGATCCATGCAATGATGACTTTGTTCAATCAATCTACTTATTATACTCTCTTATTTACCATGCCAACCCAAGAGGATTTTGTTAATATTATTCTAATTGCATCTAAATAAGGAAGATGCTTTGTATAGAGGGTAACACTCGAAGATCCATCCCCACTACACTGTGTGTTCGAATGTTGGATAAAATTTACACAATGCATTGACTGCATTAAAAAGAAATATTATTGCACCAAAGTAAACAAATGTCCGATATACATATGGGGGAGTTAAGACAAATGAACTCTACTTCGCAACCTCAATATTCATTGGAGAAATGGGTTTGGATGGTATCAACTCTGTGCTACCCTTGCAATTACTTCATCAATCAACTTACAGAACTTGTAGTGCTGAAAGCCGCCCAATTTCAATCAGCAGTTGTCCATTGAGATTCATTGAAGATAGAGTCCTATAAAATTTTATCCATGGAAAGGTTCAATTAGAAGAAAGCATTGTAAATTACGGTGATATGAGATTACTTTGTTATGAAATGTTTTATTTAAATCATTTACTTATAAAGGTTCGAGAATCTTAATGAAGAGCATTTTCATAAATCCTTTAGAGTGAAGTGTGGTGCATGACCTTCACTTTGGGCATATAAGTAGTTGTAGTCTAATAATACTACTTTTTTGCCCTAAAATATTATGTAAATTTCGACAATATTTTGATAAATTCCGGCAATATTTTTATAAATCCAAGTTATAGAAATGTTTGAGTGCCCCAGAGGATTTTGATGGTGTTGAATCCATTTCCATGATCAAAAACATGATTTAAACACTGCTTCTACAAGATTTGTTGATTTTTTTTTTTTTTTTTGCCCAGGTTCCGACCACTTTTAACCGTTGAGGCAATTCCTCGGCCTCTGTAGACTTGTCCTATTAAGTATGATCTAACATGACTCGAGAGTGATTGAATTTCTTCACATGTAAACTTCTTTAGAGTGAAAAATACAATGTTATTTTTCTTTTTTTAAATTGTATTTTTAAATGCTAAATAGAGTATATATATGACCAAATAAATTTTCTAACCATAAAAACTTGATTTTTGTCATGATATATACATAATTTTTTTAAAATTATATATAATATATACATAATTTACATAATTTTTTTTACATAACATGTACATCCAAATTAAAATAGTTTTTTTTTTTTTTTTATTAAAATATTTTTAAGTATATTTCAATATTAATTTGTATTAAAATATTTTATTTTAACTATATATCTATATATATATTATATATATATATATATATATATATATATATATATATGAATTCGATATCGACATAAATTAGTTAGTATAGATCTTCAAATAGTTTATTGAGTCCAGAGGCTCCTAGTTTATTTAAATTTCTTGTTGAAATATTTTTGAAAAGTATAAGATTTAAACATCTTAGTGACACATTTTTTTTACTTCTAATTACTTTACAATATATTCATTTTTTTTTTTTTATTATAGTTGACATTATTTTTGTATTTAAAACATATTTTTTTCTTTGTTTTATTTTATTTTATTTTAAAGGTAACTGACAGACGGACAAACTACACATTCCTGACAAACTTACACATCCCCTCATATTGGGTTGTAGAATGATGACGAAGATGATTAACATCCACTAAGACCAATGCCATCTATCGCTCAATAATGAGCCTCTCATCTCAATAAAATACATTTTATTTTTGCTTTTGTTTTTTTTGTCAAGAAAATCTACGGATTTGATATAAAAACACGAACCTTCCAAAGTTAACCTCCAGGGTGTTTTTGAAATTACTTAAGATTTGAAATATACTTAAATAATTTAATTCATTTTATTTTACATATTTAGATAAACCATATAAGGCAACATATCAATTCTTATATATACATATAATTAATAACAAAAAATAACCTCAAAAAAAATACTTAAATATATATATATATATATATAATTAGTAAAAAATAATAATCTTTATAAAACATACCCCAAACAATATATATAACAATAATCTTTATAAACTATACTTTCAGAACAAAGAATTATATATATATTTTTTCCAACGGGAAAATTATAATCTTTCATTATATGGTGAAAAATTACATGTAGTAAATGCTGTTCAGCATATGCGAATTTCCTTCATGGCTTAGGAGTCTATGGTTCTTCCTGTACATGTCTATATCATAATAAAAAAATCATCACACAGGATGATGCTGTATCAAGCTTGTCAAAAATAAACATCACGCAGGATGTTTGTATAATAAGCAAAATATATAATTGCACTTCATAGGATGTTGTTCATAAGGAATACTAGATTTCTACATCATCATATATACATGGCAAAATCAGTGGTCATCCACCCGGGTGTAGATTTGGTATATGTAAGGCCTGTGGTAGTATTGATACTGTGAGATGCCCCTCTGTTCCTGGATTATCCACTGTCCTCCTGGAATGTGCGTGGCTTCCTTGGATAATCCGTCGGCACTATGATTATGCTCCCGTAGATATGACGAACAATTATGTTATTAAATTGTGATTTGATATGCATACCTTCATCCAGAATATTTAAGAGTGTGTGTGCGTGACATCTAGATTTCAGATTGATCCAGTTTATGATAATATTTGAATTCCCATATATCTGTAAGTCTCTGCAATCATGATTTAATGCAAAATTCATAAGGTGTCTAATGGTAATGAGCTTAACGAAATTGTTCGTTCCTATGCCTAAGCCCATCTTAACTTTGAAATGATGATGATCTGATAAATATAGAATGAACCTCCCCCCCACATCCATGCTGCTGCGCAGCACCATCGAAAAAGGCCCATGGTATGGAGTGATCTATGGGGTCTGGGGCAGCTGGTCTGCGAATGCGAGGAGGGGTATATTCCGGCAGTTCATGATATGCTGCAACGATTTTGGCAGTAACAGATTGCCATCGAATCGAGCCATTTTCGAAGATCAGTTTGTTCCTAGCCAGCCAAATTGCCCAGCTAATGATGAGGGGAAGGCACGTGCGGTTTGTACCGGAGTGAGCTCGATACCAAGCCTCCCATGCTACTGAGATGTTTTCACCCTCCCATATACCCATGAAGCCGATCTCCTCAGTCACCTCCTTCCATATCTGTTTAGTTATTCCACATGTAAGAAAAAGATGTGTGGTCGATTCAGACTGTTGTTTGCAGAGTATGCACCAGGTGGGACCATGCACAGACCTGTAGGAACCTTGTTCTGGAGTAAGCACCAGAAGAAGAGTTTTTTCGGGATGGGGTCTTTAAGTGCTAGATGATCTTCCACCAGATTTGTATTATTTTTGGTTTTTTGTAATTAATCAGACACAGGTACCCTTCCTTGGGGGAGTAATATCCAGATTCAGCCTTGTCCCACATGAGTTCGTCTGGATCGTCTTTAATGCGAATATGAGATTCACTGAAAGCATTCATGTAATCCTCCCAGGTTTGATGCCAGACCGGAGGCAGACTTAACTGCGCTGCTGATTTCCATGCTTGAGTGAATATGGATGAGTTCTCCTGATCCGTAATGTGAGCTATTACTCTAGTATTCTGCTGTTCGAGTAACCGAATAAGCTCTTGTGGAAGATAACACCTCCCTCCACCTACTTTCCATGGATCCATTCCGATGCGTGCCCTGGATCCATCATTTATTATCCATGTTAGATGGCTGCGGATGAGGGGGAGCAAGTACAACAGAGCTTTCCATACAGATGATATACCTGTTCTATTCCAGCCAGGTAATCAGATCCAATCCATGAGTTGTAAGGGCCATATATATTTGTGGTATGAGATAGATGTCCATAGATTTTGCTTTGTAAGCAAAGTCCATCCCATTTTCACAGCCAAAGCGTGTGCAAAGTGTGTAAGACCCTTAAGGCCCCAACCTCCCCACTTCTTTGGCAGAGCAATGTTGTCCCAGCTGATCCAAGCAAAAACTTGTTTATCCTGTCTTCCATTCCAGAGGTATCTACAACATGATTGCTTTAGGCGAGCAAGAATACCTCTAGGTATCCAGGCTAAAGCCATCCAGAATACAGGTGTGGCCTCCAATATTGATTTAATGAGAACTAGCCTTCTTGCTCTGGATAGAAAGCGTTGGCTCCAGTGCGAGATCCTTTTCTCTAATTTTGTGATTAGCCAGGTCCAATCCGCAATCTTGTGTCTCGTCGGCTTGATCCAATAACCCAAATATTTGAACCCCTGATCCAATGGTTGAGGGTTATAAGGGAAACGATGCGCGGCTAATTTGGATTCTTGAGCTGTAGTGTAAGCCTGAGAAATAGTTGATTTTGAGTGGTTAGCCATCATACCGGTCGCCCTGTAGAATGAGGCGAGAATCTTATCAAAGGTGGTCGTGTCCCGTACACTCCCATCCAAAAATATGATGACATCATCTACAAATAGGAGGTGTGTTAAATAACACTGATCAGTGATCTTCAAGCCTGATAATCTGCCATTCTGCTTTTCATGATAGATGAGTCTGCTCAGTCCTTCCATAACAAGTAGGAAAAGGAGCGGGGAGAGAGGGCATCCCTGCCTGAGACCCCTTTCAGCATGGAAAAAAGGGGAGGTGGATCCATTAATGAGCAGACTGTATGAGGGGGTTGATATGCAGGCCATAATCCAATTTGTAAAAGGAAGAGGAAAGCCCAGGTGAATAAGAAACATTTTGATATAAGTCCAGTCCACCCGATCAAAGGCCTTGGCTAAGTCAATTTTGAGAATGATACCTTTAAGACGGCGAGCTCGGATAGAATGAATGGACTCTTGAGCAGTGCCAATCGCTTCATGAATTTGGTGATCTTCAAGAAAAGCAAATTGTTTAGGGAGAATGTACTGAGAAAGAATACGTCTGTTACGATTGGCAATGATTTTCGAAATAATCTTATAGAGACAATTGCAAAGGGAGATGGGACGGAAATAATCAAAAGAGACAGGGGAATCAGTCTTAGGAATGATGGCTATGAAGGTGGAATTGATAGCATTGAATAATTTCATAGATGAACGACATTCCTCCACAACCTGAAGGAGATCCGAGGCTAATATATCATAGAAAGCCAAATAGAATTCAATAGTCCACCCATCGGGTCCCGGGCTTTTATCCTTCTTGAACCACTTTAGAACCCCCTCCAGTTCCTCAAGTGTAACCGGCGAGGTTAATTCATTTGTTTCTTCCTTACCTACAAAACAGGGGAAAAGTCCAGCCACATGAATGATATCTGCTAAGTTGACTTCTTGGGGTGCTTTGAACAGACTCCGAAAATGAGATGTGCCTAGTCTGGAGAGTTTTTGGAAATTGTCTGCCAGTTCTCCATTAGGAAGAGGCAGTTTCCAGATCGTATTAGTGACCTTCCTTCCTTTGGCATAATTCTGGAAAAATCTAGTGTTGTCATCTCCTGCCTTCAACCATATGGCCCTGCTCTTCAATCTCCATGCTTCCTCCCTTTCTTTAAGGATCTTATCTTTCTGTTGCTCAAGCTCGATCAGTTTTCTCTTTTCTTCTGCTGAGGTAAAGCCAAGATTCCTATCATCCATCAGTGTTTCCAGCTCAGCTTCAATGTCCAGAATCTTCCGATCATCCTTGGCCTTCTTCTCCTTTGCCGAAGCCATGCTTAATTATTTATGCTGAGAGAGATTATGGCAGAAACCCTCTGCCGCCGATCTGTGATTAGATATAGGGTGGGACACCCAATAGTCCTTGATTAGTTTAGTATACTCCTCATCTTGAAGCCAGACATGATTGAATTTAAAGGGAGCCCTTGGCTTGGCTTCAGGTCCCAAAATTTCCAAATAGATAGGAGAATGGTCGGATTTACCCCCTGCCCCGACCCATTGTCTGTATCTGGTCAATCTCTGGAGTAGGGGGATTTTGATCATGAATCTGTCAAGTCTCCTAGCTAGGGCAGCATCCCCTATCCTTCGGTTCCTCCAAGTAGGCATCGACTTATTCATGGGGATATCAGCGAGTTGATGTAGCTCCAGAATGTCTTTAAAGAAATCGGACAAGGGGTCAACTTGTGCATGTGATCCCCAGGATTCCCCATATCCCATAGAGAAATTAAGATCACCCCCAATGATAATCTGATCTATAGATGTCATGCTTAATCCAAGAAAATTCTGCCAGAATTCCTCTCTCCTCTGGCAGGGGCCATATACATTGATAATCCTTAAGGTCTCCCCTAGCTCGGCCGAGAAGAAATCCATACCTATGAAACCCACTCCCCCCCAAGTGGCAGATACATTTATTGTCCGAGGATTGTAACCAATGGCTAAACCTCCAGCCCTACCTATGGCATCCAACGCATGGTGATGCCATCCAGGTTGCAGGGTAGCGAGGGTATGCTCAATGGAATCAGCATTGCCCAAAGTTTCTTGCAGCATAAGGATATCAACTGGTTCATTATCAATCAACCTCTGCATGGCTAGTTTCTTGGAGGTACTAGCTAGACCTCTGCAGTTAAAGGATAGGCATTTCATGGCGGAACCGCCTCTGGGGTTTTCAGTGCTCTAAGGACCCCTTCCATGGTGGATTGTTTTCCCGTTACTACCTCAGCTCCAACTTTCAGAATAGCTTTGGTTAGGTTAGATTTGCGCCCCCAGGATGAAAGAGCAGGGGGTCTAGGGTAGACCAATCCCAAACCAGTATGTGGGTCGGTACCAATTAAGGGCCTTGACCGAAGGTTGTAAGAGTGTGACAATATCTGGCAGGACGAGGCCACGACCTCTGTAGGGAGTGGAGAGGAATGGACAGTAGGAGAGGATGGTGCATTGATGGGCGGAGGGGGGGAGATTGCACAAGTAACCAGTGATGCAAATACATCCGAAGGTGCATCAACGGAAAGTGATAATGAAGGTGAAATCAGAGGGGAGGAAGTAGATGTACCCGATTTTCGCGCCACCTCCGCAGCTGCTGCGGCCCTAGCCCGAGTCAAAGGGGGCGAGGGCACCCTGTTTGCTTCTTCTGCCTCCTTCGACGATCCACCCAAGTTGAAATTCTTTGGTGCCGGTGTACTCATACGCGATGCTGAACCCGGGGCTTGGGATGCCGACACTGGAGCATTTCCTTTTAGAGACGAAGGCGAGCCTAGGGAGTCCACTGTTTTCATGAGCAGAGGGCATTCTTTGAATACATGCCCAACCTTGTGACACCTTCTACAGCAAAACGGTACCCCCTCGTAATCCAAGATCTGAATCCTGGTGTAATGCCTCCATTTTAGGGTGATCTTCTCTTCTAAGCCCTCCCTTGTGTCCAAGTGAACCAGTATTCTTGCCAACGCCCAATTTTTTGTCTGAACATAAGTCTTATCATATTCCAAATATGTTCCAAGGGCATTGCCAATCCTAACAAACACCACTTCAGACCATAATTGTAGTGGTAGACCAGGTAATCATACCCAAATAGGTCCCGCTCTAATTTGTTCCCGCTCCGGGTCGAATAACGGTGACCAACGTTGAGGAGGATCAGTGCCATCTCTATTTGCCAATATTTGGCCAGGATTAGATCAGTTTATTCAAATTTCGAAAAATGTAGAGCAAACTAGCCCCGAGCCAGGCTCTGTACCTCCGATAGCTCCTGAAGAATGCCACCCCATATCTCCTGTACCTAATTTGAGAGCCTGGTTGTTGAGTAAGCTCTCCCTCGCACATGTCCGACAAGTACTCTGTTGGCCTTATCCACGACCTCGCCCATTGGGATATCTTCACCAAAGGTGATGGTAAGATCCTTTGCGGACTTTTTCATGCACTTAACCTTTCGCTTTCCTGTTCTCGGTGCCGATGGGTGCTCTGTCAATGGATCTGATCCCGCATCCTTCAGGGGAGCCGCCGATTTAGGGTTTATGACCGGGGAGTCGAAGCACCCCGAAGGGAGGGAATTAGGGTTTGCCAAAATCGGATGGGGCGATCTCTGGGGGGGCACTGGGTTAAAGGAGGGGAGCGGATCGAAATTAGGAGAAGGTGGCGAAATAGTAGAGAGAAGATTGAGCGTACCAGGGGAAAGCGGGGGAATGTCTAAACCTGGGGTCTCCAAGGAGAGAGATCCAATACGCAGCGGCGATGCAGTAGATCCAGGGAGCACAACAGTCGGCGAGAAAGCCGGATGAGAAGGTGCAGATCCGATTATGCTAGGGTTAGTGCCGCGACCGCAAAAAATGGATTGTCCTTCATAAGGATCCTGGGAATAATCGATCGCCTCTTCTTCATAATCCATTGCTTCCATAAACGGAAACCGCCTTCGAAACCACCAGGAAAGGAGTTAGTTGACCGAGGACGGTGAGACGGATGTCGACCGGTCGAGGAAACAGGGAAACAACTATCGCATTTACCCAAAATAACTGCGAATTAATTTAAGTTCTGTCTCTGTGCAGGTGCAGGGAGACGCGCTCGCCACCTGCCCGCCTGCGGCCACGTCAGAGCCCAGAACCCCATCTCCCCCTCCTTTGATATCTCCAGAATAAAGAATTATATATATCTATATATATATATATATATATATATATATATTATATACTTTTTATTTTACCAGGTTAAAATAAACCATATACAATCCTTTTACAATAATCTTAAACATTCTATATACACAAAATAAATAACAAAGAATAATCCCTAAATAGAACATACTCAAATTATATATAACAAATAATATTTATAAACTATACTTCATAACAAAGAATTATATATATATAACAAAATAAAGAATAATGATTTATTTTATAAGGATTGAAGTATGGTTTTTTTGGCAAACAATTTTCTTGTGATGAATGGAGTTTTGAAATTTTGTCCAATAATATGGAGAAAGCCTATGCCCTTCTCGAAGATCTCATAATATTTTCAAACCTGAAGATTAAGAAATGAAAGTATTAGGAGATTCTACATTAGTTATCAAATATATGGTCTCAAAGTCATCTCCCTTAGACATTTGTTTCTTAGCCATCATCACAAGGATTTGATACCTCTATTAGAAGTTTGAAGTAATAGAATGGTTTCATATTCTCCGTGATCGAAAATGCTAGCAAAGCCTCTAAGCCCAAGGGAGGAATTCTCTTTATCAACTCTATTCAATATATTCATGACATCCGTTGATCATATAGTTGCTAATTTATCTAATTTTCTAATATTTTTATGGAAATTAGGGAAGTCTTTTCTCATCCCTCTCAAGGTTATATATGAGATGCTATGACAAGCATCCTCTACCATTTAAGTCCACATCATTACAAACTGTGGAGTCATGGCCAACAATATGCATCCTTTTCACAAGAAAGTTAATGAATGTCTTTTGGTTCGTATGCTAGGGAGTGGTGGTATATTACATAATTTCTCTTGTTAATGGGGTATCTTAATCTTGATTAGATTCTCGACTCTTTGATTCAGTGGTTTGTTCATTTAGTGAAAAGGCATTTTCGCATGAGATTTTCTTTGCATTCAATAATTTTAACACCTCTAATCTTGTTTTCTCTCGAAATCAAAATACTAGTTTTAATCTCTCAAAATCAAAATAAATAAGAGATATGTTAGATATAAAAAAAAATTACTAAAAAATTTATAATTGAAAAACACATATCACCATATCTCAGAAAAGGGTTGATAAAATATAAATGCATATCACCACATCTCAAAATATTGATAAGTTTTTAATTCGAAGATAAAAAGAAACCAAACTCATATTTGGGCAACCATGTGTGGGAGATCACTCTAACCCTTTGAAGTTTAAAGGAGTGATAATAGCATTGCTTATACATTTTTGTAATATCCATAATCCTATTAAACAACTAAACATATATATATATATATATATATTTTAATAATAATAATTATTATTATGTATTTTATTGAACACTTAACATTATCATATATATAGATAAACTAGCAATTGCCCCAAAAAGTGCAAAGAGAGTCCGACAGAAATGTTAAATTGAAAGAATTGTATTTTGGTTCAAAATAATAAATATTATAATAATTCAATCATTCAAACTAAACCTAGTCAATAAATTGCCCAAAATAAAATAAATCCTTAATCAAAGATAATGTCCATCCGCGAAATCTTGAAGAATGCGACGGCACGCTGATGTCACCCCAAAAATTCAGCCAAAAACCTAATGTTAACTATAGAAATTTGGAAAATTACACCAATACCAACCAATACCAACAAATTAATAACTTAGAAACGATCATAAATATCACTTCATATATGCAAGAGAATATTACATGCGTGAGATATTTAATGTTATCTAAAACGAGGCAATTGGAGAAAGCTAAGTACACACAAACTTCCAAAACATTTGTGGCTGTAGTAGTTATGCTTGAAATCAGTAGTAATAATAATGTGTTTCAGCAGCTGTAATGAAATTGCTTGAGATCAATGGAAATTAATAATTATGGGTTTCAGCAACAATGTTTGACATGAGCCGCAATAATCATGAGAGATAGCTGGTGAATCATCTTACCGATATCTTGTGGAACAAGCATTTGCAAGAAGCCGCGTTTGAGCTTGCGATAGACATAAAGACAAACGTAAGTGTCCATGTTTGGGTGATAGACACTTGAAAAACGTATTATCCATGCTTGGGTACTGTTCAAATGCTTGCATATCACCTCTTCTCCAGTCACCGTCGATGTCAACTACTTTTGTATTTTGATCGTTCAATGTCAAGTACGAGGTTTGTATCTTGATCACTCTGGAACTCAAATCAATGCCTAACTTTACCGACTTCAACCTTTTCTAACAAACTCTATCAACTTCAACGTGGACTAATCACTAAACTGATTGCAATTGGTAATTGGGTTGTATAAATAATTGATCTCCTTACTTTCGTAATCCATGTTTATTTTCTTCTCTCAAATCAGTCGCAGCCAATGCATAGTTTCCGAAGTTTGAAGTTGAAGTCGAAATAATGCAGTATAATAAAATGCAGTTGTCTATAATGCACCAAAGTAAACAAATGTCCGATATACATATGGGGGAGTTAAGACAAATGAACTCTACTTCGCAACCTCAATATTCATTGGAGAAATGGGTTTGGATGGTATCAACTCTGTGCTACCCTTGCAATTACTTCATCAATCAACTTACATAACTTGCAGTGCTGAAAGCCGCCCAATTTCAATCAGCAGTTGTCCATTGAGATTCATTGAAGATAGAGTCCTATAAAATTTTATCCATGGAAAGGTTCAATTAGAAGAAAGCATTGTAAATTACGGTGATATGAGATTACTTTGTTATGAAATGTTTTATTTAAATCATTTACTTATAAAGGTTCGAGAATCTTAATGAAGAGCATTTTCATAAATCCTTTAGAGTGAAGTGTGGTGCATGACCTTCACTTTGGGCATATAGGTAGTTGTAGTCTAATAATACTACTTTTTTGCCCTAAAATATTATGTAAATTTCGACAATATTTTGATAAATTCCGGCAATATTTTTATAAATCCAAGTTATAGAAATGTTTGAGTGCCCCAGAGGATTTTGATGGTGTTGAATCCATTTCCATGATCAAAAACATGATTTAAACACTGCTTCTACAAGATTTGTTGATTTTTTTTTTTTTTTTGCCCAGGTTCCGACCACTTTTAACCGTTGAGGCAATTCCTCGGCCTCTGTAGACTTGTCCTATTAAGTATGATCTAACATGACTCGAGAGTGATTGAATTTCTTCACATGTAAACTTCTTTAGAGTGAAAAATACAATGTTATTTTTCTTTTTTTAAATTGTATTTTTAAATGCTAAATAGAGTATATATATGACCAAATAAATTTTCTAACCATAAAAACTTGATTTTTGTCATGATATATACATAATTTTTTAAAATTATATATAATATATACATAATTTACATAATTTTTTTTACATAACATGTACATCCAAATTAAAATAGTTTTTTTTTTTTTTTATTAAAATATTTTTAAGTATATTTCAATATTAATTTGTATTAAAATATTTTATTTTAACTATATATCTATATATATATATATATATATATATGAATTCGATATCGACATAAATTAGTTAGTATAGATCTTCAAATAGTTTATTGAGTCCAGAGGCTCCTAGTTTATTTAAATTTCTTGTTGAAATATTTTTGAAAAGTATAAGATTTAAACATCTTAGTGACACATTTTTTTTACTTCTAATTACTTTACAATATATTCATTTTTTTTTTTTTTATTATAGTTGACATTATTTTTGTATTTAAAACATATTTTTTTCTTTGTTTTATTTTATTTTATTTTAAAGGTAACTGACAGACGGACAAACTACACATTCCTGACAAACTTACACATCCCCTCATATTGGGTTGTAGAATGATGACGAAGATGATTAACATCCACTAAGACCAATGCCATCTATCGCTCAATAATGAGCCTCCCATCTCAATAAAATACATTTTATTTTTGTTTTTGTTTTTTTTTGTCAAGAAAATCTACGGATTTGATATAAAAACACGAACCTTCCAAAGTTAACCTCCAGGGTGTTTTTGAAATTACTTAAGATTTGAAATATACTTAAATAATTTAATTCATTTTATTTTACATATTTAGATAAACCATATAAGGCAACATATCAATTCTTATATATACATATAATTAATAACAAAAAATAACCTCAAAAAAAATACTTAACATATATATATATATATATATATATAATTAGTAAAAAATAATAATCTTTATAAAACATACCCCAAACAATATATATAACAATAATCTTTATAAACTATACTTTCAGAACAAAGAATTATATATATATTTTTTCCAACGGAAAAATTATAATCTTTCATTATATGGTGAAAAATTACATGTAGTAAATGCTGTTCAGCATATGCGAATTTCCTTCATGGCTTAGGAGTCTATGGTCCTTCCTGTACATGTCTATATCATAATAAAAAAATCATCACACAGGATGATGCTGTATCAAGCTTGTCAAAAATAAACATCACGTAGGATGTTTGTATAATAAGCAAAATATATAATTGCACTTCATAGGATGTTGTTCATAAGGAATACTAGATTTCTACATCATCGTATATACATGGCAAAATCAGTGGTCATCCACCCGGGTGTAGATTTGGTATATGTAAGGCCTGTGGTAGTATTGATACTGTGAGATGCCCCTCTGTTCCTGGATTATCCACTGTCCTCCTGGAATGTGCGTGGCTTCCTTGGATAATCCGTCGGCACTATGATTATGCTCCCCGTAGATATGACGAACAATTATGTTATTAAATTGTGATTTGATATGCATACCTTCATCCAGAATATTTAAGAGTGTGTGTGCGTGACATCTAGATTTCAGATTGATCCAGTTTATGATAATATTTGAATTCCCATATATCTGTAAGTCTCTGCAATCATGATTTAATGCAAAATTCATAAGGTGTCTAATGGTAATGAGCTTATCGAAATTGTTCGTTCCTATGCCTAAGCCCATCTTAACTTTGAAATGATGATGATCTGATAAATATAGAATAAACCTCCCCCCCACATCCATGCTGCTGCGCAGCACCATCGAAAAAGGCCCATGGTATGGAGTGATCTATGGGGTCTGGGGCAGCTGGTCTGCGAATGCGAGGAGGGGTATATTCCGGCAGTTCATGATATGCTACAACGATTTTGGCAGTAACAGATTGCCATCGAATCGAGCCATTTTCAAAGATCAGTTTGTTCCTAGCCAGCCATATTGCCCAGCTAATGATGAGGGGAAAGCACGTGCGGTTTGTACCGGAGTGAGCTCGATACCAAGCCTCCCATGCTACTGAGATGTTTTCACCCTCCCATATACCCATGAAACCGATCTCCTCAGTCACCTCCTTCCATATCTGTTTAGTTATTCCACATGTAAGAAAAAGATGTGTGGTCGATTCAGACTGTTGTTTGCAGAGTATGCACCAGGTGGGACCATGCACAGACCTGTAGGAACCTTGTTCTGGAGTAAGCACCAGAAGAAGAGTTTTTTCCGGGATGGGGTCTTTAAGTGCTAGATGATCTTCCACCAGATCTGTATTATTTTTGGTTTTTTGTAATTAATCAGACACAGGTACCCTTCCTTGGGGGAGTAATATCCAGATTCAGCCTTGTCCCACATGAGTTCGTCTGGATTGTCCTTAATGCGAATATGAGATTCACTGAAAGCATTCATGTAATCCTCCCAGGTTTGATGCCAGACCGGAGGCAGACTTAACTGCGCTGCTGATTTCCATGCTTGAGTGAATATGGATGAGTTCTCCTGATCCGCAATGTGAGCTATTACTCTAGTATTCTGTTGTTCGAGTAACCGAATAAGCTCTTGTGGGAGATAACACCTCCCTCCACCTCCTTTCCATGGATCCATTCCGATGCGTGCCCTGGATCCATCATTTATTCTCCATGTTAGATGGCTGCGGATGAGGGGGAGCGAGTACAACAGAGCTTTCCATACTGATGATATACCTGTTCTATTCCAGCCAGGTAATCAGATCCAATCCATGAGTTGTAAGGGCCATATATATTTGTGGTATGAGATAGATGTCCATAGATTTTGCTTTGTAAGCAAAGTCCATCCCATTTTCACAGCCAAAGCGTGTGCAAAGTGTGTAAGATCCTTAAGGCCCCAACCTCCCCACTTCTTTGGCAGAGCAATGTTGTCCCAGCTGATCCAAGCAAAAACTCGTTTATCCTGTCTTCCATTCCAGAGGTATCTACAACATGATTGCTTTAGGCGAGCAAGAATACCTCTAGGTATCCAGGCTAAAGCCATCCAGAATACAGGTGTGGCCTCCAATACTGATTTAATGAGAACTAGCCTTCCTGCTCTGGATAGAAAGCGTTGGCTCCAGTGCGAGATCCTTTTCTCTAATTTTGTGATTAGCCAGGTCCAATCGGCAATCTTGTGTCTCGTCGGCTTGATCCAATAACCCAAATATTTGAACCCCTGATCCAATGGTTGAGGGTTATAAGGGAAACGATGCACGGCTAATTTGGATTCTTGAGCTGTAGTGTAAGCCTGAGAAATAGTTGATTTTGAGTGGTTGGCCATCATACCGGTCGCCCTGTAGAATGAGGCGAGAATCTTATCAAAGGTGGTCGTGTCCCGTACACTCCCATCCAAAAATATTATGACATCATCTACAAATAGGAGGTGTGTTAAATAACACTGATCAGTGATCTTCAAGCCTGATAATTTGCCATTCTGCTTTTCATGATAGATGAGTCTGCTTAGACCTTCCATAACAAGTAGGAAACGGAGCGGGGAGAGAGGGCATCCCTGCCTGAGACCCCTTTCAGCATGGAAAAAAGGGGAGGTGGATCCACTAATGAGCAGATTGTATGAGGGGGTTGATATGCAGGCCATAATCCAATTTTTAAAAGGAAGAGGAAAGCCCAGGTGAATAAGAAACATTTTGATATAAGTCCAGCCCACCCGATCAAAGGCCTTGGCTAAGTCAATTTTGAGAATGATACCTTTAAGACGGCGAGCTCGGATAGAATGAATGGACTCTTGAGAAGTGCCAATCGCTTCATGAATTTGGTGATCTTCAAGAAAAGCAAATTGTTTAGGGAGAATGTACTGAGAAAGAATACGTCTGTTACGATTGGCAATGATTTTCGAAATAATATTATAGAGACAATTGCAAAGGGAGATGGGACGGAAATAATCAAAAGAGACAGGGGAATCAGTCTTAGGAATGATGGCTATGAAGGTGGAATTGATAGCATTGAATAATTTCATAAATGAACGACATTCCTCCACAACCTGAAGGAGATCCGAGGCTAATATATCATAGAAAGCCAAATAGAATTCAATAGTCCACCCATCGGGTCCCGGGCTTTTATCCTTCTTGAACCACTTTAGAACCCCCTCCAGTTCCTCAAGTGTAACCGGCGAGGTTAATTCATTTGTTTCTTCCTCACCTACAAAACAGGGGAAAAGTCCAGCCACATGAATGATATCTGCTAAGTTGACTTCTTGGGGTGCTTTGAACAGACTCCGAAAATGAGATGTGCCTAGTCTGGAGAGTTTTTGGAAATTGTCTGCCAGTTCTCCATTAGGAAGAGGCAGTTTCCAGATCGTATTAGTGACCTTCCTTCCTTTGGCATAATTCTAGAAAAATCTAGTGTTGTCATCTCCTGCCTTCAACCATATGGCCCTGCTCTTCAATCTCCATGCTTCCTCCCTTTCTTTAAGGATCTTGTCTTTCTGTTGCTCAAGCTCGATCAGTTTTCTCTTTTCTTCTGCTGAGGTAAAGCCAAGATTCCTATCATCCATAAGTGTTTCCAGCTCAGCTTCAATGTCCAGAATCTTCCGATCATCCTTGGCCTTCTTCTCCTTTGCCGAAGCCATGCTTAATTATTTATGCTGAGAGAGATTTCGGCAGAAACCCTCTGCCGCCGATCTGTGATTAGATATAGGGTGGGACACCCAATAGTCCTTGATTAGTTTAGTATACTCCTCTTCTTGAAGCCAGACATGATTGAATTTAAAGGGAGCCCTTGGCTTGGCTTCAGGTCCCAAAATTTCCAAATAGATAGGAGAATGGTCGGATTTACCCCCTGCCCCAACCCATTGTTTGTATCTGGTCAATCTCTGGAGTAGGGGGATTTTGATCATGAATATGTCAAGTCTCCTAGCTAGGGCAGCATCCCCTATCCTCCGGTTCCTCCAAGTAGGCATCGAATTATTCATGGGGATATCAGCGAGTTGATGTAGCTCCAGAATGTCTTTAAAGAAAGCGGACAAGGGGTCAAATTGTGCTTGTGATCCCCAGGATTCCCCATATCCCATAGAGAAATTAAGATCTCCCCCAATGATAATCTGATCTATAGATGTCTTGCTTAATCCAAGAAAATTCCACCAGAATTCCTCTCTCCTCTGGTAGGGGCCATATACATTGATAATCCTTAAGGTCTCCCCTAGCTCGGCCGAGAAGAAATCCATACCTATGAAACCCACTCCCCCCCAAGTGGCAGATACATTTATTGTCCGAGGATTGTAACCAATGGCTAAACCTCCAGCCCTACCTATGGCATCCAACGCATGGTGATGCCATCCAGGTCGCAGGGTGGCGAGGGTATGCTCAATGGAATCAGCATTGCCCAAAGTTTCTTGCAGCATAAGGATATCAACTGGTTCATTATCAATCAACCTCTGCATGGCTAGTTTCTTGGAGGTACTAGCTAGACCTCTGCAGTTAAAGGATAGGCATTTCATGGCGGAACCGCCTCTCGGGTTTTCAGTGCTCTAAGGACCCCTTCCATGGTGGATTGTTTTCCCGTTACTACCTCAGCTCCAACTTTCAGAATAGCTTTGGTTAGGTTAGATTTGCGCCCCCAGGATGAAAGAGCAGGGGGTCTAGGGTAGACCAATCCCAAACCAGTATGTGGGTCGGTACCAATTAAGGGCCTTGACCGAAGGTTGTAAGAGTGTGACAATATCTGGCAGGACGAGGCCACGACCTCAGTAGGGAGTGGAGAGGAATGGACAGTAGGAGAGGATGGTGCATTGATGGGCGGAGGGGGGGAGATTGCACAAGTAACCAGTGATGCAAATACATCTGAAGGTGCATCAACAGAAAGTAATAATGAAGGTGAAATCAGAGGGGAGGAAGTAGATGTACCCAATTTCCGCGCCACCTCCTCAGCTGCTGCGGCCCTAGCCCGAGTCAAAGGGGGCGAGGGCACCCTGTTTGCTTCTTCTGCCTCCTTCGACGATCCACCCAAGTTGAAATTCTTTGGTGCCGGTGTACTTATACGCGATGTTGAACCCGGGGCTTGGGAAGCCGCCACTGGAGCATTTCCTTTTAGAGACGAAGGTGAGCCTAGGGAGTCCACTGTTTTCGTGAGCAGAGGGCATTCTTTGAATACATGCCCAACCTTGTGACACCTTCTACACCAAAACGGTACCCCCTCGTATTCCAAGATTTGAATCCTGGTGTAATGCCTCCATTTTAGGGTGATCTTCTCTTCTAAGCCCTCCCTTGTGTCCAAGTGAACCAGTATTCTTGCCAACGCCCAATTTTTTGTCTGAACATAAGTCTTATCATATTCCAAATATGTTCCAAGGGCATTGCCAATCCTAACAAACACCGCTTCAGACCATAATTGTAGTGGTAGACCAGGTAATCATACCCAAATAGGTCCCGCTCTAATTTGTTCCCGCTCCGGGTCGAATAACGGTGACCAACGTTGAGGAGGATCGGTGCCATCTCTATTTGCCAATATTTGGCCAGGATTAGATCGGTTTATTCAAATTTCGAAAAATGTAGAGCAAACCAGCCCCGAGCCAGGCTCTGTACCTCCGGTAGCTCCTGAAGAATGCCACCCCATATCTCCTGTACCTAATTTGAGAGCCTGGTTGTTGAGTAAGCTCTCCCTCGCACATGTCCGACAAGTACTCTGTTGGCCTTATCCACGACCTCGCCCATTGGGATATCTTCACCAAAGGTGATGGTAAGATCCTTTGCGGACTTTTTCATGCACTTAACCTTTCGCTTTCCTGTTCTCGGTGCCGATGGGTGCTTTGTCAGTGGATCTGATCCCGCATCCTTCAGGGGAGCCGCCGATTTAGGGTTTATGACCGGGGAGTCGAAGCACCCCGAAGGTAGGGAATTAGGGTTTGCCAAAATCGGATGGGGCGATCTCTGGGGGGGCATTGGGTTAAAGGAGGGGAGCGGATCGAAATTAGGAGAAGGTGGCGAAATAGTAGAGAGAAGATTGAGCGTACCAGGGGAAAGCGAGGGAATGTGTAAACCCGGGGTCTCCAAGGAGAGATATCCAATACGCAGCGGCGATGCAGTAGATCCTGGGAGCACAACAGTCGGCGAGAAAGCCTGATGAGGAGGTGCAGATCCGATTATGCTAGGGTTAGTGCCGCGACCGCCAAAAATGGATTGTCCTTCATAAGGATCCTGGGAATAATCGATCGCCTCTTCTTCATAATCCATTGCTTCCATAAATGGAAACCGCCTCCGAAACCACCAGGAAAGGAGTTAGTTGACCGATGACGGTGAGACGGATGTCGACCGGTCGAGGAAATAGGGAAACAACTATCACATTTACCCAAAATAACTGCGATTTAATTTAAGTTCTGTATCTGTGCAGGTGCAGGGAGATGCACTCGCCACCTGCCCGCCTGTAGCCACGTCAGAGCCCAGAACCCCATCTCCCCCTCCTTTGATATCTCCAGAACAAAGAATTATATATATATATATATACTTTTTATTTTACCAGGTTAAAATAAACCATATACAATCCTTTTACAATAATCTTAAACATTCTATATACACAAAATAAATAACAAAGAATAATCCCTAAATAGAACATACTCAAATTATATATAACAAATAATCTTTATAAACTATACTTCATAACAAAGAATTATATATATATATATAACAAAATAAAGAATAATGATTTATTTTATAAGGATTGAAGTATGGTTTTTTTGGCAAACAATTTTCTTGTGATGAATGGAGTTTTGAAATTTTGTCCAATAATATGGAGAAAGCCTATGCCCTTCGCGAAGATCTCATAATATTTTCAAACCTGAAGATTAAGAAATGAAAGTATTAGGAGATTCTACACTAGTTATCAAATATATGGTCTCAAAGTCATCTCCCTTAGACATTTGTTTCTTAGCCATCATCACAAGGATTTGATACCTCTATTAGAAGTTTGAAGTAATAGAATGGTTTCATATTCTCCGTGATCGAAAATGCTAGCAAAGCCTCTAAGCCCAAGGGAGGAATTCTCTTTATCAACTCTATTCAATATATTCATGACATCCGTTGATCATATAGTTGCTAATTTATCTAATTTTCTAATATTTTTATGGAAATTAGGGAAGTCTTTTCTCATCCCTCTCAAGGTTATATATGAGACGCTATGACAAGCATCCTCTACCATTTAAGTCCACATCATTACAAACTGCACACTGTGGAGTCATGGCCAACAATATGCATCGTTTTCACAAGAAAGTTAATGAATGTCTTTTGGTTCGTATGCTAGGGAGTGGTGGTATATTACATAATTTCTCTTGTTAATGGGGTATCTTAATCTTGATTAGATTCTCGGCTCTTTGACTCAGTGGTTTGTTCATCTAGTGAAAAGGCATTTTCGCATGAGATTTTCTTTGCATTCAATAATTTTAACACCTCTAATCTTGTTTTCTCTCGAAATCAAAATACTAGTTTTAATCTCTCAAAATCAAAATAAATAAGAGATATGTTAGATATAAAAAAAAATTACTAAAAAATTTATAATTGAAAAACACATATCACCACATCTCAGAAAAGGGTTGATAAAATATAAATGCATATCACCACATCTCAAAATATTGATAAGTTTTTAATTCGAAGATAAAAAGAAACCAAACTCATATTTGGGCAACCATGTGTGGGAGATCACCCTAACCCTTTGAAGTTTAAAAGAGTGATAATAGCATTGCTTATACATTTTTGTAATATCCATAATCCTATTAAACAACTAAACATATATATATTTTAATAATAATAATTATTATTATGTATTGTATTGAACACTTAACATTATCATATATAGATAAACTAGCAATTGCCCCAAAAAGTGCAAAGAGAGTCCGACAGAAATGTTAAATTGAAAGAATTGTATTTTGGTTCAAAATAATAAATATTATAATAATTCAATCATTCAAACTAAACCTAGTCAATAAATTGCCCAAAATAAAATAAATCCTTAATCAAAGATAATGTCCATCCGCGAAATCTTGAAGAATGCGACGGCACGCTGATGTCACCCAAAAATTCAGCCAAAAACCTAATGTTAACTATAGAAATTTGGAAAATTACACCAATACCAACCAATACCAACAAATTAACAACTTAGAAACGATCATAAATATCACTTCATATACGCAAGAGAATATTACATGCGTGAGATATTTAATGTTATCTAAAACGAGGCAATTGGAGAAAGCTAAGTACACACAAACTTACAAAACATTTGTGGCTGTAGTAGTTATGCTTGAAATCAGTAGTAATAATAATGTGTTTCAGCAGCTGTAATGAAATTGCTTGAGATCAATGGAAATTAATAATTATGGGTTTCAGCACCAATGTTTGACATGAACCGCAATAATCATGAGAGATAGCTGGTGAATCATCTTAACGATATCTTGTGGAAGCCGCGTTTGAACTTGCGATAGACATAAAGGCAAACGTAAGTGTCCATGCTTGGGTGATAGACACTTGAAGCTGCCTGGGTGCTGTTCAAATGCTTGCATATCACCTCTTCTCCAGTCACCGTCGATGTCAACTACTTTTGTATTTTGATCGTTCAATGTCAAGTACGAGGTTTGTATCTTGATCGCTCTCTGGAACTCAAATCAATGCCTAACTTTACCGACTTCAACCTTTTCTAAGAAACTCTATCAACTTCAACGTGGACTAATCACTAAACTGATTGCAATTGCAATTGGTAATTGGGTTGTATAAATAATTGATCTCCTTACTTTCGTAATCCATGTTTATTTTCTTCTCTCAAATCAGTCGCAGCCAATACATAGTTTCTGAAGTTTGAAGTTGAAGTCGAAATAGTGCAGTATAATAAAACGCAGTTGTCTATAATGCAATTTTTTGGAAGTTTTTCTGGTGGGTTTTTCCGGTCAAAATCCGGCAGCAATTTATTGGAATCGCAAGTTTGATAGCTAGTTTCTGCACAATCAAAGCGTCCCAGGAGGTTTTCAGGGTGCTGAATACAAATATGCAGTTAAAAACCATTTTAAATAATACAAAACAAGATTTAACCTCAATTTTCTCCGCCAGATTCCGTCACCAGAATCTCCAAAAAATCACATTATAGACAACTCCTAATAAAACTCTCCCGTTTGCTCGTTTATTGGATATACCTAGTGGGTAAGTGAATCAAACTGCAATCAGAATGTCTTGATGGCCGTGTGGCTGACGTTATTAACCGCTATGGCTTCCGCTACACTAATGACTGAGACATTCGTTGTACGCCTTCTTATCTTCATTATTTTTCACTTATGTATTTTCTCAGTTGGATTCTTGGTTGTATCTTGATTTATATATCTTAATTGAATTCAAGTAAGAATTTAAAAATAATTTCAAAGTTTTGTATAGAGTTTTAAGAATATTTTATGTAATTATGATTTATTTTGTTTATATTAAATACGCTTCTGTGATCATTAGACTAATGCTGTGGACGTGGTTAATTATACATTCAGCTCCAATCGACATCGGTAAAGAGGCTATGTGGAACGCACAATATAATCACCGTTAACGGTCAGTTTCCAGGTCCAACTCTCCATGTCACCATCGGGGACACTCTTATGATCAAAGTGTACAACGCCGCCCAGTATAACGCTACAATTCACTGGTATGTCTCAATGAAGAGAACAAGATTTATATATTAAAGCATTTTAGTACTCATGTCATGGCATTACTACACCAAGGGCATTTTGGAGATATTTTTTGAGATAAAAAATTTTTTTGTCTTAAAAAATCATTTTTTATTTTAGTTATTTTACATTAAAAATTAATTGATTTGTTTTAAATATAAACTTTAAGACAAAAATAGGTTGAGACAAAAATATTTTAAGACAAAACTTTATATTTAAGACAAAAATATTTTAAGACAATTTAAGACAAAAGTAGTTTGAGACAAAAATATTTTAAGACAAAACTTTATATTTAAGACAAAAATAATTTAAGATGAAAATATTTTGAAACAAAACTTTATATTTAAGACAAAAGTAGTTTGAGACAAAAATTTAAAGACAAAACTTTATATTTAAGACAAAAATAGTTTAAGACAAAATTATTTTAAGACAAAAACAGTTTAAGACAAAATTATTTTAAGACAAAATTATTTTAAGACAAAAACAATTTAAGACAAAACTTTATATTTAAGACAAAAGCATTTTGAGACAAAAATATTTTAAGACAAAATCTTATATTTAATACAATGACCACTTTAGATCAAACGTATGTTTAATACGATATTTCACTTCGAATGAAAATGGAGAGCGGAGCGCTTAGGGTTTGACGCTGCTCTGCAACTGGCAGACCTTCACAGAATGCGCCGTTCTGCCATTAACCTTCAGCCATAACACAGCTACAACACAATAAGGAACAACTATCGGGCAATGGAACCCCCTCAGGGGGAGGACATGATGCCTCCCCCCGCTGATACAGAAAACGGCCTACGACAGACTGAAAATGTCAAGATGGGCCATCTAGAAGATATAAAAACAGAGAATAAAAATATGCTAACGAATAACAACACAAATGAAGAACCATGAGTGATGTCAAACACCTGCAAGCTGGTAGCAGTTGACAGACCCAAAATCGAGCTCCCAAGTCAGCGCATCAACACTCAGATCCAGTTTATGAGGGATCATGCTTTGATAGGAAAGTTCATAGGCCTTTGGCCAACGAAGAAAGCTTTGCACGGCTGGATCACAGCCAAATGGAAGCCAAAAGGGCACATAACACTGCAGTTAGGGCCTAAGGGCTTCTTTACTGCCATTTTCAATTGTTTGGAGGACCGAAACAGGGTATTGGATGGAGGACCATATTTCTTCAATGTAGCAGGGCTATACCTAAGAGGATGGATCGAGTGCTTTAACCCGGACAAAGAAGATATGAGCTGGGCCCCGGTGTGGTTGCGCTTTTATTCTCTCCCTCTGGAGTATTGGGACGAAGACTCTTTGCGAGACATTGGGAATGGTTTAGGCAAATTCATCAAAGTGGCAAAATACATGCACCCCAGCAAAGCTCTCACGGACGCGGTAAGCTTCTACCATGATGATTATGAATGGTTACAAATAATAGATTACGAGCATGTACCATTCCGCTGTCGATAATGCCATGCCCTGGGCCATTTATTCCGAGACTGTCCCTCCAATATGAAATTTACGACCACCCCTTCAATGGACAAATCCGACTCAAATGGGTTCACAAAAGTTCCAAATCGAAAAAATACCCATAAAAAACCCTCTACCTCAGTGAAAAAACCTGTCACCAGCACCTCCTTGCCTTCAACAAGCAACAACTTTGAAATCCTGCTCCAGCCAGAGGTTCATATTTTAGATAATCAGAAACAACTTGAAGCCATTCCTAAGACTTCCGCCCATTTTGCTCCATCAAGCTCAAAGAAAGCCCTCACTTCTAAGCAACCCATGGACACCAAAACGCCCTCTCCCAGTAACATGCAGAAAAGGACTGCTCAAGGTATGGAGGTAGATAGCACTCAGATGCAGCTCACGATTGTAGATGATACAGAGGCAGAGCAGGAAACAGTACAACACATGGAAGAGGAACCAGAGAGCTTCAACATCGGAGATCTAGATATACTGGCACTTGAACAGGCTTGTAAGAAGAAGGAATATGATAAAATTCCTGAGCGACAGCTAGAGAACTTAGAAGTAATTCTCTCAAGAGCACAAAAGAAAAGATCATTAGGCGTCCAAACTAGTAGTCAGTGGGATGGAAGAAATATCTTCAAAGACAACAAGAAACGAGGACATAAAACTGATCTTTAGAGAACCATCCGCATAGGGGAGATGCTGGTGGAATTTGGAAGATACTCCAAGCTCACCAAATACTATAATCCCATTCCCAATCGTGAATCATGAAGCTCATCTCATGGAACATCAGAGGGCTCAACAGCCCGGGGAAGGGACGATTAGTAAGGAACATGCTACAAGAGGAAAAGCCTCAAATTCTCTTCTTGTAGGAGACCAAGTGTAATTCCACAACGTTGGATCAGATCCTTGCCAAAGCGTGGCCAGGAAGCAAAGAAGTGGTGGTGGAAGCCATGGGATCCTCAGGAGGGCTAGCCATCGTTTGGGATGATAGAGCTATAACACTTACCAACATACATGCCAGTAAGCACTTTATTCAGGCCAAGTTTCATTTAACAGGGACAAATGTTCATGGACACTTAACTAATGTCTACTTCCCCCAGGAGGCAACAAACAAAGTAGACACATTGAACACCCTAACTCAGATCAACTCAGAAAGATCCCACCCACTTTGGATCATAGGAGGGGACTTCAACATGATTACAAGATTGGAGGAAAAAAGAGGAGGACGGATCAAGCTGGACTGTGAAAGCATGCACTTCCAAAAATACATTCATAACAACAGGCTTATAGATATGGAATTCAACAATGGCGTTTATACTTGGAACAAAAAGCGTGCAGATGCCCACCAAATTTCATCTCGGCTAGACAGATTCCTGATCTCTGATAACGCATTACATCTTGGCGGGGATCTCTTGGCCTCTATATTGCCACTCTCTGGCTCGAACCATTGGCCTATTAGGCTTCAATGGCAAAGACTGGGAGACAATGTTCGCATGCCCTTTCACTTTGAAGCCTTTTGGCTGAATCAACCCGATTTTCATAACCTGATAACAGAGACATGGAGAAATTTCACACCACCAGAAGGCGCAAAAATGTACAAGCTCCAACAAAAGCTAAAACATATCAAGGAAAAAATAAAACAGTGGAATCGCTTTACCTTCGGTAATATCTTTCAGGCGCAAAACACTCTTGAACAAGAAATGCAAAAATTATAGCAGAGAATCATAGCTAAAGGCAGATCCGAAACCATATCAGAACAAGAACGTCAACTACAAACGCAGATCTCAGAAAGAGCAAGACAGGCAGAGATTCTTTGGAGACAAAAATCAAGGATCCGATGGCTTAAAGAGGGCAAACGCAATACAAAGTTCTTCCACCATACCACTATCCAACGAAGAATGCACAACAACATTACTCTCCTCCAAAATCGACAAGAGGAACATCTAGAGAAGCATGAAGATATAGAACAGGGATTCCTCACCCAATTTCGGAGGGTGCATCAGGAAATGGAGACTGATCGACTGCCAGCTATAGAGAAGATCATCAAGATTATTCCTAAGATCGCAATTGAGGAACACAATCAAATACTCCTCAGGCCTATTTCTTTACAGGAAGTGGGGATAGCTATGCGACAGCTCAAAGTTGAGAAAGCACCCGGACCAGACGGCTTCACTTCAGACTTCTTTCACAACTTCTGGGATCTAATGAAGGAGGAAGTTTGGCAAGTAGTCGAGGAGTCCAGAGTTAACAAATGGATGCTTCCATCCTTGAATGCCACCTTCATCGCCCTCATCCTTAAGGAGGAGAACAACCAGACTCCGGACAAATTCCGACCTATTGCACTATGCAATGTATTGTATAAAATTGTCTCCAAAGTGATCGCCACACACCTCAAGCCCCTGCTTCCTCTTCTTATATCATTGGAGCAATCAATTTATGTGGAAGGAAGGCAGATCACCGATGGCATAATTCTCACTCATGAAATCATTCACTCCCTAAAGCAAACCAAAAAGGCAGGTATGCTCCTAAAATCGACCTCTCAAAAGCTTTCGATACTTTAAGCTGGAAATATATTCAAAAAATACTGCTAGCCTTTGGCTTTACTCCCCCTTGGGTAAGATGGATTATGAGTCTCATCACTTCTACCTTTTTCTCAATTCTTGTCAACGGGACCCCCTCCACCCCCTTCCACCCGTCCAGAGGTATCCGACAAGGGGACCCTCTCTCACCCTTTCTATTTGTTATTATGGCGGAAGGTCTTGGATGTTACATCAAAGATTCCCTTCAAAACCAGCAATTACGTGGCCTTTCTTTTCAGAATACCCCTGCTTTCACCCACTAGCAATTTGTGGATGACAATATGTTATTTGGTCATCCTTCGGTCCAGGAAGCCCATAAGCTGAAATCAATTCTATCTGAATTTTTGGATGCCTCTGGCGCCTGCATTAACAAATCAAAATCTCAAGTCTTCTTCTTTCACACACCTCCCATCACCCAAGCCTCCATAGCTAGAATTTTGGGCTTCTCGATTGCATCTCTGCCTTCCAAATACCTGGGAACTCCAATGACAACGTTTCCCTTAAACCACTCATCCTAGAAAATTCTCCTAGAAAAACTGGAAGCCTGTATCTCTTCATGGACCTTCAGAGCTCCCAATATGGCGAGTCGCCTAGTTCTAATCAAGGTAGTGCTACAATCTATGCCGCTCTACCTCTTCACGGTCCTGACAGCACCCAAATGGGTTCTTAAAGCAATCAAAAATCTTCAACGGGATCTTTTATGGGGGAATACGAAACAAAAAAGAAAATGGGCTCTGGTAAAGTGGGAAACAGTTTGTCACCTAAAATCCTCTGGAGGCACTGGATTACAGGATCCTCAGCACAGCAACGAGGTCATGAGAGCGCGCATCTGGTGGAGATGGCTCTCGAACTCATATACTCCTTGGGCAATCCTCTGGACAACTAAGTATGCTCATAATAGACTAGTGGATGATCTAATTCGACTCAAAGAAGTTGGCACAGGCTCTCTAATTTGGAATGCTGCAAAACAACATAAAGATATAATCCAACAACACAGTTTTTGGGAAATTAGGAATGGAGACAATGTGAGGTTTTGGGAGGACTCCTGGCAGCAAAGAACAAAATGTAAGGACCTACTCACGCCCCACCAGCTTCAGGATCGGTTAGAGCAACTGACGATCAAAGTAAATAAACTTTGGGAGGAAGTTCACAACCAAGGTTATAGGCAATGGTTATGCTCAAACCTCATTCTTGGGCAAGCCACACAATCCATCAAAGATAGCCTGGATACAGAACTATCAAATAGGAAAATTCGCTAATCAGATAAGAAAGACATCATCAGATGGGGTTATGAAACGAGAGGTACCTTCACTTCCCAGGAAGCATATCATATAATACTAAGGGACCATACTGTCAAGGATAGCCTCTGGCACAAAGTTTTGGAACCACTAATCTGGCCAAAAATCTCCACCTTTCTCTGGTTGCTGTGCCAAAATAGAATCCTTACTTGGGATAATCTAAGGAAACAGAGTTTTCACAGACCTTCCATCTGCCCAAATTGTAAACAGGCAGAAGAAACTAAGGAACATCTCCTAAACTCATGTCTGTTAGCAACCCGACTTTGGGAGAAGGTTAGCTTCAGATGTCAAAGAGATGGACGAAATAAGGAGAATTCAACCAACACTATTCGTTCTTGGGCACCTCACCCTTATAAAAGCAAAATCTTAAACGCCTTATGGAAGCTAATACCAGGTTTCCTCATGTGGACAATCTGGAAAGAGAGAAATAGCCGCATCTTCAAAGACCATTCCTCTCCCATAAAAGTTCTATGGATCAATATATGTCAAAACATACGAGAAACCTTGATGCTCCAAACGTGGCTTGATGATGATTTCCCATCCACACCACAGGAACAAAATATATGGCTGAAATGGAACCTTCAGTGGAACCATGAGCAGGTACACCTAAGGAAAATCCCTCCCTCTGGAGATACACCTGACAAATGGACTCCACCCCCACCACACATGGTACTACTCAACTTTGATGGAGCATCAAAGGGAAATCCAGGTAAAGTAGGATTTGGGGGAATATTTAGAAATCACAAGGGCAATGTTCTCCAAACATTCATGGGGTCAATAGGTTGGGATACAAACAACTCAGCCAAATTAGAAGGAATTTGGCAAGGACTTCTCCTGGCTCAGAACAATAGATTCTTCCTACTCATAATTGAAGGGGACTCCCAGATCTTAATTAACATGATCAACCAGATAATACAGGGAACTCCAGCACATAAAGTGGGTAGCAGTTGAAGATTGGCGTAAAGGCTGGAATAGATTGAATAGTGGCTACTCATTCATAGAGCAGTTACCATCAGGCACACTAGTAGGAATGGTAACAAAGTAGCAGACCTCCTAGCAAACATTGGTGTTGAAAGTGGTAAGACTCTTCATGTAGGAGCTCTTAGCACTATAGCCAATACTCATCAATTGCAGGATTTCAATGATCTAGTGCAAAAGGAAAGGGAAAATGCAGAGGAAACGCACTCGGATGCGGGTGTCAACAACGACATTTAAATGACAAGACGGATCATCGGTGGGTTGGGAAGCCATCTGGCTAAGTGCTTCGTCCTGAGAGCTCACCGCAGATGGATTAAAAACACCTTGCAGGTGACATTTATTGACTCTGAAAGCTGTGACGAGCTCACCTCCTTCAACACCATGGCCCCTGCAAACCGTTTTGTTACTCCTCCCCTTCTCCATGGCATTTGTCCTCCGCAAGCGACTGAACCGTGTTTAAGAACTGCTACAGGCAATCACTGCCTAATTCTCCCTTGTCAAGATTTTGGTAATGGTTTTCTTTTTTTGCATTCCTGTCATTGTCTTCTTGATTGTGGTTCGCCCACCCCTGCTCCCGATCATCTTCGCCTTCATTCCAATTATTTCGCTGTTAATTCAGCCATGGCTCACCTCAGGCACCGCATGCACAGTAGGCGTGGAGGTTCGCATGGAGGTTTTAACCGCTCGTGAGCTTCTGCCAGTTCCACCTCTGACTCCCCGGACTCAACTACTGAATTTCCCAACTCGCTCATTAACCCCACTCATAGCTACCCGAATACCAGAAGTGGGAGAGTTTGGAGGGACAATGCTGTCCACACTATGGATCTCCCACTCCCTCCTCTTTCTGGCCCTCACAACACATAATTTAGTTTCTGCAATTCACTAAACAGGCCTACAATCACTACTACCATCACAATTTCTTTCAAGGAAGAGTCTGCGACGCAAGATACTCTGTCTAGTTGTGGGAACAAGTAGAATAGGGAAGAGACAGGTAGTCATGGGATCAACAACAAGCAGCAAGGTGAAAGCAGTAAGGCTCTGCATGACAAAGATAAAGTTGGGGACGCTGGTAAGCGATAGATGGATGCTGAAGGCACTGTAGATTCTCCAACTGTTCAAGGTTGCGGCGCATCTAAAGAGGATGATGATTGGTATCAGTTTGCCTGCCGGATTGAGGAAGAGCCAGCTCCGGAGGAACCACCAGCCTAACACGTGGCCTCATGCAAAGGTCTCCGACTCCCAGGTGGATTCGTCTCACTTTTGTGGTTTTTGGTCTCTTGCAAAGGTGTCCGTCTTCTAGGCGGATATGTTTCTATGATTCATGGTTTTGTGGTCTGGATGTGTTCTGTCTTCACGCCAAGTGTCTTGAATTCTCTGGTTGACTCTCTGCTAGGTGGAAATGGCATACTGTTACTTGGTTATGTCCCTATCTTTTTGGTTCAGGATTGCATTCCTTTTTGTTCATTGTGGAAAACCAAGGTCTACTTTGAAATAGTTATTCTGGTTCAATGGCTGGTTTCCCCCATAACAGGGGCAGCCTTCAAAGCTTCTTGGACTGGTTTCCCCTCTGTTGGGGTAGTCCAATACCAACAGTTGCATTTTGTGATGATGACTGATGCTTAACATCTCTGAGATCAAGTTTCTCTGTAACTTTTTTTGTATTATATTAATAGATCAATACTACTTAGAAAAAAAAACCTATGTTTAATACAATTAACAATTAAGACACAAACATATCAATTTAAGATGATATTATCTAATTACAGCTGAAAAATTGACTGTGACAGTGCGGCCTAAGTCGGCCAACTTATAGACAACTATTGTCTTGCCCCTATACCGAGGTTTTTATTTTACTTACCATTCACGTTATCTTATATAAAGACAACGATTTTTTGGGCTCTTTGTTTTGTGGGGGTAGTCGACTAAGATGAATGTGACAAGTTTTACTGACAAGATTTCTCGGACATCAATTCCTCTTCTGTCCCTTTCATATATGCTGATACGATTAGAGACAACTTGTCTATTGCTGCATTTGGCACTACTACATGGAGGGGCACTTTAAGACAATTTTTTAAGAGAAAAGAAATATTTTGTCTTCAAAATTTCAATATGAGGTGATAGTAAAAAAAGGTAAAGGTAAAGGATTAGGGGTCTGTCTACTGGCATTCACTGAGTGGTTGGTTTACCATGGTTGTGAAGTGATATTCAACAAAGGAAAAGCATTCCTGAGACACATAGCCACGGGGCCGGTGAAGCAGATCGGGGTTCGTGTGAAGAACCCGTATAAGCTAGATGTGGAAGAATGTGCTACATTAAGCACTAAGGCGGAGAAAGTGAAGGTCACGATGTCGATGAACTTTGGCACAAAATACTTGGTCATTTGTATCATGGTACCTCAAATATTATAAAACAAATAACCACTCGCCTCTCTAAAGGAGCACTTAAGAAATATGATATATGCAAAGGATGTACATTACAAAAGTACATAAAATCCACATTCCATGATCAGGACAACAAAGCACATGCAGTCCTAGAAAGGATCCACTATGATGTTTATGGACCTTTCTTGACAACCTACACTGTCAGACACAAGTATTTTGTCACTTTTATTGATGGCTTCTCACAGAAGTGTTGGATCTTCTTCACGTGGAATAAACATGAGACATTCTCTGAGTTCGTAGAATTCAAGACACTAGTTGAAAACGAAGCTAGCAAGAAGGTGAAGGCTCTGTTGTAGAGGCTGCAACACCCTCCAAAATTTTGGCATGCACTTAAATTTCAGAGCCTACTATGGATATTGTGATCAATCGTTCCTTAGTCACTTATTGGTAAGTTGATGATCTCAAGCTCCCCTTTTCGATCTTAAGAGTCGTTTATGCTTTTATCTTTACATAGAATGTGTCATCTTTGGGCATGGGGGTAATCACTTGTCATGCAAAGGGAGGTTTGTTTTGCTTCAAGGGGAAATATTTATGAGAATGATACATGTTTAACACTCATTTCACACACTCTTACACAAGTGTCGCCTTTATCCTCCCGAAGTCTATAATCGAAGCCGCACTTGCCGTAAGCTGCCACAAAGGTTGTTGCATTAAGTGAAGTATGTGTTATATGTTCTGGAAGGTCTATGTTGTACCGATAAGTTTTCAAGTGTGTGATCGTAGTGAAGTTTTATCACTATTCACATAAGTTCCACTGATCCCACACTTAGCTAAATTTTGGAGTTTCCTTAGCAACCTAGCCTCATCCAACTTTCCTGAACTACATACTTCACATATGTAACCCTCAAGATTTTCCATTGCTTGTTCGAACCGTGCAATGCGCAAAAATCCCAACCTCCCTTACCATTCAAAAATGCGTAGTGGTTTCCTCCAGTGTCCTTCCCTCAGCTGGAACCCACTATCTCCAAAAACTGTGCAGTTTTGTCCCTTGAATACCCAGTCTGCCTTGCATCCTGAAATTGCATAGATGTGTCCTCCCAGGGCCTCATCCCAAGTAGTGCCTTACATCCTAAAACTGTGTAAATGTGTCCTCCCAAGGCCTCATCCCGCAACAATCACTGCCCATTGAAACTACACAATTATGTCTCTCACGGGCCACGAAGAAAGATGACATGATAGATGACTCTCAAGGAGCTGAGGAGAAAAAGAAGTAGACCAAGAAACCCAAGGTATGATAGAATATTAGGACAACATGAAGAATCCATCTGATGCATAACCCTTTGGAGGTTAGGTATGGAAAACAAAGCACATCTTTTGAAATACACCTCTTAATGTAGCTTAAAAGTTTTCTTATCATTGTCGTATCATTCCGTCTTCAATGACATTCATGGTTGCAAGAACTAAAAGTCATTCCATGTGTTTTATCTACGTGTCTTGCTCCCTTTCACTTGTTTATTACATAGCTTAGAAGATGAAGAGCATTACCACTTGTTTATTTAAGCTACTGAGGTTGTGACCAACATGATCTTATGACTAACCAGGCACGATGCAAGGCATCCTAAGTGGGATGAAAGATGTTTGATGATATGTATGTAGTTAGTACACTCCTCTGCATTACTCCTTTGCATTAATCCTTGCTTTGTATCTTGCATGTACCCTCACCGCTTGTCAGATTTGGCTACCTGCTGCCAATAGTCTCTTAGCTCTTTCCTGACAAAGCAGGTGAAGGAATTTCCTTCAACCTGATTTCTTCAAGGCTCTTCATAGAAATTATAGAGCTAAGAGAAGGAGATGTGGAATCTCACTATCAAACTCTTGAAAATACTTTGCATGTTCGAATATATCCAAACAATTAAGCTACCACTCAACAACATTGTCAATCTTGGAAGACTCAAGAAAGATCACATCTCTAGATATTATAAACTTCTTATTCACTTCATCATAGAGATGGTATGCTTTGGAGGTATGAGTACCCAAAGAAGATACATTTGTGACTCCTTGCATTGAGTTTTTTATCTATTCCTTAGGTATGAAGGCATAATATGAGGAACCAAAAACCCTGAGATGCCTCACCGAAGGAATGTGGCCATACCACATTTCATAGGGAGTCTTGTTTCTAATAGCAAGAGTTGGACACCTATTATTTATATACACAACACATAGAACCACATCAACCCAAAACCTTATGAACTTAACATGTGAACTATGCCAAGTTCATAGTGGAAGTAATACATTCTAGTGAACTATGTGTTGAAAAATGCAGCAAGAAATTCTCAATTTGACTTTTCCTTGATTAAATTGAAAAAATTCAAATTTCCACATCAACAGACAACTTGAATGATGTTAACTTGTGTGACATGGCTTGTGTCACGTAGTTTACTCAGTAAATTCGAGTTGGAGGAGTTACAGTTCAATTCTCCATATGTGATTGCTAGTTTGTAGCAATAAAGGTCAATTATCTCAGGTTATTGTCAGTTAAACTAGTTCTAAGTTTTGGAGGAACTAGTGGAAGGTCATTTAAGCAGTGGGACTTCAGTCAAACTCAGTGATCATCCAGTTAATTGATCAATCTACCCAAGATAGTTAGGGCATGTAGAGAAGTCGAGTTCCCTAAGGTTGGTGGAGATTCCGAGGAAGTTTTAATTTCTTGTAGCTCACACAGTTGCACAAACTTACTATAACCATAGTGGAGGAGGTAGCTTGACTAGGAGCTTCTTGTGAAATTAGAGAGGGAATGATTGTTGGTAGAACTAATATCCTACCAACAGTTTGTTTTGCACCACACTTCAATGTTTTGGGCAAGGTTTTTGAGGGTGGATAATTTTTTTTGATACTTTTTGGTCATGCACATCCTCACTAACTATCTTGGGAGGTCTGTAATAGTTCCTTGCTGTTGGAAATAATATTGAGAGGGGGGGGGGGGGGTGAATCAGTATTATCAAATCAATATAACTTTTTCTTTTTCATACTCAGATTCATATACGCTACTTCAGTTAAGGATACCCGCGTATATACGCGACTGTGTTTAATGCAACTAGAGTATATCCAATAAACTTATGATTCAATTAGTTGATCTTCAATGAGTGCATCAGAACATTATTAACCATATTAACAGTAAACAAGTGAAGTAGAACAGAACAGATCATCACACATAAGGAGCACACATGAACACCATGATATAAGGTGGAAACCCAACGTGGGTGAAAACCACCTGCTGCAATTCGTCTCTATCTTCCTTTAATAAGAAACTTCTTTTACAATAGTACTAGTGCAGTCTTATACCAGTATGCAGGCTTCTACCTGCAGAAGGCTACCACCTTCTCTCGTTCTCCAGACTCTCCTGGAAGGGAGCTACAACCCCTTTAGCTCTTGTACTAGCTGAAGTACTAGTACGTAGGTGCTGGACTACAAAAGACTACAACCTTCTCTTTTCTTCCAGGGACCACGTTTCATACATTTTCAGACTGGATCCATAAATACAAAACAATCACTGCTGCAATACAATCATCAACTTATACCTGCATCATAAATATCTAAATCACCCAATACTGAATCACTGAAACCCTGTCATCAAAACACAGTTACCAGAACACAGACCAAAGCCCAGAACTCTGCAACAACCACTAGAACCAAACAACAACCTGAAACACCAAATCTCATAATGCATACGCTACTTGACTATATCAAAACCGCGTGTATACGCGCTTTCACCAGAGAGAACCTACGTACAGATCTAAAGATAATTACTTATACCTTCGCTGCCATTTCCAACTTGAGCCAAGCATCACAAACCCATAACCAGCATACTAGATCTTCACACTTCGTCAGACATTCATTACTTGCTCATCCCCCTTTGCCTAATGATCTTCTCCTTATATAGGTTTAGGCTTCTCTCAATACCATGGTCCAAAACCATGTAGAAACAATACCTTGGACCCAATACCTAGGATCAACACTTCGGACCAAATACCATGGACCAAATACCACGGACCAAAACTTAGTTTTCCAACATGTACGCGCCTTTCCTTGCGTGAAAGTGCGTGTATACGCATACGCGTCTTTGGAACATCTAACCCGCATGTATACGCGGCTTGGTCATGATGAACCTGTGTATATCTCTCTCTTGACCTGCTGTACTAAGATCTGTCCTCTGATTGAGTTACCATCACCTATATCATACCTCTGAGTGAGTTGCCATCAAGGACAACACTTGTATCATAATGCCAACAATCTCCCACTTTGGACTTGATGGCAACCACCACACCAAGTCACTCTCCCCCTTTGACATCAAGGGCAAAGGGCAGACCAAGAAGTTCTCTCCCTCTGTTGTCCGTACTCCCCCTGAGTACTTGTTGAAATCTCTGATTGGGCTCCCCCTTTGTATATGTCAAGATCCATCCATTCTCCCCCTAAGCACATGCAAGTTCAAAGACCAACAATCCATTCAAGACCATGATAGTCATTAGCCACTATCATACATCATATATGATCTGCACCATAAGCATCAACATCCAAACCTGCACTACCATTTCTTTGATCAAACAGCAATATGTATCATTTAGCCTCATAAACTTCATTAACGACTTCTAACCATAATGCCAACAATGCATTATTTGAAGTATATGCTCCCCCTGAGCCTGTGCCAACCATTACATATCATGAACGAACCATTTCCTAAGTTTGTTCTGTTGCCTTTTCTTCTGAACTCCATATAAGCAACTCTGCAGCCTCTAGCTCGCGTATATACATGACTTATCTTCATTATATCAGCGTATGCAAGATGGAATACTGAAGGTCTTCACTTTCAGTTTCCCCTGTGTCTGTTATGTCAGCTAACCGAGTTATGTCACACCTTTCTGTCTCTAATTCTATCTTCTTTAATTCCTGGAACTGTGATGATGTATAGTCCTCTTGCTTTGAATTTTGAAATTTTCTCCTGCATTCCCTTGCTTTATGTCCAAGCTTGTTGCATGTATAACATGTTACGTGTTTCATGTAACTTCTATTGCAATCAATTGCTTTGTGTCCAAACGCATTGCAGGAAAAACAATATCCTCTGAAATACCTGGAATGTGATGATCTTGTGTGATGGTCTTGAACCATTCTACTTCTACATTTGACTGCAACATGTCCAAGATTATGACACACATAACATTCAATATTATTCAATGGAGGAAATAATCGTCTATCACTTCCATAGTTATAGGAGTCTGCAAAAAGGCCAACTTCCTCAGATCATATCTCCGAAAATATAGTGCGAAAAGCTCTAAAATTCAGACTCGAGGTTCAGCACGATGTCTTCTAAAATGGGGTTTTTTTTAGCTTCTAAAACGTCGCAGAAAAAAAGTTATAGCGAAAATTCCACGATGACCTATTTGGAGCAGCAAAACCCTAGAATCCAAGGCTTTGATATCAAATGTTATGAAACTAGCTCAAGAAAAGATAGAAAAGATAGATCAACGCCTTAGAATTCAGCCTCTTCGAGGGGGCAACCTCCTTTACATTACGTAAATGAACAATTCTTGGATGATCCAAATGACAAAACCTCCTTTCTATATATAGGAGTCTAAGGAGTCACAATATAACCCAACCGACCTAACAATAATAATATAAAGCCACAAAAATAACAATAGAGGGATTCTATGGGGCACAGTAATAACAATATGGAGATAATAGGGGCACAACAATATTAATAAGGGATGCAACTACAATAGTAATGGGGTAATCACTAGTATTATAGGGACCCAACATCTTATCATTTAGTGCAAGAAGTAGTCGGCTTTTGAGTTCGGCATGAAAGATCATGGGTTGATGCACTGTTAACTAGGATTAGAAGTATGGCAAAAACCTAGTGATGTCTTCCTTGGTCAAGCCTCCACCAGCAAATTTCTAATGCTGAATTCTAGTAGCTTCTCCATGTATGCTGCTCATTCTAGGCTTCCTTGTCTTTGCAGCTTCCTTGCCTTTTCACTGGTTTTTTTGGACATGTTTATTGCTTCATCTAGTGTCATATCTATCTTTTTCTCAGTCAATGCAATTGTCTCAGCAGTAACCACTGGCATGATCACCATTATATTATGCAGATGTTATTAGAACCTAATCAAATATCGATACAAAACTTGATAGAGGTAGTTTTTGTTGCTCTTCCTCCCACGTTGTCATTGCTCCCTCCAATACGTTGCTCCCTCCATACTACATTTTTTACCAGAACTGCATTGTTGACCAGAATTGCATTTTTTTCATAATATTGCTATTACAATGCTGTTTTTTTATTTAACACCAGAAGTGAAAATATTTTATATATTGGCAGCAGAAGTATATTTTTTTTTACAGTGCATAGTGTTTTAAAAAAATTCATTCATTGATATCTATTGTGGGAGTGGTTCTCACCGGCAAGGAGAACTATCTAGAATTGTCACAGAAAATCAAACACACTCTCATTTTTAATGAGTTGTGGAAAGGAGTGTGTGTTGGATATGGAGATAAAGAACCAAAACAGCCTACCTCAGAAAAGGAATTCGCCATTTGGGAAAATAAGAACAACAAGGCTTATGCCTTGATTGCAGCATCAGTAAAGGAAGAGGTGAGTCGCCATATTTCACCATTTTCAAATGCTTTTGAAGCCTTACAAAAGCTGAAGGAACTCTATGACTCACACTCTGCACTTGAAGTTGTTCAACTCATGATTACAATGTTCAACCTTGAATTACAAAATGATGATCCTATTTCTCTTGCATCAAAAGTAAAATCTATTATGCATGATATCAAAGTCACTAATGTTGAACTGGACATTCCTCTAATAGCTTTTGTCAAGGCAATTTATCCCAATTACTCAAATTATCTTGAGTCATTGCAAGAAAATGGAAACCTCAAAGAAATTACCTTTGACTCCCTTTGTGAAAAAAATTGTTGAAAGAGAGAAAGATTTTGGGAAGAAGACAGTGCATCATTCTTCTTAAGAGATTGTGTGTCTTGCACATAAAGAGAAGAATCTTGCTCAAGATTCTTCCAGAGGAAGAGGAAGAAGAAATTTCAGAGGTGGGGGGGGGCATACACTCTCAAGGAGAAAATTCATATTTGCATTGCATACGTTGCAAAAGAGATGAATCACATGATGCATCAACATGAAAGTTTCCTTGGGATAGAATTGAGCAGGAAATAAACCAACCTAAAGGTAAAACTAATGACAAAGAGAAAGGTAAAGTACTTGAATCCACTCACTATGTTGTGGCACACTGTAATATTGGAGTAAATGAAGACTTATTTAATGCTTCACTTGCTTCTTCGAAAAATGATTGGTTTCTTGATTCAGGAGAAACTTTCCACATGACCTTTAGAAGATTTTTTTTTTGAAGAATTCGCTGACAATGTTGATGGAGCAGTATACCTTTTAGACAAATCAAAACTCAAGCCATCAGGGCTTGGCAAAATCAGGCTTAAATTTCTTGGTCTTCAAGACTTTCTTCTGCATCATGTTTTATATCTCCCACAATTGAGGAGAAACTTGTTGTTCTTGGTCCACATCCGAGAGAAAATACACTCCATTCATATGTTTGATGGCAAGGTTGAGATGAGAAAAAAAATCATATCACTCACTTGTCATGATGGGGATAGAAGAAGAAAGGCTTCTCAAGCTGCAAGGTACCTCTCCTCCTGCACAAAATTTCTCATACAATTCTCGTTATGAAGAAGGTACATTTCCATCAAGTTTATTATGGCATACTAGATTTGGACACTTGAACTATGACAACCTCTACTTGTTGAAGAAAAATGGTGTTACTAGTTTGCCTACAATTCCTACAAAACTTAAGTAATGTGATGCTTTCATTCCAGGAAAGCATAGAAAACAGTTTTTTCATGATTCACATTCGAGAGCACATAAAAAAGTTGAACTCATTCATTTAGATTTATGTGTTCCAATGCATGTTCCTTCTACAAATGGAAATAAATATATGATGACGTTTATTGATGACTACACCATAATGTGTTGGGTTTATTTATTGAAGAAAAAATCTGATGCTTTTCAAACATTCAAGAACTTTCATATATGGATTGAAAATGATGCACAATCTCATATTGGCTCTATTCGCACTGATAATGGAAAAGAATACACTTCAAATGAATTTGAAAACTATCTTCACCAACATGGGATCAAACATCAAACAATCGTGCCTTATAATCCCCAAGAAAACGGAGTAGCTGAAAGAATGAATAGGACAATCTTAAATATGGTGTGCTCCATGATGTTTTTCAAGAATGCAAAATTGATGTTTTTGGATGATGCTGTTCTATGTGTTGTATATGTAAAGAATAGATGTCCATCTAATTCTATTAGAAACAAGACTCCTTATGAAAAGTGGTATGGGCACATTCCTTCGGTAAAGCATCTCAAGGTCATTGGTTCCACATGTTATGCCTTGATAACAAAGGTACATAGAAACAGACTTGGTGCAAGGAGTTCTAAGTGTATCTTCCTGAGGTATTCAAACACCTCCAAAACATACCATCTCTATGACGAGGTCAATAAAAAGTTTGTTGTATCTAGAGATGTAATCTTTCTTGAATCATCCGAAGCTGACAATGTTGTTGAGCGGCAACTTGATCGCTTTGATAGATTCGCAAATGAGAAATCATTTCAAGAATTTGATAATCAGATTCCACATCTTGAAGGGGGGATTCCTATACTATATCAACTTGTGGAATCTTTTTCTGAAGCACTCTCTCCTGTGCATGAACCTCCAACAACGGATGATACTGTGAGTGATGTGATTGACAGAATTGGGAGACTCAATCTTGATTCAGTCCCAACTCAATCAACTGAGCAACCTAGACCATCTTAGAAAGGTCCCCCAAAGTTGCTGACAAAGACACTTGAAAGTGTTCATCTTAATAAGGTTGGAAAGACAGGAACTAGAAATTCAACTCAACAAAATGGAGGTGATGTAGATGACTCTAATTCACCTGTTGATATAGATGTTTCTTATGATTGTGAATTGAATTTCTCTACATATTTTGAACCAACTTCCTTCAAAGAAGTTGCTTCTCATGATGAATGGAAAGAAGCGATGCAAAATGAGTATGCTGATTTGATAAAGAATGGCACTTGAAAGCTGGTTGATCCTCCATTGGGAACCAAACCAATTGGCTACAAGTGGGTATACAAGAACAAGTATAAAGCTGATGGCTCATTTGATAAGCACAAAGCCAAGCTTGTGGCAAAAGGTTTTGCACAAAAGGAAGGGGTCGATTATGTGGAGACATTTTCCCCCACAGCAAAATGGGCTATCATCTAGACACTCTTTGCCCTAGCAGCGCAGAACGGTTGGAAAGTCCATCAAATGGATGTAAAAATTTCTTTCTTGAATGGAGATCTAAAAGAGAATGTTTTTGTGTCCCAGCCTGAAGGATTTTCTATGAAAGGACATGAACATAAAGTATGCAAACTTGTGAAGTCCTTGCATGACCTCAAACAAGCACCGCGAGCCTCGTATGAAAAACTAACTGAGCATCTTATGAAACTCAATTTCAAACATTATGATCTTGATGATGCAACTTTGTTTGTCAAGAAAGTTGGAAAAACAATTGTATATCTTGTGGTATATGTAGATGATATTTTGATGACAGGGAACAATTAGAGCTACATTGCATCCATAAAGAAGGAATTGAGGAAAGGTTTTGAAATAACTGATTTGGGCTATGTTCATTACTATCTTGGTATTAAAGTAACTCAACATCTGAAATCCATATTCCTTTCTCAAAAGAAGTACATTGGAGATCTATTGAACATGTTTGGCATGGCTGAATGCAATCCTCTCACTACTCCAATGGAACAAAACTTAAAACCTGCATCCATTGAAGTAAAATAATTTGAGGATGCAACAAAGTATAGAGAGCTTGTAGGAAGTCTCAACTACCTGACTACTACCTGACCAGACATTTCGTTTGATGTTGGAATCCCCTCCAAGTTTATGAAAAATCCTTGTGAGGGACATTGGTCTGCTGCAAAAAGAGTTCTAAAGTACTTGAAGGGAACACAAGACTTTGGACTCAAGTATACACAGGTGAGTGACTTCAACTTGATTGGATACTCTGATTCAGACTTTGATGGAGACAAAGAAACTAGGGTATCTACTTTTGGTTATGCTATGAGTCTTGGATCAGGAGCTGTCTCCTAGAGATCACACAAACAATCAGTTCTAGCAGATTCCACAACAGAGGCAAAATATGTGGCAGCAGCTGAGGCAATAAAAAAAATTGTGTGGCTCAGGAAAATTCTAGAAGATTTGCAGGTAAAACAAGTACATTCGACTCCACTCATGATTGAAAATACCTCGGCAATACCAAGAACCCAAAGTTCCATGATCGAACGAAGCACATCAATAGAAAATATCATTTGATTCGACATCATGTTGAGGCCAAAACAATCCATCTTTGCCATTGTTCCACTAATGACGAGATTGTGGAAATATTCACCAAAGAACTTGGAAGAGAAAAGCTTGAAAGATTCATAACGATGCATGGACTCACCAACATCCCTTCAGATTAAGGGGGGGAATGTTCGCACCTAATCATATGGATTGGGTGAACAATTGTAAATAGTGTAAATAAATAATAAGATAAAATGGAGAGTCATCGGGAGATGAAACTCAACAGTCACTCCCTCATGTATATAACTATGAACAACCTAAATGAATATACATAATCTCATTTGAGGAGTTACTTCCTGGCCCGACAGTGTTATAGATCCTTCAGATATTGGGTATGACCCATTTCAAATCATGTTAGAAATATGTTTTCATTGATGGAAAAGGTGATGAGGATGAAGGAAAAGGAAAATAAGATTGTTGGTAAGGTAAATCCCCTCTGCGGACAGAGGCGATCCCACTAGCCTAAGACAGAACTAGCCACAAACAAACCACGCTGCTACGCAAGTTCCTAGTTATGCCTCAAAGGTGAATCAAGAAGACTAACCTGGAGTCCAACGCTATGATTGAAGCAGAGTTGATATCCTCGCTCCCTTGCTCCAACAGATCATAACGAATACCTGCACATACAAAGGAAGAGACAGATACCAACATAAAAACTACAAAGGCACAACTATATTTCAGTCAGAAAGGAAATAAATCAACATATCACCATGACAGATAATGAGATTGGAACTATAATAGCAGTGGCTCATCAATTAATAAACAGGAAAAGTTACAACCATTGTTCTGACGTCGACCCTTCTCCTGGCTGGGTGAGTAACTATATGTGTCTTGACATGCATCTCCTCTCCGGCAGCATAACCTCTCTAGCACTCATTAGCATTCTCTCCATGACCAATAATCATCACTACTATAACTCAATTACCAAATCACTAGCATAACACTAACACCAACACTCTCTCTAGCACTAGCTTGTCCAATGCATAATGACAAGCTTATATAGATGGAGAAGGGAGGAGGATGCGATGAACCGGGACACCTTTTGTGGAATTAGCAAAAGCCATAAAGATGGATAAAGCTCGACAAAAAACTGATTTTCTATCCTAAAAAAAGCTCCATGTAATGAAGGAAACAACAGTCGGACGTGCATTAAGGCAAAAAGCACGACTAAATTTGGTTGGCGCGACTGTTGCTCTAAGATAGAGCGCCAATGGTCGCGCCCCCTTTTGAGGATCTCCATCATTGGCGCGGGTAGGATACTGTGGACTTGCGCCAATGGAAAAAGAGCATTTTTTAGGGATGATCTGCAGAAGGTGTCTTCAGGGAACATGGAGTACATACTCAGGGGAACATAATGCAGGTGTTTTTAGACTTTGTCACTTCTTATAACTCCCGGGATGGGTCCTCCAAGGTACGACAAGAGGAGTAACAGGGATGGTGACAAATTACTGTGTAACAGATGCCCCCTAAAGCATGAAGTCCGAGAGGTGGAGAGGGGTGAAATGCTTTACAAGAACACACACATAAGAGCACACAAGAGCACATATAGTTACTGCCGCCGAGGAGCTGTATTAAGAGACATGACTGATAGTTCAATTACAAGATGTACGTGGTATGGTCGCAGCCATCCATAAGAGAGTACATAAATAATCCAGATCCATAGTATGGACGCAGCCATCTGGTTAGGATCAATGATTTGACTCAGGTATGGTCGCAGCCATCCAGTGAATGAGTCAAGTATCAAGAAACACGCCTGGATTACAACAGACACAATCCAGGGTCTTGCGCTCCATCTCGACCCGAACAAGAGTACAAGTCCAAGCATGTGAATATATGAGCTGAAGTTGAACATGCATGAACATCGCGTAATTACCAGTCAATAATGGAAACTGTTAACAGACGCGAGAGGTACCACCAATAATGACAATGGCCCTCAAGGTACTATAGGTACAATCTACGGCGTGTGAATCAATGAGCTGAAGTCGAACACCCGTAGAATCATTCGATCGGAGGCCAATGATGAAACACGTCGAACACGAAGAACCTGCCATTGAGGCATGCAGGCTCCAAGGCACCGGAAGGGAGTCTCTAGGTCAACTTCTTGGATAGTGAGCTGAAGTCGACAGGGAGTGACCTTGATCGAAGGTGGGCCATAATGTTTCCCACATCATCGACACGAGACAGAGAGATAATGTTGTGAATCAAGATTGTGCGAACTATCAGAGGGAGGTTGTTTATTTGCAGCGGTCAACTTCTCTTGAACATATCAGCGGCACATTAACGGAATTAGCAGTATTTGACATCAATGTATCAAAGGTCATTATGACGAGGCAATGAGTGAATGAGAGGTCAAATAGGGTACCCAAATCCATGGAAGCAAGTGAAAGATATGAGATGAAATATCCCCACCCTGGACACGAAAGCAAAAAGTGCCATGTTCAAGAGCGACATACTGCCGTTACGGTAATAATTATGGTTCAAAAAATTTTATTTTCCCCCACCATTTCTGGCGAGTACCCCAGTTATTTTTAACAAGCTTGATGGGGATAGCATATGCTTGCGTTGTGACAAAATCCGATGTCATTAAGTTTTAACGAGTCTGACAAAGGAAGAACTCGGCGTCTTTTCTTGTTTAGAGAGTTTGAAAAGACAGCGGAAAAGGAAACTCCAGGGATGTCCTTTTTCGTAAAGTTGTGTCTCTCGGGCCCGAAAAAGTATAAAATAATACCCGAAAGAACCGCCCGATCATTACGATCGAGGAGTGCTTTTCATGATTAGTGATTTCAACCTGAAAAAGTAAAAAAGCGGTCAAAACCACGTCGTTTCGTAACCACTAACGAGTTTGAAACGACAAAAACCCGGTAATCTTTTTATGTTTTAACGGTCGACAAAAAGAACTTAAAACGACCGCCCCTTATCACAATTTAACTTGTCAAGAGGAGCGACTCGGCAATCTTTTCTTCTTTAAATGGTCAGAAAAGAGCTGAAAGCGGACCTTCATTTTTATTTTCTTTAACGAGTAAAAAAGGAAAAAATACTCGGCAATCTTTTCATATTTTACGAGTCAGAAAAGAGCGTAAAGGCGACTCGTCCTGAAGGAACGAGTGGTATAAGGGATAGCAACTGGTTCCGGTAATGGTGGAACTTTACTTGAAACACATAAAGGTTAAGAGGCTGGTTAACAAGACCACTCATCGCTGCGGTTCCTCAGGAAAGGAGAAACAACCAAGTGAAAGCACATGATCGGCCAAAAAGATGGTGGCGATGGAATGAAACAACCAAGGCTCATCTAGCAGAATTTTAGCGGATAAAAGGCAATCACGGGATGTAACTGGGTTCATTTTTACACAAGCTTGAACCATGAAGAACTTTGCTTGGGTTCGGTTTCATGTTTACACAAGCTTAAAATGAAAAACTATGCTTGTTAAAAAAAAATTTGTTGCATGCCCCCAGCATGATTATACCAATCGAGATACATGCCCCCCAAGCTTCATGGCATTCACGGAGTGGATGGAATGAAGGTTTATTTGGAAAGACTCGATTGGAGGATGCCCCCCGGGCTTCAGTCACGCGCCCGGGTGAGCTGCCGTCATCAGAATGACGGGGTGGGTGCTGGGGCATTTCCTGTGGAAATAAGACCATTTAGGAATGGCAAATGGCTATATGTGAAGTGTGAACCGGGGAATGAAAGTTGGTCTACGACTTTGATCGTTCTTCCTTCATGCGGAAAACACATCACTCTGAAGAGTGAGGACACAATAGCACGTATGCGATAAATATAATCGCGTCCAAGGAGTAAATTGTAATCTAACGGACCTTGGACTACCATGAGACCCATTTGGATAGTCTTCCCTTCTAACGTGATAGGTACATTGGGAATAATTCCTAAAGGTCGAGTGATTTCTCGATGGAAACCTACAAGGCTTCTCATCTCAGGCAGAAGCAGTGGGGAACCAAGTGCTTCCCAAGCTGTTGAAGAAAGGATACTAACAGGAGATCCTTCATCAATAATTGTACCAGCCATAACCATGCGATAGACTTGAACTATAATTCGAAATGGTATGGAGGCTGGTAACCGAGGATTGACCAGTTGATCCCAATTAAAGGAAATAACTAGGTTGCTCGGAGGTGGGACTGGATAAACAGCCGGATATGCCTCTAATGGACTTTCTTCCTGTTGTGAAGAAATGAGAGGGATGCTCACTTGATCATTAACGTCTATGTCAATGAATAGAATTTGGACGGTGGGTTCGTCATTCTTGGCAGTGATAACATCATCTGAGGAGGTAATTTCTGAAGGCGAAACCGGGTCACTTGTAATCCGGACCATTTGACTGTTGTCTGGTTTGGATTCAGATGTAGGATCATCTAGGGGTGGAAGTTCTGAAAGCAAAACCGGGTCACTTGTAAGCCGGACCTTTTGACTTTCGTATGGTTTAGATTCAGATGTAAGAGCAGCTAAAGATGGAACTTCTATAGGCAAAACCGGGTCACTTGTAAGCTGGACCTGTTGAAAGACCGGGTTACTTGTAAGCTTGAACTGTGGACTTTCGGTCGGTTTGGACTCAGGAGGTTCATCTTTGATGATCAAGTAGTGCGTAGATGATGAACATAAATCACTTGTTCCGACCAGGTACTGGTCTGGAACAGGCTGAGCAACATTCTTCCCGACCAGGTACTGGTCTGGAATAGGCTAAGCAACACTCTTTCCGACCAGGTACTGGTCTGGAAAAGGCTGAGCACAGGTAGGTTCAGGAAGAGAAAGCTGGACCAAAGAGGAATCATGCTTGATCTCTTGGTTAGTGGAGAGACACTCTGCAGGTGTAACAAGACGCTGATATCCAGCGGGTAGTTGGGGTAAGGAAACCGACAGACTTGCCAAAAGACGGGAAGCTTCATCCATCAGTGGACAAAGTCGAAGGAGATGATTACCTTCACAAAGTCGACAAGGGAAACGAACCTTCCCTTTCCTGTTACCAACTAGTAAGGTATCGTCAATTTGCGATAGCAAGGGGCGAGTCGGGTCACGGGACCATATATCTAGGATCCTGGGAATGCCAGGACAATCAGAAAGAAAATGATCCCCTTTGCATAATCGACAAGGAGACCGAAGCTTCCGCGGAGGAGCAGAAGGTGGTTCCACTTCTGATAGCTTCGTGGTAGATACGACCTTTCCCTTAGGAGACTTCTTCTTTTTGGTCTTCTTCTTCTTCTTCTTAGCCACTTGGTTAGCGAAATCCAAGGTTTCACCAGGCGAAGTAGAAGATGAGGACGCAGCAATAGGTGAAGAAGGGAAGGGGTCCACCTTAGAATCAACATGGTGTTGTTCGGGTGGAGGAGGTGGTGGTGGGACAGGATTCATCACACTTGAGACCACCGAGTTTGAAAACAACCATACGGGTAAACCAATGGTCAACCCAGGCAAAGACAATGTTGCGATATACTGAACACCAACATTTCCAACAGAAGGAAATGGGCGAGGGTACCCATCAGGAGGAATGCCTTGGCCGGTGGGCACCGGAAAGGCCGCCATTGAACGAGAATTAACCCTACTCAAGCTAACGCACGCAAAATCTAATTGGGTAGATGTTATCGTGGCCAATAAATTTTAAGACACTGAACTTAACCTTTTCATTTTTTAAGAGTCGAGAAAAGGGTAAAAGATGACTCTAGTCTCCTTCGAATATTTAATGAGCACGAAGTGACAAGACGCTCATAGGCACCTTTTCGTTTAGGGAGTCCGAAAAGGATCAAAAGTGACTGCTCTGGAATTCTAGGTAGAGGGTGTGCCAAACTTTTCGCAAAACCACAGAATACTTTTTAGGGTACGGGTGGTCGATCTTCGTGAATGCTGTGTTCACTGCATTGCGAATCGTAGGGCGGCTGACACGGCTTCCTATGGATAAAGGCTTTATTCCTATAGGGGTCTCCCAATATATACTCGACGGTACGTGGGAGCACAGTCCGTATTGGCAGCTACCGTTTCACCGTGGAGGAATCACCCAACCACTCGACGATAAACTACCAGGTTTAACGACGCCGGAACACGTCTCTAACCTAGACCTCTAGAGTGTTTGCGTTAGGTTCCAATGCGTTGTTATGTTCATTGAGTTCATTTTAAAGTTTATCTTTGATTATGTTTCAGTTTTTTGGTCCTACCGTATGTGATATCTCGAAAACTTCTTACATGCAAACTATATGCCGAAATTAAATCATTTGATTCGATGAATCCTATCTACAGGAGGGTTGAGATCTTTTTTCACAAACGAAATGATCACTTCAACAAAGAACAAAGATCCTAATGCAGCTAATAACAAGAAACGAAATTTTGTCTTTTTCCTTTTAATAGCAACAAATAACAATAAATGCTAACTACTATAATGCAAGAGATTTTTTGTTTTTCCTTTCCTTTAAGATAGCATGATGCATGTAAACAAATTCTAAGAGATATGCACAATCCAAGTTCAGTCAATGAAATAGAACCAATTCTAAAACACAAAATGAACCATGCAAGCAAGGAAAAAACACAAAAACTAGTGAACTCCAAAGAGGCTAGAAGTGAAGTATTCAGAGTATAGAAGATCAAGCTTTAACAAAGCACTGGATAGGTGTAGAACAATCAACAAGCTGACTGGATGATCAAGAGACCGAAACTTCCCACAGAAGGCTAGACATGCAAAGTCACTGGAAATAAGCAAATAGCTGAGGGATACAGGCTAAAACCAGTCAAGCAGAGGTTCAACACAGTTCCAGAGGCTGAAAGAGATATATAAAGAGACTGAATGAGCTTTCCACCCACACACAGGCAAAATTTACAGAGCTGGCGCGACTGTCAGCCTGCAAGTTGCGCTACCACAGAATTGGCACGAGTTGCTTCTGAGCAACATGCGCCAACTGGCGCGACTGTCAGAGAAATAACCGCGCCAATTAAGCTTGCCAACTAAAAAGATAAAAGATACGACCTCAGGTCGGGTTGACAGTGCTTAGATGGGTCAAACAGTAAAGAATCAACTCAGAACTGACTCAGGAAGCTCATGCACTCAAGCAAGCAGAAGAAAATTAACATGCAAGACAGAAAACAAAGAGTTACTCCCCAGCGGAGTCGCCAATTTGTTGGTAAGGTAAATCCCCTCTGCGGACAGAGGCGATCCCACTAGCCTAAGATAGAACTAGCCACAAACAAACCACGTTGCTACGCAAGTTCCTAGTTATGCCTCAAAGGTGAATCAAGAAGACTAACCTGGAGTCCAACGCTATGATTGAAGCAGAGTTGATATCCTCGCTCCCTTGCTCCAACAGATCATAACGAATACCTGCACATACAAAGGAAGAGACAGATACCAACATAAAAACTACCAAGGCACAACTATATTTCAGTCAGAAAGGAAATAAATCAACATATCACCATGACAGATAATGAGATTGGAACTATAATAGCAGTCGCTCATCAATTAATAAACAGGAAAAGTTACAACCATTGTTCTGACGTCGACCCTTCTCCTGGATGGGTGAGTAACTATATGTGTCTTGACATGCATCTCCTCTCCGGCAGCATAACCTCTCTAGCACTCATTAGCATTCTCTCCATGACCAATAATCATCACTACTATAACTCAATTACCAAATCACTAGCATAACACTAACACCAACACTCTCTCTAGCACTAGCTTGTCCAATGCATAATGACAAGCTTATATAGATGGAGAAGGGAGGAGGATGCGATGAACCTGGACACCTTTTGTGGAATTAGCAAAAGCCATAAAGATGGATAAAGCTCGACAAAAAACTGATTTTCTATCCTCAGAAAAGCTCCATGTAATGAAGGAAACAATAGTCGGACGTGCATTAAGGCAAAAAGCACGACTAAATTTGGTTGGCGCGACTGTTGCTCTAAGATAGAGCGCCAATGGTCGCGCCCCCTTTTGAGGATCTCCATCATTGGCGCGGGTAGGATACTGTGGACTTGCGCCAATGGAAAAAGAGCATTTTTTAGGGATGATCTGCAGAAGGTGTCTTCAGGGAACATGGAGTACATACTCAGGGGAACATAATGCAGGTGTTTTTAGACTTTGTCACTTCTTATAACTCCCGGGATGGGTCCTCCAAGGTACAACAAGAGGAGTAACAGGGATGGTGACAAATTACTGTGTAACAAAGATGATGGGAGATTGTGATAATATGTTCTCAAGGAGCTGATCATGGATTTCAAGAATCCATATGGGGTTATTATATAAGGAGTATGTCTTCATAAAGAGGATGTCACAGGTGTCAAGGGTGGTGTATCTAGATCAAAGGTAATGAAATGGAAAAAGTAGAGAAGACTGAGGAAGATCAACACATGTATGGCAATGGTGTTGCAGGGCTCAGATGTTTCCAAGCAGATAAGTGAACAATATTGGTGGAGCTAATTGGTTAAGGTTTGGAGATGTTAGATATATTTCATGTGTATCATATCATCTCAAATGCAATTGAAACCCACTTAGATGGATAGAGATTTGAAAGATATTTCTAGTGGTATTTGTAAGATAAAAAATTACCTCATGGATTGTAAGTTATGACTAGTCAAAGGCAGGGAACCCCAGAATTCAAAGGTTGTAGAGCTATTAGTGGTTAGAGGACCCTTAGCGCATGTTTTAGTTGGAATTTTTTCGAACATGGCAAAGTAAGTTGGAGGAGTCGCTACCCAAAGGCCCGGGAAAGAATTTCACAGAGGATCGGGTAGAAATCATTTATATTGGCCCCACAATGGAGCCCGTTTACACATCATAATGACAGAGTTTCTTCCTGAAGGACTCAAAGAAGTGCACACTGGTGACCACTCGGGATGAGACAAGCACAGGCGAGGTGGATAACACACAACAGCAATAAGGCTTGGCATTGGCGAAGAGCACACATTAGAGGTCCCACATGACAACTCATCCTAGTGGAGTCTTTCTAGGAAGGTTCAAGGTTGAGTGCATAATGGAGCGCCTGGGATGATGAAAACCCCGGAGAACTAACCCGGAGGTAACATAGTGTGCACAGAGGTGAGGCCTAGGATAATTAAGCATTGGGATAGCATGGTGAAGAACAACAATAGAGAAGAAACAATAGACAGGGAGTTCAGTAGTTGTGGTAGTCACAACAATATAAAGGGCTTGACCCCGGTGGTTTTTAATTAAAAAATTTAATGAAGAAATTCAATAAAAAATACAAAATCCTGGGATCATTTTTCTCTCCTCTTTGGGACATGCATGGCATCATTTTATTCACCCATAATGATGTCAATATGATGGTAGTATGGAGGAAATGTGGCAAGCATATTCAAAAATTTTGGGTGGGCTAGTGGGCCAAATCCAGGTGGCATGTGTCACTACTCTAGGGGTGCCACATGGAATTTATGACGTAGGCATGATGTCATCCCAGAGACCTTATCTCATAAGACTTATACGGTGCACAAATGAGAAGGCTTTAGGCTGACTAGGTGTAGGTCAAACACAGTAGGACTCAAAGACAAATAATCTTGACAGTATTGTGATAGGTCCATGAGCGCGGTTGTGGTACCCAAGAGGATATGTCATCCCAGAGGCTTGACCCTAGAAGGATTCTTAAGAGTACAAAGGAGGAATCGTCGAGCTGGCAACACTCCAGTACATGGAGGCACTACAATTGGGTAGTTCAGAACCAATGAAATGAGCATAAGAAAGGTGCAAGGTGGCCCCATGCAACACACCATCCCAGAAGGAAAATATCGGAGGAAAACAAAGGTGCAAAAAGGAATGTGGTTGGGATAATGGGCCTCAAATACATAAATATTTCCAATAAGTGACATTTCGTCATGTAATGGAGAGTGCGTCAGGACACAATTTTGTTGCGGTTCTTCGTGTATTATGATCGAGGGCCTTCTATGCAATCACAATATAAAAAGAATTGTGTAAAATTAAAAAGGCTTAGCGCCTTAAGTATAAACGAGTCAACAACTTAAGTACTTTGGGGCTTGAATGAAGGAAAAAGGGGCACCGAAGATTGCAACATATATTTGGCAGCAATTTATTTGAAAAGCCTTTGGGCTTTAGGCATGGATGAGTCAGTAGCTTGGAACTTGGCAGTTATGCCAAACATAACAAGAGTGCTAAAAATCTTCATAAACACACATGAACTAGTTGGAATCATTATAGAAAGATCAAATAGTTAAAACATAAATTTGGCAGCAAAGCAAACTTGGAGATTCGCCAGAATTAGAACACCTCTACTAAAACCCTTAAAAATTCCAGAATAGAAAATTTAAGTAGTTAAGCTCAATTTTTTATGCAAAAAAAAGTAAGGAGATTTTGATAACTTGAAGAGAACATTTAGAAGACTCGTGTGAATAGGCCAAAGGGAAAAAAATAGAAGATTCATACAAGCATTCAAGTGCAAGAAAACTAAAGTTTCAATTCCAAAAATATCAGGCTAAATTTCTTTATAAGAAGATTTAAAGTAACCAAGGTGTGTGTGAAAGGTTGTTGGTGCAACGAGATGCATAGTTTTTTTATGCATCAAAGGTGAATCAAAAACCAATTGTGGTGTATGAAAGGTGTTGAGAAGACAAAGAATGAATTGGTGAATGGTGTTTGGTGTATTTAGCAAAGAGACTGTTATGGTGGAATTAGAAAATTGCTAAGGATTGATGTTGCTACAATGTTTGGTAATTTGTTTAAGTAATTGGAGATTGTTGGAGGTGTTTTAATGGTGGTTTTGGTGTGTATTTGAGGCGGGAAAGTTTATTTGTTTATAAAACAAATGGTCTATTTATTCTAGTTTGAATTCCAGGGGCAAGAGTCCCTTCTAGTGAAAATTGATAAACAAGTAAGGATAAAAGTATTTTTCAATAGAAATTGATAAACCTACAAGCAGTAGCTTGTGGGTCAATGATTAATCAAGTTGAAGCTTGTATTTAACAAATAGATAAATAAAATATTGATGTCTCATATATATGTTTCACTTGTGTGTGATAATGGTTATGATATGTTTTACATGATTGAGTTATGTTGCTAATTACATGAGTAGTTTCCAAAGTGATTGAAAAGTATACATTGTCAAAAGTTGTATAATTTTGTCACACTATTGTTTCACCCCCCCTCTCAGTAGTGTCTTAGTTTCCATTATTTCTAAAAATTGGTATCATAGCAAGGTTCCTTCAGGATCAGTTTAACAACTGGAAGGAAGATCAGGGATCATGGAGAAACATAATTGAATTACCACAAATAGAGTTCCATTTTATATGCTTCAAATTACACAATTTGGAAAGTAAGAATGAAAATCTACTTGTAACCTCTTGATTTGGATGTATGGCTATCTGTGGAGAATGGATTAATAGATGGTGAGTTTGATGAACAAGCCATGGAGGAAAGCTTGAGAGGGTTGTCCAATTCATCTACTCAAAAAGTAATATATTGTGATACTGCCAAAGAGATATGGAATGAGTTTCAGTCCATCTATCATACAAGTTGCATCTAATGCCAAGAGGATTTCCTTGGAGAATGGACCAAAAAATAACCATCCTATTGATCAACAACCAAAGGTTTCATAAGATATGTAATCTTCAAGTAATTTGCTTTTTTTTATTTATTGTAACGAAATAAGCCATTTGTCTTCAAATTGCTCAATTGTAAGTTTTGGTGAAAGAGAGAGTTGTTCATCTAGTTGTAGTGAAGAAGAAACTTCCTTGATAGTAATAGAAGATCTAGACATTGTTCAAAAAGTCAATGGGTCCACCTTTAGTCGAGAGGAATAAATAGCATCTCATGTGTCTATAGAAGATCCTCTATAGTAAAAAAGGGAACAAATTTTTGAACAAGTTGTGAGTGAAATAAACACAATTTGTGAATCTAGTAACTCCTCTATTGAGTGGGAGGATCTTGAAAAAAAAGATCTATTTAAAAAAGAAACTCATAACAACCCTTGAGGATATTAAGAATCTCAGAGCCATCAATTTGGAGTTCAAAGTGGAGAATAGAACATTAAAAGAGCAATTGACCAGGTTTTAGAATTGTGATGTCTTAGAAGATATTCAAACTAGCCAAAGGCCCCCTCAAGTCGAGACAATATTTGAAGGTGAAAGTGACTCAGCAACAACATCAAAAGGATCCACCAACCTTGTTAGAAAAAGATCTAACTACACTACAGTAGCATAGAAGAGAATGCAACCCCTCATATGTTTTTATTGTGGTAACCTAGGGAACTTTGCCTCTAAGTGTCTAGAGAGGAAAAAGAAGTTACAAGAGTAGAAGTTAAACACTTTATTTCAACAACAACCACAAGTTGATTAGAGCAATTCGAACAACCATGCATAGAGATACTTTTCCCCTCAAAGTAAATATTATCAATGGTCCAATAGTACCACAAGAGCGAGTATCAAGAAATTGGATGAGCAGAAGATTTCAAAAGAATAATTTGTTTTCCCCTTTTTTAAATCACATTGAATGCTACACGTGTAAGAATTATAGGCACAAAGCAATTGTATGAAAACTTGGCAAGGAAACCCCTTTCCAAAACATTTAAAATAGAAGCATGGATCATGTGGAGTGTTGGGTGTGGAGCCTGATTATCTTCTGTATTCAAAGGTATCTGGGTCGTTCATTAGGCGGAGATCTGACGGTAGAAGTTATGTTTGATTTAGGGTTTTTTTCCATAGAGGGTAACCCCTCGCTATATATGAGGGAATTGTATTGCGTCTACGTAGATCTGTATTCTGAGTGAGGAAGAGAGAGAAGATTGAGAGCGAAGAGGGAATTACAACGGATATGTTGTAGGTTGTATCTCTTCAGTTTGTTGGATAATATAAATCGAAGGACTAGCAGTTCCTCCGTGGACGTAGCCCAAACTAGGTGAACCACGTATATCTGTGTCTTTCTTGTTTTATGTGTTTTATGTGTTTATATTTCTACAATGTTTTATGTGTTCCGTTGTTATGTAATATATAATTTTCTAAAATGGAGAGCCAGCAAGGACTGTTAAATTTTTCACATTGTTCTATGTTGTATTAGTTACTTTAGCCCAATTTATCTTTTCATTAACAGTCATCCAATTCGTCAGTAGTATACTCAATCATAAATGTAACTGAAGAAAGAACAACATATCCAGTGATAGAGAAGACAACAACACAACCATAAGAGAAAATAGATTGGTCCATGACCAGGGAAAAACCCCACTAGGGAGAAACCCTTTCAAATCTTCTTCTTTAGTAGATCATCATGAAAAGTTTAAAATAGTACAATGAGCCCAATACATATAATTTACAGTGGAAAACAATAGATTGGATCTATAGATTTACAAATATGTAATAACAGCATAGGCACTCAGATCTACTACATCATTGAAGATGATTGTTGCAAAGATACCAAAAAACTCATATCTGGACTGGGCACCCTCATCAACATTGTTTGTAGGCGACTGAAACCTTAGGGTCACTAGCATGGCTTCCTAGTGCTAGCGACCACCTTCTGAACCCATAGTCACTCCCTCTGAACTGTGTGCGAGCGACCAAAGAGCAAAATTCACTCTCTTAACCTCTTTGTGCCCGCGACCATGGATGGAAAACTTCTGATCTATTACAACAACCGAGATCTAGAATACCCAAACCCAGATCAAACCTTACGCATGTACTCTCGAACCCAATACGAAATTTTGTTGATGAACCTATGAGAGCAAGAACAAAATAGAAGAAAAAAACATGCCTCGATTAAGTGTGTCCAAAAGAGCTTGAGGTCTCTTCCTTTTATAGTTTTTCTTGAAAGTTTACTTGGGGTTAAAATTGACCCAATCAATTACTCATGTGGTTAAAGCTGATCCATTCCATAATGTATGCATGAATAAAATAGTTCAAAACTTAATATCTGCTTAACCGAATTAGGTGATCTTTAGGTCGATTTTGGTCCTCTTGAAAAGAATAATTTAATGCACATATTATCTTAATAATTTGATTTTTTAAATGTGGAATTTGACCCTAGTTGAAAAATTAACACTCCCTCTCAACTAGGGAGAATTCCACCATTCAATACTTATCAGTCTCTGCTCAACTCTATCTACTGAAACTTTCTCGGATCTAGAAGAAGAATCAGGGAGCAATCACTTCCACCCTTGTCTAAGAATTGGATAACTCATCATATAGGGGAGTAACATCTGTTAGGTTCCTATACCAATAGGAGTCACAATTTTGAATGACTAAGGCTAAGCCTTGTAATATTGTACATACTTTTGCTTTCTGCAAATGTTTTCCATATTAAAAAAATAGATTATGTAAAGAGGGTATGTCCTAAAAGAAAATCAAAGGACAAAAAGAATAAGAGAAGGTCAAAAAATGAAAATATATGAACCCCAAAAAACAAAAAGAGACCATGAAAGTGTGCACGTCTAAATGCCACTACTATTTACTTTTATGCATAATAATGATTGTGTGCAGCTTGTTATCCATACCACAATCCATGGTAATCAAACTGTTTAATCTTGGTTATTTCATGCTTTGAATTTTATGTTTTTAGTTAGAGAATAAAATCTGACCAAATAGTTTAATCTTGACAAATCATTAGATAGGTAGAGAAAATCAAAGGAGCTCATCAGTTTAATCTGAGCCTTTGGATGATATAAGGTTAGAAATAGATAGTTTGTTTTATAAAATAAAAGATAAGATACGAGTTTTCTAGTCTAAATGCACCCAAAGAAATGAAGAAAACGTGTTATAATAAGTAAATGGGTAAGTAGAAGAAAGGTCGCTGAAGTATAAAGTTGATTGGATCAAAACACATGCATCATGCTTAGACACATATTCCTATATGTATAATCAATTATGGAAGCAAAAAACAAAGGTTTGCAAATTAATGTGATTAACTCCCCCTCATTCACTTTTCCCTTTACTTACTAATTTCCTATCCACAAGTATGTTCTAGTACTTTAAATCCTTCAATTCAAAGAGGCTCAGAGCATTTCTATGACTTTTGGTGGGACCGGACCCTCGGCTTAATGACTTATGGACATCAAGTGTTAGAATTCCCTTCATAAAAGTCATCCCCCTTCACTACCCTGATAAAACCCCTTTTCCTAAGGGTAAACTTCATTTGCCTAGGAAAAGTAAAGCAACTCCATGTTAAATCCCTTTTCATTAAAAAAAAAACCCACAAAAACATATTATCCTAGGTATTGAGTGTATGTAAATAAAGTGCGCAAATATTCCATTTTACATTACACTAAGGATATACCCACTCTGCCAATTTCATATTAATTTTTAATTTTATTATATAAATCTCATAATACCTTTTCCCCTATACTAATTAAATTTCCTAAATAAATATCCCAACCCTTAGCTTAAATATATACTATAGTTGACACCCTATTTCATACCCCCTACATAATTTGCTTAACTTACCAGTTTTCGGTAATGTTGGGTTAATCCCGTCATTAAGCCCCGCCCGATCAATTAATCCCCTCATTAACCTTGAATAAATCCCAATCCACTAAGTATTAAAGCTCTGGGCCCCCCAAAGCCCATGCTTTTATCACCCATGCACCTCCCTCGCCCGACTACCGTCATATCACCATCCCCATCATCTGATGGTTCACAACCATATCGGTCGCGCCCGATGGCCGATCATTACCCGACCGATAAAGTGATTTTCCTCGACCCCCCGACTGCTACGTGTCGATCAATGGAGTAGATTGGGTGACCCCCCCCAATACTTTCGCCTCCACAAAAGACATGTGATGGACTGGGAAACCGCCTCCCTGCTCAACCTGATAAATCACCTACTGTTCATTTATAAAATTTTCCGCCAAAAAATGACCGTTGCTCCGTAAAAAGTCCAGGAAGCCCTTTTCCATCTTTTTCCACTCCAGCTCCTTGTAACCTCTACGAACCAGTGCGACACCCGCAAACCTGAAAACTACCAATTAACCCCATTTAAGTCCTCAAAGAAGCCGCGGAGACCACCTTCAAAGCTCTCAAAGCCCATTCATCCTTCTGCCGCCATCCAGAACACCATTTGGAAGTTAATTCACCTAAACTCCAGGTATTTGTGAACAAATTACCAGACCACCTTTCTAAATTTGAAAACGTTCATTCTTGAAGTATTTTAATTAAGTAAAATTAATTCAAAATTACTCTAAATTTAAAAGCTTGTGAACAAACCCTTTTGAGAGTTTCCAGTTTCTATTAGAACCCCTGAATAAACCTGTAAAGACAAATTCAAATCCATAAGAACTGAATTATGGCTGCCCCTTGTCGCCATGGATGTTTGACCTATCATAGCTCCCCATTTGGACCTTGACCACCTTCCCTTGGATAACAGGGATTTCCAAATCAAAGATACAACTACCCATATCCTCCTACTTAAAATCCATTGCTTAAGTAGGGACAGATACCTCAACCAACTGATGATATTGGCCTTTGGGAGTCAAATTTGCCGAAATACCAGTTTCTAGATGTGCATACTTTCCCAGAAATTGTCCATATGTGTCATGCCTGTTACATCCCCAGCCAAAGAGCTATAATGTCCCCTGACCAGAAAGTTATATTTACCATCACAACTGAATCAATCAATGAGATGTTACAAGTCCAACCAGGTCCAAACCTAACCCCATTGTCAATTGGGGATTTGTTAGACCAGTACTCCAAATTGAGTCTGTCTAGGTTAGCCCAAATATTCCAGACATTCATTGTAGAAGAGAAGCATATTCCCAAAGATCCCCCTCCATATGTTTCTACCTTTTTCTCTGATAGGGGGAAACAAATTGTGACTATGATATCATGTATTCTGGGCTATACCACTGATGAATTTGTTGATGAACTTTTCCTGGCCTTCATGTCCATTTACACCCCAAGACAACCTCATGTTGTTTTGTATGATTATGCCCAGTTCATAGTTGAAATAATGTATGAACAGTTCACTAGAATACATAATGAGAGAGTATTTAAATACTCATATGTTCTATACCATATGTTTTTATACTATCAGCCAGACAGATTTCCTTTCAGTCTCTACAAGCTTGATACTAGAGGCCAGCCCAGGTCTGTCATTTTTTGGACCCCACTTTTCCACAATTTCAAATCACCATATACCTATACATATTTCATTGATTCTTTTGTTCATCCAATCATGACCATACCGACAGGAAGCCTCCACCCAAAATAAGTCAAGAGATCAAAATGGTACTTTAGTTGTCTAAACAAAGTAAGGTTGGAGATTGATACCTTTACCAAAACAACACAGAGATAAGAATCTATGGTTGCCGGCTTGCACCATACAAAACTTCCCAAATACCTCCCAATGAGGTTATTTGCTCTAGAGTACTATAGACAAATAATGAACTCTGATGAGATCAATTTTGTCTCAGCTAAGAAAAGATCACAATTCAAAATCAAAACCAACCTAGGCCCCTTCATTTGCAATTCTAGAGAGGCAGGGGAGGAGGCAGACCAGATTTTGCAGCAAATGAAGTTCCAAAAGATTTTCATGTGGAGGTATGACCCCTAGGAGTTTATGACCAGATTGAGAAAGAAGGTCAAGTTGGGACCTTATATTCATCACCCTATACCAGAGATAGAAAGGTATGCCAATCAATCTAAGTGGGTGGAAAGCACTCTTGTAGATAGAGATAGTACAAAGGTAGATGTAGAGAATACCTTGATTGACTTAGAAATACAACTTGATGAGAGATCATTTTTGCAGGTACCTGAACATCTAGAAAGAACCATGAGCACTCCTCTTATCATTCAAACTCCTTAGAATGAAGAAAATAACCCCAAAAGGAGCAGAGAGGAACCCTCAAGTTCAGGAATGGGCACATCAAATATACAATATGAGACCAATTAGAGCAAAAGGCCTAGGCTAAATCTTGTTTAAGAGCAAGAAGACATAGAAAGATCGATAGAAATAACTGATACTAAGCTGGCCAGAAGTAAAGGCACAGGTCCATTTGGAGAAACTCAAGAACCATCCACATCACAAACTCAAATGTTGGAAAGGTAGCTCAGTGTAGAAGTATCCTCATTCAGTAGGCCTACTGATAAGGATAAGGATATAAAGAGATCAAGATGAGAAATGAGAAATTGAAGGCCCAAACTTATGCTCAGTATCTCAAACTCACATCTACCAATTAGACCAGGTTGATGTCAGCTTTCGACATCAAAGAGAGAAAACTACAGATGTCCTTCATAAAACCAACTGCACAATAGCCAAAGACATTAGCAGATTTCAGGAAAATTGACTTTGAGGTATTGGCAAGGGATATTCATCCCATTGACCAAATCGAATTACACAAACAGGTTGGATATATGATTTACTCCACCCTCATAGGTAAAGCCATAGTTGCTCATCAACTGCAAAATTCATTGACCAATATCTCAGCTCCATATCAGTTGGAGAAGGCCTCCTGACAGGCCAAGGATACTAGAATTAAGTCTTTTGAAGACTTATTGATTGAATTGGGACATGATCCCAAAGACATCAAAGCCACTAAACAACTGATAAAGAAGAAGAATGATGACATTGCAACACTTAAAAAACAATTGAAGATACCTCAGCTGCAGTATCCCCAAACACTAGAAGTTTTGGAGAACCAACCTAGACATGAAGAATTGATGGACTTAGTCCTAAAATTAAATGATCAGTTAAGAGAAACAGAGAAGGAATTGGACACTTTAATCCAATTGAAGTAGACTGATGTTGCCACTACATCTGCAAATTTCATCCCAACAGTCTCAACAACAGTCCCTTCCACATTAGAAGCCTATTGGCTTCCACAGCTCCTATGCCTACAACATAACCAATTTCAACATAGTCTACATCAGCAATAGGTGCATCAGGTGAAGAAGCAGCAAAGTTGGTCAAATCCATGGAGAAAATGTCCATACAAGCTATAGAGATGAATAAGCTGAAAGAAAAGGTGACAAGATTGGAAACAAATTGCAAGCTTTCCAAAATCATACACAAAGAAGCAGTGCAGAAAGCTGCCAGAATGAATGAAAGGTTAAAGGCCATGGAGAAAGATCTAACACTAAAGGAACCCCTTGGGCAACCCAAGGAACTATTATGGGCCAATATCATTAACTATGTCAATGATATTTGGCCATCCATTCAAGTAATTTTTGAACATATAGATCAAATAAAAATAGCTACAGAAGTTATCCAAAGAGTCAAGGAAGAATTAGGAGACATGCCTGAAGATGCTACCAGACTTATCCACTTCCTCAACAGTAAAAACAAGTATGAACTTCAGGAATTGGAAATAGAAGATAGGACAAAAACCACTTTGGAGGTGAGAAAGGTCCTTTCCAAGAGAAACTTAATGTTAAACTTGGAGGAAAAGTGTCAAAATATGCAGGTAGCAGTTGATATATTTATGGCCAAGTTTCAAATTTTGAGGGAGAAAGGGTTACCCAGTCCCTTGGTCATAAATGATAAGCTCATGACACAGCAAAATTATGATAGCAAAATCAAAGAACTAGCTAAAGAACAGGCCAGTACATCATCAATAAAGGCATTGCCAACAGGCAAGGTTCTTTACCAAACGTTTGAAAACTTGTTTTTCCTCCAACATGAGGTAAAACACTTATTCATCACTAAGCCTACCTTTACTAAGTACACCAAGGCAGATGAAATACATAGAAGGATGTTGAAAATCAAGTTACTTGATGTTGAATGGTGAGAAAAATTGACTGATTTACTATAAGAAAATGCAGTAAAAAGGTAAAAGCAAAACAGTGAGGTGAAAAGATAAAGACAGGTCAGCAAAGTCAGAGTATCAGTGTCAAAGAGTATCAGATGAAAACCTAAAGTGACTAAAGCCTCCAACGTGAAAGTTCAAACATCAAAGAGCATAAAGGGATAAAAATCAAACCATAAAGGCCAATAATAACACAATAAATTGGACAGCATGAAAGTAGTTCAATAGTTGTCTCTATCTTCTTGCAAGAAGATATTTTTATTTCCTAGATTAAATCTCAAGTTAGTTTGAGATATTTTGTAATAATTTTGTATAAATACTTCACAATTCAAAGTATGTAGGGTGGATTCTTAGACATTTCTATAGAAGTTTGGTCAAGAGACTGTAAAGCTATTGTATCATTGATTGAGCCAACAAGTTGGATTGATGAATAAAAACAAGATATTTCACAGGATTCATGTGTTGAGCGAAGTGCAGACAAGTATTTTCTCATGTTGTTGTTATCTTTCTTAAATTTTTTCCACAATCTTTAATGTATTTCTGAATCTGAATGCTATAATTGGAACAATATCTCAGAATTTGTTTAATTACACTCTGTTTTAACAGTTATGCTTATAAATGTTTTGAACTGATATTTAAGTTAAGGAATTCTTAATTTCTCCTTAGTTTAGGTTGTTTCTTGCTAATCCAGATCAAAGGATTCTTAATTTCCCTTTGCTTTTGATTACCCTCTATTCCTCGTTTATATCTCGATATGAGAATTCTTAATTGCTCTCTCACTCTAATTAAAACCATTTCACCCCCTGTCCCAAAGACCTGCACTTTACTCTGCTAGCTTGCCTTTTGAACATTCCCTTTAGTGAGTTGATCCAATTCTGCTACCCTTTTGTTGACTCCATTGCCCAATGGTCTAAAGACATCATTCTATCTATCTACTTCAAGGATTCCACCATCCAATCTTCAATAAAAAATAGAAAACCTCCAAAACATTCATAACTAGCTTGAAATCCCAGCAAACAAAGCTAAATCACATAGAGAGAGCCCTCTCTGAGCCTAGGTTGGCTAGAACCTATGCCCAAAAGTTGGTTTGTGGTTACCTCGGTCATTTTCTTTCTTCTAATAACTTTTAGAGAAATTTCTGAGTGATAACATAGTGGCAACTCCACTGGGGAAAGAACCTCCTCAGTCCTAATAAAGCTTTAAGAAAATTCTAAAGCTATATTTTAAGCTCTGAAAGTCGTTTGCTAGAAGTTATTCTGAAAAAATCTCACAAAAACAATTAATTTTTTTTGAAATTCTGGCTTCTAGGAAGATTCATTTTACTAGGGCTAATCGAGACCTAAACCTTGCCCTAGTGGTTAATAATCCCAACCTAATTTCAAGAAAATCTAAAAAAGAAGAAAGTTCAGTTAGCCAAATACCATTAGTTAAAGCTAATTCATGTCCTAATGAGTGGTTATTTTTAGAAGAACTTCCCCTTAATGTGCCATTTAATCTTTCATTATTTAGAACAAAATCTAAAAATGCAATCGATGAAACTGTTCTAAATCCTAATTTTATTGCAGACCTTGAAGTCCAAAAGGCCAACAAATCATTTGATGAATACATTCTGAAATCTCCACAATCATCCATTAATACTGCCACGACCCCTGAGCTTTTTGAACAATTGTCCATCACTTTGAGTTCACCATTGTTCCCTTCAACTTCATCAATAATAACTTCTGAAGTCCATTCTTCAACACCATTTCTACCTACACTCCCTCACCAACCTATTGTTACTAATTCATCATCTACTAGTCATGGTTCTTCATCCACTGCTGCATCATCTCCAAGTACCTCAATCCCACATCTTAGCCCCTCCCAACTGATGAGCCCCAATTTTGGTACAATTTGGGCTCATTTTTGGCCTATTTTGCTTGCTCAAACCATTCATTTTTATTGTTTATGCATACACTTCTTAGTTTATTCATGTTGTTTGTAGGAGAAAGGATAGGCACTTTATCTACGTAGCTAATGCATTGTGATTCCAGGTTTTGGCATTAAAAGGGAGCAAAAGACAACGAAAAGGTGGCAAGGAGACAACGAGTTGGCACTGCTGACGTAAGGAGAGGTTGTCCACGGTCTTGGGGGACATTCCTCGTGATCCTCACCAAGAACTCCGAGCCCCACTCCATCCTCCCTCCGAGCTTAATACACGGCCAGCTGTTCTACAGGAACAACAGTTCAAAACTGCTCTACAGGAAACAGCATTTATGACCATCCTACAGGATCAGCAGTTAAACTCTAGATTAAACAGCCGAGCTCCTAGAATCATGGATACTTGTTGGATCATCGTTTTGTATAAGTATAAAGGCCTTAGCCTTGGTTAGGTTGTTGAAACTCTCGTATTACTATTGTAATTTTGGAGCACAGCTCAAGTTTCGTTCTCTTTTGTAAGCCAATTTGGCATGTTATCAGATTATGAATAAAGAAGGCCAGTTTTGAGTTAGTTCTGAGTTTTCTCAAGGAGCTATAGCTCTCAGGTTAGGGCCCAACCTGAGAGCCATAGACCTCCTCAGTGTTGTAATGCATTTACAATTAGGTCCAGCACTTGAGTTTGTTTAGTTTCCTATGCAATTCGGATTTCCATCTTGTTAGTTTAATTGTTTTCATTAGCATAGATAGGACTGGTATGATGCTTTGCTTTCAGTATTCAAGTTTGATAGGTTGGTAGAATAAATCTCTTGGAGCTCCAACAAAAACAGGTTGTAAAGGCTCACTGCCATCTCACTGTTTGGGATTGGGGTGTAGACCATGATCAGCCACCAAAAAGAACAGCAGTCGTTTCATCTCCACGCAAGTTGCCACATGAACGTTTTTCATTAAGGATTTATTCATACATTCTCGACATTGATCCATACTGCACTCTCACGCATTAGTTTTATTGCTTGGTTTCCATTTTGGATTTATAGGTTTCATGGCATAATAGGTTAATGAATTCCTTGTTTTCATGCACAGGTCATTTGTTTTATTTACACTGCTTTTGCTCAAGAGATTTCCTTCGTCGTTTTCTTCATCCACCTGCAAGTTCTATTCACCCTCTATCTCACTCACGTGCCCTCCAACTCTCTCATTTCACGTACAACTCCATCTCCTTCACTCTCGTTGATTCCACCCTTCCAAAACATCAACCCATTGCATGCACCCTTCCTTCGTCTGACTTGCCATTTCCTAAGACATCATTAGGTCCATCTCCATCTCCCTTAGCCTCCCACACCACTCCAACACTCCATCAACTCCTAAAAACCTCCACGGCCAACCATCCTGTAGACATGCACAGCCATCCTGTAGAAAACAGAGTATCCTGTAGGATCCCCTGCAGCCTTCCTGTAGGAGGCCATTCACTTCGTTGCCGAGCTTCTGAACGTGAGGGACCTCTGTGGATGGGTGCTAAGGATCCTTAGGAACCTCTCCTAGCCTCCCCAACCTGTCCCACACTTTCCTTCCTTCTCCATCCCACCTGCACAATCAAACCCTAATTAGGCCAAGTTCACACTCATTCCACACACCTAAAGGAAAAACACAAAAACACATTTCTCATGATGCAAGTAGCTTAGACCCATGCGTTTACACTTGTTAGAGGTAATGACAGCATTCATAGGAGTTGCATCCACATTCTTTGCATTATAGAAGATAGACTAGTTAAATTAGGGTTTCATGGATTCACATGCTTTAAATTGCTTTTGATTCAGTTTGTCAAGCAGCGTAGCCTTCCTTTGAGTTAGCTTTCGTCCATCATTGATAAAGCTTCTTCTGTGAGCCTATAGAAGTTGGCTTAAGCCCTAGCGGACTTGTGCCAGCTGACCAAGTGACAGCTGCGACAAGGGCTAGTACTTGTGCATAGCACCGTCGCTTCCAAGTTTGTACGAACTGCCGGGTTGATAAAATTAAGAGACAGGAAGCCCAGGAGTTGTAGCATTATTGCTACAATACTGGAGCTCACCATCTTTTTGGCGCCGTTGCCGGGGAAGCGTCAGACTATTAGCACCTGTTGCTTTTCCTCTACTTTCCTACTCTTACCTTCTGCTAAGTAGTTTGCTTCATTTCCATTCTGCAAAAGTAGCATAGACTTTCCTGCTTTCCTAGACTAATCTTTCCTGCTTTCTTAGATTAGTATTTCCTGCTTTCCTAGATTAATCTTTCCTGCTTTCTTAGATTAGTATTTCCTGCTTTCCTAGATTAATATTTCCTGCTTTCCTAGATTAATATTTCCAATTCCGCAAATTTCATTTGAGTAATCTAGTTAGTTGTAGATCACTTTGTTTCAGTTTTGCTGGTACAAGGAAAAAAAACAAAAGCACTAAAAACAGAGAAGAGTCCTTTCCCTTTCATGCCTCGTAGGAACCGAGATAGATCAGGCAAATTCCTACCAAACACCCCCACCACATCACTAAGTCACCCTTCTCTCTTCTTTGGTGACAGTGACCCAGAGGAACCTATAGGTGAACATCCCGAGATATACCAAGACCCTATAGGAGAAGAAGAGTTAGAAACCACTCCATCTGAAGCCATGGCTGATAACAGGAGAGAAGATGAGAGAATAGAAGGAGCTTTCCCCATCCGAGAGACCAATGGGGATATGAAAATGAAAAACATTAGCCCCTCTGCCTTGCCTCACTTCCATGGACTGACCACTCAGGATCCTGATACCTTCTTGTTTGAGTTTGCTGTCCTTTGTCGAACCTATGACTATACTGAGGATGAGCAAAAGTTGAAGCTTTTCCCTTCCACTCTTAAGGATGCAGCACTACGCTGGTTCATGGGATTACCTGGGAATAGCATCACCACTTGGGCTCAGATGCAGCAAGCCTTCAATACCAAGTATAGGGATTATTGTAGGTCCAAGGAAACCAAGGGAGAGATCTTTCGAATGACCATGGGGAATGATGAGTCTTTAGAGGACTATGAGGAGAGGTTCCAACTTAGCTATAAACGGGCCAGATGCACACTTGACCCTGAATCCCTCAAGTTGGTTCTACTCCGAGGAGTCCCTGAAGATCTCCTAGACACCCTTCACATGTTAGCTGGGGGGACATTTACCAACTGCCTTATGAGGACATCAAGACTGTGTTTCGAAATCATTCCAGGGCAGCTACAAAACGAGGTAGAGGAAACCTCCTCTCCACCGGTGTCCCTTTCTCCAAACATGAGCTTACAAACCAATTAGAAGATCTTAAGAGTGAGGTGAGACATACCATTGCCATGCAGCTGGACACATTCAGGATCCAGCAAAAGAAAGAGGAAGCTGAGAGAGCCTTGGCTGTCTTCTGTCCTAGGTGCACCAGAAGACACCCTAAGAACGAATGTCCATTGCATTCGGTCGAAGTGTGTTTCGTTTGTGAGGAGGACCACCCAACAAATCAGTGTCCAACCTTGCCTGGGTTTAAAGCCATGTACCAAGGAACTGAAGCCCCCACTGAACCTCTCTACTTCATCAACCAAAGGAGGCCTCAAGGATCTAGACCTTATCAGCAGGGGATGCAAGGGGCATCTCAAGCTTATTACAACCCCAACCACTTGACTCCCATGCCTTCCTGGGGTCCCCCTGCTCATCCTTCCTGGTCCATGCCTCCTCCATGGTCTTATCCACCTCAGTACCCTACTCAACCTACTTCTCACCCATATCACTCACATACCCAGTCGCAGCCTCAATGGAGTGCTCCTCAGTCGGGGTGGAGGCCCCAATACAACACTCCTCCTGCCATTTTGCCTCCACCACCAGTTCAACCTCAGCCTTTACCTCCTGCTCCTCCAAGGCAACCTCAGATGCCTGCTCAACCGAACCCGAACCCCAACAATAGATAGGCTCAGCAGGTATATACTGGGGAGACCTCATGCCCTACCTATGCTGTGGAGATCCAGGAGATCAATCTTAGATCTGGAAAGACTCTTCCAGATCGCCAACCTCCTCCCCCAGAGGATGAGGAAACCCATCAGGAGAGTGAACCAAAGCCTACTCCACCCTTTCCTGAGAGACTAACAGCCACCACACAACCGAACCCAGAAGAAGATGAGCTTTTGGGTGAGCTCAAACAGTTGTGTGTAAAAATCCCACTTCTCCAAGCCATCAAGGATGTGCCAATATATAACAAGCTGATTAAGGAGAAGTGTTTCAAACACCGAGGCAGACGGAAGAAAGATGCCTCAACTATCAATGTCATAGGACAACTGTCCGACCTTATGCTAGGACAAGTCATCTGCCCAAAGTACCTAGATCCTGGAAGTCCTGTAGTAGATGTACACATCAATGGCACCATTATCCCCCACACCTTGATTGATCTGGGGGCAGCCATCAATGTGATGACCAGGGATACCATGCTTAAACTCAATCTTCAGGGTTCCTTGAGAAAGACCTCGACAGTACTGCAGTTAGCAGATCGCTCCACCGTGACTCCCGAAGGGATTGTGGAGGATGTCTTGGTCTCAATTGATTCTTGGGAATACCCTGCGGATTTCCTGGTCCTGCAACCAAAGGCCAAGCTTACTGGATATCCTCTCATCTTGGGAAGGCCTTGGTTAGCTACTGCAGATGTTTACATAAGTTGTCGGGCAGGAAACATGACCATCAAGAATGGTCCCATGTCCAAGCAGCTAGTCCTATACCCTCCTGCCCAACCCTCTTTAGAGCATGATTTACCACTCTGGTTGGAGGACGGAGAGGAAGACGAGGTGTACTCTGCACCTCTGTGCACCCTAGATACCGCTAGAAGAAATTCTCCTACCGAGGATGATTTAATTGAGACCCTGATCCAGAATCCACCTTCCAGTGCACTATCTTTAGAGAAGTTGGTGGAGGATGCCCAAGCTAGCACCTTAGTGGACCTTTGTACAACCAACCCTGTCACTCCCAGAGTCAAAAGTGTGGAGTTCGGCCCTGAGAGAGCGTTAAAGATCAGCTCGTCTCTATCTCCTTCCCAGGAGAAGGAGTTGTGTAGCCTATTGGCCAGCCACTTAGATGTTTTTGCTTGGAGCTATAAGGAGATGAAAGGAGTCCACCCCTCGGTCTGTACCCATCATATATACATCAAAGAGGATTGTAAACCAGTTAGGCAACCCCAGAGGAGAATGAATCCAGCCCTTAAGGACATTTTCAAGGAAGAATTGCAAAAACTGTTGGATGCCGGATTCATTTACCCCATCTCAGATAGTGAATGGGTGTCCCCTCTAGTGTTGGTTCCCAAGAAGAATGGGAAGTGGAGGATCTGTGTAGATTACCGGGAGCTGAACAAAGCTACCAAGAAGGACCATTTCCCTCTACCTTTCATAGATCAAGTGTTGGATGGACTGGCAGGAAAGAAGTTTTTCTCTTTCCTGGATGGGTTCAGCGGGTACAATCAAATCCAAATCAGCCCGGAAGACCAAGATAAGACCACCTTCACTTGTCCTTGGGGTACCTTTGCCTACCGAGTCCTTCCCTTTGGGCTATGCAATGCTCCTGCTACTTTTCAGAGAGCTGTCTTGAGCATCTTCTCGGAGTTGGTCCATGATGCAGTGGAAATCTACATGGATGACTTTACCCCTTATGGGGCCAACTTCCAGGAAGCATTGTCCAACTTGGGAAAGGTCCTAACCAAGTGCATCGAGATGAACTTGTCCCTTAGCCCTGAGAAATGTGAATTCCTAATGACTGAAGGGACAGTGCTAGGCCATACCATTTCTTCTCAAGGATTGCAGGTGGATCCTAACAAAATTTCTCTCATCAAGAGGGTTCCACCTCCTCAAAAAGTAAGGGATGTCCGAAGTTTCTTGGGATTAGCAGGATACTACCGGAGGTTCATTAAAGACTTCGGCAAGTTAGCCTCACCATTGTTTGGTTTGTTGGCAAAAGATGTGGATTTTAATTGGACTGACGATTGTCAGAAGAGTTTGAATGAATTAAAAGACAAGTTAGTGTCAGCTCCAATCCTAAGGGGTCCAAACTGGGCCCTACCTTTCCACATCCACATTGATGCCTCGAACAAAGCCATAGGTGCAGCCTTAGGACAAGTTGAGCAAAAACTTCCATATGCCATTTACTTCATTAGCAAAAACTTGTCCAAAGCAGAGCTGAATTACACTGTAACCGAGAAGGAATTCTTAGCTGTGGTTCATGCACTGAACAAGTTTCGACATTACATTACTGGTTACCAGACTTTTGTACATACTGACCATGCTGCTATTAGATACTTGATGAATAAACCAGATGTGAATGCTCGTATTATTAGATGGTTACTTTTATTGCAGCAGTTTGATCTAACCATTGTTGATAAACCAGGAAAAGAAAATGTTGTTGCTGACTTCTTGTCTAGATTGGATTTGTCTGCAGATGAAGATGGGACGGTGGATGACCAGATGCCTGATGAGCATCTGTTTGCTATCTCAGTACTCTCTCCATGGTTTGCTGATATAGCAAACTACCTTGTTTCAGCTCAGTTCCCTCCGCACCTCTCTTCAAAAGAGAAGAGCAAAATCATCAGAAAGAGTGCCTCATTTACATGGATTGGGGGCAACCTGTTCAAGCTTGGCCCCGATCAGATCTTAAGGCGTTGTGTAAGGGAGGAGGAAGTCTTTGACATTCTCCTCACCTGTCATGATGGGCCTTGTGGAGGACATTTTGCATCAAAGAGAACTGCCTTCAAGATCCTGCAGGCAGGCTACTATTGGCCCACACTTCATTAAGATGTCAGAAGATATGTTAGCCAGTGTGACCAATGCCAAAGAATGGGGAAACCGACCCAAAGGGATGAGATGCCTCTCCAACCTCAAGTGACTCTCGAGCCATTTGAGAAGTGGGGCATGGACTTTGTGGGCCCAATCAATCCCTCTTCGAGGCAGAGATCCTACATCATTGTGTGTACTGACTACTTGACAAAGTGGGCAGAGACTAAAGCAATCAAAGCAGCAACAGAAGAAAAGGTGGTCGAGTTCTTAAGAGAGAACATCTTCTACAAGTTTGGCTACCCAAGAGAGCTGGTGACCGATCAAGGGAGCCAGTTCACCTCCAACTTGGTTGAAGATCTATTAGCTCATCACAAGATCAAGCATAGGACTTCCACCCCCTATCATCCTCAAGCAAATGGGCAGGTGGAAGTCACCAATAGAGCTCTAGAAGGGATCTTGACCAAAGTGGTGAACAGCAGCAGAAAAGACTGGGCAGATCGCCTAGTTGAAGCCACATGGGCTTACAACACCACTTGGAAGACCACCACCGGTTTCACACCTTATGAGCTGGTCTATGGGAAGAAAGCTTTACTGTCCATTGAGTTTGAGTATAACACTTTGAGGTTGGCAGCTCAGCTGGACCTAGATCTCAGCCATGCACAGCAAGAAAGGTTATTGCAGCTGAATGGACTGGATGAACACCGCATGCAGGCCCTCCTTCACTCAGAAGTGGTTCAACTTCAGAGGAAGGTGTGGCATGACCAACATCTCCATGACAAGCAATTTCAGCCGGGAGATTGGGCTTTGTTGTATGATTCCAGATTCAAAGATTTCAAGGGGAAGTTGAGAACCAGATGGCTAGGACCATATGTGGTGGAACAGTACCATGACAATGGATCTGTCCTCATTCGAACCATTGATGAGGAATCCATTCCCATGCTTGTCAATGGGCACCGATTGAAGATCTATAGAAGACCTCTCTCAAGACAAGAGTTTATCAGCACTATGGAGAAATCTGTTTTGGTCATAGAGAAGGGTTCTGCCTCCGCTTTGGGCATACCCTGAAGGATCTAAAACACAAAAAAAAAAAGAAAAAAAAAAAAGAAAAAAAAAGAGAAAAAAAAAGATCCTTGGGTGAAAACCTCTCTGAGGCGCCCAAGGCAGGCAGTAGGGGTGAAAACCTCATTGAGGCGCTCCTATTGTCTTTCGAAAAAGAAAAGAGAGGAAAATAAAGATCCTTTGGTGAAAACCTCTCTGAGGCACCCAAGGCAGGCAGTAGGGGTGAAAACCTCATTGAGGCGCTCCTATTGTCTTTCTAAAAAAAAAAAAAAGAAAAAAAAAGAAAAAAGAAAGAAAACAGGAAAAAGCAATCAGCACAATAAAAGGTTTGCATGCAGATGTTCTATGGAGGAGAAGAAGCCTCTCCACTCCAAGCCAGGGGCCTTCATCATGCTAGCAAAGGATGTCATCAGCACCTCCTCCAAGAACAGCAATGTTTTTTAAGGTATGTGCAATTATTATCATGCTTTGGATCTTCTACAGGAAAATGCCAAATTTCTACAGGAAGCTCTGTGTTCTACAGGAAACTTCCTGTAGAAGGTTACGATGGCCGAAATGTGTTTCAAATGAAGATCTAGCGACTGAGGAGTGGATTGAATGCATGCATGCCAATGATGGCACCCCTGAACATTGCCATTATCGTCCTCCACCATCCTCGTCGCCATGCAACCAAGATCCCTGCAGCAGCACAACAAAGTAATCAGTTCTCGTGAGAAAGCGTCTGTCAAAGAAAAACTAAGCACCGAGAACCATACCACATCCACGTTGATACATCAGAAGCGCTGGGATCGTGATCGAGAAGCCAGAACCGCCAGCATGCAGCATACACCCGAGGAGAAAGAACGGTGACAAGACCCCTCGCGGGGATCCTGTAACAGTTCAACCTGCTCAAGTGAAGACCGTTCACAGCACCGCCATCTGAGATCAAACACGGGCGCATGAATGCAGAACCATTCACTCCATCGCCAGCATCCTGTAACCACGAGCCTACAGGAATGTGCAGCCACAGGCGGCAGGTAGATCCATCGCTAAAAAAAACTGGAAATCATGTGCAGCCGCGCGCAGGTAAGTGTTCTAATCCTTCTCTCCATCAAACTGCATGATTATTACTTCGATTTGTTTTGCATGGCATAAAGGTGAATGGTTGAGCGGCCTAAAGGCCAGTGATTGGCCACGTCGGTTAGTAAAGGGTTAGTCAGAGGACGAGGTGGCAGCCACGACGAAAGAAACACGCAGCAAGCACGTGAAGATCAGTCCCGTCAACCGAGAAGTGAAGTTTAACCGAAAAGGGCGGCGGCAGATCTGTGGGAATGAATGCGGCAACAAACGAATGTGCAGGCGGATGATGGGTGACGTCACCCAACGGTCCGGCGGGGACAGCTCACCCCCGCGCCATGAGCTGCGCTGATTCAAAATCTAATCGGCTCGATTAAGCGTGTATCTCCATCAACCTCACTTCAAAACTCGAGTAGATCCTCTGCTTACCTCTGCATGTTGATACGCCGAGCTCTCGGCTACCTAAACGCTGGTAAAGTACCTCTCGACCGCCAGCCAACTAAAGCTCTTCCCGAAGCCTGCGCACTGCTCCTACAGGAACGCCGTCCTACAGGAAGCAGTTTCTACAGGAACGCGGCTCTACAGGAAGGTGAAGTCTTCACGTAAAAAAGGTGGCAGAAAAGAGGTAACCCTGCAACTCCTTCCGCAATTGGTTTTTTAAAGGTGGCAAGGCCATTAGTCACAGTGTGGTCATAAAGAATTGGATTGCCGTGCCTATACTATCGCTCCTACAGGATAGCTGTATAATCAAACTGTGGTCTGAAAATTCATTGCATGTTCTGTCTTTAAGACCGAATTTCCTGTGTATCCACCACCTCTGGTATAAACCACTGTGTTCATCATGCCTGGTGGGTTTATCAGGCGAGAGCCCACTAATTCAAATGCATTAAGGAGAAACCCGGCAGTGGTTGAGCTCTTCACTAGAGCACAATGGATGCCTTTCTGTGATAAACTACAGGGCTACGATGATGAAGTAGCCGAGGAATTTTTGCGGGCTCTGCAGCCTAAATCACAGACATTGGCCACGGTAACCTTCAGAGGTCTCAGCCTCAAACTCACCCCAGAGCATATCAGTCGGATTACAGAGCTGCCCATGGGTCTGCCGTGGGACAAAGAAGAGCGGAAGCAGAGCCAGCAAGCAAAGAAGGAGTTCTTCCCACCGGAAGAGTCATTCACCGAAGACAAAAATGGAGTCAAAAGGGCAAGCCTGTTGCCGCCATGGAACGAAGTCAGTCTACAAATTATGAAATATATCACCTGTGAGGGTCGATATAGCATTGTATATGCGTATCACTTCAGGCTGCTTAACGAACTAAAACACCAGATTGACCTCCCTGCAGCACAGAGGTTGAGCATTCCTTACTTTCTACTACAGTCCTTAATGGAGTGTTCCACCAAGCTCAAGGACGGAATTCCGGACCAGATAGCCCACCATGGGCTAGTCAAGCTCCTCGTGGAGGATGCTCTCCGCTCATATAAAGTCCCCCTCGCTTGGGAATCATTTAGGGACTTATCAAGAACGGGGAACATAAAAATGTTGCTTGAAGAAGCGGAATCCTCTAACGGAGGAGAAGAAGAGCCAGCAGCCGGGAGTAAGAAAGGAAAAAGCCAAAAAGTTCCGGCTCCAGCACAGAAGAAAGAACGAAAGAAGAAGAAAGAAGGAAAAGATGACGGAGTCAAAGAGGACACCCCCATCCTATCAGCAAGGGAAAAGAGGTTGAAGAGCAGGGCAGTCAAAGCTGAGGTGGCCCCTGCCAGCCCAAGCACCTTGTCAGCTTCTGCAGTCAAAGCCAAAAGCAAAAGCCACGCAGCAAGACAAGAGAAGGTGGTGGGAGTTGCATCTGCAGGAACGCAACCACAGGCTTCTACAGGAAGCCCGAAAACACAAACACAGGCCTCTACAGGAAGCCCGAAAACAAAGACAAAGGCTTCTACAGGAAGCCCGACAATACACCCACAGGCTTCTACGAGAGGCCCGAAGGTCATTGAGAAACAGCCTCCTATAGAGAGCCCGAAGACAAGGAAAGAATCTTCTACAGGAGGCCCGGAAGCGGGCAAAGCAGGGTCTTCCACAGGAAGCCTGAAATCTAAAAAGGAGGGACCCTCTACAAGGAGCTCCGAGAGAGAAAAACATAAGAAAGAGAAGGCTGACATCCTCGATAAGGAGGCAGCAGTGGCACTGGCTGCCCTCATCACACCTCCAAAACCGAAAGAGAAAAGGGAGAGGGAGACCCCTCTGCCACCTGAAGCCAGGAGAAGCAAGCGGATGTCCCCGAGCAAGCCACAGCCTTCACCCAGCGGCCATACCACTTCAGGGGATGTACCTACTTCACCCAGTGCAAGAACCCCCTCTAAACCATCAGCTACCCCCGGAAAGGGGAGCCCAAAAATAACTTCCTGGACACGAAAGATAGGCCAGTCGCCTTCTGAAGCCCGGCTCAAGGAAATAGAAAAAGGGAAGGAAGCATCACCCTCATCACCATCAGGGGCAGAAAAGGCAGGGCCATCAAAAGCAGAAAAGAAACAGCCTGTTCCGGTCCCGAGTCCTCGGCCAAGGACAAGGAGCAGGGGCAAGGTTGCTCAAGGATGAGCAAATGGTTCAGCTGGGGGGTGATGATGAGCCCCAATTTTGGTACAATTTGGGCTCATTTTTGGCCTATTTTGCTTGCTCAAACCATTCATTTTTATTGTTTATGCATACACTTCTTAGTTTATTCATGTTGTTTGTAGGAGAAAGGATAGGCACTTTATCTACGTAGCTAATGCATTGTGATTCCAGGTTTTGGCATTAAAAGGGAGCAAAAGACAACGAAAAGGTGGCAAGGAGACAACGAGTTGGCACTGCTGACGTAAGGAGAGGTTGTCCACGGTCTTGGGGGACATTCCTCGTGATCCTCACCAAGAACTCCGAGCCCCACTCCATCCTCCCTCCGAGCTTAATACACGGCCAGCTGTTCTACAGGAACAACAGTTCAAAACTGCTCTACAGGAAACAACATTTATGACCATCCTACAGGATCAGCAGTTAAACTCTAGATTAAACAGCCGAGCTCCTAGAATCATGGATACTTGTTGGATCATCGTTTTGTATAAGTATAGAGGCCTTAGCCTTGGTTAGGTTGTTGAAACTCTCATATTACTATTGTAATTTTGGAGCACAGCTCAAGTTTCATTCTCTTTTGTAAGCCAATTTGGCATGTTATCAGATTATGAATAAAGAAGGCCACTTTTGAGTTAGTTCTGAGTTTTCTCAAGGAGCTATAGCTCTCAGGTTAGGGCCCAACCTGAGAGCCATAGACCTCCTCAGTGTTGTAATGCATTTACAATTAGGTCCAGCGCTTGAGTTTGTTTAGTTTCCTATGCAATTCGGATTTCCAGCTTGTTAGTTTAATTGTTTTCATTAGCATAGATAGGACTGGTATGATGCTTTGCTTTCAGTATTCAAGTTTGATAGGTTGGTAGAATAAATCTCTTGGAGCTCCAACAAAAACAGGTTGTAAAGGCTCACTGCCATCTCACTGTTTGGGATTGGGGTGTAGACCATGATCAGCCACCAAAAAGAACAGCAGTCGTTTCATCTCCACGCAAGTTGCCACATGAACGTTTTTCATTAAGGATTTATTCATACATTCTCGACATTGATCCATACTGCACTCTCACGCATTAGTTTTATTGCTTGGTTTCCATTTTGGATTTATAGGTTTCATGGCATAATAGGTTAATGAATTCCTTGTTTTCATGCACAGGTCATTTGTTTTATTTACACTGCTTTTGCTCAAGCGATTTCCTTCGTCGTTTTCTTCATCCACCTGCAAGTTCTATTCACCCTCTATCTCACTCACGTGCCCTCCAACTCTCTCATTTCACGTACAACTCCATCTCCTTCACTCTCGTTGATTCCACCCTTCCAAAACATCAACCCATTGCATGCACCCTTCCTTCGTCTGACTTGCCATTTCCTAAGACATCATTAGGTCCATCTCCATCTCCCTTAGCCTCCCACACCACTCCAACACTCCATCAACTCCTAAAAACCTCCACGGCCAACCATCCTGTAGACGTGCACAGCCATCCTGTAGAAAACAAAGTATCCTGTAGGATCCCCTGCAGCCTTCCTGTAGGAGGCCATTCACTTCGTTGCCGAGCTTCTGAACGTGAGGGACCTCTGTGGATGGGTGCTAAGGATCCTTAGGAACCTCTCCTAGCCTCCCCAACCTGTCCCACACTTTCCTTCCTTCTCCATCCCACCTGCACAATCAAACCCTAATTAGGCCAAGTTCACACTCATTCCACACACCTAAAGGAAAAACACAAAAACACATTTCTCATGATGCAAGTAGCTTAGACCCATGCGTTTACACTTGTTAGAGGTAATGACAGCATTCATAGGAGTTGCATCCACATTCTTTGCATTATAGAAGATAGACTAGTTAAATTAGGGTTTCATGGATTCACATGCTTTAAATTGCTTTTGATTCAGTTTGTCAAGCAGCGTAGCCTTCCTTTGAGTTAGCTTTCGTCCATCATTGATTAAGCTTCTTCTGTGAGCCTATAGAAGTTGGCTTAAGCCCTAGCGGACTTGTGCCAGCTGACCAAGTGACAGCTGCGACAAGGGCTAGTACTTGTGCATATAGCACCGTCGCTTTCAAGTTTGTACGAACTACCGGGTTGATAAAATTAAGAGACAGGAAGCCCCAGGAGTTGTAGCATTATTGCTACAATACTGGAGCTCACCACCAACTTACAGCAATGGCAAACAGATATGCTTCGCTTATTTTACCTGCCCAACTTGGTGCTATGCCTGCAGACTACCAATGTAAAATTGTCCAATTTGATGGCACAGGACATTACATTGCATAGCAACACGTCAACAAGATGACAGATTACTTTGAGTGGCACAAAATTGACACAGATAATGTTCAAATGAGATTGTTCACCCAGACTTTAGTTGGTGATGTTAGGAAACAGTTCAGAGCATTGCCTGCTAATAGTATTGATAGTTTAGATATGTTTTACCAACGATTTTTGAACAAATGGGAAAAGAAAAAGAATCCCCTACAAATCCTTTCAGAATATGAAAATATTAGAAGAGGGCCTAATGAAACTGTTCAAGATTACTGCACTAGATTCAATAATATATATAACGCAATCTCAATTAACCTTAGACCTCCACTAGACTTAGCATTAATAAAGTTCCCTAATGGTTTTGACATAGATATGCCATACCAACTTAGGGAAAGAAACCCCCCAACCTTAGAAGAAATGCAAAGTGTAGCAGTTTGAGTAGAAGCTAATTTGTTAGCTAAAAGGGCTAGAGTTAGAAATGAAAGGAGAGGAACTGCAAAGGATGAAGCTTCACCAACTGACGTTAAAATAGATAGTTTATCCAAAAGTATGGAAAGACTAACGGGTAGAATAGAGAGCATGGAGAGGAAACCCCAATGGGATAATCAACAAGCACCTCTAGTTAGAAACCCAAATTTTAGAAAAAAACCAAAACATTGGGAAAAACGGACTAGATCAGAACATAAGGCCTCCTTTTCAAGAAAATTTTGCAGATACATCCCATCCAAAAGATCCAAAGCAAGATACACAAATTAGCCTAATGGGAATAAATTATGAGGACACTGTTTTTCTAACCCAAGATGAGCAGGAATTGTATATGTTGCAGCAATTACAGGTACAGTCTAGGGAATCATTTGATTACAAATAGGGATATGATTTTGCCATCTTCGAAGTTCATAAATAGTATAACCTAAGAAGCAAAAAGAATGTTGATGTCCCTGACCAAACTAAGAAAATAGTACAAAATCAACCCAAGAAAATAAAACAAGCCACTGTTTTGAAGATCCTCCAAATTCTCCCTAGGCAGAACCCAAATCCTTCTAGACCAACAATTGTAGACATAACATCTGATCAACCTTCTGTTGATTAACCATCCACTTTGATTCCACCTAAGGGACCATTGAACAAAGCTCAAAACATCAGATTTGAAAATCCACATAAGGAGGTCCCTAATAAAGGAAAAGATGACAAGCCTACTCAAATCCCCGCTGCAAAAATTCAAAACCTTCAAATAGAAAAAGTATCTTTGCCATTCAATTTGGCAGAAGAGATAGAAAAGCTAAAAATTTCAGTTCCTTTAACAGAACTAATCAAGAATGAAACTTATAAATCACAGATAACCCAGACCTTAAACATTGCTGAAAATGAGGACTTGGTCAACTTATTTGATGACCAACCAGAACTCATATTTGGTCCAGATGTTAATGGCAAACCATTATAAGGAAGAGTTCCACCTTTTTACATTAGCCTTAGTATCCATGACAAAATTCTACACAATGCAATGTTGGATTATGGGGCCTCTCACAATTTAAAGCCCAAATCAGTGATAGAGAAATTAAACCTAGATATTAAAAGGATTTACAAAGACTTATTCTCATTTGACTCCAGTCAAGTACAGTGTCTAGGATTGATTAAAGACCTATGTGTCACTTTAGTCCAATATCCTGCCAAAAGCATCCTTATGGATATTGTAGTTACTGACATCCCACCAAAGTATGGCATGCTGTTATCCAGATCATGGGGATCTAAACTTCAGGGATTCTTACAACTAGATATGTCATATGCAACAATCTCTGTTTTTGGACAACCTAAGAAACTATACTGAGAAACCTTAATGAAATATATGGTAAGTAGCCAGGATCGGTCTCAAAACGTTCCCATCTACTCCATACACTCAGATATCGATTCTTTTATCCTGTATAATGCTAATCAAACATAAGAAAAAAATTTAGGTGGTACTAATACAGAACCAAAATAAATTGCAGTCTCTACACAAAGTGAAATTGACCAGACTACAAAGTTGTTCAATGAACTAGATGGTCAAATTGTTATAAATGATGAAAAATTTGTTGCACCAGATAGTGTACATATAGATCATGAGATGTTATGGAATTTTTAATTTGATGGATCAGTTAATAGGTTAGGAGCAGGAGCAAGAGTGTGGATATATAATTTGGAAAATGATTACTCAAAAGGCCATGCATATAGATTTAATTTTAAATGTACCAATAATATGGCTAAGTATGAAGCATTAATTTTAGGTTTTAAGTTAGTTAGGAATCTAGGAGCTAAACGAGTTTCTATCATGGGAGACTCCGAACTAATTGTAAAACAGATTGATGGTGTATATATGACAAAAGACCCTAGATTAAGTTGTTATAGGGGAACTATCATAAAAATACTTAACACTTTCCTAGACACAAAGCTTGTAGTAATCCCTAGAAAACAGAACATGCAAGCTCATAGTTTAGCAATTTTTGCCAGCACCTACAAATTTTCCTTCTAGCCCAACCATCAGTACACTGCTAAAGTTAAGCATAGACATGCAATTCTAGAAAATTTGAAGAATTGGTAAATATTTTCTGATGATAAACAGATAAATAACTTTTTACTTTCAAAAGAAGAATTATAAATAACAATATATATATTGATACATCAATAGAAGGTGATGAACTAGATAGACTCAACCCAAATAAATTTACCAAACTAGATGTACATAAATTAGAGCAAATTGAGGTCTTTTACCATATCAAAAAACATAGTAGGGGCGGGGAGGTAGCTCTGAGAAGCTAGGGTTTTGGACTCAGGGTTCCATGGCGAGGAACGTAGGGGGAGTGATGTTCCCTCCTATAGTCAAGCAGTCACAGAAGGAAGTAAGGACGCAGTAAAGAAGCATTTCAAAAAACCTCTGGAGAAGATTTCAAAAGCACGAAGCCAGGGGACATCTGGAAGAAGTAGACATCAGGATTAGGAAGGGAACCAATAGGAAACAAGTAAAGAAAAGGAGAATGGAGGCAGCAGTGAAAGACCGGCTTCCATAAGGACAACTGGGGTCTGCAAACCCAAGTCAGGCATTATTCCCTGGGTCATATTGAGCGACCCAGTGATACAAGCACATAGGGATCATATGACAGAACATGCAATCATATGCAAGTTCATGGGGTTATGGCCGACGGAGAGGGTGTTACATGTCTGGATAAGGAGCCATTGGAAGCCAAAGGGAGAAATACATTTACATCTGGGTTCTAAGGGCTTTTTCACAGTAGTGTTCACAAGCCTAGAGGACAAAGACAAAGTGTTTGAAGGGGGGTCCTATTTCTATGCTGCGGCAGGACTCTACATGTGGCCATGGATGATGAACTTTGTCCCAGAACGTGAAACATTCACACCGGTACTGGTTTGGATTAGACTATACACCCTTCCTCTAGATTATTGGTTATCAGAATCTTTGAAAACCATAGGCATCAAGCTGGGGCATTTTCTAAATATCTCAGAGGCAACTCTGAAAGGAAGATATACCTCCTTAGCCCGAATATGTGTGGAAATGGATCTATCTAGAGCCCTTCCGGAAGCGATAATTTTAGAAGTATATGATGAAGAATGGGTGCAGACTGTGGACTATGAGCACATACCGTTTAGGTGCCACAAATTCCATGAACATGGGCATCTATATAGAGACTACCCAACAATCAATAGGAAAGGTAACCAAAAAACCACTATGGAGAGAGATCATGAGGGTTTCACCAAGGTTGGGAGCAAAGGGAAAGGGGGAAACGTCCACACAAGAAGGTAAATGAGGATAAACATACAAGACACAATAGCTTCAAGATCCTGGAGGAAGAAGAGGGGAACAAGGATACAGTCTAGGACATGGAGAAGGTAGCAAAGAATTTGGATAAGGTAACTAACATGGAGGACATCACGGTAAACAATCAACAAAAGGATGATGATCTACCAAGCTTGATGGAGATCATTTGGAACCAGAAGATGACTCTAAGTGAAGTGGGAACAGAGGACCATGAGCTACAGGAGATACTGGATAGGGAAAATCTAGATCTAGAGAAATTTCTGGAACAAGGAAAAAACATAGGTGTGGACTCCCTACCAAAAGAGGATTATGATAGAGTACAACAACGCTTTCTATGGAGGTCACAAACAAAGGGAGATGGAGTCAAAAGGATTCATGAAAGCAAGGATCCTAGTGGGATCAAGATGGAGAATTCACAGGCACAATCTCCAAAGAACTTAGGTAGGAAAAGAGGAAGAAAGAGACCGAATGAGCTACTGAATGAATGTGGGAAACTATTGATTAACTCAGGTAAGATGAAAGATCTTACCAGTTATTCCTTTACTAACCTTTCTTAATGAAGCTCACAACCTGGAACATTAGAGGCATAGGGAATAGAAGGAAACAAAGAAATCTTAGTAACAAAATGAAAGAAGAAAAACCAGACATGGTTTTTATTCAAGAGACAAAATGTTCGATGGACAAGATAAGAGATATTCATAATAAGTGGTTAATCAAATATGAGTATTTAGAGGTTAAGGCAAATAACTCAGCGGGGGGGATTCTCACATTGTGGGATCCATAGAAATTTGGAATCCTGGATGCTGAAGCATCCAAGAACTATCTCTCCTTGATATGTCAACCTGTACGGAATAAGGAGATATACATGATTATAAATGTTTATGGACCTCAAAAGCAAGTAGACAAACTCAAGCTTCTCACCTCCCTGGAGGATCTAAGAGCAAGACATCCCATTTTTCCCTAGATCGTTGCAGGAGGTTTCAATATGATAAGATCTTTTTAAAAAAAAAGGAGGCACTAGACAGCTAGGCAGAGACTCCATGGCCTTCCAAAACTTCATTATGAACATGGGACTAGTGGACACCGAAACAATTAATGGAACCTTCACTTGGAACAACAAAAGGGGAGGGGCTTCTCAAGTTGCTTCCAAACTTGATAGATTTATTATTTCAGAGGACCTCCTTCTCACAGGACCCGCCATGACAGTCTCCATTCTGCCCTTTGGAGGTTCGAATCATTGGCCTATACAAATGGAAGCCACCTTCATGAGCAAACCGAGAAACAGACCTTTCAGGTTTGAAAATACCTGGCTCTCACACCCTAAATTCACTAGTAACATTGATAAATGGTGGAGAGAGGAGCTGAATATTCAGGGTACAAAAATGTTCAGATCCAGCAGAAACTTAAACATATCAAATCCCGTCTTAAAGCTTGGAACAAAAAGGAATTTGGAGATATCTTCAAAGCCAAAAGAGAAACTGAGCAGAAGCTCCAGGAGATCAATTAAATCAACATCACAGAGGGCTTCACCGAAGAGCGGCAAAAACTGACTGACTCTCTGCAGGAAGAACGGGAGGATCAATGCTTACAAGAGGAAATTTTTTGGAGGCAGAAATCAGGGATACAATGGATTAGAGAGGGAGAATGAAATACAAAATTCTTCCATAAATCCACTATGGCGCACAGGGCACACAATAGAATCACTAAGATCAAAGATTCTCAAGGTATTGAGCTTGTATCTCACAATGATATGGAATCGGTCCTAGTACAACACTTCTGCAATATTGCAAAGGAGCCACTGGAGGACAAATCTAGGGTCATTAACCATTTCACTCAGTACATCCCTCAGCTGGTTACCGGAGAGGACAACCATAATATCAACAGGCCAATATTGGAAGAGGAGGTCAGTGAAGTGATTAATGAAATGCAGAATGGTAAAGCACCAGGCCTGGATGTATTCAATGTAGACATCTTGAAATCCTGCTGGGAAACTGTCAAACATGATATCCTCGAGGTTGTGGAAGACTCAAGAAGATCCAAAAAGGTACTGAAGGCTCTGAATGCATCCTTCATAGCTCTTATCCCAAAGCAGGAAAATGCCATGACTCTAGAGGGTTTTCAACCCATATCCTTATGTAATGTGGTGTATAAAACTATTTCCAAAGTAATAGCTAATCAACTCAAGCCACTTCTACCCTTTCTCATCTCGGAGGAGCAAACAGGCTATGTGAAGGGAAGACAAATCCTCAAAAATATCATCCAAGCTCATGAGGTGGTACACTCTCTCAAAAGCAACAAACAAGTTGGTATGATCATTCAATTGGACCTAGCAAAAGCTTATGACAAATTAAGCTGGTCTTACAAAAGAGAAATTCTAAAAGCCTATGGTTTTGACCAGAATTGGATAAGGTGGGTGATGGCATTAGTTACCACAACCAGTTTTTCGATATTGCTTAATGGAGCTCCATCAAGGACCTTCACACCCTCCAGAGGACTCAGACAAGGCGATCTGCTCTCACCATTCCTCTTTGTCCTCATGATGGAAGGGCTAGGAAAAGCGATCAAAATGGCAAATGCTGGAGGACGAATTCAAGGTATCAAAATTACCACGGATCGAGAGGCAAACACTCATCAACAATTTGTGGATGATACAATGTTGCAGGTCATACCCACAGTCAGGGAAGCCCACGAGCAATCAAAAACATCTTAAATGACTTTGCTATGGCAACAAGCACAGAGGTAAGCCTCAACAAGTCCAAAGTTTTTTTCTTTAACACTAATATTGCTATTCAGAGAAACATTACCAGAATTCTTGGATTTCAAAGGGAATAGCTACCTTCCAAATATTTGGGCATTCCTCTTACTGACAAACCTCTAAGCAAGAAAGTGTGGGAGCCAATATTAAATAAACTTCAGGACAAGGTCAGAAAATGGACATGCAGGTCACTAAATTTGGCAGGGCGTCTTGTGCTCACACAAGCGGTCTTGCAAGCCATTCCCATTTTCATTTTTTCAGCTCTTCCTGCTCCTCAAGGTATTAAGCAGCAAATAAGAAGCATACAAAGGGACTTTCTATGGGGTAGAGGGGAAGAGAAAAAAAAGTGGGATTTAGAAGCCTGGGACAAGCTCTGCAAGCCCAAGAGCCATGGTGGATTGGGGCTTCATGAACTTGAGACCCTCAACAGAGTTTTGGGAGCCAAGCTGTGGTGGAGATGGATTAAGGAACCGAATGCCCCCTAGCCTAAGCTTTGGTAACAAAAGTATGCGAAGTACCAGCAGGAGAAGGATCACGTTAGAATGTCAAGTCAAATTAGGGGCTTCCATATTTGGAACCTTGCCTGGGATAATAAAAGTATTGTTCAACAACACTGTTTTTGGGAAATTCGAGGAGGGGACCTTGCTCGATTTTGGGAGGACAACTAGCAACAGGAACCCAACCTCTATAGGGATGAACTTGCAGCTCTCAAAAGTGACACAAACAGCAAAAGGATGGTTTTGGTAAAATACTTCTGGGACTAGGGAAGGAATTATGGAAAATGGAGGAAGTGGAAGGATCTAGGATACAATGATGAAAACTCGCTAAAGACCAAGGCTGAAGCTCTCACCCAGGTTCTAGAGCATAGAAGGATTCTAGTATCTTCCTTATCGGATCAATTAAGATGAGGAAAGAATACCAAAGATAACTTTAACCTCAAAGAGGCTAAACAGGAAGTCACAGGATTTAACTTTGTGAATCCTGATCACGGAAGAAACTTTGGCAAAGTCCATATTGGATGAAAATAAAGTTATTCATCTGGCTAGTGCATCAAAGGAAGATCTTAAATTGGGAGAATCTCCTTAAGAAAGGCTTCATTGGGCCTTCCAAATGTTACCTATGTGGCACTCATGAGGAGACAATTGAACACCTTCTCAACCTCTGTCCTTTCACTTCAAAGGTGTGGGACTGGGTGGCCTCCATTTTTAGACAAACTGATAGGGATAGTCTCAGCATATCCAACACTCTGAAGAACTGGAGGAAAAACTTCTCAGGGAATGAGATTGTTAATAAAGCCTGGATTCTGGTTCCAAGCTTTGTCATCTAGAATGTTTGGAAAGAGCACAACAGTCGGATCTTCAAAAACAAAACAAGCATGCCCCAACACATAATTGATCAAATTCTAAGGCAGCTCAAAGACATGTAGAAATTTTGAATAATATGACACTTATTCACAGAGATTATCCTGATTATACACTATTGCGGAATGCATGCATAATACATAACCTCCTCTACGTTGATCATCAATTTTGCAGCATTAAAAACAATGAAACATCAATCGCATGCACACATTAACACAATATGTAACCCGGGGAAATCATATAGCTGAAAACCCCACACTATTTGTATATTATAATGATTGAGAACATGTAACAATACATAGTACAATACTCCTCACAAGTACTCAGTACTATCTCCACCTGTTACACAAAAACTAGCTCAGATCTGAATCAATCACAGGTTCAAATCTCTTCCACTGCTTGCCTGCCTCCACTGCGCAATCCTGCATGAGAATAATGATGAATGGCTGAACCAAACTCATGTTTCCTTGGCTGAACCACACAATCCTCATTGGAATTACTCAATCCATTGATTGTGCAAGATCTCATGCACAACTATAGTCACAACTGATAGCAATCTCAACCTCTAACACCTGTCTCCACTGAACTGTCCATGCACTGAGTTAACTGATGTATTCTTTAGTTGCTTTATGAGTTACTAATTAGTGAATTAATTAAAAATTAATTCACATCACTCATCACTAGTGTATTTGTAGTTAAACTAAATACAACTAGTTCAACCAAGTCAAACTGAACACAACTCCATCAACTCCTCAATCAACTCCACCAAACTCAACCACGTGAGTTCTAACTGAAGTCCACCATGCAATAGCTCAACTGACTCATAAGAAAAGTGTATTTCCTTCTGACAGATGCATGTGCCACATCTGTAGCTCAAACTGAAGTGCTCCAAGAGGATAAGATAATGTTTATAGTCCAAATATTATTATGAGCTAATAATATTCGACTGTTCTAGTTTTAGCCTAGCAGTCTAAAAATAGAAACTGCCCATATGTCTAAAAATAGAAGTCCATCTATTTTTACCAACATGACCAATCATCCACAAATAGCATCCTGCAACTCATAGACCATGATCCATATGTCTAAAAATAGAGTTTGCGCCAAAAATAGCCTGCGGGCCCACTTAGTGAAGGCGACTTCTTTCCACTAAGCTCCATCATCTTGTTGCATTCTCAACACTCCCTCTCAACAAGATATGGATTATCAGCAACCCCTATCCTGCCTCGGTGGTATTTGAATTTGCTCCTGCTGAGCGCCTTCGTCAAGATATCAGCATCCTGATCCTCTGTTGGAATGTATGAAAGTAACATGATTCTCCGCTGCACACAATCTCTGATATGATGGTACATGATGTCAATGTGCTTAGATCTATCATGAAATACTGGATTAGCCGAGAGTTTAATGCAACTCTGGTTATCACAATAAATCACAGTAGGCTCCAAGTATGAACCGAACAACACGACCAGGATCTTCCTCATCCATATAGCCTCACATGCAGCCAAACTTGCTGCCATATACTCGGCCTCTGCTGAATTGAGTGCCACAGATCTCTGCTTCCTGCTGTACCAAGAAACTGCTGTCGACCCGATACTGAAAATCCCTCCAGATGTGCTCTTTCTATCCGTTGGGCTCCCTGCCCAATCTGCATCCGTGAAGCCACATAGCTTCACCTCATCCTCCTGTCTGTACCACAATCCATATCCCGATGTGCCTATGAGATAACGTAATACATGCTTGCCTGCTTTCCAAAAGAGCTTGGTTGGCTTAACCATAGCTTGTGAAAGCTGGTTAACAGAATAACATATATCGGGTCGTGTATTGACCAGATACATAAGCGATCCCACCAACTGTCGATAAACAATGGCATCCACTACTTCTGCTGAAGTAGCATCCTCCTTCCTCCAACTTCCAGGAAGAGGAGTATCAACAGGCTTGCATCCATGCATGTTGAACTTCTCTAGTATCTCCCGAGCATACTTACCCTGAGAAACAAATAGTCCATCACTGCGCTGCCAAATTTCCAATCCCAGGAAATAATGAAGGAGGCCCAAGTCCTTCATCTCAAACTCCTTAGCAAGATCATCCTTGCATGAAAGTATCAACAGCTCATCACCTGTCAGAATCAAATCATCTACATAAAGTACACTGATAAGCAACTTACCCTCCACCACAATCTGGTATAGGTTAGGATCCGCCTCACTCTTGGAGAATCCAAGTCTGGTGAAATAACTATCTATCCGTGTGTACCAAGCATGTGGTGCTTGTTTCAACCCATACAACGCTCTCTTGAGCCTGCACACATGCGACTCGCTGCTGAAGATCTCAAAACCTTTGGGCTGCTCTATGTACACCTCCTCCTCAATGACTCCATTGAGGAACACAGTCTTCACATCCATCTGACGAATGTGCCACCCCATCTGCGCTGAGAGAGCAAGAATCGTCCGTATGGAAGAATACCTTGCGACAGGTGCAAAGGTCTCCTCATAATCGATCCCCTCTATCTGTGAAAAGCCTCGGGCAACAAATCTTGCTTTGTACTTCTCCACACTCCCATCAGCTGCCTGCTTAACTTTGTAGATCCATCTTGAACCCACCACTGATTTCCCTTCCGGTCTTGGGACAATCTTCCATGCACTGTTTCTGACAATCGAATCATACTCTTCTACCATGGCATCTACCCATGCGGGGTCCTCCACAGCTTCCTCGAAAGAGGATGGCTCAGTCACGACACATTGCTCACAAGAGCCATGTATCCAGTGTACCGATCAGGTGACTGTCTTTGTCTACGTTGAGCTGTAGGTGGTCCTACAACTTTCTCTGCATCTTGAGCCAGTTGCTCAACTTCTGTCATGCACTTTCGCCCTCTGATGGTTGGCGCTGCATGAGTGGTCTCTTCCACTCCATGAACTTCGTCCTGTGGCTGATCCACGTCCTGAAGCTGTTATGAAACCAGCTCAAGAAAAGATAGAAAAGATAGATCAACACCTTAGAATTTAGCCTCTTCGAGGGGGCAACCTCCTTTACATTACATAAATGAAAAATTCTTGGATGATACAAATGAAAAGACCTCCTTTATGTATATAGGAGTCTAAGGGGTCATAACATAATCAGAGCCGACATAACAATAATAATGTAAGGGCACAATAATAACAATAGTGGCTTCTATGGGGCACAATACTAACAATATGGGCACTACATGGGTACATCAATATAATAAATGGGTTGTACTAATAACAATAAGGGGTTACACTAGTAGTATAGGGGCCTAACATGCCCCTCTCCTTCAAAAAGCATTGTCCTCAACGCTTGAGTAGTTCTTGATGCTTCTGTATAAAATTCTTGTCCTCCCATGTGGAATCTTCAGCGGGTAAGTTCTTCCACTTGATGAGATACTCTGAAATTGATCGATTTCATAGCTATCGGGTTCTTGTTTCTATGACTGCTCCAGGTTCCAATATGATTTTTCCTTCCTCTTCAATTTCTGGAAACATTGTTTGAATTGGGATCTTTTGCAACTTTTGAATAAGTGGCCATACTTCTTCGTCCTTCTTCCATTCATCCCTTGCTTCGTTTATCCAATCTGGTTGGATAATAGAAATAGCACAAAACAATGCTTCCACATCCTCATCCTTGAAGAGTCTTCCCATTCGGTAAGGTCACCATTTTTTAAGTGCATGTAGTATTGCCAACATCTCCTTCTCATAAATGGCTTACTTGAGATGTAGCAATAAAAATACCCAATCACCTACATCAAAACATTTTTCACTACAATGTTGATCTACCTGTTGTTTCATTTGATTTTGCACCGAAGTGGCGCTATCCTTTAAAAGTTGGAGAACTTGTTGTTGATGCTCGATGTGATCTTTCACTGCTTGAACCTTTTTCTTCTTGATATGTCCTTCTATCTCTAGAGTTTGAGGAGTGGTAATTTCTTCTAATCCTTTACAAGATATGGTCAGATTCATTTCTTGATGCTCGATGTGATCTTTCACTTCTTGAACATTTTTCTTCTTGATATGTCCTTCTATCTTGATAGTTTGAGGAGTGGTAATTTCGACCAATGAATTATAAGATATGGTTGGATTCATTTCTTCTTTCTCGATGTGATCTTTCACTTCTTGCACCTTTTTCTTCTTGATATGTCCTTCTATCTTGGGAGTTTGAGGAGTGGTAATTCTTGCCAATGCTTTACAAAATATCATCTGACTCATTTCTTCTTTCTCTAGGGTGGGGCCCTGGCGTATATCTTCTTCTTTTGATGTTTCTTGATCCTTTTCTTCCTCCTCTTCATATTCTATGTAAAATAATTTCTTCTCAGCACACTTATGACCTTTAGTGCATCTGCTATCACAATTGTAACAAAGCCCTTTTTCTTTTTTTTTTTATTCCAATTATTGTGGTGTAACCCTTGTAGGTTGTGGAAGGTTAGGAGAAACAACACTTCCATCTTTATAGTTGTGAGGGGTATGCTTCCTGGTTCCATAATTTTGCTTTCCACTATGTCACAAAGCCCTTTTACACTTTCCAATTGTTGTGGTGTTGCTCCAAAGAAGGTGTTTCTCTTTGTATCCTCATAATGTGCTATCATTTCCTCTGTGAAAATTGACCACATAACAAGTTGTTTACGAGAACAAATCCCTTCATACCATAAAAATTGATCCGGTTCTAAATATGAAGATGCAATACATACCTTTTGTAACAGTGGTACACCATGTAGATCAAAATATTTCTCCATCTGAAGTATCCAATTTACCGGATCTTTGCCATCAAACTTCCTCATCTTGCTTTTTCTTGATTTTAGGATCTTGATCTTGAAACGACTGTAACTCTGTCCTTTCGAATCTTTAAGTTCTGAAATTGTGACCTGTAGTAACCCTCTGTGTCCTCTTTCCAATGCCACTAGTCTGATCCAAATTGGATTCTCCAAGGAAGAGTTATGCCAAATCTCCCACAATGACCTGATTATATACTTTTCCAGAAGAGCGAACTTGTATGAAGTGCCACGTGTCACTGTTTCGACCTTTGGCTCTAAAAAATATAGACAAGAAACTGCACTCCGTCCTCTTTCTATACCTTCTTACGAAATTTCAATCTGATTCTCAGAGAGAAAGTTATGACAATATTCCCCAGGTCACCTATTTGGAATGTAATTCAGGAGTTTGCAAAAAGACCAACTTCCTCATATCATATCTTCGCAAATATAGCGCGAAAAGCTCTGAAATTCGGACCCAAGGTTCAGTGCGATTTATTCTCAAATGGTTTTTTTTTTTGTCTTTTGAAACATCGTAGAAAAAAATTATAGAGAAAATGCCATGATCACCTATTTGGAGCAGCGAAACCCTAGAATCCAAAGCTCTGATACCAAATGTTATGAAACCAGCTCAAGAAAAGATAGAAAAGATAGATCAACACCTTAAAATTTAGCCTCTTCGAGGGGGCAACCTCCTTTACATTACATAAATGAAAAATTCTTGGATGATACAAATTAAAAGACCTCCTTTCTATATAGGAGTCTAAGGGGTCATAACATAATCAGAGCCGACATAACAATAATAATGTAAGGGCACAATAATAACAATAGTGGGCTTCTATGGGGCACAATAATAACAATAGTGGGCTTCTATGGGTACATCAATATAATAAATGGGTTGTACTAATAACAATAAGGGGTTACACTAGTAGTATAGGGGCCTAACAGAAGCTCATCCTTAGGAACTAATAGCTCCTCATCTGCATGCAAGTGTGGCTCCCTCTCAAGCGAACACTTCATGGTTTTCTCCTCTTGAAATTTTCTATCCCGTCGCACAACAGTCTTACGACTCTCTGGCAAATACACATGATAGTTTTGGGGTGTATCAGTGTACCCCACAAATATCCCAACCTCTGCGGTAGGCTCCAGCTTTTTCTTGGCATCCTTCGTCACATGCATGTAAATGTTAGAACCAAAAATCTTCAAATGAGAAATATCAGGCCTCTTACTAGAATAAGCCTCCTCAGGTGTACTCATGCCAAGTATCCTATGAGGACAACAGTTCTACATATATACTGCAGTATTGCATGCTTCCACCCACAAGTGAAGGGGTAGGCCCTGATCATGCAACATTGCCCGTGCAGCACCCACAATCGTTCTATTCTTCTGCTCAGCAACCCCGTCCTGCTGTGGGTTATGGGGAGCTATGAGCTCTCGTCGAATCCCTTCTGCGCTGCAGAAGTCCTTGAACTCGCTAGAGATGAATTCACCACCATTGTCGCTCCTAAGAGCCTTCACCTTCTTCCCCGACTCCTTCTCGACCAGTGCTTTGAACTCACAGAACTTTGAGTATGTCTCGCTCTTCTTCTGCATGAATAAGATCCAGCACTTTCGAGAGAAATCATCAACAAATATCACATAGTACCTGTGCTTTGCTGTCGAAGCCACTGAGAAAGGTCCACACACGTATGTGTGAATTCTCTCAAGGATCGTCGTGGCGCGACTAACCTTCTCGTCAAAGGTGGCTTTCACAAATTTTCCCAAAGTACACCCCTTGCACTGATCTGACTGCGCAAGAGTGCCTTTAGGAAGCCCTGTAGTAATCTGCTGTAGTATCTTCAAGGCTCCATGATGAAGGTGGCCCAATCTCCTGTGCCACAGCTCGCCATCATCCCGACTCAACAATCCTTCTGCCTTGCATGACATTGCTGCGCAGCCATCTACATGCAACTGATAAAGGTTCCTGACTCGAACTGCTATCTTTTGGGTTTCTCCAGTTGTCTTACTGCGCATGAAAGCCTTTCCCTCGCTGAAAACAACATCATATCCCTTGTCTTCTAACATCACCACAGAGATAAGATTCTTCTTCAATCTTGGAACATGCATCACTTCCTTCAATACGAAGGGTTTACCAAACTCTCTCTCAAAGGAAATGGTACCGATACCGGTCGCACTGTATCTACCATCATCGCCCATCTCGATGTGCACTCCAAGATCTTTCTCCTCCAGATCAGAAAACAAATCTCGATCTCCTGTCATGTGAAAAGACGCACAACTGTCCAAGAACCATACCAATCCCATCACACTTGATCCAAGCATGCGATCAATGAAAAATCAAGCTCAAACTGCGAGGCTAAGGCCTCTCCCGCTGCAGATCCAATAGCTTGCTTATTTTTCTTCTTCTGTGGATAGTTTTTGGCATAGTGTCCGTGTTGGTGATAGTGTAAGCACTTCACTTTGGACATGTCCTGCTTCTTGCCTTTCGCACCGGAATGAGAAGCTTTCTTGTTCTTCCCCTTCTTTGCTTTGGCAGCCAAAGCGCAATTTTCTTCATCAGGTGCCTTTGATGAAGACCCGTCCCTGGTATTCCGCCCGATCTCCTCCTGCACAAGATCTAACCAAAGTCTCTCCCATCCTGTCAATTTCTCCCGACCATTGACAAAGTCCTGATAGGAATGCCAACTCTTCGGAAGACCAAGGAGAGCCAAGCTCACCAAGTCCTCATCATCGACAGTCACCCCCACACTTCCCAGCTCATCCCTGCACTAAGTGAACTTTGTGAGATACTTGGGCATACTGTCTCCCTTCTCGCACTTAATGTTTCTGAGTTTATCCTTGAGCGCCAACTTCCTCTGGTCGCTCTTGCTTTGGAATAGATCTGTCAATGCTTTCCACACCAAGTATGGAGAAGCCTTTCCATGCAGGCTGGACACAATGTGATCCTTTACGCCCTCCAACAGAATCCTTCGACACTTTTCTATCTTCTTTTGCCAAGCATCAACTTGCGCAATATCAAGAGGCTTTGGGACCTCAGCCTCTATGAACTCCTTCAGCCCATTGTCAACTGACATCGCCTCCATCCTGTCTTTCCATGCAATATAATTCGAGCTGCCCTCAAGAGCATACTCCAATCGCAATCCGTTGAAAGACATTGCAACGTTGACACCAAGAAAACACTGCTGCAAATTCGAATTCCACCAGCTCAAAAACGCAGCCGCTTCTAATCTAAAATTCGTGAGAACAAAGTATTTCTTGTACAGAGATTGACTGTATGGGCTTTTACCGAATATCTCACCTTCCAAAGGAAGGATGAATCCAGAGGCTACCTGGCCCGATTACAGACTCTGCCTGAAGAAATAAAATGTAAACACTTTCTGAATAATAGATCTGATGATCAACTTGGCTCTAATACCATGTAGAAATTTTGAATAATATGACACTTATTCACAGAGATTATCCTGATTATACACTATTACGGAATGCAAGCATAATACATAACCTCCTCTACGTTGATCATCAATTTTGTAGCATTAAAAACAATGAAACATCAATCACATGCACACATTAACACAATATGTAACCCGGGGAAAGCATACAGCTGAAAACCCCACACTATCTGTATATTATAATGATTGAGAATATGTAACAATACATAGTACAATACTCCTCACAAGTACTCAGTACTATCTCCACCTGTTACACACAAACTAGCTCAGATCTGAATCAATCACAGGTTCAAATCTCTTCCACTGCTTACCTGCCTTCACTGCGCAATCCTGCATGAGAATAATGATGAATGGCTGAACCAAACTCGTGTTTCCTTGGATGAACCACGCAATCCTCATTGGCATTACTCAATCCATTGATTGTGCAAGATCTCATGCACAACTATAGTCACAATTGATAGCAATCTCAACCTCTAACACCTGTCTCCACTGAACTGCCCATGCACTGAGTTAACTGATGTATTCTTTAGTTGCTTTATGAGTTAATAATTAGTGAATTAATTAACAATTAATTCAAATCACTCATCACTAGTGTATTTGTAGTTAAACTAAATACAACTAGTTCAACCAAGTCAAACTGAACACAACTCCATCAACTCCTCAATCAACTCCACCAAACTCAACCACATGAGTACTAACTGAAGTCCACCATGCAATAGCTCAACTGACTCATAAGAAAAGTGTATTTCCTTCTGACAGCTGCATGTGCCACATCTGTAGCTCAAACTGAAGTGCTCCAAGAGGATAAGATAATGTTTATAGTCCAAATATTATTATGAGCTAATAATATTCGACTGTTCTATTTTTGGCCTCGCAGTCTAAAAATAGAAACCACCCATATGTCTAAAAATAGAAGTCCATCTATTTTTACCAACATGACCAATCATCCACAAATAGCATCTTGCAACTCATAGACCATGATCCATATGTCTAAAAATAGACATATTCTAAAAATAGACTTTGCGCCAAAAATAGCCTGCGGGCCCACTTAGTGAAGGCGACTTCTTTCCACTAAGCTCCATCATCTTGTTGCATTCTCAACAAGACGCAGTAAGAAGCTTGTTGAGGACCCTTCCTAAAGATCCTCCTCTGCCCTAAGAGGAGAGAATTATACTACACCTGGGTCTCCAGTCTATCAGTCCTCTAGGAATAATAAAGGAAGTAAGCCTAATAAATAAAGGTGTTAACATTTGGAAGCCCCCTCCTTATGGCTTCTTAAAGGTTAATATTGATGGAGTAGCTAAGGGAAACCCAAGATTAGCGGGCTTTGGGGGTGCCATAAGAGATGATCAGGGACAAATACAAAAAAACTTTCATGGCCACTTGGGGAAGGCCACTAATAACATGGTTGAGCTCAAGGCATTAGAACAATGCTTGGAAATCCTAGTGGATTCAAGTTCACACAATGTTATAATTGAAGCAGATTCAGAATTAATTATTAGAGCGGCTAAGAAAATTAGCAATGGAACCTCTCCAGACAAAGTGTCAAAGCACTGAAAGCTTCTGTAGGTTTTTCACCGCATCTACTCTCACCTGCAAACCCTTAAAACTATCAGATTTGTCCATGTGAAAAGGAAAGCTAATATGTTAGCGGATCGATTAATGAATGAAGGAGTCACCAATAGGGACAGGGATTCTAGGTATGCTTGGGATTCGTTACCTCTAGGAAAATTGTGGGAGGACTGTCTCTGTCTGGCAACCCAGGATATGGAACTATGGACTAACAGGATAGATCAAAGGGACTCAGAAGACCGACGGGTGGATGGAGAACCCCATATAGTCTAACCCGCCTTGGTTCAGCTGTTTTCCATAGTCTGGAATTCTTTTGATTGAATGATGAAAGGATTGACTCGGATAGCACCACAGGATGAGGTGTCCATTTTCATATTGCTTAGTTGGTGTTTGACAGAGAATCTAGGTGGACGGGATTGGCTCAAGATCTGCCCAATCGACGGAATTGAAGGACAACATGTGGCGAAAGGACGTGTTTGTCTTTTCCGCGCAACAACCATTCCAAAACCACAAGTGGTTTATCGAGCGAAGTCCAAATGATTTCTAGATTTTTTGAGATTGGCTTTGATTCCACTCTTCGTGTGACGTGTGGTGGGGAGAGGTGAGAGAAAACCGCCCTCATCAGGCGGTTAACGATGACGATTTGTTTGTGCTATGATTTTAATTTCCGTAGAGTCCGTTTGATAGTTTTAAGCTTGGCTTATGGTGAGACCTCTTGTGGACCCACGACGAGTCATTTGCGGCCTTTTGTGACCTCCGGTTCGATGGACTAGCTCTCTAAGGAATTCTAGGTTCATTTGTTGCACGACAACACTACCAGATGGCCTTGTGCCTTAACTGTCTGGCGGTTCTCCCCAGTTTTCTATTTAGGTTTCTCTTGGTTTTTGGTGAATGGTTTGGTTCGACTTGCCTTGCTGATTGTCGAACTCTCACAGAGCGGGTGTAGCTTCTTGTAAATTATGTATTTTTGGCTAAGCTTAATAGAAGGTCCTACTCTTACCTGATCAAAAAAAAAAACTTAGAGAAAATTGAGATTGATGAAATGATCAATGAAGAAACTGAAGTAATTAATCTCAAAGATAACTTCTTAACAAAGGGATTAACCCCTTAGGAAGACTTATTTGATTCAAATGATGTTCCTAAGAAACCTAAAATGGAACCTTTAAGGTCCGATATAGAGGAATGTAATATAAGCACCGATTAAAATCCTAAATTGATCAAACTTTAAAAATCATTACCTCCAACTGAAAAATTGAAATACATTGTGTTGTTGAAAGAATTTCAGGATGTCTTTGCTTGGAGTTATGAGGACCTCAAATCCTATGACACAACATCATCCAACACACAATTCCTATTAAAGGAAATCAAAATCTGTTCAAACAAAAGCTTAGAAGGATAAATCTTGTCTTATTACCTGCAATTGAAAAAAAAAATTCAGAGGATGTATGATGCCAAAATAATTGCACCAATCAAATTTTATGATTGGGTCTCAAACTTGGTGCCAACTAGAAAGAAAACTGGTAAGATCAGACTCTGTGTGGATCTCTGTTAAGTTATGGTATGTTCTATGCTTATAACAGTTTACTTCTTTTTCTTATTATATTCCACCGATTAGCAATCACATGTACATAAAGTAAAGTGCAGATAGAACATTAAACGATCGACAGAAAACAAGCCAAGACAAGAGACACAAGATGTGGCGGCTAGCCAGGGACAAACCCCACAATGTGTGGGGAAACCCTTTGATCAAATCTTCTTTTATCTTCAATAATTCAGCAGAGAGAAATAGTACAATAAATCTGATTCATATCAGCAGTAGCAAACCCTAGATCAGTAGCATCAACATTAGCGACTTCATTATCAAACTAGGGCAGACCATATCTCACAAACCGACAGTCGGATTGACTTCATTCCACCACCAAAAGTTTCGGCTTCCAGAGGAGGTTCAGATGAATCTACAACACAGTTCAGATGAGGAGATCTTCTAGGCCACGCAAGTCAATCTTTACTTCTGCAGTTGCAGCTTCAGTTTCAACAGTTTCTGGCTTCAAACTAGGGCAGTCGATATCTTGCAAACCGTTCGTCGGATTGACTTCATTCCACCACCAAAAGTTGCGGCTTTCAAAGGAGGTTCAGATGAACCTACAGCGCAGTTCCAAAGAGGAGATCTTCTAGGCCACGCAAGTTTACTTCTGCAGTTGCAGCTTCAAATTCAACAGCTTCCGGCTTCACATGTGTGAGAGAGAGAGACCCATTTCAGCGCAGTAGAGAAGAGACTCATATCTGCGCAGTAGAGAGAGAGAGATGTGATGAGATGAGTGCGTCCAAATGAGGAAAAGTCCTCTTATATTTATACACAACGTTGGTGGGTGAATAGATGCGACTGTTGGGCTTCTGAGCCTACATGAGTTGTGGGTCGGCTTGATAATAATTCCATAATCAAAATAAATTCATATCTTCATGAATACTTATCGAAATTGGATGATCTTTATATCAATCCTACACCTCTCGACGAGAGGAATCTAATAAAAATATTATTAGCCATGAATAAGATGACCCACATGAAGTTTTTCCCTGGTTGCCAATTTTAACACTCCCTCTCAACCATGGAGAACTTCATCTGCAATCTGTCTATCGGTCGTTACTGTTCATCCATCAAATGCACTGCCCTGTACAACCTGACCCTTGCCCTGCTCTGCTCTATTCTGCCTATTCTTCTTTGTCTTGTTCTGCCCTGCACTGATCTGTACTATTTTGCTATGTTCTGCTCTGCTCTTGCATTGTTCTGTTCTGCTCTGCTTTTGTCCTAATTATGAAGAAGAAGAAATGATCGAGGATGTATCATACTGACTCAAAGTCAATCTCAGAGTATGTACCACTGGTCCCAGACCAGTCTCAACCAACCCGAAGTCAGCATCATAGTGAGTACAACTCCACTGGTCCTAGACCAGTATCATCCTCCACTGACTCAAAGTCAGTCTCAGAGTGTGTACCACTGGTCCCAGACCAGTCTCAGCCGACCCGAAGTCAGCTTCATAGTAAGTACCACTCCTACCACTGGTCCCAGACCAGTATCATTGATCCCAGATCAATGGAGGTCATCCTAGCATAGGGAGTACGGTAGTTACAACGATGCGTCCATCGATACTACTATGGTCCCTAACTTCATTTCCCTGCTCATTGATCAGATGAGAGGTACTTCCCATGAGTCCCAGACTGCATGGGTAGGATGCCTCGACAGGAGAACTAATCAATCCTGTCCTCACAGGAGAACACATCAATCCTACTACAATTGCCATGGAGAACACATCAATCCAGGCCTCACAGGAGAACACATCAATCCTGCTACAATTGCCATGGAGAACACATCAATCCGGGCTACCATGGAGAACACATCAATCCAGGCCTCACAGGAGAACACATCAATCCTGCTACACAGGAGAGCGAATCATCCTGTTCCACAAGAGAACGAATCATCTTGTCCCATAAGAGAGCGAATCATCTTGTTCCAGTGTGCACCACCAGGGGAGGGTGAGTCACCCTGTGGTCATATGTTGCTCCAGTAGGAACCGCAAGCCCTCAGAGCTCCCAGAGCTCAATGTATGCAACATGCAGGACCCTTGTACAAGGGTTTCTTGCCGACTCCAAGTCGTTTGGGAAAATCACAGATTAGATCTTTCCTCGGGGCTTTGACAAGGTGTATCAACCTGTACATCATCTTAATGTGATGGAGCTTCCTTGCTCATCGACTTACCATATCCCAGATGATGTCTATCTGCTGGAGCAATTGACGAATACGGGATTCCTCAATAATCGAATCCCACCTCTGGTTGTTACAGAGAATCACAGTGGTATCAAATGCAAATCCAAACAGCTCACTGAAGAGCTTTCGCAACCAAACTGCCTCACACGAGGTTATGCTAGAAACAATATATCCTGCTTTGGTGGTGCTCAAAGCCACCGACTTTGTTTCCTGCTCATCCAGGATATCGAAGCAGATCCCAAGGAGAAACAACACCCGAAAGTGCTCTTACGATCCTCCACATTGCCTGCCCAGTCAGCATCTGTGTATCCAAATAGTCTCACATCTCAGGCAATGTATCTTAACCCATAAGTGATAGTGCCATGAAGATATCTCAACAGATTCTTGGCACCAATCCAGTGTATGTGGTGGGGTTCAACCATACGCTGGCTCAACGTGTTGACTGCAAAGCATATATCTGGACGGGAGTTCACTAAGAACATTAATGCTTCGACGAGTTGCCGATACTCGGTAGCATTTCGTAAAACAGGTCCAGCAGCACTACTGCTTAACTTCTTGAAGTCAAGCTCCATCGGAGTAGTTACAGGCTTGCAGTCCACCATTCTGAATCTTTCCAATATCTTCACCACATATTTTCCTTGAGATAGGAAAATTTCCCCTGGCTTTTGCCACACTTCAAGTCCTAGGAAGTAGTGCATCAGTCCTAGGTCTTTCATTTCAAATTCAGAGGCCAGCTCCCTCTTAAATTTGTGAATGAGAGGGTCTGCACCTGTTAGAAAGAGGTCATCCACATACAACACCAGTATGAGAGGCTTGTCATCTTCAACCTTAAAGTAAAGGTTAGGATTGGCTTCACTCCTAGTGAATCCCAGCTTCATCAAGTAGCTATCGATCCTCTCATACCATGCTCGGGGTGCTTGCTTCAACCCATAGAGAGCTTTCTTCAACCTGCATACATGAGATTTTCGATCATAAATCTCAAATCCTTCGGGTTGCTCCACGTAGACCTCTTCTTTGATCGAGCCATGCAAGAACGCAGTCTTGACATCTATCTGATGTAGGTTCCATCCTTGTGAAGCGGCAAGGGCTATGATCGAGCGGATGGTCGTATATCTGGCAACAGGTGCAAATATCTCATCATAGTCTATACCTTTGTTTTGGGAGAAACCTCGAGCAACAAAACGAGCCTTATACTTTTCCGTGCTTCCATCTGCTGCATGATTTATCTTGTAAAGCCATTTGGAAGTAACAACAGTCTTGTCCTGGGGTCTGGGAACTACTTCCCAAACATCATTCTTTATGATAGACTCATATTCTTCGGTCATAGCATCCTTCCATACTTGATGCTTGACGACATCTAAGAATGACGAAGGCTCATTTTGTATGATCGTGCTCATGATGGTCAGGTATCCTTGATACCTATGAGGTTTCTTACTTTCACGAAAGGTTCCTCGGGGTGCATCATGTCCTTCAGCATCATCAAGTAACCCCTTAAGCCATGAAGGCCTCTTCCTAGAAGAGGAAGGCTCATATGGATGAGGATCAATCGGATCCATGGGTTCATCTACATCAGGCATTGATTCATCATCCTTTTCTTTCGGTTCCCTGGTGTCGGCTTCTTGAGAGCTACTCAAAGTCAGTAGATTGTCCACCTTGATGAGAGCCATATCTTCGTCAAAGGTGACATCATGACTAATTATGACTTCCCTTTGACCGGCTACATAGATTCTATAGCCTTAAGTATTTTCACCATAGCCCACGAAAATTCCCTTCTTTCCAGATGCTCCCAATTTATTTCTTTTCTCTTTCAGCACATGAAAGTATACAGGGCTTCCAAAAATTTTAAAATGAGAAACATCAGGTTTCTTACCGGAGATTTTTTTTTTTCCTTCAGGAGTCTTGCAACCCAATGCTTGATGAGGGCATCGATTTTGTACATATACGACAGTGTTTGCAGCTTCAGCCCATAGAAACTTAGGAAGACTTTGATCATGTAGCATGGCCCGGACAGCTTCCATAATTGTGCGGTTCTTCCTTTCCACCACACCATTCTGCTCAAGAGTATGTGGTGTAGAAGTCTCCCTCTTAATGCCAACCTCAGGTATGCCTGAGTAAACCAATTGTAATATATCGGAGGTCTTGCTTTGGCTTGAGGGGAATGGTCCCCTTTTGAGCTTTCCTTTGGCACATCCCAAACATACACCTTCTTTCTCTACTTGGAATTCGGGCATCCCTGTTACCATCTGTATTACATCAGGTAGAGATTTGTAATGAAGATGGGCAAACCTCCGATGCCAAAGTTCAGACTAAAGAGTTGTGTCACAAGACATGGCACCTAGCAGACTTCCATCGACCTGATATAATGAATCAACACTAAACCCAAGAGTAAAGGCATCTTTAACATTATTTTTCCATATACATACCTTGCCATTGCTGAAGGTTACCTTGTAGCCTCTGTCTTCCATTGCCAAGATGGACACTAGGTTCCTTTTGAGGTCAGGTGCATTTAATACATCCTAGAATTTCTAGCTTTCTTGAATGCTTGTCCTCTTCCTTGATTCCCAGCTCTCCTCTTACCTTTGCTGTTGAATTTGTCATTCCTTTGATTGCCATCAGAGGGATTTCGAGTTGCATCACTACATACTGTACCATGCTTCCCTAATCATGATTATCATCATGCTGCCCATGTCCATGATTTTATCCATCATAATGCTGCTCAAACTAGTGTGCATCATCATCATGCTATCCTATATGTCCATGATCTCATGTTGCCCTTTATGTCCATGATCTCATTCCTCATGATGATCATGATCTCATACATAGTGACTTGCTTTATCGCAAATGTAACATCGTCATTTTCTTCTAGCCTTAGGTCCAGCCTTTCCTTTTGATTTAGTCCCGAAATTATTTCTTTTCTTTGCATGAGAAGAAAAGGCAGCAGGAGGACCTTTAGGCATGGGCATTTCTTGCACTTCTTCCCTTGTTTCTTCTTGAATGCATCTAGCCATTAATTCCTCGAAACCAGGAATTACATTATAGTTCAAAAGAGTAGTCCTGAACACATACCATTCAAATGGTAATCCTCCGAGAGTTGTGAGTGCCATTTCTCTGTCAGTAATGGTTTCCCCAATAGATAGGAGATCGTTCTTGATCTTGGTAATTCTTAAGAAGTATGCTTGCATACTTTCATCTTTACCCTTCTTGATTTCCCTCAACTTATTTCTAAGAAACAAAACTTGATTTGCATCATTAACTTTAAATAAACTCACCAGTCTATCGTAGATTTCCTTGGAGGTGTCCAGTTCAGAGATGTAGGCCACCAAGCGCTTGTTGATAGAGTCCCGGATGATCTTCTTTGTTTTGACTTCTCCATTTTTCCATTTGTCCCAGGCAGCAGCAGATGCATTTGATGAAGGTTCAACAATATTGCCTCTTACATGGTCCAACACTCCTTGATCTTCAAGGGTTAGATCGATAGACATCTTCCATCCGTGATAGTCAGCTTTCTCACGGAGCTTGTCTTCGGCAGAAAAGAGTGTTGAGGACCCCATAGTTCTTTTAGGATAGCCTTGCCAATCTTCTCTTCAATGATTGCTCTTGCTCTTGCTCGGGCTTTGTCTTCACCTCAGCTCTGATACCATGTTAAGTTATGGTATGTTCTATGCTTATAATAGTTTACTTCTTTTTCTTATTATATTCCACCGATTAGCAATCACATGTACATAAAGTAAAGTGCAGATAGAAAATTAAACGATCGACAGAAAACAAGCCAAGACAAGAGACACAAGATGTGGCGGCTAGCCAGGGACAAACCCCACAATGTGTGGGGAAACCCTTTGATCAAATCTTCTTTTATCTTCAATAATTCAGCAGAGAGAAATAGTACAATAAATCTGATTCATATCAGCAGTAGCAAACCATAGATCAGTAGCATCAACATTAGCGGCTTCATTATCAAACTAGGGCAGACCATATCTCACAAACCGACAGTCGGATTGACTTCATTCCACCACCAAAAGTTTCGGCTTCCAGAGGAGGTTCAGATGAACCTACAACGCAGTTCAGATGAGGAGATCTTCTAGGCCACGCAAGTCAATCTTTACTTCTGCAGTTGCAGCTTCAGTTTCAGCAGTTTCCGACTTCAAACTAGGGCAGTCGATATCTTGCAAACCGTTCGTAGGATTGACTTCATTCCACCACCAAAAGTTGCGGCTTTCAAAGGAGGTTCAGATGAACCTACAGCGCAGTTCCAAAGAGGAGATATTCTAGGCCACGCAAGTCAATCTTTACTTCTGCAGTTGCAGCTTCAAATTCAACAGCTTCCGGCTTCACATGTGTGAGAGAGAGAGACCCATTTCAGCGCAGTAGAGAAGAGACTCATATCTGCGCAGTAGAGAGAGAGAGATGTGATGAGATGAGTGCGTCCAAATGAGGAAAAGTCCTCTTATATTTATACACAACGTTGGTGGGTGAATAGATGCGACTGTTGGGCTTCTGAGCCTACATGAGTTGTAGGTCGGCTTGATAATAATTCCATAATCAAAATAAATTCATATCTTCATGAATACTTATCGGAATTGGATGATCTTTATATCAATCCTACACCTCTCGACGAGAGGAATCTAATAAAAATATTATTAGCCATGAATAAGATGACCCACATGAAGTTTTGCCCTAGTTGCCAATTTTAACACTCCCTCTCAACCATGGAGAACTTCATCTGCAATCTGTCTATCGGTCGTTACTGTTCATCCATCAAATGCACTGCCCTGTACAGCCTGACCCTTGCCCTGCTCTGCTCTATTCTGCCTATTTTGCTTTGTCTTGTTCTACCCTACACTGATCTGTACTGTTTTGCTCTGTTCTGCTCTGCTCTTGCATTGTTCTGTTCTGCTCTTGCATTGTTCTGTTCTGCTATGCTTTTGTCCGAATTATGAAGAAGAAGAAATGATTGAGGATGTATCATACTGACTCAAAGTCAGTCTCAGAGTATGTACCACTGGTCCCAGACCAGTCTCAACCAACCCGAAGTCAGCATCATAGTGAGTACAACTCCACTGGTCCTAGACCAGTATCATCCTCCACTGACTCAAAGTCAGTCTCAGAGTGTGTACCACTGGTCCCAGACCAGTCTCAGCCGACCCAAAGTCAGTGTCATAGTAAGTACCACTCCTACCACTGGTCCCAGACCAGTATCATTGATCCCAGATCAATGGAGGTCATCCTAGCGTGGGGAGTACGGTAGTTACAACGATGCGTCCATCGGTACTACTATGGTCCCTAACTTCATTTCCCTGCTCATTGATCATATGGGAGGTACTTCCCATGAGTCCCAGACTGCATGGGTAGGATGCATCGACATGAGAACTAATCAATCCTGTCCTCACAGGAGAACACATCAATCCTGCTACAATTGCCATGGAGAACACATCAATCCAGGCCTCACAGGAGAACACATCAATCCTGCTACAATTGCCATGGAGAACACATCAATCCAGGCTGCCATGGAGAACACATCAATCCAGGCCTCACAGGAGAACACATCAATCCTGCTACACAGGAGAGCAAATCATCCTGTTCCACAAGAGAGCGAATCATCTTGTTCCACAAGAGAGCGAATCATCTTGTTCCAGTGTGCACCACCAGGGGAGGGTGAGTCACCCTGTGGTCATATGTTGCTCCAGTAGGAACCGCAAGCCCTCAGAGCTCCCAGAGCTCAATGTATGTAACATGCAGGACCCTTGTACAAGGGTTTCTTGCCGACTCCAAGTCGTTTGGGAAAATCACAGATTAGATCTTTCCTCGGGGCTTTGACAAGGTGTATCAACCTGTACATCATCTTAATGTGATGGAGCTTCCTTGCTCATCGACTTACCATATCCCAGATGATGTCTATCTGCTGGAGCAATTGACGAATACGGGATTCCTCAATAATCGAATCCCACCTCTAGTTGTTACAAAGAATCACAGTGGTATCCAATGTAAATCCAAATAGCTCACTGAAGAGCTTTCGCAACTAGACTGCCTCACACGAGGTTATGCTAGAAACAATATATCCTGCTTCGGTGGTGCTCAAAGCCACCGACTTTTGTTTCCTGCTCATCCAGGATATCGAAGCAGATCCCAAGGAGAAACAACACCCGGAAGTGCTCTTACGATCCTCCACATTGCCTGCCCAGTCAGCATCTGTGTATCCAAATAGTCTCACATCTCTGGCAATGTATCTTAACCCATAAGTGATAGTGCGACGAAGATATCTCAGTAGATTCTTGGCACCAATCCAGTGTATGTGGTGGGGTTCAACCATATGCTGGCTCAACATGTTGACTGCAAAGCATATATCTGGACGGGAGTTCACTAAGAACATTAATGCTCCGACGAGTTGTCGATACTCGGTAGCATTTAGTAAAACAGGTCCAGCAACACTACTGCTTAACTTCTTGAAGTCAAGCTCCATCGGAGTAGTTACAGGCTTGCAGTCCACCATTCTGAATCTTTCCAATATTTTCACCACATATTTTCCTTGAGATAGGAAAATTTCTCCTGGCTTTTGCCACACTTCAAGTCCTAGGAAGTAGTGCATCAGTCCTAGGTCTTTCATTTCAAATTCAGAGGCCAGCTCCCTCTTACATTTGTGAATGAGAGGGTCTGCACTTGTTAGAAAGAGGTCATCCACATACAACACCAGTATGAGAGGCTTGTCATCTTCAACCTTAAAGTAAATGTTAGGATCGGCTTCACTCCTAGTGAACCCCAGCTTCATCAAGTAGCTATTGATCCTCTCATACCATGCTCGGGGTGCTTGCTTCAGCCCATAGAGAGCTTTCTTCAACCTGCATACATGAGATTTTCGATCATAAATCTCAAATCCTTCGGGTTGCTCCACGTAAACCTCTTCTTTGATCGAGCCATGCAAGAACGCAGTCTTGACATCTATCTGATGTAGGTTCCATCCTTGTGAAGCGGCAAGGGCTATGATCGAGCGGATGGTCGTATATCTTGCAACAGGTGCAAATATCTCATCATAGTCTATACCTTCCTTTTGGGAGAAACCTCGAGCAACAAAACGAGCCTTATACTTTTCTGTGCTTCCATCTGCTGCATGCTTTATCTTGTAAAGCCATTTGGAAGTAACAACAGTCTTGTCCTGGGGTCTGGGAACTACTTCCCAAACATCATTCTTTATGATAGACTCATATTCTTCGGTCATAGCATCCTTCCATACTTGATGCTTGACGACATCTGAGAATGACGAAGGCTCATTTTGTATGATCATGCTCATGATGGTCAGGTATCTTTGATACCTATGAGGTTTCTTACTTTCACAAAAGGTTCCTCGGGGTGCAGCATGTCCTTCAGCATCATCAAGTAACCCCTTAAGCCATGAAGGCCTCTTCCTAGAAGAGGAAGGCTCATATGGATGAGGATCAATCGGATCCATGGGTTCATCTACATCAGGCATTGATTCATCATCCTTTTCTTTCGGTTCCCTGGTGTCGGCTTCTTGAGAGCTACTCAAAGTCAGTAGATTGTCCACCTTGCTGAGAGCCATATCTTCGTCAAAGGTGACATCATGACTAATTATGACTTCCCTTTGACCGGCTACATAGATTCTATAGCCTTAAGTATTTTCACCATAGCCCACGAAAATTCCCTTCTTTCTAGATGCTCCCAATTTATTTCTTTTCTCTTTCGGCACATGAAAGTATACAGGGCTTCCAAAAATTTTAAAATGAGAAACATCAGGTTTCTTACCGGAGATTTTTTTTTTCTTCAGGAGTCTTAGAACCCAATGCTTGATGAGGGCATCGATTTTGTAATATACGACAGTGTTTGCAGTTTCAGCCCATAGAAACTTAGGAAGACTTTGATCATGTAGCATGGCCCGGACAGCTTCCATAATTGTGCGATTCTTCCTTTCCACTACACCATTCTGCTCAGGAGTATGTGGTGTAGTAGTCTACCCCTTAATGCCAACCTCAGGTATGCCTGAGTAAACCAATTGTAATATATCGGAGGTCTTGCTTTGGCTTGAGGGGAATGGTCCCCTTTTGAGCTTTCCTTTGGCATATCCCAGACATACACCTTCTTTCTCTACTTGGAATTCGGGCATCCCTGTTACCATCTGTATTACATCGGGTAGAGCTTTGTAATGAAGATGGGCAAACCTCCGATGCCAAAGTTCAGACTAAAGAGTTGTGTCACAAGACATGACACCTAGCGGACTTCCATCGACCTGATATAATGAATCAACACTAAACCCAAGAGTAAAGGCATCTTTAACATTATTTTTCCATATACATACCTTGCCATTGCTGAAGGTTACCTTGTAGCCTCTGTCTTCCATTGCCAAGATGGACACTAGGTTCCTTTTGAGGTCAGGTGCATTTAATACATCCTAGAATTTCTAGCCTTCTTGAATGCTTGTCCTCTTCCTTGATTCCCAGCTCTCCTCTTACCTTTGTTGTTGAATTTGTCATTCCTTTGATTGCCATCAGAGGGATTTCGAGTTGCATCACTACATACTGTACCATGCTTCTCTAATCATGATTATCATCATGCTGCCCATGTCCATGATTTTATCCATCATAATGCTGCTCAAACTAGTGTGCATCATCATCATGCTATCCTATATGTCCATGATCTCATGTTGCCCTTTATGTCCATGATCTCATTCCTCATGATGATCATGATCTCATACATAGTGACTTGCTTTATCGCAAATGTAACATCGTCATTTTATTCTAGCCTTAGGTCCAGCCTTTCCTTTTGATTTAGTCCCGAAATTATTTCTTTTCTTTGCATGAGAAGAAAAGGCAGCAGGAGGACCTTTAGGCATGGGCATTTCTTGCACTTCTTCCCTTGTTTCTTCTTGAATGCATCTAGCCATTCATTCCTCGAAACCAGGAATTACATTATAGTTCAAAAGAGTAGTCCTGAACACATACCATTCAAATGGTAATCCTCCGAGAGTTGTGAGTGCCATTTCTCTGTCAGTAATGGTTTCCCCAATAGATAGGAGATCGTTCTTGATCTCGGTAATTCTTAAGAAGTATGCTTGCATACTTTCATCTTTACCCTTCTTGATTTCCCTCAACTTATTTCTAAGAAACAAAACTTGATTTGCATCATTAACTTTAAATAAACTCACCAGTCTATCGTAGATTTCCTTGGAGGTGTCCAGTTCAGAGATGTAGGCCACCAAGCGCTTGTTGATAGAGTCCCGGATGATCTTCTTTGTTTTGACTTCTCCATTTTTCCATTTGTTCCAGGCAGCAGCAGATGCATTTGATGAAGGTTCAACAATATTGCCTCTTACATGGTCCAACACTCCTTGATCTTCAAGGGTTAGATCGATAGACATCTTCCATCCGTGATAGTCAGCTTTCTCACGTAGCTTGTCTTCGGCAGAAAAGAGTGTTGAGGACCCCATAGTTCTTTTAGGATAGCCTTGCCAATCTTCTCTTCAATGATTGCTCTTGCTCTTGCTCGGGCTTTGTCTTCACGTCAGCTCTGATACCATGTTAAGTTATGGTATGTTCTATGCTTATAATAGTTTACTTCTTTTTCTTATTAGATTCCACCGATTAGCAATCACATGTACATAAAGTAAAGTGCAGATAGAACATTAAACGATCGACAGAAAACAAGCCAAGACAAGAGACACAAGATGTGGCGGCTAGCCAGGGACAAACCCCACAATGTGTGGGGAAACCCTTTGATCAAATATTATTTTATCTTCAATAATTCAGCAGAGAGAAGTAGTACAATAAATCTGATTCATATCAGCAGTAGCAAACCATAGATCAATAGCATCAACATTAGCGGCTTCATTATCAAACTAGGGCAGACCATATCTCACAAATCGACAGTCGGATTGACTTCATTCCACCACCAAAAGTTTCGGCTTCTAGAGGAGGTTCAGATGAACCTACAGCGCAGTTCAGATTAGGAGATCTTCTAGGCCACGCAAGTCAATATTTACTTCTGCAGTTGCAGCTTCAGTTTCAGCAGTTTCCGACTTCAAACTAGGGTAGTCGATATCTTGCAAACCGTTCGTCGGATTGACTTCATTCCACCACCAAAAGTTGCGGCTTTCAAAGGAGGTTCAGATGAACCTACAGTGCAGTTCCAAAGAGGAGATCTTCTAGGCCACACAAGTCAATCTTTACTTCTGCAGTTGCAGCTTCAAATTCAACAACTTCCGGCTTCACATGTGTGAGAGAGAGAGACCCATTTCAGCGCAGTAGAGAAGAGACTCATATCTGCACAGTAGAGAGAAAGAGATGTGATGAGATGAGTGCGTCCAAATGAGGAAAAGTCCTCTTATATTTATACACAATGTTGGTGGGTGAATAGATGCGACTGTTGGGCTTCTGAGCCTACATGAGTTGTAGGTCGGCTTGATAATAATTCCATAATCAAAATAAATTCATATCTTCATGAATACTTATCGGAATTGGATGATATTTATATCAATCCTACACCTCTCGACGAGAGGAATCTAATAAAAATATTATTAGCCATGAATAAGATGACCCACATGAAGTTTTGCCCTGGTTGCCAATTTTAACAATCTCAGAAACGTCAACAAAGTGTCATTAAAAGACAATTACCCTCTCCCGAAAATGGACCACATTTTACAGAGAGTAGTTGGATCAAACAGAATCTCATTGTTGGATGGGTTTTTTGGTTACAATCAAATCTTGGTTCATCCAGATGACTAACCCAAAACTGCCTTTACTACTCCTTGGGGCACATTTATGTATGTGAAAATGTCTTTTGGGCTAATGAATGTAGGAGCCACTTTCCAAAGGGCTATGGATATAGCCTTTGCAAAAGAAATTCATGATTTCCTTGTGATATATCTAGATGATATTACTATATTTTCAAAATCCGACAATCAACATTTGGATCATCTAAGGCAAGATTTTATTAAATGTAGGAAGTTTGGAATCTCCTTGAACCCCAAAAAGTCTTTGTTTGGGTTAGAATAAGGAAAGTCGTTAGGTCACGTAATTTCAAAAGATGGTATAAGAATAGACCCTACTAGAATAGAAGTCATCTTGCAAATAAGACACCCAAGGAACATTAGAGAGTTAAAAGCTTTCTTAGGAAAAATAATTTTCTTAGAAGATTTATATCTAATCTAGCAGTGTTAATTAGATCACTAAACAACATGCTGAAAAAGGACTCCACCATAAAATGGACTGTTGAGGTCAAAAAATCCTTTGAAGACATTAAACTAGCCTTTACTAAAACACCTGTGTTAATCAGTCCTAAATTTGACAGAGATTTCATCTTGTTTTCCTTTGCTTCTGAGCATACAATTGCTGCACTTCTATTGCAGAAAAATGACCAGAGTTATGAATAACCCATTGCTTTCTTCAGAAAAGCCCTAATAGATGCCCCCTTGAAATATAATATAATGGAAAAACAGGCCTTGGCTTTAGAGCCATTAAGGATTTTAGGGTATACATCTTATATTCTCATATAGTAGCCTAGGTTCCAAATTCAGTAGTTAAAGACATCCTAACTCAGGATGGTCCTAATGATAAGAGGGGAAAGTGTATTCTAATATTTGAGTATGATATAGAAATCAAACCTACTAAACTAATCAAGGGCCAAGGCTTAGCCAAGCTCATGGTTGAATCAAACTATTAGGCCTTGGATATAAACTTTATTGCAACAATAAATAATGAAGAGGAGATGGCGACTCCACTAATCAGCCAGGCCTTTCTTGAATCACCTTAGTATGCTGATATTATTTATGTTTTACTGAATTTACAAGCTCCTAAATTATCTAGGACTAAAAGCAGGTTTTTGAAGATGAAACCCTTAAAATTTTGTATATTAGACAATGATTTGTTTTGGAGAGATCATGAAGATATTCTTCTCAACTGCTTATTAAAGAAGAATCTGACAAAGTTTTGCAAGAGTTTTATGCAGGTGACTGTGGAGGACACCTTTACTAGAAGACCACTACAGAGAAAATCCTTGGAGCTAGTTTCTACTGGCCTACCTTGTTTGTTGATGTCAAAAAAATATGTGACCTCCTGTCACAAATGTCAATTTTTTTAGGGGAAGAAAAAACTCTTACCTTTACCCCTCAAGCCAATCTCTTTGGAAATACCTTTTCAACAATGGGGTTTAGCCTTCATTGGTAAAATTCACCCACCCTCCTCTGCTCAGCACAAAGGGATCCTCACAGCCACGGACTACTTCACAAAATGGATAGAGGCAATACTTTCGAAGGCAAGCCACAGATACTGTTATCATAATCTTCCTTGAAACCAATATTTTATCAAGATTTGTATGTCCAACTAAGCTCATTACTGATAATACAGTAGCCTTTAAATCCAAAAGAATGATAGATTTCTGCAATAAATACCATATCACCCTTGGCCATTCCACAACCTATTACCCCCAAGGTAATGGACTGGCAGAATCCTCAAACAAAAGCCTAGTAAACATCATCAAGAAGTTACGAGAGGAAAATAAGAAAACTTGGAATAAAATGCTAGTCAATGCCTTATAAGTAGACAGGTTGACTACTAAGAGATCAATTAGTACTTCTCCCTATCAACTAGTTTGTATTGGATGGTGATATTTGAAGTTGAAGCCCGAAGAGAAGGCCCTAAGCTTTAAAATATTTACTATCATAAGTATCAATAATGCAGTTTCACATAAGAACACTTTGCAAAATAACATCACCAACAATTCAAAGGCTAGTGAACTTTATAGTTCTTGACATTTTATTAGAAAATGCCATCCTCAAGTGGAGCCACTGTTCAGTTCCTATACCATTAGGAATCATAATTTTGAATGACTAAGGCTAAGCCTTGTAATATTGTACATACCTTTGCTTTCTACAAATGTTTTCCATATTAAAAAAATAAAAAATGTAAAGAGGGTATATCCTAAAAGAAAATCAAAGGACAAAAAGAATAAGAGAAGGTCAAAAAATGAAAATATATGACCCAAAAAAAAAGAAGACCATGAAAGTGTGCAAGTCTAAATGCCACTACTATTTACTTTTATGCATAATAATGATTGTGTGAAGCTTGTTATTCATGCCACAATCCATGGTAATCAAACTGTTTAATCTTGGTTATTCCATGCTTTGAATTTTATGTTTTTAGTTAGAGAATAAAATCTGACCAAACAGTTTAATCTTGGCAGATCATTAGATACGTAAAGAAAATCAAAAGAGCTCATCAGTTTGATCTGAGCCTTTGGATGATACAAGGTTAGAAATAGATAGTTTGTTTTATAAAAGAAAAGATAAGATAAACATTTGCTAGCCTAAACGCACCCAAAAAAATGAAGAAAACATGTTAGAATAAGTAAATGGGTAATTAAAAGAAAGATTGATGAAGTATAAAGTTGATTACATCAAAACACATGCATCATGCTTAGACACACATTCCTATATGTATAATCAATTATGGAAGCAAAAAAAAAGGTTTGCGAGTTAATGTGATTAACTCCTGCTCATTAAATTTTTCTTTTACTTACTAATTTCCTATCCACAATTATGTTCTAGTACTTTCAATCCTTCAAGTCAAAGAGGCGCAGAGCATTTCTCTGACTTTTGGTGGAGCCAAACTCTCGGCTTAATGACTTATGGACATCAAGTGTTAAAATTCCCTTCATAAAAGACATCCCCCTTCACTACCCTGATAAAACCCCTTTTCCTAAAGGTAAACTTCACTTGCCTAGGGAAATTAAAGCAACTTCATGTTAAATCCCTTTTCATTAAAAAAAAAACCCACAAAAACATCTTATCCTATGTATTGAGTGTATGTATATAAAGTGCGCAAATATTACATTTTACATTATGCTAAGGATATACCCACTCCGCCAATTTCATATTAATTTTTAATTTTATTATATAAAACCTAAAATATCTTCCCCCCTATATTAATTAAATCCCCTAAATAAATATTCCAACCCTTAGTTTAAATATAAACTATAGTTGACACCCTACTTCATACCCCCGACATAATTCTCTTAACTTACCAGTTTTCGATAATGTTGGGTTAATCCTGTCATTAAGCCCCACTCGATCAATTAGTCCCCTCATTAACCTTGAATAAATCCCAATCCGCTGAGGATTAAAGCTTTGGGCCCCCACGAAGCCCATGCTTTTATCACTCGCGCACCTCCCTCGCCCGACTATCGTCAGATCACCATCCCTTCATCCGACAGTCCATAGCCATATCGACCGTGCCCGATGGCCTATCGTTACCCGCTCGATAAAGCGGTTTTCCCTGCCCCCCGGTTACTACGTGTTGATAGATGAAGTAGATTGGGTGACCCCCCCTCAATACTGCCTACTCCACAAAATTAGTGTGATGGCCTGGGAAACCGCCTCCCCGCTCGACCCGGTAAACCACATATTGTTCATTCATAAAATCTTCCGCCAAAAAATGACCGTTGCTCCATAAAAAGGTCAAGAAGCCCTTTTCCGTATTTTTTCACTCAGGCCCTTGTAAACCTCTGCGAACCAGTGCAACCCTGCAAACCTGAAAACTACCAATTAACCCCATTTAAGTCCTCAAAGAAGCTGCGAGACCACCTTCAAAGCTCTCAGAGCCCATTCAACCTTCTGTCGCTATTCAGAACACCAATTGGAAGTCAATTCACCTAAACTCTAGGTATTTGTGAATGAATTACCAGACCCCCTTTCTAAATTTGAAAAATTCCACACTTGAAGTATTTTAATTAAGTAAAATTAATTGAAAATTATTATAAATTTAAAAGCCTGTGACCAAACCCTTCTGAAAATTTCCAATTTCCGTTAAAACCCATGAATAAATCTGTAAAGCCAAATTCAAATGCACAAGAACTGAATTATGGCTGCCCCTGTCGCCATGGATGTCCGACCTATCACAACTCCCGATTTGGACCTCGATCAACTTCCCCTGGCTGACAGGGATTTCCAAATCAAAGATACAAGTACCCATACCCTCCTGCTTAAAATCCATTGCTTAAGTAGGGACAAATACCTCAACCATGCTGATGATATTGGCCTTTGAGAGTCGAATTTGCCCAAATACCAGTTTCTAGAGGTGCATACTTTCCCAGAAATTGTCCATATGTGCCATGCCTGTTACATTCCCAGCCAGAGAGCTATAATGTCCCTTGACCAGAAAGTCTTGTTTACCATCACAATTGAACCAATAAATGAAATGTTACAAGTCCAACCAGGTCCAAACCTAACCCCACTGTCAACTGGGGATTTGTTAGACCAGTACTCCAAATTGAGTCTGTCTAGGTTAGCCCAAATATTCCAGACATTCATTGTAGAATAGCAGTGTATTCCCAAAGATCCCCCTTCATATGTTTCAGCCCTTTTCTCTAATAGGGGGAAACAAATTGTGACTATGATATCATGTATTTTGGGTTGTACCACTGATGAATTTGTCCTGGCCTTCATGTCCACACCCCAGGACAACCTCATGTTGTTTTGTATGATTATGCCCAGTTCATCACTGAAAGAATGCATGAACATTTCACCAGAATGCATAATGAGAGCATACTTAAATACTCATCTGTTCTATGCCATATGTTTTTATACTATCAGGTAAACAGATTTCCTTTCACTCTCCAAAAGCTTGACACTAGAGGTTAGCCCAGGTATGTCATTTTTTAAATCCCACTTTTCCACAAGTTTCAATCAACATATACCTATACAAATTTCGTTGATTCTTTTGTTCATCCAGTCATGACCATGCTAACAGGAAGCCCTCCACCCAGAATAAGTCAAGATATCAAAAGGGTGTTTCAGTTGTCTAAACAAAGTAAGGTGGGAGATTGGTACCTTTACCAAAACCACACAGAGATAAGAATCTATGGTTGACAGCTTGCACCATATAAACTACGCAAATACCTCCCCATGAGGCTATTTGCTCTAGAGTACTATAGACAAATAATGAACTCTGATGAGATCAATTTTATCTCATCTAAGAAAAGATCACAATTCAAAGTCAAAAACTAGTTAGGCCCCTTCATTCGCAATTCTAGAGAGGAAGGAGAGGAGGCAGACCAAATTTTGCAACAAATGAAGTTCCAAAAGAGTTTCATGTGGAGGTATGACCCCTAGGAGTTTATGACCAAATTGAGAAAAAAGGGTCAGTTTGGACCTTATATTCATCACCCCATACCAGAGATAGAAAGATATGCCAATCAATCTAATGGGTGGAAAACACTCTTGTAGAAAAGGATAATACAAAGGTAAATGTAGAGAATACCTTGACTGACTTAGAAAGACAACTTAATGAGAGCTCGTTTCTACAAGTACCTGAACAGCTAGAAAGAACCAACAACACCCCTCTTATCATGCAGACTCAGAATGAAGAAAAGAACCCCAAAATGAATATAGAGGAACCCTCGAGTTCAGGAATGGGCACATCAAATATACAATATGAGACCATTCAGAGCAAAAGGCCTAGGCTGAATCCTATTTCAGAGCAGGAAGACACAAAAGGCTTAATAGAAATAACTGATACTGAGCTGGACAGAATTAAAGGCACGACTCCATCTACAGAAACTCAAGAGTCATCCACATCACAAACTCAAATGTTGGAAAGGCAGCTCAGTGTAGAAGTATCCTCATTCAGCAGGCCTGTTGATAAGGATAAGGATATAAAAGATAGATATAAAGAGATCAAGATGAGAAATGAGAAATTGAAGGCCCAAACTTATGCTCAGTATCTCAAACTCACACCTACCAATCAGACCAGGTTGATGTCAGCTTTCGACATCAAAGAGGGAAAACTATAGATGTCCTTCATAAAACCAACTGCATAATAGACAAGGACATCAGCGGATTTCAAGAAAATTGACTTTGAGGTATTGGCAAGGGATATTCATCCCATTGACCAAATTGAATTGCACAAACAGGCTGGAGAGATGATTTACTCCACCCTCACAAGTAAAGCCATAGCTACTCATAAAATACAAAATTCATTGACCAATATCTCAGCTCAATATCAGGTGGAGAAGGCCTCCTGATAGGCCAAGGATACCATAATTAAGTCTTTTGAAGACTTAGTGATTGAATTGAGATATGATCTCAAAGACATCAAAGCCACTGAACAACTGATAAAGAAGAAGAATGATGACATTGCAGCACTTAAAAAACAATTGAAAATACCTCAGCTATAGTATCCCCAAACACTGGAAGTTTTGGAGAACCAGCCTAGACATGAAGAATTGATGGACTTAGTCCTAAAATTAAATGATCAGTTAAGAGAAACAAAAAAGGAATTGGACACTCTAATCCAATTGAAGCAGACTGATGTTGCCACTACATTTGAAAATGGCATCCCAACAGTCTTAACAACAGTCCCTTCCACATTGCCAGCCTCATTGGCTCCCACAACTCCTATGCCTACAGCACAACCAATTTCAACAAAGTCTACATCAACAACAGGTGCATTAGGTGAAGACGCAGAAACGTTGGTCAGAGCCATGGAGGAAATGTCCATACAGGGTACAGAGATGAATAAGCTGAAAGAAAAGGTGACAAGCTTGGAAACAGATTGCTAGCTTGCCAAAATCATTCACAAGGAAGAAGTGCAAAAAGATGCCAGAATGAATGAAAGGTTAAAGGCCATGGAAAAAGATCTAACACAAAAGGAACCCCTTGAGCAAGCCAAGGAACTATTATGGTCCAATATCATTGAATTTGTCAATGATATTTGTCCATCCATTCAAGTAATTTTTGAACAGATGGATCCAGTAAAGATGGCTACAGAAGCTATCCAAAGAGTCAAGGAGGAATTAGGAGACATGCCTAAAGATGCTACCAGACTTATCCACTTCATCAACAGTAAAAACAAGTATGAACTTTAGGAATTGGAAATGGAAGATAGGACAGAAACCATTTTGGAGGTGAGAAAGGCCCTTTCCAAGAGAAACTTAATGTTGAACTTGGAGGACAAGTGTCAAAATATGCAGGTAGCAGTTGATATATTTATGGCCAAGTTTCAAATTTTGAGGGAGAAAGGGTTACCCAGTCCCTTGGTCATAAATGAAAAGCTTATGACACAGTAGAATTACAATAGCAAAATCAGAGAGCTAGCTAAAGAACAGGCCAATACATCATCAATAAAGGCATTGCCAACAGGCAAGGTTCTTTACCAAATGTTTGAAAACTTGTTTTTCCTCCAGCATGAGGTAAAACACTTAATCATCACTAAGCCTACCTTTGCTAAGTACATCGGGGCAAATGAAATATATAGAAGGATGTTGAAAATCAAATTACCTGATGCTAAATGGTGGGAAAAATTGACTGATTTATTGTAAGAAAATGCAGTAAAAAGGTCAAAGAAAAACAACGAAGTGAAAAGATAAATACAGGTCAGTAGGGTCAAAGAGTATCAGTGTCAAAGAGTGTCAGATGAAAGCCTAAAGTGACTAAAGCCTCCAGTGTGAAAGTTCAAATACCAAAGATCATAAAGGGCTAAAAATCAAACCATAAAGGCCAGCAATACCACAATAAATGGGACAACATGAAAGAAGTTCAATAGTTATCTTATCTTCTTGCAAGAAGATATTTTTATTTCCTAGATTAAATCTCAAGTTAGTTTGAGATATTATGTAATATTTTTTGTATAAATACTTCACGATTCGAAGTATGTAGAGTGGATTCTTAGACATTTCTATAGAAGTTTGGTCAAGAGACTATAAAGCTATTATATCACTGACTAAGTCAGCAAGCTGGATTGATGAATAAAGACAAGATATTTCACAGGATTCATGTGTTGAGCGAAGCTCAGACAAGTATTTTCTCATGTTTTTGTTATATTTCTTAAAGTTTTTCCACAGTCTTTAATGTATTTCTGAATCTGAATGCTATAACTGGAACAATATCTTAGAATTTGTTTAATTACACTCTGTTTTAACAGTTATGCTTATAAATGTTTTCAACTGATAGCTAAGTTAAGGAATTCTTAATTGTTCCTTAGTTTAAGTTGTTTCTTGCTAATCTAGATCAAAGGATTCTTAATTTCCCTTTGCTTTTGATTACCCTCTATTCCTTGTTTATATCTTGGTCTGAGAATTCTTAATTGCTCTTTCACCCTGATTAAAACCATTTCACCCCCATGTCCCAAAGACCTGCACTTTACTCTGCTAGCTTGCCCTTTGAACATTCCCTTTAGTGAGTTGATCCAGTTCTGCTACCCTTCTGTTGACTCCATAGCCCAATGGTCTAAAGACATCATTCTATCCATCTACTTCAAGGATTCCACCATCCAATCTTCAATTAAATATCAAAAACCTCCAGAACATTCATAACTAGCCTGAAATCCCAGCAAACAAAGCTAAATCACATAGAGAAAGCCCTCTCTAAGCCTAGGTTGGCTAGAGCCTATGCCCAAAAGTTGGTTTGTGGTTACCTCGATCATTTTCTTTCTTTTAAAAACTTCTAGAGAAATGTCTTAGTGATAACAACGTCCTCAACCCTTGAATCATATTGGGTTCTCTCAACCCATCCTATTTCCTATTGATATTTTGAACAATGACCCTGAATAGTCATGTGGTAGAACACCTGCATCATAATCGCCTTGGGTTGTACACCCCCAAGTACACTATCTCGTTGGTCAGACGAGGAGAAGTATTCCCAACAAGCCCAGCTGGTGGGTATGATGCCAACTGGGGTATATTTTGTAAAGACCAATATAGGGTGAGCTACAACTCCAACCCTATGGTTAACAGATAGGGATAACACTATATTGGCTAGAGTTCCCTACACTCCAGGAGCCCTCTATCCGATTCCTCACCTTGGGAGCTCAAACAAGGTAGGAAGAGTTGGCTTAGTGTTCTCGATCAGTGTTGCCCCTCAACCGGAGCATACACATCCAACAATCCAAGTTTTTCTCTGAAGACTAAGAACTTTCTCTTGGGTAATGCCTTTGTGAGAATATCTGCAATTTGTTCATCTATAGATATGTGATAGAGCTTGATAACTCCTCTCTGCACCATGTCTAGAATGAAGTGATATTGAATCTAAATATGCTTGGGCTTGTCATGAAACACATTCTTTTATGCCAAACAGATTCCATTATTGCTGTCACAATGTATCATTGTCGTATCCAAGACCTGCTCAGAAATATCTCCAAAGAGATTTCTCAACCAAACTGCTTCACAATTAGCCATGCTAGCGGCAATGTATTCTGCTTCAGTTCTACTCAATGCCACAGACTTGTGTTTCCTGCTCATCCAGGATATCATGGCATATCCAAGACTAAACAACGTTCAGATGTACTTTCCTGTCGATAACATTTCCGACCTAATCTGCATCAATGTATCTGTTAAGTTGAACATTTCTTGTAGAATATCTCAGCGCAAGTGTAATCGACCCATGCAAATATCTCAATGTGTTTAGCAATTATCAAATGTGAGTGGTGGGGTTCGGTCATGAATTGACTCAAGTGTTTATTGCATAGCATATGTCTCAGCAAGTGTTCACAAGGAACATTAGAGAACCAATCAATTGTCTGTACTGAGATGGATTTTTTAAGTCTAGTCCTGTAGCATCTCCACATAGATTCTTGAAGTTTATTTCCATTGGAGTGACCATAGATTTACATTCGGTAATTCCAAATCTTTCCAGCAACTTTACAATGTATTTCCCTTGTGAGAGGAAAATCTTACCAAGTTTTTGCCACACTTCAAAAGCCAAAAAATAGTGCACGAGACCAAGGTATTTCATTTAAAATTCAGAGGCTAGCGTCCTCTTAAATTCTATCATCAGAGGCTCAATACCTGTCGAAAATAGATTGTCAACATATAAAACCAAAATAAATGGCATACCTTGGATTACCTTGAAATAGAGGTTGGGATTGGCATTACTTATTGTGAATCCCAGCTTCACTATTAACTGCCAATACATGCATACCAAGCTGGGGGAGCTTGCTTAAAACAATACAATTGCTTCTTCAACCTGCAAACATGTGTTCTTCGATCTTCCATTTCAAATCCTTGAGGTTGTTCAACATCTACCTATTTCTGTAACATGCCATGGAGGAAAGCGGTATTTACATCCATCTGATGAAGAGTCCATCCCTAACTTGCAACAAGGACAACGATAGAACAAATGGTTGTATATTGAGCTACCAGAGCAAATATTTTATCATAATATTCTCCCTCTTTCTGATAGAAACCTCGAGCTACAAATCTTGCTTTATATTTCTCAATATTGCCATCAATTCCATGTTTGATTTTAAATAACCATTTTGAAGTCACAACAGACTTACCTTTTGGTCTAGGTACAACATCCAACACATCACTTTTCATAATTCATTCATATTCTTCAGCCATAACATCCTTCTAAACTTGTTCTTTTAATACTTCTTCAAATGTCGATGGTTCAACGTGAATCATAGTACTTAGAGAAGCAACATATCCCTGATACCTACATGGTTGTTTCCTTTCTTGGTATGATATGTGAATGGGGACATTTCTTTCAATATCCTGTAATGAATCTCGAAGCCAAAGTGGTCGCTTCTTGGAGGGAGGATCACTTGGAGGATCTAACAAATCCATAGGTTTTATGGGGTCTTCAATCATATCGGACTCAGGTGTTGATGGAACATCCAGAATATCCTAGTCATCATACACTTCCTTGGGAGGAGGAGGTGGAGGAAGATCTCTTGCTTTACCCAGAGTTGCATATTCATCAAATGTTATGTCCCTACAAATTTCAACTTATCTCTACCCAGGAATATAAATTCTATATGCTTTGGAATTTTCACAATAACCCACAAACATACCTTTTCTTCCAGTAGCTTCCATCTTGTTCCTTTTGTCTTTCGGCAATTGAAAATATACTAGACATCCAAATACATGAAGATGGCTAATATCAGGCTTAATGCCTGTGAATATTTCTTAAGGAGTTTTGTTTCTAATGCTTGATGAGGCACTCTGTTCTGAACATATACAGCAGTAGATGTCGCTTTAGCCCAAAGGAATTTTGGAACCTTTTGATCATGTAGCATAGCATGGGCAACTTCTAGTATAGACCTATTCTTTCTTTAGGCTAGACTATTCTGTTCAGGGGTATATGGTACAATTGTTTCCTTCTTGCAAAATGCTATGAATTATTTTGACATGTATTATCCTCCATTGTTGGACCTGAAGACTTTGATTCTATTTCCTGATTGATTTTCGATCAAGGCTTTGAATTCCTTGAATGTTTCAAAGGTTTCATCCTCATGCTTAAGATAATATATCCATGTCTTTCTTAAAAGGTCGTCAATAAAAGTAATGAAGTAGAGATCACCACCAACTGAATGTATAGGCATCGAACCACATATATCAGAATGAATGAGATGAAGAATGTCATGGATTTTGTTCTTACTTGAGGGAAATGGCCCCCTTGTTTCCTTTCCACTTGCACAACTTGGGCAGACTCCATCATGACGAGCCTGAACATCGGGACTACCATAGACCAATTTATTTAATTACAAAAGTGCATCATAGTGAATATGAGCTAGTCTGTGGTGCCATAGTTCATTAAAGTGATTGATATTATGCACCAATGAAAAGAGAGGTCTTCCAGAGATTTTATAGAGTCCTTCAAATCTCGATCCTAAAGTGAAGACATCATTCATAAGTGAATAGAGATGCCAAGTTAGAACTTCTTTGATGAAGGCAACCCTCATCCCTTTATCTTCAAATGTGGATACAGATACCAGATTCTTCATTAAACTCGATACATATATAACATCATGCAGAAGAACTGATTCCCCAAAATTTAACTGAAATTCAATGAACCCAAAGTCTTTCACGGAATGAGTAGAGTTGTCTCCAAGAATGATCTTTAACTTAGTCTCCCTCTCTACCAGATCGGATAAGACCTCTTTATAACGATAGAAATGATGAGTGACCCCACTATCAACTAACCAACTATCCTACGAATCTGCTAGAGAAGAAATGAGAATATATTCAGATTTATTCAATGTATTTCTTTCATACCTAAGAGCCTTTGACTTCTTTTGAGAAGGTTCATGTTCTTCACGATCACTTGAGGAGTCTCTTCTGAATCTTCTATCGTAGTTCTTCCTTTGAGAGTATTTTCTTCTTTTGTCATTTTAACTGCTTCTAGTGTTGTAGTGATGTCTTTTGTTCTTTTCTAGACAGTCACAAGAAAAGTGATCTTTCTTATGGCAAAAGAAAAAATCAACCTCAGATAATGATTGGTCATTTCTTCTTTTTGAGTTTTGGGTAGGAGGATTTCGTGATGGACCTCCTTTTGCCTTATTCTTCTTGTTGTGAGTGACATACGTAGTGGGATCTCCCTCTTCATGCTTTTGAATCCTTCCTCTTGATTTCATCCTAGATTCGTCTTGCGTGAGCTTTCCAACAATTTCATCAAATGTCGAAAATACATTGCTATTGTTGACTGAAGTAATGATGATTTCCCAAACAGGAGAGAAACCTCTAAGAGTCACAATTACAAGTTCCCTATCTTGCACATTTTTTCCAACCATCCACAATTGATCTCTAAGGCCGGAGATCTGAATAATGTAGGATTGAATGGTTTCCCCTTTGTTCATCTTGCTTTCCTTGAGTTGATCTTTCAGAGAGAGAATTTCATTCAAGCTGTTAACCTCATACATACTAGTGATATTTTCATACATATCTTTGGACTTTTGTAAATTCCCAACATAAGCAAGTAAATGATCTTGTAAACCATCAACTATAATTTTCTTTGCTTTAGACTCACCTTTCTTGTACCTGTTCTTGAGAGAAGCGAAAGCATTTTTTGGAGGCTCAGGCATTCTTCTTTGGACATATTCTAGCACATCACTGTCGTCAGCGATGATCTCCAATCTGAGTTTCCATGCAGCAAATTTTGATGTATCACCCAACTTTTCATGCTCCTTGAAGGTAGAGCACAAAATTTTTACCTTGAATAGGCGATCTACTTTCTAAAGAAGAGGGCTTCAAAACTTGTCTTCTATTGGGCTTGAAATTCACCTTTCCTCTAATACCATGTTAAACTTTCAAATTGTTCTATGTTGTATCTGTTACTTTAGCCCAATTTATCTTTTCATTAAAAATGCATCTAACTTGTTAGTAGTATACTAAATCATAAATGAAACTAAAGAAAGAACAACATATGCAGTGATAGAGAAGACAATAGCACAACCATAAGAGACGACAGATTGGTTCAAGACCAGGGAAAAACCCCACTAGGGGGAAACCCTTTCAAATATTCTTCTTTAGTAGATCGTCATGGAAAGTTTACAACAATACAATGAGCCCAATACATATAATTTGCAGTGGAAAACAATATATCAGATCTACATATTTACAGATATGTAATAACAGTAGAGGAAGTCAGATCTACTAGATCATTGAAGATGACTGAAGCCAAGATACCGAAAACTCAGATCTGAACTAGGTCGCCCTCATCAACATTGTTTGTGGGCAACTGAAACCTCATGGTTATTCTCATGGCTTCCTGGTGCGACCTCAGGGTTATTCTCGTGGCTTCATGGTGCAACCTCAGGGTTACTCTCATGGCTTCTTGGTGCGAGCAACCAGGGACCAAAACCTTATGAACTCATAGTCACTCCTTTTGAACTGTGTGCGAGCGACAAGAGAGCCAAAGTCGCTCTCTTGAATGCTTTGTGCCTGCGATCGTGGACGGAAATATTCTTATCTGTGATAGCGACCGAGATCTAGATACCGAAACCCAAAGCGAACCTTATGCCTATACTCTAGGACCCAATACGAACTTCTGCCAATGAACTTGTATGAGCCAAAAACAAATAGAAGAATAAAACACGCCTCGATTGACTATGTCCAAATGAGCTTAAGGTATCTTCCTTTTATAGTTTTCCTTAAGGGTTTACTTGGGGTTAAAATTGACCCAAGCAGTTACTTGTGTGGCTAAAGCCAACCCAATCCATAATGTATGCATGAATAAAATAATTCAAAACTTAATTTTTGCTTAATCGAATTAGGTGATCTTTAGGTAGATTATGGCCCTCTCGAAAAGACGAATTTAATAAACATATTATTTTGATAATTTGATTTGTTCAATGTGGAATTTGACCATAGTTGCAAAATTAACAAGGATAACTACGCAAGAGTTATTATAACAATCATAAGAGAGGCAAGTTGAATGAGGCATGAAGAAAACAAAGACCAGTGTTTGGATTTGAAAAGTACTAGAAAAATATTAGTAGATAAAAAGCCTAAAATTCCTGTGGTTGACCTCTCTTATATAGCCTACAATAAGAAAATATTTAGTTAGACAAAAGAAGTAATTGCAACCCAGATAGTTCTCCAAAAAATACAAGTAGAAAGCAAGCACAGACAGTGAGAAAGAGCAGCAACAGGTAATTTGCAGCTTGGTTTTAATGGGTGCTAACAAGAGAAATGGTTAGTGGATTGTATTCTCAACTATGGAAATAAGTCACGTAGTCAGGAAAAAGTCCCAGATCAATGCAGGCAATCAATTCATGGTGTTGACCAAGTAAAAACTTAGCATAACAAAGTGTCGAAGAAAAATGTAAATAATGTACATAGGTGGAATAGATCCCTTGTTCATCTTCATTGAAAAGAAAAGGTCAACTTCAATATCAGCCAGAAAGGATAGATGCAAGGAGTGGAAATAAAAAATCAAACTAATGCATCTAAAGGGTTAAGGGGAGTATGTCACATTTTGTTTTTCCTGAGTTTATGAAATTGTTGAAGAAGATTGATGTTGTTGAATATTGTGGTTGATCTAATGTTGTTATCAAATCATTGCAGAGTGAGTATAAATGGTGATGATCTATTTACTTAAACTAGTAGACGTGATTTTTCTCATGGGTTATTTGTACATGCATGTGTTGTTTTAGCAAGAAATCCCTCTTGATTACTTGAGGCAGAGATTGGAAGTAATTACTCTTATTTCAACTCAATATTCTCCATGGGACAAAAAGGAAGTTGCTTAGATCAAATCAGAGATACCTGAAGTTTTCAACATATGAAGAAGTAGTTGATAAGTCCACAATGTCAACAAAGATAGGAGGAGATTGTCGACAGGGGGGAATGTTACTTTCTTTGCCATTGATGTCAAAGGGGGAGATGTATCTCAAACAAAAACAAAAGCAAAAGAAGAAGAAGTATTGGTGATCAATTAAAGAAGAAACATCCACAAAGAAGAAGACAAAGGGAAGTACACTTATATTTGCTTGTTTCTTTATGATGTTTTTTTTTTTATCATGGTGTTGTCACCAATGCCAAAGTGGGAGATTGTTGAACATATGTAGTCATTGATAGAAAAGGTGATTAGGATGAAGCAAAAGGCAAAGAAGATGATGGGTGATTGTGAGAATATGCTCTCAAGGAAGTGCTCAAGTATTGATATGGGGTTACTACATAAGAAGGATTTGGCATAAGGAGGATGTCACATGATTCAAAGGTGGTGTATCCAAATCAAAGGTAATGAAATGGAAAAAGAAAAGAATATTGGGGAAGATAAATACATGCATGGAAAAGGTGTTACAATGGTCAAACGTTTCCAAGTAGATTGGTGAACAATAGTGGTGGAGCTAATTGGTTAAGGTGCATACATTTTGGAGCCATTTCATGTGTAGAATACTATCTCAAAAGTAGTTGGAACCCACTCAGATGGATATACCTCTAAAATAGTTTCCTACTTGTATATGGAAGATCAAAATGACCTCCTAGATTGTAATTTATGGCCAGTTAAAGGCAAGGACCCCCAAATTCAAAGATTGTAGAGCTATCAATAGTTAGAGGACCTTTCGTGTGCATTTTTTAGTTTGACATTTTTCCAAATGTGGCGAACTAAGTTGGAGGAGTCATTATCCAAAGCACCAAGAATACATGGCATAGAGGATCAAGTGGCAAGAATTTCTATTGCCCTGACGAAGGAGCCCATTAACACATAATCTCGGTGAAGTCTCTTCCGAAGGACTCAAAGAAGTGCACAATGGTGACTGCTCGAGATGACGCAAGAATGGGGATATGTGGAGAACACACAGCAACAGACAAGCTTGGCATTGGCTAAAATAATTATATCATATCTCCCACATGACAACTCATCGTGATGGAGACTTCCCAAAAAGGTTCAAGGTTGAGTGCATAAGGGAGTGCCCAGAATGACGACAGCCCGGGAGGACTACCCTGGAAGTAACATAGTGCACGCAGAGGTGAGGCCCATGACAATTAAGCGATGGGCTAGAATGGTAAAGAACAATTGTAGAGAAGGACCAATAGATAGGGAGTTAAGAAACTGTGGCAATCACAGCAATATAAAGGGCTTGAGCATAGTGATTTTTTACTAAAAACTTTAATGAAGACATTCAACGAAAAACACAAAGGCCCAATACACTTTTTCTCTCCTCTTTAGGAGACGCTAACAGCATTTTAGTGGCTCATAATGATGTCAACATGATGTTAGTATGGAGGACACATGGCAAGCATATTCAACGTTTTTGGGTGGCGTAGTGGGCCAAATCTGAGTGGCATGTGTCACTGATTCAAAGGCGCCACATGGCATTCATGATGTAAGCATGACGTTAACCTGGAGGCATTATCTCGAAAGGTTTATACAGTGTGAATAAAAGGAGGCTTCAGGTTGAATAAGTGTCGGGCAGACGTAGCAAGTGTCAAACACAAATCACCCCAACAATATTGCAATTGGTCCATGAGCACGACAGTGGTACCCACAGGGACACGTCAACCCAAAGGCTTGACCCATGAAGGACTCTTAAGAGTGCAAAGGAGGAATTTTTGGGTTGACAGTGCTATTAGACACAACGGAAATACAGTTGGGCAGTGCATGACAAATGACATGAGCACAAGGATTAAGGTCGTCCCACGCAACACATCATCCCGAAAGGCAAATCCCAAAGGAAAAAAAGGTGCAAGGTCATCCCACGCAACACATCATCCCGAAAGGCAAATCCTAGAGGAAAAAAAGGCACACAAAGCAAAGTGTTGAGTATAACAGTCGCGAGAGATGGAAATATTGTTAATAAGTGACACTATGTCATATAATGGAGAGTGCGTCGAGAAAGTTTTGTTGTGGTTCTTTGTGTATTATGATCGAGGGCCTTCGGACTAATTGCAATATAAAATCATTGTGCAAAATTGAAAAGGCTTCGCACCTTTAGTATAAATGAGTCGGTATCTTTAGCATTTTGGGGCTTGAGTTAAAAAAATGGATAATAGAGATTACAACATATATTTGGCAGCAATCTATTTAAAAATCCTTCAATCTTTAGGCAAGGATGAGTCAGTAGCTTGGAACTCGGCAATTATGCCAAAATTAACAAGAGCGCTAAAAATCATGATAACCACACTTGAATGATTTGGTAGCAATATAGCAGAAAAAATAGTTAAGAGGTATATTTGGCAGTTAAGCCAAACTGGAAGATTCCCTAGAATTAAGAATTTTACTAAAACCTGTTAAAAATTTTAGAATAGCAAACTTGAGTAGTTAAGCTCAGTTTTTTAAGAAGAAATAGTTAAGGAGAGTTTGATAACTTGAAGAGCATATTCAAAGGACTCAACTAAACGGGGAAAAGGTAAAAAATACAAGATTCATTCAGACATTCAATTTCAAGAGAACTAAAGTTTTAATTCCAAAAATATCAATCCAAATTTATTTACAAACAAGTTTCAAGCAACCAAGGTGAATGTGTGAAAGGTTGTTGGTGCAACGAGATGCATAGAATCAAAGACCAATTATGGTGTTTGAAAGGTGTTAAGAAGACAGAGAATGAATTTGTGACTCGTGTTTTGGTTTATTCACCAAAGAGACTATTAAGGTGAAATTAGAAAATTGTTAAGGCTTGATGTAGCTGGTGTGTTTGGTGATTTGTTCAGTAATTACAAATTGTTAAATTTGTTTTAATGGTGGTTTGGTGTGTAGTTGAGATGAGAAAGTTTATTTGTTTATGGAAGCAATGGTCTACTAATTCTAGTTTGAAAATGGATGAATGGTAGATCAATAGGGCCTAGCAAGTGTTAGCTTGCATTCCACAAGAAAGAGTCCCTTTCAGTGAAAATTGATAAATGAGCAAGGATACAAGTCCCTTCAGTTGCAATCGATAAACGTACAAGTAGTAGCTTGTATTTGACAAAAAAATAAAAAGAAAATTGATGTCCCTTATATATGTTGCACATGTGTATGAAAATGGTTATGATGTTGTGTTTTACATGATTGAGTTATGTTGCTCATTATATGAGCAGTTTCCAAAGTGATTGAAAAGTATAAATTGTCAAGAGTTGTGTAATTTGGTCACACTACTAAATTTATGAATTCTTTTAACATGTATTCTCCTCCATTGTCGCACCTTTAGACTTTAATTCTCTTTCCTGATTGATTTGTCATCAAGGCTTTAAATTCCTTGAATGTTTCAATGGCTTCATCCTTATCCTTAAGATAATATATACATGTATTTCTTGAGAAGTCGTCGATAAAAGTAATGAAGTAGAGATGACCACCAACTTAATGTATAAGCATCAGACCACATATATCATAATGAATGAGATGAAAAATGTCATGGGTTTTGTTCTTACTTAAGGGAAATTGTCCCCTTGTTTTTTTTCGACTTGCATAATCTGGGTAGACTCCATCATGATGAGCCTGAACATCGGGAATACCAGAGACAAATTTATTCAATTTTAGAAGTGCATCATAGTAAAGATGAGTTAGTTTGTGGTGCCATAGTTAGCTCAAGTGATTGATATTATGAACCAATGCAAAGAGAGGTCTTCCGAATATTTTAGAGAGTCCATCAAATCTCGATCTTAAAATGAAGGCATCCTTCATAGGTGAATCAGCATGCCAAGTTAGAACTTTACCTTTGATGAAGGCAACCCACATCCCTTTATCTTCTAATGCAGATACAGATAACAGGTTCTTCATTAAACTTGATACATACATAACATGATGCAACAAAACTGATTCCCCATAATTTAACTAAAATTTAACGAACCCAAAGCCTTTCACGGGATGAGTAGAGTTGTTTCCAAGAATGATCTTATAGAGTCCTTCAAATATCGTTCCTAAACTGAAGGAATCCTTCATAGGTGAATCAGCATGTCAAGTTAGAACTTTACCTTTGATGAAGGAAACCCTCATCCCTTTATCTTCTAATGCAGAAACAAATACCAAGTTCTTCATTAAACCTTGTACAAAAATAACATCATGCAGCAGAACTAATTCCCCAAAATTTAACTGAAATGTAACGGAACCAAAGCCTTTCACGGGATGAGTAGAGTTATCTCTAAGAATGATCTTTAACTTAGTCTCCCTCTCTACCATATCAGAGAGGACTTCTGTATAACCATAGTAATGATGAGTGGCCCGACTATCAGCTAACCAACTATCCCACGAATCTGGTGGAGAAGAATTATTAAGAGCATAAATGAGAATATATTCATATTTATTCACTGTATTGCTTTCATACCTGGGAGCCTTTGAATTCTTTTGAGAAGGTCGATGTTCTTAACAATCACTTGAGGAGTATCTTATGAATCTTCTATCATATTTCTTCCTTTGAAAGTCTTTTCTTCTTTTGTCATTGTATCTGCTTCTAGTGTTGTAGTGATGTCATTTGTTCTTTTCTGGGTAGTCACAAGCAAAGTGACCTTTCTCATGGCAACAAAAACATTCAACCTTAGATAATGATTGGCCATTTCTTCTTTTTGTGTTTTGGGTAGGCGGCTTTCGTGATGGACCACCTTTTGGCTTCTTCTTTGAGTGAGTGATATATGCAACGGGCTCTCCCTCTTCATGCTTTACAATCCTTCCTCTTGCTACCATCCTATTTTTTTTTCCTGTGTGAGCTTTCCAAAAATTTCATCAAATGCCAAAAGGACATTGTTGTTGCTGATTGTAGTAATGAAAATTTCCCAAATAGGAGGGAGACCCCTTAGAGTCATAATTACAAGTTCCCTCTATGGCACATTTTCACCAAACCTCTGCAATTGATATCTAAAGCAGGAGATGTGAATAATGTAGGATTGAATATCTTATCATACATATCTTTGGACTTTCGTAAATTTCCAACATAAGCAAGTAAATGATCTTGTAAACCATCAGCTATAATTCTCTTTGCTTTAGACTCACCTTTCTTGTACCTGTCCTTGAGAGAAGTGAAGGCATTTTCTAAAGGCTCAGACATTCTTCTTTGGATGTATTCCAGTGCATCATTGTTGTTAGCTATGGTCTCTAATCTGACTTTCCATGCAACAAAGCTTGATGCATCACCCAACTATTCATGCTCCTTGAAGGTAGAGGATGACATTTTGACCTTGAATATGTGATATGCTTTCTGAAGGAGAGGGCTTCAAAACTTGTCTTCTCTTGGGCTTGACTTTCACTTTTCTTCTGATCCCATGCTAAATTTCTCTTATTGTTCTATGCTATATCAGTTACTAGAGCACAATTTATCTTTTCATCAACCAAGCATTTAATTTGCCAATAGTATACTCAATCATAAATGTAAGTGAAGAAAGAACAACATATGCAATGATAGAGAAGACAACAATGCAACCATAAGAGATAGCAAATTGGTCCAAGACTAGGGAAAAACCCCACTAGGGGGAAACCCTTTCAAATCTTCTCCTTTAATAAATCATCATTAAAATTTTACAGCATTACAATGAGCCCAAGAAATATAATTTGCAATGAAAAACAATAGATCAGATCTACAGATTTATATATCTGTAATAACAACAAAGGAACTCAGATCTACCATATCACTGAAGATGATTGAAACCAATATACAAAAAAACTCAGAACTAAACTGGGTCGCCCTCATCAACATTGTCTGCAAGCGACCAAAACCTCAGGGTCTCTCTCATGGCTTCTTGGTGCAAGCGACCAGGGGCAAAAACCTTCTAAAATCATATTCGCTCCCTTTGAACTATGTGCAAGTCACCAGGGAGCCAAATTCGCTCTCTTGACCTCTTTGTGCCTGCGACCATGGGTGGAAAACTTTTGATTTGTGGCAGTGACAGAGATCTAGAATACGCAAACCCATAGCAAACCTTACACACATACTCTCGGACCCAATATGAACTTTTGTCGATGAACATGTGCGAGCCAAAACAAAATAGAAGAATAAAACATGCATTGATTAAGTGTGTCCATATGAGCTTGAGGTCTCTTCCTTTTATAGTTTTGTTGATGGTTTACTTGGGGTTAAGATTAACACAAATAGTTACTCGTGTCATTAGAGCCAACCCATTCCATAATGTATACATGAATAAAATAATTCAAAACTTAAATTATTCTTAACCAAATTAGATGATCTTTAAGTCAATTTTGGTCCTCTCGAAAAGATGAATTTAATGCACATATTATCTTGATCATTTGATTTGTTTAATGTGGAATTTGACCCTAGTTGCAAAATTAACAAGGACAACTACGCAAAATTTATTACGACAATCATAAGAGAGGCAGGTTGAATGATGCATGGAGAAAACAAAGATCGGTGTTTGGATTTGAAAATTATTAGCAAAAGATTAGTAGATCAAAGCCTCAAATTCATGTGGTTGACCTCTCTTATATAACCTACAATAGGAAAATACTTTACTTAGATAAAGAAGTAATTGCTACCAAGATGGTTCTCCAAAAAAATACAAGTAGAAAGCAAGCACAGATAGTAAGAACGAGGTGCAATAGGTAATTTGCAGCTTGGCTTTAATGGGTGCTAACAAGAGAAATGGTAAGTGGTTTGTTTGCTCAAACTATGGGAATAAGTCACTTGACCAAGAAAAAGTAAGAGATCAGTGTAGACAATATATTCATGGTGTTGACCAAGTAAAAACTTAGCATACCCATGTGGGGAAGAAAAAAGGAGATAATGTACTTAGGTGGAGTAGATCCCTTGTTACTCTTCATTGAAAAAAAGAGGTCAACATCAATATATGCCAGAAAGGACAGATGCAAGGAGCATAAAGAAAAAATTGAAGTAATGAATCTGAAAGGTTAAGGGAAGTATGCCACTTTTTGGTTTTCCTGAGTTTATGAAATTGTTGAAGAAGGTTGATGTTGTTGAGTATTATCGTTGATCTAATGTTCTTACCAAATCATATTGATAGAGTGAGTATAGATGGTGATGATATATTTATTGTCGAAGGTTCTTTTTCTTGTGCAACTATGTCTACAAATTCCTAATGCCAAAGATGGAGCATAACCACAAAGTAGTATATTTAAGTTATCATTTAGGTATCAGATTATTCTATTAACAATCAATATCATCAATTGGTATTGGTTGTTTGTATCTTAAGGAAAATCATGGAAGATAGAGGTTGATGATTTTGTTGTTGCATATGAATGTTTCTTGAATGATTAGAGTTTTGTGTTGAAGACATGACGAATGGATTGACTAATGTGATGGTTTCAGATTGTTTCAATAGTAATTGGTATCAGGCATCAGATTTTTGGAGAGAACAAATATTGGTCAAAAGAGCATGATCATTAGGCAGAACACTCAGTTATCAAGTGCTCAACAACTGGTAACAGTGGTATCAATAAAACAATTGGTAACATTGATCTTAAAGGTATTAACACTTGGTATCAAAGGTATTATCAATTGGTATTAACTGCCATGAGATTTTTGTTAGCGTGTGTTATTCATATTGATGGCAGGATATTGTTAGTCCAAGTGTTGATGAAAGAGTCCTTATTTGAATGTCATTAATGTTCATATTGAGTCAAATTCAATATGGTGATTCGCTGCCATTAAAATTCTGTCAAGTAAAGTATATGTTGAGTTGTTAATATAAGCACACGTAAGTGAGAATATTAATATGTTTGTCATATAAGCACTTCTAACTATTATAATTTGCTGATTAAATAGTTGATGGTTTCAATCATGCATAGGATAGATTGTTTTCATTGCTCAAGGTCAGGGATAGGTGTCCAGGAAGACGCACTATTATGAATGTATTCCTAGCTGAGACTTAAACAAATAGGCATGATTTTTCTCATGGCTAATTTATACAAGTGTGTGTTGTTTTAGCAAGAAATCCCTCTTGATTACTTGAGGCAGAGATCAGGAGTAATTACTCATATTATTTCAACTCAATCTTCTCCATAGGACAAAAAGAAAGTTACTTAAATCAAATCAGAGATACCTGATGTTTTCAGCATATGAAGAAGCTATTAACAAGTCCAAAATATCAACAAAGATAGTATGAGATTGTTGACAGGGGAGCATGTTACTTTCTTTGCCATTGATGTCAAAGGGGGAGATGAATCTCAAATAAAAACAAAAGCAAAAGAGGAAGAAGTATTGGTGATCAATTAAAAGGAGCAACATCCACAAAGAAGAAGACAAAGAAGGGAAGTACACTTATATTTGCTTGTTTCTTTATGATGTTGTTTGTTTTTATCATGGTGTTGTCACCAATGCTAAAGTGGGCGATTGTTAGACATATGTTGTCATTGATAGAAAAGGTGACTAGGATGAAGGAAAAGGCAAAGAAGATGATGGGTGATTGTGAGAATATGCTCTCAAGGAAGTGCTCAGGAATGTCAAGAATTGATATGGGTTTACTACACACAGAGGATTTGGCATAAGGAGGATGTCACATGTGTTAATGGTGGTGTATCCAGATCAAAGGTAATGAAATGGAAAAAGCAAAGAATATTGGGGAAGATAAATACATGCATGGAAAAGGTGTCACAATGGTCAAACGCTTCCAAGTAGATTTGTGAACAATAGTGGTGGAGCTAATTAGTTAAGGTGCATACACTTTGGAGCCATTTCATGTGTAGAATATCATCTCAAATGTAATTGGAACCCACTCAAATGGATAGACCTCTAAAATTGTTTTCTAATGGTATATTTAAGATCAGAAATGACCACCTAGATTGTAATTTATGGCCAGTCAAAGGCAGGGAGCCCCAAAAATTAAAGATTGCGGGGCTATCAATAGCTAGAGAACCTTCGATGCATGTTCCAATTTGGTGTTTTTCCAAATGTGGCGAAGTAAGTTGAAGGAGCCATTGTCCAAAGGACCAGGAAAACATGGCATAGAGGAGCAAGTGTCAACCATTTCTATTGCGCCGATGATGGAAACCACTGACACATAATCCGAGTGAAGTCTCTTCCGGAAGGACTCAAAGAAGTGCACAATGGTAGCTACTCGAGATGATGGAAGAATGGGAAGCGGTGGATAACAGACAGCAGTAGACAAGCTTGGCATTGGTAGAGGGCATTATATCATAGGTCCCACATGACAACTCATCTCGATGGAGTCTTCCCAAGAAGGTTCAAGGTTGAGTGCATAAGGGAGCGTTCAGAATGACGACAACCCAGGAGGACTACCCCTAAAGTAACATAATGCACGCGAGGTGAGATCCAAGACAATTAAGCTATGGGCTAGCATGGTGATGAACAACTGTAGAGAAAGACCAATAGACAAAGGGTTAAGGAAATTGTGGAAGTCGCAACAATATAAAGGGCTTGAGCCCAATGATTTTTCACTAAAAACCTTAATGAAGACATTCGATGAAAAACACGAAGGCCTGAGACACTCTTCTCTCCTCTGTAGGAGAAGATAATAACATTTTAGCTCCTCATAATGATGTCAACATGATGTTAGTATGGAGGACACGTGGCAGGAAGATTTGACATTTTTGGGTGGCGTATTGGGCCAAATCCGGGTGACATGTCATTGATTCGAAGGCGTCGGCATTCATTATGTAAGCATGACATCATCCTAGAGGCATTATCTCGGAAGGTTTACACAGTTTACAAAGGAGGAGACTTCAAGTTGACTAGGTGTCCGGAAGACGAAACAGGTGTCAAAGGCAGATCATTCCAACAATATTGCGACTGGTCCATGACCACAACAGTTGTACCCACAGGGACATGTCAACCCGAAGGCTTGACACAATAAGGATTCTTAAGAGTGTAGAGGAGGAATTTTTGGGTTGACAGTGCTTTGGGACACAACGGAAATATAGTTGGGCAGTGCAGGATCAATGAAGTGAGCACAAGGTGCAGGCTTGTCCCATGCAACACATCATCCTGAAAGGCAAATCCCAAAGTAAAAAAAAGGTGCAAAAAGGAATGTGTTCAGGATAACAAGCCCAGGAGATGGAAAGATTGTTTGCAAGTGAGACTGTGTCATGTAATGGAGACTGCGTCGAGAAAAAAAATTGTTGTGGTTCTTCATGTATTGTGATCGCGAGCGCCTTCAAGTTAATTGCAGTAGAAAAATCATTGTGCAAAATTAAAAAGGCTTAGCACCTTAAGTATAAATGAGTCGGTAGCTTAAGGATTTTGGGGCTTGAGAAAAGCTAAAATGGCTAATAGAGATTACAACATATATTTGGTAGCAATCTCTTTAAAAAGCCTTCGTGCTTTAGGAATTGATGAATCAGCCGCTTAGAACTTGGCAATTATGCCAAAATTAACAGGAGCGCTAAAAACCCTGATAACCACACTTGGATGAGTTGGTAGCAATATAGCAAAACAAATAGTTAAGAGGTAGATTTGGCAGTTAATAACTTGGAGATTCTCCAAAATTAGAAGACTTCTACTAAAACATATTAAAAATTCTAAAATAGAAAACTTGAGTAGTTAAGTTAAGTTTTTAAAGAAGAAATAGGTAAGGAGAGTTTGATAACTTAAAGAGCAGATTCAAAAGACTCAACTAAACAGGACAAAGGAAAAAAATAGAAGATTCATTCAGACATTCAATTTCAAGAGAACTAAAGTTTTAATTTCAAAAATATCAGTCCAAATTTATTTTTAAAGAGGTTTCAGGCAACTAAGGTGTATGTGTGAAAGGTTGTTGGTGCAACGAGATGCATAGTATTGTTATGCATCAGAGGTGAATCAAAGACCAATTATGGTGTCTAAAAGGTGTTAAGAAGACAGAGAATGAATTGGTGACTCGTGTTTTGGTGTATTTAGCGAAGAGACTCTTAAGGTGAAATTAGCAAATTGCTAAGGATTGATGTTGTTGGTGTGTTTGGTGATTTGTTCATTAATAAGAGATTGTTGAAGTTGTTTTAATGGTAGTTTGGTGTGTAGTTGAGGTGAGAAAGTTTATTTGTTTAAGAACGCAATGGTATACTAAATCTATTTTGAAAATGGATCAAAGATAGATCAATAGGGCCAACAAGTGGTAGCTTGCATTCCATGGGCAAGAGTCCCTTTCAGTGAAAATTGATAAATGAGCTGGGATAGAAGCCCCTTTTAGTTACAACCGATAGACCTCTAAGTAGTAGCTTGTGGGGCAATGATGTAATTAAGTTGAAGCTTGTATTTGACAAAAAAAAATTGATGTCACATATATTTGTTGCACGTGTACAACAATGGTTATGATGTTGTGTTTTACATGATTGAGTTATGTTGCTAATTAAATGAGTAGTTTCCAAAGTGATTGAAAAGTATAAATTTTCAAAAGTTGTATAATTTGGTCACACTAATGAATTCTATGAATTCTTGACATGTATTATCCTCCATTGTCGGTCCTAAAGACTGATTCTCTTTCCTCGTTGATTTTAGATCAAGGCTTTGAATTCCTTGAATGTTTTGAAGGCCTCATCCTTATGCTTAAGATAATATATCCATGTATTTCTTGTGAAGTTGTCGATAAAAGTAATGAAGTAAAGATCACCACCAACTGAATGTATAGGCTTCAGACCACATATATCAGATTGAATGAGATGAAGAATGTCATGGGTTTTGCTCTTACTTGAGGGAAATCGTCCCCTTGTTTTCTTTCCACTTGCACAACCTGGGCAGACTCCATCATGACGAGTTTGAACATCAAGAATACTAGAGACCAATTTATTCAATTTCGAAAGTGCATCATTGTGAAGATAAGCCAATTTGTGATGCCATAGCTCGCTCAAGTGATTGATATTATGAACCAATGCAAAGAGACATTTTCCAAAGATTTTATAGAGTCCTTCACATTTCGATCCTAAAGTGAAGGCATCCTTCATAGGTGACTCAGCAGGCCAAGTTATAACTTTACCTTTGATGAAGGCAACCCTCATCCCTTTATCTTCTAATGCATATACAGATACCAAGTTCTTCATTAAACCTGGTACATACATAACATCATGCAGCAGAACTGATTCCCAAAAATTTATCTAGAATTTAACGAACCCAGAGCCTTTCACGGGATGAGTAGAGTTGCCTCCAACAATGATCTTTATCTTAGTCTCCCTCTCTACAAAATTAGAGAGGAATTCTTTATAACCAGAGAAATGATGAGTGGCCCCACTATCAACTAACCAACTATCCCACGAATCTGGTGGAGAACTGCTAGTAAGAGAAAAAATGAGAATATATTCAAATTTATTCACTCTATTGCTTTCATACCAGGGAGCCTTTGACTTCTTTTTAGAAGGGTGATGTTCTTCACAATCACTTGAGGAGTCTCTTCTCAATATTCTATCATAGTTTTTCCTTTGAAAGTATTTTCTTCTTTTATCATTGTAGTTGCTTCTAGTGTTGTAGTGATGTCTTTTGTTTTTTTCTCAACAATCATGAGCAAAGTGACCTTATGGAAACAAAAATATTCAACCTAAGATAATGAGTGTTCATTTCTTCTTTTTTAGTTTTGGGTAGGTGGAATTCGTGATGGACCTCCTTTTGCCTTCTTCTTCTTATCATGAGTGATATATGCAACGGGCTCTCCCTCTTCATGCTTTTCAATGCTTCCTCTTGCTATCATCCTAGATTCTTCTTATGTGGGCTTTCCAACAATTTCATCAAATGTCAGAAGGACATAGTTGTTGATGATTGTAGTAATGAAGATTTCCCAAACAAGAGGGAGACCTCCAAGAGTCAGAATTACAAGTTCCCTATCTAGCACATTTTTGCCAACCCTCTACAATTGATCTCTAAGGCGGGAATCTGAATAATGTAGGATTGAATAGTTTCCCCTTTGCTCATCTTAGTTTGCTTGAGTTGATATTTCAAAGAGGTAAATTCATTCAAGTTGTTAACCTCATACATACCAGCGATCTTGTCATACCTATCTTTGGACTTCTGTAAATTCCCAACATAAGCAAGTAAATGATCTTATATACCATACACTATAATTTGTTTTGCTTTACACTCACCTTTCTTGTACCTATCCTTGACAGAAGTGGAAGCATTTTCTGGAGGCTTAGGGATTCTTCCTTAGATATATTCCAACACGTCATTGTTGTCAGCTATGATCTCCAATCTGACTTTCCATGCAACAAAGTTTGATGAATCATCCAACCTTTCATGTGCCTCAAGGGTAAAGGACGACATTCTGACCTTCAATAGGCGATAGGGCTTCAAAACTCATCTACTTTTGGGCTTGACTTCCACCTTTCCTCTAATACCATGTTAAATTTTTCAGATTGTTCTATGTTGTATCAGTTACATTAGCCCAATTTATCTTTTCATTAACAGTGCATCCAATTTGTCAGTGATATACTCAATCATAAATGTAACTGAAGAAAGAACAACATATGCAATGATAGAGAAGACAACAACACAACCATAAGAGACAACCGATTGGTTCAAGACCAGGGAAAAACCCCACTAGGGGAAAACCCTTGCAAATCTTCTTCTTTAGTTAATTGCCATAAAAAGTTTACAATAATACAATGAGCCCAATACACATACTTTGCAGTTGAAAACAATATATTAGATCTGTAGATTTATAGATCTATAATAACATCAGAGGAACTCAATTTTACCAGATCACTGAAGATGACTGGAGCCAAGATACCAAAAACTCGGATCTGAACTGGGTCGCCCTCATCAACAATGTCTGCGAGCGACTGAAACCTCAGGGTCTCTCTCATGGCTTCCTAGTGCAAGCGACCAGGGACAAAAACCTCCTAACATTAGAGTCACTCCCTTTGAACTATCTGTGAGAGACCAGAGAGCCAAAGTCATTCTCTTGACCTCTTTGTGCATGCGACCATGGACGACAAACTTCTGATTTGTGACAATGAACAAGATCCATAATACCCAAACCCGGAGTGAACCTTATGCCTATACTCTTTGACCCAATACGAACTTTTGTCAATGAACCTATGCAAGCCAAAACAAAATGGAAGAATAAAACGTGTCTCGATTGAATGTGTCCAAATGAGCTTGAAGTCTCTTCCTTTTACACTTTTTCATGAGGGTTTTCATGAGGTTAAGATTTTTTCTTGAGGTTTTACTTGGGGTTAAGATTCACCCAAGTAGTTACTCATGTGGTTAGAGCGACCCATTTCGTAATATATGCATGAATAAAATAATTCAAAACTTAATTTCTTCTTAACCGAATTAGGTGATCTTTAGGTCGATTTTGGTCCTCTCAAAAACAGGAATTTAATGTACATATTGTCTTGATCATTTGGTTGGTTTAATGTGGAATTTGACCCTAGTTGCAAAATTGACAAGAACAACTATGCAGGAGTTATTACAACAATCATAAGAGAGGCAAGTTGAATAATGCACGTAGAAAACAAAGACCAGTGTTTGGATTTGAAAATTATTAGCAAACAATTAGTAGATTAAAGCCTAAAATTCTTAAAGTTGACCTCCCTTATGTAGCCTACAATAGGAAAAAGCTTTAGTAAGACAAAAGAAGTAATTCCAACCCAGATAGTTCTAAAAAGAAATACAAGCAGAAAGCAAACACAGACAGTGAAAAAAAGGAGCAATAGGTAATTTGCAGCTTGACTTTAATGGGTGCTAACAAGAGAAACCGTAAGTGGTTTGTATTTTCAAACTATGGAAATAAGTCATTTAGTAAAAAATAAGTACCAGATCAACGCAGACATTCAATTCATGGTGTTGACCAAGTAAAAACTCAGGACACCCAAGTGTGGAAGAAAAATGGAGATAATGTACTTAGGTGGAGTAGATCCCTTGTTCCTCTTCACTGAAAAGAAGAGGTCAACATCAATATAAGCCTGAAAGGACTGATGCAAGGAGTAGAAAGAAAAATTCGAAGTAATGCATATGAGAGGCTAAAGGAAGTATGCCAATTTTTGTTGTTCCTGAGTTTATGAAATTGTTGAAGAACATTGATGTTGTTAAGTATTGTGGTCGATCTCAGGTTGTTACCAAATTATATTGACAGAGAGAGTATAGATGGTGATGATCTATTTATTATCAAAGGTTCTTTTTCTTGTGCAACTATGTGTATAGATTCCTAATGCCAAAGATGCAGCATAACCATAGAGTAGTACATTCAAGTTATCATTTGGGTATTTGATTATTCTATTAACAATAAATATCATCAATTGGTATCAGTTGTTTGTTTCTCAAGGAAAATCATGGAAGGCAGAGGTTGATGGTGTTGTTGCTACATATGAATGTTGCTTGAATGATTGGAGTTTTGTGTTGTAGATATGATGAATGGTTTGATTATTGTGATGGCTTCAGATTTTTTCAATAGTAATTGGTATCAGACATCATATTTTTGGAGAGAACAAATATTGGTGAAAAGAGCATGATTACCATGAGAGAACACTAAGTTATCAAGTGCTCAACCACTGGTAACAATGGTATCAATTACGCAAATTGTGGCAATGATCTCAAAGTTATTAACACTTGGTATCAAAGGTATTATTAATTCGTATTAACTGACATTAGATTTTTGTCAGTGTGTTATTCATATTAGTAGTAGGAGATTTAGTCCAAGTCGAGTCAAATGAACGTTGTTAATGTTCATGTTGAGTCAAATTCAATATGGTGATTTGTTGTCATTAAAATTATGTCATGTAAAGTATATGTTGAGTTGTTAATTGAAGAATGCATTAGTGAGAATCTTGCTATGTTTGTCAAATAAGCACTTCTAAGTGCTATAATTTGTTGTTTAAGAAGTTGATGGTTTCAATCATGTATAGGATAGATTGTTTTCATTACTAGAGGTCAAGTGTAGGTGTCCAAGAAGAGGCACTATTATGAATGTAAGCCTAGCTGAGACTTAAACCAATAGACATGAATTTTCTCATGGTTAACTTGTACAAGCATGTGTTGTTTTAGCAAGAAAGCATGTGTTGTTTTAGCAAGAAATTCCTCTTGATTATGTGAGGCATAAATTGGGAGTAATTACTCCTCTTATTTCAACTCAATCTTCTCCACATGACAGAAAGCAAGTTGCTTAGATCAAATCAGAGATACCTGAAGTTTTCAGCATATGAAGAAGCAGTTAACAAGTCCACAATATCAACAAAGATAGTAAGAGATTATTGACAGGAGAAGCATGTTAATTTCTTTGCAATTGATGTCGAAGGGGGAGATGTATCTCAAATAAAAACAAAAGGAAAAGAGGAAGAAGTATTGTTGATCAATTAAAAGTAGTATCCACAAAGAAGAAGACAAAGAAGAGAAGTACACTTATATTTGCTTGTTTCTTTATGATGTTTCTTTTATCATGGTGTTGTCAGCAATGCCAAAGTGGGAGATTGTTGGACATATTTTGTCATTGATAGCAAAGGTGATGAGGATGAAGGAAAAGTCAAAGAAGATTATGGGAGATTGTGAAAATATGCTCTCAAGGAAGTGCTCATGAATGTCAAGTATTGATATGGAGTTACTACATAAAGAGGATTTGGCATAAGGAGGATGTCACATGTGTCAATGGTGGTGTATCTAGATCAAAGGTAATGAAATGGAAAAAGAAAAGAACACTGAGAAAGATCAATACATGTATCTAAAAGGTGTTGCAATGCTCACACGTTTCCATGTAGAATGGTGAACAATAGTGGTGGAGCTAATTGGTTAAGTTGCATACACTTTGGAGCCATTTCTTGTGTAAAATATCATCTCAAATGTAGTTGGAACACACTCAGATTGATAGACCTGTAAAATAGTTTTCTAGTGGTATATGCAAGATAAAAAATGACCTCCTGGATTGTAATTTATGGCCAGTTAATGCCAAGGACCCCCAAAAATCAAAGATTGCAGAGCTATTAATAGTTAAAAGGACCTTTGGTGCATGTTTAGTTTGGAAATTTTCCAAATGTCATGAAGTAAGTTGGAGGAGCCATTATCCAAAGGACCAAGAAAACATAAAATAGAGGAGCAAGTGCCAAGCATTTCTATTGCCCCGGTGATGGAGCCCTTTAACACATAATCCCGATGAAGTCTCTTCCGGAAGGACTCAAAGAAGTGCACAATAGTGATTGCTCGGGATGACGCAAGAATGGGGAGAGGTAAATAACACACAGCAACAGACAAGCTTGGCATTGGCAGAGAGCATTATATCATAGGTCCCACAGGACAACTCATCTCAATAGAGTCTTCCTAAGAAGGTTCAAGGTTCAGTGCATAAGGTAGTGCCCATAATGAAGACAGCTCGAGAAGACTACCCCTGAAGTAACATAGTGCACACAGAGTTGAGGCCCAATACAATTAAGCAATGGGCTAGCGTGGTGAAGAACAACTGTAGAGAAGGACCAACATACAAGGAGTTGGGATACTTTGGCATTCGAAGCAATATAAAGGGCTTAAGCCCTGTTATTTCTTACTAAAAACTCTATTGATCACATTCAACGAAAAACACAAAGGCCCGAGACACTTTTTCTCTCCTCTAGGAGACGCTAACAACATTTTAGTGCCTCATGATGATGTCAACATGATGTTTGTATGGAGGACACGTGATAGGCAAATTCACCATTTTTGGGTGGCGTATTGGGCCAAATCCGAGTGACATGTCACTAATTCAAAGGCGCCACATGGCACTCATGATGTAAGCATGACATCATCCTAGAGGAATTATCCCGGAAGACTTCTACAATGTGCAATGGAGTTGGCTTCAGGCAGACTAGTTGTCTGGCATACACAGCAGGTGTCAAAGATAGAACATGCCAACAATATTGCGATTGGTCCATCAGCGTGATGGTGGTACCCACAGGGATATGTCAACCCAGAGGCTCGACCCAGGAAGGATTCTTAAGAGAGTGCAAAGTTGGAATTTTTGGGCTAACAGTACTCGGGGACACAACCGAAATACTATTGGGCATGGCAGGATCAATGAAATGATCACAAGGCGTAGGGTCACCCCACGCAACACATCATCCCGAAAGGCAAATGTAGTGCCCACTCTAGTTTCCTGACCCGGATACGACATTATCTTAGACACTCTATTCTTCGAGGACCTCAGATTGAAGATCTAGACCCATGACGCTATTATTAGCGATTGAGATATTCATGGTTGTGATGTTTATGAATGCTATCCATGGATATTATGGTAGCATAAATGGTTATGTATCTCTATCAATATTCTGATGATTGCAATATTAATAGTTAAGTGGTCTCTATTTGAAATTATGATGAGGGTAGTAAAGAATATGTATGCGCTCTACTAAAGGCATAATGAGGATAAATTTTATTGGTAAGTATATTTCTACGATGTTACGATGTGGATGGCTTAATTAATATGTATGTTTCCATTGATGATTATTGATGATAGCCATAAGGGATGTGTCCCCTATGTTACCTACTTCCTTTAGTTTAGACTTACAATGGACAATGGTGAGAATGACCAGGAATTGTTAATGATGTTATTATGATAATTGACTAACATTGAGAAACCGTGTTACTGATGATTATTGAGTATGGCAGGGAACCATCAGAGGCACCCGCATATGACATGTCGATGACACCTGGTTTGATGAAAATTTATATTACTTTATCTGTGAAAGTCTAAGTCGATCTTGGAATCTGCCATATATGTTTAACTATATTCTGATGATATATTAATGGTTGCAGGCACAGATTAGTTGCTTGACCGAATGACTCACATATGGGTGATGGGGTTGTACAAGTGGATGGAACTACATGGGAGGGGTGGGACAGAGTCCCTGATCTCACCCACTAGCACTCCCGCCGTGACTTGGGCTGGAAGGGTTGAAACACCTTCGCCTTGAAGATCATGGGCAAGTTCCAAAGCTGGTTCGCTCATGAGGATTTTACCGGGGGGCGCGCATCAAGGCGGATTCCTTGATCCCCGACACCATTAGTCTCACTATAGCAGGCAACATAAGAGATGACAGTGGTCTATGACGTTGCACTATACTTTCCCCTCGTAATCACTGGATGCTTGAAGGGCAAGTGGTGTGGCACCCTTGGAACTTCAGGGGAATTTCTTGAAGGGCACGACCAACTTGGCACCCTTGGCATCACAAATAAACTATTAGGTGTGGCACCCTTGGAACTTCTAGGGAAGTTCTTGAAGGGCACAACCAAACTGGCACCCTTGACATCACAAATAAGCTATTAGGTGTGGCACCCTTGGAACTTCTAGGGAAGTTCTTGAAGGGCACAACCAAACTTGGAATCCTTGGAATCATTAAAAATAAATAATAATAAATAAATATAAGCAAGGAATGAAAACGAGGTAAATTTACATCAAGGGTAAATGATGATTAGAAACCAATGTAATTAAATCAAAAATAAAACTTGGAATAAGGAGGATCATAGGAAGAATTAAAATAAAGTACCTTAAAAACTCTGCCCTTCCCAATTTGGAAAAATACTAGGAAGATTATGTGGTTTAATTAGGAAAAAGGGGAAAGACAAACATAATAGTAAGGATAAAGATTAATCCTAAACTAATTTAAACCTAATTAAGAAAAGGGGAAGGTGAATTAAAATGAGAATAATAAATTAAATTTAGAGAAATGTAGAGAAGCTCCATATGTCAACAACCAACATAAGAATATCCATCTAGGAGATAACCTGAGTTAAATTAGGGAGTAGATTGGGGATAAAATCTTGACTCATTAATTGACTTCAAGTAATGAACACAAATTAAGGAATAAAAGGGGGGAATAAAGAGACAACTAGGAGAAGACATAGAAACCTTGTTGAGGTGAGGAAAATATTAGTTTTAAATAAAAATTTAAGTAAATAATTTTGGGAGAATGACACATGGGTGGGTGAATAATCAAGCTATTGAATTATAAAAAAAATAATTAATTATGCATGACATGACAAGTGTCACCTATGAGGACACTCCTTGATGTGAGAATGACACATGGGTGGGTGAATAATCAAGCTATTGAATTATAAAAAAAATAATTAATTATGCATGACATGACAAGTGTCACCTATGAGGACTCCTATAAAAGAAGGGGCAAGCCATGGGAGAAGGGACTTTTGGGAACCCTATTGTTGAATGGATGAGATGTTGTCAGAGCAGTGATTACGAAGCTATAGTGAGTTTGGTGAGGTAGAGGATTTAGAGAGGGGACTCTTGAGCCAAGGTGTGCTCTCCTCTACTAGCTAGTGCTTATCTCCATTGTACAACCCCATTGCAGCTCGGGGGTCCGCGGGGAAGAAGAGTACCCAAGGAGTAGGCTGGGAGGTTAACCGGTGGGTCTTCGCATTCGGATCAAGTGCGTCATCATTCACTCGCGGAGGTGACCAGCTACAAGGGAGTACCAGTAACAGCAGAGCAAGCAGAGTCTCGCCTTCTGGTGAACGGTACACATGTATTTCATTACTATTGATCTTAGTTAATCATATGTAAATGTATGTCATGATATGTTTCCTGAAATGAGTGTCAGGAATGTGTGTGCTAAATAAATTGAAATTTCAATGCGTTTCTTTTCTGGTTGTATTTGCTGTAAAAAAAAAAAAAAAAAAAAAAAAAAAAAAATATGTGTATATAGTCTCAAGGTGGTCCTCACAGCGAATCCTAGAGGAAAAAAAGTAGCACAAAGGAATGTGTTCAGGATAACAGACCTGAGAGATGGAAAGATTATTGATAAGTCACACTGTGTCATGTAATGGAATTTCAATGCACTTTTGACTTATGACTCTAAATTTCCTTTTGACCCTAGACTTCTAATTTGACATCAACTCTTCATAAATGGACCTTGGTGTACTTTCACTCTAACTTTGATTCATTTTTTACTTGACTCAAGCTCTACAATTTAGACATATAATTCTTGATTACAATTCTCTTCATTGACCTTTGACATCCATCAACATTGTAATTCCTCAATTACAACTCCTTTCATCAAACATGTATCTCGAATTGATGAATTACCTGGCTCTTCATTAATTTGCAAAAAGAATTCCAAGTGTGTGCTCCTCTTCAAGGATGGATATCAAAATGAATATGTGGCCACGCTGAGCTGGGATGAGGTATATAAAGGTAAAGAAACAATTTATGTTAGTTATCTACAAAACTTTGTAGTGAATGCTATTACATTCTCACCCTTTAATTTGTGGACTTCTTACTTTTTAATTAGGTGATTTCCACTCCTAATGCTTCACTTGGCTTGTCCTTGCGTTACAGTGTCACATTTTTTACACGTCACGTGCTCTTCTTCTTAGGGTGAATTATACTCTGCCTTTTCTTCAAGTTGATAATTTATGACGAAATCATAGTGCGACTAAGTGGGATTTCTTGCAGCCTAGATACTTACCCAAAATTTATTTATTTTTAGATCCTTTTTCTCCTTGTAAATTTTAGCCAGGAAGGTCAACGAACCAGCAATCACACGTCTAGCAACTTAGAAAGTTTGAGGCACTTTTCCAAGGTTTGCACAGGCCCAACAACACATCTTTGGAGGGTGTAACCCAAGAAATAACATATTAGTCCAGCAATATAGTTTGATCCACCTTAAAATGATTAGTCTGCTAAAGGGACATTAAATCTAAAATAAAATATATGTCCACAAGTTATTGGTCCTCCTTATGATGCAATAATCTGGCCTCATATATTCATTATTGGAGCATAAAACGGCTCAGTTTCTCTCTCTGTTTAACTTAGTCCCTTTTAATCAATAAATTTTGGAAACTGCGTGGGACAAGGACACTTTAAATCCTCGATCTTTGGAAGAGAGATGCGACCTCCAAGTTTGGCTATGGATTCAGTGTCAATCCTAGAACGAGCTTGATTAAACCATTTATATTCTTCCTTTGACACCAAGTTAACAAACTTGGCCTTACTAACCTTTGCAACTCTGCCCTTTATGGCTCCACTGAAATTTATCTACAATTCTGCCAATGGGACACTTCTAAGCAAGTTAAATCTTTGCATATATCTTTTTTTGTATAAACTACATTATTTACACCATGGAATCAATAACAACAAATAGATTAGCACCTCTTGTAGCATTTCCATTAGAATTTCCATGAATTACAACATTGGATATATCCAACAAAGGCCTTTGAGAAACATGACCACAATATGTACACATAAATCTACCACCTGCAGGATCTTGATCTTTGTATGAAGTCATACAGTTCCTACACCTGCGCGTAGCCTTTTATATGCAATTTTGTTGTCTCTAATGTTGTTGTCAAAAGCCCAGTTTCAGGTGTCCAAGGATCAGGAAGTATCTTGATCCTTGATGGAATTCCAAAATTCTTGATGCTAATGCATTGTAATCATTAGCTTTTGATTGTAACAAAAGCCAGTATATTAGCGGCAAATGACCTAGTAGCCCATACTTGCTAGGTTACATGCTTTGACCTAGTAGCCCATCATGACTTCATCCCGATATTGCTTCAACCTTGCCTCTTTTGTTGGATGGTTTCCTCATCACGGCATCTCTATAGAGTAGAATCAGTTATCTGTACCTTTTATATCTCCAAGGCCTTCATAGGTGTCATGGGTCCTTTCTTCTTTCATCAGAGTCGTCTTGCCTTCCTTTCGAAGATATCTTCAAGGCCTTTCATCAAATGAGTGATTCTCTGTGACCATGGTGTTCTTTACATGTTTGATATCTTTCTTCATTTGCTTCTCCTCCAATAGATAGGTCAGCCATCTAATGCTTCTTGTGAGAGCATTCCTTCATTCATAGCTTTCTGGACTTGCCAACATTTCTTCTTACTTCTTAGTCAGCAATCTTATGCTCCTTATGTGATCATATTCTTTTGTTGACCTTCATCGCATTGTGGTACATGCCTTTCGAATATGTTCTTACTGAAGGAGATTATTTCAGGGTGATCATGTTATATAACTATACCCATGACTCTATAATATACAAATGATAATATATGATTTAAAATTTGATGCATACACACCTCATCTTGATTCTCCTTTGATCATCCTTAGTGTGGCCCTTCTTGCTTCATCTTGGCTTGCCTGCATATCATCCTTTTCTTGAAAACCCATGAATGGGATTCCAATTAGACATTTGACTTGGTCCATGAATCTTCCTTTTGAAGATTCCATCATAGGATCTTAAAGATCCTTGTCTTGCAAATGTTTCTTTTCCTTTGATGATGGAGGTCTTCTAAGATACGTAATCATGATCAAGTTTTCTTTTATCATCGATGATATTCTATACTAGGTATGCTCCTTCTATATGAATATCTTGAGTTATATCTACCATGCTCCTATATTCTAGAAGATATTTCTACCCATGCATTTTCTTGTTCTTCTCAAAAATGCTACATCTACATGAGTGTCTAGAACTCTATGTACATCATGCTTGCTAGATTCTAGAGATTGTTTTTGGCCATGCAATCTAATTTATTCTTACATGCTCCTATTCTACTCAAAACCTTGAAAGAAGTCTAGAAGTAAAGAGTTTGACCTAGTCATAGTAGAGATCCGGAGGATCTTCCTTCTTTTGCTTCTTTCCTTCTCCTTCACTCTAGAGTTATGTGAGCTTCTTCTCTCTTCCTTTTATTATTGTTGTCCTTCTTAAGCTTAGGACAATCCATTTTCTAGTGTCCATATTCTTGGCATCCAAAACATTGGATCTTAGACATGTATTTGTTGTTTGTTCTGCATGGACCAAACTCGCCAAATTTACCCTTTCTTTTGGCCATGGTAGCAAATGCTTTCTCCTTTAATCCCACATCTTCTTCTTCCTTAACTCTGGTTTCCTTTGTTCTGCATAGAGACCATATTTCATTGAGAGTGGTTTCTTCCTTCTTGGCGTAAATCCTAGATGTGAAGTTTTGCCCACTCCTTAGGTAGAGCATTGAGTACAACAATTATCATCTCTCTGTTAGACATGACTTCCCCAAGCTCTTGAAATTGATCTCTAATTTTAGAGATTTTCATGAAGTAGAGAGCTATTCCTTCCTTTGTTATCTTCATCTTGTACAATTCATTCCTCGGAGATATTACTTCTCCGGTTGTGTATACCAAGAATAGCTCTACTAGCTTATCATAAATTCCTTTTGATGTATCAAACTTGGAGACATAGGGAATGAGAGTCTCATTGATTGATTCTATCATAATCCTTTGAGCTCTTGTCTCATCCTTGTTGTACTTGGCTAAGGCTTGAGTCTATTCCTTAGAAGGGAGAGTGATATTCCCTTTGACATGCTCTAGGAGTTTATTCTCATTGAGTAGTAGATCAGCCCTCTTCTTCCATGCAAGAAAGTTACTAGTACCTACCAATTTATTGTTTTCTTTGCAAAAAGACATTGAAGTATATTCAAAAGGGGACATGTACTTGATAGATTTTTAGATGTAACGTATTTGCTTCTTCCCTGAAAGCTTGATGGCTTGTCTTCCCTGGATCTTGATGTTCTTCAATTTGTCTTTCCAAGTGGACTTGCTTGGTGATGAGGTTTGCTTGAAGACTTGTAGCTTCATGTAGGCCCTGCTTCAATCTACTATTCTTTGAAGGTATCTTTGTGTAAGGCTTTTCTTCTAGGTTTGTAGACCTCCTTGGTGAATGATGGATTGTAGACCCTTCTTGTCCTTGAAGTGATTGAGACTTCTAGGCTTGATGCTTCAACTTTGTAAATGTTTCCTCTTGATGAGTGCTCTTGAGTTTCCCTTTCCTTGATGTGTCACCTTAGCTCTGAAACCATGTTAGAGAATCGAGGGCAAAATAGTGTAAAGTGATTGTTTGTTGCTTGATAACAATTTGTGATATACTTTTACAATTTATCTTCTTCTTATTAATGTGTGTGTTTCATCAAACTGCTACCAAAACAAAATAACAAGAACACAAAGTTTAGCTCTCTACCAGGGACAAACTCCTCTCCACTCTTGAGAGGGAAACACTTTGTAACATTTCTCTTATGGAAGCTTCTTATTTGAACATTTGCCAAACCCTAGACCCTTGACTAGGATATCCTTGAGCATAAGTCAAATCCTTCCTCCTTCTGCATTGTCACTTCCGACACATGGACCTCTGTCTTCCAGCACGCCTAACCCTTAGTACTTCATCCCTTTTTGTTGCTTGTCTAAGTTGGGAAATCCTAGAATCTTAAGGTTTCTCTACTTCGCTATAAGGAGGACCTTTTTTGCTTTTATTGGACCTTTATACATCTAAATGAGGTCTCTTTATATGTTGCCTTCATCTGCTATCAAATCTGCAACAATCTACTTCTAGAATCTTCGCACATCTGCACAGAAACCCTAGAACAATCTTCCTTTCTTCGCTTTCTCTTGTTTCCTTCTTCGTTGGGTGGGGAGGGCTACTGGACATTGTGTATTAGCCCAAAACAAAGATATTTGCTATTATGATTTCCTGTTGTACTTGGTCGCAGATAGGTCCTTTCTTCCTTGCACATGTGCCTGTTGATGCCCTAGAAACAGTTTTGCACCTTCGTTGTTTTTCTCCTTATCTTGTTTCTCTTGTAGACCTCTTATCTCAACTTTCTTGTCTCCCTTTTCTTACAGATTTCAAAGCTTGTATTCCCCATTGAATGAGTGGGCAACCTCTATAAATAGAGTTTTATCCCTCCTCTTTAGGCCGACTTGACTATCTTTAAGGCCGACTTACACTTTGTACCATAATTCAATTTTTATTCATCTTTTTTTTTGCTTGTAGACTTCATTGGTGCTAGGAGAGGATTTGACCATGCTTGGAGGTGTTCCCATGACCGTGTATGATGACTTACATTATGTAGCATGCCCTCAAAGGTCTTATCATAATTACATTTTGACTTTGACTCTTTAGAAGCACTTCAAAATGTGCTTGACCTATTTTCAATGAGCAAGTAACTCATTTACAAATAATACAAAAATAATTTATCTTTTCTTGAATAAGTACAAATGTCAAAATTACATTTATGAAGACCTAACCTAGTTACATTTCCTTCAACATGGAATTCATACAATATGTATGCAAAAAAAACTCAGAAATAATTAATTAATAAATAAAATATTTACAAGAGAATTCTTGGTCTTATCATTGGCCTCTCATTCCTCGCACTCACTCTCTCTTACCTACACACTTCGTGGGCTGGCCTATATTTATACAAGTGGATTTGAATCCAAGGTAGGTTCTACATCCCTAAACTAACTCCCACAATATCTCTCATAATCCATAAAACCTCTCACCTAATTCCTTGTCCCTAGATAAGAGCTAACTAACCCTCAAATCTCTCAAATCTTCTAAAATACTCTAATTAAATCCTAGCTTTGTAAACTAACTACCTTAGTAAACAATCAACCCTAAGTTAGATGCACATGCATCAAAAACCCTCATATAAAACACATATTATAATGAATTGAATTTTAACACAATAATTCAAATCAGAGTATAGTTAAAATCTCCATAAGTGCAAGCATTCAATATCATCATCTTATTTAAAGCCACAACTAGGTATAGAGATGACATAATGCATACTATACACAACATACAAAGGCGGATAGATTAAAAACTAATTATTGCCCCCAAACACAATCCAAATAATGAAAATTAGTCGTGATATCATAGAGCGTAAGAGTCTATAATGATGGATGACATCATTTTAATGATCTGATCACTTGTTGTTAGGCGAGGGTCTCATGTGCATATTTAGTTTAACCAACCCCAAATGTGAAAGTCAACCTATCTACTAAGTTGTCTTCACTTAAAATAGTATTAAAGAAATTTAATTATTGCATTTATACATAAATTGAAAAACATAATCATGGTCATTTTCATGCAAGAACAATGAGAACCATAAACATTAATTAAGCTATAGTAATGATTATTGTCTAGTAAAATTAATAAAAGTTGCAAGCATTAATCAAATGATAATTATGATACTTTCTCAATAGAATAATCAAAACTATAAACATTTGCAACTCTCAGAAATTATAATCAAATTCCATAAAAATATTTACAATCATAATCTAAGCATTGTCTTCTCCTAGGAATATCAAAATCATTAAGAATAATCATCCTAAGTGAAAATTTGGTCTATCATAATTATAATATTCATTGTAATCAAAATTCCATTTTATCATTTTTACAAGTTTGACAACAGTCATTAAAACTGGAATATTAATTAAATTATGATTATTTCTACTCTATTTATAATAAATAATCAATCATTTTTAACAATCTTCTATTCTTTTATAATAATCAACCTATAAACAGGACATTATAATCAAATTTTAATCCATCTATTTCTACCATTTTCATTATTCTCAATTATTTGATCAAATGAACAAAGTATATACATTAATAACCATAAAGCATTCTACTTAAAATTTATCAATCATTTTCACAATTTTCATTTAACCAACAAATTAAAATTATAAACATAACTAAAATTTTAATAACATCTATACTAGGAGTTAAAATTGTATATCAAAATTGTCTATACTAAAAGAAATCAAAATGGTATATAGAAAATCATGAACATTATAATCAACATTTCAAGAATTTTTTTACAAATTTCATTTTTAACCATTTTCATTATTTTCATTTTACTTACCAACATTATACTAAAAGAAATCAAAATGGTATATAGAAAATCATGAACATTATAATCAACATTTCAAGAATTTTTTTACAAATTTCATTTTTAACCATTTTCATTATTTTCATTTTACTTACCAACATTAATAATTTACAATCACAATTACTATTTAATAAGAATAATCAAAACCACAAACATTCTGCAAGAAATATTATAAATAAAAATTTCATTATTATAATTGAAAACACCAATAAATTATAAACATAATGTTTATTTGATAAATAATTATTCTTCAATAAAAATATTTAAAATTAAAAATATCAAAAACCGTAAAACATTATAATCAAAATTCTACATCATTCCATACCATAAATATTCAAAATTATAATCAAAATTCTATATCATTTCGTAACATAAATATTCAAAATTATAATCAAAATTCTACATCATTTCATAGCATAAATATTCAAAATTATAATCAAAATTCTACATCATTTCATAGCATAAATATTCAAAATTATAATAAAAAATCTACATCATTCCATCACATAAATATTCAAAATTATAAATAATAATATTTAAAATAAGAAAAACTAAAAACCAAAAACATTATAATCAAAATTCTACATCATTCCATAACATAAATATTCAAAATTGTAAAAGGATTTCAACTAATCACCTTTATTAATTTAATAAAAATAATAAAATCTATAACCACTAACAAAAATATCTCTATTTTCAATACCTTAATAAAATTATCAAAACTATACATATTGATAAAAGCATTTAAAATGATAATCATTAACAACAACCAATCAAATATTCAAAATTGTAAATAAACAAATTAATATCACACTGAGGATTTCAACTAATCATTCAAGAACCTTTATTAATTTAATAAAAATAATAAAATCTATAAACACTAACAAAAATATCCCTATTTTCAATACCTTAATAAAATAATCAAAATTATGCATATTAATAAAAACATTTAAAATGATAAACATTACAACAACCAATCATCTATACCATATTTATTGTTTTTCTTTTTTATTTAATTTAAATATAATTTTTTTTTATTATAAAACATTATAATCAAAATTCTACATCATTTCATGACATAAATATTAAAAATTGTAAATAAATATAAATTAATAATTACTAAACATCATATTGAGGATTTGAATGATTTCAGTAACCTTTATTAATTTAATAAAAATAATAAAATCTATGAACACTAACAAAAATATCCCTATTTCCAATACTTTAATAAAATAATGAAAACTAATAAAAATATCCCTAAAGGCATTTAAAATAATAACCATTAACAAAAAACCAATCATCTATACAATATTTATTGTTTTTTTCTTTTTTATTTAATTTAAATATAATTTTTTAACATTATAATCAAAATTCTACATCATTTCATAACATATAAATATTCAAAAGTATAAATAAATATAAATTAATAATTGCTAAACATCATACATCATATTGTGAGGATTTGAATGATTTCAGTAACCTTTATTAATTTAATAAAAATAAAACTATACATATTAATGCATCTAAAATCATAAACATTAATAACAACAAATCATCTATACATATAAATAAAAACATTTAAAATCATAAACATTAGTAACAACCGATCATTTATAAAATCATAACATTAATAACAACTGATCATTTATACATACAATTTTTATTGTTTTTTTAATTTAATTTAAATATAATTTTTTTTTTTTAATATAATAATGTATTAATAATATTAGTATGTATATAATAATATATTATAAACCTGGAAATCATTTATAAATCTTTCCAATTCTTTAAAATTAAAATCCCACGCTTACTTTATCGAAGAAAAGAAAGAAGTCCAATATCCCCTTGAAAAAGAACCTGATCAAAATACCCCTATATTGAAACATGGGCTGATAGTGTTAGAAACATTTTGAAAAATTAAAAATTGAGACCGCAGCTTACATTGAAGAACAAAATTATATGTGGACTAAAACGCATGCAAGTAGATTAAAGTGAGAAATAATATGTAAATATCATTAAATCAAAAGTATAAATTTGCTCAGCATAGATCTGACCTCTATAAACTTGCTCAGCATAGATCCACTTTTAAGTAGATCCACTTTTAAGTAAAGATCTAACCTGGCCGAGTAGATGAAATTTTCCGAGTAAAAGGAAATTTCTGCACTTGTAAACTTCTTTAGAGTGTGTGGATTTTTTTATGTAAATATCATTAAAATCAAAACTATAAATTTATCAGTTCAAAATAAAATGATCTTTTACTATTAATATATTTTTAAGTATACATCAAAACTATAAATTTATCCGTGCAAAGTAAAATGATCTTTTACTATTAATATATTTTTAAGTATACATCAGTATTAATTAGAATTACAATATTTTATTGATACTCTACATTAAATATATTTTTTATATACAATATTAAATATTTTATTTTAAAACTTTTTTTCCATAAAAAATATTTAAAGCTTTTTTTCCATAAATATATATAAAGTTGATATCCACATAAATTAATTATATGCCTATAAAATGTTGATATCCACATAAATTAATTTTATGTATATATATGAAATTAACATCCACATAAATTCCTTTTTACTTTTTACCAAAAACCATGAATTATAAAATATTTGTATTTTATAAACTTCATATAAAATATAAAATATTAATTTAATTGATAATAACAAATTAAAACAAACATATATATTCTCCTGTGAACTGTGAAATAATTAAATTTAATAAAATTCATACATATATATTCTCCTATTTACAAAAACTATGAATTATAAAATAATTAAATTTAATAAAAATCATGTAAAATAATTAAATTTAATAAAATTCATATAAAATATTGATTTAATTGATATTTATATATATATATATATATATATATATATCATCGAAATTTCTTCAAACCACCAATATATCGATTCGCTACTTAATTTTTTATAGTTCACAGCAGATAGGCTCTCCACAGCCTTTGGTTAATCTTCAAACCACCCCATATATCGGTTCATCCTTAATTTTGTATTTTTGTAGTCCACAAAATGGCATGCATGAGACTGCGGAGTGTCATCCACCAAAATGGTGTTACCCATAGGAGAATTTTTATTCTCCCACACTTGACAGCCAGCCAGTAGCCCTTGATATTCATTTCTCGATAATGATATGCCATGTGCCTTTACCATCTGCAATACAACTCTCACCATCTAGCATTTCTTCATATATAGGTGGGCTGCTATTTCTTCATACATAGGTGGGCTGCTATTCAAAAAGTACTTTTGATCATTCTGGAGTTAGATGTTTATACTTGTTTGTTTTGTACATTTAATATAGAGAAGGGGTGCTCATACTTGTTTGTTTTGAACATATAGTATATATAAAGGATGATGTGGAAGATTTACCAACCTTGATGGTAAATATGTTTTCTCACCTTCGCACGGGCATTAATCTGGAAGATTAACTGATCTTAATTGTAAATATGTTCTCTCACCTTACTCAATAGGACCTCCCTCAAGGTCCTAAGGTAGGACCTCCCTCAAGGTCCTAAGGTCATAGAAGGGGCACTACTTGGAAAATATGCATAGATATAACATGTTCACTTTCCTTGCACCATACATATCACATTACAAACCCCTTATATACTATCTTCATTCTTCGGGTTTCTTCGGGTCTAACTTATCATTGGTTCATTGACGTTTGGAACCCTCTTGTCCACATCCTAGAGTAGGGCTGGGAAGTATTGCCTTGGAGCTTAATGCAGCTAAAAGAATGAACGAGCATATTATGACCACAATAAAAGAAAAAGAAAATCAAAATGAAAAAGATCGTCGGGACATAAATTAGCGCATAGGCCAAAGCCTAGCATGAGTTCTACATGCCTCATTAACCATCACTTAGTCCCTGAGTATTTGATGCTCCATTTCATTAAAAGGAACCCTTGCATGTCTCCACCTTGATGAAGATAAACTGCCTCATCTTAAGGGGTAAAATCAAAGGCTGTCTCCACCTTGATGAAGATAAACTGCCTCATCTTAAGGGGTAAAATCAAAGGCTATATCATAAAGAGCAAGCTCCAACCCTTAAGCTATGCAACAAAAATAAAAGCATAATAACAAAAAGGTAAAAGGCACATTAGAGGAAGGGAAAACACAAGTTGAAGAGGGTAACTCATGCCTCCACAATTTCTCCCTCCACTACATCTATACACTCTAAATGTGAACTCCCATTAGCTGGTCCCCTTTGACCATGGCACTTGGTGATGAAGCCTTTTGCCTCCATTGCCACTCATTTACACTAACACCTATCCATTGCCACTCATTTACACTAACACCTATTGATTGAGGAGATGAAACCTTTTGCCTCCATTGCCACTCATTTACACTAACACCTATTGATTGAGGAGTTGATCTTGGAAATGCCACTTCCCCTTGGGAATTGGAAGCACCTAATAGGGTTGATTATTGGCCACCCTTATCAAGGTAGGGAACACCTTTACATGACCTGGTTTAGTTAGATAACAAAAGGCGATCCAAGTTTGAAGTATTAATATGCCCTTAACATGCAAGATTGGTCCACTTACATGCTTATATGATCTTAGTCTCTAATGAATGGTTTCCTTTGTTGGAGTTTAAGTTGGTCTTATCAGGTGGTCCATAGTAGCCTAGGGATTGAGGGAACCCACTCCACAGGTACCCATGCCTTTCAGAGATGTTGATGACTTGGCAAATGCAGTGTTGCCCACATACATCTAAGCATTAGGACCTATGATGACCTAAGCAACTGATGCACATCCCAAAGTACCCCCAGGACGTTGTTCTTTGACCCAGCGCAGAGGATTCTTAATGATTACACTTCTAGACCCAGCGTGCCTCCAAGCCATCCTTGACACTTCCTGATGGGGAGACCATGATTCATAGCCCAAATGAGTATGGTCTTCCATGAGACTAGGGAGGGCTTTTTGCCCTTGACAGAGCCCTAATGCTTGAGAGAGGAGGGATTGTGTAGACCATTAGAAACCCATGGAGATGACATGGTGACAACCCAATTGGATTTTGAACCCTTCAAGTTGCTTTGAGGTTGGATTTGAGGAGTATTCCTCAAATGATGGATGATCATGACACATGGAAACACCTCCAGCCTTATAGTCCAAAAGGGGCATGACATTATCATTTAGAGGCTTACGTCTCACACGTGGGTCTTTCGTTGCATTATTTCCACATTGAGTTAGTGGGTTGTATTGAGAAATCTGGGGCATCAAGACAAGGAGATTTCTTTATTAAGATAATTGCTTGTGAATGATTTTTACTTCAACAGATTAGAATCTTCTTTTAGTTGGATTATTATAGAGTTCTTCTTCATCAAACAAAGACCAAAGAATAAACAATAAAGAGGCAAGAGACACAAAATGTAGGCTATCAGCCAGGGAAGAAACCTCTCCCACTTGAGAGAAAAACCCAAACGAATTCTTCTTCGTATAGAGACTTCAATTGATGAACACCAAGACGAAGACCCTTGACCTATTTGCCTCTCCAAGACCAAGTCACAAAGCTTACTTGATGAGTTCCTTTGAGTCAATGATAGTCAGCCTTCTTATTTCTTCCTCCTTCTCGGCTACCTTTCAGAATTTCGACCCCTTGATTTAGGTCTGCAACTTTCATCCCTAATTCAAAAACCCTAGTTACAGCTTCTTAGAAAGTGTCGCCTTCTAGATAATGCCCTTGATTTCTTCGATGAGGATAGAATCTCCTTCTAGCTTAACTTGGCTTCTCTTTTGACTTGTCCTTCTCCAAATTTGGTTACCCAAGAGGACCGCAATTCTTCTCAACTTCTTCTACAGCAAATGATCCTTCTCTTCTTCGCACGTGTGACACCAAAGTGGCCCTAAACAAATCCAAAATCAATCCTAAAGACTTTGCTCTTCCTTTTCCTCTCTTCGATGGAGATGAGGCTTCTTCCCAAGTGATCCTCGCACTTCTTCGTTGCAAACTTGTTCTTGACCGACTTGATTGTCTCCAAATGAGAGTCGAGCTGCCTATTATAGTGATTTTCCCATGTATATAAGTCGATTTGATAGAGATCTAGGCTGACATGTCCTTTGGTGAGGTTCCATTACTCCTTGAAGCTAACTTGTTGGAGGTGCTTATGCTTTGTCTTAGAGGGCCTCTTTGACTCTTTTAATGACTCATACAAATATGTAACATGCCCAAGAAGGTCCTTCATACATGACATTGACTTAATTTGACTTTATGACTAAAGTCGGGCCAACTTCCCAGTTGTCAGGCTGACTTGGTCTTGAAGGGTATTTTGACACTTTTAAGGACAAAAATAATTTTATTTACAAGTTACAATGTGCCTGATGGGGTCTTCAACTTATGACAATGACTCTTTTGACTTCTTGACCTATGAAAAATCCTAGAGGCATTCAATGGGTGCTTGACCTACAATTTACAAGAATCCAAAGTACATTTCATATTTATGAAGACCGAACTCTAACGACCAAAAGTCGTATACACAGAGGAAATATTTAAAATACTTCGTAAACAAAGATATGCATCGTAGAACAATGATTGTAATTGTATATTGAATAAAAGAACTAATGTAGGATAAGTACAAATGAGAATGAGGGCCCTGTATATATAGCCAGGTAAGTACCCTTTCACAAACAAGCATGTCTCTAAGACATGCCTTTTCATTATTAACTAAATAACCATTAGTTAATTTACTTTTATTTATTATTATATTTATATTATTATAATTATTATTTATTATCTATTTTTATTTAATTTTACATAATTTATGTTCATAACATTGCCTTCTCCTTCAAAAAGCTTTGTCCTCAAATCTTGTTGATGAAAGGGCTTGATCTCTTTTCTATTACGAATGTCTTCTATTTGATATTCTTTTTTGCTACGAATGTCTTCTCGTCTCGGAACAATCATCTTTGTCGATACAAGTTGATATGATCCTTGGAGTGATATATAAAATTGTCTTACTGAGAATGGATCGAACCATCCTAGATTAAACTTCTGTGGAATCTTCTGATCGCTGGAATTTTGTAACAAATTGTTATCAGTAGACTGAATTAAGCTCACTTCAATATTCTTTGTAACATAAGTTTGTTGTTTATGTTCTGAGTGATATAGATTCGTAGATTGATTAAGGTGTCTACTCGTGATTCGGATGTAGATAAGGAGTTTGTTTTGTTTGAACTTCCTTTAACGTTTTTATGACAGTTTCCTAATTTCCATTAGGCATTGTTGTTGTTGACTTAACCACTGAATCCTTATTTGGGGTGTCCTCTATTTGAAAGACAACTTCTGAGTACGTTTTTACTTCAATAGGTTTTGGATTTGCTTGAACTGCGAGATTAGTTATCTTGATCTCTATTTCTTTAGTTTGGACTGCTACAACTGGAGATTTTGATGCTTCCTTTGTGACAAGTTCTTTGAACCTATTCGTCAATGACTTATTTTCGTCCTTAAGTTTTTTTATCTTTTTGAGCAGACTTTGATTATGATTTTTGAGACTTAAGCATTCCTCATTCTTTGAATCAACTTTATTTTGGCCTTCACGCTTCTCATCTTTTAAACACTTGCTTTGTTCTACTAATGTTTGGTTAAGGCTCTTTAAACGTAAATTTTCTTCTTGTTGTTCTAATAAACGCTCCTTGAGTTCTTTCTTTGATGTTTCAGCGTTCTTGACTTGTTCGAGTAGCTTTTCTTCGTGATCTCTAAGGCGCGAAATTTCTTCGTCTGTATTGCAGATGGCTTCTTCAAACTCTTTCTGCTTCTTTGATATAGTTTTTTCGTTATCTTGAAACATCAAATCTGAGATATCCTTAAGGCCTTCTAATGACAATTTTATTGATTTTGATTTACTTGTTATGTCTCGAAACATGACCATCTTCCCTTTATAAGGAAACGTCAAAATTTGTTTCTTTATGTTTAACATGAATGTACACAAATCCTTAAACCAGGGTTGACCGAGTATGATGTCAGTGTTTTTATCCGTCTTTACAACATGAAATTGAAATATGTAGTCATAATGACCTAATGTCACTTGTAGATCACTAATTTTATACTCGTTTTGGTCAAAAATGTTTTTCTTTACACCAATGCTTAGCTCTGGAATTAATAATTGATTTGCCAAGTTGATGTTGATACAGTTTTTATCATTGTGTTGACACCTAATCTTCATGATTGGGGAATTTGTAAATAAATAAATTAGGAATGTGAACAGTCATCGGGAGATGAACTGAACAATCACTCCTATTGTATCTAACAATAAGCTACCTATGGAATAATAAACGAATCAGTTTTACTGCCTTTAGAGAGTTACTGCCTGGCCTGACATGGTATCAGAGCCAACTCTTTTTAGCCTTTGTGTCCCTTGTAACTCCCTGTCTGCTCTCCATATAGCTGAGCAGGTTCTTCATAAAATTAGCTGCCCCACTGCCTGACTGTTCATAAACATTTCAACAAACAAAAAAAGGGGTGTCAGTGCACCTGCACCTCCATTGCATGAATTGGATTCACCTGATTACTCTGTCCTATCTGACTGGTCTGCTCTTTGAATAATTTATAAACGTTTCTGACATGGTAGCTGCGACTGACATGGTAGCTGCGACTGTTCGACCTGCCGGGAGTTGTGAACACTTCTCTGGCGAAGCGTAAGCGTGGTGTAGCTGTTGTGGCGCAGCGGAAGGGCTCTCTGGCGAACCGAGACTTCGTTCTATTCCAAAGTCTGGTATGATGTATCACATTTCGAATTAACTCTTTTCCTTTTGCCATTGCTGAGGTCTGAATAATACAGTAATTGTGGGATGCGTTACTCCACGATTAAATTGAAGGTCGTGGCTGTGTGTTGAACGTTTTGGAGGATTGAACGCTGATAAACGCTGCATATTGATATGAACTGTGGGTTTTGGTCTTAGTGCGTTTGGATGGTCTTAATGCACTTTGTATATAATGTTCTTTAGCGCAGCGGAATTCTGATAGTATATGAATAGAGTTTGTATGGTGGTAAAATTTAAAACAGTGTATGCGTTGACTAATTTGCTGCCCACATACATGTCCACGTTGCCCAGGATGTGGGACTGGCACCGGTCTCATCTCTTACACCGTCCAAAATGTTAAGCATAGTCTGGTAAGTAGGCAACGCTTCCTCTGTAATCAAATCTCCCAGTAGACAAACTAGGTAGTCATCTGGTAATTCAAGCGACCGCTCCTGCAATGAAGCCCTCGGAAGAAGAATCAGGCAAGAAGTCTTGTGGCTGCCAAGACTTCTCAACAGACATTAAGTGAATCAATATATTGTTTTCTGCCCAGTCCGCAAGCAACTTAAAGATCTCAACCTTCTCAGGTGGCATGGAATGAGTCACCTGTTCATGAACTTCACGAGGTTGAAAATGGATTTTTGTCTTTCCACTTTCCTGCGTTTAAAACAGTATATGCGCTGATTAATATCTGCTGCGTTGAAGAAGGATATTCGAAAGTTTTTTTTTGGATGATATATATATATATATATATATGAGTGAGCCACTATTTAAGATTGAACGCTGTGCTTTCCCATCTGACAACAAAATTTTATCTTGAGATAATATCATTGTCACTGGCATATACTCTGAAGTTTTTGTGGTATATACTTGAAGATTTTTAACTCTGTTTAACACATGAAATTGTATTGAGCCACTTATTTTTGGTACGCTGACTGCATGGTATTGGCGTCCATATTGGTATATAAGGAAGAGATTTGAAATCTTTTGAGAATGCCTTTTTTAGTACAATTTCACTGTATATCAACAGAAGTTTTTTTTCTATCAGCAGAATTTTTTTTTACAGAATGCATTCAATCATCTCTATGGTAGGAATAGTTCTCACTAACAAGGAGAACTATCCTGAATGGTCCCGAATGATAAAACACACCCTCATCTTCAATGAGTTGTGGAAGGAGTGTGTGTCGGAGAAGGAAACAATGACCCAGTGCAGCCTACATCAGACAAAGAACTCGTCATTTGGGAAAACAAGAATAGCAAAGCCTATGCATTAATCGCAGCATCTGTAAATGAAGAGGTGAGTCGCCATATTTCATCATATTCAACTGCCTTTGAAGCTTTACAAAAGCTGAAAGAACTCTATGACTCACATTCTGCACTTGAAGTAGTTCAGCTCATGATTAAACTCTTCACTCTTGAACTGAAAAATAATGATCCTCTTGCTCTTGCATCTGAAGTAAAGTCTATAATGCATGATATCAAATCCACTAAGGTTCAACTGGATATCCCTCTTATTGCTTTTCTCAAGACACTCTATCCTACCTACTCCAATTATCTTGAGTCTTTACAAGCAAATCGAAATCTTAAAGATATAACCTTTGACTCTCTTGTGAAAAAGTTTGCTGAAAGAGAGAAAGCCTTTGGAAAGAAGACAGCCCTTGAATCTTCTGAAGAGACTGTGTGCCTTGCTCATAAAGAAAAACATCCTGCTCAAGATTCTACAAGAGGAAGAGGTGGACGAAGAGGAAGAGGAAGATACTTTAGAGGCAGGGGGGGCGGACATTCTCAAGGAGAAAATGCAGATCTGCATTGCATTCGCTGCAAACGAAATGGATCACATGATGCTTTTACATGCAAGCTACCATGGGACAAAATTGAGCAGAAAAGAAACCAATAGAAAGGTAAAACTGATGATACAGACAAAGGTAAAGCACCTGAATCCACTCACTATATTGAGGCACAATGTAACATTGGAGAAAATGAAGATTTGTTTAATGCTTCACTTGCTTCTTCGAAAAATGATTGGTTGCTTGATTCAGGAGCAAACCTGTCACATGACTCATAGAAAACATTTTTTTGAAGATTTCACTGACAATGTTGATGGAGCAGTATACTTTGCAGATCAGTCAAAAATCAAGCCATCAGGGCTTGGCACAATCAGGCTTAAACTGCCTGGTCTTCTAGACTTTCTTCTGGATCATGTTCTATACCTCCCACAACTCAAGAGAAACTTGCTGTCCTTGGTCCACATCCGTCAGCAAGGTCACTCCATTCATATGTTTGATGGCAAGCTTGAGGTAAGAAAAGCTTCTGACCACTCACTTGTCATGAGGGGAATAGAAGAAGAAAGGCTTCTCAAACTGCAAGGAACCTCTGCTCATGCACAACATTTCTCATATATTTCTCATCATGAAGAAGGTACACTTCCATCAAGTTTATTATGGCATGCTAGATTTCGACATTTAAACTATGACAGTCTCCGCTTATTGAAGAAAAATGGTGTTGCTGGTTTGCCTACAATTCCTAGGAAACATAAGCAATGTGATGCTTGCATTCTAGGAAAGCATAGCAAACAATCTTTTCATGATTCACATTCAAGAGCACATAGGAAGCTTGAACTTATTCATTCAGATTTATGTGGTCCAATGCCTGTTCCTTCGGCAAATGGAAATAAATATATCATGACATTTATTGATGACTACACCAGAATGTGTTGGGTTTATTTATTGAAGAACAAATCTGATGCTTTCCAAACATTCAAGAATTTTCATAAATGGATTGAAAATGATGCACAATCTCATATTGGGTCTATTCACACTGATAATGGAAAAGAATATACATCAAATGAATTTGAAAACTATCTTCGCCAACATGGGATCAAACATCAAACAACTGTGCCTTATAATCCCCAACAGAATGGTGTAGCTGAAAGAATGAATAGAACAATCCTGAATATGGTACGATCCATGCTTTTCTTCAAAAATGTAAAGATAATGTTTTGGGTTGATGCTGTTCTATGTGCTGCATATATAAAGAATAGATGTCCATCTAATGCTATAAGAAACAAGACTCCTTATGAATTATCGTATGGACATGTTCCTTCGGTAAAACATCTCAGGGTCTTTGGTTCCACCTGTTATGCTTTGATACCAAAGGTACATAGAAACAAACTTGGTGCTAGAAGTCGTAAGTGTATCTTCCTGGGGTATTCAAACACCTCCAAAGCATACCGCCTCTATGATGAAGTAAATAAAAAGTTTGTTGTATCTAGAGATGTAATTTTTCTTGAATCATCCAAATCTGACAATGTTGTTGAGCGGCAACTTGATCGCTTGGATAGATTCGCAAAAACGAAATCATTTCAAAAATTTGATAATCAGATTCCACATCTTGAAGGGGGGATTCCTATACTAGATCAACATGTGGAATCTTCTTCTGAAGAACAATCTCCCCTGCATGAAACTCCAACAACGGATGATGTTTTAAGTGATGTAATTGATAGAATTGAGAGACTCAATTTTGATTCAGTCCCAACTCAATCAACAGAGCAGCGTGGACCATCTCAGAAAGGTCCCCCGAAGTGGCTGACAAAGACACTTGAAAGTGTTCATTTTGATGAAATTGGAAAAACAGGAACCAGAAATTCAAACCGACATAATGGAGGTGATGTAGATGACTCTAATTCACCTGTTGATATGGATGTTACTGAAGATTGTGAATTGAACTTGTCTACAGATTTTGAACCAACTTCCTTCAAAGAAGCTGCTTCTCATGATGAATGGAAAGAAGCGATGCAAAAGGAGTATGATGCCCTCATAAAGAATGGCACTTGGAAGCTGGTTGATCCTCCATTTGGAACCAAACCAATAGGCTGCAAGTGGGTCTACAAGAACAAGTACAAAGCTGATGGCTCACTTGACAAGCACAAAGCTAGGCTTGTGGCAAAAGGTTTTGCACAGAAGGAAGGGGTCGATTATGAGGAAACTTTTGCCCCCACAGCAAAATGGGCCACTATCCGGACACTCTTTGCACTAGCAGCTCAGAACGGTTGGAAAGTCCATCAAATGGATGTAAAAACTGCATTCTTGAATGGAGATCTAAAAGAGAATGTTTTTATGTCCCAGCCTGAAGGATTTGCTGTGAAAGGACATGAACATAAAGTATGCAAACTTGTGAAGTCCTTGTATGGCCTCAAACAAGCACCGCAAGCCTGGTATGAAAAACTAACTGAGCATCTTCTGAAACTCAACTTCAATCATTTTGATCTTGATGATGCAACTTTATTTGTCAAGAAAGTTGGCAAAACAGTTGTGTATCTTGTGGTATATGTAGATGATCTTTTAATGACAAGGAACAATGAAAGCTACATTGCATCCATAAAGAAGGAATTGGGGAAAGGTTTTGAAATGACTGATTTGGGCTATGTTCATTACTATCTTGGCATTGAAGTAACCCAACATCCAAAATCCATATTTCTTTCCCAAAAGAAATACATTGGAGATTTGTTAAACAGATTTGGCATGACAGAGTGCAATCCTCTTTCTACTCCAATGGAACAAAACTTAAAGCTCACATCTATTGAAGGAAAGGAATTTGAGGATGCAACAAAGTATAGACAGCTTGTAGGAAGTCTCATCTACCTCACTACTACCAGACTAGACATTTCATTTACTGTTGGAATCCTCTCCAGGTTTATGCAAAAGCCTTGTGAGGGACATTGGTCTGCTGCAAAAAGAGTTCTAAGGTACTTGAAGGGAACTCAAGACCTTGGAATCAAGTATACACAGGTGGACGACTTCAGCTTGATTGGATACTCTGATTCAGACTTCGATGGAGACAAAGAAACTGGGGTATCTACTTCAGGATATGCTATGAGTCTTGGATCAGGAGCTGTCTCCTGGAGATCACGCAAACAATCAGTTCCAGTAGGTTCCACAACAGAAGCAGAATACGTAGCAGCAGCTGAAGCATCGAAAGAAATTGTGTGGCTCAGGAAAATTCTTGAAGATTTGCAGGTAAAACAATTACAATCAACTCCACTCATGATTTATAACACCTCTGCAATAAAGTTGGCCAAGAACCCAAAGTTCCATGATCGAACAAAGCATATCAATACTAAATATCCTCTGATTCGACATCATGTTGAGGCCAAAACAATCCATCTCCGTCATTGTTCCACAAATGAGCAAATTGCAGACATCTTCACCAAAGCACTTGGAAAGGAAAAGCTTGAACGATTCAGAATGATGCTTGGACTCACCAACATCCCTTCAGATTAAGGGGGGGATGTTAACACCTAATCTTCATGATTGGGGAATTTGTAAATAAATAAATTAGGAATATGAACAGTCATCGGGAGATGAACTGAACAATCACTCCTATTGTATATAACAATAAGCTACCTATGGAATAATAAAGGAATCAGTTTTACTGCCTTTGGAGAGTTACTGCCTGGCCTGACACATTGCTTGGGCTAATGGCGACATTAATTTCTCCTCCTTTGATACTTCCTTTTAATGTAATTACTCTGTCATCTGTAACTGAAAGACCATTATAGGAAAACCTTTCTTCCTTCGTCATTTTAGAATTGAGCTCCATCATTTTTTTTCAATGATTGATCCCATTTGTTTTGTCGAGATGACTTAAAGTATTATATTTAAAGTTCCTTTCGAATTTGTACTTCAAGCCTCCTTTAAAAGTGTCTTTTTAATATATATATATATATTATAATTCTTCAAAACTCTTTTAATCCAATTTCCTATTATCCTTAATATTTCAAAACTCCTTTGTATTCTTTTTATATAATCCTACTTATGGTTTTTTTTCTTTTTGTACTTTAAAAATAATATTTAAATATTTATATTAGTACACTTTAACCAATTAGGTCTCTTTCCAATCTCAGGAATTACCACAAGTTGTATAGGCTCACTAGGACCTTCATCTTCATAATTTGTTTCTGCTTCTTCCCAAATAACTTCCCCTTCAAATACCGGAGGTTCTTCATCATCAAAGTCCATAGTGAGATTCTTTGATTTCTTGAATGCAACACTTTCGTCAAATATCACATCTCGCTAACTTCTACTCGGTGTCCATTTATGTAGATCTTATATGCTTTTCAGGAATTATTGTAGCCAACAAATGTTCCCTTCATGCCTGATGGATCTAACTTCTTTCTCCTGTCCTTTGGTATATGAATACAAACAAGACAACCAAAAATTCAGACATGATATATGCTTGGTTTCTTCCCAGTGAATACTTCTTCAGGAGTTAAGTTATCTAGTGACCTGTGGGGACTTCGATTTTGTATGTATACAATTGTTTTTATTGCCTCACCCCACAGAAATTTCGGCAAATCTTGATCATATATCATAGCTTTTACACTTTCTTCAATGGATCGATTCTTTCATTCTGCAATTCCATCTTGTTCGGGATTATATGGGACTGTTAGCTCCCTCTTAATCCCATATTCCTTATAGAAGGCTATAATTTCCTTGGATGTGTATTATCCTCCATTATTAGACCTCAATATCTTAATTCTCCTTTTTGTAAGGTTCGCTACTTCAGCTTTGAATTCTTGAAATTTGTTGAATACTTCGTCCTTGGATTTCATTAAGTAAACCTAAGTTTTCTCCGAATGGCATCTATGAAAGTGACATAAAATAGATGACCTCCAAGTGACTTTGGATTCATAGGACCACAAACATTTGAATGAATAAGATCCAAGATTTCTTTTGACCTTGAAGTGTTGCTTCCAAATGGTCTCTTCGTGTTCTTACCCAATGCACATTCCTTGCACACTCCTTCATGATCTTCTTTCAATTTGGGGATGCCATTCACTATAGAATTTAGGGTTGGTAATATTTTGTAGTGATGACGACCAAATATTCTATGCCAAAGTCCACATGGGCTAACTTCAATGTGAACCAAAACTTGAACGAGGGGAGTTAACAATCTATAAAGTCTTCCTTCATGAATCCAAATCATTCTTTGATGCCCTTCTTGAGATGACTCGCTACCTTCGTACACTTCCTTAGGAACTTCTTCAATGTAGCAAAGATCTTCATTATGCCCTCAACCAAACTTAGCTATGATACCATGTTGAGAAATCTATAGGGCAATAGATTAGATGATTTCTCTTTTATGATAATTCCTTGTGATGTCTTTTGTTTTTTCTTACTTATTAGCTTCTTCACTTATTATTACATTTGTCTATCATGAAATAGCTACCAAAACAAGAACAATAGAACACAAGAACATAGAATGTAGGTTGTAAGTCAGGGCCAAAACATCTCCACTTGAGAGGAAAAGCCGGAAAATATCTTCTCTTCTTATAGATTCTTCAAATGACAAATTCCAAGACCTCTAGACCAAGACCAAGTCCAACCCTTCCGGATGATGTGCTTCTTTTGTCCAAGTCAAACCCAGTCAAATCTCTTCTAGTAGCACAACTTCGACCTCCTAGCTATAGAATTTCGGCCTCTACTGCAAGTCTAAAATTTCGGCCTTCCCAGAAGTAGTTAATGCCACACGTGTGAGCTTGTTCTAGACTCCTAAGCCTTCTTTAGACCATCGCTTGACCTTTTCCTTCTTTTTGGTGCTTGAGGATGATTCAATGTGACCTTTGCTGGCCTTCCTTCTCTTCTTTCTTCAAGATCAAACTTGTAGAAGAAAATCCTAGACCAATAGCAAAAATCCTAGCCTTCTTTCACACATGTCGGAGAGAAATAACCCAGAAACAAGTTTTCTTCATCCTTCTCCTCCTTCGCTACCTTCTTCCTCTTCCTCCTTCGCTTGAATGATTCAGTGATGAAATTCTCCCAAGGAGGTCAAGTTCCCTCCTTTATATAGGCTTCTTAAGGTGGACGTGACTCCTCAAATTTGGCCGACTTCCCAACTGCCAGGTTAACTTGGTCTTGAAGGTTATTTTGACACTTTTAATAAAAAAATAATTTTTTTTACAAGTTACAATGTGCCTGATGGGGCCTTCAACTTATGATAATGACTCTTTTGACTTCTTGACCTAGGACAAATTATAGAGGCACTCAATAGGTGCTTGACCTATCAAATAAAATACCTTGAGCATGAAACCCATGCTCCAAAAATAATAATATTTTTTCTTTCATTTTACAATTTACAAGAATCAAAAGTGCATTTCATATTTATGAAGACCAAACCTAGTTACACATTTTTCAACACATGGTAGGTGCTTACAATGTGCCTAATGGGGCCTTCAACTTATGATAATGACTCTTTTGACTTCTTGACCTAGGACAAATTCTAGAGGCACTCAATGGGTGCTTGACCTATCAAATAAAATACCTTGAGCATGAAACCCATGCTCCAAAAATAATAATTTTTTTTTCTTTCATTTTACAATTTACAGGTATCAAAAGTACATTTCATATTTATGAAGACCGAACCTAGTTACACATTTTTCAACACATGGAAGGTGCGTTTACCACTAGGTAAATATCACACACACCTAACCCACTAGCTCGATGTGTGACAATCTCGGCAAGCTTAACCACCTAACCATGGCCCTTGGTCAATAAAGACATGAAGGTGACTGGCAAGTAGGATGCATACTGGGGTATGTGCTTAGCGAAATTCATGGCTTTAAGGAGTACACTCACCCAAGAGGGGCAGCACAAACCCCTTCACCAATTCCATGGTTAGTCATAAAAACAGGGCCTCAGAGACATCTGCAATGTTTTTCTAGTTGTAATGTGGATACTTTCCATGCCTATATATAGTAGTTAGGTTCCATAAATAAGCCGACATGACCACTGAACCGGTGTGTCATCTTTTATGAGCCGACTTGACAGTCTTTTAATTCGATTTCCAAGCCGACGTGACAGAGAGGATGGTGCTTGTCATTTGGAGGGTTGCTAGACACTAGGTTGACCCATTTTCATTACATAGATGCTCAAGTAGAGCTCTTCAATATAATCTTGACTCTTTGACTTTCCTAGACCTATGGAATGAGCAAGAAACTCATTCATATTAATTATAAAAATAATAATTATTTTTCTTGACAAGTAAAAAGATCAAAATTACATTGACAAATACTGAACCTAGTTACCCTTTTCTTCAACAAATAGATCATCAAGGAGTCATCATCAATCGTCACCAAAAGTGATCTCTCTCTCTGTGAAGGATCATTCTTGAAGAGAACTATCTTCATCAAGGGGAAGTTCTTTATTATCTACATCATCATCAAATTCCAGGAAGCAACGAGTGGAAGAAGCATCTTAACAAGTATATTTATGTCCACATCTGAATTTGTCAAAATGTGTTTTTGCAAGGAAAGCAACAAATTAATTGTGGCTTCAAACTATCTTGAATGGAAGAAGAGGACAAATCTAAATCTCATTGAGAATGAGGTCATGGAATATGGCAAAGGATCTATCACCAAACTAGTGAAACAAGATGCTCAAGCACTTGCAAATTTAATGAAAGGGGAAGTTAGGGCTCAAAGGATTCCCATAGAATCCCTCAAGGATCCCCTCATTCCATATGTATCAAAACTCGAAACTTCAAAAGAAATATATGAAAAACTGGTAGAGTTGTATTCTGTAAGCATTATAGGAGAAGTCATCTCAAACTCTACAAGCTAAAGATGTCAAAAGAAGTAGGAATAGCCTCATACTTTATGAGGATATCTGAAATCAAGAATCAACTTCAAGATCTGGGAGAAGTCATGTCTGACAGAGAAATGACTACAGTAGTACTAATGCACTATCGGAGGAGTGGGGTAACTTTACTTCTTTATGGGAAGAAAGAAGCTACTCCATTCCAGGACCTATTGTCAATATGCAAGACAGAAGAATCTAGGCCAAAGGCAAAATATGATGTAGGCTCAAGTGAGCAAAATCAAACATATACTACAATGACAAAAAGAAAGGGAAATTTTTTAAAGTTTGGTCCTCAAAAAAAAGAACAACATGGCTAAGATTCAATGCTATGGATGTCAAGAATATGGGCATTACAAGAGAGATTGTCCTAAGATCAAGAAAGACAATAACAAAAGAAGAAGAGAAGAAGCCCATATCACTGAAGAAGTGGAGGAAACTGAAAAGAAGAAATTGAAGAAAGAGGGAGTAAAATATCTCTATTATGATTGAGATAGTCTTCCTCTCCTACTTCTTTTCAAGTTTTGTTTTCAAGTTTTCATGTTGGAAAGTATAACTATTAGGAATCATTAGAAGCATGATAGGATGCATCATGTTAGAAAATGCTATCATAAGAAGCACTAGAAGCAAGAGCTCGTGACATCATCATATGGAAGCATGAATGATAGTTGAACTAGGTCTATGAAAGGATGTAGCTCTTGGTAACCTCATTCAAAACTCTTATGGGAAAAAGAAAAAGGAAGTCATTTGGAACAAAGCTCATCATACATTAGTTAAGAAGAAACATCTGTTGAATACTCAAGATCCTCTATTGGAATCTACATCGAAAGGTTCACCAAACAAAATGGAGCGAGTGTTTCATCAATAATTTCAAATTGGAGGAATTCATGAAACAATGGTATGATGTCAATAAGCAAGTCAAGGGATTGAAGTTTTTTAATCAAGGAAGTTGATGAAGGAAGATGGCCTAAAAGAAGAATGAGGTATGTATGCCATTTGATAATTTGGAGTCATGTCATATGGTTGTGGATAACATGGATAAATGCTCTACTTCCAAAGCATGATCAAAGGAAAGGATCTCCTCCATTGAAAATATGGAGGAAGGAATGGGTCACACATTGACTAGATAAAATCAACATGGTTAACATTAATTGGAGGACCTATGATTGAAAATTCCTGAAAGGAAATTTGTGAAGAAAGAAAGTAATAGATCGTGAAACAAGCAACTATGGAGAAGGCAATCAACATCCAAGGACTGAAAGATTTGACTACGATATCTCCATGAAAGATATGAAGACTCTAATGAAGTCTGAAAAGGAAGGAGACTCTTGACAATGGTATATCTATTGGAAATGTGTCAACATGTATGCAGGATGTTGATGCAAACCGAAAGATGTCATCATGAGAGACCATCACAAAGGTAACTTTGATTTAATGTTGATTTCTTATTTTCGAATAATATCTGGATGGGGTTATGCAAGGCTTCCAAGGGAAGAGTTGTGGATGTCTTCCACCACAGATGACCATATAACAAGATGAAAGATCCTTAAGAAAACATGGCACGAATGATGACATGACTTACTCATTAATGAAAGTGATGGATGGTTTGTACCCTACAAAGAAGTCCCAATAGATGTAGACTTCGTGACCATGAAGACATTCATGACATTGAAGGAAGGAGTTCTCCAGGCAGCTGGTTGTCCCATAACCTCCCCCTAATGAGATGTTGGAAGCAAGTCCTTGGTCACGAGGGAGCTTGGGTTCATTCCTTCAATGGAATGGGTATGTCCTCCCTAAGTTAAGAGGGAGTGATAGACACATCATTCTTCTCTTCACCTGGGAAGACAGAATGGAGGATTAGGTAAACATCTGGCATCTAATACTCTTTGAGGATGAGTTGGGCATCCAAGATAAGAGTAGTCGTAGAGGACTGATATTCTTTAAGGATTGGGAATCCAAGATAAGAATAGTCATGGTGGAACACACTCTGAGAACCCAGGTGGAGTATGTTCCCAGAGAGACAATGATGGGGGTATTTATAAATCATTGGTCTCGCTAGCGCTATGCTCTGATCTTGTGGAGAGATAGAGTTGTTAGTCAAGGCCTTGGTTTGTCATAATGCTGGTTGATATGATGCTAAACAAATGGGTTACCAATCTGACTCTTCTTATGAGAATTCTTCAGATTTAGAATGACCAAGTACCATTATGAATACGTCCCTAGTTAAGAGAGAGAGTTGAAAAATGTAACTAGTTTCGGTCTTCGTAATGGCGTGTATGTATTTAATATAAGGAAGAAAAATAAAAGTATTATTGCAATGCTTGTCTCATGGTTTTCATGAGCAAGGAATTTTCTTTTTAGTTATGGCTCCCATTTGAACCTTTGGAATTGGTCATAAAGTCAAATTAAGTCAATGTCATGTATGAAGGACCCTTCTTGGGCATGTTACATGTGTATATGCGTCAAAGAAAATGCCAAAACGCCCTCCAAGACCACGCTCTAGCTCCTCCAGCAAGTCGACCTCAAGATGGAGTATTGAACCTACACCAAATGGCATGTCGACCTATGGGCTAGGAGAAGTCGGCTTATTTGATGGGAATATCACTATATACAGGGCAAAACGGTCTCCATTTGAAGCAAGAAATTGGTCAAGCAATCTACAATCGAAAGAAGAGTGAAGATCACAGGGAGCAATTTCATAACCAACAAAGTGAAAGGAAGGGAAGAGCGAAGTTGATTGGGTTTGTTTTAGGGTTGATATCCATCACATGTGCGAAGAACACAGGCATCATCTAATGCAGGAAGGACTGAGATACTACAGTCATATTACGAGGGCAATTTTGGGAGAAGAAGAACGTGATTCTGAAGTTATGTTGAAGGAGAGGTGGTCTCCATCTAGAGCGGAGAGAATCAAGGTGTTTCACTCTCATATACCTCAGCTAGGGTTTTTGAATTAGAGCCAAAAGTCGCAGGTCTGTTTCTAGGAACCGAAACTCTAAAAAATAGCCAAGAAGAAGGAAGAATCAAGAAGTTTGGCTATCACTGACTCAAGGAAGAAGGAGCTCATCAAGAAATCTTTGTGACTTGGTTTTGGAGAGGCAAATACGTCAAGGGTCCTAGTCTTGGTATTCGCCAATTGAAGCATTTATAAGAAGAAGAATATGTTTGGGTTTTCCTCTCGAGTCGAAGAGGTTTTGGCCCTGGCTAATAGCATACATTCTTTGTCTCTTGTCCCCTTATTGTTTATGCATTGGTAGTTGTTTGATGAAGAAGAACACTATAATAATCTAAGTAAAGAGAAGATCCTAAACGAAAGAAGTAAAAAGCATTCACAAGCAATTATCATAAGAAGAGAAATCACCTAATTGTTATGCCCTAGATTTCTCAACAGAAGCTTCATGCTTTTTGAGTCCAAGTTGGTTGATGTCAGATAGGCTCAGGTCAACACTATACCAGACATATGTTTTGTATTCAACACTCTCAATCAGTATATGGTGGACCCTAGGACAGTACATTGGGTGAATGAAAAACATGTGCTTCGGTATCTAGATGGGGCAGTGGATTATGCTCTGGATTATATTCATGGGGGTGGATTCAAGTTGATTGGCTATACAAATTCAAATCGGGCAGGATGTGTTGAAAACAAGAAAATCACTTCTGGGTGGTGCTCCAGGCTGGGTTCGACAGTTGTGTCATGGTTCCACCGGAAGCAAAGGTCAGTAGCACTTAGTTCTGCTGAGGCAACATACATGGCAACTAGTCAGGCCAAATGAGAGGCCATTGGGATTAACAAGTTGTTCGTGGGCTTATTTGGTCAGCAATTGAGGCCTACAATCATTTACTGCGATAATCAGAGTTTAAAATTTACAAAGAATCTAGTTTCTTATGACAGTTTAAAATCATAAAGATGAAATATCACTTCGTCTAGCACTATGTTTAGAGAGGAGCAAGTACATATCTATTGATGAGCAAGTCGCTGACACTAACAAAGTCCTTGCCAAGAGGCAAGCATGTCTACTTTAGAGACAAGATGGGAATGGTGAAGAACACTTTCCTTGGTAAGAGGGAGTGTTAGAAAAGCGTACCAAAGACAAGTGTTTCCTTAAGCTTGGTGTCTTGCCTAGGAAAAAGTGTCCAACATGAACCCTTGACATAACTTTATGAGATATAAAGTTAAAGTGACTTTATGAGATATAAAATCTAAGTGACCTTTCGAGAATATTAAATGAAAAGGTGATTTGAGGGGATAAATTGACTTAAGTCAATGAGAGATTAAATCCCCAACCTTGATCTCAATGGCTAAGGTCTAATCTCAACCATTGGATCTTACAGTTAGGTCACTCTTCACAAGGAAAACAAAAAAGCAACTTGAGGAGAAGAAAAGACACCATTTTTCATTCATGAGTTTTGGATGAGAAGAGGAGAGAGAGTAGGAAAGCCATGAATGTCAACGTGAATTCGTATAGTAGCAAGGGCATAAATTCCAAGATACAAATAATATAATAGGTATAGCACAATTTTCAAAGTAGTGGACACGAATTCCAAGCTACAAATAGTATAATAGGTATAGCACAATTTTCAAAGTAGTTGGCACAAATTTTCTAGTAGTAGTCACAAAAATCGAGGTAGGGTACAATGCATTTATTGTGTTGTTCGTACAACATAAAACATGCATGAATTTTTACGGTTGTGGCACAATATTTGAGGCAAGGAATTTGTACAACATCACAAAGTTTGAGGGGGCTATTGAGCACAAATTTTAAGGCGTTGTCTGCACACATTTCAAAGTTGTTATGGCACAAAAATCAAGGGAGAAAAATACATGATTTCCAAATAGTTTGGCACACAAATTGAGATAAGTTTGTGTGATTTCGCTAGAAATTGCTGAAAACTTTTACTGTTGTAAATGATTCTCTTAGAAATAAAAATATCTCCTCTCTCACATTTGTTTACCCTTCAAGGTTTTTCCGGAGGCTATTGCCCAAAAATTCTTGTGTAAATTTTTGTGGGTTTACTTGTGTTTTATCTTAGCATGTTGCACACAGATTTTCATTGATGTCAATATGGCAATATTCGAGGAGCAGATGGAGACGAGAGGAGCAGACAAAGCCGAAGAAGAGGAGCACACAGAACCATCGGAGCAGAAACCATATAAATATGCATTAACGTAAACGGAGGCGGAATACTATGAATCCCCGACAAATACACTATCAGAGTTGCACAGACGGACGACAGATACAGCACGACGGGCAGATCCAACAGTCGTGGGCGATAAAGATGCACGTAGGCTAAAGAGCGGGGGGACGAGAGAGGGGTGAATGTGTGGCGTCAGATCAAAGAGCAACGGATCCAACGGTCGTCGCACGCGAAAGATGCGTGGACGATAATGCGCGGGAGATGTACAGGTAGGCGGTAAGCGGTATTCCCCGCACACCCACCGGGGTTCGGTGGTATACGTACAAGGGCCAGCAATCCAATCAAAGTACGACGTGTGGAAGATGAAAATCATCGCCCCTGCTGGTTAACGCATATGTAGGTTTCGGCGAGGAAAGGTGCGACTATCGTCCAATCGCGGCGGGGTTTGATCGGACAGTGAGGAGATGCACGAGGTTTAATGTGCAAGAAAAAGTTCGTAGCGACGCGGGAACCGTTGGATGAGGGTGATCAATCGCTGCGATTGCGAATGCGGGAGAGGCTAATATGGGCGCGAATACGTGGGTCTTTGGAATAAAACAGTGGAGACGGAGAAGTAACGCAGAGGTATTAAGAGGGGAAAATTTCCTGAAGAGCAAAGCACAGGAACTGTGGTCGTGGAAGATATCACTGAGCGAGTTGGAAACATGGATCTGAATGATGTTCACAAGAAAATCAGGGTTCAAATCTCCAATACCAAAAAGCCGCTCTTCTTCTATGTCGACCTCGCCAAGAGGTATATGCAGCAGCATGAAGAAGTGGAGCTATCTGCTTTAGGAATGGCCATTGCCACAGTGGTTACTGTTGCTGAGATATTGAAGAATAATGGTCTAGCTGTAGAAAAGAAAATCTCAACATCTACCATTGATATGAGAGATGAATCAAGAGGTCGTCCCATCTAGAAAGCAAAGGTTGAAATAATACTAGAAAAATCAGAGCAGTTCAATGACTTGATGGTTGCTACTGCTACTGAAGAGAGGGAAGCTGAAAGATCAAGCGAGTCAGAGGAAACGACAGCGAGTGAGAAGGAAGCCTAAGAGACGGTGTAAGCGGAAACGAATGGACAAAGGCATGGGAATGTATAAAACAGTAGAAACAGAGAACTGTTGGTGCGGTTATGGTGGTGAAGAACCCGAGGGTGAGATAGTAGAAGCAATAGGGGCAAAAGAGGCAAAAAAAGCAGCAGAGGCTGTAGAGGCAGCAGAAGCAGCAGAGGCAGGAGAGCAGTGTTGTGTGTGGAGCATGATTGTTCAAAGGTGTCTTTGTTTCAACCGGATGTATACCTCAGGAAGTCTTGTACAACCCTCCACGCGGGGGGGTGCGGGGGGGACTTGTCCCCCCCGCGGGGGTTCGGGGGAGCTGATCCCCCCGGCTGGGGGGTCCGGGGGCCAGCGGTCCCCCGGTGGGGGCTCGGGGGCAGCACCCCCGTAGCTAAAAACAAATGTAAAATTGCCTTGTAAAAGTATAGTAATTTCTAGTCAATCTGGGCCGTTCATTAGGCGGATGATCTGACAGTAGAACTTATGTTCAGTTTAGGGTTTTTTTCCCTAGAAGGCAACCCCTCTCTTTGTATGAGGGTATTGTATTTGAGGCTGTGAAATAGATGTGTACTCTGTGAGCAAGAAACAGAGAGGTGAGACTGTGAGAGGAAACATAGGATATTACAGCGGATTTGCTGTAGGTTGTGTCTCTTCATTTTGCTGGATAATAGAAAGGAAGGACTGGCTGTTCGGGGTGGACGTAGCCCAAACTGGGTGAACCACGTATATCTGTGTCTCTCTTGTTTTGTGCGTTTTCTGTGTTTATATTTCTGCAATATTTTATGTGTTCCATTGCTTCGTAATATATAATTTTCTAACAAGCAGGAGTGAGACAACCTCAGCTGAATAGAGTGCAGCAACATACTTGTTTATACCAAGGTTGGGATGGAGCCCAAGAGGTTGGAGCCTCTAAACTGAACAGGACTGAAGTCATTGGGGTAGGTGCTCCTAAGTGCAAAACCACTGCAAAACAGAGTTGCCGCTCTGGAGGTTGGAGCCTCACTGAAGTCCAAGTTGGAGCTTGGCAACTATTCACAATCAGATTTATACTTATATTGTATTTATTTCTTTGCACTGTCTTGAGTTTTAATAAAAGCATTAAATTCAGCTGTTGATTTCTGTGTTCTGTGTATACATATACATATCTATATAGGTTGTTGGCAATCACTAGAACAATTAAAAAAAAAAATAGTAAGAAATAATGATTCACCCCCCAAGTATTTCCAACAATTAGTATCATAGCAGGCTTCTTCATACTAGCCTAACAGCTTGAAGAAGGATCCGCAGCCATGATGAGAAACCACGAAGCATCAGGATGACCTCCTTTGTTCGATGGCACTAACTTTGGTTTCTGGAAGAAAAGAATGACTTACTACTTAATGTCCCTTGGACCTGAAGTCTGGCATTTTGTTCAAAATGAATACAAAACTACTTCCACTCTTCCAACAGACCAAGACGAGAGGAAAGCCTACATTGCAAATGCAAAGGCCATGAACTCCATCACTAGTGGAATCACTTATTTCGAGTTTACAAAAATCATGCACTGTACCTTAGCCAAAGAAATGTGGGAGAAGCTAGTTGGCTTGTACGATGGAGACTCAAAAGTCAAAAAGGCAAAGCTTCAAACTCACAGAAAACAATTTGAAAGTTTGAGGATGGAAGATGAAGAAGATATTGCATCGTACCTCCTCCGAGTAGCTGAAGTGGTAAATTCCATGAAAGGATTGGACGAAAAATTTGAAGAAAGTACCATTGTTCAAAAGGTATTAAGGTCTCTTCCAGACAGGTTTGACTCCAAAATAAGCGTTATAGAAGAAGCAAAGGATCTAGATACCCTCAAAATGGATGAACTCCATGGAATTCTCACTGCCTATGAAATGAGGAAAGGTGGCCCAAGCTCCAAATATGCAGCATTCAAGGCCTCAAGGTCAAAGAAGGGGAAAGAAAGGAATGAATGCAGTGATGAGTCAGATGTGGAATCTGAATTGGCTCAATTTGTACGAAAGCTGAAGAAAGGATCTAAGCTTAAAGGCAAGTATCCTCTTATCTGTTTTAAATGTGGTAAAATAGGCCATTATGCAGCAAAATGTCCTCATAAACATGACAGTGATGATGAAGGAAATTCTAAAAGAATGGCACATAAAAAGAAAGGGTTCAATAAGAAAAACTTCTTCTCCAAGCAAGATGAGTCTGATGAGGATGAGTTTATGGTCATCAAAAGGAAATCAGATGAGGAAAGCGATCATGATGAAAGCCAAGAAGCATTATTCATGGCACTCGCAGATGATGATGACTCAGGGCTGGAAGGAAATGTAGATGAACTATTAATAAGTGCCATTGAAGAAAATGAGAAACTACGAACAAAATCATTTCTCTCAAAGTGGAAAACGAGGAAATAAGAAGGAGAGAAGACCTCTTGGAAGCAAAGCTTAAAGAAAAGGAAGAGACTTGTGAAGAACGCAAGACTGAATTAGTGTCTCTGAGAAAGGAGTTGGAGCAAATTAAAAAGAGCTGTAAAAGCTCTCAAATACTTGAGACTATTCTGAAAAATCAAAAACCTCAACATGACAACTCTGGAATAGGTTTCAAAGGAGAATCCTCAAGCACTAAGAATAATGCGAAAAGCTATGCCGATGCACTTTCCTGCAATCCAAAAGATGAAAAGTGCACCCCAGATCCCAAGAATGAAGAGAGAATTACTTCAAAGAAGAATGTGGAGTCGAATCATGGACACTACAGCAAATACAAACCTGTACTCCGCCAAAGGCCCATTGCAAATCCGAAGAACGAGGGAGGAGTAATTCCCAGGAAGGAAATCGACTCAAACCGTGGTTGCTTCAACAAGTACAAAACCATCTTTCTTGGACACTGCTTTCACTGTAAAAACTTCGGTCATCAAGCCAGACATTGTATGGCTCGTAGAAGTGAAAAGACAAAGCTAAATGATAGAATAATACTCATATGCCCCCAAAAGGCAGGGACAAATCAAAACCTTTAATTCATTTGATCCCTTGACGAAATTTGATCTGATTTGCTCTTTCTGCTACAATAATGGACACTATGAACAAGACTTCCCACTCAAAGGAAGAAAGACGAGTAGCAAGAACTCCAGCATGGACAAATGTGGCCTGGCTCTATATGCTCAAAATAATGGAAACCAGTGGTTTATAGATAGTGGGTGCTCCAGACGCAGGACAACAGACAGAAGGAAGTTTGTCTCACTGAGCAAAAAGGAAGGGAATGTGTTCTTTGGAAGTGGATTTGGCGGAATTGCAGGAAAAGGAACAGTTACTCTGATCAATGGAAAAGGAAAAGCTCAAGATGCTCTACTGGTTGATGGACTCAAACACAACCTCTTGAGTGTCTGCCAGATCTGTGATCAAGGACATAAGGTTGTTTTTAGCACCAAAGACTATGAAATAAGGAACTCTGCCTCAGGGAAACTTGTGGCAAAAGGGGTGAGGACACTAGACAACGTTTACATTCTAAACAAGATTCAAGAAAATAAATGCTACGTGAGTCAGACAGATGAGAGTTGGCTATGGCACAAGCGACTTGGACATACAAGCTTCGAAAATCTGATCAATATCGGTAAGATCAAAGTTGTACAAGACATCCCAAGGCTGTTCAAACCAAATCAAGCAGTATGTGGTCCATGTCAACATGGAAAGCAGACCAGAATCAACGACAAGACAAAGGAACACTCTACATCGAAGCCCTTAGAGATCATCCATGCTGATGTATGTGGGCCAACTAGAAATCAAGCACTCCAAGGAGAAAGGTACTTTGTGTCATTTGTTGATGATTATACTAGAATGATGTGGATATATTTCATAAAGTATAAATCTGGAAAATTTTGAGTGTTTCAAGAATCTAAAAGCCCTTATAGAAAATGAAAAAGATACAAAAATTAAGTGCCTCAGAACAGACAAAGGAGGAGAATTCACATCAAACGAGTTTAGTGAGTTCTGTAATATTCATGGAATTAAAAGGGAATTCTCGGCTGTTAGGACACCTCAGCAAAATGGGGTAGTTGAAAGAAGAAACCGAACAGTCCAAGAAATAGCAAGAACTATGCTATTAGCAGTAGACTTACAGCCTAAATTCTGGAGAGAAGCAGTAGGGATAGCTGTCTACACACTGAATCGAACTCAATTAAGACCAAATTGTGATAAAACTCCTTATGAGCTATGGAAAGGAAGACCTGCTTCAGTGAAGTACTTCAAGATCTTTGGAAGCAAGTGCTTCATAAAAATAAATGATGGTTCACCAGGAAAGTTTGATTCTCGGGTTGATGAAGGGATATTTCTTGGATACTCTACACGGAGCAAGGCTTACAAGTGCTACAATTATCGACTGAAGAAAATAGTGGAAAGCATTGATGTAAAGGTTGATGAAGATCTTCCAGTAAAGGAAATTGAACAACATGAAGATGACTCTCTCATTGAAGAAGAAGAAACTAAAGAAGAAGACGAAGAAGAGGAAAGAGAACCACCTAATACACCTTCTAAGACGAAGTATGTCTAAAGACACCATCCAGAAGAGCAGATCATTGGCGATAAAGATGAAGGTGTGCAGACCCGAAGAAGGATAACAATTACACCCAAGAGAAAAGTCATTGCCCTCCTATCTATGATAGAACCAGAAACATTTGCAGAAGCAAGTAAGGATCCTCATTTGGTAAAAGCCATGGAAGAAGAAATGACCCAAATTGAGAAGAAAAAGACATGGAAGCTGGTACCTTGTCCAAAGGACAAAAACATAATAAGAACCAAATGGGTGTTCAAAAATAAAATGAATGAGGAAGGACAAGTTATCAGAAACAAGGCAAGACTTGTCTACAAAGGCTATTCACAAATTGAAGGAATTGACTTTAAAGAGACATTTGCACCAGTGGCGCGTATGGACTCTATCAGGATGCTCTTGGCATTTGCTTGCTCAAAAGGATTCAAAATCTATCAAATGGACGTGAAATCAGCATTTCTAAATGGGGAACTCAAGGAGGAAGTCTACATGGAGCAACCAGAAGGTTTTGATCTAACAACAGGAAAGGACTTAGTTTGTAAGTTGAAAAAGGCTTTATATGGGTTGAAACAAGCTCCTAGAGCTTGGTATGCAAGACTGGATCACTATCGAGAACAACAAGGCTTCAAAAAGGGAGTGGCTGGAAGCAATCTATACATAAAGACAGATCAACGTAAGTTACTAGTTGCTCTTTTTTATGTCGATGATCTGATTTTTGCTAGTAATAATGATGAAATGAGCCATGAATTTTCTCAAAACATGTCAAAAGTGTTTGAGATGTCAATGATAGGAGAGCTGTCCCACTTCCTTGGACTTCAAATATCTCAAACTAGAGCAGGATTGTGTATATCTCAAACCAAATATCTAAAAGACATGCTCAAAAAATATGGAATGGAGGATTGTGCACCCATGAGCACACATATGACCACAAACTGCAAACTGAGCAAAGATGATGACTCCCCTCTAGTAGATGCAACTCATTACAGGTCAATGATTGGAGCCCTTCTATACTTAACAGTTACACGACCAGACATAATGCAAGCAGTAGGAATGGTGGGAAGATTTCAGTCTGCTCCCAAACAATCCCATTTATTAGTTGTAAAAAGAATTCTCAGATATCTGAAGGGAACTTTTGATTTCGGTCTTTGGTACCCAAAGGACTCAACACTCTCTGTAACTGCATACACCGATGCTGATTGGGCTGGAAGTATAGATGATCGGAAAAGCACTAGTGGAAATGCATTCTTCCTAGGAGACTATTTGGTATCCTGGCTCAGCAAAAAATAGTCATCCATATCATTATCCACAGCCAAAGCTGAGTATATTGCCGCGACGCACTGTTGTTCTCAGATACTATGGATGAAGGAAGCTCTAAAAGATCTCGACATATGTACAGATCAACCAATTTTCAACTATTGTGACAACACAAGTGCTATCAATCTCAGCAAAAATCCTGTGATGCACTCAAGAACCAAACACATACCAATCAAGTATCATTTCCTCCGTGAACAAGTAGTTGAACAAAACATCATCCTGGAATATATCAATACTAAGGAGCAGATAGCTAATATTTTCACAAAACCTCTTCCTCGAGAAGCATTTGAACATCTGCGTCAAAAGATGGGGGTTATTTCTTTATCATCACTCAAGTTCATTCATAAAGATGTAGCAAAACAGGGGGAGCAGTTTGACAGGGGGAGTCCATATGCATCCCTTTGACATTGATGTCAAAGGGGGAGAACGCAGAAGAATATTGCCATCAATAACAAAGGGGGAGATTGTTGGACACAGATTGTCATTGATGTCAATATGGCAATATTCGAGGAGCAGATAGAGACGAGAGGAGCAGACAAAGCCGAAGAAGAGGAGCACACAGAGCCATCGGAGCAGAAACCATATAAATATGCATTAACGTAAACAGAGGCAGAATACTATGAATCCCCGACAAATACACTATCAGAGTTGCGCAGATGGACGGCAGATACAACACGACGGGCAGATCCAACGGTTGCGGCCGATAAAGATGCACGCAGGTTAACGAGCGGGAGGACGGGTGGGAGAGATGAATGTGAGCCGTCGGATCAAAGAGCAGCAGATCCAACGATCGTCGCACGTGAAAGATGCGCGAACGATAATGCGCGGGAGACGTACAGGTAGGCGGTAAGCGGTATTCCCCGCACCGCCCATCGGGGTTTAGTGGTATACATACAAGGGCCAGTGATCCAATCAAAATACGACGTGTGGCAGATGAAAACCGCCGCCCCCGCAGGTTAACGCGTATGCAGGTTTCGGTGAGGAAAGGTGCGACTATTGTCAAATCGAGGCGGGGTTTGATCAGACGGTGAGGAGATGCACGAGGTTTAATGTGCAAGCAAAAGGCCGTAGCGACGCAGGAACTGTTGGATGAGGGTGATCAACGGCTGCGATTGCGAATGCGGCAGAGGCTAATATGGGCGCGATTACGTGGGTCCTTGGAATAAAAGAGTGGAGGCGAAGAAGTAACGCAGAAGTATTAAGAGGGGCAAATTTCCTAAAGAGCAAAGCACAGGAACAATGGCCGTGGAAGAAATCACTGAGCGAGTTGGAAACATGGATCTGAATGATGTTCACAAGAAAAACAGCATTCAAGTCTCCAATACCAAGAAGCCACTCTTCTTCTATGTCAACCTCGCCAAGAGGTATATGCAGCAACATGAAGAAGTGGAGCTATCTGCTTTAGGAATGGCCATTGCCACAGTGGTTACTGTTGTTGAGATATTGAAGAACAATGGTCTAGTTGTAGAAAAGAAAATCTCAACATCTACCATTGATATGAGAGATGAATCAAGAGGCCGTCCCATCCAAAAAGCAAAGGTTGAAATAATACTGGGAAAATCATAGCAGTTCAATGATTTGATGGCTGCTGCTGCTGAAGAGAGGGAAGCTGAAAGATCAAGTGAGTCAGAGGAAACGACAGCGAGCGAAGAGGAAGCCTAAGAGACAGTGTAAGCGGAAACGAATGGATAAAGGCATGGGAATGTATAAAACAGTAGAAACAGAGAATTGTTGGTGCGGTTATGGTGGTGAAGAACCGACGGTGAGATAGTAGAAGCAGCAAGGGCAAAAGAGCCAGAAAAAGCAGTGGAGGCTGTAGAGGTAGCAGAAGCAGCAGAGTAGGAGTGAGACAACCTCAGCTGAATAAAGTGCAACAACATACCTGTTTATACCAAGGTAGGGTTGGAGCCCAAGAGGTTGGAGCCTCAAAACTGAACAGGACTGAAGTCATTGGGGTAGGTGCTCCTAAGTGCAGAACCACTGCAAAACAGAGTTGGTGCTCTGGAGGTTGGAGCTTCACTGAAGTCCAAGTTGGAGCTTGGCAACTATTCACAATCAGATTTATACTTATATTGTATTTATTTCTTTGCACTGTCTTGAGTTTTAATAAAAGCATTAAATTCAGTCGTTGATTTCTGTGTTCTGTGTATGCATATACATATCTATATAGGTTGTTGGCAATCACTAGAACAATTAAAAAAAAAAAATAGTAAGAAATATTGATTCACCGCCCCCCCAGTATTTCCAACACAGCAAAAGGGAAAAAGTAGATTGGACTCGTCTTTCAATTTATGATATATTCATGTTTATGACAGCAGCAAATAAACATGCGGGTTGGGCATTAATCATGACGAGATTTCATTAAACATGAAACTGGGATGGGTCTAACCATTAAATTTATGCAGAAGGTTGGAAAGAAAAATTGATAAATGAGTGACTAGGGCCCTAGCATTAGCAACAAAGTTTCAAATCTGCACCAAGGTCTTCACTACTACTTATGTGTGTAATAGTTTACTAATTGACCTATTGGTTTCCATTGAATCTAACACACCAACACAATATCAACACTTAGAGAATGCCTTGTTGAGAAATCCATAGGGCAGTAGTTAGGATGATTTTTCTTTCTATGATAACTTCTTGTGATATCTTTTCACTTTTTCTCACTTATTAGCTTCTTCTCTTATTATTATGTTCGTTCTTATCATCAAACAACTACCAAAAAAGGAAGAACAATAGTACATAATAACCCAGGATATAGGCTACAAGTCAGGGCCAAAACATCTCCACTTGAGAGGAAAACCCGTAAATTTGTTATCTTCTTATATATTCTTCAATTGACGAATTCCAAGATCTCTAAACCAAGATCAAGGCCCTTCCAAGACCAAGTCTAACCCTTCTTGATGATGTGCTTCCTTTGTCCAAGTCAAACCCAGTCAAATCTCTTCCAGCAGCACAACTTCGACCCCCATTTACAAAATTTCGGCCTCTACTACAAGTCTGAGTTTTTTGACCCCGTGCAACTGCCACTGCATCCACACGTGTGAGCGAAATTTAGCCTTCCAAGGTCTTCCAACAACTTCGCTTGACTTGCTTCTTTATCTAGGGTTAATAAGTGACCTATTTGACCCTTCTTCCAGCAAATAGAGAATTTTGACCTTGAAGCATCAAACCCTAGCTTTCCTTCTTCGCGCATGAGAGATAGAATTAGCCCAGAAATTTTTTTCTTCGTCCTCTTCCTTCTTTGCTAGCCTTCTCTTGCTTCTCCTTCACTTGGATGAGTGAGAAGTGAATGTGTCCAAAGGAGGTCAAGTTCCCTCCTTTATATAGGCTTCTAAAGGTGGACGTGGCTCCTCAAAATATGTTGACTTCTTAGTTGTCAGGGCGACTTGGACTTGAAGGGTATTATAACACTTAAATACAAACAAACAAAAAAAAATTCTTTACAAGTTACAATGTGTCTGATGGGGTCTTCAAATGATGACAGTGACTCTTTTGACTTCTTAACCTAGGACAAACCCTAGAAGCACTCAATGGGGTCTTCAAATGATGACAGTGACTCTTTTGACTTCTTAACCTAGGACAAACCCTAGAAGCACTCAATGGGGTCTTCAAATGATGACAGTGACTCTTTTGACTTCTTAACCTAGGACAAACCCTAGAAGCACTCAATGGGTGCTTGACCTCTAAAATAAAAGACCTTGAGCATGAAACCCATGCTCCAAAAATAACAATAATAATTTTTCATTCATTTTACAATATATAAGAATCAAAAGTACATTTCATAATTATGAAGACCAAACCTAGTTACACATTTTTCAACACTCCCTCTTAACAAGGGAGTTATTCATCAATGGTACATGGACATTCTCAATGTAAAGAGATCTCATACGAAGAGTCGGAATTGTAATCCATCTATTTAGCATCATAACAACCGCATTGTCACATAGCAAGGCCTTGACTAATACCTCTATCTCTCCACAAGATCAGAGCACAATGCTAGCGAGACCAATGATTTATAGACACCATCATCATTGTCTCTCAAGGCACATACTCCACCCAAGTGTTCACAAAGTATGTTCTTCCAGTACTATTATTATCCTGGATAGCTAGTCCTCAAAGAATACCAGTCGTTGACTACTCTTATCTTAGATGCCCTACCTCATCCTCAGAGTATTGCATGGCTATTAAAATTGGCAACTAGGGCAAAACTCCATGTGGGTCATCTTATTTACGAAAGCTGATATTTTTATTGAATTCCTCTCTTCGAGAGGTGTAGGATTGATCTAAACATCATCCAATTCCAACTTGTATTTATGGAGATATGAATTTATTCATATTATTAACAATTTGTCAACGTCAGTCATCAAGCAAATTACCCCAACTTATCCTCAACATTGCATTATAAATAGGAGTCTTCAAGTCATTTGACACACACTCATCTCTTTCGATCTCTCTCCACTCTTTTGGGTTTTGGTGGAAAGAGAGGTCTAGAGGGAGAGCCCCATACACTGTTTAGATGCAACCCTATATCCGCAGTTGAAGGCGGCTCCTATAAGTTATCTAGAGGAAGCCTAGCCATAGTCATGATGCCCTAGCCGCAGTCAGGAAGCCCTAGACGCAGTCATGGGTTTTGGTGGAAAGAGAGCTCTAGAGGGAGAGCCCCATACACTGTCTAGATGCAACCCTATATCCGCAGTTGAAGGCGGCTCCTATAAGTTATCTAGAGGAAGCCTAGCCATAGTCATGATGCCCTAGCCGCAGTCATGAAGCCTAGCCGCAGTCAGGAAGCCCTAGATGCAGTCATGAAGGAGATATGGTCGCAGACCTAAGAAGCCCTAACAATTGTCCTGTGAGGAGATTTTGCCACAGTAAAGACGCTCCTATACGCTACCTGTTAACCACTACGTGTCAACTACCCGTAGCAGTACACCCCCTTTTTCGCAAAAGGGATAGCGATTGATCAACATGTCTGTGCCATTCGACTATCATCATCAACCCAATCATGTTATGTTGTAAACCCAGTCTGCATGTGTAAATTGTAAATGATCTTAGCATATCGGAGTCATGTATGTAAATTGCCTAGGCAAATCTAATTTTCTAGTGATAATCTACATTCCGGAAAGTTTTTTGTCTCACCGATCCATGATTGGCAAAGCTTTCCTTCAGCGTAACCCCAAAGCCAGAATGGATTTTGTCATTACAATCTTAGGGGAATCCTAGTGTGCTAGGTCAAGTTTATGTAAAAGTAATTTGGAAATAATTCTAACTGTTTGGTTAGGTTATTACAAATTGCTTGATCTGCTAGATTATATTTGTGTCGCAAAACTGGGTGGTCTATGAGAGTCTATGTCAAATGGGTTTTCCCCCTTGACATGTAAAATTGTAAAAGTCATGATGTAAAGTGTCTTGAGGGTTAGAAAATATTTTATCCCCTCATAAGTCCTAGGTCCTAGGTGATTTTTTCAAAGGCTAAGTTCGAGGATCCAAAAATAAAAATAAACAATAAATAAAAAAATTTAAAAATAAAAAATAAATAAAAATAAAATAATAAAATAAGTCAAAATTTTGAGAAAATAAATGCAAAATTTAAATTTTTAATATATTAAAATGCATTTAAAAATTTCGACAGATGAGATTAAAAGGGATTTTGACCCTCATCGATGGTCGAGATCACTTTGACATGGATCACTCGAACTAGCCATTGGGAAATTTTCCTTTAAATAGGGTGTCAGGGGTCATTTGAGATCAGATTCGATCGGAGAGTCGTGTGCTAAAGAAAGCTCTCTTATAGTCATTTTTTGTGCAATAAAGAAAGACTCTGGGGTTGAAAATCTTGTTGGTCTTACTCTTCTGGAAATGATGTAAGATGTTTTATTTTTCTGCATAAATTTAGTTTCAACCATTTATGATAGCTTGATGAAGATTGATTTAAGAACATGTATCTTGTCTGATCTCTAGGGTTTGAATGATATTTTAATTTCTTAAATATAAGGGCAGGTATCTCAATTTGATCTGAATTTCACTACTGTTTTCTCCCTCTATGTTAATGATTGATTTAAGCTATGCAAGATATCCTTCAGTTTATCGGCCGTCAGGGGAAGTTCTCGGCTGAACCAGCCAACTCCCGGATTGCGTTTTCTGAAAGAGCCCAGCCAGTTTTAATCTCGGGCTTATCATTAGAATTTTTTGCAGATGCATGAAGGGTTTTCTGAAGCACCTTATGTAAAATTTAAAATTCTGAAAGTATTTCTATGGATTATTGATAAATCTTGCTGCTTAGAGTCGTTAATCTATAAATATTTTAATTGTTTAACTGGTTTTTGGGTTTCTTTTTAGGTTTAATCCTTGCATTTATTATTTTTTGGTGTTCTGTTTTTTGCCATTGCAGGTTGCAAGTACAGATTTTGAAAATTTTTCAAGGTTTCCATCAGGCAATCTGGAGCGAGAAGGATTTAAAATTTCAATCAAGTTTTTGGGCTACGGGTCTGCTACCTGTGTTTTCATTTTTCACTATTGCCCGGGGTTTCATTGAAAAAATCCGAAGTACATGTGTGAAATCTGTTTTCTGGAATTCGAGTCTTCTTCTGAGGGTTTCAAGATTGTTTTTATCATTCTGGCAGATTTAGGAATTTTTTCTTGCTGCTATATCCACCCCCAAATCCTTGCGTCCATTGCTGCCAACGCATCTGCTGCCCTCATCCACGCAGTCTTGCTCTGCCTCACTCTCAACCTATATTGAGCCATCTGCATTGCTGCCTATTTCCCTGCGTCCAGTGACCTTTCAAAACTTGCGTCTTGCCATTTCTCAAGTTTGTGATCATGGGGGTTGTCATAGGTTTGCAATCCATAATGTCAAACCACTTCAACATCACATATGATCTTTGACCTAGATAAATCTCATCAAGTCCCTGTCAGACTTCCAGTCCCAAATATTAATGCATCAGCCCAAGGTCCTTCATATCAAATTTTGCTGCTAGTTGCTTCTTGCATTCTTGGATTCAACCTTCTACACTTGTCAAGAGAAGATCGTTCACATATAGAAGAATGATTGTGGGCTCATCCTTCACAACCTTGATATAGAGATTTGGATCAGCAGAACTCTTTGAGAAGCCCAATCTTTGTAGGTATGCATCTATTCTTGCATACCATACCCTTGGTGCTTGCTTAAAGCCATATAATGCCTTCTTCAACCTACAAACATAAGCCTCTCTCTCTTTGACTTCAAATCCCAAGGGTTACTCTATATAGACTTCTTCATCAATTGTGCCATTCAGCAATACCACCTTGACATCCACTTGACGAATATTCCATCATATTGATGTTGCTAAAGAAACTAGTGACCGTATAATTGTATACCTTGTTGGGGCAACAAATGTCTCTTCATAATCAATGACTTCTTGTTGAGAGAATCCCCTAGCCACAAATCTTGCCTTATATTTATCAATACTTCCATATGTCGTGTGTTTAATCTTGTAGAGCGATTTGGAAATCACCACAGGTTTGTTTTCAAGCCTAGGTACGATCTCCCAAACTCCATTTTTTATTATTGATTGATACTCTTCATTTATGTCATCCTTCCACTCTTGATGATTGACAGCTTCTTCAAAGGTGGATGGCTCTACTTCTATTAACTTCAGCATATATGTTGCATACCCTGAATATCTTTTGGGCTTCTTACTTTCCCTGAATGTGCCTTTAGCATCTCCATGTCCCTCTACATCTAATAGAGTGGATTTCAACTAGTTAGGTCTCTTTCTAGTTTCGGGGATGACCACAGGTTGCACGGGTTCATTGGGACCTTCCTCATGATTTGATTCTCCTTCTTCCCTAGTGCCTTCCTCTTCAAATATAGGAAGTTTTTCATCATTAGAGTCTATACAAAGATCCTTTCATTTCTTGAATGCAATATTCTCATCAAATATCACATCTCGATTAACTTCTATTCGGCGTCCTTTTGTGTAGATCTTATAAGCCTTAGAATTATTGTAGCCAACAAATGTTCCCTTCATGACTAAACGATCCAACTTATTTCTCTTGTCCTTCAGTATGTGAATAAAGATAGGACAACCAAAAATATGGAGATGGTCCATGCTTGGTTTCTTCCCAGTGAATGCTTCTTCGGGAGTCATGTTACCAGGGACATGTGGGGACTCTAATTTTGTATGTATACAATTGTCTTAGTAGCTTCACCCCACAGAAATTTTGGCAAATCTTGATCATGTAACATTGCTTTTACACTTTCTTCAATGGATTGATTCTTTCATTCTGCAACTCCATTTTGTTCGGGATTATATGGGACTATTAGCTCTTTCTTAATCCCAGACTCCTTAAAGAAGCCTATAATTTATTTTGATGTGAATTCTCCTCCATTATCAGACCTTAAAATCTTGACTCTCCTTTTTGTAAGGTTCTCTACTTCAGCTTTGAATTCATGAAATTTGATGAATACTTCATCCTTGGATTTCATTAAATAAACCCAAGTTTTCCTTGAATGGTCATTTATGAATGTTACATGTATATATCATTGTTGATAATATCGACGATATTTGAAAATATCACGATATTTTAGACAAAACGATATATCGCTGAGAAAATATCGCGATATTTTCAAAACATCGGCAAAATATCGCGATACTTTGAAAATATCGGCTATATTTGAAGTTCACAAATTTGAACGACACAGATTGCTCGTAACGAAAAAGAAGACTGACCTTACATTCTTGAAGAGATGCAGAGATTCATCAAAGCATCTCATACATCTCTATATATTTGGAAAAATGACACCAGTCTTTCAATAATTCTTTCACATCTTGAAGATGAACCACCGTTGCTGGTTCGAAACGTCTTTTTTGTCAATCAAAAAGAAACTGAATGCGATGGATCCAGAAGATAATCTACATAATCATGAGACTCGTAGAAACCTCAAAGACACAATTCTCACCCAATACGGAAGGGAGATACTAAAAGAAGTTCACAGATTTGAACGACACAAATTGCTCGTAACGAAAAAAAAGATTGACCTTACATTCTTGAAGAGATGCAGAGATTCATCAAAGCATCTCATACATCTCTATATATTTGGAAAAATGAGACCAGTATTTCAATAATTCTTTCACATCTTGAAGACGAACCACCGTTGCTGGTTCGAAACGTCTTTTTGTCAATCAAAAAGAAACTGAATGCGATGGATCCGGAAGATAATCTACATAATCATGAGACTCGCAGAAACCTCAAAGACACAATACTCACCCAATACGAAAGGGAGATAATGAAAGAAGTTCACAAATTTGAACGACACAGACTACTCGTAACGAAAAAGACGACTGACCTTACATTCTTGAAGAGATGCAAAGATTCATCAAAGCATCTCATACATCTCTATATATTTGGAAAAATGAGACCAGTCTTTCAATAATTCTTTCACATCCTGAAGATGAACCACCGTTGCTGGTTCGAAATGTCGATAAAAAAGAAACTGAATGCGATGGATCCGGAAGATAATCTACATAATCATGAGACTCGCAAAAACCTCAAAGACACAATACTCACCCAATACGGAAGGGAGATAATGAAAGAAATTCACAGATTTGAACGACACAGATTGCTCGTAATGAAAAAGAAGACTGACCTTACATTCTTGAAGAGATGCAGAGATTCATCAAAGTATCTCATACATCTCTATATATTTGGAAAAATGAGACCAGTCTTTCAATAATTCTTTCACATCTTGAAGATGAACCACCGTTGCTGGTTCGAAATGTCTTTTTTGTCGATCAAAAAGAAACTGAATACGATGGATCCGGAAGATAATCTACATAATCATGAGACTCGCAGAAACCTCAAAGACACAATACTCACCCAATACAAAAGGGAGATAATGAAAGAAGTTCACAGATTTGAATGACAAAGATTGCTCGTAATGAGAAAGAAGACTGACCTTACATTCTTGAAGAGATGCAGAGATTCATCAAAGCATCTCATACATCTCTATGTATTTGGAAAAATGAGACCAGTCTTTCAATAATTCTTTCACATCTTGAAGATGAACCACCATTGCTGGTTCGAAACGTCTTTTTTGTCGATCAAAAGGAAACTGGATGCAATGGATCCGGAAGATAATCTACATAATCATGAGGCTCGCAGAAACCTCAAAGACACAATACTCACCCAACACGAAAGGGAGATAATGAAAGAAATTCACAGATTTGAACGACACAGATTGCTCGTAACGAAAAAGAACACTAACCTTACATTCTTGAAGAGATGCAGAGATTCATCAAAGCATCTCATACATCTCTATATATTTGGAAAAATGAGACCAGTCTTTTAATAATTCTTTCACATCTTGAAGATGAACCACTGTTGCTGGTTCGAAATGTCTTTTTTGTCAATCAAAAAGAAACTGAATGCGATGGATCTGGAAGATAATCTACATAATCATGAGACTCGCAGAAACCTCAAAGACACAATACTCACCCAATACGGAAGGGAGATACTAAAAGAAGTTCATAGATTTGAACGACACAAATTGCTCGTAACGAAAAAGAAGAGTGACCTTACATTCTTGAAGAGTTGCAGAGATTCATCAAAGCATCTCATACATCTCTATATATTTTGAAAAATGAGACTAGTCTTTCAATAATTCTTTCACATCTTGAAGACGAACCATTGTCGTTGGTTCGAAACGTCTTTTTGTCGATCAAAAAGAAACTAAATGCGATGGATCCGGAAGATAATCTACATAATCATGAGACTCGCAGAAACCTCAAAGACGCAATACTCACTCAATACAAAAGGGAGATAATGAAAGAAGTTCACAAATTTGAACGACACAGACTGCTTGTAACGAAAAAGAAGACTGACCTTACATTCTTGAAGAGATGCAGAGATTCATCAAAGCATCTCATACATCTCTATATATTTGGAAAAATGAGACCAGTCTTTCAATAATTCTTTCACATCTTGAAGATGAACCACTGTTGTTGGTTCGAAACGTCTTTTTTGTCGATAAAAAAGAAACTGAATGCGATGGATCCGGAAGATAATCTACATAATCATGAGACTCGCAAAAACCTCAAAGACACAATACTCACCCAATACGAAAGGGAGATAATGAAAGAAGTTCACAGATTTGAACGACACAGATTGCTCGTAACGAAAAAGAAGACTCGCCTTACATTCTTGAAGAGATGCAGAGATTCATCAAAGCATCTCATACATCTCTATATATTTGGAAAAATGAGACCAGTCTTTCAATAACTCTTTCACATCTTGAAGATGAACCACTGTTGCTGGTTCGAAAACGTCTTTTTTGTCGATAAAAAAGAAACTGAATGCGATGGATCTAGAAGATAATCTACATAATCATGAGACTCGCAAAAACCTCAAAGACACAATACTCACCCAATATGGAAGGGAGATAATGAAAGAAGTTCACAGATTTGAACGACACAGATTGCTCGTAACGCAAAAGAAGACTGACCTTACATTCTTGAAGGGATGCAGAGATTCATCAAAGCATCTCATAGATCTCTATATATTTGGAAAAATGAGACCAGTCTTTCAATAATTCTTTCACATCTTGAAGATGAATCACCGTTGCTAGTTCGAAAACGTCATTTTTGTTGATCAAAATTAAACTGAATGCGATGGATCTGGATGATAATCTACATGATCATGAGACTCGCAGAAACCTCAAAGACACAATACTCACCCAATATGGAAGGGAGATAATGAAAGAAGTTCACAGAATTGAACGACACAGATTGCTCGTAACGAAAAAGAAGACTGACCTTACATTCTTGAAGAGATGCAGAGATTCATCAAAGCATCTCATACATCTCTATATATTTGGAAAAATGAGACCAGAGTTTCAATAATTCTTTCACATCTTGAAGATGAACCACCGTTGCTAGTTCGAAACGTCTTTTTTGTCGATCAAAAAGAAACTGAATGTGATGGATGCAGAAGATAATCTACATAATCATGAGACTCACAGAAACCTCAAAGACACAATACTCACCCAATACGGAAGGGAGATAATGAAAGAAGTTACAGATTTGAACGACACAGATTGCTCGTAACGAAAAAGAAGATTGACCTCACCTTCTTGAAGAGATGCAGAGATTCATCAAAGCATCTCATACATCTCTATATATTTGGAAAAATGAGACCAATCTTTCAATAATTCTTTCACATCTTGAAGATGAACCACCGTTGCTGGTTCGAAACGTCTTTTTTGTCAATAAAAAAGAAACTGAATGGGATGGATGCAAAAGATAATCTACATAATCATGAGAGTTGCAGAAACCTCAAAGACACAATACTCACCCAATATGGAAGGGAGATAATGAAAGAAGTTCACATATTTGAACGACACAGATTGCTCGTAACGAAAAAGAAGACTGACCTTACATTCTTGAAGAGATGCAGAGATTCATCAAAGCATCTCATACATCTCTATATATTTGGAAAATTGAGACCAGTATTTCAATAATTCTTTCACATCTTGAAGATGAACCACCGTTGCTGGTTCGAAACATCTTTTTTGTCGATCAAAAAGAAACTGAATGCGATGGATCTGGAAGATAATCTACATAATCATGAGACTCGCAAAAACCTCAAAGACACAATACTCACCCAAAACGGAAGGGAGATAATGAAAGAAGTTCAGAGATTTGAATGACACAGATTGCTCGTAATGAAAAAGAAGACTGACCTTACATTCTCGAAGAGATGCAGAGATTCATCAAAACATCTCATACATCTCTATATCTTTGGAAAAATGAGACCAGTCTTTCAATAATTCTTTCACATCTTGAAGATGAACCACCGTTGCTGGTTCAAAACGTCTTTTTTGTCGATGGATCTGGAAGATAATCTACATAATCATGAGACTTGCAGAAACCTCAAAGACACAATATCGGCTATGTTTAAAAATTTGAAAATTTTATTTTTTATGCTTGTCGATATTTGTCGATATTTTGCCAATATTTTCGCCGATATTGCCGATAAGATGTTTTCTAGACCCTCGCTGATATTTTGCCGATACCAATATTTTCAACACTGGTATATATGACCTCCAAGAGACTTTGGAGTCATAGGACCACAAACATCAGAATGAACGAGATCCAAAATTTATTTTGATCTTGAAGCACAACTTCCAAATGGTCTCGTGGTGAATTTGCCCAATGCACATCCTTTGCATACTCCTTCATGATCTTACTTTAGTTCGGGGATGCCATTCACCATTGAATTTAGGTTTGGTAAGATTTTGTAGTGAAGATGACCAAATCTTCTATGCCAAAGTTCACATGGGCTAACTTCAATCTAAACCAAGGCTTGAGCGAAGGGAGTCAATAATCTGTAAAGTCTTCCTTCATGAATCCCAATCATCCTTGCATCTTCTATACTTGAGCTTTTATCCCATACTACAACCTTTCCATATATGAAAGCAATTATGTCACCCGTATCTTCTAGACATGAAATGGAAAGTAAATTCTTGTGCAAACCTAGAACAAACAGGATATTGTTGAGATGAATATTTCCTCCATTATCCAGCTCTAGCGAGGTTGAACCTATTGCAATAAATGAACTCCTTTTGCTAACCTTCATAAGGGTTGCTTTTTCCTGTATTTTTTTCCTTGATTTATGTTGTAACAAGACAAAACATAAAATATTTCTGGAATAAATAAGACTACATAGCAATTGGAGGGAAGATTTGTTAGGGAGCTCCATAGCCATGCTGAAAAGGTGGACTAGGCAATAGTCTACTTCATCTTTTTGTTGTAGGTGAACCGCTTGGAGGAAGGTTGAACCAATCTTTAAGGAGGTCGTTTCAACCTGAAGAAAAGTATCATTCACCACCTAATTGACCCTAAGGTAGGAGATGTCTCACTAGAAGTCACCCCTAGTTGAATCCAAAACACAAGAGACGTCTTGCTAGAAGTTGCCCCTAATTGGATCCAAAAGGTGTGGATATTTTTAGACACAAGTGTGTTGAATTTTTCCTTAGGCCCTAGATCTAGTCTATCACTAATCACGCACATAAACACACTAGGAACCCACAACTTACAAGCACTTTGCATAGCACAAATCTACAGCGGTGAAATCAATAAAGTACACAGAGATTTTGAGCCCAAAGCTCGATTTTTATTAATCCATCAACAAAACAATCATGGGGCTCCCGTACCAGGTATCACGACGCCTTCAGATCACTAGTATTGCAAGTATACATAGTATACAAATTAGGACTTGACATATGCTTATTCAAATCAACAATATAATCAACCAAATACAAAGACAATGCATGACTTACTTGCTAAAGGTAGTCCTTTAGCCTTCAATCCTTTACGTCATCTTGTCTATTGCTCCTCTGGCAGTCCTTTTGATCTGAAAATCACTCGTGAGTGATTTTAGTTAGTTAATTAATTAATGAATGAAGGTATTTCAAACTCATGTGCTGGTGTGTGTCTATGTTATTTTAGGCAACGGATCAATCAGATTGCAAAATACACAGACACTGGAAAATGGAAAACGGAAAGGAAAACACAGTAAGCAAATGCAAGAACACAACAATTAATAAGGAGTTCACCCTATTCTCCAGGGCTACATCTCTGGTCCAGCTTTCAGTGGTGGCCTTCTTTTATTGTGTCTTTAAAGCAGAGATTTACAATGAGGAGCTCAATTTGAGTCTCCTGAAACAGATAATGTTTGGTAGGGTGGTTCTTGGATCCCCCAAGCCACTAGAGTGCACAGACTCTTTTCCTTACCAAATCTTGACCTCTCTGGTCTTTAATGGGAGAAGCCCAATGTGGTACTCAATTCCCAACAAATCCTCTCAGGGATTGCTTGAACCTCTCACGCCTTCTGTCTGCTTGATGCTGCCTAAGGTCATCTCAGCTCTCTGTTTTTTGCTTCTTGCTTCACTGTCTTTTCTTTGCTCTCGCCCTCTCTGTCCTCGTTCTCTTCTTTGTCCGTTCATGGCTTAAAGCCAATTTGTCTTTGACTGTTCGCTTCCTCTTCCGCCCCTTCGATTCGCCTGTTGTTGTTCGCTTGGAGTTCCCTACCTCTGCGTCATCGCCATCATCCACAGGGAAGTGGCCACTTGTCCTCTCACGAACTGCGCCAGCTCTTCCTCGACGGTTCGGTATTTTTGGTTACGTTGTGCAACGACTCATCCATGAACTCAGCGGTCAAATCGGACCTCAAACTTTTATGTGTCGCGGCTCAATTCCCCTGTCAAATCTGGTTCCTCCAACGGGCGCAAATCTCCACTGTCAAACCTAATGTCCCCAGATCCTACAGTGTTCGCTCATTTCGTGCAGTTGACTTGCTCGACCGTTAGAGCGCGATGAGAGGTGATTTTCTCTCTCATCCACCGGACATGTGTCGTGCGCTGAATGGAATCACTCATTTTCTGCGAAATCTGCTTACTGCCCAAGGATGCCTCCGATATACCGCCGGTTTTGGAGCGCGGGACCCACCTTTCGCCTTAGCGCTTTCCCAACTGTTTCTCGGATTCCCATGCAACCAAGCGCTTCAGGGCTTTTCCTTCTCGAGGGGTTTTTCCCAGCAATGCGCGATTCAGAAATGGCCTCCATTCCCGATCTGGGCTTCCCAGTTGCCAGTTTTGCCTCCTGTGCGGTCTCCATGGGCCTCGGTCAGCGCGCTTTGACCGAGGCCCTCGTCGTTCCTTGCTGGCTGCAAACTGCCACTGTCTAGAGGTATTCCTGATCACTCTGTGTTCATAAATTCGAAGTCTGTCATGTTTTGATACAATCATGGCACTTTGATAATCTTCATGGATCCAATTCGGATCACAACCTTTCCATTGAAAAAGATTTTGGACCACCAAAAGTTGGTTTTCAAGCATCGACTAAGTGAGGGTACAATTGTCTCACTTGTCCAACCCTATCCACTTTGCACTACTTGTCTTTGAACCCTTAAGCCCAATTCTGAGGTACTGAACATCTCCCCTGCGCGTCGTCCTCACCTTCCTGTCCAAAACTGTGTCTTCTTGCAATTCATTAAGATATTCAGGTAGCAGGTCATCAATAGAAGGCAATTGACTCTGCTCTTCGGGATCCTCAATTAGTGAAGGTTCAAATAGCCTCAAGCAATCTGCATTCACGACTGAGTAGATGTGCATGTAAGCTGGTAGATCAAGGTGAAAAGCATTCTCACCAATCTTCTCAAGTATCTTGAAAGGTCCATACCTGATAGGGTTTAGCTTTTTACCTTCACCTTGCATCCTGTCCTCGCCGATGTACAGCCAGACTTGGTCACCAACTTGGAAACTATGCTCCATCTGATGCTTGTCATGCCTTGCCTTGTATTTGGCTTGGCTCTTTTCCAGCTGTTCCTGTATTGCCTGGTGGATCTCTTGGATTTGTTCAATGAACCTAGTTGCCCTGTCCACATCACTGTGTCCCTCAACTGTGGTGTCTTTACCAAAGACAAAATCCAAAGGAGACCTCGGTGTGAAACCAAAACAGGTCTCAAAAGGAGATCTCTGTGTAGAAGAATTTTTTGCTCTGTTATAAGCATGTTGCACATAACACAAATGTTCATCCCAAAGCTTAGGATGTTTGCTGCAATATCCTCTGAGTAACTGGATCATTGTCCTGTTAACTACTTTTGTCTGGCCATCAGTTTGTGGATGAAAAGTTGTGCTTTTGTTCAGTTTGGTGTCCATCAGTTCCCACAGACTTAACCAAAACTTCTCCACAAATCGGGTGCCTCGATGAGATACAATGGAAGTGGGTAATCCAAAATGAACCCATACATGTTCAAAGAATAGTTTTGCAGTTTGTTCAGATGTAATCTGTTTATTACAAGGTATCAAAATACACATTTTGTTGGACCTATCCACAACAACATATAGATAATCATGATCTTTCCTAGATTTAGGCAGTCCTCCAACAAAATCCATGGAAACACTTTCCCAAGGGTGAGAAGGAACTGGTAATGGAGTGCACAAGCCTAGTTTTCTATTGTTGGGCTTGCTTTTTAGCACACATAGTACACCTTCTTACATATCTAGAAACTGTCTCATTCATTTTTGGCCAATAACAAAATCTTTGCAGCGGTGCAACTGTTTTACTTACCCCAAAGTGACCTGATATTAGAGAAGTGTGTGCTTCTCGAATTACCTTTACTCTTTCAGTTTGTGGAATGCATAACTTCCCACAATGATATAAGAGTCGGTACTTTCCATGATAATCCAATTCTTCTACTCGTTTGCTTTGACTTAAAGTTGCATATACATTTTTAAAATCTATATCTTGAGCATATTGTTCAATGTAGCTCTCATGTAACACTGAATTATGCTTAAGTATAGTAGATGCATTTATATTGGGTCTATATAACGTCTCTGCAATTTTATTCTGTATGCCCTTTTTATATCTGATGACTAAATGAAACTATTGTAGAAAACCATCCATCTATAGTGTCTTGATTGCTGCAACTTAGTTTGGGAGTGTAGATATTGAAGTGGTTGATGCTCAGTGTATATTGTTGTCTCTTTGCCAATTAAGTAATGTTTCCACTTTTTCACACTCTGTACTAATGCATACAATTCTTTATCATAAGTAGGATAGTTAACTACTGCAGAATTAAATGTCGCAGAATGATAACATATGGGTTTACCGTGTTGTGTCAACACTGCTCCCATGGCATAGTCACTGGCATTTGTTTGGATCTCAAAGGGTCTTTGAAGATTAGGCAGTGCTAGTACAGGGGATGTACTAATCTTTTCCTTCAAGGTGTTGAAGGCTTTCTGCTGTTTGCCTCCCCACTAAAACACCTTGTTTAATCATGTTAAAGCATGTAAGGGAGTTGTAATTAAGGAAAAGTTAGAAATGAACTTCCTCCAATATTATGCTGCTCCTAAGAAGCTTCTAACTTCTGTAGCAAATTTGGGTTTAGGCTAGTTCACAGTGGCTGCCACTTTAGAGGGATCTATCTTCAATTCACCACCCCCTACTATATGACACAAATAATTCAGAGATTTTTTTGCCAAATTCACATTTTGAGAGTTTAACATAAAGTTCTTCTCTTTTCAAAACATCTAGTGTCTACTTAACATGCTTTAAGTGTTTTTCTCATGTTTTGCTAAATATCAGAATGTCATCCAGATACACAATAACAAAATCATCAAGAAAAGGTCTGAGTACATCATTCATTAATCTCATGAAAGTAGCAGGAGCATTAGTTAAGCCAAAAGGCATAACCAACCACTCATACAATCCCTGCTTTGTTTTGAAAGCAGACTTCCATGCATCTTGCTTTGCAACTCTGACCTGATGGTATCCACTGTGCAAGTCTAACTTGGAGAAATAAACAGCTTCCTTCAATTGATCTAAAAGATCATCTATGCGAGGAAGGCGATAACGATTTTTGATTGTTATCTTATTCAGTGCTCGGAATCAATGCACATTCTCCACGAGCCATCTTTCTTTCTCACCAAAACGATCGATGACCCACATGGTGATGTGCTAGGTCTGATGAACCCTTTCTCGAGCAACTCCTGCACCTGCTTCTTGATTTCAACATTCTCTAAAGCATACAACCTATACATTCCAATGTTAGGCAATGGAGCATCATGCTGCAAAATAATATCATGTACTATTTCCTTTTTGGGTGGCAGATTTTTAGGTCCTTGAAATAAGATATCATTAATCATACTCTAAAACAACTTTTTCTAAATTAGCTCGCTGTTTAGCATCAGAGCCTTCAAATACATTGGTTTTGTTAGGTTTCTTTTCCTTTACAACCAACAGTAAGAATGGTTTACATGAATTTATCATTCGTTTCATCTGCCCGAGTTTATGAGAGTATAATTGTTCTTGAGCTTATGAGCTCTTACAAAGTATTCGATTCCATCTTCAACAAGTAGATACTTGTTCGCTGCCCTATAGAAAATAGCTTTTCTGTCATAAAAGTAAGGACTTCCTAAAATAATTCCACATATATCCAAAGGAATTATGTCTAACTCAACCTCATCTACAAATGCTGACCCAAAAGAAAACTTGACTTTGCACTGTCTAATCACTTGTAGTTGTGCTTTATCACTCAACCATCCTAATGGGTATGGTTTCTTGTGAGGTGTAGTTACTAATCCCAACTTCTTTACAATTACTTCAGAAATTAAATTTACTTGTGAGCCAGTATCAAACAAAGTATCAATCTTTTGATGTTTGGAAATAACTCGAATATGGAAAAGCTCATGTCTTTTTCTCTCATTTTCTTCATCAATAATAGATTGTGTAAAATTACTAGTAGATGCTTCAGAATTCTTACTTTTTATACTTGTGGCTACAACGATTGTTTCATCTCCTAAGTCTGACCCCAAATCTTTCTGAATAGTTGCAACAATCTTCTTCTTCTTGCCCTCGAACTTCTTAGGTCTCAAATTTGGATGCAAAATCCAATAGTGCTCATCATCATGCCCATCCTTTTTACAGTGAGTGCATGAAGCTTTGCTCTTATGTGCAGTGTTAGCCTTCCTTGCTTTCCATTTCTGCTTTCTTTTCTCCTTATTCTTGCTTGCAGTGGGTTGGGATGCTCCCCCAACTTTTGGACTTCCATTCTTTCCTCTAGCCTCTAGATGAGTAGCTTGTACAGATACCTCATCTACACTAGTGGTATTAAACATGAGGATAGTGTGCCTCATGTAGTTGTGTACACCGCTAATATACTTCAAAAGAGTCTCAGGTGAGTCTAATGAGATTCCTAGAATCAATGCTCTCTTTCTAAATTCTTGAGTGTACCCTTGCACACTTTTCCCTTTCAACTGTCGAAGAGTTTGCCAACTCATCATGGCTTGCTGCATGTAGGCCAATGGATAGAACTGCGTTTTGATTGCAGAAACAAATTCACTCCAAACAGAGATAGTCTTACCATGTCTTTTCATGTCAACTTGGGTTTTGCCTTCCCACCAAACCAAGGCAGTACCTCCAAGGCGTAGACTTGCCAGTTGAATCTTGCTCTTGTCTGCGTCGATATTCTGCACTCTGCAATACACATCAATTTGTATAATCCAATTGTCCAACTTTTCTGCATTCAACTCTCCATCATATATAGATAAATCAAAATTAACATCTAGTTTGATCAAATATGCTTTCTTTTTGTGTTTAGGATTGTTAGGAGGTGTGAGAAAGCTTTCTTCTTTCCCTTTTCCTTTTGAGTGGTCATGGAAGTGAAACTCATCTTCTCCTTTGTCTTGTTTAGAGCCTGATGAATCTTCATCCTTATGTTTTCTAAAGTCAATTGAGGGTCTGGTCCCATAGAACCTTCCTCTGACATTGTCTTCTGAGGATAGACTCTCCCAATTTTAGGATTAGTTTCAACCAACTCTCCTTCTCCTAATTTGAGCTTTGATCTAGTTAGCATTCAACACCTAAACCAACACAAGCTTGTCTAACCTTAACAGCGTAGAGCTCTGATACCACTTGATCTGAAAATCACTCGTGAGTGATTTCAGTTAATTAATTAATAAATGAAGGTATTACAGACTCATGTGCTGGTGTGTGTGTATGTTATTTTAGGCAATGGATCGATTAGATTGTAAAATACACAGACACTGGAAAATGGAAAATAGAAAGGAAAACACAGTAAGCAAATGCAAGAACACAACAATTAATAAGGAGTTCACCCTATTCTCCAGGGCTACATCTCTGATCCAGCATTCAGTGGTGGCCTTCCTTTATTGTGTCTTTAAAGCAGAGATTTACAATGAGGAGCTCAATTTGAGTCTCCTGAAACAAATAATGTTTGGTAGGGTGGTTCTTAGATCCCCGAAGCCACTAGAGTGCACAAACTCTTTTCCTTACCAAATCTTGACCTCTCTGGTCTTTAATGGGAAGAGCCCAATGTGGTACTCAATTCCCGACAGATCCTCTCAGGCATTGCTTGAACCTCTCATGCTTTCTGTCTGCTCGATGCTGCCTAAGGTCAGCTCGGCTCTCTGTTTTCTGCTTCTTGATTCACTGTCTTTTCTTTGCTCTCGCCCACTCTGTCCTCGTTCTCTTCTCTGTCTGTTCATGGCTTAAAGCCAATTTGTCTTTGACTATTCGCTTCCTCTTCCGTCCCTTCGGTTCGCCTACTGTTGTTCGCTTAGAGTTCCCTACCTCTGCGTCATCGCCATCGTCCATAGAGAAGTGGCCACTTGTCCTCTCATGAACTGTGCCAGCTCTTCCTCGACTGTTCAGTATTTTTGGTTACATTGTGCAACAACTCATCTGCCAACTCAGCAGTCAAATCGGACCTCAAACTTTTATGTGTCGCAGATCAATTCCCCTGTCAAATCCGGTTCCTCCATCGAGCACAATCTCTGTCGTCAGATCTGGAGCCCCTAGATCCTACGATGTTTGCTCATTTCGCGCGGTTGACTTGCTCGACCATTAGCGCACAATGAGAGGCGATTTTCTCTCTCATCAGTCGAACACGTGTCGTGCGCTGAATAGAATCGCTCGTTTTCTGCCAAATCTGCTTACCGCCAAGGATGCCTCCGATATACCACTGGTTTTGGAGCGCGGGACCCGCCTTTCGCCTTAGCGCTTTCCCCACGTTATCCCGGCTTCCCATGCGACCGAGCACTTCGAGGCTTTCCTTCTGAAGGGGTTTTGCCCAGCGATTGCGCATCAGAAATGGCCTCCGTTTCTCGATCCGGGCTTCTCAGTTGCCAGTTTTGCCCCCTGCACGGTCTCCATGGGCCTCAGTCAGCGCGCTTTGATCCAGGTCCTCGTCGTTCCTTGCTGGCTGCAAACTGCCACTATCCAAAGGTCTTCTTGATCACTCTGTGTTCATAAATTCGAAGTCTGTCATGTTTTGATATAGTCATGGCACTTCGATAATCTTCACGGATCCAATTTGGATCACCTTTCCCTACATTACACAGTGATTAGGGTCCTTTCTAATCTCTATCCAACAGCTGCTCACTTGCTCACAGTGCATTTAACCCATCAAATACATTAAATACATCAACTTTCAAATACTTCAGCTACACAGTAAATTTAGTGCTTCAAACTTATTGCATATTAGCCCTTTACCCTTGTTGTTCAAGGCTCCTTTCTTGAACAGACTTTATATCACATATTCAACAACCCTCCTTTGCATAGAACAACAACCCAAGACTCATGCACTGGCCACCCACAGGGTTGGGATACCACACTAAGGTCACTCTGCTGCTACACCAATGTCCTTAGCCTTTAGACCCCTTTTTTAGTTTGTGGCCTCCTTGGACAGGCCTCGACCTTGTCTGCTAGGAAACCTAAGGCCTTTTAGCCATGTTTCCAGTGTGTTGAGATATTTCGGCCCTATACTAGGACTTTTGTGTTGCCCTCCATAGTGGACAGAGCTCGGGCCTATCACAGATTCCTCCAGCAAAACCTTACACAACTTTCCTCTAATCAACCAACAAACAAATACCAACTCAACAACCTTCATTTGACCCTTTACCATGTTGACAAGTAACTCGGCCTTGTTTCCCTAACATAGAAATCTCAAACAGATAAAGACATTAAGCTAAAGAGCAGTGAAGACGAATCTCTTGGTTCCTTCATCAAGAATCAACAAATAATTGAAGAACAAGAATGTGAGTAAAATCTTTATGTCAGGATATTCAAGAACCCCCTCCCCTCCCTCCTCCAAGTTCTACATCCTACACTGCTTTCCAAGCAATTGACTTGCATGACACACCTCCTGCTAAATTGGAGAAAGGAGGCTTCAATAACCAAGGATGTTTTTGAACAATGACGACAAACAAATGTAAAGTATTGATTCATTCATCAAAGTTAACAGATGTAAATGGGAATTGAGATGTTCTTTCTTCACTGCTAATCCTATATATGACACATACACAGAGAGATGTCAAATTCCAAAATTTTGGCCTCATGAAGAACCTAATATTTCCATGGAGTATGAGCAGCCATGTGAACTCATATAAGAGCAGGCATATGTGCAAGTTTTGACACAATATATAACTTTTAGCAATGGTTGTCCTTGACATGTGATTCTCAAACAAAGATCCATTTGACATGAAGGACATGAACGTTGCAATAGTGGGCAAACCATAACATCCTCAAATTTAGACATATTTTAGGAGCTTCCAATATCATTTTCCAAAACAACTAACCATAAGTCGTGAGATTTAATATATTATGGATTTTACCAAGTTGTCTCATCATTGGTATCATGCATGTGATTAGGGGCAACACAAGTGGACAACACTCTTTGTGCAGGTCCTAGTTGGAGATGAAACCAAAACATTCCTTGCTTATTCATTGCAAACAACAATGATGAGTGGTATTACGCCTAAGATTGGAAACAAAATTATATCAGCGATATTGTTTTAATGATTGAAGACATTTACAATAATACAAGTGAACATGGCATTCCTTCGATTTTATTCCATATGATGAATATTCCCCCTCAAATGTGATCCAAGACATGAATGGAGTTGGTTAGTATACTTATCTCAGGTTTGATGTTTCACTATTTTTCTTAGCAACCAAGCATAGACGTAATATCTCTGATGATTATGAATTAATTTGTTGGTTGCATTGGTTATATGACCTAACATACTTCATCACTTGTGCATTAGAGCAGGATTGGATGAATAAGCTCTTTAGCATGAGCATTATATTATATGAATATTTTGTTTTCATTCATTCAAATTTCCTTTTAATTAGTTTTAAATTTTGCTCATGTGATTTTAATTTCTTTAGTGTGGTGTTATTTCTCTTATTATATTAATTATACAGTTTGGTTTTAGTTGGTTACTATTTCGTTTCGATCTACTTCCATGTTAGGGAAGGATAGGACTTTGGCCCGACTCTATTCTACTATTTTACACTTGAATTGTTTCAGGTGACAAGTGGAAGATTCTAACATTCTCACAACCCTCCAGAGTAGAGCATGTATATCACAGTTGGAGCCAGCTATTACCCCTCATGTTAGCAAGGATACATGCATTTTCACATTGGATTGATCACCATTGCATGCCCAAGGTCACAAGTCAAAAGCCTGGTAGCAAGCATATGAGTCATCGTATTAGGTGTCCTAGACCTTGTGATAGCTGGCCATGGCATGTCCTTTTGGCCTATGTCATTGATCTCTTTGTCCTATATAGGATCGAGGGATTTTAGATAAGTCTTGGGAAGAATTGTGGTTTTAGAGAAACCTTACTTAAATAGGGGTTATCATCGAGGCATGGGCTAGTCCAACCCACATCACGGTGCACCTATGGGTCCACTCCCAACACAGCTTCTCCTTGGTTGCTCAAAACTCGATCTATGGGTGGCTATGTCAAACCCTAATAATTAGAGCAATACACAATGAGTAGAGGCACGTGAACAAAGTTAAAATGTACTATAGATGCCAAGACCATGTATAGAGGAGGACGCAAAGATCAAGGGCAAGGCTCAAACAAATGTGATTTGAGGAACAAAAGGCTGAGTTTGTTCATAAGAGCTTCAATTGTTAATGTTGAGAGTGTTTAACAATGCAATGAGGCACACCAAAAAGCCAAAGGTCAAAGTCATGAACATGTGGTAAAACCTGAAAGGTTGAAACGAAGAAAACCAAAAAACCATGAATGTTTAGATCTAAGAGTTGGCAACAATCTAAACCAATTATGAAGCTATAACATAAATTCATGCCCATGAATTCTCTAAGGGGTCATGTTGGCACCTCATCCGCAGATATATTTAGAATGATTTTCAATGTAATAGGATATAAGGTTGTGTCATTATTGGAATGCTAGTGGTGAAAATCTACTAATTGGGAGGAAAACCCACAGAATCTATAAGAATTTAGTGAAATAGGCTCCACTGATCTTGTTTTCTTCCATAATGTAGCTTGGCTTCTTCCTTTTTCATGTACATCTCAGCACTATCAAATTGTTGTTGCTGTTGCTGCCATTTGCTAGGTCAAAGTGTTGTAGTTGCAAGGTCAAAGTTCTAGGTCGAAGTTGCTAAAACAGGAGGTTGACTTGCTGGTTGGAGGAGGTTTGTGTCTAGGTTGAAGAGTCTCAGGAAAACTATTGAAGGAAGAGATTTTGACTGGGTTTTCCCCTAGATAGGGGTTTTTTCCCTGGCAGAGTGCCTACGTCTTGTGTTTTTTTTATCGTCATACACATAATTTGGTAATTGCTTGAGGAAAGATAATATAAAAAAGAAGTAAAAGAAGCCAACATAATTCACAAGTAATTATCAACAAAGAGATATCTAACCCTAACTCTACTAGATTTGATTTCTCAACATGGTATCCAAGCTAAGGTCAAGGAATATTAAAGATCACTCTATTGGCTTGAAGAAAATGGGTACTCCCTCTATGATAAATCATATGAGAATGGGATTCAATACTGCAGGAAGCTGGATCAAGAATATCTTCTATTACTTATTCAAAAAGGTTAGAAATCAAGGGTTCTTGGCTGCACTTACAATTGCAGGTTCACTTAATGATGATAATGCATGGATTATTGACAATGGAGCATCAAGGCATATGATAGGGAAGAGTAAATAACTTCACATTCTATCAAAGGAACCATTTTCTCATGCAGTGGAATTGTGAGACAACAAAAGCTATATGTTGTTATTAGAGGCATGGGATCAACATCATTGAAGTTGGAGAATGGAGCTAAGGTGAAGGAGTAGAAAAAATGCAATTTAAGAATCTATTGAAAGGAATCTAAGGAACCTCAAGAAGTTGATCAAAGGATCATATAAGAAGACCTTATAAGGAAAGAAGCTTACTATCTTCAAGGACAATGTCTAACACAATAAAGGGAGGGAACAAATTAGAAGGGGCATCCAATTACAATGCTTGGAATAAGACGATAAATCTCATCCTCGAAAAGAATAAAGTCTTGGATCTAGTAAAAGGAAAAGTGAAGAAGTCTACAGAGAAATCAAGAAGTCTAAAGAGCCAAGAAGGAAGGCAGACCTACTCAAGATAGAATGCTACAATTGTCACAAGATGGTTCGCCATAGAAGTGATTGTCTATTAAATTTGGCAACTAGGGCCAAACTTCATGTGGGTCACCTTATTCATGGCTAATTATATTTTTCATGGATTCCTCTTGTCGAGTGGTGTAGGATTGATCTAAAGATCATCCGATTCCGATAAGTATTTATGGAGATATGAATTTATTCATATTATGGACTAATTGTCAAAGTCAGCGAGCAACTTATGTAGGCTCGGAAGCCCAACAGACGCATCTATTCATCATCAACGTTTTGCATATAAATACAACGAGCATTCTCTTCATTCGCACACTTCACTTCTCATCACACATCTCTCTCTCCTGCGTAGAGAAAAGAGTGTCTTCTCTCTCCTGCGCAGAAAGGTCTCTCTCTCACACGTGGGAAGGAAGGACGCAGTGTTTCTAGGGTTTACAAGCTGTACATTGAAACTTTGACAAGCGTTGACCAGCATTCTATCTCTCTCTGACTGCACGGTAGGTGAAGATGACTCTCCTTGGAAGGCCGCATTTTTTGGCACGGGAATCAAGGTGATCCGACCTCTGGTTTGATAGATATTGACTGCCCAAGTTTAGGGCTGATCTAGGGTTTGATGCTATTGATATAAATCAGACTTTTGTACTATTTCTCTCTACTGAATTATTGAAGATAAAAGAAGATTTGATCAAAGGGTTTCTCCATATTGGGGTTTATCCCTAGCTTGCTGCCACATCTTGTGTCTCTTGTCTTGGCTTGTTTTCTGTTGATCGCTTAAATGTTTTATCTGCACTTTACTTAATGTACATGTGATTGCTAATCTGTGGATAACAGAAAGAAAGATAAGTAAATTGCTCTAAGCATAGACCATACCATAATTTAACATGGTATCAGAGCTGAGGTGAAGACAAAGCCCAAGCAAGAGCAAGAGCAATCACCGAAGACAAGGCTATCTAAAAAAAAGAACTATGTGGTCCTCAACACACTTCCTCGCTGAAGACAAACTTCGTGAGAAGTTTGACTACCACGGATGGAAGATGTCACTCGATCTAACATTAGAAGAACAAAAGTGAGAGGTGGAGTTGTTGAGCCTACATCAAATGCATCCGCTGCTGTTAGAAACAAATGGACCAAGGAATAATTCAAATCAAAGAAGATCATCCGAGACTCTATCGACAAGCGCTTGGTGGCCTATGTTTCTGAGCTGAACACCTCCAAGGAAATCTACGATAGAATGGTGAGTTTATTCAAAGTTAATGATGCAAATCAAGTTATGTTTCTTAGAAATAAGCTTAAGGAAATTAAGAAGGGCAAAGATGAAAATATGCAAGCATATTTCGTAAGGATCACCAAGATCAAGAATGATCTCCTATCTATTGGGGAAGTAATCCTTGACAGGGAAATGGCACTTAGAACTCTTGGAGGACTACCATCTGAATGGTATATATTTAGGACTACTCTCCTCAACAATAATGTAATTCCTAGATTTGAGGAATTAATGGCTAGATGCATTCAAGAAGAAGCAAGGATGGAAGAACAGGAAATGCCCACACTTAAGGGTCATCCCCGTTGCCTTTTCTTCTCATGCTAAAAGAAGAAACAATTCCGAGGCTGAATCCAAAGGGAAGGTTGGACCAAAGGGTGGAAAAGGACGATGTTACCATTGCAATAAACCAGGTCATTATGCAAGGGAGTGTCCTGATAAAAGGAACTCACACCATGATGATGATCAAATCCCTCTCAAGGAAATCAAAGAAATGGCAAGTCAAATGGCCGAGGTAAAAGGAGTGCTGGAAATCAAGAAAGAGGACAACCATTCAAGAAGGAAAGAAATTCGAGGTATGAATCTAACACTGTTGACAATAAGCAAGATGAGTATTATCTACCAGCTTCTCTATCTACCACTGCTCCCTCAGACTCGCTGGGAAATTGGCTTATTGATAGTGGTGCCTCAAGGCACTTCACTGGTTACAAAGAAGCTCTCTTTAATCTGGTAGAGAAAGAAACCAACCTGGAAATTGTTCTTGGAGACGATTCAAAATATCCCGTGAAAGGCGTAGGAAATGTCACTCTTCAATTGAATCGGGGTAATACCATCTACTTACAAGATGTATTACATGTACCTGATCTCAAAAAGAACCTGGTGTCCATTTCGGCAATGGAAGACAAAAGCTACAAGGTGGCTTTCAACGATGGCAAGGTACATGTATGGAAAAAGGACTTTAAAGATGCTTTTACTCTTGGGTTTCGAGTTGATTCATTATATCAGGTCAGAGGAAGTCCACTAGGTGTCATGACTTGTGACACATCTCTTCAATCCAAACTATGTCATCAGAGGTTTGCTCACCTTCATTATAAAGCTCTACCTAATGCAAGAAAAATGGTGACCGGGATGCCCCAGTTCAGATTAGAGCAAGAAGGTGTATGTCCAAGATGTGTCGAACGAAAGCTAAAAAGGGGACCATTCCCCTCAAGCCAAAGCAATACCTTCGATATATTGCAGTTAGTTCACTCAGACATATAAGGTATGATGCCTGTGAACTCCTTGGGAGGATATTTATATTACCTCACTTTTACAGATGATTATTCTCGCAAGACTTGGATATATTTCTTGAAAAAGAAGGATAAAGTGTTCACCTGGTTTCGACACTTCAAAGCCTTGATCGAACATCAAACCGAAAAGAAGATCAAGATCCTAAGTATTGATAATGGGGCTAAATATGAATCTAATGAGTTTCATGACTTTTGCAAAGAGGCTGGCATTAAGAGGAAGCCCACTACACCCTACACTCCTGAGCAGAATGGTCTGGCGAAAAGGAAGAACCGTACTATTGTGGAAGTTGTCCATGCTATGCTCCATGATCAAAGACTTCCAAAGTTTCTATGGGCCGAAGCTGCAAACACCACTGTATATGTACAAAACCGATGCCCTCACAAGCATAGGGTTCCAAAACTCCTGAAGAAATGTTCACCGGTAAGAAACCTAACATATCTCATTTTAGAATTTTTGGAAGCCCTGCATATTTTCATGTGCAGAAAGAGAAAAGGAATAAATTGAGTGCATCTGGAAAGAAAGGGATCTTCGTGGACTATAGCGAAATACTTAGGGCTATAGAATCTATGTAGTTGGTCAAAGGGAAGTCGAGATTAGTCATGATGTCACCTTTGACGAAGATATGGCTCTTAGCAAAGTAGACAATCTTCCTACTATAAGGGGATCTAAAGAAGCTAACACCAGGGAACTGAAGGAAAAGGAAGATAAGACAATGCCCGATGTGGAAGAACCTATGGATCCTATTGATCCTCCACCCCCTGAGCCTTCCTCTTCAAGGAAGAGGCCTTCATGGCTTAGGAGGACATTTGATGATATTGAACGACACACAACTCCCCGTGGAACCTTCCGTGAAAGTAAGAAGCCGAACAGGTATCAGGGACACCTGACTATCATGAGCACGATCATCCAAAATGAGCCTTCATCATTCACAGATGTTGTCAAGCATCAAGTATGGAAGGATGCTATGACCGAAGAACATGAATCTATTATGAAGAACGATGTCTAGGATATGGTCTCCAGACCCCAGGACAAGACAGTTGTCACTTCTAAATGGCTTTACAAGATAAAGCATGCAACTGATGGAAGTACGGAAAAGTATAAGCCTCGTTTTGTCGCTCAAGGCTTCTCCCAGAAGGAAGGTATAGACTATGATAAGATATTTGCACTTGTTTCTTGATATACCACTATCCGCTCGATCATAGCCCTTGTTGCTTCGCAAGGATGGAACCTACATCAGATGGATGTCAAGACTGCATTCTTACATGGTTCGATCAAAGAGGAGGTCTATGTGGAGCAACCCGAAGGATTTGAGATTTATGGTCGAGAATCTCATGTGTGCAAGTTGAAGAAGGTCCTCTATGGGCTAAAGCAAGCACCCCGAGCATGGTATGAGAGGATTGATAGCTACTTGATGACGCTGGGATTCACTAGGAGTGAAGCCGACCCTAACCTTTACTTTGAGGTTATAGATGTCAAGCCTCTCATACTAGTGCTTTGTTTTCACGACCTCTTCCTAACAAGTGCAGACCCTCTCATTCACAAATGTAAGAGGGAGTTGGCTTCTGAAATCGAGATGAAAGATCTAGGATTCATGCACTATTTCCTAGGACTCGAAGTCTGGCAGAAACCAGGGGAGATTTTCCTATCTCAAGGAAAGTATGTGGTGAAGACACTAGAAAGATTCGACATGGTAGACTGCAAGCCCATAACTACCCCAATGGAGCTTAACTTTAAGAAGTTAAACGGTAGTGCTGTCGGACCCATTTTACGAAATGCTACCGAGTATCAACATCTCGTCAAAGCATTAATGTTCTTGGTGAACTCCCGTCTGAATATATGCTTTGCAGTCAATACTTTGAGCCAACGTATGGTTGAGCCTCGTCACTCACATTGGATCGGTGCCAAGAATCTGTTGAGATATCTTCGTGGCACAATCACTCATGGATTAAGATACACTGCCGGAAATGTGAGACTACTTGGGTATATTGATGCTGATTGTGCAGGCAATGTGGAGGATCGGAAGAGCACATCTGGGTGATGTTTCTCTTTGGGATCTGCCTCGATATCCTAGATGAGCAAGAAGCAAAAATCGGTGGCTCTGAGCACCGCCGAGGCAGAATACATTGCTGCTAGCATGGCCTCTTGTGAAGAAGTCTAGTTGCGAAAGCTCTTCAGTGAGCTATTTGGATTTACATTGGATACCACCGTGACTCTATGTGACAACCAGAGCGAGATCTGTTTATCAAAAAATCCTGTATTTGATGATCGCTTCAAGCATATCGATATCAGGTACCACTATAATCGAGATATGGTGCAGAGAGGAGCAATAAGGCTCCAACATATCGGTACAGATGAACAGGTCACTGACATTCTGACAAAGCCCTTAGTAAAGATCAAATTCCTGACTTTCCGAGAGCAGGTTTGTATTAGGTGCAGTCATATTCTGATCTCAGGATGAGGACGCAGTAGTCTATGTATCGAAGCCGCAACCAAGGTATGAAGTTGCAGAGAACCGCAGTCTAATCAAAGCCACAGTCAAGGTCACGTATACGCTGGGTTCGCCGCAGTCATGAAGGTATCCATCCGCAGAAAATGAAGGTCCCTATCCACAGTAAATGGAGGCATTAAACAGAACCCTAAATTACAGTCATGTATGAAAACCTATACGCGGTTCATGGTGAATCTCTATACGTTGTGAATGGAAACCTGATACGTTATTCATGGAAAACCCTATACACTCATACGCAGATCAGGGAGACTCATATAAGCTGTACATATTGATACTTATACGCAGATCATGAAGATTCTATGCAGGTCATGAAGACTTATACGCAGTCAATAGTGACACTCAAACGCAATCAAAACTGTCAAGTAAAATGCAGTTATAGAGACATATAATGGAAGCCTATGTACGTTGTACGTGATGACACATACGCAGATCATTAAAGGACTTTATACAGAGATCATGGAAACTATATACGTTGTACATGATATGTAATCTGGGCACATCTAAGAATGGTCTTGATGTGTTATGTCACGTTGAAAAGAAGATCTCGGTATATAGATCATAGTGACATACAACCTGTACAGTTGTGACTTAAAGTATTAAATGATGCACCAATATGTCATTCTCACCAAAGGTAAGAGGCAGGATCATAATCTTAGAATAAAGTAAGGTGCAGTTATGATCTCAAGGTACTAAGATCATCTCAGCCTCTAGGAACAGTCATGGTGTATAATCCTCTCATCATAGCAGAGCAGCGTTATGATGGATAAGATCATGGACATGGGCAGCAGCATGGTGCAGTAAGCAGTAGTGCAACTAGAGGACCAGATGCAGCACGATGATAGGTATCAGTTGAAGCAGAGTGTCTTCAACTGATCTCATCGTTATAGGAGATGATCTATGCTTAGATCTAGACAAGTCAAAGTGTTGACTTTTGTTGTAATTGTACTATCTCTCTCTCTTTCTCTTTCTCTGCTGAACTTTGAAGATAAATGAAGATTTGATCAAAGAGTTTCCCCACACATTGTGGGGTTTGTCCCTGGCTCGCGCCACATCTTGTGTCCTCTTGTCTTGGCTTGTCTTCTGTGATTTATAATTGTGTTCTATCTGCAGTTTATTTTAATGCTGATGTGATTGCTAACTGTGAAAATTTAAATAAATTGCTCTAGCATAGAACATTCCAAATCTTAACATGGTATCAGAGCTGAGGTGAAGACAATGCCCAAGCAAGAGTGAAAGAGCAATCACCGAAGACAGTTGGGACAAGACAGAAGGATCAATGGGTTCCTCATAATTCACCTAGGGTGAAGTCAAAGCAGAGAATGTTATCAGAATGGCGCAGCGAAAGATTCTGATGGTCCATCTTAAGATCACTTCATTGGGAAGTTCGGATCTAAGGGTGGAAGAAAAGGCGGATGCCTTGTTGAAATAAGTTCGGCCGTTATACGAAGGAGTGTCTGAATGGCAGAGACACATATCTTGATGAAGATAACAATCATTCCTGGGACATCTTCAATGATCAAAAGAATGACTGGTAATGCAGGTCATCAAGGAAATGGTCGACTCTTCCACGAAAGCAAGGAACCCCAAAATCTCTTTTATGTACCTAATCGAACCTGATGTCCATCTCGGAAATGGAAGTCAAAGGTTACAGGGTGGCACTTATCGATGGAAAGGTACGTGTTTGAAAATAGATCTTTTAAAGATGTTTTTGAGTTCAGGGTTGTATCAAGTTACAGGAAGTCCACTGGGGACCATGTCCATTGACTCAGCGCCGGAGGTCTGTGAGTCAGATGGTGACTAGGATGCCTGAATTCAAAAAGAAGCACGAAGGTACATGTTTGAAATGTACCGAAGGAAAATATTATAAGGGGACCATTCCCCTCATGCAGCAGGTTCACAGGTTTGGAACAACCCAAGGAGTTTGAAAATCATGATCAAGGAATCTCATGTATATGGGTGGAAGAAAGCCCTCTATGGCTTGAAGAAAAACATCTCGGGCATAGTATGAGAGGATTGATAGCTGTCTAATGCAGCTGAGATTCACTAGGAGTGAAACCAATCCAAACCATTTCTCGAAGGTTGTGGATGATAAACCTCTCGTACCGGCACCTATGTCTGACAGGTGCAGACCCTCTCATTTATAGGAGACAGAGGGAGTTGGATTCTGAATGTGGGAAGATAAGTTGCAAGCTTGTGACTGCCTCGAGGATCTTAACTTTCAGAAGTTGTATGGTAATGATGTCGGACCAGATTTGGGAAATGCCTCTGAGTTTCATAAACTCATTCGCGTTGATGTTCTTGGAGAACCTCTGTCCGGACATCTGTGTTGCAGTTAGCATGGTGAGCTCATATTTGGTTGAGCCTCACTGGATTGGTGTCGAGAATCTTCTGAGATATCTTCAGGGCACAATCTCTCATGAATTGAGATTCACTGCCGGAAATATGAAACCACATGATTATTCGAATGATGAGTGGGCAGGCAGTATGGAGGATCACTAGAGCACTTCTCAGTGTTGTTTCTCTTTGGAATCTGCCTCGATATCCTGGATGAGCAGGAAGCAGAAGTCAGTGACTCTAAGCACCACCAAGGCAGAATACATTGCTGATAGTATGGCCTTCTGTGAGGCAGTCTGGTTGCTGAAGCTCTTCAGTGAGTTGTTTGTACACATGATGAATACCAATGTGATTCTCTGTGACAACCAGAAGTGGGATTCGATTATTGAGGAATCCCGTATTTGACAATTGCTCCAGCAGATAGACATCAAATACTGCCTTATCTGGGATATGGTAAGTCGATGATCAAGGAGGCTCCATCGAACTGAGATGATGTACATGACAGAGCCCCGAGGAAAGATCAAATTTGTGATTTTCCCGAACGACTTGGAGTCATCGAGAGACCTTTGTAAAAGGGTCCTGCATGTTGCATACATTGAGCTCTAGGAGCTCTGGGGGGCTTGCAGTTCTACTGGACCAACATACGACCACAGGGTGACTCACCCTCCCCTAGTGGTGCGCACTGGAGCAAGATGATTTGCTCTCTTGTGGAACAAGATGATTCGCTCTCTTATGGGACAAGATGATTCGCTCTCTTGTGTAGCAGGATGATTAGTTCTCCTGTGAGGCCTGGATTGATGTGTTCTCCATGGCGATTGTAGCAGGATTGATGTTTTCTCCTGCGAGGACAGGATTGATTAAGTTCTCCTGTCGAGGCATCCTACCCATGCAGTCTGGGACTCATGGGAAGTACCTCTCATCTGATCAATGAGCAGGGAAATGAAGTTAGGGACCATAGTAGTACCGATGGACGCATCGTTGTATGTACCGTACTCCCTACGCTAGGATGACCTCCATTGATCTGGGATCAATAATACTGGTCTGGGACCAGTGGTAGGAGTTGTACATACTATGATGCTGACTTCAGGTCGGCTGAGACTGGTCTGGGACCAGTGGTACATACTCCGAGACTGACTTCGTGCCAGTGCAAGACTGGTCTGGGACCAGTGAGAGTCGTACATACTATGACGCTGACTTCGGGACGGTTGAGACTGGTCTGGGACCAGTAGTACACTCTCTGAGCCTGCGATACTAGTCTGGGACCAGTGGTAGGAGTTGTACATACTATGACGCTGACTTCGGGTCGGTTGAGACTGGTCTGGGACCAGTGGTACATACTCCAAGACTGACTTCCTGTCAGTGAAGGACTGGTCTGGGACCAGTGAGAGTCGTACATACTATGACGCTGACTTCGGGTCGGTTGAGACTGGTCTGGGACTAGTAGTACACTCTCTGAGCCTGCGATACTGGTCTGGGACCAGTGGTAGGAGGTGTACATGCTATGACGCTGACTTCGGGTCGGTTGAGACTAGTCTGGGCCCAGTGGTACATACTCCGAGACTGACTTCGTGTCAGTGCAGTACTGGTCTAGGACGCTGTCAGTGTGGTACATTCTATGACGCTGACTTCGGGTTCGCTGAGACTGGTCTGGGACCAGTAGTAGGAGTGGTACCTACTATGATGCTGACTTTGGGTCGGTTGAGACTGGTCTGGGACCAGTGGTAGGAGGTGTACATGCTATGACGCTGACTTCGGGTCGGCTAAGACTGCTCTGGGCCCAGTGGTACATACTCCAAGACTGACTTCGTGTCAGTGCAGTACTGGTCTAGGACACTGTCAGTGTGGTACATTCTATGACGCTGACTTCGGGTCCGCTGAGACTGGTCTGGGACCAGTGGTACACTCTCAGAAACTGTGATACTTGTCTGGGACCAGTAGTAGGAGTGGTACCTACTATGATGTTGACTTTGGGTCGGTTGAGACTAGTCTGGGACCAGTGGTACGCACTCTGAGTCTGACTTCGGGTCAGTGGAGAATGGTATGAGACAATCTCGATCAAATCTTCTTCTTCATAGTTCAGCAGAGCAGAGCCAGCAGCACTAAGCAGAGCTGAGCTAGCTGAGCCAGCAGCGCTGAGCAGAGCAGACCAGAGCAGAGCCAGTAGAGCTGAGCAGAGCTAGGCAGAGTAGTGCAAGGCACTAATGGCAGAGATAGTACAGTCGTTCATATGGATCAGCGGATGGAGTTCTCCCTAGTTGAGAGGGAGTGTTAAATTGGCAACTAGGGCCAAACTCCATGTGGGTCGGTTTATTTATGGCAGCTGATATTTTTATTGGATCCCTCTCGTCGAGAGGTGTAGGATTGATCCAAAGATCATCCGATTTCGATAAGTATTTATGGAGATATGAATTTATTTTGTTTATGTAATTATTATCAAGCCGACCAGCTCTTATGTAGGCTCTAGAAGCCCAACCGACGTGTCTATTCATCATCCTTGTTGTGGTATAAATAGATGAGGATTTGATATCATTTGCACACATGTATTATTGAGGTGATCTCCTCTCCACGTCTTGGGTTTTTGGAGAAGGAAAGAACAAAAAGAATACGCTGGCCTACAAGTCTTGAAGAAGAAGGTATTAAATGCAGTAAAGGAAAAGGTATTAAACGCAGCCCTAAACTACAGCCACGTGATGCCCTAGCAGCAGTAAGCCGCAGGCTTATATGGAAATATAATACGTTGTCCAATAGCACTTATACGCAGTCAAACTATGGAGGCTCTAATACGTTGTTATACACTGCCAAAGAAGGAGCCTTTAACACGCTGCTTGTTGAAGCCTAAACGCAGTCCTATCATGCAAATAAATAGAGACTTTTTTTATGTTGACGCAGCCTAAGAAGAAGAACAGAACTCGCACATGGAGGAGCAAGTTTGTATTAGGTGCAGTCATATTCTGATCTCAGGATGAGGACGCAGTAGTCTATGTATCGAAGCTGCAACCAAGGTATGAAGTTGCAGAGAACCGTAGTCTAATCAAAGCCACAGTCAAGGTCACGTATACATTGGGTTAGCCGCAGTCATGAAGGTATCCATCCGCAGAAAATGAAGGTCCCTATCCACAGTAAATGGAGGCATTAAACACAACCCTAAATTACAGTCATGTATGAAAACCTATACGCGGTTCATGGTGAATCTCTATACGCTGTGCATGGAAACCTGATACGTTATTCATGGAAAACCCTATACACTCATACGCAGATCAGGGAGACTCATATACGCTGTACATATTGATACTTATACGCAGATCATGAAGATTCTATGCAGGTCATGAAGACTTATACGCAGTCAATAGTGACACTCAAACGCAGTCAAAACTGTCAAGTAAAATGCAGTTATAGAGACATATAATGGAAGCTTATGTACGCTGTACGTGATGACACATACGCAGATCATTAAAGGACTTTATACAGAGATCATGGAAACTATATACGTTGTACATGATATGTAATCTGGGCACATCTAAGAATGGTCTTGATGTGCTATGTCACGTTGAAAAGAAGATCTCGGTATATAGATCATAGTGACATACAACCTGTACAGCTGTGACTTAAAGTATTAAATGATGCACCAATATGTCGTTCTCACCAAAGGTAAGAGGCAGGATCATAATCTTAGAATACAGTAAGGTGCAGTTATGATCTCAAGGTACTAAGATCATCTCAGCCTCTAGGAACAGTCATGGTGTATAATCCTCTCATCATAGCAGAGCAGCATTATGATGGATAAGATCATGGACATGGACAGCAGCATGGTGCAGTAAGCAGTAGTGCAACTAGAGGACCAGATGCAGCACGATGATAGGTATCAATTGAAGCAGAGTGTCTTCAACTGATCTCATCGTTATAGGAGATGATCTATGCTTAGATCTAGACAAGTCAAAGTGTTGACTTTTGTTGTAATTGTACTATCTCTCTCTCTCTCTTTCTCTGCTGAACTTTGAAGATAAAAGAATATTTGATCAAAGGGTTTCCCCACACATTGTGGGGTTTGTCCCTGGCTCGCGCCACATCTTGTGTCCTCTTGTCTTGGCTTGTCTTCTGCGATTTATAATTGCGTTCTATCTACAGTTTATTTTAATGCTGATGTGATTGCTAACTGCGAAAATTTAAATAAATTGCTCTAGCATAGAACATTCCAAATCTTAACATAAATCTACCCTCATATCTTTGATTATTCTTGTGGAACCTGTTGTATCTTAAGAAACCAATTTCCTGGTTGTATAGAAATTGTGCTTAAGACATTAATAATTACAAATATTGTCACTTGTTTGTCACTCAATTATATATTGCATTCTCAAATGAAGGACCTGGGAAATTTGGTTCTTGATCCTCAATACTTAGGTGACATGATAACATCAGAATGCCATTTGATTGTTGAATATAAATGATGAATGAAGAAAGATTGAATAAGTCATAGACAATATGTTGTTTAACACAGGATCTACTATCTGTGACACTAGGAGAAGTTATAGATAATATGTTGTTTTATACATAAACTACTATCTGTAACTTAGAAGAATTGCAGAGATGGGAACTTCAAGTATAGGAGCGCTCTTTAAGGAATTTAACTTTATTTACATAGGAAAATAAAGACCTGCAGCTTCAATTACTATACTCAAAGGAAGAAAACATAAGATGACACATAACAGAGAAAAGACAAAATCATACCCAACAACGTATGGAAAACTTCTGATTCTTCATTAATCAACAGTTGTATCAGGAATTCAGTGGCTTAGTCTCCAAGTTCTCCAAAATTCAAAGCCCTTCTTTCTAAATTTACCTCTTTTTATACATTACAAGACAGTTGGTGATCACCAAAACCGCCAAACTGCTTAATCATTTTCCTAACTGTCTAGAGTAAAAATTATTACAAAACATTACAGAGAGGGTAAAAGACACCTCCTTCTAAAGATATAGAATAACAGCTAGCTTTTCAGCTCTGTTGTTCAGCTGCTAAGTTTCTCTGTAGAAGCTTTCAGAATGATTAAACCATTTTAACTATTATAAACTTTGACAAAACTCTGTGTGTGAACCTGGGCTTGCGTATGCATCGGGCGCGTTTTGATTGGCCAAAACACAAGAAAACCCCACCAATCACCTTCCTTTGAAGTTTCAATCATTCACCGCTAATTCTGATTGTCTCATTAAATAGCGGAATTAGGTATTTTACACTAAACATTAGTTTGCCACAGAACTAAAAAGATTTAACAATTTGATTCATAAACCCATCGTGTTCACCTTTGCTGTACGTGAGTCGTCTGATCATTCGCTCAATCAACGGTCTGATCTTCCGAACCTCACGAGATTTTAAACTCGAGTCCGCCTGTTCAGCGCTCCGTTGACTCCCATACGGACCCGATGGGAAATATATATCACCAATTTATAATCTATCGGGTCTGACTTTAGTGCTAAAACCCGATCATTTCTTCGCCCGATATCCGTTGGATCCCGTCTTTTTGGATGGATGGTTGTGATTAACCTGGACTTCAGCAAGCTTAAATTATATTTGATATACTATCGCGTCCGATAAGTTGTTGCCCAATTGCCATTGGATCAATGGCTTGTCAATCAACGGCCTAGATCTTCTCGCAAATATACCTTCTCATCGGATTTTTGAAACAAAACCATTCTAGTTGACTTGTGTGATTACCGTTGGATCTAGCTTGTTGATCAACGGCACAGATCTTCTCGCAAGTACGCCATCGCATCGCATTTCCGAAACAAAACCCGTTCAAGTTAATTTATGTGAAATCAAACAAAATTCTCTTAGACTTTGCGGGGGCAAAGCATATAAAGGAATTCCATTGAGAACGAATCCCTACAATGATTCTACACCACACGTTGTGGTCAACCATGTTCACGTCGTGGTCAACCATGTTCACGTCGCGATCAACTGCGGGGTTGAGCCTTAATTAACCTTCAAACTTATTGTTTTCTCACAGTGCGCCTTTAAACAAAGGTTTGATTTTTCTTCTCTTTTGATTTTTATTTCTTTTTGTGATAGAACTGAAAATAAGAAGAAAGTAACAATTGGAAGCTACAACAAAACCCTAAAAAGGTTCCTTGTAAAACCCTAACTTAGGGGTATGTCGATGATAATGTGTGAAACCCTAGCCTACTTAGGGTTGTTGTTGAAGTCTAAAGAAAATGTTTGATGCTTTGATGAAGTCATGTTTGGGTTTTGGTATGGTTATGAAAACCCTAACTTGTTTGAATGGTGATGTCTAAAACTGCAAACCTTTGCAGTATTGTTAAATTAGGGTTTGTTATGTTATGTGTTGAAATCCTAGATCTTTAGGGTTTCGAAGGGTTTATAAACAAGACGCTCATTTTAGATAATGTACTAGGAAAGAAACCCTAGGCATATGTTTGTCCATCTAATCAAATATGCTAGATGTCTAAATGTGTTTGTGACATTAGGTTTGACTAACATATGTTGCTATGATATGGTTGATGATGGAATCCTAGATATATGTGTTTGCCTAATTGTTGATGGTCATATGTCCTAAGGTTTGGAACTAAGCCCTAGTCGAAGTTTGATACTCTAGGATCATAGTGTTTGTGAATTCTAGGGTTTGTAACTAAACCTTAGTAGAAATTCAATTCTCTAATATATGATGACAGTGTCATAATCTAAGATTTATGAAAGATTGTTGAAATCTGAAATTAAGTTGATTATTGAGGCTTAGTGTCTCATGTATGGAATCTAGGGTTTGCACCAAATCCTAGTATAAGTCTAACATATGAGTTCTAAAGTCATTGGAGAACTATATTTGTTTGAATTGCTTCTAGGTTTTGCAATATTTTATAGTAGGGTATGTCATATCTCTCGAAGAAATATTGAAGCCCTAGATTTAAGAAAGATTGTTACCCTGTTTAAGTTGCTCAAAAATCTTGATGATGAAATCTAGGGTTTCTGACAAAAATCCTAGCAAGAAGTTGAAGTATAAAAGCATGTGTTTCTTGTTGCTTGTGAACATAACTAAGTTTAGGTATTTGATGTCTAATGTTTAATGCTTCCATTATTATATGATTCTGATATGGTTAACTTCATGCTTCTATGAATTTGGTTGTACTTGTTATCTAAGTTGTGTAGGTACATAACCTTCAAGATGGTGAAGATATTCGTAAGTAAATTTGATATGATAAGCATGATGAAGAAAGTTATAGGAATGATGAAGGTCACAATGACTATGATAAGAAGGATGGAAGCCAAGAAAGATTCTACAATGTCATTAGAATAAGTTGATCTCCCTAAGTTAAGAGGGAGCCTGGATAAAAGAAATATCCCTAGTTAAAAGGGAGAGCATATCATAGTCATGATGGACACCTTGAAAGAAGAAATTGGAGAATGCATTTTGAGTCGCTGTTGAGATAAGGAAAGCAGGATTTGGTTGTAGAATATGTTGTTTCATGTGAAATAGGAAAGGAAGATGTATGATTGAGAAATCTTCAGTTAGGATTCGTTTGAAAGTCCTGTTGTGATAAATTGAGAAGCAATATCAAGTTGTCTGAAAGACACTGAAGGTCTCTGTTTACTTATGTACATTTGAAACTCTATTGTCGATTGGGGTTGTGTTTGTATTGGTAAATCTCTAAGAAGTTTGATAGCATGTTGTTTACACGAGAGAGATTTGTTATCGATTTGTTTAATCGGAGAGGATTTGCTATTGATTGGAATAATCAGGAGTGTTGAGGATTTGTGTGTGAGACACATTGCCTGGGAGGACATCCGGTTGGCACTATGTGTTGATGTCTAGATCTCGGAGTAGGGGGCGTGGCATTGGTCATAGAGCTCTGACCTCAGATAGACACCTAGATTCCTAGGTTTATGGTTAGCAAGTAAGCCTAATGGTACCTAGACTGGCTAAAAGCTATAGTCCATCATTGTCCCACCCGGATAGATTACCCTGGTCAAGAATCTACTCCGTGACATCGTGATCCAGATTTAAACAGGAATGTAACAAATTACAGAGATAACCATAAACACAAAGATGCAGCGAAATAATACTTCATTTCATTAATGTAAAATACTGAAATATGCTTACAAACAGCGAATGGAAATAGACCAGCTAGGGCAATGGTAGCTTATCTCTGAGAAGAGATGTGGCAGCTACATGCCTCTGAATTGTGTTACAATAAGGCTCGAAGGCCTATTTATTGTTGAGAAACAATGGAAAACCCTCAACATCCAAAAACCTAACCCTAGAAGATGAAACGCCAAACTATGGACCCCATTTGGGTAAATTGGTACATCAACTTCCCAAGGTCGTAACTTTGGCATACGATCTTTGGGAAGAGAAACATCGACCCATGGAAACATGTTGCTCCCATTTTTCCCAAAAACGTCGTTTAGGGCCTCAAAACGGCTCTGGAAGTTCTGGACCCGAAAAACCGCTAAAAATAGTAAATTGTGCTACAATTAAGGAAACTGAAAAGCTAAAATAAACAATGATGGGGGTCCAAGTGGACTTCGCAGGTGGCCACCAATATCCACCTGGCTCACACCGTGAGTGCCTAAACTATTTAAGGACCTTAGATAGATTGCCCTAGTCAAGAATCTAGTCCATGGCATCGCGGTGCCTAAACTCTTCATAGTTCATATGTTTTGAGATCTTCCATGTACTTGTATATGTAAGTATGCATACCTCACTAGTTAAGTGGGAGTGTTGAAAAATGTAACTAGGTTCGGTCTTCATAATTGTATTTGAGTCACAATAAAATGTACTATGAAAAAGAATTTTATTATTATTATTCTGACTTCTTAAAGCATGGGTTTCATGCATGGGTCATCATGTTTTAGGTCAAAGTCCCATTGACAACTTTTGGCATTTATTAAGAGTCATTAGAGTCATTCTCCATTTAAAGAGACCATTTTTGGGCTTTTGAATCATGTAAAAACAATTAATATTGAGTCAAATATGCTATTTGTCCCCTCCACAACAAGTCGGCCTCAAGGAGATCAAGTCAGCTTCAAGAAGAGCAATTCAACCTCACTATAAGGCTATATATACAAAGAAGTTTGAACTCATTCGGAGAAATTCACTCTCTTTCTCTCACAAGCTCGATATCTAGAGGAAAGAGCTAGAAAAGTGTGAAGTAGGAAAGGAGGCTAAAAGGAGTGTGAAGATGGGGAAAGATGAAGAAAAAGAGAAAATCAAAATTTTGGGCTATCTATCTCTCTCTCGTGTGGATTCCTCTAGGAGATCAAAGTCTTTCTTGTCAACTTGAAATTGTTGCTACAATTGTCGCTGCCATTTGTTGGGTCGAAGTGTTGTTGCTGCAAGGTCGAAGTGTTGTTGCTCCAAGGTCGAAGTTCTACGTCGAAGTTGTTGGAAGAGGAGGCTAACTTCGTGATTGGAGGTGGTCTATGTCTAGGTTGAAGAATCTCAAGAAAACTATTGAAGGAAGAGATTTTGATTGGGTTTCCCCAGGATTAGGGTTTTCTCTGGCAGAGTGCCTACATCTTGTGTTCTGTGTTTTTGTGATCTTCATACACACATAATTTGGTAATTCCTTAATGAAAAATAATCTAACAAAAAAGTAAAAGAAGCCAACATAATTCACAAGTAATTATCAAGAAAGAGAAATCTAACCCTAACTCTACTAGCATTGATTTCTCAACAAAAATAAGATAAGATAATTTTATTAATATGCAACGAATGACAATAAATAGGTGAATTACACTGAAGGATACAACCAACACGAGTACAATATGCAGGTGCAAATGAAACTCCTAGAAAATGCCAAAGCTAAACCTTGGATCAAATGAAGTAAATAAGGATACAATCATAGGACAACCTCATAAACATGTATATAACCAAACCATGTAGAAAGCTAAGTGAATAAGTCCAAGGATGGAGGTCGACGATGTGAAAAGTGCCAGAGTGTGATAGCCGACAAAGAGGGGGGCAACAGTGGCATTGGTTTGTTATCGAAGTCTTTTGGATGCAACAAGGAGTCTAGTTGCATAATCCTGGAGGCGATGTAGGAGCAAGGGATACTCCTAACTATTAGAATAATGCTTCTTTAGTGATTAATGTTGTTTCTATTTTCTGTCTTATTAGCAGTTTCTTAGACGAAGCTTGTTGTTTCTATTTCTTAATAGAAACTTGTTGTTTCTATCTATGTAAATACACTTGTATTATTTATTGAGCTTCATAGCTCATTGTAAATCAATTCAATACATTCATTGATTATGGTATCAGAGCTCGGGTATTCTATTTCGAAATAATTTTTTAATAGGTTGAAAAATTTTGTGCTTCATTTCGAAATTGCTCTTCTGTGGAGGATTTTTTCACTTTTCATTTGAGACACTGATAAAAATACATGCCCGGACACAATTGATTGTGGTTGAATTGAATGAATCAGCTTGTGTGAATTAATTTAGCGAGCGTACGTTGATTTTTTATACAAAGGATTCATTCTAACTCTGTTGCCGCGGGATATTTTTTTCGGGAATGAACACTTTGCTTGACCATAGACGATCTAGTTGCTACATGTCAAAACAATGCGAGCTTCGCAGCCCCGTGATCTTGGTTCCTGCTTGTTGGTAGATATCTGAATTCCTTGACCTCTGGAAGGAATTTGCGACGGCAGAAACAATGACTGCTCTTTCATCGATTGCTCTTTCATCAATTGTCTGGAAGGAATTTGCGATGGCGGAGACAACATTACTCGACGGGTAGATCCACAGACTTCAAAAGTTGAAATCGATCATTGCACAAAATACCGACGGTCTCGACCGACGATACAAGAATCACTTCTACAGTCCGATTAATACCGGGACGGAGAATTTCTGATGCAGGATCCCTTGTTCTGCTGACCTTGAATTTCATCGTAGACATGGCCAGCATTTGAGAAATCTGCAATTTTTTTTTGCGTGGAAGAATTTCTTTCTTGTGGATTCAAAGGTTAGTTTGCACGTTGCTCTGCGGCGCTTCGTTTGCTGTCTTTAAAATTAAAGTTTTCTTGGCCGAGTTTCTGGCAGTGAGTTTCCACCCATAGGTGGGTCTGAGTTCTCGTCAGAACGCCTTCTTAGAGGGCCACGCAGACTTTCAGAAATTTGGCCGTATAGGCTGAGCCTCATTTCCATATTTGTATGGTGAGTAGTGTTACTTCTTTGTAGCGCTGTGAGATTTTTTTCAGAAGGTCGTGCAAATGGGCAACTATCACGCGATGAGATATTAGTTTTATGGCCATTGTTCACTTCCAAATTAACCAGAATCAGTGGCGCATCCTCAGAAATTCCAATTCAGTGATTATTTAAAGTAAATCATGCTTCTCAGTGTTCGATCCTACGTGGAAGAAGCAACATTTGGCATTTCTTTCTGCCTAAGCCTCTCAAGACAATTTTTGGTTCTATTTTCATATTTACACCAGCATCTGTTAGATTTTGGCCGGAACAGTCGGAACTCCTTAACGTACCGCTGGCTTCACTAACCAATCTAATGTTGGAAGCCAGTCAATGCTTTAATGGCACAAATTATAACATCTGGAAACAGAGAATGTTGACCATTTTTTAATATAAGCGTCTTGACCAGCTCGGTCTGAACAAAGAGCTTCATCCTGGTACAGCTGGTAGCGATCAAGATAAATTTGATGATCGAAATCGAGAGGTTGTTATGCTTCTCAAACTCTCTGTGACTAATGATCAATTAACGCAGATTCCTTCCGGCAAGATAGCTGTACAAATCTGACAACATTTGAAGGAATTTCACGAGACATCCGACAAGAGCAGAGCTTTCTTTCTCAAGAATCAGTTGTTCTCCATCATGATGGACGAACATATGTCTTTACAGGAACATCTTAACAAGATTAGAGACATTCGAGATCAGCTTGAAGCCATTGGTCGGACCATGGAGGAAGAAGATATGGTAGTCATCACTCTGAAAAGTCTACCAAACTCTTATAAGCACTTCATAGAGACACTCAACATCACCTCCACTAATGTTGATCTGAAGTTTTCGGAGTTACGCACCAAACTCATGCAACAGGATCGTTGGAAACAACAGTTTGGTAGTGGTGCTTCATTAGTCTCCTCAGAAAATGCTTTCGCTGCCAAATATCAGTCCTCTCAGTGTTTTCAGCAAAGAGGTTCTTCTCAGCCTTTCGATCTTGCTAAAAAGAAAAATGTGCAGTGTAATCGCTGTCACAAGTTCGATCACATGAAGAAATATTTCCAACAGAGGATTACTTTTGAGCAGAAGAAACAAGGAGGGTCCCATCAGACAACAAATGTTGTAGAACATTCCAAGCAGACAAACTCTGCCTTTTACGCCTTTATGGCTAAAAGGTCTTCAGATCATGTCCCGTCTTCTCCCTAGTACATTGACTCTAGTGCATCACGCCATTTCTCTCACCAGTGTGACTGGTTTATTGACTTCTCATCTTTCAGTGATTCCATGGTATTCGGCGGAGGTGAAAAGTACACAGTTGTTGGTAGAGGTACAATTCAGGTCCAGTCTGGTGGGCGCACACTCATCTTCCTGAATGTGTACTATGTTCCTGGTATGGAAATTAATCTGTTGTCTGTCAACCAAATTATGCGAAACTGTCCTCAGCTTGATGTAGTGTTCACTGCGCACAAGTGATCCATTATCGACAGGGACACTAGCCTTACAATTGTTGCTGGCCTAGAGGATCATGGTATTTACAGGCTTCTTGACACTAGAGATTCTCCAGAAGTGGCTCTAGCAGCTCGTGTTTCTCCCATCAGCACTCTGTGGCATCAGCGATAGGGGCATCTAAACATGCAGTATCTCTCTCAGCTCTCTCGAGAGGGACTTGTGTCATGGTTACTTGATATTCAAACTCAGCAGTTGGGAGTATGCGGTGCTTGTCAAGCTGGCAAGCAACATCGGTCTTCATTCAAGGATGGAGAATCTTGGCGCGCATCTAAGGTACTCCAGTTAATTCATGCTGATATTTGTGGTCCTATGAATACATCTTCTATTACTGGTTGCAAATATTTTTTGCTTATTGGAGATGATTATAGTAGAAAGATGTGGATGTATTTTCTAAAATATAAATCTGATGTATTTAGTATCTTTCAGAAGTTTAAATCCTTAGTTGAAAAAGAGTCTGGCTGTAATATCACAACTCTCAGGACAGATAATGGGCGGGAATTTTGTTCTTCTGCTTTCTCCAACTTCTGTGATACTCGTGGCATCAAACGCCAGTTAACTACACCCTACACTCCTCAGCAGAACAATGTTGTCGAACACCGCAACTGTACGGCTGTTGAAAAGGTTCATTCCATGTTACAACACAGGAGTGTTCTGAACAAATTATGGGCTGAAGCAGTATTTACTGTTGTCTATCTTCTTAACCGATCACCTACTCAGGCTGTTAAGGGGAAGACTCTCTAAGAGGTTTGGTCTGGCCGTAACCCTAAGATCAGTGACCTCAAAGTATTTGGCTCGGTTGCATATGTTTGGACTCCAGCTGCTAAGCGCTATAAGTTGGATTCCAAAAGCCAGAAACTCATGATGACAGGGTATAGTGATCATTACAAGCCTATAGGCAAATAGATATAGCCACTGGTCGCCTTAGCTTCAGTCAGGACATAGTATTTGATGAAGATAGAGGATTCTTTCAGTGTCCTCCTTCTGAGCAGTGTTCTAAGGATCAGCCTCACAGTGTTCTTCTTCCGGTAGGTCCACCTAATGGGAGGGATGATGCAGCATCAATATTTGATGATGCACTACCTGAGCTTCCTACGAAAATAACCCTCCTCTTGCTGCTCCTATTGTTCCTGAAACTTCTCCATCTCCTCCTGATATTGGTTCCTCTACTCTCCGGCCTAAATGGTGGGCTAAAACCATTGGTGATCTTCGAGATAATGAGCTCCTTGAAGGTAGAACTTCTAGACATAAGAGCAAACAGCAGTCTACAGTTTATTTTTCTCTTATGGCTAACCTGCACAATATTTTTGAGCCTCAAACCTATTCAGAGGCTGGGGGTACATCTGAGTGGGAACATGGTATGGAAGTTGAATTCCAGAGTCTTCAAAAGAATCACACTTGGACCCTTTCTATTCTTCCTGCAGGGGAAAAGCCCATTAGTTGCAAATGGGTGTATAAAGTGAAATACAAAGCTGACGGAACCCTAGACAAGTATAAAGCTCACCTTGTTGCTCGAGGGTTCTCACAGAAGGAAGGCATTGACTACGAGGAGACCTTTGCTCCTACAACCAAGATGAGTACCATACGGCTTGTCCTTGCCTTAGCAGCTTAGTTCAATTGGAAATTCCATCAAATGGATGTAAAGAGTGCTTTTCTGACAGGTGTCTTACAGGAATAAGTCTACATGACGCAACCTTGAAGATTCAAGGTTGTCGGTCAAGAACAGAAAGACTGTAGATTAGTCAAAGCACTCTATGGTTTGAAACAAGCTCCTCATGGTTGGTACATGAAAATTGATCAGTACCTCACAGATCATGGTTTTCAGCGGAGTGCATCTGATGCAAACCTGTATATCAAGCATACTGGTGATGATATTCTGTTTGTGGTTGTCTATGTGGATGACCTTATCATTACTGGCAGCTCAGCACATTTGATCCATGGGATCAAACATGATTTATGCAGCACTTTTCATATGACAGATTTAGGACTTCTTCATTATTGTTTGGGGGTTGAAGTCTAGCACACTGAGAACAACATCTTTCTCTCTCAGTCCAAGTATGCCAGAAATCTTGTGGACAGGTTCAGAATGCAAGATTGCAAACCTGCCACGACTCCTATGGAACCAGGGCTCAAACTTTTAGCTCAGTCATCCTCACCCCTTGTGGATGAAACTTTATTCAGGCAATTAGTGGGCAGCCTCATCTACCTTACTGCCACTAGACCTGACATCAGTTTTGCAGTGAGCTATATTTCCCGCTTCATGTCAACTCCTAAGGCTGATCATTGGATAGTAGCGAAGCGTGTGCTGCGTTATGTGTGTAGCACTCCTGATTATGGACTTATGTACACTCGAAGTTCCGATCCTATACTCAGTGGTTACACAGATTCTGAATGGGCCGGTTCGGTTGATGACTGTAAATCTACCATTGGGTATGTGTTTAGTCTGGGATCCGGTGCTGTCACATGGACTAGTAAGAAGCAGCAGGCAGTGGCTCTTTCCTCAACAGAAGCAGAGTATCGGGGAGCAGTTAAGGCATCTTGTGAGGCAGTTTGGCTTCGACGTATGCTTGCAGATATGCATGTTTCCCAAGCCGGTCCTACTCCTTTGTTCTGTGATAATCAAGGAGTGCTCAAACTTGCCAAGAATCTAGTCTTCCATGAACAAACAAAGCATGTGGAAACCCATTGTCACTACATTCAGCAGCTTGTTGAAGACGGATCCATTCAGTTGTTGTATGTTCCCACAAAGGACCAGCGAGCAGACATCCTCACCAAACCCCTTAGCCTGATAAATTTGTAAAATTCAGAGGTTCTCTAGGCGTTGTAAATAGATTGAGCATTAAGGGAGGATATTAGAATAATGCTTCTTTAGTGATTAATGTTGTTTCTATTTTCTGTCTTATTAGCAGTTTCTTAGACGAAACTTGTTGTTTCTATCTATGTAAATACATTTGTATTATTTATTGAGCTTCATAGCTCATTGTAAATCGATTCAATACATTCATTGATTACTAAAATCCCATGCCAAAGGAAAGAAGCTCTGGATAAGTCTTTGGCTACTCTAATACGGCTAGGGAGGAACCCCTCTGGTCGGGTTGTTTGGGAACTGTTTGGTACTAAACCCTCTAATGTGTTGTAAGAGAACTAACTAAATATACAATAGCCTCTAACATAAATTTCTAATTCCAAGAGAATATGATATCTGAGTTTAGCCAGCATCTAGAATGACTGTCAATGGGGCATCAATAGTGTGTTCTTTGCATTTCTTGTAATGACGTTACGAATTTTTCGCTTTGAAAATATCACAATTTTATCGGGATTTTTTAATAAAAAATCGCGATTCAATGCGAAAAAAACACTGGGCCACGCAACAATGAGTTTTTAAAGTCTCTTGGTTTTTTTAATTCATTTTGCATACAAAGAGCAAGGGTGAGAGCCAAGGAAGAGGAGAACTCATCTACAAGGGAAAGAGATGAGAAAAGTGAAGGAATTTAGCATCCCAAGCAAAAAATAATTCAAGTTTGGACCGAGTTTCTTCAGTGGGGAGTGGTTTTTAGGTGTGGGCATCAAATTTGGCCCTATTTTTTGTTTCTTCCTTGTTTTTCCTTGGGTTCCTGTCACCCATATAGTTTCCATGATTTTTGCTTGGATTTGAATGCGTTTTTTTTGTCATTTTTGTTGCATTTAGTGGAGTGGGTTTTTTTGGTCAAAAATGCAAAATCTTGATCATTAGTTTTATTTGTTTAAATTCTTCTTGTGCTCTAGTGTTTTTCCATGAATTTGCTTCGGTTCGAATGTGTTTTTTTTGCCATTATTGTTGCATCGAGTTGAGGGTTTTTTTATTCAAAAATTCAAAATTTTGTATGTAAACTTTAATTTCATTTGTTGAACTTGCAAATCTTCTTATGCCCTAGGTTCAAACTTCAATCTTACATTAAAACTTAAGAGTTCAACAAAGTTACAAACATCCCAAGGAAATTGGACCCTCTGTGAATATTTGGACCTTATGGGGGGTTTGACAAATCAAATTTCAGTTGCAAGTTATGTAGGCATCATATGACGGGGGGGTATACATATTGAAATTCCACCTTGCATAAATTCTTCGACATGAAATAGGGCCTTGCACAAATATAAATCATCTGCAGAGCCCTCAAATCATTGGAAGAAATAAAGACAACCAAAGTGACCCAAGGCAACTCTAAAGAGTCAAATGGATGAGGGTAGAGTGGTGGGATTGGAATATGACCGTGAGAGTGGTACTGGTTCTTCTTCAGCATTAGCATCTGTTGTTAACCCCATAGCTGCTTCATCATTTTTTTGTTCCTAGAACCATGACTAATGCACAACCATTCTTCCAGCCCGCAATTGATACTATTGCTATTGTTGGCCCAAGATACAAAGCCCCTTCCTATGACGACTTTAGAGGGTGTATTCTTCAAAATGAAAAGGTTGAATGAACTAAGAAATTAGAGGATTTTATGGGCTCATGGGCGCACACAGGATGCACTGTGATCTCAGATGGTTGAACCAATCAAAAGAGTAGAACCCTATTAACGTCTTGGTTAATTATCCCAAGGGGATAATGTTTATGAAATATGTTGTTGCATCTACACAGTTCAAAAATGCATGATTATTATGTGATTTGTTGGGTGTGTTCATTCAATAGATGGGTCTACAATATGTTGTCCAAGTCATAACGGACAATGCTGCAAATTATGTTGTTGGCAGGATACTTATGGAGAGGCATCCTAACTTATTTTGGACACCTTGTGTTGCACACTGCATTGACTTGATGTTGGAGGGCATTGGAAAAATTCTTTTTGTCAAAGACATTGTTGAATAATCAAAAATCATTACAAAATTTTTATATAATCATGCATTTGTGCTTCATTTGATCAGAACATTCACCAACAACAAGGAGTTGGTTCGAACTACTATTACACGATTTGCCACTAGCTTCATATCTCTTCAATCCCTCTTGAATTATATGTGAGATGTGAAGAGAATGTTTCTTTCAGACAAGTTTTGTGCTTTGTCATGTAGCCGCAAACCAGCAGGAGAGGCCATATGCAGACTAGTTTCATATCAGAAAAGATTTTGAGCGGGAGTGAATGAGGTGTGTAGCATTACTGAACTTTTGGTAAAGGTTCTTCGATTAGTTGATGGAGACAAGTCTGCAATGGGATACTTGTATGAGGCCATGGATAGGGCCAAATAGTCCATTGGTAGCTATTATGATGATAATGGGGATTAGGGGTTTGAGAAACAACAACTAATATTGGTAGTGATTGGTGAGCGATGGAACAATACACTCCATTGTCCCATTCATGTTCCAAGGATCTACTTGAACCCCACATTTTCTTATTCCTGTGGTCTCTTACTTGATGTTGAGGTCATCGATGAATTCTTCACTTTTGTTCAGAAAATGGTCCCATCTCTAGCAAAACTTGCAAAAATCTTCAAAGAAAAGGAAATATACAGGATGGCAAGTGGCACATTTAGCTTTGACATGACTATTGTGGATAGGAAGACTAAAATGCCAGGTAAACTTTATTTTGTTTCAAATTTCATCGTCTCTTCATACTTTGCTTCAACTTTCAAATTTCAATTTTTTTCTTATGTTTATCTTATTTGTTGTAGATTCATGGAGGAGAGGCTATGGTCGCAGAGAACCCAATCTCCAAAGGCTTGCCATTTGAGTGCTCAACCAAACATGTAGCTCCTGCGGATGCGAGCGCAACTTGAGTGTATTTAAAAAAATACACACCAAGAAGCGCAAGAGGTTAAATAATAAAAAAATTCCAATTAATTTTTTGAATTCAATAAATAATAAACAGTATAATTCATTATTTTAAATTTTATATAATTATTAATTTATTATTTATAATTTATTAAATTTGTAACCCTTGTATAGTCTAGAGTCCTAGCGCCTTAACGACATGGTCTACGTCTACTACAAGGTGAGACAATTTGAGAGGACACCCGATTGTGAGAGGACACCCGATTGTGGAGGCCATCTCATTGCATGGGACTGACACCACTGTTGCGCAGAGGGTTGAGGCTGAGAGGCCTATCATGTGGTCAGCCCCTGATTAGTTAGAGAAGGAGGTAGTGGAGGGGGTAGCAACTGCAGAGAAAGAGGAGGAGGAGGAGTTGACACCACCTACCATTGTCACCAGTGGAGGACATGGTCTACCTCCTATAACTCCTAATTCTTTAGCTTCTAGAGCACAACAAAGTCGACTGCCATCCCCAGGGCCTTCTTCATCTAGAGGGAAAGTTGTTATATTTTATCACAAGAGTGGCAGAAGAAATCAATAGTACTAGTTTATTTGGTTCATTTCATTGTATATGATATTCTAACTCATGATATGAGATGAATTATTATATTTTTTGTTGATATTTTGAGGTTGAGTCAGGACTCAGTATTCAGAACAAGATTCACTATTATGTGTGATGTAGCACTAGACATATTACACATTTTATAAATTAGTTCTCTTGTCATATTTATGTGTCAATACATTTATTTTATGTTGTGGACGCTTTAGAATCTAGATATTAAAAAAAATGAATTTTTTTTGTATTTGCTGATTTTTACTGATTTTTTCCTGATTTTTACGATTTTTTTTCCGATTTCGGACCCTCACCAATTTAATCCTGATCGTGATTATCGCAACATTTTGCTAAAATACGGCAGTGGGAAACTTCTAGTAAATCGCCAAACACCCCATGACAGGAAGACAAAGAAGTTAAGAACTGGTGTGTCAAAAAGTCAGACTACTAGAAAAACAGCAAGAGAGCCTGTCCATGATGACCTCTTTCTAAGCTGAAAGAAAACTGAACAGCTGTCTTTGCTGCTCAAAACTAAGACTGGTACAACAATATGCTGTTTAGCAAAACATCCATGAGATTCATTCATAACTACCCCTCTTTTCTTTTTATCAACAAACGGAATGTTTTTGGGTTCTAGTTTCTTTCTGAATCTCAATCTAGATGAGACTGTTTCTGATGCACGGAATCCAACACCTTCAATGGGGCATGTACTGATCGATGATGTAGCAGTAACATGACCATTAGTAGTTGCAACACATACTAATCCAGAATTGGTAGCAACATTTGAATCTAAAATGCCCTTGGCAGGGTTCAAATTAACATTGCACTCCATTGCAGAACCTGGGCATGAAGGAACACAGCTTAAAAACATTGAGAGGCTTTTAGAGGGTTTGGGATCTTCAATATGCAATCCAACCACCATTGCTTCTGATGAGTTTAGATCCAATTCCTGCATCTGTGATCCATGCTCCAAAGAAGTTCCTGAATTATGTAGAACCTCTTCAAGTAGTGAGTCCTTGCCTAAACACGATGGTTTTGTTAGTATTCCTATAGCATTTTTAAATGCCGAGTTTTCACTTTTCTGAACGTGATCTATACTTGCTGGCTTATTGGAATCTAATAAATATCGTTCAGACAGAACCTGATCACGTGTTTTAAGATTGAACATTTTATTTCCCATAGACATAGCTGGGCTAGCATTCCCAGGGCTTGATGATGGTGTCAAGTCAAGAGACAGAGACTCAAAATGGTTCACACAATTGGTTTCATCTTTCATAGTTGTCTGAAAGATATTAGTGGGCACCTCAATTATCTCTGAAGGTTCCTCGTTTACAAATAGCCCATGAGAAGACAAATATAGAGGCAATGATGTTAAGTTATGATTAATAGTAATGCTTATAACATCAACTACAGAATTATAAACAAAAGCAGCAGACTTTGCAGCATATACAATTTGATCATGTTTTTGAAACGACAACCCTGCACCCAACAAACATGACTTAAGTAGTTAAATTTTCGAATTAAATACTTTTTTGGCACTTGTAGTAGTATCATACAGCAATCATCAAAGAACAATATAAGCTTTGCCATTCTAAACTGATTTTTTTTAGTGTAAAGAAAATCTTCAAAGTGCACATACCATCAATTTGACCAGTCATATATGTTGGCAAAGCTTCAGGCACAGAATCTTCATTTTCCTTGATATTCTGCATCCAAATTTACTTTGTGAGTGCGGAAAACTCCTATCCCTTTTGCTCCTCTTGTGCAACCAATGAACATCAAGACCTAATAAATTAATATACAGACATGCAAACAAACCTATTGCTATATCCCACAATAAACCAATTTAATCAGAAAACAATGGCAACAATTACTGCTGCCTCCAACTTCACAGCAAAGCTGCTCAGTTTTCCCAGTCACAAGAATGTGGATCCCAGTCACAAGAATGTGGATGTGGCAGGTGCTAGGTATGTCAGATAGAAGATTATCACTTGTTTGAAAATCAGAAGCATCTATTTTGAGCTGTCTAAAACCTTCAACAAACAACTGTTCATTGTCATCATACTTTATTGAGTTTTTTTCTCACCTCTGAGTCCCATTTCTTCCCAGCAAACCGATCAAAGTGCAGTTGCTGCATTTCTGGACCACTGTCATACCAATCATTTTGCGTATTCTCTGAATACCTTACAGTCACATCTTTGTCATATCTTTCTGAGGAATCTTCCATTTTGTGGAGTTGCATGCAAACTCCTTTGGAAGCTGTACCCTCAAATGAAAATCCTTGCTTATGACTCTGCAAAAATGGACTACCAGTGCATAACTGGATTCCGCTTCCCTCGCAATCAAATGAGGGATAAGGAACCTCCCATAAACAAGAATCATGAATCTCCAGCTCCCCTATGGAAGGTATTAGGTTCTTGACTTCTATATAACCTCCATTCAAAATATCAGCACAGGTATCTCCAAGAGAAGTATGATATGCTTTAAAATTAGTAGAGTCCTCTGAGGCCACAGACAACATTTCCTCTAGCATTCTTTCTTCTTCAAAATATGCATCCAAACGTCCATTTGGAACTCTGTAATGAAGAAAGTTTATATTAACTGGAATATCTCGGAGCTCACTTTCGACCGATGGAAGACATGCAGATTCACATTGAATTCTTGGAGTGTCTGGCATAGCATCAACCTGAAAAATATTATGAAAGTTTACACAAGCTGTAACATAAAAAGAGTTCAGAACTTATTCGACATAGTATAACAAATAGACAGAGTAAGACAGGAAAGTAACAAATAACCAATGTGAAATCCACTAGCCAATTGAAGGAAGAAATTGGAATGTAGGTTAATTCATGCTGCTCAAAAATAAAATCAATAAGTCAAATGAGTAAAATTATATACACTTGTTCAAACAGTAACGAATAAAAGGGATGATGTGCCTAAAAGTTTTGAAAACCTCAGAAAGAAACTAGAATTCACTTGATGAGATATAACTAATTGAAACAATAAAGCAGGAAAGTAGCATGCAAGCAACACCAATGCCATTAAGTAGTTGCATGGAGAATAAATTGCAATATCAATAAATTTTTTCTGATTAAAGGTAAAATCCAACAAGTCAAATGGGTAAAATAATACACACTGGTTCATACACGAACGAACAAACATGATGATGTGGGTGTTGTAAACTTGCTTACAAGTTAAAAACCTCATCCAGACTCCACATGCACGATGAAAATTATTCAGTATAGGTATGAAGAAGACTGATAAAACTACACTGGCTTTCAGAACATTTCAGCTAAACCAGAAGTACCACAAAATTCAATTTGCTTTAAAATCACAGACACAACAAAGACAGAAAAAGGATTCATTAATACTTTGGAGGAAGCCAATAAATCTTCATGCTCCACAAAAACCTGAAAATAATCTAAACAAGACCTCAACATAACCCATACAATCAACCTTCCGACAAGGGAGACATACAGAACCAATAACAAACCTGTGAGTGAATTGTGTCCTCATCAGCTGCTACACATGAAGAGTTTGGAATAGTGTCATCCAGCAATATGTCTAACCATTTATTCAGTGGTGCATTATCTCCAGTTGTATCATGTAGAGTCTTCGATGATATTTTTGATGGTAAATGTAAATTTGCATCAATTCCCTCCACTGGCTTTGACGGATCTTCTGACTGCACTTCCATGTCACCAGAGTAACCAGAGGAGGGATTTTTCTCTGTAGGAGATAAATCACCCCTCTCAAGTGGTGCCGTGTACTGTTCTCCACTTTTTGTACCAAGTCCACTCTTCTTGAAGACACGACATAAGACAAAAGCATTCTGCAAAACAATAGCAAATTCAAATCAATAGCCACTTCAGAGACTGCTGATAATTATAATTCCACATTTATTCGTGAACAGTACTTAATTAAAGGACTTACATAACTTCTAGACATTTAGAAAAAGGAGAGAAAATTATAGGCACTACATCAGTGCAGTCTGTTATCCCTAAATTACATCATACAGGGAAACTGGTACAAGTTTCCAAAATGGAAATGTGTAGGAATAGTGACCCCTTAAAATTTTGGAAATGGGGAAACACAAAACACACACACACACACAATGTGCAATTTTTTAAATAGCACATTATATTCAGACTTTTAAAGAAAGCATTACGAACAAATGAGCAAAAAAACTTAAATGACAAGCAAAGTTCCACCATCATGTATGTTGCAATCCTCATCAATAGTATCACCCTTTGCCTCTTATCTGGCCTTCGCCTCTACCTCGATCCTACATTGTGATTTTGATCACATTGATGGTGTTTGATGCTTGTACCTTGGAGCTGCTTGGATGGTTGCGAGTACAGTCTTTCTCTGCTTGGGGATGCTACTTACTGGTTCAGTTGGTGTTATGGGTTGGAGAGGGCTCAGCTCTTCTTTGGTAGATGGTCATGGTTGAAGGTCTTATCATGGTTGTAGATGTTATTTTCACGCCTTGGATCACTCTCTTGACATGTGGATGTTTTCTATTTCATCTTTCATACTCTTCATGTTACATCTGCTTCTTGGAGCATCTTAACGACTTTGTATGTCGATTTGTCACTAGGGGCGGGCGACATACAACATAGTTTTCGTGTCTTGGATTTTCATCCTTTGGATTTGTTATGGGGGAATACTTAATAGTTGGATGGCATTAGCACTTTTTCATGTCCCCTTCTCTTATGTTGTTCATGTGATGGTGTAATGCGTGTTGTCTTGGTTTGTGGACAATGGAGCATTTCATCCAATGTGGAAATAGCCAAAGTCGGGATTGTTACCCACCATTTTGTGCGTGATATCACTAGGAGAAAAAATTTCTCCAAGATGGTCCTCAGCTAGTAGCCAGCAGCCACCAACTAGATCGTTGTGCCATTTCTCCACCACATAAGCCAGCCATGTGGTCCCTCACCCATCTATCATAATCGTATGTCTAAAGGTGGGCCTCGTGAACATAAAGGTATGCCTTGACACTTGGTAATTGAGTATTTTAATTTCCTTATCGTGGATACTTTTGGGCACAGATTAATGCAAAAATTCAGAGGAAAGAGTGGGCTAGGTTTGTGCTCATGTCGTAGACCTCTTTTGAATGTTAACCTTGTTAGTTTTAACTTTTTGTAGCATCAGATGGCTAGGTTTGTGCTCATGTCGTAGACCTCTTTTGAATGTTAACCTTGTTAGTTTTTGTAGCATCAGATGTGTTGTAGCCACAAAACTTTGTGGAGAGGCTAGAATGAATCACTTCTCCAAAACCCAAAAATTGTTTCTAGAAATTCCACCCAGATGTGTCTCACTTAAATTATTAACCAACCAATTTTTTAATTATTTCCTAAGTCTAAACTTAGGGAATAATCAGTATTAACTGAGATGTGGTGAGAATCATCTAGAAACTCACACGAATCAACAAGGAATTGATTTGGGCCATTGATTATGTTTTAATCCCGGTCGTTGGTGCTCCAATAGAAGATTATAAGAAGAAGATGATGGGTAAGATGGAGAATACACTAGTACAAATACTCAGTTGCCAAATACTCAGTTGCCCAGGCAGTTCGATTTTCTCAGTGGCTGAAGTTCAGCATGAGAAAATAGAGCCAGAGGGTGAGTTGCGAGGGAGAGAGAGAGAGGGCATCAGCAGTAGTCTAAGAGTGCAGGGTAACTTCTGGAAGGGTCAACATGAGGGAGGATGCAATTCATCAGGGCACTGCATAGTCACTATTGAAGGAAATGTAACTAGGTTCGGTCTTCATAAATGTATTTTTGATATTTGTACTTATTCAAGAAAAGAAATATTATTTTTGTAATATATGTCAATGAGTTTCTTGCTCATTCAAATAGGTCTCGCACATGTTAAATGTTATATGTGAGTCAAATAGTCAAAAGGAAATATTGAAAGCCTTAAGGGCATGTTACACCATGTATTAGGGTCAAGAGAATACCTCCAAGCAAAGTCAAGTCCCCTCCTATGCAAAGGCACCATCAAGGAAGCTCCTTCAAGCATGTTACACCACCAAAGAAGCCATCTGAAGCAAGCTCAACAAGTCGCCCTGCAAACTGTCCGTCGCCCTGCAAACTGTCCTCAAGTCGGCCTTCTAGTCAACGTAAAAGGAGGGACAGTCCTTTATATATAGAGGCTATCCACTCCACCAAAACACACTCACTTACATCTCTGAAATCTACAAAGTAAAGAGGCAAGTAAAGGGTAACAAAGGACAAAGAAGAGGTCTCCAAGTGCAGCGAAGAAGGTGAAGCCTAGACCAAAGTCAAGAGGACCATTTCTAGGGCAGCTGCAGTCACACGTGCGAGAAAAGGGAAGGTTGCCTGCGGTCATAAAAGCAGTAGCATACCAGCATCACATCTCTCATTTGTTTGGGCTAGAACAGAGGCCTAAAGGGCCTCCCACCTGAGCGAAGAAGGAAGAAGAGCGAAGGTAATAGGGTTGTTCTAAAGCCTATTACAGCCACATGTGCGAAGAGGAGGAGGTTGTCTCTACTAGCATAACATCCCTCCCATTACAGTCATACAAGTTCGTTGGTTAGTGAAGAGAAGAAAGGGATCATCATAAGGAAAGGGTCTCATCAGAGGTATTTCTTCTAAAGCAAGTGCAACAAGGCTTACTAACAGTTGAAAGAAGGAGGAGGACAAAGTGTCGGAAGAAGAAAGTGTTGGGGAACAAAGTGCAGAAAGGAGGAAGGACTTGACTTGTGCTTGGAGGATATTCTAGTCAAGGGTTTAGGGTTTTCCATTGATCAATAAGAAGCTTCAATAAGAGGAATTTACCTAAGGGTTTTCCTCTCAATAGAAGAGAGGTTTTGGCCCTGGCAGAGAGCCAACATTTTGTGTTCTTGATCTTATGTTTTTGGTAGCAGATTGATGAAGTACACACATGCATTAATAAGAAGAAGAAGATTAAACTAACAAGAAAAGTAAAAAGACTCACAAATTGTTATCAAGTAAAGAAGAATCACACTACGCCTAATTGCCCTAGATTCTTCAACAGTCACTACGCAGAAGATGACATAATGAAACCAGCGTAAGGGCAGAGAGGTCGTTTCGGGGTCAGAGAATTGTTGTGGAGAGTGAGAAGTATTAAATTTATCTCAATGTTTCTTTCCCTATTTTTGTTGTCCGATATCTTATACATGAATTACTGTTGAAGAATAATAAAACCCTCATCTACTGTGCTAAATTTCCCACATTGGGTTTTTCTAGGGACGATTGTCAAAGATAATTGTATTAATATGCTTATATGTGTGCTAGCATCTCTTTAATTTTCCTTGCATTTATTTTTCCTCGGTATTTAATTTGTGAAGGCTATAGTGTATTTCTTTTGATATTTACCGTAAAAAATTGCAAATAATTCGTTTAATTTATTTAACAAATAGAAGAGATAATATCAGATATTGTTGTAGGATTCCAGACTTCGAAATTTTCCCATGATATTAGAGCACCTATCATAAGTTGGAGAGCTCAACGCAAAAGGAAAGAGGTTGTTCAAATCTCTACACAGGCAGCAGTTCGAAACCCTCTAAGGCAGTGCAGTCCCTTGGGCCAAGAGGGTCAGTTTTTGAGGAAGTTTATTTCTCTGAGAGAGACAACAGAGAAACTAAATTTTCAAGATCGAATATTGACAGAGACAGAGGGAGTAGCAGCAGTTTTCTTGCAAAGCAGATTTCCAGCTAGGCCACAACATTTTGCAACAGCAAAATCAGCGTTGAAAAGGAAAGGAGAAATAGCATAGAAAAGTCATGGATAGAATCAGCAACCAGGAAGCCTCAGAATTGTTTCAAATTGAAATATGAATTTGCATCCTTATCAGGGTCAACATCATCTGGCATCTGGTATATTAATAATGGAGCTTCATATCATATGACATGAGTTAGAGAATATTTCTCTAGCTATCAGGGGGAACATGTGGACTTCTAGATAACTATGGGGAACAGAACTAAATGTACTCTCGTAGGGAGAGGCACCATAGAGTTTTAAACCAAAACAGGTCTAGCATCAGTGCTACTAATGTACTGCATGTGCCAAGATTGGGTATGAACCTAATTTAAGTGTCCTAGTTGCAGGACAAGGGGTACGATGTACACTTTGTAGGAAATAAAGTGTATGTCAAACACTCTAACTAGAAGAAGATGAGACAGATTGGAGCTAGAACAAACAGGTTACATAGGTCGCAGATTAATTCTCCAATGGCACTGATAGGCAAGGACAATAGCAGCGGGAAGGAGTTGAACGAACTATGGCACGAGAGGATGGGACATTTACACCATGGAGCACTTAGTATGCTCAGAGAAATTGTGACACGTGCTCTAGTTCTTTGTACTGAGCACGACGACTTTTGTAGAGACTGTGTACTTGAGAAGTACGTTAAGGCAACATTTCCCATAAGTGATAATAGAGCAAAAGGCATGTTGGGATTGATACACTCAGATATTTGTGGCCCTATGTCCAGCAAAGCTATTAGTGGAAGTGAATATTTTGTCACATTCATTAATGACCACTCCAGGAAAACCTAGATCTATTTTCTAAAGACCAAAGATGAGGTCTTTGATCGATTCAGAGAGTTCAAGGCACTCATAGAGAACACGAAAGGGAAAAGGATCGAGGTGTTGCGTTCAGATAATGGTGGAGAATACATTGATAAAGACTTCAAAAGTTTTTGTGTGCAGGAGGGCATCAAAAAAGAATGGAAAGCTCCATTCAACCCTCAACAAAATGGAGTAGCGGAGCGGAAGAACAAAACAATAGTTGGGGCTGAAAAGGCTATGTTATATGACCAGGATTTGCCTAGATTTCTATGGGTTGAGGCATGTAACACAATGCGTACATTCAAAACAAAACGCCTCATCAAGCATTGGGGAAGAAAACGCCAGAAGGAGTCTTAACAGGGAAGAAGCCTGAAATAAGTCATTTGAATATCTTTGGGAGTGTGGCCTACTGTCACATCCCAGATGAAAAACGAAGTAAGTTAGATCACAATGCAGAGAAGGGGTTCCTCGTAGGATATAGCGAAACCTCAAAGGCATACAGGATCTACATTCCTAGTAGTAGGAAGATTGTAGTAAGGCGTGATGCAAAGTTCATGGAAGATAGAGCTTTCGGAAAATCTCGAGAGATGCAGAGTTCATTGAGGATAGAGCTTTCGGAAAATCTCGAAAGATGCTTGCAGGAGCTCAGTCAACAGAGTTTCTGTTAGTCCAGCAACAGGGACAGCAAGTTGGACAAGCAGGAGGACAGTCGCAGGGTTCAAGCACAGTGATTAGTACTAGCATATTCTCAGGAATAGGAGATCCAGGAAGTTCTCAACAGACAAAGCAGCATGAATAGGAGGAGGAATTCACTGAACCTCCCACCACCAGTGGTAGAGCCAGTAGGGAAGTGCGTCAGACCTTGAGAGACGCGGAGGAGTTTGTCAAGACTCCCAAGAAAGACAAAAGACAGTTCCAGCATCCTGACAGATATCAAGCCTTTGTAGCTCAGGTTGCAGAACCTTCCAGTTTTCAAGAAGCCGCTCAACATCAAGTGTGTGTGGACGCCATGGTAGAAAAAATACAACTCTATCATGACAAATGATGTTTGGGAGGTAGTGCCTCGTCCAGAAGACAGATCAATTGGAGGTTCCAGATGGATCTACAAGATCAAGTACGCTGCAGATGTCAGTGTGGAGAAGTACAACGCTAAATTTGTGGCGAAGGGGTATGCACAGAAGGAAGGAATAGACTATGAGGAGACCTTCGCCCCAGTTGTCAGATATACCTCTATCAGATCGTCATATCCCTAGCAGCATGAATGGGATGGAAAATCCACCAGATGGACATCAAGACAACATTCTTGAACAGGGAGATAGAAGAAGAGGTATACAAAGAGAAACCTAAAGGCTTTGAAACTCATGAGAGACACACTCATGTATGCACATTGAAGAAAGCCATATATGGGCTTAAGCAGGCACCCAAGGGGTGGTACAGTCAAATTGACAGTTACTTGCAGCAGTTGTGATTCATCAAGAGTGATGTAGATCCTAATCTCTACTATCTGATGGTGGAGAATGAACCTCTCATTCTGGTTTTATATGTAGATGATATGTTTTTTACAATATCATCGAGGCTCATAAGGGACTGTAAAGGGAACCTTGCGGCAGAATTCGACATGAATGATATGGGGTTGATGCACTATTTTCTAGGATTGGAAGTATGGCAAAAGAATGGGGAAATCTTTCCTAGGCAAGGGAGATATGCTATAGAAATTCTGAAGAGATTCAAAATGCAAGAATGCGGACCCAAGGCAACACCAATGATTACCAACTAGACGAAGACAAATGCATCAAGGGGCAAGGAAGTCGACCCCACCTTGTACAAACAACTAATTGGCTCACACTGTTAGTTTTTGGTAGCATTGGAAGTGCTCTAGTCTTGAAAATGGGTGGAGAGGCTAAAGCACATCAGTTCTAAAGAAACCATAAACCGTTTAGTAAAATTCCACCCGGATTGTATTTTATTAAAATAATTAATATTTTTAATGGAGTTTCTAAGTCTAACTTAGGGAAATTAAAATATTAATGAGTATTAATCAAAATATGGGTGAGAATGATCTAGAAGGCGGATCAAGTCATGTTCTAGTCTTAGCCGTTGATTAAAGACTTAATCTTGATCGTTGAAAACTCAACATGAAAAGTATAAAATGGAGGTGTGGGGTTCATTTAGAAACACACACACAGAGAATGAATTGATCTGGAGTTCGATTTATGGGGCTAAAAATTTGAGAAATTCGAACTAGGTGATCATTCAGCAGCAGAGGGCAAAGAGAATCTAGAAGGACTTTCATAGAATACTGACAGAGAGACGAAGAGAACCTGTGGAGGCAGCGTAATAGCCGTGAGAGCTGACGATGGGCCAGTCTAGGCCCACTCAACCTTAACGCATAGCCAGAAGGGCCAGCACAAAAGGGGAAAGTTGTCTGTCCCGCAGTAGCCGGAACTGTCGAGAACAGTCAGGATAGCTGAAGCAGAGGGCAGAAGGGTTGAGGCAGAGCTTGAAAGGCTGATGCAAGGCCTATGCAGGGTCAACGCAAAATTAGTCGGGGTTAGCCAGTCTTGTTGGCGGATCCACTGCAATTCTGTCGAGTGAAGTGAGGTAAAACTCACTCAGATTTTCCACCAGTATTTTCTCTATAAAGGATTGCTAGATGAGCATCCTAGATTTGTATTTAGATATTTCTCCTACATAATAATAAACCTTCAGAACTGTTGCACTGGTTTTCCCGCATTAGGTTTTTCTGGGGACTATTGTGTCCAAAAATAAGTGTCCTATGTATCTTGTTCTTTGCTCTGTATTCTGTTTCTTGAGATCAAATATTTAATTAATGTAGGCTGCAGAAGAAATTTGCTTCCATATTCAAAAGAATAACTTGATGAATGTAATTTAAAAATCAAGTAGGTGAAGTAGATTCAGATTTGTTGCAGTACGGGTTCCTTCAGTGTAGGAATTTTCAAACACTCATGTATCTGGTCAACATTAGGCCAGACATTTGCTTCGATGTCAATACCCTTAGCCAGCTCATGGTGGAACCAAAGAGGGTACATTGTATAACAGCTAGGCACATTCTCAGGTATGTGTGTGGAACGGTCGAGATCGGGTTGAAATATACTCGAGATGACGTCAGGTTGAGCGAATTCACAAACGCAAATTGGGAAGGGAATTCATTGGACAGGAAAAGTACCTTTGAACACTGCTTCGGCATTGGATCAGGGATGTGTTGGACATTGGATAAACCAATGCTCCCTATGTGTTTCGTGAAATGGACTAACCACCTCTCGTGGATCCTCATCTCTGGCGATGCGATCGTTGACTAAAACCTATGGGTTTTGGTCCAACAGCAACCGTCATTCCCCACAAGTGGTATCAAAGCATAGGTCACAAGTCCGATACACACCCGGCATGCGTTGGGGGGAAGATTGTTGGACATTGGATAAACCAACTCTCCTTGTGTGTTCCGTGACATGGACTAACCACCTCTCATGGATCCTTATCTCTGGCGATGCGATCGTTGACTAACACCTGCAGGTTTTGGTCCAACGGCAATCGTGATTCCCAAAAGGATGATCTCTTGGTGCAACAGGAAGAAGAAGTCAGTAGCACTGAGCTTAGCAGAAGCAAAATATATGGCGGCCAGCACGGCTACGTATGAAGCCATATGGCTTAGGAAATTATTGGTGAATTTGTTCAGGAAGAAAATGGGAGCAACCAGTGTTTACTGTGATAATCAGAGTTACACAAAACTCTCTGAGAATCCAGTATTTCATGATAGGTCGAAACACATTGATATCAGATGTCATCATCAAAGATTGTGTTCAACGTGCAGCAGTCCAGCTGCAGTATGTCCCCACAGGTGATCAGGTAGCAGACATACAAAATCTTTAAGGAGAGCTAAGTTCATCCAATTAAGAGAATAGATGGGTATGGTGGAGAATTTGTTTCAATAGATTCTTAGCAGCTGCGATTGAGACGAAGTTGCAATGCAAATGCAGTAGTTGACAGCAATTCAACAGGGTCAGCAGCAGCAAAGATGCAACACATATCAGAGTTGCGCAATAGTTGGTGGGCAGCAACAACCAGACATCAGCAGCATGACAGGAGATGATGCAAAGACAAGGTGTTGCTACAAGGGGCAGCAGCACTAGAACACTTTCCTCACTAAGAGGGAGCATTAGTTTTTATAGCATCAGATGTGTTCTAGCCACGAAACTTTGTGGAAAGACTAGAATGAATGAGTTCTCCAAAACCCAAAAATCATTTCTGTAAATTCCACCCAGATGTGTCTCACTTAGATTATTAACCAACTAATTTTTTTAATAATTCCTAAGTCTCAACTAATGGAATATGACTAATTAATCAGTGTTAATTGAAATGTGGTGAGAATTATCTAGAAACTCACACGGATCGACAGGGAATTAATCTAGGCCATCAATTATGTTTTAATCTTGGTCGTTGGTGCTCCAACAAAAGATTATAAAAAGAAGTCGATGGGTAGATGGAGAATAGAATAGTGCAAATACTCAATTACCCAGGCAGATCGATTTTTTCAGTGGCTGAAGTTCAACAAGAAAATAGAGCTAGAGGGTGAGTTGCAAGGGAGAGAGAGAGGGCATCAACAATAGTTTGAGAGTGCAGGATAACTTCTAGAAGGGTAAACGTGAGAGAGGACGCAATTCATTGGGGCACAGCGTAGTCACTGTGTAGAGGATGACGTAGTGAGACTAGTGTAAGGGCAGAGGGGTCATTTCGGGGTCAGATAATTGTTGTGGAGAGTAAGAAGTATTAAATTTCTCTCGGTGTTTCTTTCTCTATTTTTGTTGTCAAGTATCTTATACATGAATTACTACTGAAGAGTAATAAAACACTCATCTGCTGCATCAATTTTCCCACTTTGGGTTTTTCCAAGGATGATTGTCAAAAAATAACTGTTTTAATATGCTTATATGTGTGCTAGCAGCTCTTTAATTTTCCTTGCATTTATTTTTCCTCAGTATTTAATTTGCGAATGTTGAATTGTATTTATTTCGATATTTGCCGTAAGAAACTGCAAATAATTTGTTTAATTTATTTAACAAATAGAAGAGATAATATCAGTTACTGCAGTAGGATTCCAGACCTCGGAATTTTCGCAAACCTTGGACACTAGTCCTGTGGGATCTCTTTTACTAACCTTTGGACTTTAGGAATGGTACCACATGTGATACCCTGATTTTGGTTGCGTGGTCCCGCTCCTTTATCCACATATATCAATCCCCTCTGCTCATTATAACCCCATTCATCATTCGTCCCACCTGGGTCCACATTCCTATTAGAAAATGTAACTATGTTCGGTTTGCAATAATCTACTTGAGTCATCATTTAAAGTACTTATCAAAAGAATAATGGAAGGAATTTTTATTATTATTATTGAGACTTATTAAGGCAAGGGTTTTGTTGCTCCTGTCGCCTACACCTACCTACAAGTCAGTGAGAAAAAGCCTTCAACCCCACAAAGTGTGGTTGGTGGCAGGGAACTAAGAGAAGGGGTTGTCACACTAAATCCCTTCTCTCTCCGTTTAAGCGATTTCCTAGATTAGCTACGAGGGGTGGTCCCTAAATGGAAAACTAAGTTAAAAATGTGAACTTCTAGGAGAGGTGTTAAAGTGAAAATGGATTATTTTTAAGAATTATGAGCAAAATATGATATGACCAATAAAAATCATTAACATGATAAAACCATAAACCTAATGCCTTAAGATAAATTGCTCAACAAAAATGAAAGATACATTTGCTCAAATTAAAAGTAGAATGCTTCCAACAATGAAAGCAAAGCAATCCTAAAATGAAAACAGAGATGTTGGCATGATAACCGATACAAAATATAACATGCTTTCAAAATATAATCAAAGCATATAGAGATATTTTGCAAAAGGAAAATCAACTAGTGTTACACTTGTAAAAGGAAAATGAAACAATGTTTGCCAACATAAAATATTCAACAATGACAAGTAGAATGGGCAACTGCAAGTAAAACCATAAGATGTATTAAACATGAGATGCACTTATACTAGATTTGGATGCAATTAGTCTTGGTTATTTTCAATCTAAAATGCTTAATCTAAGCGAAAAGTCTTTATCTTGAGCTCTTACCAAAGGGTAAAAATTGGGGCGACTGTAAGAAAAAGGGGACGAGGGCACGGAGGTGTCATTAACGATACCCATCCCCTGAATCTTGCGAGCCAGTGTGTGCCTTCGTTCCTACATGGGGACAAACCACCTTCATAACAGCAGGGTCACACGCTTTTACCTTACTTCTTACCAGATGGAAGAAATTTTCATCAAAGCCCTTTGATATATACTTTTATATCAACCACGTTTATGCTTGGAAGTTAATTTTAATGAAGATGCAACTATACCAAAATGCCTAATATGGTATGCAGATATTTTTTCCAAATAGAGATTTGCAATGCATTCAATATAATGAAAATAGTGCTCAAAGTAAAGTGCAAAATGTAAACTCAACTGGAAAAGGAAATTAGCTTGCACATGAATTAAATAAGATTACTAAATGCTTTGCTTCAATAAAATGGAAATGTGCTCAAAAAGATAACTTGGATAGTTGTTCAAAATAATGCAAGATACATAAGTTTCTTGAACATATCAGATTATAAGTTACTCAAAATAATTGCTTTGACAAATGATAATCCAATAACCAACTAAAGTAGTGAAGCTTGAAATTTATGTGCTTGCAAAATGAGCAAGTAACTTAAATAAAACTTGTAAAAAATGAGCAAGTAACTTAAATAAAACCTGTAAAAAATGAGCCTATTGTGAGGTCAACATGAAGCAAATGGTTAAACTTTGCTACTCAAAATTAGATGTCTCGCATAAAATAAATTGCTTTCAAAACTAAGATTTAGAATTGTACTTGAAAGCTAAACTTGAAATGGCAAAGCATGAAAATAAGTAACAAAAGGGAAATTTAGAAAATTAGCTAGTGAAGGTGACGTTGTGCTAATTTTAAGGCATGCAAGATGAAAAACTTATAAAACAAGCTCAAAATCAAAACACCTACATGTTCCTCCTTTTGCAAAACGGAGAAAAGAATCTCTTAGGTGAAAACCCAAGCTCCCACAAAAAAAACTAAGCATTTATTAGATGTTACAAGATGAGAAACCTTGAAGAGGTCTCAAGTAAATATTCAAGAGGAGTCTTTACAATTAATGGGGCTTCTCAAGCTCTAGATCTCCTTCTTGAAACTCAAATTCAGAAAATGAGGTAAGTATAATGAGAAAGCTCTCAAGATTGAAGAAGTTAAGTGTCTCTTGGTGCCCCAAGGCTTCACCTCCAAAGGTGAATGAAATGTAGCACAAAACAAGAAGCTGATCCTCCTTAAAAGCCCACAGCCTTACCAAATAGCATCCCTCCTCTTTATCCGCGACCTCCTCAAAAATATCAACTTTGAAAGGGTAGAGAGGTCCTACAAGGAAAAGTGTTCAGAGTTTGTGTGATAATTCCTTGGTACTCTTGTCACCAACACTCTACCTACACGTTGCAAGATCAAGAAAGAAATTACTATAGAAAGAATATGAAAACAATTAAATGGAATACAAATAATATACAAGAAATCAAATCAAGTGATGGGAGTGAACCCCATCACTTGGTTTAATTTAGTAAAGCTCTCAAATAGCTAATATGAATCAATGAAACATTATTTCAAAGATTTAAATTTTTTTTAAATCATTGCTTGTATACAAACTATGCCCAAACGAATCTCTACAAGACACTTTTCGTAAAATAAACTAAATGAATCCAAATAACAAATGAGAGTTCCTTTGAATGGTGCTCGAAAAAATGGGTTGGTCTCCCAAAGACTTCCCCTCTCGTTTGATCCAACAAAAATTCCTCCACAATACTTAAATCAAACATTAGTCCATATAGATTTAAATAAGCAAACAATGAATTGAAACTTCTAGAAATTTCTTTGAAAATAAACTAGAAGATTCAAACTCTAAAGCCTACTTTAAAATCAAATGCTAATTATTATTATTATTATTCAATTTTAAGGTCACGCCCAAGCCAGACACCAAATTGGTGTATGAGACCCCGTTGTTTGTCGGACAAGGGACCCACCTTCGCGCAGTGATTTGACTGCTAAGCCTACAAAGGCATACATATTCTACCCCCCTCCGGTTTTGAACCTGTGACTTCTTACAAGGAAACACATGCTCTTAACCATTACGCCCACTCAAGTTGTATAGCTTTGCACTAGCAAGTTTACAAAAATATATGGAAAATGAAATAATTCAAAGCATAGAAAGATTATATCAATAGTTCACAATGCACCATGCTCCAAAAGAAGAACACCCATGATTGGACCACCAAAGTCTTTTTATTGATATTCTTGAAAAGTATATAAGGTAACAACGCTTCAGCAAGCACAAGAGTTGGTAGACAATGATATATGAGCCCATGGCTCTATTATATAGAGGTATGGGAGCAAATACCAATGTAGAGTGATTAAACAAGTGGCTTGAAGTGACAATCCCAAAGAAAAATTCAAATTTGTTAAATGGAGCTCCAATGCCAAGTGTAAAAATCGATTTCTAGCAAGTGGATATCATTTTCTTATTCTCTTATGTGCCAAATTCAAATTTTATGATGGAATGACAAGTGTAGATGGGTTGCAACCCATGTGGGGATAATTTCCCACAAAAATCTCCACCAAATATTCTCTCAAAACCCCCACAATGTGCATTACTTCACAAATTCAAATTTCCAAGTAAGCAGTTTTCTCATTTAATGCCAAAAATTCTATTTTATTTGAGCACATGTCATTTCCTTGATTTTGGGAACTCACATCACCTTGGGACTTCACTTTAACTCCTCCATAATTTTCCACCTCATTTCCACAACATTTAGCATGTGTGGATATTTATTTTTCTCAATTTATTTAATTTATGGCTTAATTAATTCCCAGATTTTCCACTAAAGTTAGGAAAAGTGGTTTTGAGGGTTCAAAACACATTTTTAACCCTTCATACCCCATACAACTACTCTAAACATCACTTATTACATTACAAATACAATTTTTATTGCAATTTCCGCAGTGCAAAAAATTTAAAAATTTTAAAAATGACTACCTAAATCTAACCAAATTCCACAAAATCTTGTGTGATCTAGTTTGGTAATATACATAGACTCTAGACACTAAGATGTGTTAAGGGCTCAACCTTCAAACCGTCACCCCCGCTTTGGTGTAAAAAGTGAGTGAACAAACCTAGAAAATTATCCGCCTCTAAAACGTACGGATAATTAACCAGATAAAAAAAACACTCCAAGATGTACTCATTTGCTGATAGAGTCCCAACATCATAGGCCTGTTACAGACTCAAAACTCATCATTACTAGTATCACTTATGACAATTCCCCGCAGAGTTTGGAATATATGTATAAAAAAGACGATGAGAAATAGAAGTAGAGTTTAAAAACTATGTCGACTAATGATAACTGATGGTACAAGTGTCATTTGTTACATCCTTGGGCATGCAGTCTTCATATAATCATCAAGTGTCACTCCAGTGGCCAACAGGTTTCATGCTTGGGTCACCATGTTTTAGGTCAATGTCCCCATTGAAGACTTCTAAGATTTATTCCAAGTCTATAGAGTTATTATACGTTTAAAGAGACCCTTCTTGGGCTTTTGAATCATATAAATAGGTTAAGTATTGAGTCAAATATCAATTATTTAACCTCCACACCATGTCAGCCTAGAAGAAGATGAAGTCGGCCTAAAGACCCTATTTGACCCCACAAGAAGCCTATAAAAGGAAGCTCGGCGATTTCATTTGGATCATCAATCTCTCACAAGTTTGAATTCTCTTGTAGCTAGAAGAAGTGCGAAATCTCTTGTTGCTGGGCAGAATCACGAAGTTTTCTTGTAACTGGGAAAAGGTGTGAAATATGTTGTCAGGAAGTCAAAGTGAATGCGAGTTTGGGGAAATCTAAGGAGACAAGGAAAATCGAAATTTTGGTCTCTCTCTCTTTTTGTTTCATGTCCTAGATTGGGAGATCGAAGTCGAAAGGTTTCATTGTTGCTCGAAGCTGCCAGTTGTTGTAAGTTGTTGCATAGTCAAAGTTGTTGGAAGAGGTCGAAATTCTGGGAGGTTGACTTGGTGTGGAGGGAAGGTTTGGTCTTGGTCTAGGGTGAAGAGTCTAAAAAAATACTATTGAAAGGAAGAATTATCTTGACAAGGTTTGCCCCTGGAGGGGGGTTTTGCCTTGGCATGTGCCTACATCTGGTGTCTATTGTTTTATTTGCTACTACTTTTGGTAATTGTTTGATGAACTAAAGTAAGAAGATATAAGGAATTGTAATAATAAGAAACATCACAAATAATTATCAAGAACATGAAAATATGTACTACCTTTCTGATTTTCTAACAATTCCTCCACTAGGTCCATGTAGGGTTAGCCTTCCCCTTCCCCCTGCCAACACCTTGGGTCAGACCTAGAACGATGCCCCGGAAGTTGATGCAATTGAAAATAAAAGTAAAATCATAATTGGCCACATCCAACTGAAAAATGTACCATAAAATGCAAAAGATGGTTGGGACAAACACTTTCAGCACGTGGACAAAAGCTAATGCACGAGCTCTACCTCATTCTCATGGCTATCACCCTGGTTCTTCTAGGCCTTAGATGAGCCTCTTTTATCATTCAAAAACCCATGATTGTCCACACCCCTAGTGGAAAATGAACTACCCCACCTCAAAGGGGGTATCCACTGCTATACTTTGCATATCATGCTCTTACTCATTAAGCCTCGAGCAATTAACCAAAGAAAAAACATAAAATTCAAAAGGCATATAAAGAAGGATAGAAAAAACAAGGTCAGGGCACCTCATGCACCACGATTGCTCCCTTCTATACATTATATACCAATGCGTGGGCTTCCCTTTTGCTAGCTACCCTTGTACCCCAACATGTGGCACAGAGCTACCCCTTTCATTCCCTACTCCATTCATCTTTTTATCACATGCCACCACCATTTTAAAGGATGTACCTTGGACATACTATTCCCTTTAAAAGTAGAAACCACCTGATAAGGTACTTGGTTAACCCCATTTGGAGCTTGGAGACATTAGCACATGCCAAAGCACACTATAGAAGGGCATGCCATTATGAAGTGCCCACCTGTTGTCCATGGTTTGAAAGCTCTTTAACTCGATTTCCTTAAATGAATTGTTGTACTAGAAGGCTAGGGAGCGCGTTGGATCTTATGCAGGATTACAGATAGTCTCCATTTTGGGTTTAGTCTCCCTACACGGGCTCCTAACCCTCCAAAGGGCTACATTGGCACATGTAGGGTGTGTGTAAAGAGCCATTGGCCTCCACCGCAGTAAACAGCACTCCATGGATCCTTAGAGATGTTCACAGATTGCTCGAGATTCACCTATTGGACGAGCAAGATGCACCTAGTTCACCATGCCCAATCGTCCCCATAGCTGTACCAAGCACTTGGCAGATGACATAGGACTTGTATGTTGATGTGGCATCACTTACACCATCATCTGAGCCCTTACAGATGGTCTACAAACATTTTTTATCTACCTGGAGACCCATGAAGTTACTTGTGTTCCCTCATCATTGGGGCACTTATGGACTTCATCAGGCTTCTTCGAAGGCCCAACGACATGTATTATTGATCATTAGACTTGTTGAGAGGCATATTCTTTTGTTTATGAGCTAGTTTGGTGGGCTTGTCACCAAAAGTTAGTTATTTTGCACATTATTTTATTCTAGGGGCAAATTTAGCCCTAATTAGCTAAATCAAACTCATTAGAAGAGTATAAATACAAGTGATGTGAATTCATTTTAGCATCATCGTTTGGATTGGACTTGTATCTCTCTTGAGAATTTCACTATCCTTCTTGGAGGAAGAATTTTGGAGCATGGAATGAATTTTGATGTTTGGATTATTTTCTCATCTTGGAGCGCTTCTTGATTCGCAGATTCTTGATGGTTGGATATACTCTTAATACATGAAAGTACAATTTAATGCTATTTTCTTTTCTATTCTTGTCACATACATTGTTGTTGGCATTTCGCTATACTAGGGCTAATTTACTGCATCCATTTATGCGAAGTTCTGGAAATTCAATTTCTAGATAGTGATGCTTCATGTATGGACCATGTATTATGAGTCAATGTTCCTAGAGATGCTTCTTCATTGAAATTCATCCTCATAAGCCATCAATCTTGCAAAACGAAGTATAAATTTCCTAAAGATGCTTTTGGTGTTGCCCTAATGTTATGTGAAGTTGTCTTTGAGGCCTCCTTGACATAGGAAATTCAATGTCCATAGTCATAATTACTCGTGACTCCAAATCTCCCCAAAGGATTAGGCATTGCTCCACCATAAGGTGATCACCTTAAACTTATTTTCCTTCATCCCTCTCCTCTTCTCTAGGTCTATTCCTCTAGGTCACCTATGGCATCAATTATCTCACAAACTACTCATCCAAATACTTCGATTTTTGGTTCACAACTGCGTTGGTGTGCCCTCAAGAAGCCCTCCAAATTCCATGAGATTTCGTCGATGGGATCTTGAGATATCACAAACCCTAGCTCGAAGACCAATTCTTGCCCTTGGTTTCCCTTAGGCTAGAAATCTCACTAGGATCCTTACATTGTCTTTCATTGAAAATTCATTCATTGATCCCTTTCCTCTCCCTAATTAGGTCAAGCATACCATTGATTGCTAAATCTTATCCCCTTTTCCTAACCTCGGGTCCTCTTGGTCCTGTGTGGTCTCATGCACTGTCAAGCTCAATTCTTCAAAGATCACCTCGAACTCAAGTTTCCACAAGAATTATAGGGCTTAGGAATCGCCTTTATAAGACACATACTCAAAACCTAACCTTTGAAATTCTCCCTAAGCCCTTCCTTGAGAGCCTTCCATCTTGTCTTCCAACACAAGCAAGCCACATATTTTAGGCTCTCTTGTGAATAGGCTTCCGAATCCCCCCTCGTCAAATTGTTGGTCCATCCATTTCGTGATCATTATCATAACGAGTCTCCTCCTATAGGTGAAAGTCCGTAAAAAGTAGGGAGCCTTAGCCAACGTGACAGTGGGCTATTGCTCCATCGCTGCCCTTAGCCTAGAAGTAGCCCTTCAAGGATTCCCTTTCAGGACCAATGCTAGTTTGAGCAGTAACATTTCTAGCGTCGTTGTCAGGGACATGAAACGTGTGTTTTGTTCCCCATACGACATATTGACATAACATTATTGTCAACTCCATTGGAAGAACAAAGCCCTCATTCTTCATTGAACTTTAAGGTCGATGCTTGTAAGGTGAAGCAAGCATTTTTCTTGGCATCATTAAATTCACCCTGGCGACTCCTATCTATTTTTCATTATATATCTCAAATAGGTTGTTTTTCTTTGACAAATTTCCCACTTTGGACATTGCTTCCCTGGGCACCCTAATCATGTCACAGGAAGGATGGTATGTGGGGTGCCCACGTTCGATGGTGATCCACTCTCCGCAATTGACCATGTAGAAATATTTAATGCACATGCTTCAAGAGAGGAGGTTATTCACCAAGATGTCTTTATGTTGTTGTTCATGGGATCTCTCAGTGGTCAAAACTCATGGCTGCATGATCATGAACCTAAAGAGCATCTCATATATTGAGGAGTTTGTTGATGGCTTTCTTAGACATTTTCAACCATGCCCCACATTAAGCATCCAAGAGGAAGCCTCATTGACCATCTTCAAGACATTGATAATCTAAGTAATGAGCAGGTAAACAAGTCCTCCTCAGGTCCACATCACGAAAAGGATGAAGCTGAGACCAACCTTACCTTTCTAGAGCAAATTACTCCTAATGACTCTCCTTTTGAGAACCTTGAGGAAGTTGATCCCATTTAACCCTTCGAAGATGACATTGGAGATTACTTCCATATTGAAAAGGAGAAATGGAAAATTATTGGTCCTCAATTTGATTATGCTCCCATTTACAACACCGACAAGGAGGATGAGTCTGAAATTGGTCCTCCCTTTTTCTCAGGTATTATTTATGATGACATATCCATTGATGCCCTTGGGAAGGAGAAATTTTAGTTTCCCTTGCATATAGAGGGTCAGTTGGAAGTGATAAATTTTCCCGTTAGGAGAGGCCCAACCATTGATAGCAGGAAAATAAATAAGGCTCCCACCTCTCCTAAGTATGATGCTATATTCAAATCCCCTTTGCCTCCCGCTCTTGCATACAAAACACCACCCTCCCCTTTGCCTCCCTCTCTTGTTCATCATTTTGAAAGTGATTCCCGCACCTATTCTCATATGATCTCAAGTGACCTTGATCCCTTTCCCCTTTCTAAGTATAGTATCAAGGAAGAGCCCTTCACTGAATATTCATTATCTCCTTGGGAAAACTGTCTTAGAGAGTAGGGTTAGAGATACAATACAAAAAATGCCTCATGGCATCAGATGTCATCTTTGAAGTCTGATCTGAAGAACCTGTCTGCTTACGAGTGGATCCATTGGTTGTTTGTTAGATGTTCCCTCTTGAATCCTAATTCTTTTGGGCTGATGAAGGTTCTCAGTGTTGTACCACATGTCCTCACCAAATCTGCTCATTTTCCTCCTTTTCTTTGTGCGATGAGATGGAGTAGAATCTTGGATAGGATAAAAGAACTCAATTACAACTGCATTATATTATGTAGGATGTTCTTGTGCTTCAATCTCTTCATTGTTAGGCCTCCTTGGGTTCTCAACATGATGCCTCCTTTCGACTTCCCTGTATAATCTGACCATACCACCCTCTTTCGTTGGAATAGTAGCATAGCATAGATCTAACTAAATACATCCTCCACAATCAATTGCGAACTTTCGGGACAAGAGCATTCCCCATACATCAAGTACATCTATAATAGCAATATCCATAGTGATTATCCTGTATGGGAAATCTGCCAAATAGACTTGGAAATCCTTGATCACGTCAAGAACGTCAATCTTCTTCGAATCCATGGAGCAAATGTTTTGATAAGGCCTTGATATTCTTAAATTCAACTGATCCATAACCTTTTTAGTCATAACATTGGTTGAAGCCCCAAAATCTAACATACAATTTGTTAGGGTCCCACCCTAACCCCCTTATTTATGTCATGGGATCACGTCATAGTCAAGAGTCAATAAAGCCCATATTAATATTTGTAAGTGGTTAACCCGCAATTAATGACGGGACCACAGTTAGTTGCAAATGGGCAGTAGTATTAGATAGATGGTATTAATAAAACCCACGGTATTGGCCCGTGGTATTGCATGTATGAGTCATATATAAAGGATAGAGACTCCCTGCGAGGAGCATCGTGTCTTATTTTGTAGTCGAGCTCTGCTCTATTGGAGGTTGCCCCCTCGAAGAGGCAAGTGAACATTACTCTCTGAATAATAAAATCATTGCTATTCTGTGTTCTGGGTATCTTTTCTTCGCATATTCCATATTTGGGTATCATTTTGCAGGTTAAGAGCATAACAAGTGGTATCAGAGCACTTTCCAGGGCCGGTGGGATCTCCAATTCTTAGCAAAAAAAAAAAAATCGGCTAGAGACGTGTTCCAGCGTCTTTAAACCACGGGATCTGTCGTTGAGCGCATAAACCTGCGGATTTGGGGAGGCATGCACGCAGGAAATACAAGAGGTGGTCACGTCTGTTGGACTCCCTTGTAACCCCTATGGGTACCCCTTCGAGTAGTAGCGCATTAGACAGAACCGCGCACGGACTGTCTTCCACATACCCTCTGGGTATATCGGAAGCCCCCTAGGCTCCCTTGAAACCTCGCCATAGATAAACCGTCGGCTGTCTTGTGGCTACAGTACACCGAGAACAGCACTCGGAGAGATTACTCGCCCGTACGATAGGGTAGTCGGGTTGTACGGCTAAGGGTACGGTAGATCCTCCTTAGTTAGAGCCCTGAAACATTGGGCCGAGTACTACTGCCAGACCTTTACGTATATTGCGATCTGTAGCACCTGACACTCCTCAAGACCATAGTTCCCTTTTCTATCGGGGGATCGCACATCATTTATATCAAATCCGCTTGTGCAAAGTAGCAGCAGCAGACATCAATCCCGCAGTCTCGAGTTCGCAATCAGTTATTCCGATCTATTAGATCCAGCCGATCCGCAGCAGCAGTCTGTTCCGCCGCCCAGAGCTATCTGATCCGCCATTCAGATCTCTCAGATCCACCAGATCGGAGTTGTTGTGAAGGGTTCCTATACCGGGGTATAATTTTCGCAGGACTTTTGGCCGCATTGACATTTTGAGGATTTGGCGACTGCAGTTTTGATCAGGAAGGAGTAAAACTCTGTTGGGATTTTTCACAAAAAAAAAAAAAAAAAAAAGTCTGAGATCTTCCAGGGTGCTTATTGGTGATCTAGCCCATCAGAATCAGGCCGACGAGCTGAGCATGGTGGTACCATTCAATTATTAGTGAAAATTCTTTTTAGGCGGCCCCAATTGTTCATCAGGTTGGTGTATGGTAGAAACTAGAGCCCAAGCAATGGCCAATGAAAGGATGGACAAACTTGAAGAATCCATGCAAACCCTCACCAATCAGCTTAACGGACTATGTATCCAGGTCCAGCGATTAATCCCGAAGGGCAAGGAGCCAGCCCACGAGGAGGCGTATAATGGCAATGAATACAATGAGGGTGAGTCTAGCCACTCTCCTCACGTCTGGCACACCCACCAACAACCCAGTCAGCGACCTCCCAAGTTGGATATGCATAAATTTGATGGTTCTCACCCGTCGGCATGGATAGCACAAATGGAGCAGTATTTCAAACTGAATCGCATCTTAGATAATGCGACTCAACTTATGTTGGGGAGCATGTACTTGGACAATGAAAGGTGGCAATGGTGGGAATGGCATCAACGTTGCAATGGACCTTTTAGGACTTGGACCCAATTTACAAAAGCTCTTCAAGACCGCTTTGAACAGGAAACCTCTTTTTTGGGTCGTCTTACTAAGCTCCGACAGACGGGTACAGTGGATGAATATATTACAGCTTTTGAAGCCTTAGCCTTCCGCACTTGGGGTCTCTCAGATGTGTTCTACACGGAATGTTTTATCAGCGATCTTAAAGAAGCCATCAAAGCTCAAGTCTTACTGCACCACCCTCCCACATGGACAGAGGCTTGCAAGGTAGCCCGTAACGTAGGACGTGCATTAGCAGCCCAATACAGTCACCCAAATTTCTCCACTAAAGGCCGCCCCCCACAAGCTCACAACATGACTCAAACACTTAAGGTCCAAAAGGTGTCACCTGCGGAAATGGCCGAAAGAAGAAAGCAAGGACTATGTTACTACTGTGATGAAAAATACTCCCCAGGTCATAAATGCAAGGAGCCCAAATTTTTTCAAATAGATGCCACTGACTACAGCTCAATAGAGGAAGATCCACCACTTGAGGAACACGAGGCGCTAGAAGAAGACAACCAAAAGGACAATGTCTCTGACGAACCAGTTATTTCGTTGCATGCGTTGGCAGGGATTTCTTCCCCTCAAACTCTCAAAATCAGAGGTTTTCTTAAACATCGCCCAGTAGTAGTCTTGATTGATAGTGGAAGTACACATAATTTCATCCATCAAAAAGTCGCAGAAGCAGTGCATTGTTTTGTACGAGCAGTTTCTAACTTCCAAGTCCAAGTTGCGGATGGGGGCATAATGAAATGTGAAGGCCGCTGTGAAAATGTCAAACTTCAAATGGGGGATTATCAGTTGAAAACCCACATGTTTGCCATACACATGGGGGGTTGCGACATTGTCCTCGGCGCTGAATGGCTCCGCACTCTTGGGCCATTCACAATGGATTTCTAGGAGTTATATATGAGTTTTAAGCAGAACAACTCCACACATACCCTCCGTGGACTCCAGGCAGGAGCCCCCTCTATCATCAGCTCGCATAGGATGGAAAAATTGTTAAAAAAGGGCCATCATAGAGTGGTAGCTCAATTTAATGCCATCCAGGTAGTCGAAACCAAGTCTCTGCCAATTCATCCTTAGATGCAACAGATTTTAAATAACCATCTGTCGGTCTTTGACAAGCCTCATGAGCTTCCACCCTCGCGAGGGGAACATGATCATAGCATCACCTTGGTTCCAGGGGCCCAACCCCCAAATATGCGGCCATATAGATATCCGTTCACCCAAAAGAATGAAATAGAAAAAATAATCAAGGAACTTTTGGAAGCAGGTGTCATTCGTCCCAGCATTAGTCCTTATTCATCCCCAGTGGTCATGGTGCTCAAGAAAGATGGGGAGTGGCGGATGTGTCCCGACTTCAAGGCCCTCAATAAGTTGACAGTCAAAGATAAATTTCCCATCCCGGTGGTTGACGATTTGCTGGACGAACTCAATGGGGCTCAATTCTTCACTAAGTTGGATCTTCGCTCAGGCTACCACCAAATTCGCATGAAGGAAGTCGACATTCCCAAGACTGCTTTCAGAACTCATGAAGGCCATTATGAGTTCCTGGTCATGCCATTTGGTCTTTGTAATGCCCCCTCTACTTTTCAAAGCCTTATGAATCACATTCTCAAACCATATCTCAGGAAATTTGTCCTTGTCTTCTTCGATGACATCCTCATCTATAGTGGCACTTGGGCTGCACATCTTCAGCATGTAGATCTACTCTTGCAACTGCTCCGCAAGCATAAATTATTTGTCAAGATGTCCAAGTGTTCGTTTGGCATGGAAGAAGTTGAGTATTTGGGCCACATTGTGGGGCGTGAAGGTGTCAAGGTGGACCCCAAAAAGATCCAGGCAATGCAAGAATGGCCTCAACCTAAGACCTTGAAGAGCTTGAGAGGATTTTTGGGTCTCACAGGCTATTATCGTAAATTTGTCCGCAACTATGGCTGCATAGCGAAGCCCCTTACTCAACTCCTAAAGAAAAATTCCTTCTTCTGGAACGAGGAAGCACAACAGGCATTTACCGCTCTCAAAAACGCCATGTGTTCCACTCCAGTCTTAGCACTACCTGACTTCACCAAATCCTTTGTCATTGAATGTGATGCTTCGGGGACAGGTATTGGGGCGGTCTTAATGCAGGAAGGGCGACCTTTGGCCTTCACAAGCCAACAACTAAGTGGGAGGAATCTGGGCCAATCTACCTACGAAAAAGAAATGATGGCCATCTTACATGCAGTCGAGACCTTGCGACCTTACTTATTGGGGCGACGTTTTCAAATCCGCACAGATCATCACAGTCTTAAATATTTTTTGGAGCAACGCCTATCCTCCCCACAACAAAATAAATGGCTCGCCAAAATGCTGGGATATGATTATGAGATCATTTACAAGAAAGGGAAAGACAATAGTGTAGCAGATGCATTATCTCGCCAATTTGAGGAAGAAAGTACTCTACTAGCAATTTCCCTCCCCATTCCAGAGTGGATTGAAGAGGCTCACAAGGAATGGTTTTCACACCCCGGGCTATCCCAACTCATTTCTCAATTGCAGGTAGATCCAAATTCCACCAAGGGCTACTCGTGGCAGGATGATATCCTTCGCTACAGGGACAGAGTCGTAATAGCACCAACATCCACCCTCAAAAAGCGCATTTTGGCAGAATTGCACTCATCTCCCATTGCAGGACATTCAAGCTTTCAGAAGACGTATGCTCGCACCAGAAAATCATTTTTTTGGACCGGCATGAAAAAGGACATCCTTACTTTCGTAGCAGAATGCGATGTCTGTCAACGCCACAAAGGGGAAACCGTCAACACACCAGGCACATTACAACCATTGCCCATTCCGACATCAATTTGAACGGAGGTTTCTATGGATTTCATTACAGGTCTTCCAAAGTCCGGGAACAAGTCAGTGATCATGGTGGTTGTGGACCGACTGTTGAAGTATGCTCATTTCTGCGCCCTACCCCATCCGTTTACACCAACTTTGGTCGCTCAATCTTTCATGGATCAGATTTTCAAATTGCATGGCATGCCCACTTCTATTGTGTCCGATCGCGACCCGATCTTCACCAGTAATTTTTGGCAGGAACTTTTCAGGATACAAGGCACTCAACTAAAACTCAGTACTTCCTATCATCCGCAAACGGATGGTCAAACTGAAGCCGTCAACAAATGTCTAGAAACCTACCTTAGGTGTTTCACTTCAGAAAAGCAACACCTTTGGGTACAGTGGTTACCTCTGGCTAAATGGTGGTATAACACCAACTATCATGCCACCACCAAAATGACTCCCTATGAAGCAGTATATGGTCAACTTCCGTCTTCCCCTACTTCTTATCTCAAGGGGTGCTCCAAAGTACAAGCAGTGGATCAACTCCTACAACACCGCGCAACCATGCTCGCCCATCTTAGAGAGAATCTTCATCAAGCTCAGAACCGCATGAAGCAACAAGTCGACCAGCATCGCTCAGAGCGCCAATTTCAAGAAGGGGATTAGGTCTTTTTGAGGCTGCAACCATATAAGCAAACATCACTCAAAGACAAGGGTTGTCAAAAGCTCTCTCCAAAATTCTACGAACCATACCAAGTACTTCAGCGCATTGGAGAAGTGGCTTACAAGTTGGCTTTGCCACCTACTGCAAAAATCCATCCAGTTTTCCATGTATCGTGCCTCAAGAAAGTGATTGGGAACAATTGCCGAGTTCAAACCAGTCTACCTAAATTGGACGAAGAAGGGTCAATCTGGCTTCAACCCGAACAGGTTCTAGACACACGAGACAAGCACCTGCACGGCCGCATGATTAAGGAAGTCCATGTCAAATGGAAAGACACCTCTCCGGAAGATGCAACTTGGGAACCAGCCACTATTCTTCAGCAGTTTCCGCAGCTTCAGCCTTGAGGACAAGGCTAGTCTTAAGGGGGAGGGCATGTTAGGGTCCCACCCTAACCCCCTTATTTATGTCATGGGATCACGTCATAGTCAAGAGTCAATAAAGCCCATATTAATATTTGTAAGTGGTTAACCCGCAATTAATGACAGGACCACAGTTAGTTGCAAATGGGCAGTAGTATTAGATAGATGGTATTAATAAAACCCACGGTATTGGCCCGTGGTATTGCATGTATGAGTCATATATAAAGGATAGAGACTCCCTGCGAGGAGCATCGTGTCTTATTTTGTATTCGAGCTCTGCTCTATTGGAGGTTGCCCCCTCGAAGAGGCAAGTGAACATTACTCTCTGAATAATAAAATAATTGCTATTATGTGTTCTGGGTATCTTTTCTTCACATATTTTGTATTTGGGTATCATTTTGCAGGTTAAGAGCATAACACAATTATGCAATAACTGATCATTAACCATCAAAATCAAGAAGAAAGGATGAGTATCTTCATTCATCATGTAGTAGTTTAGATCCTTTAACTTTATTTCTTCATCTTATCTCATTGTGATATACCTTTGGCATTTAGAGACGTCGCTCTTTGAGATGGAATCTTTAGAAGCTTCAAGACTGGGACAGAGATTTTTGCATTGTTTATCCATGTGACCCAATCGATCTGTAATCCCAACTGACCGAAAGGTTGAGCGCTGAAGTTTCCAGGCAGCAAAGGGTCAAAAAGAAGAGCAGCACAGTCCCCAAAAAAGATGATGTAGAGACTGCGTGCGGTTGACACAGTTCTACGAAGAGGCTGATGCAGAAGGGACACAAAGGCTCACTTCCAACAGAACAATGCCAGAACTTCCAGTGACAGCGTGAGATCATCTCACTATTTCTTTTTGTCCAGTTTCTCTCTGTATCGGATAGCCAATTTGGCATCCTACGATTTGTACTCCTATTTACTACTGCATGATAATTAAAACCCTCGATTGCTGCACCGGTTTTCTCGCATTAGGTTTTTCCAGGGACATTTGTCCAATAATAACTGTGTAGATGTGTATGATGTTTATTTCTCTCATGTGTTGTATTTAGTTTCTACAATTTTTATTTGTGTAGATTGCAGTGTATTTAATTCGATATTTGTCGTAGCACACAGCAAGTAAATTGTTTAATCGAATTAACAATTAGAAGAATTAACATCAGTTGTTGCAGTAGGAATCGGGTAACCAATTTTTCACATGGTATGAGAGCACAGATTGTGAGCAAAAGAGCTCAAAAGCAGAAAGGAAGAGGAGTTCAAAATCACTAGAGAGGCATCGATTTGAAACACCAAAGGCAGCACAGTTCTTGAGCCAAGGGGTCGAATTTTTGAGGAGGATTCATTTTCTCTTAGTGAGTCAACAGAGAAATTCGATCTACAAATCGAAGCTATCCAGAGGCAGAAAGGAGCAGCGTATTTTTCTTGTAGAGCAGATCTTCAGTTAGGACGAAGATATTTTGTAGCAGTTGCTGGCAGAATAACATCAATAGGAGAGAGAGACACATGAGGGAATTTCTTCCTCAGAGAATTCTTAGCCAAGGAATTTGAATTCTCATTCGCTGAGAAGCAGCAAGGAGCAGCAGATCTACTAACTCCAGCAAGGAATGCATAGGCTAGCCTATCAGCAGCACAGAGGAGAGAGGAGGTCATTTCACTTTTTTGATTGGCAGAGATGGCCAGCAGTGGGTTGAGAGATCAAGATTGGTTGGATGGTGCATCCAACTATGTGATCTGAAAGGCGAGGATGTCATGCCTTCTGGATGAACATTTTCTCAAGATCTACGTCGACATTGTGGTAGGTGAGACCGCAGATCCAGATCCGCTCAAAAATTACAAGGGAGAGATGGCGAATGCTAAGCGAATGATCCTCAACGGAGTGAAGGATCATGTACTATGTCACATCTCAGGCAAAGGGGCAGCCAGGGAGATGTGGAATGCCTTGTCCACACTATATCAAGAACCTTCAGAGCAACGGATGATGTACTTGGAGTAGAAGATGAGATCCACGCAGATGCAGAAGGGGGAACGCATTGATCCGTTCCTTACAAAGCTTCACGAGACCCCTGACAAGTTGGCAGTTGTAACTTGTGGGGTCAACACCTCAGCGTAACGAGATGGTGAGGCTGGCTCTAAATTTAGTCTTAGAAGAATGGCAAGTGTTTGTCCAGAGCGCCTTGGGCAGAGAAAGCATTTCGGATTGGGAAGGGATGTGGGCCGCTCTTCAGCACAACAAGATGAGGAGAGACTTAGTCAAGTGCAAACTTGACAGTAGCAGCAGTAGCAAACGGGACGAAGCCCAAGGAGGAGGATGAAAATGCAGTCCTCGCATCTAAGGGGTAACAAAAGCAACAGAAAACGACAAAAAGATGTTTCAAAGATCAAGTGATTCCGATGTGGCGAACTTAGTCACTACGCTACACAGTGTCCTCTCAAGAAGAAGGGCAAGGACGAGAAGCATGATCTGAAGGTTGCATTCGCACAGATCGAGGAGTTTGCCACGATCGCCCAGAGGTGGAGTGGGGTGATATAGAACTATAGCTCGAAAGAACTGCAGATGGGTAGGAACATTGAGTCCACCTCTTGGATCAATACCTTGCTATGGCAGCCCAAACCAGACGTAGCAGCATGGACCAATGTCAGTTGATGCAGAGGAGTGTCCGAGACAGTTGCAATGGCTAGGAGTGTCAGAGACTAAGTAGTGCAGCGCTAGAGTTAGCAGCAGTGCAGTTGGCACAAAGCAGAGTCAGCAGTAGCGCATAGGCTTTAGAGGGTCAGCAAAGAGACTAGCAACAGATGCATCATGCTGAACACCAGTTCAGTGATTTTGGATGCTTTTCCATTGCTGATGCAGTAGCAGCAACAATTGGAGAAGATTACAGTGCATATGGGATATTGGATTCCATGGTTGAGAACGCTATGGAAATCATTTCACAAGAGTCTCCACAACTTTTGTTTGTTGATGATCATTTTGTTGATTTAGTCAAGAAAATCATTGTTGATAGGTGGAACAATTTCAACACTCCATCGCACACTCTAGCACATGCCTTGAACCCCAAATTTTATGATGAGGAGCTTATTGCTCAAAGCAATGGGAAGAGGAAGGCACCCCATAAAGATAGAGAGGTGGCTAATGGGGTGAAAAAATCCCTTATGAGAATGTTTCCACCTCATCTACACAAGGAGGGGCACCCTACAAGCCTATCACTAGCCCAATGTAGGTTTCAACCAGTGTTGTTAAAAGCGCGATTAAATCGCGATTTAATGAAAAAATCGCGATTTTTTCAGCTTGCCGATCAAATCGCGATTTTTATACGAAAAAATCGCCTACTTTTTTTTTGCCGATTTTTACTGAAAAATCGCGCTTTTTTCAAAAAATCACGATTTTTTCGAAAAAAAACGCGATTTTTAACGAAAAAATCGTGGGGGCTCACGACAGCATAGTTTTATAACTTTTTTTGGGTTTTTTCATGCAATGTTTTTTGAAAGAAACAAATAATTTTTGAGTGGGGTAGCTTAATAATCAAGTCTAGGCCCTAGTATGGATATGCTATTCATGGTAATGTTAAATTCTTGAAGTAAAAGTGACATTCTCCTTAATCTTCATTTTCATCCTTTTACTTAAATTTTTAACATTACCATGAAATGACTCAGGATGTTTGAGAGTGGTTCCAGCCTCATTGGATTTCATATGGAGAAAGTAGAATTTTAGATTTCATTTAAAATCCAGCAGACTTATCAGTTTTTCAGGATTTCAGGATTGAGAGATTGTAATGTTTCCAGGTGACACCACCTGCCCGGGCTACCCCTGCCACCAGTAGAGGACGTGGTCTACCTCCTATAGCTCCTACTTCTAGTTCTTCAACGTCTAGATCACATCAGACTCCACTGCCATTTCCACCTGCACGGGCACCAGCATCTACATCTAGAGGGAAAGGGAAAGCTGTGGCATTTTCTCGCAAAAGGGGCAGAGGAAATCAATAGGATTAGACTTTCATTTTATTGTATATTACATTATGACATGATGAGATACATTATCATATTTTTTGTTGATATTTTGAGGCTGAGTTGGGACTTACTATTCAGGACATGATTCAATGTTATATGTGATTTTAGCGCTAGAAATGATATTAAACATCTTATATATTAGTTTTTTTATCATATTTATGTGTCAATGTATTTATTTTATGTTGTAGATGGTTTAGATATTAAAAAAATTGAAAAAAATGAATATTTTTGTACCAAACGATTTTTTCCCGCTTTTTCCGATTTTTTCCCGATTTTTCCGATTTTTTCCGATTCGTTCCCCGCGCCGATTTAATCCCGATCGCGCTTTTAACAACATTGGTTTCAACCCTGTACAGAAATTACATGCATAAGAATTCTAAAAGACAGAAAATAAACAATAGCGAAAGCATAAAACATAAAATAGATATACACAGAGATTTCCCCTGTATCCCAAAACCATGACTACTAGATTGATTTTTCATTATATTCCCTTCAATGTTTCAATACACATATATATATAGATATATATATATACATGTCGAAGCATTCATAAACCCCAATCCATTAAACCTGGATTAGAACATAACCATAGTTCCCTTGACCAAATCTACAAGATACCATCGGCAAAAAACCATCATACCCAAAACCATGTGCAAAACCCATGCACAAAACCATAAGTAGGTATGCCCACCTAATATAGGGTACAAAAAAAAAATCCAAGGGTGTTGCCCCGAAACCCATAGAGGCCTCAAACCCCCCGACAGGGCTAGTCGTGGATAGAATATAACACACACCCAAAAACCAAGTGACAATAATGAGGAAGTAACCCACTATCACCATAGCTACTACCCCTGCTCTTTATGGACTTTCACCAATAGGAGAACTTCGAGTATAAGGTGACTTATTAGAGGGATTTTATGTATAAAGGAATAAGATGACCAATAGGCTTCTAAGGGAAATACATAGCTTAAGTACAAGGCTCCAATCAATGAATGAAGGCAATTCAGTTTCCTTAGAGGTCCCTAATTTGTGGAACACAAGACCTGGGGCTTAATTAATACGTTGAGAGTTGGGATGGAAAAAGGTCAAGGTGAAGAGAAAGGGTGAGGCAAATAAACCCCTCAATAAGCCCCCAAGTTGAGGCTAAACCAAAACCAGGGCTTTCCCCTTAGGCAAACAACTAAGGAAAGGAAAATTATGGATGAAATTGGAATGAATGCCTACAAAAACATAATGATTTTGAGGCAACCACTCCACCCTTGATATTTAGTCTTTCTAAAAGTCAAAATCTTCCTTCCTAGCCAATTCGCACTAGGCCCTAGGTGGTTGCTTGGCCTTACAATGTCTAAATCGAGTAAGAGAAAGAAAAGATAATATTTTATGGATAAAATTTGATTTGATCACCAACGAAGGAATTGTTAAAGAATGTAACTAGTGTCGGTCTTCATAATTGGTCAAAAGAAAGAAAAGGAACCTTTATTGCAAAATAAATTGATTTATTAAACCATGGGTTTCATGCTTGGGTCAATGGTCGCTAGGTCAAACGCCTCCATTGAAGGCTTCTAGGGTTAAGTCATAAGTCCTTGTCCATGTCATAAAATTGTAAGACCCTTCTTGGGCTTTGTAAAATTGTAAAAGAATCAAATTTTGCAAGACTATCCTCCTCCAACAACTCGGCCTACTCTCCTCGTCAAGTCGCCCTCAAGTGGAGCTTCAAACAACCATTAATAGCTTAGCATTTGACCTTTTGGAGAGAATATCAATGAAGTCGAGATCTGAAATTGTTAAAGAAAAAAAAAGGAGTGAATTGCATATCTTGAAGGGCTTTTCATTATAAAGGAAGATCAAACATGGAAGTAGGGAGGGCCGAGAATTTCTTAAGTAAAAACCACGAATTTGCAGGGCCGAAAATGTCTGTGATAAATACACAAAGTTTCAAAACAAGGAACCACGAAGTTGTAGGACATGTAATCACAAAGGTTGCAGGACATACCCAGATCTTTGTTGAAGAACAGAGTTGGGACTTGAGAGGTTGACTTGGTGTAGAGTAGAAGACCATTTGTTTTTGGGTTGGTTGTCTTTATTTGATCTAAATCTACTAGTGGAAAAGTTTGACTGGGTTTTCCCCTTTATAGGGGTTTTGCCCTGGTTGAGTGCTTACATTTGTGTTGTGTTGTGATCTTTATTGTTTGGCATTTGTCTTGATGATAAGAACCTAATAATTTGCAAAAAAGAATTAATCAACATCACAAGAAAGTGTCAAAAGAAGACAAATCAAATTAAAATTATCTTACCAAAGTTGCCCAAGATTTCTCAAAGGAAGGCCAGTTCCTAGTCCCAGGATCGACAGAGTCTATGGGTTCTTAAATTTGGCTAAAACTTGTAAAGGATCAAGGATATTTTGATGCCCTAGCATCAAAACCCTAATTATTATGTGTGCGATGGATTGAAAGTCACTTGCCAGAGCTAATGTAAGATCACCAAGGGGATTGCCATTCACATATCATACAATGAGTAAGGTATGTAAGAATATGACCTAACTTCAATAAAATTGAAATTCAATAAGGCACAAAATTTAAACTAGATCACCAATTTATTTCACACATTAGACATGAAATCAGAATTTTTCAATAAAAGTGCACTTACAACATCATATGCATGAACAATCCAAACATCAATCCAAGATAACTTCTCCAACGACAAGACAATAGCTCCAATACATGATTTGCACCATACATCACATCTCTCCAATAGGAAAAGAGGCCAAAATTCTCAAGAAGAGAGGTTGAGTTCACAAGTGATGATGATGAAAAGTAATATGTCCTCTCTATTTATATGAGGAATGGTTCCTAATTAGCCTAAAAGCCCCTAGGAAAACAAGCAAAATCATAATGACACCTTGGGTTAGAAGCCTACCCACTAACTTAGACAAAAATCAAATGATTAGCCCAGACATGTGAGTCATAATTCATAAAAAGGTTAACGTCATCCATGCATAGAGCTTCATGTGGCGTGCATTGAGGCTTTAAGGTGCTATGAATGATGTAGAAACCTCCTAAAATCATGATGTGAGGGTTCGCCCTCAAATCTTTGTCAAAATCCCAATGTGGATCCAAAAATCCAGTTTGGGGCACCAAAGCTGGTCTCGTGGGTCTCCAACTACTCAACATGCCCATCTTTGCCCCAATGTTGAGGGATTTCCAAGTGCTACTAGCCCTCCCAAGTTGTTGAACGTGAGACCATCCTCATTTAGGCCCTAGATCAATTGCCAACTCTTAGAGAGTGCTAATGTCAATGTAGGGCATGCTGGTCCAATGCATCATCCTGAAGAGTCATCAAATGTAATGCAAAGTGGCAGAACATCCTAGGTGAAGAAGATGTTTGGGGGTAGGTGCGATGTGTTGCTACTACTCAAACACTCAAGGCTCTCAACGCTTCACCTGTGGGTGCCAATATACTTATCAAATGACTTGGGTACCTAAGGGTAGGGTGCCCAAAGCCTAGGTTGTGAAACCACCTGACAATTACAACATAAAATCTAATGAAAGAAACTAGCCATCAAGCACAATAATCATTTTTGCTTCTAACTAAATCAATCTTGAATGCAAAGGGTTATTCAACACTTCAAATGAGACTTCCCTTCCAAAATTGGGGCTTTGAACTCGCGATGGTGTTTTCTCTCTAGGTGGGAGTGGCTAAAGGACAACCCTATTATTTGTTTCTAACCTCCAAGGGAAAGTAACATTACCTCAGTCGACCCTTCAATCGATAGGTTATAGTGAATAATTATGGTATGGGGGGAGAAGACTTCATGGCCAAGTGCCATGGTCAAAGGACCAACATGATGGGGATCCACATCTTGAGTGTATAGATGCAAGGAGGGAGAAATCCCGGATGCATGAGTTGCCAACTCGGCCTTTGCGTTTCCACCCCTCCTATGCGCCTTTTACTTTTTCTTGATTTTTCTTTGTATTACTGCTCATAGCTCAAAGGGTTAGAGCTTGCATTGTATGATGTATAACAATTGTATTACCCTTTAATGATGAGGCGGCTCATTTCCCATCAAGGTTGGGACATGCAAGGGTTCCTTTTATGACATATGGGAGCAACAAGTGCTCAAGAACCAGGGGATGGCCATAATGAGTGAGGTAGAACTCAGGTAAGGTTTTTGTCCACGTGTTAAAGTGTATCTCTTGGCCATCTTTTGCATTTTGATATTCTCTTATTTTATTTTGTGGCCATAATATGCTTTGTCCTTTTCTTTTAGATACATCAACCTCCCAGGGCAAAGTTTCGGCCCTACCCAGGTATGTGGATGTATGGGTGCCAAATCCCAGAGAACCAATGGTCAATTGAACCCAAACCAATGTTACTTGGGAGCGGGAGCGAAAGCGGGGAGCGGGAGTGCAAACGGGAGCGGGAGCGACATTTTCAGAAGCTCCCGATTTGGGAGCGAATCCCGGAGCGATTTTTTAAAAATATATATATATATATATATATATATATATATATATATATTTTATATTTTTAAATTTTTGATACATATATGTCAACAAAAAACATGTAGAATGATGAATTAGATATAAAAAAACATAAAAAAACATAGGTTGATCATTGAACCATATCACATCGATCATCTAGAAGTTATAATCTTCATCAACCATGTCCACAAGTTAGTAACATACATATTACAACTTAAACATATTGAGTCTCGTGAATCATGATTCATCGAATTCAATCTTAAAGTTTCAACTTCAAGCTTTCAAAATTGAAAATTCAATATATAGCATTTATCATCATTGATCACCAAAGTGTACTTGTAAGCTAAGTTTAACCATTACAAGAAATAATATCTTAGATATTTCTAAGTTCTAACTTCTAACTGTTAACATGAAATGAAATGTTATAAAATGAAACATGAATAATGAAATGAAATGAAACAACTTTAGTCTTTCACGAAGCATCATATTCATAATTCACAATCATTACCAATGAGTTATAATTGCCAACTTCAAACTTCAAATTTTCATTGTCACAGTCATATATTGTTTACAAGAAATATCATTATGATATGAAAGAGTCCAGAGTCAAGAGTCAAGGACTCAAGACTCAACAATTATGAAAACTAATAGAAACTAGAAAAGACAAATAAACTGTAAATCTACATGTGGCCCTTGCCACGAGAGTCTCCAGGAGTATAAGCAGGTCGTGGTGGTCTTCTAGGCGTCTCCCGCACAAACCGACGACCAGAACTAGAAGGCACATGCCCTCCACATGAGGGTGTAGATGGAGGTGGCGACAGCGAAGGAACAAGACACGGAACTCGGGCACTGCTACTGCATGGTGGAGGTGGCATGGCTGCTGCAGTTGCTTCATCTTCATCCCTTATAAGTTCCTCTTCCAGTTCTTCAAGATGTATGTTACACAGTAATTTGTCACCATTTGTCACCGTCCCTGTTACCCCTCTCCTGCACTTTGGAGGACTCATTCTGGGACCTGTGAGAAGTGACATAACTTGAAAACACTTGCATTATGTTCCCCTAAGTATGGACTTCATATGCCCTGAAGACATCTCCTGCAGAATATCCTTAAAAAGTTCCCTTTTTCCATTAGCGCGGGTCCACAGTGTATTACTCGCGCCAATGGGGGAAATCCTCCAAAGAGGGCGCACCAGTTGGCGCTCTGTCTCAGATCTATACCCGCGCCAACCGAGTTTGGGAAAGCTTTTTAACAAACGCACGCGCGAAAGTTTTTTCCTTTCGACTCATGAAGCTTTTTAAGGATAATGCCAATCCCATGGATGTCGTGATTCATCGTATCTCCCTTTCCTCTATCCATAATAGCTTTTTGAGGATAAACCCAATCCCATAGATGGTGTGATTGATCTTATCTCCTTTTCCTCCATCTATAAAAGCTTGTTCTGTTGCATTTGACAAGCTAGTTCGAACATAGGGAGAATTATACTTTCAGAAGTCTAAGAGATTGTTGTGAGAGTCTTCTTTGCATTCATAATCGAAGAGAGAGAGGCTTGTTCCCAATCCCGACAAGCTTTGCAAGGCATATGTAGCTGATCACCCAGCCAAAGGAGGATTTGACGTCAGAACTATGGTTGTATTCTTCTTTGTTGTTTATCAATAATAGATGACTATCATTATGGTTCCACTCTTGTTGTTCATTGTAATGATGTTTGAGTTATATCTTTTATGACCGATATATAATTGCATCTATTGGATTTTATGCTTGTATTTGTGTCGTTCTTTGCATGTGCAGGTGTCCATTCACGGAGATCATGAGGATCCTGACCGACCGGAGCAAAGGAACGGGAGTGTCAACTCTTCTACAACACTAGCGTTGGAATCCAAGTAGGCTCTCATCATTTACCTTTAATTTGTAATTAGGAACCTGCGTGTTAGCATTGTTTGATTGTTGCTAGACCCATTCTGGGCTAGTGGGGATCGCCTCTGTCCGCAGAGGGGATTTACCTCTCCAACAATGTATAGTGCCATCCTCCAAATTGTCTTCCTCTGGGTGTTTTTCCCAAATTTTATATGTGGGATCCTCATAAGCCCGATCACAGTAATGACTCAACAACCTCAAGTTGTAGTGCACATAAACCAAGCTTTCTGCCCGATTTTCATTGAGTCTGTTTCTTTTCACATTATGTATGAAGCTGTAGGTGCTCCAACACCTCTCTGCAGAAGAAGTATTTACAACCTGTGATAGAACTTTTTTTTGCCAATTTTGGAAAAAGTCCCTGGCCGCCATATGTTTCCCACCATGTGAGAGAATCAAATCTGTCTCTCTCTTCCATTGCATGGAAGTTACCAAACAAACCAGTGCCACTGAAGTATTTGCCTATTTCAAGGCGCACAGCTGCACATTCCTCCCTATCAGGTATCAACTTTTCCAATGCTTGCAAATATCCTCTAGTTACCTCTGCATCTAAATGGGGTTTGGTCCTAATCCCACCCCCTGGTGTAGGTTGGCCCAACCAATATATAGAGTAGTATTTTGGCATAAGGATATACGCCAAGCAATGTAGTGGAAGATTAAGTTTATTTCACCGTACACACACAAAATCGTGAATCAGTTTGTACAAGTCAGGATCTCTGTTATGAACAGTGTCTTTTATTTTCCCCAACATGGTATCCATCTGCTCATACACCTCGCCAATCATTGGTTTATCTGTATCTGCAAACCGAATCATGTGATAAATAGGCTTGGTGAGATCCAATACTTGCCTCACACTTGACCAAAACTAACCATCAAGAGCGGCCTCTTCCACCAGTTCAAAACCTCGCCTATCAGCTGTATTTGTAGCCCTTTCCTTTAATACCTGCCAATGTGGACTTGATACCATGCTAGCCAATGACTCTCTTACCTTCAAAAGGCGCCAGAAGGTGAGGTAATAGCTACCAAATATGGTCTTCGCAATCTTCAACAACTCCAATCTTGAGTGACTACAGAAAAGGCCATGGGTATTGCTATGATTTGTAATAGATTTTATCATTTGTTTGCCTTTGTTGTACAAATCACCAATCCATTTGTATTGTGCATTTTTGTTCTTGACAACATCATGCATCAGAAGGTTCAATGTGTGAACCAAACATCCAGACCAAAATATGTTGGGGTATTTATCCTCAATAATTGCTCCCGCTGCCTTACAATTAGGAGCATTATCAGTGATGACTTGGATGACATTGTATGGCCCAATACGCTCAATTGTTTCAAGTAATGCTTCTGCAATGTTGATGGCGGTCTTGAACTTGTCTGAGTAATCATATGCAGTTAGAAAGATGGCACCACTAACAGACACAGCGAGAACACTTATCAATGGCTTGCCTTTTACATTTGTCCATCCATTAGATACAATGGGCACCCCATGGTTAGTCCAAGAACTTGTCATTCTATTCAAAGAATGTGATATTTTTGCTTTTTCATGATCAAGTCCAACAGTTCTTGCCTTGTCATACCCAGGGCTCTTGTATCCTTTAGGGGCATGCAGAAACCATTTCGTGCCAATAAGGTGAGCGAAGAACACTGAATGGTATCCCACATGCATAGAGAAACTTGTAAACCTTTGAATCCACATCATTCCTACACCCCTCGTCAAGGAAATCTGATATGGTTCTACGCCTTAAAGTTGGTGACCATGTGCCTCCATATCCACTGCCTTGGGAGGATGTTGAAGGAGTTATTTGTGCTTGTGATTGTGAGCTTGGTTCAAAGAAACCCCTTGATTTTTTAGATTTGTATTGGGCTTCCTCCTCTTCCCTTATGTATTTGGCTCTATCTGCTGTTGACACAGCTGCACAAGTTTTGATTCCTATTTGTTTATCTCCATCCCATGGCCTTTTCCCGCAAAGGTGTTTTCTGGCACGGATGTATGAACCTGTGTAATTATTGTTGCAATGGGGGCAATGAAATTTAGTGGTTCCACCCCCTTTCCCTGCTTCAAGCCTGTTAACATATTTCCACAATGGGGTTTGGTCTTGTTTAGTTTTTTGAGTGTCATGTTCACCCTCCTCCAGCGCCTCCTCACCAGGGCTCTCATCAAATCCACTTTCTCCAGCTTCTTCATCCCCCTCTTCATTTTGGCCCCTCCGTTTCCAACTCTCTAGCACCATAATAACCAGAAAAGGGGCCAAGAAGAGGAAAATGCCAAGAAATATAGCCAGGTCCATGATGTTTGATATTTGTAGGCTTTTGAATCTGCAAAATTTAATGGGAATGGGAATGGGAATATGAATGAGAAAATTAATTTAATTTATTTAGATTAATTAATTTAATTTATTAACTTTATTTAGATTCATGATTTTTTTACTAAATAAACTAAACTAAACTAAATTAAACTAACTAACTATACTAAATTACTACCTAACTAAGGTTTAAAATACTAAATTACTAAGTTACTAACATAACTAACCTCTTTGCAGGCTTGCTCCTTGCTGCTTAGCGCTTGCTCCTCGCTTCTCCTCACTCCTTTGCTCTTGCTCTCCAGCTTCTCCTCAACTCATTCAAGGGACAATGAATTTTTTTTTGCCCCCAAGTCATTTTAAAACATAATTTTTTTAAATGAATTTTCTTTTCGCGTGAATCGCTCCCGGAGCGAAAATTAAACGCTCGGGAGCGATCGCTCCCGAGCTGTAATTTTCACTCCGGGAGCGACGCTCCCGATCTCGCTCCTGATTTTGGCAAGGAGCGTAGATTTTTTATCAGAAGCGCACTCCCGCCCGGAGCGTCGATTGGGAGCGGGTTCGAAGGGGGGGGAGCGCTCCCCCGCAACTCTGACCCAAACAATGAAGGTGGAATATGGGCTTATAATGTAAGATGGAAAGTGGTAAGTATGGAATAGGAATAGATGGAACACGCTATCTCAATCAAGGCTTCCCGAGTAGTGCCCCTCCTATACCTATTGGACCATTAGGGGAGGTCCCACTGGAATAGGATCGAAGATTAACCCCCCATTTAAGTTGAGGGAACAAGATCACGGTCAAAACCCCTCCTCCTTCCAAGTAACCCCATAATCCATATCAAAAGCCCAAAAACGAACAAGCATAAGCACCTGATTGCAAAATGAATAAAGTACATTTTCATTGGAAGCCCACCTTCATCCATGTGCTCTTGTTAGATGCGTGAGAAAGTATATGGTTGATGCAAATGGCAGAGATAAAATAGCACGTCATCGGCTAGTGGTGGTTGTCACGGGCTGCATGGCTGGCTGATTTGATGTGAGAAATGCGAGAAAAAATTTCTACTATGGGATCAGCCACTTCAGTGGGTAACAAGGCACATCCTTACATAGCTCCAATGCTAAAGGAAAGCAATGGAATGGTCCATAGCAGATCTACAAAAGAACCAAGGTTCTCCAAAATATGCCTTCACCAAAAGCTAGCTTCTCACCATTAAAATTTCAAGCAATGGTACATGAAAGCTCCAAGAGAAAAAATTCCCTTCACTCAAAAAAAATTACATTTATAGCCTCCAAGGCTAATAGTCCTTTCTCGATGCTAATGCCAAGTGGCATTTTCAAATTTGAACCAAGTACTACTTACCTTCCTTACTTGACTTGTCAACTCCTATTCTTTTGTTACTTTCAAAACTTTATGTTTCAAGATGGGCACAATCTAAAACTTTGGTTTATATGCCACCATTTAAAAATTTGGACCTCATGTGCACACATATAAACCTTGCATTAGGCAAACCACTTGGGAAATTTGCATTATTCTTTAGTGCTTCGTCTTATGTGCTATGTTGCACCCCTTTTAAATTATAGTGCAATAAACCCTATGTTGCACACTGTTGAAAATGTAGCTACGTCAATCTTCATAATATGATAAAAAGTAATTTTTATCATTAATTATATTCAATATTATTATTATTTTTCTAGACAAAGCATGTTCTTCATGCTTATAGGATCAATTGAGTCAAAGAGATTTATTATGAGTCAAAAAAATGTAATTGAGTCGAGTCCCATTTGGACTTCTTGTAAGAAAGACGAAATTTATTTGTCGAGTTAAAAAGTCAAAATGTCAACCTCAAGACGAAGTCAACCATTCTTGGACAACTCGACCTTCAGGGCAATTATTCAACCCTCCTAGACATGTATAAATACAAGTCACTCAGCCTCATTCATCCATCAATCAACACATCAAATTTTTTGCAAGAAAAATTAGTTAAAGTCAATGGAGAGAGAAACCGAGTTGTTTCTACCCTAATTATCTTCACACATGTGAAGTTCCTATGGTTTTTCGGACGTTGTTACAAGGCTGAAATTCGGTCATTCATTGCAAGTCCAAAAATTCAGAGATTTGACCATAATTTCAAATATTTGACTAGCGTTGACTTTGTTGACTTTGACTGTGTGGGAGGAGACTTGGAGGAGGGCTGACTTGGGAACTTTGTGACAGTTTTGGTCTTGGGTCTTGGATATCTCACTTCAATTTGGTTCTATAAGAAGAGGATTTTTGGGTTTTCCCCCTTGTGGGGTCTAATCAATTATGTTCTTTGTCTCTTTGTGATATTTATGGTTTGGTAATTGCTCGATGAAGAGAATATAAATTTAATAAGAACCCAACAAACATTCACAACTAATTATTAAGTAAGAGAAATCAATCATTCTCTACTAGCATCTTGGTTTCTCAACATGGTATCAGAGCTTAGGTGAAAGGGAGGCAGTTTGAAGATCACAAATTGTTCGCAACTTTAAGGCTCTTTTATAGCAAATATCTCTCCCTCTCACAAAGAAAAAGAAGGTGGTTTTTAATTGAAGACATCATTATAGCAGCCACCATTCACGAACATTTTTGAAGATTGTTGGAAGCATCATCAGTGCCTTTGAAGACAACCTCTTCTTCTTTGACAACTAGGTACTCTACCATTCTTCATGTCTAGTCCTCTTAGCCAAAACGACATTTATTTGAAAGGAAAGCAACAAGCTTGATGGAGCTTTTAATTACAAATCCTGGAAGAAGAGATTGATCTAGTTCTCTAGGAAAATGAAGTTAAGGAATTTGTTGAGGGAAAAGTTCTAGTACCAGACAAAAACAATGCCCAAGAAGTGGCCAAGTACAACAATGGAGAAATTAGGGTTCAAAGAATCCTCTTTGAGTCTATCAAGCATCACGTCATCTCTTTTGTTTCAGATTTATCCACATCAAAAGAGTTCTATGGTAAATTGGTCAAAAGATATCTCTCAGGAATCAACTCTATGGAACAGGAATATCAAAAGACGAAGATGTGGCCTCATATTTTGTGAAGATATCAAAGATAATGGACCAACTTCAAGGACATGGAGAAATAATAACAAGATTCAGAATCGTTAACTGTTAAAATATGCAACTAGGGCAAAATTCCAGCAGCTTATTTGAAGAAGATGATTATTGGATTCAATTCCTCTTTTCAAGAAGACCAAAATTTATCTAAAGATCACTAAATTTGGACAAGGAGAATATGTTTTTTAGGCCAAACCCACACATGTAATTTGTAAAGGTCAACTTGGGGTCAAGTTAGACAAATTAACCCTCCTTCAACGCATATAGAAGAGACCTTCATCCTCATTTGCACATTCAACACACAACATATTCTTCTCTCCTTCATTGATTGGGTCGTACAAATTGTAGGGTAGCCTTTATTCTTCACACATGCGAGTTTTTGGAGGACAGTTTGACTCGGCATTGACTTTATGTTTCAGCGAGATTTGACCAGCGCTGACCAAGGCTCATTTGAACTATTTTGACTGCGATTTTTGGAGGAATAATTCTGCTTGGGAAGGTTGCATATTTTGGCATAGGTGTCGATATTTTATGGGCAGGTTGACCTGCGTTGACTACAGGCCTGTTTGACCGCAGGGTTCACTTCTGTTTGACCAAGTTTAACTGCTCCAAAGTTGATTGCTTTTGTTGTTGTTTGACTATCAAGAGAGGTCAAGTTCCTCTCTCCTTCGATCGAGTTTTTCTAGAAGAGTTTGACCAGACTTCGACTGTTGTTGCCTTTTTGGTTAGGGCAGAAATTGGTTGTTGTCTACTTTGGGCACAATTGCAAATTTCACCGGGTTGTTTTGGACAGTGGTATTGGATCATCAAATTGGAAAGTTAATTTTGACTTTGACTTTGTATTATTGTACTCTATCTCTATTGAACATTTGATATTTATAATAAAAAGAATTGATCAAGGGTTTTCCCCGTCTTGGGGTTTTTCCCTGACTTGAGCCAAATTCTTGTGTTCTCTTGTCTTGGCTTGTCTTCCGCAGTTTATTGTTTATGTTCTATCTACAGTTACTGTCAATGTGATTAATGGTTTATGTGATTTTTATTGGGAATTAAGTCTAAATTATCATTGGGTTAATAAAGGGACATTGAACTAATTGTTGCAAGCATAGAACATACCATTGTTATCTAAAATTAAAATGGTATCAGAGCCCAGGTGAAGACAAGCCCAAGCAAGAAGAAAAAGCAATCACTAAGATATTTGTTGGACAAAGATTATTGGACAAGTCTCCATGGCCTCTACATATTACTTCAAGACTGAGGAAAAGCTCAATGACAAATCTAACTATCATGCATGGAAGATGACTTTGGACCTGACTTTAGAAGAGCATGAATTATTAGATTATGTGCAAGGTAAAGTGGTGGAGCCTCCTTCAAATGCACATGTTGCTACGAAAACAAAGTATAGAAAAGGTGAGGTTAAAGCTAAGAAATTATAATTGAATCCATCCAAAAGCATTTGGTTGTTGATATTTCGGATTTGGGAACTTCTAAGGAAATGTATGATAACTTCGTTGGGATGTTCAAAGTGAACAATGCAAGTCAAATTCTGTTTATCAAGAACAAGTTGAAGGATATCAAGATGGATAAAGTAGATTTTATCAAATCCTACTTCATGAGAATAACTCAAATCAAGAATGACTTGCTATCTATTTGAGAAGTTATTGCTAAAAGGAAGCTCACTCTCATTACTCTTGGAGGTCTTTCAAGACCATGAAACATATTTGTCACCGTCATTCTCAACAATGATAGGATACCTAGTTTTGATGAGTTAATGCCTAGATGCACTCAAGAGGAGACAAGAATGATGGAGAGAGATAAATCAAACAATGGAAACGAACCTGACGCTTTCTCTACACATGCGAATAGGAGGAATGATGTTGGTTCAAAAAGACAAGGTCAAGGATCTAAGAAAGGATTCAAAGAAAGAGGCAAAGGAAGATGTTACAATTCCAACAAGTTCGACAACGATGTTAGAGAGTGTCCTCACAAGAAAAATTCTCCAAGGGATAACAACAACAATTTCAAAAGCAATGGCAATCAAAGGAACAACAGGTATGGCAACAAAGGAAAGAGGAATTCTCCCGTTGTTCGAGAAGCAAATAGTCGACCTCCTAAGAGGACACAAAATGCCAGGTATGATAAAAGTAATGTTGTAGAAAATAAGATGAGTTCTATCTTATTTATGCTTTATCTACTGCCTCTCCTATGGATACTTTGGATCATCGGTTAATTGATAGTGTAGCTTCAAGGCATTTCACTAGATACAAAGAGGCCCTCTCAAATTTAGTTGAGAAGAAAACTTATCTAAAGATTATACTTGCAGATAATGCCACCTACCCTGTGAAAGGAATAGGAATTGTCACTCTTCACTTGACTCATGGTCAAACCATACATCTACAAGAAGTTGTATGTGCATGATTTGAAAAAGAACATGGTGTCTATTTCTGCGATGGAAGACAAAGGCTTCAAGGTAAAATTCATTGATGAAAAGGTATGTATTTCGCATAGAAACCCTAAAGATGCTTCTACTCTTGGATTTAGGTTGATGGTCTTTATCAAGTAGGTAGAAGTATTTTGGGAGCTTTGGCTAGTGATACTTCTCTTCAATGAGAGTTATGGCACCAGAGGTTTTCCCACCTACATTACAAAGCCTTACCTAGGGTAAGGAAGATGGTCACAGGGATGCCGGAGTATAACATGAACCATGAAGGAGTATGTCAGGGATGTGCAATTGGGAAACATATGAAGGGACCATTTCCTTCTAGTGAAAGCAAGACAATCGATATTCTTCAATTGGTCCATTCTAGCCTATTTGCTATCTTTACCATAACTTCATTAGGAGGATACTCATATTATGCAATATTTGTGGATGACCTCTCACGCAAAACACGGATTTATTTCTTGAAGAAAAAGGATAAGTGTTCAAATGGTTATGTTCTTTCAAAGCATTGGTGGAAAAACAAACAGGGAAGAAGATCAAGATGTTAAGGACTGACAATGGAACCAAACATGAATCCAATGAATTAAATGACTTTTGCAAAGAAGTTGGCATTAAGAGGGAGACAATTGTTCCATACGCTCTAGAGCAAAATGGTGTTGACGAAAGAAAGAATCAAACGATTATGGAAGCGACTTGTGCCATGATCTATGATCAAGGTCTACCGAAGTTCTTATGGGGAGAAGTTGCCAACACTGTTGTATATGTTCAAAATAGGAGCCATCAACAAGCCTTGGATTTCAAGACACTCGAGGAAGTCTTCACTGATAGGAAACTTGATGTTTCTCATTTTAAAATATTTGGTTGTCCTATATATTTTCATGTGCCTAAAAATAAAAGGAATAAGTCGAAATCTTCTAGGAAGAAAGGTATATTCTTTGGATATAGTGAAAATCCAAAGGCATATAGAATTTATGTAGCTGGTCAAAGAGATGTGGAAGTAAGCACAAATGTTACCTTTGATGAAGACACTGCCCTCGAGAAAGCCAAACATCTTCCTACCTCAAGCAAGGACGATGATGATGTTGCCGAAAAAAAAGAACCTCTAATGGATGAGCCTATGCTCGATGTTGATGGCCCAAATGGATCCTCTTGATCCACCTCCTGGTGATCCCTCTAATTCAAGGAAAACACCTCTATGGCTCAAGGATACACTTCAAGATGTTGAAAAGCATACCGCTCCAAGAGGGAAGAGGGACATTTCGCGAAATTAAGAAGTCGAATAGGCATCAACAGTGCTTGGTTGCCATGAGCACTATTATTCAAGTTGAACCTTGCACGTTTGAAGAAGTCATAAAGAAACAAGTATGGAAAGATGCGATGATTAGGAAAAATGAATCAATCATGAAAAATGATGTCTAGGAAGTGGTGCCTAGACCAAGGAACAACTTTGCGGTCACTTCTAAAAGGATCTACAAGATAAAACATGGAGGTGATGGAAGTGTTGAAAAGTATTAAGGCCAAGTTTGTGGCTCGTGGATTCTCTCAAAAGGAAGGAGTGGACTATGACAAAATATTTGCACTATTTGCTCGATATACCACTATTTGATATATAATTGCTCTCGCTACAAATCAAGGATGGAGCCTACATCAAATGGACGTCAAATTTTCCTTCTTGCATGTCTCGCTTGAGGAGGAAGTCTACTTGGAACAACCGCATGGTTTTGAAGTACAAGATCGAAGGTCTAACGTATGCAGGTTGAAGAAATCCTTCTATGGGTTAAAGCATGCCCCTAGGGATTGGAACGAGAGGATTGACAGTTATCTTATGGTGTTGGGATTTACAAGGAGTTACGTTGATCCAAACCTATATGTCAAGGTTGAAAAGGACATGCCACTTATTTTGGTCTTTTATGTTGATGATCTCTTTCTGACAGGTGCAAACCCTCTCATTTATCAATGCAAGAAGGAGTTGACTTACAAATTTGAGATGAAGGACCTAGAACTGATGCATTACTTCCTAGGCTTAGAGCTCTAGCAAAAGCAAGACGAGATTCTCATTTCTCAAGGGAAATACATTGTGAAGTTGTTAGAAAGATGTGGGATGGTGGAATGCAAGTTTGTGTCTACTCCAATGGAACTAAACTTCAAGAAGTTATGTGGAAGTGTTGTTGGCCCCAAATTGGCAAATCCTTCTTAATATAGAGAACTTGTGCAGGGCTTGATATTCTTGGTAAACTCCCAACCAAACATATGCTTCGTTGTAAATATTTTGAGTCAATTTATGGTTGAGCCTCATCACATACATTGGGTTACTACAAAGAATCTCTTAAGATATCTTCGTGGCACTATCAACTATGGACTGTTGGAAAAGTGGTTAGGGACCTATTGTCACGTCAAATGTTCGTTGTGTCAACAAGGGGAACTAACCCGATCGCAAATCCCAATTAGATCCGCTTTCGTTTGGGGTGGCTAATTCCAACGAGTTTTAATGGATGTCGTAAACTGTTACAGGTGTTGAAAGATTGCTTCCTAGAAGAAGACTTCAATTAAATCAACAAAAGAAACAGCTAACCTATATGCACCATGCCCTACCTATACTGATTCTACCTACTTGTGTTAATCTTAACTATTCTAACCTATCCTACAGGAGCATAATCAAAAGAGATTAAACATCATATATGGATTCCAGGTCCAAATGAATCAATTACTGGGTTCACCGATGAACAAGGTTGTATTTAAGCTTAATTGCAATCTAATTACTCATTAAGGAATACACATTCCTTTTCCTACAAATCAAACTTGCAAATGATGGTTAATATGGTTTCGAATCGAAGACTGCTCATGAGTTAACCCTGATAACGAATTATATTCGGATAACCAAGACTAGTCATAAACTGTATGTCATTACTGTGCACAAAAACAAAACATATATCTCCTCATGCCAACGACAACGCTCTCATTCCAAACCTACATATCGAAACTGTGAAAGCCTTTTATTGACTGAAAAAAGTCCTCTTTATTAGCATAATAAAGTCGAACCTTGTTCTGCCAACCAAAAAAAAAGGTCCTTTACCCATATCCAGAGGTAATACTTATGCAGAAAGAAAACCGACCCTCGATCTTCCACGACCTTCCCCCTTCCTGTTCTTTTCAATATTCAAATTAAGATATACAAACATAGAACAGTCAATGAAATTGCTGACACGTTGAGGCCACAGTTGCTGGAGCGTTTTATTTCCTGAACAAAATGAATGAATGCGGATGGAAAGAAGAATGATTGCATGCCATCTCTTCACGCCTGTATTGACTGAACGTTATTCCCTCTTATTTCCTAAAGGCAAATGAAGACAATGCGCTCATCATCCAACATCTGGCATGATTTAAGCTGTATTTGGAGGTAATAACAACTTGATGGACCTGCGCTGTCAGGAGTACCTCTACTTAGCTTAGAGCATGCCTACATTATGCAATGTGGTGGTTCCATATCCCTTTCTTGTAGAGTATGCCTTTGCAACATCGACATCGGTGATGCAAAGGTGTCATCTAGAGTCCCCAAAGCAACACAAGAACCCTTATACCAACATTTGTTCTACTTCCTATCTTCTTCGAATTTTAGGACATCCTACCCCATTCTACCCCAAAACCACGACACATGGCAACGAAAATCCAGCTGGTAGAGGTATTATGTGGACTAGGAATATTGATCATGTGATGATCATTTAAAGGCAACGTTACTTTCTCGAATTTTATTACCACCTCCCGATCCCTTTGCATCTTTTGTTGCAGCCCTTCCTGATGCTTATGCATCAGCTCGCCAACCTCGCTTTTCTTCTCTTGGTCCTTGCCTTCAGAAATGATCAGCATTAGCTATGATTATGAGAGATATGACAGAAACGCTTAAAACAAACCTTACCTTCATTAAAACTTTCATAGGGAGACAGACTCTGCAACTGGGGGTTATAAGAGTCCTTCCGGATCTAAATCTCAAGAGGGCGCGATGATTTTTGTTTGGTCACAGTACAATGATGGCTCCAAACAAGCTAGGCGATGTTTTTGGGGAACTGATGATCAAAAACAAAACGGATAGCCATGTGATGAAATGGTTAAAGTCTTTTTGGACGATGGGGATGCATCTGTTCAAATTTTGTTTTCATTAAAAGAGAATAATCTTGAAATTCAAACTGTATAGACAAACAGGCATGGGTTCCACTCAGCATTATTCGCTTTAGGTAGGATAAAGACAAATAGCTCTTCTTACTGATAGGGTTTTGACAGGAATTCTTCCATGGTCGTATGATGGGATTCATTAACCCTCCTTTATCCAATTTCCACTTTCAAAATCCTTTCAGGGCAATCACCTGCTCGTCAATACCTGCTTAGGTGTGTACCTCATCTCTTTATCACACATCAGGCTTGATGTATACCTATAAATATAGTCATCTACACTTCATGTAAAAAAAAAAAATTAGTGCTATATTTTCATATGATCGAATGGGGCGTAGTCATGGGTTACACCATATTTTTAAACCGCTTAAGCAAGGTTGGGGCTTGTTGTGTCAACCAATACTCTGAGCCCAGCAACAGTGCCTACTCCAACTAGCTTCCCAAACAACCTGTCCTTCCAGATTGGCATAAGGACTCAACATTTTATTCTCTTTTAAATAAGTCCTTCCAGTTTCGGGCACAAGGACTAGAGCACAATTAAATTTGCCACAGGATATATGACAACGAGCTTAGCCCATGAAAGGAGGTTTACTTGCAGCTAATAGATATTGGTAATTTTAGTGTGGTGGGTGGAACCAATGGAGAATAACTACAAACCTTATAGACAAGTATAGGCTAGGTCTAGGCAAGACTTTCAAAAATGCAGCGTTCCGCCATGCCAGTCTAGTTGTGGTTACACATTTTTCGTTTTATAAAGATGTCCCTACATGCTCAGGGTATCCAAGTTATCAACAGAGCCTATCTAGCTCCCAATAGATGCCAGTGAGTGGCTTCGATTCAAATTTTACCCTTGATTTCTCCAGTTCTCAGAGGCTCATCAAAGGTTCGTGAGGGAAGCAAAAATGCTGAAGATAATGAATGAGGGCAATCGAAAGAAAGTTGCAAAAGGTGAAAATGAAACTGAAAGACTGAAATCAAATGGCTAAAAAGCACTGAAGTTCAAAACAAAAGGAAGATAAAACTTTACATAAAAACAAAAAGAAAAAGAAAAATATAACTAAGCTAATAGAAAATAAAATAAATCCTAACCTACTCAGGAGGTAACTGCCATGTGGTGGCTATTGGAAATATTTCTTAAGATCATGGCCATTAACAGGGAGTTTTTCGGTTTCTCCCTATAAAGTTTTTAATCTATAGGTTCCTTGACCAATTTTTTCCTCAACTTGGAATGAGGCCCAGCCATAAATGTTGGAACTTCGTGTGCTTACCTTTCGGCTCACTCAACTTGTCCCATTTCAAGACTAGCTCTCCGACTTGATAATCTTTATTCCCGCCTGATGGCGATGAAACCATCTCTTCAATATCATTTGGTGATTCATGAAATTATTTCTGGCATTATCTCTCAATTCCTCCAACCTCACCAGTTGATTGATTCTTTTTTGAAGTAGGGTTGAAGGGGTCCCTCTCGAGGCTTCGGAGCGTTGTAAAGAGGGAAGGGTAAGATTTGGGGGTAAAATCACTTTCTGTCCATAGACAAGGAAGTATGGGGAATTCCCTAATGCTACTTTTAGGGTGATTCTATCGGCCCAAAGGGCGTTTGTTAGAGTGTTGTGCCAATTCCTCTGGTTGTCGACGACAAATTTACGGATTATGTGGATGAGGTTTTTATTTGAGAACTTTGCAACTTCGTTTCCCTGGGGGTATTAGTTTGTTGCATACCTTATGCGAATTGATTTATCAATAGCAAATTCAGTCAATTTTAGTGATGAAAAGTAAGAAGCATTATCAAATATGAGAGCGTTAAGAATACCAAACCTGTTGATAATAAATTTCTCAATAAAAGATATTACCTCGTCTTCGTTAACTTTCCGAAGCGGGATGGCTTCGGTCCACCTGGTGAAGTAGTCGGTTGTCGTGAGTATATACTTATTCTGCTATGAAGAGTTCGGAGCGATCTCCCCTATGACATCTAAGCCCCATTGCTGGAACAAGCGATAAATCATAACGGGCTTGAGGGGAACCGCTGGTTTTCTTTCTCGCCCTGCGGCAGTTTGACATAACCTGCACTTCCGAGCGTAGGCACGCGAGTCCCTGAACACTGTGGGTCAATAATACCCAGCTCTTAATATTTGTGAGGAGTGGTCTCTCCGCCATAGTGACCACCTGTTGGGTCGTCATGCATTTCTTTCAAGACATGATGAGTGTCGTCCTTTTCCAAACACCTCAGCCAAACACCATCATAATTTTTTTTGTATAATGTGTCATTGGCCAAGAGATACTGATTAGATTTTAATTTGAGTGCTCTCCTTCGTGATGCATCCATGTGCTCAGGACATGATCCTCGTGTTAGAAAAAAGCGTATGTCGTGATACCACAAATCAGGGTCCAATGGGACTTCCAACATTTCGCGCTCATACATACATCTCGTTGACCCATCCGGGCTCCTCCCTGAATTCTACTAATGCATTCCGCGTGCTCTACGCTTCTAGTTCTTCCGACGCCCCTTCTTTATCTGCCAAGGCTTCTGCCGTATGCTTACACAATCTCGGCCCCCAAACTATCTTTGTCAGCTTAATTTCGAGGTCATATTCTTGAAGAGTGGTTATCCAATTCCCTCTTTGTTCCCCCATTTCTCTCTGCACGAAGAGGGTTCTTACAGCAGGGTGGGGAACGATTACTTTAGTCCTAGCCTTTAATAAATAGGGGCCGAAATGTTTCACGGCTTTAAAAACCGCAAAACCTTATTTCTCCATGTCAGGGTAATTCAATTCTGCTCCCTGAAGATTAGAGCTCATATAAGAAATGGGGACTTCGTTGCCGTTATCATTTTTTTGGATGAGGATTGCGGCATATGAAACGTTAGAAGCGAAAGTGTACAGGAGGAATTCCTTGTCAAAATTGGGGCTAACCAACGCAGGAGCTTTTGCGATGACCTCCTTAATTCGTTGAAATGATCTCTTAGCTTCATCGCTCCACCTATACATGGCATCTTCCTTCATCATTAGCTGAATGGGACGCACTATTTCCGCGAAGCCTGAAACAAATTTCCTAACGAAATTAATCTTCCCGAAAAAAGATTGCATTACCCTTTTATTTGCAGGAGGTTGTATTCTCATGATGGTCTCTATTCTTTTAGGATCGATAATAATCCCTTCCTTAGAGAGGATATGACCCAGTAGCTTCCCTTCTATAACTGCGAAAATGCTCTTCTTGGGATTCAACAATATTCTGTACCTTCAGCATCTTTCGAAAATCTGTTTCAGGTGATAAATATGATCCCTTTTGCGATACGAATACACAGTAATGTCGTCCATGTAAACCACTATTGATCTTTCAATCAATCCTCAGAAAGCTATGTCCATAGCTCTCTGAAATGTGGCGCCTGCATTAATAAGTCCAAACGGCATTTTACGATATGCTTAGGTGCCCCATCTAGTGTTGAAGGTTATCTTAAGTTGATCTCCATTCGAACCAACACTTGATTATATCTCGAAAACCCATCCAATAGGGACAACATTTCAGACCCAGAAACGCATTGAAGAATGTGTTCCATAGAAGGGACAAGATAATTATCCTTTTGCGATGCTTTGTTCAAGCTCCTGAAGTCGATACATAATTTGACGTCTCCATTTTTTTCTTACTAGCACGAGATTGGCTACCCAGCGAGTGTGCCTGACCAGAAAAATGATTTTAGCGTCCAACATTTTGTTCAATTCTTTCTTCACCAACGGTTCCAGGCTTGAATGCATCTTACAAAGCTTTTGTTGGTAGGGCTTAACATCTTTTTCCAAAGGAATTACATGATGCATGATGTTGGTATCGAAGGATTTAAGTCGCCATATGTCCATGCAAAGACGTCCTTGTACTCTTTAAACAGCTTAACAAATGCAGCCTTTTCTTGTGGAGAACATCCCAAGCCCAAATTAACATTTTTTGGGTCTTTTTCGGTTCCAAGGTTAATCGACTCATACTTCGTAGATGAGCTATGCGTTTTGAAGTTAGTCGGCTTCTTAAATTTATCATGCAGGTCATAAAAGTGCTCCATCTTGACAACTGACTTGGGAATTATATTGGGCTCATCTTTTTCCTCATCTTCACCTTCGTTCATAACCCTGTCATGCTCTTTTTCATCAATGGATGCATTTTTTAATGTCTTTTCGCAATGTAAGAACTCAAGATCTGCTCATCACCTTCGAATACCTTCCAATTTGAGATGTTATTAAGTACGGATGGTCTGAAAATCAATTCAACATAATATTTATTCTTGGTTAATCTAAGATCAGGGAAAAGTTTTGAAGCCATACCAGCCATCAAATCAGCATCTTGGTTTTGCCCTCGAGGTATGTATGTGATATTAAAAGAATCAAAACTGTCAATTAAGCTCCATACCTCATGTTGGTATCTTACCAGGTGTGGCGAATTGCATGTATCCTTTTCCTTACCTGGTCGACAATTATCTATGAGTCGCCAAAAACTTCAATATTTATAACCTTCATATCAATGGCTTTCTTCAGGTCCTGCAACAAGCCTTCGTACTCTGTCGTGTTGTTGGTGCACACGAACTAAAAGTAGAGTGTCCAAAATATAGAATCTAATGTTAGATCAATTGAACTGCTTTCTACGAAATTAGTCCTATCATCTACTATAATACAGGATAGCTCATCAGTTGGACTACGGGGGAGAGCTTCCAACTATGTGTTTGTTGCAGTTTCCTCAACTGTCTCTGCATGGAATTCTCCAAAATAGGTTTCCATGGCACAAATGTCGAATCGAGGTTATAATTCCCAAGGATAGAGTAGGTAAACATTACAGGTTCATTGGGGTCGTTTAGTTCTGTCACTACATACTTCATGTATCTTTCTCAATCAACTCTCAGCATACCACCTTTTCCTTTCTGAGGCAACAAGAGATGGGACCAATCAGTTCAGAAATATCCATTCAGATTTGCTGACCAGTCCCTACTAAGAATCATCCCATATGCCTCGAGTATGTCGACTACCACTATGTCAATGACTTGCATGTACTGTGGTTTGGTAGTCATCTGAATCAGTACATCTTTCAATTCTCCAATCACTTTTACATTCATTCTGTCCATTTGCATAATTCAAGTTCCAGTTTTCTCGAGCATTGCATGAAGTCTTTTAGCAATAGCGTAAGGCATAACATTGGACGAGGTACTGGAATCTACCAGGCAATTGTGTACGTTCATGTTGAAGATTTCAAATGTGATAAGGAAAGGTGGAGTCATGGATTTTGATTTCCTTCCTATCATGCTGCACTGACATCTCGGGGCGTTCAATTCATTTTTGACAGAGTGGCTTCCATGGTTGATGGCATTTGGGATGTACTGGAGGTACTAATGGGTTTGGACACCGAAGTTTTAGTTTGACTATTTGGATTGGTGGAAGATTTCCAATTCCGTTCATTCATAGCTTTCAAAAGCAAATCTCTTTGCTACGTTAACTTTAAAAAATCGAAGTACGTGATATTAGCTCGAGATTTCTTAAGATCATCCACAATGTTATAAACAGGGTAGGGCAGAGTTAACATACCGGTCTTGCCACTCTTAGGTGGGAATTTACCATTTTGAGTTGCCTTCGTTGCATTTGGTGATGTATTATCCTTCTCTGGATAGCTCACGACTGGAGTACTCTTGGAATTACCACTAGGTTTATTCTGTTCAACAGGAACCTTGGGAGCGGGTGTCTTCGAAGGGCGAACATCTCTTTTTGTCTGGTCTACAAGCTTCACCACATCCGCAAGTGGCCCTTTACTTCGTGTGTGGATTTCATTAGTGCGAATTTCTTCTATACTATCTTCTTCGTCGTCATCGTTCCCATTTTCATAGAAATCCCTCAATACATTTACTTGAGATACCTCGTCCCTAGGCTCTTCTACTTCGTAATCTTCCTCATCTTCTTGTTCTTGGTCCAGATCTGCTATAGGTTCCTCTTTGGTAAGAAGCGATCCGATAAGAGCCAGGTCTTCCATATTTAAAATCCCTTCATTAGGTGGAGCAGGCAATGCAGGTTGACCATGACCACCTTCTATCTTCTTACGATAGAAAGGTTTGAAGGACTTTCTGTTGTTATTATTTCCTCCATTCCCATTTGTACTCTCTCCAGAATTCCTCTTCATATCGATGACTATGTTTGTCAATTTCTTAATGATCCGATGCAAACCCTCCACATCTGTGGTGTCCTTTTCTTTGATCTCAGCCACTTTATTATCACTCCCATTATTCTTCTTTGATGATTGAGAGGCTTTCTTTTCTTTGGTCGTATGATGACATGCTGCGAGACTGATCATTTCATTCTCAACTTTCACTACTTCATCAATGGCACCCTGTAAGGTTTGTGCATTACTCCTTTTGACCCACATCGCAATAGGGACAGGGAGAGCAGTGATGTAGAATTCCATGAGCACCTCATCCGTAGATCTAGCATTAGTCAGGATTCTGTTGAACAAAGTGTTGAACCGGATGTTAAAATCCTTGACCTTTTCTTTGGTTTCCATTTTTAAACGTGATAATTCTAAAATCAAGGTCGCAGGTGTCTTATCATCGCCAAACTTGTCTATGAAGGCCCGCTGAAAAGCATCCCACGATGTGATCGATCCTATTCTCAAGCTAAAGTACCATGTGGATGTTGCACCAATTAGAGTAAAAGGGAATAAGCGACATACCACATCCTCATCGGCTACCCCTAACATGCTCATAGCTAGGAAGAAAGAGTGAATATGGTTATCAGCTGTGTCTCGCCGCTCAGGGTCAAATTTGGGTAATACTCTTTCTACGTTCTTTGGTAAGGCATGTTGCTGCCCAGGTACTGCTACAGCATCCTGTGCAAGCCAGGAAGGGAGTCCTCCCGAAGGGGGTGGGGGTTGATTCCCACTTGAAGGAGGTGGTGGAGGCTGATTCCCACTTGGAGGAGGAACGTTAGCCATATTATGATTTGGGAAGTTCTGGTTGAAGGTCTCCTCTAGGCGTTCTTTATTAGGATTTTCCGAATCAACCCAGGGATGCCTGTTTCCTTGATTTTTCAAGCACGGATTACCTGTAGAGAGGGGATCCTTAGGAATTTCCCCCCAAGGAGTGTCGATACTTTGCAAGGACTCTAGCACAATATCTTCAAGAGAAGGGGTTGCAGATGTATCTTCGTTTATGGGAAAGATCCTTGCCTTTCTTTTCGTTGTCAGAGGTAAGAAATGAAATATGGGGAGCTAAGAGAAACAAGCATAGGCACGAGTAAGGGCTCTAACTGGTTGTTCCTGAGTGACAAGATACTCCCACAGTCTCTCTTCCTTGGGTAACCCAAACTCGGGACTTAGACGGACATCTATTTCTTCAAAATGAGGTTCTTCCAAATGGGTGGAAAGATCTTTTCGACCTTTACAATCCATACATTAATCTTTTCGAATCCATGCGCAACATTTATAGATGAAATCTTGAACGGAGGTTGGCCCTCCTTCTAGCGCCAATTTGTTGTCACGTCGAATGTTCGTTGTTTCAACAAGGGGAACTCATCCGATCACAGATCCCAATTAGATCCGCTTTCGTTTGGAGCGGCTAATTCCAACGGGTTTTAATGGATCCCGTACACTGTTACAGGTGTTGTAAGATTGCTTCCCAGAAGAAGACTTCAATTAAATCAACAAAAGAAACAGCTAACCTATATGCAACATGCCCTACTTATACTGATTCTACCTACTTGTGTTAATCTTAACTATTCTAACCTATCCTGCAGGAGCATAATCAAAAGAGATTAAACATCATATATGGATTCTAGGTCCAAATGAATCAATTACTGGGTTCACCGACGAACAAGGTTGTATTTAAGCTTAATTGCAATCTAATAACTCATAAAGGAATACACATTCCTTTTCCTACAAATCAAACTTGCAACTAATGTCTAATAGGTTTTGTATCAGAGACTACTCATGAGTTAACCCTGATAACGAATTATATTCGGATAACCAAGACTAGTCATAAACTGTATGTCATTACTGTGCACAAAAACAAAACATATATCTCCTCCTGCCAGCGACAACGCTCTCATTCCAAACCTACAAATCGAAACTGTGAAATCCTTTTCTTGACTGAAAAAAAGTCCTCTTTATTAGCATAATAAAGTCGAACCCCGTTCTGCCAACCAAAAAAAAAAGGTCCTTTACCCATATCTGGAGGTAATACTTATGCAGAAAGAAAACTGACCCTCAATCTTCCATGACCTTCCCCCTTCCTGTTCTTTTCAATATTCAAATTAAGATATACAAACATAGAACGGTCAATGAAATTGCTGACATGTTGAGGCCACAGTTGCTGGAGCGTTTTATTTCCTGGAGAAAATGAATGTCGATGGAAAGAGGAATGACTGCATGCCATCTCTTCACACCTGTATTGACTTAATGTTATTCCCTCTTATTTCCTAAAGGCAAATGAAGACAATGCGCTCATCATCCAACATCTGGCATGATTTAAGGTGTATCTAGAGGTAATAATAACTTGATGGATTTGCGCTATCAGGAGTACCTCTACTTAGCATAGAGCGTGCCTCCATTATGCAATGTGGTGGTTCCATATCCCTTTCTTGCGGAGTATGTCTTTGCAACATCGACATTGGTGATGTAGAGGTGTCATCTAGAGTCCCCAAAGCAACACAAGAACCCTTATACCAACATATGTTCTACTTCCTGTCTTCTCATAATTTTAGGACATCCTACCCCATTCTACCCCAAAACCACGACACATGGCAACGAAAATCCAACTAGTAAAGGTATCATGTGGACTAGGAATATTGTTCCTGCGATGATCATTTAAAGGTTGTGTTACTTTCTCGAATTTTATTACCACCTCCTGATCCCTTTGCATCTTTTGTTGCAGCCCTTCCTGATGCTTATGCATCAGCTCGCCGACCTCGCTTTTCTTCTCTTGGTCCTTGCCTGCAGAAATGATCAGCATTAGCTATGATTATGAGTGATATGACAGAAACGCCTAAAACAAACCTTACCTTCATTAAAACTTTCCTAAGGAGACAGACTATGCAACTAGGGGTTATATGAGTCCTTCCGAATCTAAATCTCAAGAGGGCACGATGATTTTTGTTTGCTCACGGCACAATGATGGCTCCAAACTAGCTAGGCAATGTTTTGGGGAATTGATGATAAAAAACGAAACGGATAGCCATGCGATGAAATGGTTAAAGTCTTTCAGCACGATGGGGATGCGTCTGTTCGAATTTTGTTTTAATTTATTCTGTAATATCCCTTATCAAGGGTATCCCTCAAACACAAGCAAACTCCAACCAGAGATGGACTGGGAGGGTGTTTACCAGATATGTCGCCTCCAAAAAGAGGACGAGATCTGGGGGCTACCTGGCCCATTCCATGACTCTGTCTACGAGTATAGGAGAAAAACACACCAGTGGTATAATAGCCGGAGAGCTCAAAGAGATAAAAATAACAGTAGCGCAACATACGATAATGTATACATGGAATATAAGCAGATACTCGAGAAATGCAGAGAGAAATGCTAAGCCATTTTATTATACTAAGTAATGGAAAGATTACAAGAGGTGATCAGAAAGATAGCACCTCGACTAGCCCAAAGCAAGTGAAGAAATACACTCAGAATGGTAAAGAAATGGCCTCTCTTAACTGCGTCCAAGCTGCCGGAGAACTGTTGTGCTACGGCTACTGCTGGAATCAAGTGAGGATTTGGGGCTGTTCCCCTCCTTAGAAAATGTTGAAACTCTGGAATCAACCTCTGCTCAATAAACCCAGAAAAGCCCAGAAAGCTTTTCTAAAATCGCTGACCCCCGAAAAGCACCCCCTTGAGGATCTACGCTATCCCTCAAGGCTCAGTGCTGCCCCTGAAGAGAATCCTCCAAAACTCTACCCGAGACTCTGCCAAAATCTTCCAATATCCAAGGGCTGATCCCTTGCTCAATCTCCAAGCCTAAATCCTCCACATAAACCAATCCAGAGCTCCTACCAAAAGAAACTGCGTCCTCCCCTCTCAAGACTGCGCAGTCATCAAAATGCTCAGTTCCTCCTCAACTCCAGGGATCGCTCCTCCTGCAAAACACTGATGAAACTACCTTGCCCGAGCAGGCACTCGAAGTCCCCCAAGGCTAAGGGTGAGATCTTCGAACGGAGACACTCGATAGCCTAAACAGTGCTGCAAACAGGCTAAACAGCCAACGTGCTCTAAGTCGAAATGACTAGCTCAAATGCAACATAATCCAATGCCCAAATGAAGAGGCTCCTCTCTCCTTTATAGTGTTGGCCTCTCTCAAAACCCTAAGGCCCACCTCCTCCAACGTAGCCTCTCTCTTGCCACATGCTCCTTCTCCATCTGCACAGTCCCTCCAAGTGTCTACGTGGGCCCCCTTCTCTACGTGGTCCCTTGGCCCCCTTGGCTCCCCTTTTAAGTTACAACGTTGTGCTACTAGGGAATGACTTTATTCAAAAAGTGAGTTATGTCCCCCTTTCCTCGCCTTTTTATTTATAAATAACTATAGAAGACAAAATTGAGCAAAATCGAATATTCCAATTAGCCATGGCTAATTAGGAATATTATGTATTCATATTCAGTATTGTGAACTGAGAACCCCCAAGGAACTTTCCCGAAATCTAGAGTTTAGGAATCAGGGGAAGCAATCACACGACGGTCTCGGACTCCTACTATCTTAGGCAAGGTTTTAACACCAGATACAATTCGACCTTCAGGAACCTTTACGTTGATTCCATGAATTATAGCATTAAGCATTTCATGACATTCTTCAGGCCTACACAGTCACAGTTTCTATTTTGATCTCAAAACGCATTGCAACCATAATCATTAAACCATTCAACTTTGGAGACATGATTCCATCCAACAACTCCAGTTATCATGCGGAGAAACAAAAGATCAAACTTCTCATGGGACCGATTCAAATTTGTCCCCCAAAGCAGGTTTTAATAGGGTGGTGGTTGTGGCCACAACAGGACCATAGCACTACAAATGGACGCATCATGTATTGTCGTACTCCCTATGTCTAGGATGCATGGTGTTCAACAACTTGATCGCTGAGGATCAAGTCTGATTGGGGTTCTACCCCTGGTTATGTGGACTAACTTTTGTCAGTGGAGAGAGATAAGGTCTTGTGACTCCCTCTCGATCAATCCTTCCTATGATCTATATCAATCTTCAGCAGAGAAGAGATGGGATACAGAGATAGTACATGATGATCTGGATGGCATGATGATGGATAGTGGCAGATATAATTCTCCCTAATTGAGAAGGAGTGTTAAAATATGCAACTAGGGCCAAATTACACTTTGGGCAGCTCATTTAAAGAAGATGATTATTGGATTAAATTCCTCTTTTCGAGAGGACCAAAATTTACCTAAAGAGATCACTAAATTTGGACAAGGAGGAATATATTTTTGAAGCCAAGCCCACACGTGTGTAAATTGTCAAGGTCGACTTGGGGTCTAGTTGGACAAATTGACCCTCCTCCAACACATATAAATAGAAGAGACCTTCATCCTCATTTGGCACATTTAACACACAACATATTCGTCTGTCCTTCATTGATTAGATCATACATATTGCAGAGCAACCTTTCTTCTTCACACATGCGAGTTTTTGGAGGACAGTTTGACTAGGCGTTGACTTTTTGTTTCATCCAAATATGACAAGCATTGACCAAGGATCCTTTGACCTGTTTTGACTATGATTTTTGGCAGAATAATTATGTTTGGGCAAGCCACATATTCTGGTACAGGTACTGAGATTTTTTGGGCAAGTGGACCTGCATTGACAACAAGCTTGTTTGATCGTAGGGTTGACTTCTGATTGAACAAATTTGACTGCTCCAAAGTTGATTGTTTTTACTGTTGCTCGACTTTCAAGACAAGTAGAGTCCCTCTACCTTTTACCAAGTTGTTCTAGAAGAGTTTGACCAAACCTTCACTGTTGTTGGCTTTCTGGTTAGGGCAGAATTTCACTGTTGTTGATTGAGGGCAGAATTGCAAATTTGAATGGGTTGTCTTAGACAATGGTATTGGATCATCAAATTGGCAAGTCAATTTTGACTGTGACTTTATATTATTGTACTCTCCGTTAAACATTTGATCTTTATAATAAGAAGAATTGATCAAGGATTTTTCCCTAGCCTTAGCCAAATTCTTGTATTCTCTTGTCTTGGCTTGTCTTATGTAGATTATTGTTTACGTTCTATCTATAGTTACTATCAATGGGAATAAAGGTTTATGTGATTGTTATTGGAAATTAAGTGGAAATTATCATTGGGATAATAAAAGGACATTGAAGTAAATGTTGCAAGCATATAACATACCATTATTATCTAAAATTAACAATCACCTCCACACGCAATGCTCCACCTCCAACCTAGAGTGGTTTTGCAAGTGGAATATATGCAAGGAAAGATACTCCATCTTTCGAAGAACTTTGGGCTCTATGTGTTTACGAAGAGACAATGTTGAAGGCTAGAGATGATACATGTTGGAAAATCAAAAAGGCAGAAAGATTTTCTTTATATTGATAATTATTTGTGATATTCGTATGTTCTTATTAACTTTCTTGTGTTCTTCTTTTAACTTAGTTCATCAAGCAATTACCAAAACCATAACACAAAGAGCAAAGACACCTGATGTAGGCGAACAGCCAGGGAAAAACCCCTATCTAAGGGAAAACCATTCAACAACTCTTCCTTTAATAGTTTCACGAGATGATCCAAGAATTCTTGACCTAGACACAAACTTCCTCCAATCACCAAGTCAGCTCTTTTGCTAATGATAACCTTCCAGCAACAACTTCGACTTAGAACTTTGATCTAGCAGCAGACTTTCGACTTCCCTAGTAATTAAACTTCAACCTAGTAGAACTTCGACCCAACAGCAGAACTTCAACTTGCAATAGAATCCAGAATTTTGACCTTAGTAGTAACCCAATAAATTCACACAAGTGAGAGAGAAGAATAGCCTAAAAACTCGATTTGTCTTTCCCAACAATCCTCCTTCTGCAATTTCGCACATTTTCTGCTCTTCCTCCTCTTGTATCAAACTTGTGTGAGTGGATCTCCAAATGAATCAAACTGCGTTGTATATATAGCCTCTTCTAGAGTTCGAATTACCCTCATGTAGGTCGACTTAATGAGGTAAGGGTCGACTTGGTGTGGAGGTGACAAATGAATTAATTGACTCAATAAAAATTCTTTTTACATGATTCAAAAGCCCAAGAAGGGTCTCAGTATATGGACAATGACTCTAATGACTTAATATAAAACCTAGAAGTCCTCGATTGGGACTTTGATCTAAAACATGGTGACCCAAGCATGAAACCCATACTTTAATAAGTCATAATAATAATAACAAACAAACAAAAAATCTTTCTTTTGATAATTACATTTCATTTTGACACAATTACAATTATAAAGACCGAACCTAGTTACATTCTTCAAAAATATAGAACCGCATAATGAAAATTCTCAAGCTTTTGTTGCTAGATCAAGGAAGAAGTTTGGAAGGTTTGGAAGATTTGGACCTCATCATACAAACAACAACAACAAGCCACGTGGAAACCGAGACATGTCTAAAGAACAATGTTTTGGTTGCAATGAATATGGACATTATAAAAGAGATTGTCCCAAGGACCGAAAGAACAAAAAGAACAACGAAAGGAAGGAAAGAGAAAAAGCACATGCAACAAAAGATGAAGCAGCGGAAAAGAAACCCACGATTGAAGACAATAAGGACCTTTACTATTGAAGCATTTGGCGAGTACCAGGTTTGCAAGCAAGTTTGTCTTTCATTAGAAAATGGTTGTTAGACTAGCAGTTATAGTTACATTTGTAGTATAGAAGACTTTTCGAATTTACAAAATATGAAGTTATTAAGGTCTAGAAGAAGCATGTAGTTTTGATAAAATCATTGAAAATTGTCGATCTCATCATGGAAGCATATAGCATTGGAAGAAATAGAGTCTACAGTTAGATCTCATCACAAAGTTTTGGATGCAGTCATCATATCATTTAGCAAGCAAGGACTACAAGAAGTACAATAGCAGAAACAAGGTCATTATGGAGCATAATAGAAGTCTCTTCAACATAATATTTTGTTTCAAGTACTAGTATAGTGATACTACCAAAGTTTAGCATTTAAATCAAAAAAATGTAGTTGAAGTCAATTTTACAAGAAAAGCAAACAACTTATCAATATGCATTAAAGTCGGTGAAGAAGCCCTGATTTGATTGGCTTTTGCATATCTTAATAAAAGCTCTTTTCCTCTTCAATTTCATGAGTATATGTACTTGTTATTATGTGGCTTTGACAGTTGTTCTATAATTGTTATTATTCTGCTTATATGTTGGTTATAAGCATGGTTTTATGATAAATTCTAGTCATGGCTCTTATCATGTTTTGATTTGTAAACGAATGGTTATTGAATGCATGACCTAATAGATGATATGGTAGCTATTATGAGAGGGCATTAGACCACCTTGTTGATTTTCAGATAAGTGTCAGATCCCCAAGTTCATATATCCATTCATGACCTATACATTACATGTTCTCAATGTGTTTGACAAAATGATTGTCATGGTTAGGCCTGGTAAGGTCAAGTCCTTGATCAAGTTTTCTGTTAGAAGCTTTGTCTTTGTGTCATTTAATGTTCTAGAAAGTTTCATCAAATTCTGGGTAGTGGTCTGGAGACTAGGCTTGAAAAAGAAGCTCAGATTCCATGGTCGCATGCACATAACTAGGAAAATGAAACTGCAGTCGCTACCTTGCAAGCTTATGCATGCTACTGGAGGCCACCAGCGGAATTTTCTAGTGTTATGTCTGCGGCTAGGAGTCCAGATTAGTAAAAAGGCAAGTTAGCTCAGGGTTTAGGCCCCTGGAGTGGTTGTTTAGCTCTTGGGGGTCATGTAGCTCCTGACAAAGGTCAATAAAGTTTTGGTTTGTCAATTCCACTACCTTAATTGTACCTAGGAGGTTGAGTCATGTCATAGTAGCCCTCAACTCATGTTTACCCTGGCAACCCAATGAAAGTGGGTAATTGTGGGAGGGGCGGTTACAACAAAGCCCTAGATTATCTAGTCCACAGGTCCAAATTGTGTTTTTACTCTTGTTGGCTTTCGAGGAGGTCGAACCTTAGACTACGGATCTGTAACATATCCTACACAAAAGTGATAGCAGTGTTGTGAAGATGGAGTCTAAACAACATTTAGTTCAAGTTGTTAGGTGGGTAGATCTACCTTTTTCATGTTTAAACATTGTTAGGTGGGCAGAGCAGCGAAATGTTGAGAGTGAATGGAAAGAATAGTTTACAACTTTTGTGAAGTGGGAGTCAACGAGGAAGGTGGTGTTGATGTCCATTTTGAAGCTTTTCAATTAAGTGACCAGTGTGTCAAGGAAGGGCGGTTCCTTGACACCCATTTAGATATAAAGACTACAAGGTTGAAGAAGCATGTGGTGATCCTCGGGAAGGATACCAAGAGTGATGACAATGATTTCTTTTTAGTATTGTTACCACATCCCAATGGAAGTTGAGACTTGATGATGCTTACTCTGGCAGTATTTTACTCTGAGGAAGCATTTTATGTTGACAAGCCAAACCAAGTTGAAGAGACAAGTCAAAGTTGGAGAGCTAAGCCAAGTTGAAGAATCAAACCAAGTTAAAAGTAGAGATTTAATGAATACTGGAAGGACAAGTAGTTGTAAGCAGCAATTGTTATTAACAAGCCCAAGGAACAATTTAAGGAAGTAGGTTGGTGCCTACTAAGTTGTTGAGTTGGTGCTCGGCTAGGGGATTGGAGTCTTTTGTAGGTTAGTGCCTACGTTGGTGCTCAACTAGGGAACTAAAATCTCCCATAGGTTGGTGGCTACAAAAGTTGTAAGTTGCTGCTTAGTTTGTACAAGGAAATTTACACAATATTTACAAAGAAAAATGGTGTAATTGTTTCTTGTAAGTGTACAAGTGTTTCATGATTTATGTGCATCAAACGTTTTAAAAGCTAAAAATTGTTGAAAGTAATGAAACATTGATTCACCCCCCCCCCAATATTACCAACACATTCCATATGGTTAGTGTCTATAGACCCTATAGGTGACCTTAGCCTTGGTATAGTATTACTCATGCAAACTCTCACAATAGAGCATTCTCTAGTGAAAACTTTCATGTTTCCCAAGGTAATTCATGCCTCCCAATGCAAAATGGTCCAGGTGGTCAAAAAGTCAACCCAGGCTCAAATTGTAGAGTAGGACTAGAGGATGCCATGCCACGTGGAGATTTTCCAATCAAACTATCTCGAGAAAAGTTATGGCTTGGTAAAACTTGGTCAAAGTTGGTCAATAGTACAAGGAATATTCCAGGAATATTCCAAGTGGATTTTTAAGCAAAGCGTTGAGCAAGTTTTGCATACATTACATCAAACGTGATCAGCACGACAACAAGAATTCAACATAAAAATAAGTCAAAACTAGACGTGGGTCAAAGCTAGTTGTTGGAAGGGGCTCTATTAGCCATTATAATCTCCTTGGACTGAAAAATCAAGACGACGAACCAAAAATCTAGTCGTTGGAAACAGATAACCTCTAAAGAACCAGGTTTACCTCTTCAAGTCATTTCACTCCCCTCTATGTGGACAAATCAAATTGCAAGTGGACCAAGGAGGCGAGATGTTGAGGATTTATTTGTACTATTTTGCTTTCTGACCATTTAAAATTATTTTCTGAAGGAAGTCAAGGACTCTCTCGAGATTATTGTACCAATTCGACCCCCTTGGGAATTAATTAAATTTATTTTTTAATATCTCATAAAATTAAAAATTGTTACGTCCCAAATAATTGGAAAACTAGCAATATTTTTAATGAGGATAGCCAGCTAGTTATTAGAGACTCCCTATAAAAGGCTAGGTTATCATCTACTGTAATTGTTGTTGTTCACTTGACGTAAGTGCTATCTAATAAAATGAGCTCATTTATTTTGCAAACAATTGTACTTTCAGTATAATTGTGGAGTGGTTATTTGTTAATCATCTTCTTATTGTTATTGCAAATGAGTATTAATTTTTATCTAATTTCATTTTGCCAACAATTAAATTTATCCAAAGACTCGTGTTCTTTACCATTGAGTTGATACACTACATGGAAGCAAGAAACTAGTGTCTCCTCACCTGTTTGTTTTGGTTCTGCAAGTAAATCAGTTTGAAGGTTTTATACTACTTCGAAAGGGAGCCTTATCATCTTGAGGGCATTGTATTTTTCTGCACACAGAGGATGGACGTTATATGCATCACAAGAAGAGGTTGCTCCTAAAAAAGTTGAAAGTTGCAGAGTGGATTAAGCTAAATTGGGGGTGATTTCCGGAAGAACCAGTCCCAGTCCCTCAACAAGAACCGGGCATAGTGATTTAGAGGGGTATCTACTTCACACTCCAGCAAACTCCAGGACACAAGTAATAATCTGACAACCAAAAATATAAAATTCTCCAAATTTCTTTTATTTTTTTGCAGTTAGTAGGGTTTTACTTATTGGTTTCTACAATCATATCAAATTATAGCGAACTAATTGTTGGTTAAAACTGATTAAATTGTTAGATCTAACCCTCACTTAGATACAAGTTAATATTTCTTGCATTTTATACGTGTATCTAGCCTTTTGGTTACAAATTATCAGGTTAAGAGGCCTTTATGTTTGTTGAACATGCATGTTCAGCCACAGGGACAAATTCTACAAGCCTACACGTAAGTATCTTACACCAAAACTCTTGATTTTTCAACTCTATATTAGTTTATAAGCAAAATTTTCATGCTATAGTTGATTTTATTTTATTTTTCAGCCATTTAAATTATAAAATAATTTTCTGGAAATTTTTTGGGTCAATAAACATAATCCAAAATTTTGAAAATCAATTTCCAACTAGATTGTTCTATCAATACAAACTACAAAGTTACTAGAACGGAGGCCCCAAAGCCTTTACAAATAACCTCTAGTCATTTCACACTCAAAGCTAACTCCAAAGAAGTGTTTCTCACATAATGGGTTGGCTTATTAAGCAAATAGGTAGCTGTCTCTCCTTGTTTACGCATGTTTTATAGGTTGTCATGCAGGACAGCAAGTTGTTTTCACTTATAACCTGTGTTACCAAGTCCATTGGATCTTAATGTTGGATATGCAAATCTACATTTCGAATATGAATATGGATACGGATCCACCCAGATCCGCATAGGATACACCACATAAACAGATCCTTCAAACCCAGGAACATATCACTGTGGATCCGCATAGGATACACCACATAAACAGATACTTCAAACCCAGGAACATATCACTGACTATTGAAACGAATCTTGTGCCAACTAGCCCTCATATGTTGGGTGCCAAGCAAATAACATTAGAATTTTTGGTTTATTTTTTATTTTTTAAAATATATTTGCAACCTGTTTTAAAACCCTAAAAAGAAAATATTCTATTTAGATTTTTAGTTAGATTACCTATTAGTAATCTACAAGCTATATAGTTGTATAAGTTACCAATTACCTATAGTCTATATATCACATGATAATGGTAGCAGGAAAGGTCTGACGTATTAAAATTTTAATTTTTAATTTTTTATAATGCTAACGGGAAAGCGTTGAGACAATACATAGATAATAACATATAGTGTACAAAGGATGGTTGTCATTAATAATTTAATTATATCAATCTCATCTAACTCTAGGTGAAGAGTCCTCTTAGGACAATATGAGACATAGACTATAGCATGTTCTCAAGCAGTGTACAATATTCATTTACCACTATAATTAGATGGGAATTTTCAGATTTTAAGGCAAATTTCAAGGAACATGACAGGTTGATCATGATGTAGAGTCGAAATATTCAATTGATGAGCATGTAGACCCATTTTTTTACATGTAGTTAAACCTACTCCAGATCATCGTGTCGATGGAGTGATCATTGATGAGACACTCAATTTTGTATTTACAATTATCATTTTTGTATAAAGCATAATGCTTCGTGCTTCGTGATTCCAATCTTCACATTTATGAATTATCTAATGATTTCAGTTCTAATGTTGTGATTTATAAATGGTTTTGATTTTTAACTTTGAAAATGTTTTTAAAAATTAAAAAAATATTGTTGTATCTTTTATATGTGGCATTTCCCCACCCTATCCAGATCCTCAATTTTAAAATATTTGGTGGATCCGTATTTAAATTTTGTTTCCTGGTAACTTAGCTTATAACTCATTAAGTAGACTTCAGAATTTATAAATAATCACATATTTGGTTAGCGTAAATTTAGTAGACGAAATCCATATGTTACATGCTATATCTTTGAATTGATTTGGCTACTGATGTCTTCTGTTAGATTATGTTTCAACATAATTTTTTTACACAAGGCAGCAGGTAGACTACGAACACCTCCACCCTATTGACTTCATATAAGGCACTAGACATAAACCAGAGTTGCTTTGAGATATTTATGGAATCCTCCCTTGGCTGTTAGGAGATGTTGGGCCTGTTATCGCCCAAATTGTACAGGTGACAATGCTCAAGGAGGGGTTTGTCACTCTGATCACCGCCCTCTCTGTTCTAGTTGTCTCCTTACCAGTAAGCTATGGGGGCTAGTCCCTATAAAATGTGAAGATGAGAGCCTTGTTGGCAACCAACAAGTCTGGGAGACAAAACTCAATGGCCTAGCAACTTAGTTGAATTAGCAAGTCAGATGATTTGATTCGATTATCGTGGCCTTAACTGAAGTCAATCACTTGCTCAAGACAAATTACTTACCAAGCCACTGGATGAATAGTTGTTGCTTAAGGATGCTTCATTATCATAAACGAGATGCAATTCCTACGATCTATGTGAGATGCAGAATCTTGGTATATTTTAAGTTATATCCCTATCTAAATGTATCCTTCCTCTTAACGACTTTGAAACTAGTCTCTAGAGTAGGTTGTGAGAGAGAAGCCAAGGGGAAGCAAACTAAGGTTTGATTAACGATACCTCTCCTTAAGTTCTAACCCCGTGATGCCTCTGGTGCTGCAAAGACTATGGCTCTAATGACCGCAAGGCCACCGCGTTAAAGCTAGAGGAGAAAGGTGGGCCTATATCTCTATTGACCAAGCTTATGCTTAGAAGTTAACTTGTTAATGCAAGAGACTAATCCTACGATGCAAGTGTAGAGTCCAAGTACTCTTAAAGTAAGATTATTAAAAAAATTAAGTATTTAGTTACAATGATTTTCAATTGTGAATGATGGAGTACTTAAACAATAAATAAATGACAAATCTCAACCACAATAGGAAGTGCTCAAACTTGATGGTGCCAGAAAATGTTGCCGATAAAACCAATAAATAATTGCTCAAAAGATAAACAAGGCAAGATCAATGCTACTTAATACAATTAGCAATCTTCAATATTATAACAATGGATTACCAATATGCCATTTTTTAGCACAATCAAATTTAACTAATGTGTTTCAAGAGTGATTTAGATCATAAACAATGAAGAAAATGTATCCACTTAACAATGATAGTACCAATGAGAAACAAGATCCTTAATCTACAATGTCACTTAGAGCGATTAATCAACCAGTCCAATTAGAGCACTTGAATGAAAAATGCAAGACGTCAATAACTCTTTTGGCCAAATTTAAGTTCAAATCACTTCAACCATCAAGGATTATGAATTATAAGAATTCCTTGGCCAATTTAAGAGACTTATGTGCAATTTATTATTGTTGCAACCTTGTTTTTAGGGGTCTGCAATTTTATATCAGCAATCAAGAAATACTGCAAGATGTCAAAGGTAAGCTAGAGAATCAATGCATTAAATTTTCCAATGATTTCCAATGATTATAACACTTCTTAGAAGCTATAGATCAGACTTTTAATGTTCAAATCAGACCTCAAAATAACATATATCAGACTTGAAATAATTCAGAAAATTAGAGATCCAGTCCTTTATAAGCCAACAAGGTGTCAAATTATCAATGCCAAGCGAATCAAGTTGAGTGATTATTAGATGGTTTTTGGTCAATTGTAATGAATTTATTAAAGTTATATGACTACATACAATGGTTGTAGCAAAACAAAGAAGATGATGAGGAAGAGAGGCAAACCAAGAGGCCTAAGGGCCTAGTTGAGGGCTAGTTTGACTTCCAATGAGCTTGGCTACCTGCCACCACCAAGTTAGCTCTAATACTGCTGCAAAACCACAATATTAGCCCACTCAAACAGTGTCAAAATCAGAGATAACTAAATACAAGGCTAGGGCAAGGCTCCAAGGCTAGGAAAACCCCAAGGCTAAGGCTAGAAGAGGCAAGGAACGGAAAACAAGGGCAAAGTGTTGGAAAAGGTCACGACTAAGGGAGATAAGCCCACAAGGACTGACATCAAGCCTTTATAGGCTGATGCAGGGCTAGGAAGAGGCCCTAGAGGGCGAGCCTACGACGAAGGGAAAAGCCCCTTATGGATTGATGATACCTTCAACTTATGGCCCCATGGTAGGGAAAAGCTAGCTTCTTTCTTTGAGCATCTTAATAACCAATCTGATTCCATTAAATTCACCATGGAATGTGAGGTTAATGTTGTGGCTAAGGCCAAAAGGAAGGTGGAGAGGGAGGAAGGCCTCTTAGAGGCCACAACAAGGAGGAAGGAGGAGGGTCGACCCCCTTCTGAGGTTGGATGCCAAGCCCAAAGGAGGGATGAAAGGAAAAAGAAGCCCTAGAAGGGTTGACGACCAAGGTAAAGGGCCACCAAGGCCCGGCCAGCCCATAAGGGCTTGCGGCCTAGGGAAAAAGGGAGGTCGAGGGACCTAAGAGGCTCCTAGGCCTCACAGCTAAGCAAAAGAAGGAAAATGGCTAGGCCTTAGGGCCTAAAAAAAATTGAAACCCCTGCAAACAAAAATTTATCCACAAATTCATTGCCTAAATGTTGGAAGTTGAGCCTGGAAGATGATTGGAAGTTATATCTTGGCTTCCTAGGCCTAGATCTGCTTCAAAACCCCAATAAAAATCTCTTGATCAACATGAAAGTCCACCTACACAAATGAATCAAAGAATGTCAAACCCCAAATATATATACAAAATATAATCCCAAAAATTATAAAGCCCCAAGTGCTACAAAACAAATGGGTTAGAAATAATTTACAAATATACAATATTTACAAATTTAAAATTTTTTGGAGAAATAGTTTTAATAAATAACAAGGGATGACTATATTTCGAAAAATAGATATTAGCCAAACCCTCCTGCAAAATCAAATACCATAAAGAAATCTCAAAACCTAAACATAGTTGGTTCTTCCCCACAATCTATGAACTTGGAGCCCAAGGGCTAGCGTACCTGTAAATCTCTATAATATTCTCAAAGGAAATGGTTAGATCATATGGTGAATCAGATCACTTAAGATTACATGTACCAATAGAATGTTCTTATCACCAACAAATGAAACAACAATTATTTAGTAATTTTTAGCACAAAATAGGATCACACATAGCTAACACATACCACAGATCAGCGGAAGAAAAACACCAACAACTGAACCCAAAAGGATTTCTGTTATATTACAAAATGTTCCTAGCAGAGTGGCAACTCAATACCTGTGTTCAAGAATTACATCATCCAAGATATCAAATAGAAGCAAAATGGCTTCTTCTTTATATAGAGAAACCCCTCCAAGTGGAAAATAAATACTAGTTGGTTTGATCCTATTCAAAATAATCTCAACCGTTGAAAATAACTTGATCATCTCTTAATCTCCACTGTCGAATTTTTAATTTTGAGGAAAATTTTGAATTTTTCTTAAAACCAACTTTTAATTAATCCAAAAATTAATATTTTGGATTAATTTCCTCAAAATTTTGACTATGTCCAAAGGTTCAAATTTTATTAAAATGTCCATTTTTCTCTTGGGTGGGGGACCTCGAAAAATTAACTTTCCTTTGACCCACAATTTTTTTATTATTTTCCACTTGGAGAGAAAGTAAGTTCACTATAATTATTTTTTACTCAAAATTAATTAATTTTTTGCCTTAGGATTTTAATTTAATTTCGCCGGAATAATAAAAAAAATAATAATAATAATAATTAATTGACAGAAGAGCGGATTAATAATTTTTCCACCCTCAAATATTATAGCCATTGTGTCTAAATATCAGGGACCATGCAATAAAATATTTTTTACATCAAATTATTACAATATTAACCCTTGAAAGAGGAAAACACATTTAGACTCATACCCTCAACAATTTACCCAATTTGCGACACAATATGATCTAGTATACACCAAGTGTGTTTGTGATAAAATTACTTAGCCAAATGTGCGTAAATTATACCCAAACACACTTTTACAAAGACTTGATATAACACTAGGACTCACCTGAGCCTTGGGGTTTACGCTGGAAGAAAAACTTTGTTCATTATCTGTCTTTAGAAACACACATAATTCGGAGAGGTTAAAAAACTTCCTAGGATGAAATTATTTGCCAAAATCATATGTTTACCTAGGTATTGTTACATAATTAAATGGTCATACTAGCATCATTTACAGTATAACTTGTAGAAATTGGATTTACAGTGATAAAATAGTGTTGGCCGATGACTTTGAGCTTTGAAAATGTTTCATGTTTTTGTACTCTGCTTCCTTGTACTATTGACAAAGTGTGGTAAACAAGACCTAAATAGTGGAGGGTTCAACTGAGATGACTGTGGTTCTCTACTCTGTGTGCGCCCATCTAACAACGCTACCAGGTGGGACCATAGCAACCCTACTAAAAATATTTGTAACAAGTCCCCTTACGGCCCACTTTCCACTTAGTAGTCCTTTCTTTAATTTAAATTTTCTTTTCGTTTGTTACTTTGTCTTAGCTAGCCTCCACCTCATCACTTATCACCTAGACCCCCACTCACTGCGCTCTGTTGTTGGACATCAATCGACACGATTTTTCTTATACGACTTCACATTGTACAGTTTTTTTTACCGTCTATTGATACGAACAAAGTTCATTTTCTCACAAATATTTACAATGTATGGGAAATGATGTAGAAATTTCTCATTTCCCACCCCGGTTTTCAGTTTCTCCTTATTTCTCCCATACAGTTAAATGCCCTTTCCCATAACCATACATTTAACACGCTGGAAAAAATAAATTTACTGAAAACACAAATTCTGGAAATTTTACAGAATGCTGGAAATTGCAGAAATAAAAATCAGCAGTAACAAACAGCCATTAAAACACATTTAAACACTGAGATTTTTTGTCAATGTCACCCTGGAAAAACCCCCTACAACTCTTGGGGAAAACCAGTTTGAGAGCTCTTCTTTATTTCTGGAAAATACCTTTTTCACGGGGAGAAATATTCAGCAAAAAAATCAGCAAGCAAATTTACAACTTATCATTTTTCCCATGCCTCACAGCAAACTGGAAATTACAGCAAACAGGACAGCAATAAATGTTGTACGGCCTCCTCGATTTTCGTGCCCACTTTCAGCATTAAATGTTGTAGTATGGCCAGCATTAAATGCATTGTACTGACTGCAATAAATGCGCTATACAAACCTCGTTTTGTGTGCAGAAAAATCAGCAAATTGCTCCTCGATTTTTGTGCAAACCACTTCTCGTAAATCGTGCCAAAATCTACCTTTCACTGTGTGTTGAACCAGCTGTACAAATCTGCTCAACTGTTGCCTTGGAATGTGTGCCAAGCTGCTGTCTCTTTCTCCTCCCTACTCAAAAATCTCTCTTGCTCTCTTGCTCTCCTTCTCCCAATCTGCTCATGAAAGAATGAATGACCTTTTCCTCCTTTAATCTAACCCCAAGGGACTTTTGGGTGATCCAAGTGACTTTTGGGTGATCCCTAAATCCAATGGCTGAAATAGATTGAGATCTATGGCTGAGATTAAATGCTCATTTAAATCTCACTTTTTATTTTTTAATTCACCCCACTTTAATAAAGATCCACTTAGTCATTTATTTCCAAAGTCACTTTTCATTTCTAATTTTTCATTGACTTTATAAAAGTCACTTTAAAATTAGACTTAGTAACTTTATCACTTAAAGTCACTTTTAAATTAAATTTAACTTTATAAAATTATAAAGTCACTTTAGGAGAAAAATTAAATTCTTTTGGACACTTTTCCCTAGGCCAAAGATCAAAGCCTAAGGGAACCACCTGTCCTCCGATACCAAATTTCAACACTCCCTCTTACCAAGGAAGGTGTTCCTCACCACACCCATCTTGTCTCTGAAGTAGACATGCCTGCCCCGTGGTAAGGCTTTGGTAAGAATATCTGCAACCTGCTCATCTGTGGAAATATACTCAAGCTTCACAGCTCCCTTCTGAACATAGTCTCTGATGAAATGATATATGATCCCGATATGCTTTGACCTGTCATGAAATACTGGATTCTCCATGAGTTTAATGCAACTCTGATTATCACAGTAAATCACTGAAGATCTCAACGGCTGACCAAATAAGCCAAACAACATCTTGCGAAGCCATATAGCCTCACAACTAGCTAGACTGGCTGCCATATACTCTGCTTCCGCTGAACTCAGTGCTACTGACTGTTGCTTCCGGCTGAACCATGACACTACTGCTGAACCCAACCCAAAACAACACCTTGAAGTGCTCTTCCTATCAGAAGCACAACCTGCCCAATCAGAATCAGTGTATCCTGCCAATCTCACTCCATCTCCTTGCCTGTAGTCCAGACCATAATCCACTGTCCCCTGCAAGTACCGCAAAATGTGTTTTGCAACCACCCAGTGAACCTTCCTAGGATCACACATAAACTGACTCATCGTGTTGACTGCAAAACAAATATCTGGTCTAGTGTTGACCAAATACATCAAGGAACCAATCAGCTGCCTGTACAATGTGGGATCCACCAACTCGGAATCCGAAGCATGAAGCTTCTTCCAGTTGGTGATCATCAGTGTCGACATGGGTCTACAATCCTCCATGTGGAATCTGCTAAGGATGTCCACAATATACTTCCCCTGCCCCAGGAAGAAATGCCCCTCCTCCTGCCACACCTCCAAACCCAAAAAGTAATGCATCAAGCCGATGTCCTTCATCTCAAACTCCGTCGCAAGATCTCTCTTGCAGTGCTCTATGAGTCTCTCTGCACCTGTAATGACCAAGTCATCCACATACAGCACCAGAATGAGAGGCTCTTCACCAATCACAATAAAGTAAAGGTTCGGATCTGCCTCACTCTTTGTGAAACCCATCCCCTGCAAATATGTATCTATCCTGGAGTACCAAGCTCTGGGAGCTTGCTTCAGGCCATAAAGGGCCTTCTTCAGTCTGCACACATGGGACTCCTTCCCATGCACCTCAAAGCCCTGTGGCTGCTCAATGTACACCTCCTCCTGTATGAAGCCATTAAGAAATGCAGTCTTCACATCCATCTGGTGGATCTTCCAACCCATCTCTGCTGCTATCGATATAATGGAGCGGATCGAAGTATATCGAGCCACGGGAGCGAAGGTCTCCTCATAATCAACTCCCTCTACCTGGGAGAACCCTCTAGCCACAAACCTTGCTTTGAATTTCTCAATGCTGCCATCTGCAGCATGCTTTACCTTGTAAAGTCATCTGGAAGTAACCACGGATTTGCCCTCAGGCCTCGGCACCACCTCCCAAACATCATTCTTCATGATAGAAAAATACTCCTCCTGCATGGCCTCTCTCCAGACCTACTGGCTAGCTGCCTCCTCATAATAGCTAGAAGGCTCAGAGTCAAGGATGCTGGTAACCATCGCCATATAGCTACAAAACCGCTCAGGTGGTCTACTCTCTTTGACCGGCCTCCTCGGCTCAGCAACAGATGAGGCATCTCTCAAGGTGTCCTGAAGCCACTTAGGCTTCCTCTTCCCTGAGCGCACTTCTCCCACCGGAGAATGAAACTCCTCCTCATCATCATCATCAGGAGCCTGAACTCCTGACTGTCTGTCTGTTGTCCTCATGCCTGCACCTGAACCTGTAAAAGTTGAGGTACTGTGTGAACTGTCCATCAGTGGACTCCCTAGTGAACTGCTCTGCATGCTGCCCGGAGCACCACCCCTCTGTCTCGGTGAGCCACTGCTCACTGACGGACCTGACATCCTCATAGATGTACCTCCTGATCCTCCTGGTCCTCCTGATCCCTGCCCACTGGATCCCTGCGACTGACTCAATTGCTGCTGAGGGTCTAGCTGATCCAGATACTCTAACTCCCGTGACCTCCTAAAGGCCCTGTCCTCCTCGAACTTCACATCCCGTCTGACAACAACTCTCCTCTGTGCAGGAACGTAAATCCGAAAGGCCTTTGAGGTCTCACTGTAGCCCACAAAGATACCCTTCTCTGCGGTGGGCTCTAGTTTGGTCCTCTTCTCCTTGGGTATATAGGAGTATGTAATGCATCCAAAAATATGAAGATGACCAATATCAGGCTTCTTCCCAGAGAAAGCCTCCTCCGGAGTCATGTGCCCCAAGGCACGATGCGAACTCCTGTTCTGCAAGTAAACAGCTGTGTTGCAGGCCTCTGCCGACAAGAACAATGGCAACCCCTGATCATGTAACATGGCTTTGGCAGCCCCTATGATGGATCTGTTCTTCCTCTCTACAACCCCGTTCTGCTAGGGGTTGTAAGGAACAGTGAACTCCCTCCTAATTCCTGCCTCCGCACAATAGTCAACAAACTCTCCAAGGGTGTACTCTCCTCCATTGTCCGACCTCGAGGACTTGATCTTTCGACCTGTCTGTGTCTCCACAAGAGTTCTGAACTCCTGAAACCGCTTGAAGACCTCACTCTTGGTCTTCAAAAAATAAATCCAGGTCCTCCTGGAGTGATCATCAATGAATAAAACATAGTACTCATATCCACTCAAGGAAACATGAGACATCCGACCGCTCACATCGGAATGAATCAAATCAAGTATCCCAGTCGCTCTGCTGTCACTGCTGGGAAAAGGGGATTTGGCAAACCTGCCCATCGCACAACCTCTGCAAGTATCAAAGTGATCAATACTGAAATCTGGCACACTTGTAGTGATCTCCCGCAATGTCCTCAAGGCTCCATGATACATATGTCCCATCCTGTGGTGCCAAATCTCACACAACTCAAAGCTGCTAGCTCTGTTGTCGGTACTACTGCTCAATGCCAAAAGGGGCTGGAATACAAACTTGTACACCTTTGCATGGCGTACACCTATCACTCTAGCTAAATCAGCTGGAGTGACCCTGGGATACATCAACCCCTGTCATCCCTTGAACAGTACCTCATATCCTCTGTCCTCCAAAGCTGAGACGAATATAAGGTTCTTCCTCATCCCTGGCACATAAAAAAAATCTGACACTTTCAAGGGAGGTTTGGACTCCCTCTGAAATGTCAATGTCCCCACCCCGACTGCTCTAACAACTCTGTCATCACCGAGTACTGTCTCTATATCAGTGCCACTCTCTAAAAGCTCTGAGAAGTACTCACGGACTCCTATCATGTGACGTGAAGCCCCACTGTCCACATACCAGATACCTGAAGATGCTCCGCTAATCAAGGGAAAAGCATGCTCCCTCTAAACCTGTGTGGCAGGTGATCCTGCACTAGAGAACTCACACGTAGTAAACGCAAACTCCCGGTCAAAACGACCTGCAAAGTCCTCAATCTCTGCTGAAGCTGCCACGTCCTGGTTCTTCCCCTTCTTCTTCTTCTTCTCCGGACACACAACTGCATAGTGTCTCATCTTTTGACAATTCCAACACTTCATCTTGGAATAGTCCTTCTGTGTGTTCCCCTGTTTACCTTTGCCTTTGCCTTTGCCCCCACCACTGCTTGTGAAAGCCTGCTTCTTCCCTTTGCCTTTCTTGCCTCCTGCCACCAGTGCTACATCCTCATCCTGCTCAACTGGCTTGGCTGTCCCAAGCTGACCTTTCCTGATCTCTGTCTGAATGCAATCATCCCAAAACCTCTCCCATGTGGGAAGGGTCTCACGTGCACAAACCCCATCAGCAAAGTTCAACCATGAACGGGGGAGGCCATTCACTGCAATCCGCACCAACTTAGTGGGTGGAATGGCCTCCCCAATTGCTGCCAACTCATCTCTCACATTAGTAATCTTTGTGAGATATCCAGCTGCACTATCATTACCCATCTTAATGTTCTTCAGCTTCTCCTTCAGGACCATCTTCCAGTTCTCATTGGTACTCTGGTAGAGATTGGACAATGTTGTCCACATCTCATGGGCATTGCTCTTTCCTCTCACATGAAGAATGCAATGGTCTTTGATTCCATCTAGAATCAGCCTCTTACCCTTGTTGTTCTTTTTATTATACTCAGCCAACTGAGTAGCATCAGTAGGCACAACAACAGGGTTCTGTGTGGTATGCACCATGATATCCCAGACTTCTGCCTCCTCAAAGATACTATGCATTCTCTCCTTCCAAACGTTGTAATTTGTATGCCCATCCAGCCTATCCTCCACCCTCAATCCCAATCACATCCTGCTGAAAAATAGCACTGTTGTAGTAAAGATAAAACCGCTGTTTATGAAAAAAATCAGCTTGCTGGAATTTTCTAAGTGAAAAATCAGCAGCTGTAATTTTCTTTTTGTTGTCCCAAACTACCCTACAGCACTCAAGCTCTGATACCATGTAGAAATTTCTCATTTCCCACCCCGGTTTTCAGTTTCTCCTTATTTCTCCCATATAGTTAAATGCCCTTTCCCATAACCATACATTTAACAAGCTAGAAAAAATAAATTTGCTGAAAACACAAATTCTGGAAATTTTACAAAATGCAGGAAATTGCAGAAATAAAAATCAGCAGTAATAAACAGCCATTAAAACACATTTAAACACTGAGATTTTTGGTCAATGTGACCTTGGAAAAACCCCCTACAACTCTTGGGGAAAACCAGTTTGAGAGCTCTTCTTTATTTCTGGAAAATGTCTTTTTCACAGTGAGAAATATTCAGCAAAAAAATCAGCAAGCAAATTTACAACTTATCTCTTTTCCCATGCCTCACAGCAAACTGGAAATTACAGCAAACAGGACAGCAATAAATGCTGTATGGCCTCCTCGATTTTCGTGCCCACTTTCAGCATTAAATGTTGTTGTATGGCCAGCATTAAATGCGTTGTACGGACTGCAATAAATGCGCTATACAAACCTTGTTTTGCGTGCAGAAAAATCAGCAAACTGCTCCTCGATTTTTGTGCAAACCACTCCTCGAAAATCATGTCAAAATCTGTCTTTCACTGTGTGCTGAACCAGCTGTACAAATCTGCTCAACTGCTACCTTGGAATGTGTGCCAAGTTGCTGTCTCCTTCTCCTCCCTGCTCAGAAATCTCTCTTGCTCTCTTGCTCTTCTTCTCCCAATATGCTCATGAAAGAATGAATGACCTTTTCCTCCTTTAATCTAACCCCAAGTGATTTTGGGTGATCCCTAAATCCAATGGCTGAAATAGATTGAGATCTAAGGCTGAAATTAAATGCTCATTTAAATCTCACTTTTTATTTTTTAATTCACCCCACTTTAATAATGACCCACTGAGTCATTTATTTCCAAAGTCACTTTTCCTTTCTAATTTTTCATTGACTTTATAAAAGTCACTTTAAAATTAGACTTAGTAACTTTATCACTTAAACTCACTTTTAAATTAGATTTAACTTTATAAAAATTATAAAGTTACTTTAGGAGAAAAATTAAATTCTTTTGGACACTTTTCCCTAAGCCAAAGATCAAAGCCTAAGGGAACCACCTGTCCTCCGGTACCAAATTTCAACAAATGACAATATCCATCAAAGGATAAATAATATTTATATATAAATGTTTGAATAAAACAGTGATATGTTGAGTCCTTTCATGAATAGTCATGTGTCCTTTCATGAATAGTCATGTCCCAACTAAAAGACATCTCCTTTCATAATTACTAGATATGATTTTTAATAATTATTATTATTATTTATTCATATATTTATGTTATTTATGCTCATAACATTACCTCCCCCTTTAGAAATGCTATGTCCTCAGAGCATATTCTTGAATGGCTTGATATCTTTTCCTATCTCGTAATGTCTTCATGTCTTTCCCAATTCTTGGAACTCTCATCTTTGATGGTACAAAATGATATTAGCTTTTACTTGTGGTACAGAATTGTCGCACTATGAAATGTTCTAACCATCGTAAATCAACCCTAAGCCGAACCTTTGTTATTTAATATTTGAGATGAATTCTTATCATAAGACTTAATTTCACTGACATCAATATTTTTCAAAACATAAGTTGGTTGTTTTCGTCCTATATGATGTTTGATACGTTCATTGATTAAGGTATCCTCTTTTATGATGAGGATGCCGATAAGGTATTTTTGTAAACTGTTTTGCCCTTGTCATGCTCCTGGTGATTTCTTGATTTACTTCAAAGATTGATGTTGTTGAGTTGATTATGGAATCTTCACTTTGAATTTCCATCATTTGTATTGCAACATCTGAGTATCTTTTTACTTCAATTAGATAGGCATCTTTTTTAGTCATAGGATTAATGGGGTTCGTATTTGTTCCCTTCTCAACTAGAACATTTTTACCTAGAGACTTCTATGCTTATGTTTGAATAAGTTGTTATATTTTGGTTTCAAAACACTGCTTCGTATCCTTGATTTCTTGACTAGTGCAAGAAATTTTTTACCATGACCTTTTACGCGAGAAATTTCTTTGTTTTAATCTGAGATAATTCCATCAAATTCTTTCTACATCCTTGATATTGACTTTTTATTCTCTTGAAGCATCAGTGTCAAAATCAGTGATAAATTCACGCGATAATTACAAGTTTTTTCTTTCAGCGATTTTTTTAAATAAACGCGATTTGTTGTGAAAAAATCGTTGGCCATGCAGACAGCTCGTTTATAAGACCAAAAACATGATTTTTGGAAAATCATTTGCACAGACAGCGGCAGCGACGGGGTTTTGGAGTGACCTAGCAAAGAAAGCTTGGTCGTTTGGGAGCTGAATCAGCTGATTGGAGGAGAAAAACGGATTGAGAGCTAAGGAGGAGACGAATTTTCTCCATCAAACCAGTATGGGCACCAAAATTTTGTGTTTTGTAACTTTGTTTTGGTTTTTTTTATGTTTTTGGTTGGGTTTAGAATATGGATAACCCATTGTTTATCAAAAGAATTCAAAGGGTTATCAAATATTTTTTAATTGATTTGATGGGGATTTTGATTTTTCATTTTGTTTATTAAAAACTTAAATTGTCAAAACTTCCATGTGTTTCGTCATGTTACTCATGTATGTAATTTTTTTTTAGTTTTTGTAAATTGTAAGTTTGTAACTTATAAATTGTAATCCTTATTTTGCCATAGGTTCACCATTCAACTTCAAAGTTCAAAGTGCATCTTACAAATTTAAAACTCAAGAATTCAGAGTTCAACCAAGTTACAAGCATGCCAAGGAAATTAGACCCTCTGTGGGAATTTGGTGAATCTGATGGAGGGTTTGATAGGATAAACGTGTCTTGCAAGTTGTGTGGGCAGCATATGTTAGGGGGGTTTTACAGATTGAAGTATAACCTTGCACAAAGCCCTGGATTTGATGTAGGGCCTTACAAAAATACAAATCCTGAAATCATCTGAAAAGCCATGAGATCATTGGAAAATTTCGAGCACAATAGAGAGGCGAAAGCAGAGATAAAGAAGTAACTAACAAAGTCTGTGTTAGGCTCAGGTAAACAAGTGGCATTGGTTCTACTTTAGCATCAATATCTACAAACAACCGATAGCTGCCTCATCATTTTTTGTTCCTAGAACCACGCCTGGTTGACAGCCATCTATCACTTCAATGCTTAAAAAAACTGAGAAAGAACAAGCTGACAAGTTGTTGGCCAAATTTCTCCTTTGGAGTGATATTCCTTTCAGCGTTGCAAGGAATAATACATTTTTCCAACATGTTGTTGATATTATTGCAATTGTTGGCCTAGGGTACAAAATCCCTTCTTATGATGACTTTAGAGGCCGAATTCTTCAAAATGAAAAGGTTGACTGCACCAAAAGATTGGAGGAGTTTAGGGCATCATATGCACAAACATGATGCACTGTGATGTCAGATGGTTGGATCGACCAAAAGAGGAGAACCCTTATAAACTTCTTGATTAGTTGTCCCAAGGGGACAATGTTTATGAAATCTGTTGATGCATCTTCACATATCAAAGATGCAAAAACTTTATGTGATTTGCTGGATGTGTTTATTCTGGAAGTGGGTGTAGAACATGTTGTCCAAGTCATAACGGACAATGCTACATATTATGTTGTTGCTGGCAAGATGCTTATGGAGAGGCATCCTACTTTATTTTGGACACCTTGTGATGCACATTGTATTGATTTGATGTTGGGGGACATAAGGAAAATTTCCTTTGTCAAAGATATTATTGAGTCATCAAAAAGCATTACAGAATTTATATATAATCATACATCTGTACTTAGCTTGATGAGAAAATTCACCAACAACAAAGAGTTGGTGCGCCCCGCCATTACATGGTTTGCCACCAGTTTCATATCTCTTCAATCCCTCTTGAATTCTACATGGGATGTGAAGAGAATGTTTCTTTCAAAGGAGTGGCATGCTTTGACAATGAGCCGCAAACCAGAGGGAGAGGCCATATGCAGATTAGTTTCATACCAGGAAGACTTCTGGGCAGGAGTGCAAGAGGTGTGCATCGTTATTGAACCTTTGGTAAAGGTTCTTCCATTAGTTGATAGTGAAAAGCCCGCAATGGGCTATTTGTATGAGGCCATGGACAAGGCAAAAGAATCCATTCATGCCTACTATGATGATAAGGGAGATGAGGGGTTTCAGAGACAACTCCTCCTAGGGGAAGTGATTGATGAACAATGGAAAAACACACTCTATCATCCCATTCATGCTGCAGGGATCTACCTAAACCCCGCATTTTCTTACCCATGTGGGTTCGTATTTGATGCTAAGATCATGATGGATTCTTAACCTGTGTTCAGAGGATGGTGCAATCTCCAGCAGAACGTACAGAAATCTCCAAAGAAATTGAGACATACAGGATGGCAGGTGGCACATTTGACTTTGACATGTTTGTGACGGATAGGATGACTAAAATGCTAGGTATTTTTTAGTTTGTTTCAAATTTCATTGTCTCTTCAAGTTCATAACTTTATACTTTGCTTCAACTTCCAAATTACATTTTTTTTTCTTATGTTTATTTAAAATTTTATTTGTAATTTTGTTGTAGATGCATGGTGGAGAATGTATGGTGCCACGGGAGAATGTATGGTGCTAAGGTAACCCTTCTGCAAAAGCTTGCCATTTGAATCCTCAGCCAAACATGTAGCTCCTCAAGATGTGAGCGCAACTGGAGTGTATTTGAAAAAATACACAACAAGAAGCGCAACAGGTTAACACTTAAAATATTGCAAATTTCCAAATAATTTTTTGAATTCATTAAACAATATTTTTTTATGATTATTATTTCATGATCTTTGTACAGGTTGGAGTCCCAACGACTTAATGACATGGTCTACGTCTACTACAATCTTTGATCGTGGGTGAGGCAACTTGAGAGGACACTTGACATGGAGGCCATCTCATTGGATGGGATTGACACCACTGTTGCATGGAGGGTTGAGGCCGAGAGGCCTCTCATGGAGTCTATCGATGATTGGTTAAAGCAGGAGGTAGTGGACGGGGGGGAGGAGGAGGAGGAGGAGGAGGCGAAGCAACAGGAGGAAGAGGTGACACCACCTACCCGAGCTACCCCTGCCACCAGTAGAGAACGTGGTCTACCTCCTATAGCTCCTAGTTCTTTAGCATCTAGAGCATAACAGAGTCCACTGCCAACTCCACCAGCATCTACATCTAGAGGGAAAGGGAAAGCTATTGCATTTTCTCGCAAGGGGGCAAAGGAAATCAGTAGTATTAGACTTTAGTCATTTGGTCCATTTCATTGTATATGACATTATGACTCATGAGATACATTATTATATTTTTTGTTGATATTTTGAGGCTGAGTTGGGAGTCATGAGTCAGGACTTACTATTCAGGAGTCAGGACATGATTGATGATTCACTGTTATGTGTGATGTAGCACTAGAAATGATATTAAACATCTTATATATTAGTTCTTTTATCATATTTATGTGTCAATGTATTTATTTTATGTTGTAGATGCTTTATATATTAAAAAATTGAAAAGAAATGAATATTTTTGTATGTTACTATTTTTTCCTGATTTTTACCGATTTTTATGATTTTTTCCGATTTTTTCCCCTCGCCGATAATATCCCGATAATGATTACTGCAACATTGGTCAAAATATCTTTAAAGTCCTCTGAGGAAGGTATTATTGATTCTGACTTCATTGTCATGTCTTGGAATATCATCATCTTCTTATAGGGAAACATCAAAAAAAAAATCCATGTTTGACATGAATGTACCCAATTCTTTAAACCAAAGGTAAAATGAGAATTGTGTCAATCTCTTCGTAAAATATAGTTACAACATTGAACTGAGATATATTTTCATAATCATCAATTATTACTTGCAGGTTATTAATTTTGTATTGTGCTTCAAAATAAGAGGCATCTTAATTCTCAATTATATTTGATTCAAGAAGTAATAATTTATTTGCAAATTAACAATCTAATTTTCTTTATGATTCTCATTTATAATGATATTAATCTCTTTTTCCAAAATATTCCCCTTCATTGTACATAAACCATAACATGAGATCATGTTACCATTATACAAGAATCTTCCATCACTAGTCTCCATTTTGCGTCCATTAATAATTTACCATTTTTCACTTAAACTTGGTACTTTATAGTTTAGGTATTATCCAATACCTCCTTTTTTCCTTTTTTTTCTTCTTTTAATATACTTCTTGCTTATAAGATTGCTTGTAACCTTGTTCTTTATTCAAAAGTAATATCTCAAAAATAAGTACCCCTTAAATTTGCTCTTTTAGTTTCTAATTCACTTTTTCTCTCATATATATAAATATATACTTTAGCCCCAAGGGTTAGCTCAATTGGTTGAGTCCCTATCGTTAAAACACCTTTGATATTGAGAGGTCACGAGTTCAATTCTCTCCACAATCTCGGGGTCAAGCTCCATGGTTGAGCCAATAGGAATGATCCCTTCAGGTGGAAATGCATGGTACAAATATTTTGTGGATGTAACAGTCACCGATCTCAGGGGTTTGTGAACCACACACATAAACATATATATGTGTTGAATATATTTCCCCTTGCTTAATAAGATCCCCTTTAAAATACAAAATGTTCCTAGAATATAATAATTTCCCCTTTTCACTTTTAATGTTAAACCCTTTTTACTTTGAGTTATTCAACATTTATACTTTTAATGTTATAAAGCCATATGAAGTGGTATAGGAGATTTTTTTTGTGAATCCTTCACCCCCTTGTGAATAATAATATTCACTTTCCTTTTAATAACATTTTTTAATGAAATTTTAACTTTAATGGTTTGTTATAGATACTCTTGGAGGGTCACAACTATTGGTATGATTGATATGGTGGTGTGATTGATACGTCATTCCCCAATCATTTTCTTTCCGCGGTAACCAAACTTTCACGACTTTTTTTTTTCTTTTTAAATCAAAAGTTATAGATAGGAATAGAACCAAGCTTATGGAAGGGGTTGTACAGCTATGATATAGCACTGACATTTGTATAGCACACATCATATTTTGGTACAAAAACAATTGTACAATGGGAATGGCAATGACACATATGATGTACAACAACAATTAAATATATGTTGAACTGTACGAGTGAACATCGTTCATACGAATGGCGTCTTGCTACTGAAAAATGGTATCATGGATCTATACAACAGGAGAAGGATGGAAATTTACTACAAGGTGGTTGCAACAGGGGGCAGGATGGTAGCTTTTTGGGTGTACAACAATGTAAAACGATGGTTGTACGACAAGTTAAATGCATGCACAGTGATTTTTTCTAGTTGGTTGAAGTGTGGTACAATGCAAACCATATTTTTATTCTGTCAAAGAGTCGTCAAAGAGTGCTTCATTGTTATAATACCACAATACAGCTGTCCAATAATTTCACAATTACATATTTAATTGTCATCCGATGTGCAAAAAATTATGATAGCAATAATCTAGAACGGTGGTCAAATTTGTTATGATATTGATGCCTATGATCTATGAAGAAATCTTTTTATTGGAGATACCAGGCAAATATTCTTGGCTAGGCTCTTGTGGGCTATTTTATTTTGTACTTTGCCACTATACGAACCTTTTATACTATACAGTGCATAGTGCTTAGGACAAACTTTTTTTCTTCAAATTTGTACCTTTTTTTCTTTCCTTTTTCTTCAAATTTGCAGCTGACTAATATTTTGACTGAAATTATTGAACTACAAATGGGTAAAGGCTCACTTTTTTATGTTTGATCAATAACATCAAAATAGGAGAAACTACAAAATTTAGAATATGTCCAAAATCCTAGATCATAAATGAGGCTATGTTACAATTTCCCGAACCCAACACCAAGTAATCAGTTCCAAGCAATTATTAATTGAACAAATACATGGCTAAGCTCCTAACCAAAAATATTTAACGTAAGCAAAATTACTCTATCTGAATCACACACACAAACATATTTATGCCCAATAAGCATATCTTCATTAATAAATAATCACAAAACTTTCTTGGGCTTCCATCCTAGGATAATGGCTCAACTGAGAAAATACAAATTACAAAATTGATCACAAGCCTCTCTACACTCTCTTTGACCTAGCACACGCTCACTAAGAAACCTCTCTCAATCATGTGTTGTTGTTATGTCTTAGCTCCTCACTTTAGGCTCAATTTATAACTTTCCTATGCTAAGATTGACAATCGAAATTAGCTCATCAAGTTAACTCAAGATAAGTTATTTTAGTTAACTATCATATCTTTACCTTTTTCTACTTTAACTCTAGTACAAGACATAAATTTAGCTCACTTTACATGCACAACTCATGCATGTTAGATGTAACATATTTGCATGCATGCAACTCACTTGCACACTCTTAATGCCGCATGCAAGCTCCTAAAGAGGCAAATCAAGGTCCTTCTAGTCAAGACACAAGACTAGAAGTACCTTCCAAGCTATAAACTCAACACTCCCTCTTAGTGAGGGAGGTACTTCTAGAAGAACCTCCACCCGGATTTGTCTCCAACACCACCACGTTATTTGTTGTTGTAGGAGCTCCCTCTTAACTAGAAGACTTTCCTACTACATGTTGCGAAATCTAATTTGAAGACCTATTCCTTCCAACCATGCTCCTAAGACCCTCATCCTGAGCGTCTAACAATGTCCTATCATACCAGCTAAGGCTCCTAGAAGTACCTAAAGAATCATTATTCCTTGTCACCTGCTCCCTCTTAGGAACTAACACTATTCATGTATCCGAGATCCCCTCGGATATACCCCCAGGTTGTTCCAGCAAAATGTATGATTGCCCCTGCCTGATGCCATGCACTAGAGCTACATCCAAGGTCACTCCCTCTAAATATGGAAGCACATGTCCATCTCTGAACAAAACTCTATATCAAGCATCCTCCCATGTTGATACTAAAAGCACGTGTACCATCAACCCTGGAACAAATAACATCCCTATCACCTCTAGAAATCCTCCTTACTCTAGCTGGAATCTGACACATTCCCTGAAAAGGTGTTAGTCATTGCATGCATGGTATTAGTCCCACTAAACATGTTGTAGTTTGAGCCTGTCTAAAATACTGCGGAACATTGACCTCAACCCTACCATGTGACTGGACGTTCTATTATCTACTAGCCATAACCCATTGTCCTCATACGCAACAATACTATTGCCTGAAACACAGGTAACTAGAGAAAATCCCTTCTCAAATTTCTCCGTAAAGTCATCAATCTCAATTTGTGTTGATACAGTCACTTGATCTTCCTTCTTCTTCTTCTTGTATGGACATTGGCTCACATAATGACCAATCCTGTGACACACAAAGCAATTCACTTTGCTCATGTTCCTGAAGGAAGCGGATCCTCAACTTCCCTTTACTTTACTTTTGCCCTTCACAACAAGAGCAAAACTCTCCTCGTTATCCTTACCAGCATGTTGGCCTACAGTTTTAGAATGCCTTTTGTCTCTTCCTGTATGAAAATATCCCACAATCTATCCCAATTGGGGAATTCTCCTATGCAACAATCCCATCAACAAAGACATCCCATTTCAAAAAAATGCCACTCAAGGATGATTTGACCAACTCTTCCGCATTCACTAGCAATAGTTTCCCCCACTGCTACCAAGTCATCTCTAATCTGAGTGATCCTAGATAGGTATCATGCCACTGTGTTAGTTTCAAACATCTTGGTGTTTCTCAGTTTCTCCTTCAACACCATCCTTTTGTTTTGTTTGTACCCTGGTTTAACTTGGTTGAAGATACCCACATCTCAAAGGTAACTTCTTCCCCAGCACATGAGGTATAATATGGTATTTAATGGGTTCCAGTATTATTGACTTGGCCTTCACGTTCTTCTTATTAAACTCAGCCAACTTATTAGGATATGTGGGAATTTGGACGACCTTCTCCACAATGTCCCACAACTCTTGCTCCGCAAATAATAGAACAATCAATCCTTCCATGGGTTGAAAATCCCTACCCCATCCAACCTTTCCTCATAAATTAACCCAGTAGTCATCTCAAACCCCACTGACTAACAGTAATTTTCACCATTTTTTATTATTTATTTTAAATGGGCTCTCTTTTTCCCTCTTTTCCCTTTTTTCCTGAATCGTTCCCCCCCCCCTTCTTTTACTCAAAAATTGCTCGTAAAAAAAATTCCTCTCAGCATTGTTGTCGCCCAAATTGTACAGACTAAACCGCAACAACACTCAGGGTGGGGGTTGTCACTCTAATCCCTGCCCTCGATGTTCTAGTTGTCTACCTACAACAGCCTATGGGGGGTTCGTCCCTATGACATGGAAAAAGCAAAGACCTGTCGGCAACCGAAAAGTTCGAGAGACAAAACTGAATGGCCTAGCAACTTGGTCAATTTAGCAAGTTTGATGATTAGATTAGATTATCTTGAAAGACCAGTGCCTTAATGGAGTTAAGCAATTGCTTTATATAAATTATTTACCAAGTAATCGGATAAACAGTTGTTGCTTTATGATGCTCCACTATCCTCCTATATGACATCCAACGCCTAAAATCTAAGTGAAATGCAGAATATTGGTTTATTTTAAATTGGATGCCTACTTAGGTGAGTCCTTCCTCTCAACTATTTTGGAGTTTGTCTCTAGAGTAGGTTCTGAGCGATAAACCCAGGGGATGATAGCAAAGGCTATATTAACGATACCTCCCCTGAAGTTCTAACCACCCGATGCCTCTAGCGTTGCAGAGATTATGGCTTTCAGGACTGCAAGGTCATTGTGTTAACCACAAAAGAGGATCTAGGCTTCATAAGTTGGGTTACAAAGGTGGTCATATCCTTCTATCAAAGCTTATGCTTGGAGATAAATTAATTAGGGCAAAACTAGTCTTAAAATACAAGTGCACAATATGAGTGATTACTCTTAAGGTGAGATTGTTAAGGTTCTCAAGTAGCTAAAGAGAAGTTGCAATGATATTCAATTGATAAAAATGAAGTACTTAACAATGAATAATGACAATCTTCAACATAATTGCTCAATAAGCAAAATAAATGGTTGTTGCCACGATTACCAATAAACAATTGCTCAAAAAACTACCATAAATCAATAATGATTCTTAACATAACTACCAACTTCAAAGATTACTTAGATAATAAAAATGTCAATGGGACAATTAGGTGTAAAAGAGAAAAAATGAATTCTTTAAAATTGAATTCTTTAAGAACACAATTTGATCACTGCAATATTTCTCTTATCACAATTATGATTAGACAATTGCTTTAAGAGTGACTTGGATCAACAAGTTAGCAAATCCACAAGGATTGATTATTTCACAATGAAGAATGTTTTCACTTATCCAATAACCAATGATAGAAATGACAAACTATACTTATTTTTTTAATTACAATGTGACAATAATACCAGTTGTCAATGAGGAAAAGAGAGCAAAAATCCACAATGTTACTCTTTAAGCCAATCTTATCAAACAATAGCCAATTCAATTATCCCTATTAGAGCACTTTTATTTGTTATTGAGAATGCAAAGAATGCAAATGGATGCAATGAGATGCAAGGGAAGCAAGATGAAGCAAGCAAGAAAATGATGATTGCAACAATAAGAAAGGCACCCAATTCCACTAGAAAATGCTTATTCAATATGCAAGGAACAAGAGCCAAGTGAAATTAGAGAACTACCGACCACTTCTAACACCACTGCTATGCTTAATTCAAACCTTATGCAGTGTATATCAGACCTCTAATTGTTATGGCAACCTTCAAGAAATGATAAGTAATGCAAGCCAAAAAAATGCCAATGATTTGCAAATGATAAAATATGTTTGCAATTTGATTATCATGCCATTGCTAGGTAATTTAATCACTATTGTAGGTGACTTTATATGGTTGTAGCAAACACGTTAAATCTGGAAATTTCCCAACAGTCCACAAAAATTCACTTATATGCACTGAATTTGCCTTCAAGATTAATTCTTAATGCTTTATATGATTTATAAGTGAATTTAGTCTTATTTTAGATGTGTTTAGGCACTAAATACACTACTATCATAAAATCCTTCATAATTATAAATGAAGGCAGTGATGATGAAGAGTGATTAGAGAGCAAAACAAAAGGCCTAATGGCCTTTTTGAGGGCTAGAAAATTGTTCCAAACACAAGATGTTAGTCCACTACAACATTACAAGAATCAAAGGTGACTGAAAATAGGGCTAGGGCAAGGCTTCAAGGCTAAGGAAACCCCAACACTAGGGCTTGAAGAGGCAAAGGATAAGGCCAGGGGCCAAAGAAGGGCAACGATAGGCCAAGAAAGGCTAGAAAGGGCCACAACTAAGGGAAACAAACCCAATAGGGTTGACATCAAGGAAAAAGAGATCAATGGGAGGGGTCGAGCGGGCTAGAGGCCCTCCTAGGGCCACGACAAGGCCAAAGATGGCATGCAACTACGGGAAAAATCCCTCTAAGGGTTGGGGCAAGGGAAAAAAGGCCATAAAAAGGGTTGTCGTTAATCCTAAAAGGCTAGTGTTTTAATGGAAAGCCCCTTATGGGGTTGTCGCTCAAGGAAAAGAGCCTTAGAAGGCCACGGCCATCCCTAAAAGGCTTGCGGCCAAGTAGAGGAGGGGGACCAAGGGCCACAGAAGGCATCCCAAGGTTACGACTAGGCTAATGAGGGAGGACGAGGGTTAAAAAAGCCCTCTAAGGCTCACAGCTAGGGCAGAGGAGGAGGACGACTAGGTCTAGAAGGCCTAATAAAAATTCAAACCCCTGCAATTACGGAAATTCTCAACAAAAATGCCCAAAAAAGCACTTCCTTGGGCCTCAAAATGTTGGATGACTTCTCTTCTTCAGTTGGACGTTGAATTTTTAGAAGTTGGAGAGGCTATATCTTACCCTTAAGGGCCTAGATCATCTTTCCTTGCTTGGATGAATAGGGTAGAAATAATGTGTTGCTTCAAACCCTTGAGCTATCACCTACACAAATACATAAAAGAATTCCAAACCCCAAATATATATACAAAATTCTAAAACACCAAATACCCATGTGTTGCAAAATAACAAGGGTTAGAAAAATAATTTACAAAATATTTATAAATGTACAATATTTATAAAATAAAATTACAAACTCTCATTAGCATATTAATTATTTTTAGCCCAAGATCAAATAATACTTTTTAATATAATCTTTAAAATAAATGGCAATGGATGAATAATTTTAAAAGATAAATTGGTCAAAAGCCTTATACAAAATAATTTACCACAACAAAATCTTAGAGCTCAAACAAGGTCGGTCTTTCCCAATATCTATGAACTTGGTGCCCAAGGGCTAGCGTACTTGTAAATTTGTATAATTTTCTCAAGATAAAACAGTTAGATCATTTGTTCAATCAAATCACCTAAGATAGCTCGTACCAATAGAATGTTCTTTTTAGCACAGTTAAAATGAAATAACAGTTAAAATTCATTTAGCACAATATAGGATAACACATAGCTAGCACATACCGCAAATCATCAAATAGAAGAATACCTTGAACTGAACCCCATAGTCTTTCTATTATGATAAAAAATATTCTCAGCAGAGCAGCAGCTCAATACCAACGTTACAAAAATTTTCTCATCCAAAGATTGGATGGAAATAAAAGCTCGATAGTTTCCTTATATAGAGAAAACCCCTCCAAGTGGAAAAATAACGACTAGTTGGCTTGATCCTTGTCAAAATAATCTCAACCGTCAAAATTAACTTGATCATCTTTTAATCTCCACTGTCAAATTTTTTATTTCGAGGAAAAATTCGAATCTCTCAAAAACCATTTCTTATTAATCCAAAAACTAAAATTTTGGATTAATTTCCTCAAGAATTTGACTTTGACTTAACCACCAAGGTTCAAGGGCTCAAATTTTCTTAAAATAGCCATTTTTTCCTTGGTGGAGGACCTCCAAAAATTGACCTCTTTTTTACCCACGAAGTTTTTTATTATTTAAGACTTTGAGAGAAATTATTTTTTCTATAAAAAAAATGACACAATTAATTAATTTACTGGCTTATGTTTTTAATTTAATTTAGCTAGAAAAATTAATTAATTGACTCTAGAGGGAATTTAATAATTTTTCCATCCTCGTATTTTGGTCATGGTGTTTGGCTACGAGGGACAATGCACCAAAATATTTTTTACATCAATATAATAACGAATTCAAACCTTAGAAGGGGAAATACACATTTAGACTAGACCCTCAAGATATTACCTAATTCTACGACACAATATGATCTAGTATGAAACCAAGTGTTTGTAATAAAATAATTTAGCCATGGTGTCTCACTGCGAAGGACCATGCACTAAATTATTCTCAAACACACTTTTACAACACACTCAATAACACTAAGACTCACCTAAGACCTTGTCAACGAATTCCACCCTAGCTTTGGGGTTATTGCTAGAAGAAAAACTGCCAGTTAGGCGTGTTTACAAACACACCTAACTTGGAGAGGTTAAAAAACTTCAATCTTTTGCCAAAATCAAAGGCTTACCTAGGTGTTGTTACATAATTAAATGGTTATACTAGCAGCATTTACAATATACATTGCAAAATTTGGGTTTCCAATGATAACTTCATGCTAGCAAGTGACTTTGATCTCTGAAAAATTTTCTCTACTTCTTTGTACTCTGCTTCCTTGGATAGATGAAAAAGTGTGGTCAACATGACATGTTGCTTCATTGAAGGAATGTGAGAATCCATAATATTGTATCCAAGAAAACGAAAGTCCATCAAATATATATTCGCTCAATCAAAATCATCATGTATAACACACCTTCTAGGATACAAAAAAACTATTCTAAGACATCAAAACATAAAGACAAAGTGTAAATGCATGAAAAGAAAACTAACTAATGACATACATAAAATCCTAACTAAGAGTGTAGGGTTAGAAATAAAATACAAAGGATGCCCTATGGCATTAGATTTCATACCTGTTGCACAATCTGGAACACCTTTTTTCTTACAGGTAGGTCCATAGGTTGCTTGTCAAATGTCCCTCGTTGAATTCTGACCCTTTAGGCTAATGAAGGCTCTCATCACTTAGTTGCACACCTTTGTCACATTCGAGCCTTCTTCATTTCTTGTTTGGCAAGTGATATGAAGAAAAATGAAAGATATGCAAGAATAACTCAGTGACAATTGCAGTATGCTCAGAACGATGACCTTGTGGTTTGACTTCCTCATCATTGTATGGCCTCTTCGGATTTTCAACATGTTACCTTCTTTCAACTTTCTTGTATAATGTAGCCATACCACCTGTTGTTGCGGCAATAGTAGCATACGACAGATCCAACAGAATGCATCCTCCTAAATCAGTTGCAAATTTCCTTCACAGCAACATCCCCCAAACATTCGGCACATTAATGATAACTATATCCATGGTGATAACCTTATATGGGTAATCAGCCAAGGCTACTTCCAAGACTTTAACTACATCGAGAACTTCAATTTTCTTTGAACCCATAAAGAAATTGTTGTGATAAGGCCTTGAAATCCTTAAGTTTCACTGGTCCATAACCTTCTTAGTCATAATGTTAGTTGAGTCCCCAGAATCCAGCATACATTTGTGAAGTAAGCGATCATTAACCTCCAAAGTCAGCAAGAAAAGGTTGATTATCTTCATTCGTCATGTAGCAATTAAAATCCTTTTAACTTAATTTCTTCATCCTTTTGGTGTGCATCAACCCTAAGCGATCATTAACCTCCAAAGTCAGCAAGAAAAGGTTGATTATCTTCATTTGTCATGTAGCAATTAAAATCCTTTTAACTTAATTTCTTCATCCTTTTGGTGTGCATCAACCTTATCCTATTGAGTCGTGCCTAAAGCCTTGGAAAATGCAGCTCTTTGGGAAGGAATCTTTAAGAGTTCTAAGACTAGACAGAAATTTTAACACTATTTATCCATGCAACACAATCAATTTTTAATCATGATTTGTAACTTTTAGATGCAACCTGTTGCTTATTCTGATTATGATCTTTGCCTTTCTTTCAATATGTGTAACCTTTACTTCTAGCAATTTCCAAAATTTATTCTTGAGACGACGTTTCACCATATAATTGTGTGATAGGACCCTTTCATCATTGAAATTATTGATCGTGAAAGATGAGGGGATCATATCTATGCAACGACTTTCCTTTAAGGAATTCTGATTTACATTATTTATCTGTTCACCGGTTCCTTCATCTAGGATTCTTCTAGCGATGGCACATGAACTCTCTTCGTGGAATCCTTCACAAGGCCTGTAAAATGGAATAGGTTTATCGATGACATTGGTGGATTCAAGAGGACTGGGCGGCCTATCATCATTGGGAGGATTCCTTCTTGACCACTGACTACTATTATTTCTATTGTTATTATTATTTCTAGGTTGAATATTATGAGCTTGATTTCATTCCATTTGAATCAGCCTAGACTACATGGCACTCATTTCTCTAGCATGCTCAATTCTCATTTCTTTAATCATCTGAGTTAATTCCTTAGTTGAGTCATGCTCTACCTCCTTTATTTCTTTCCCTTTAGCTTTGACCATACCTCTTTCAAAACCAGGAATCTCTAACTTTTCGGCTATAGCTTGAGTAGAAGTTAAATCGGTTGGTTTTGTACCTATTATCTCATGAAAGGTATCAACAACAAATACTTCAAGCAACCGCTCTAATAAGGATTTGTCAGGAGGTTTTATAGTCATACATCATCTCTTTGACAATGTCATTGAACCTCTGATTGAATTCTTCACCCATTTCATTTTCATTCTTTTTAATACTATTGATAGATTTAAACAAATATTTTCCTTCTCCCTTGTCCCCATATTTACCCTTAAATGCATTGATGATAGTTTGCAGAGAATCGAAAGAGGCATTATCTTATAACGAAAGGACAAAGAGTTTCGTCTTAACATCTTCATGAATGTATGCAATTACATGAACATGTCTTAGCAGGAAGGATGTGAACTTGAGATGAGCATCTACAGTGATCGCATTGTTCCCCTAAAACAGGAATCTTATCCAAACCAGAGTCTGGAAGAGCATGAGGAGATCCCTAGATATTGGAAAAGTTAAAAGGCTTGTAAAATTCCATGATGTCCTCACTGACAGGATAAAGTAAAAGAAAGTGGATATCAAAGAGGGCTTCCTGTCCGAGGAAGATTAAATACTTGCTAGAAAGTAATTTGTTTAACCAATCTCTTAGAGCCTTTTCATGATCAGGAAGGGGGTTAACCAAGCTACTAAGATTTCTTCTAGTATAAGCTCTTGTCAATGGATGAATCAATGAAGTCGCCACCCAAACAGGAAGCTAACCCAAACATCCACATGCTAAAGGTACAATAGAAAGGTGATGGTGAACAAGGTGATTAGAAGATTCGTGAGATGTCAAAGTGCCAAGAAATGTGGCTTTTGACGGGTTAACAAAAAGATGAATGAGAGGATGAAAAGATGTCGTGAAAATCATGGACAGAAGAAAAAAAAAACTGTCACAGACAACGGCGCCAGAAAATGTTGTCTTCCAAGTTGTACAGGCTAAACGTGACAACGCTCAACACGGGGGTTGACACTATGATCCCCACCCTCTCTGTTCTAGTTGTCTCCCTATAGAAATTTAGGCTATGGGGGGTAGACCTTATGAAATGTGAAGATGGAAAGACTCGTCGGTAATTGACAAGTCCGAGAGACACAACTGAATGGCCTAGCAACTTGGTCAATTTAGTAAGTTTGATGATTAGATTAGATTATCTTGAAAGACCAATACCTTAATGGAGTCAAACACTTGCTTTATATAAATTATTTATAAAATAACAGGATTAACAATTGTTGATTTAGGATGCTCCACTATCTTATATGAAATGCAACACCTAATATCTAGGTGAAATGTAGAATCTTGGCTTATTTTAAATTAGATGCCTACTTAGGTGAATCCTTCCTCTCAATTATTTTGAAGCTAGTGTTACACAGTAATTTGTCACCATTTGTCACCGTCCCTGTTACCCCTCTCCCGCACTTTGGAGGACTCATTCCGGGACCTGTGAGAAGTGACATAACTTGAAAACACTTGCATTATGTTCCCCTAAGTATGGACTTCATATGCCCTGAAGACATCTCCTGCAGTATATCCTTAAAAAGTCCCATTTTTCCATTAGCGCGGATCCACAGTGTATTACCCACGCCAATGGGGGAAATCCTCGAAAGAGGGCGCGCCAGTTGGCACTCTGTTTCAGAGTTATACCCGCGCCAACCGAGTTTGGGAAAGCTTTTTAACAAACGCACGCCCGAAGGTTTTTTCCTTTCGACTCATGAAGCTTTTTAAGGATAATGCCAATCCCATGGATGTCCTGATTCATCGTATCTCCCTTTCCTCTATCCATAATAGCTTTTGAGGATAAACCCAATCCCATAGATGGTGTGATTCATTGTATCTCCTTTTCCTCCATCTATAAAAGCTTGTTCTGTTGCCTTGGACAAGCTAGTTCGAGCATAGGGAGAATTATACTTTCAGAAGTCTAAGAGATTGCTGTAAGAGTCTTTGTTGCATTCATAATCAAGGAGAGAGAGGCTTGTTCCCAATCCCAACAAGCTTTGCAAGACATATGTAGCTGATCACCCAGCCAAAGGAGGATTCGACGTCAGAATTATGGTTGTATTCTTCTTTGTTGATTATCAATAATAGATGACTATCATTATGGTTCCACTCTCATTGTTTCTTGTAATGATGTTTGAGTTATATCTTTTCTGACCGATATATAATTGCATCTATTGGATTGTATGTTTGTATTTGTGTTGTTCTTTGCATGTGCAGGTGTCCATTCACGGAGATCGTGGGGATCGTGACCGGCCGGAGCAAAGGAACGAGAGCGGCGACTCTTCTACGAATATTAGCGTTGGAATCCAAGTAGGCTCTCATCATCCACCTTTAATTTGCAATTAAGAACTTGCGTGATAGCATTGTTTGATTGTTGCTAGACCCGATCTGAGCTAGTCGGGATCGCCTCTATCCGCAGAGGGGATTTACCTCTCCAACAGCTAGTATCTAGAGTATGTTGTGAGAGATAAACATAAGGGAATATTGCAAAGGTTATATTACCGATACCCCCCCTGGAGTTCTAATCACCCGATGCCTTCGGCACTATAGAGACCGTGGCTATGACAACTACAATGTCACCGTGTTAACCACAAAAGAGGGTCTAGTCTTTGAAAGCTAGGTGAGAAAGGTAGTCCTATCTTTCTATACCAAGCTTATGTTTGGAAGTTAATTAATTAGTGCAAAACTAATCCTAAAATGCAAGTGTACAACATGACTGATTACTCTTAAGGTGAGATTGTTAAGGTTTTCAAGTACTTAAAGACAAGTTGCAATAATATTCAATTGATAACAATGAAGTACTTAACAATGAATAATGACAATCTTAACCATAAGAAAAACAAAATGCTCAATAAACAAAATAAATGGCGCCAAAAAAATGTTGCCACGATTACCAATAGACAATTGCTCAAGAAATGACCATAAATAAATAATGATTCTTAACAACTAGCCACTTCAAAGATTACATAGAAAATAAAAATGGCAATGTGCCAATTAGATGTAAGACAAAAAATTGAATTCCCTATGAACACAATTTGATTACTTCAAGATTTATCTTATCACAATTATTATGAGACAAGTGCTTTAAGAGTGACTTGGATCAACAAGTTAGCAAATCCACAAACATTGATTATTTCCCAATGACAAGCAATGTGTTCACTTGTCCAATAACCAATGAAAGCAATGACAAACTAGAATTATTCTTTTAGAAATAATGTCACAATAATACCAGCTATCAATGAGGAAAAGATAGCATAAATCCACAATGTTACTATTTAAGCCAATCTTATCAAACAATTGTCAATTCAATTATCCCTTTTAGAGCACTTGTATTTGTTAATGAGAATGCAAAGAATGCAAATGGATGCAATAAGATGCAATGAAATGCAAGATGGAGCAGCCAAGAAAACAATGATTGCAGCACTAAGAAAGGCACCCAATTCCACTAGAAAATGCTTATTCAAGATGATGCACAAGATGCAAGGAACAAAAGCCAAGTGAAATTAGAGAATTGCCAACCACTTTTAACACCACTGATATGCTTAATTCAGACCTTATGCAGTATATATCAGAACTCGAATTGTTATGACAGCCTTCAAGAAATGACAAGTAATGCAAGCCAAAACAATGTCAATGATAAAATATGCTTGCAATTTGATTATTATGAATAATGACAATCTTCACCATAAGAAGAAAAAAAGGTATCAATAAAAAAAAAAAAAAACGGTGCCAAAAAAATGTTGCCACGGTTACCAATAGACAATTGTTCAAGAAATGACCATAAATAAATAATGATTCTTAACACAACTAGCAACTTCAAAGATTACTTAGATAATAAAAATGGCAATGTGCCCATTAGGTGTAAAAGAGAAAAATTGAATTACCTATGAACACAATCTGATTTCTTCAAGATTTTTCTTATCACAATTATAATTAGACAAGTGCTTTAAGAGTGACTTGGATCAACAAATTAGCAAATCCACAAACATTGATTATTTCACAATGAAGAGCAATGTGTTCACTTGTCCAATAACCAATGAAAGCAATGACAAACTAGAATTATTCTTTTAGAAATAATGTCACAATAATACCAGCTATCAACAAGGAAAAGAGAGCATAAATCCAAAATGTTACTCTTTAAGCCAATCTTATCAAACAATTGATAATTCAATTATTCCCTTTTAGAGCACTTGTATTTGTTAATGAGAATGCAATGGATGCAATGAGATGCAGCCAAGAAAATGATGATTGCAGCAATAAGAAAGGCACCCAATTCCAGTGGAAAATGCTTATTCAAAATGCACAAGATGCAAGGAACAAGAACCAAGTGAAATTAGAGGACTGCCAACCACTTTTAACACCACTGATATGCTTAATTCAGACCTTATGCAGTATATATCAGAGCTCTAATTGTTAAAACAGCCTTCAAGAAATGATAAGTTATGAAAGCCAAAACAATGCCAATGATTTGCCAATGATAAGCTATGCTTGCAATTTGATTATTATGCCACTGCTAGGTGATTTTATCACTGTTGTAGGTGGATTTAGATGGTTGTAGCAAACATATCAGGTCTGGAAATTACCCAACAATCCACAAAAATTCACTTATATGCACTCAATTTGACTTCAAGATTAATTTTGAATGCCTTAGGTGATTTATTAGTGAATTTAGGCATATCTTAGATGTGTTTAGGCCCCAAATACACTGTTGTCATAAAATGCTTCAGAATTATAAATGAAGAGCAAACCAAGAGGCCTAATGGATTTTTTGGAGGCTAGAAAGCTTGGAGATGACTTCCACTTCCTGCAACCACAATGTTAGCAAGAAAATTGCTGCAAACATAAGATGTTAGTCCACTACAACAATACAATAATCAGAGATGACTGAAAATAAGGCTTCAGTGCTAGGAAAACCCCAACACTAGGGCTAGTGGAGGCAAAGGATGAGGCTAGGGTCCAAAGAAGGGAAACAATAGGCGAGGAGAAGCTAGAAAGGTCCATGGCGAAGGGAAAAAAGCACAATAGGGTTGTCGTCAAGGAGAAAGAGGCCAATGAGGGGGGGCAAAAGGACTAGAGGCCCTCTTAGGGCCATGGCAAGGCCAAAGATGGCATGCGGCTAAGGGAAAAATCCCTCTAAGGGTTGCGGCAAGGGAAAAGAGGCCCTAAAAGGGGTTGTCGCTAAGCCTAAAAGACTATTGTTTTAACAAAAAGCCCCTTAAAAGGGTGGTTTGTCAGCGGCACCGCGGCGAATCAAAGGGGGGTGCGACAGTTTGTAGTTGGTGGCAAATACAGGTTTTTGGATGGTTCAATGGCATTCGAGCGCTGGTCAGAGGGCAGTGGTCAATTGTTGCAAGTGGATTCGTGTCGTTTGGGATAGTTTCAATGGAGCAACGACATTGTCTATGGTGGTTGACCAGGCTATGTGTTTTTTGGAAGAGGAGCGATGGATCAAACTAGCAATGAGGTGGGATGTGGCAATGGAGAAAGTCCACTGTGTGATGGGGAAGAAGGTTGGTTATGACAATTGAGACGTTGGTGGTGTGAAGATTTTTGCAGCAGCTTGGTTGGGTGCTACAGTGATCTACATGGCTATGTCTTGTAGGCGACAACAAAATGGGTGTGTGCGAGCAACAGCCGATCAACGGTTGTTTAGTTGGTGATGGTCGGCAATGGCTATGTTTCTTTGCTCTGCAAAGGAAATCAAGGACAAAAATTAGTATTGACCCCTCACACGCAGTGCAACTAGGTTTTTGAAGAGGCTGAGAGTTGCAAGTCTGATCCAAGGGGCCGAAATAGGAAGAGAAGTCGAGATTTTGTTGAAATTTGGTACCGGAGGACAGGTGGTTCCCCTAAGGCTTTGATCCTTGGCCTAGGGAAAAGCGTCCAAAAGAATTTATTTTTTCTCCTAAAGTAACTTTATAATTTTTATAAAGTTAAATCTAATTTAAAAGTGACTTTAAGTGATAAAGTTATTAAGTCTAATTTTAAAGTGACTTTTATAAAGTCAATGAAAAAATTAGAAAGGAAAAGTGACTTTGGAAATAAATGACTAAGTGGGTCTTTATTAAAATGGGGTGAATTAAAAAATAAAAAGTGAGATTTAAATGAGCATTTAATCTCAGCATTAGATCTCAATCTATTTCAGCCATTGGATTTAGGGATCACCCAAAAGTCACTTGGATCACCCAAAAGTCACTTGGGGTTAGATTAAAGGAGGAAAAAGAGGAAAGGTCACTCATTCTTTCATGAGCAGATTGGGAGCAAGAGAGCAAGAGAGATTTCTGAGCAGGGAGGAAAAGGAGATAGCAGCTTGGCACACATTCCAAGGCTGCAGTTGAGCAAATTTGTACCGCTGGTTCAGAACACAGTGAACGGCAGATTTTGGCACGATTTTCGAGGAGTGGTTTGCACAAAAATCGAGGAGCAGTTTGCTGATTTTTCTGCACGCAAAACGAGGACGTACAGCGCATTTATTGCAGGCCGTACAGCGCATTTAATGTTGGTTGTACAGCAGCATTTAAGGCTGAAAGTGGGCACGAAAATCGAGGAGGCCGTACAGCATTTATTGCTGTCATATTTGTTGTAATTCCCAGTTCACTGTGAGGCATGGGAAAAGAGATAAGTTGTAAATTTGCTTGCTGATTTTTTGCTGAATGTTTCTCACTATGAAAAAAACATTTTCAGAAAGAAGAGCTCTCGAACTGGTTTTCCCCAAGAGTTGTAGGGGGTTTTTCCAGGGTCAAGTTGACCAAAAATCTCAGTGTATAAATGTGTTTTAATGGCTGTTTATTACTGCTGATTTTTATTTCTGCAATTTCCAGCATTCTGTAAAATTTCCAGAATTTATGTTTTCAGCAATATTTATTTTTTTCAGCTTGTTAAATGTATGGTTATGGGAAAGGGCATTTAACTACATGGGAGAAATAAGGTGAAACTGAAAACCGGGGTGGAAAAACAGAAATTTCTACATGGTATCAGAGCTTGAGTGCTGAAGGACAGTTTGGGACAGCAAAAGGAAAAATTACAGCTGCTGATTTTTCACTCAGAAAATTCCAGCAAGCTGATTTTTCATAAACAGCAGTTTTATCTTTACTACAACAGTGTTATTTTTCAGTTTTAAGACACCAGGATGTCATTGGGATTGAGGGTGGAGGATAGGCTGGATGGGCATACAAATTACAGCATTTGGAAGGAGAGAATGCAGAGTATCTTTGAGGAGGCAGAAGTCTGGGATATCATGGTGCATACCACACAGAACCCTGTTGTTGTGCCTACTGATGCTATTCAGTTGGCTGCTTATAATAAAAAGAACAAAAAGGGTAAGAGGTTGATTCTAGACGGAATCAAAGACCATTGCATTCTTCATGTGAGAGGAAAGAGCAATGCCCATGAGATGTGGACAGCATTGTCCAATCTCTACCAGAGTACCAATGAGAACCGAAAGATGGTCCTGAAGGAGAAGCTGAAGAACATTAAGATGGGTAATGATAGTGCAGCTGGATATCTCACAAAGATTACTAATGTGAGAGATGAGTTGGCAGCGATTGGAGAGGCCATTCCACCCATTGAGTTGGTGCGGATTGCAGTGAATGGCCTCCCCCGTTCATGGTTGAACTTGGCTGATGGGGTTTGTGCACGTGAGACCCTTCCCACATGGGAGAGGTTTTGGGATGATTGCATTCAGACAGAGATCAGGAAAGGTCAGCTTGGGGCAGCCAAGCCAGTTGAGCAAGATGAGGATGTAGCACTGGTGGCAGGAGGCAAGAAAGGCAAAGGGAAGAAGCAGGCTTCCACAAGCAGTGGTGGGGGCAAAGGCAAAGGTAAAGGTAAACAGGGGAACACACAGAAGAACTATTCCAAGGTGAAGTGTTGGAATTGTCAAAAGATGGGACACTATGCAGTTGTGTGTCCGGAGAAGAAAAAGAAGGGGAAGAACCAGGACGTGGCAGCTTCAGCAGAGATTGAGGACTTTGCAGGTCGTTTTGACCGGGAGTTTGCGTTCACTAGTGTGAGTCCTCTACTGCAGGATCACCTGCCACACAGGTTCAGAGGGAGCATGCTTTTCCCTCGATTAGCGGAGTATCTTCAGGTATCTGGTATGTCGACAGTGGGGCTTCACGTCACATGACAGGGGTCCGTGAGTACTTCTCAGAGCTTTCAGAGAGTGGCACTGATATAGAGGTAGTACTCGGTGATGACAGAGTTGTTAGAGCAGTCGGGGTGGGGACACTGACATTTCAAAGGAAGTCCAAACCTTCCTTGAAAGTGTCAGATGTTCTTTATGTGTCAGGGATGAGGAAGAACCTCATATCTGTCTCAGCTTTGGAGGACAGAGGATATGAGGTACTTTTCGGGGGAGGACAGGTGTTGATGTATCCCAGGGGCACTCCAGCTGATTCAGCTAGAGTGATAAGTGTACGCCATGCAAAGGTGTACAAGTTTGCATTCCAGCCCTTTTGGCATTGAGCAGTAGTACCAACAGCAGAGCTAGTAGTTCTGAGCTGTGTGAGATTTGGCACCACAGAATGGGACATATGTATCATGGAGCCTTGAGGACATTGCGGGAGATCACTACAGGTGTGCCAGATTTCAGTACTGATCACTTTGATACTTGCAGAGGTTGTGCGATGGGCAAGTTTGCCAAATCCCCTTTTCCCAGCAGTGACAGCAGAGCGACTGGGATACTTGATTTGATTCATTCTGATGTGAGCGGTTGGATGTCTCATGTTTCCTTGAGTGGATATGAGTACTATGTTTTATTCATTGATGATCACTCCAGGAGGACCTGGATTTATTTTTTGAAGACCAAGAGTGAGGTCTTCAAGTTGTTTCAAGAGTTCAGAGCTCTTGTGGAGACACAGATAGGTCGAAAGATCAAGTCCCTGAGGTCGGACAATGGAGGAGAGTACACCCTTGGAGAGTTTGTTGATTATTGTGCGGAGGAAGGCATTAGGAGGGAGTTCACTGTTCCTTACAACCCCCAGCAGAACGGGGTTGCGGAGAGGAAGAACAGATCCATCATAGGGGCTGCCAAAGCCATGTTACATGATCAGGGGTTGCCATTGTTCTTGTCGGCAGAGGCCTGCAACACAGTTGTTTACTTGCAGAACAGGAGTCTGCATCGTGCCTTGGGGCACATGACTCCGGAGGAGGCTTTCTCTGGGAAGAAGCCTGATATTGGTCATCATCATATCTTTGGATGCATTACATACTCCTATATACCCAAGGAGAAGAGGACCAAACTAGAGCCCACCGCAGAGAAGGGTATCTTTGTGGGCTACAGTGAGACCTCAAAGGCCTTTCGGATTTACATTCCTGCACATAGGAGAGTTGTTGTCATACGGGATGTGAAGTTCGAGGAGGACAGGGCCTTTAGGAGGTCACGGGAGTTAGAGTATCTGGATCAGCCAGACCCTCAGCAACAGTTGAGTCAGTCGCAGGGATCAGGAGGATCCGGAGGTACATCTATGAGGATGTCAGGTCCGTCAGTGAGCAGTGGCTCGCCGAGCCAGAGGAGTGGTGCTCCGGGCAGCATGCAGAGCAGTTCACTAAGGATTCCACTGATGGACAGTTCACACGGTACCTCAGCTTCTACAGGTTCATGTGCAGGCAGGAGGACAACAGACAGACAGTCAGGAGTTCAGGCTACTGATGATGATGAGGAGGAGGAGTTTCATTCTCCAGTGGGAGAAGTGCGCTCAGGGAAGAGGAAGCCCAAGTGGCTTCAGGACACCTAGAGAGATGCCACATCTGTTGTTGAGCCGAAGAGGCCGGTCAGAGAGAGTAAACCACCTGAGAGGTTTTGTAGCTATATGGCGATGGTTCCCAGCATCCTTGACTCTGAGCCTCCTAGCTATGAGGAGGCAGCTAGCCAGCAGGTTTGGAGAGAGGCCATGCAGGAGGAGTATTCTTCTATCATGAAGAATGATGTTTGGGAGGTGGTGCCGAGGCCTGAGAGCAAATCCGTGGTTACTTCCAGATGGCTTTACAAGGTAAAGCATGCTGCAGATGGCAGCATTGAGAAATTTAAAGCAAGGTTTGTGGCTAGAGGGTTCTCCCAGGTAGAGGGAGTTGATTATGAGGAGACCTTCGCTCCCGTGGCTCGATATACTTCGATCCGCTCCATTATATCGATAGTAGCAGAGATGGGTTGGAAGATCCACCAGATGGATGTGAAGACTGCATTTCTCAATGGCTTCATACAGGAGGTATACATTGAGCAGCCACAGGGCTTTGAGGTGCATGGGAAGGAGTCCCATGTGTGCAGACTGAAGAAGGCCCTTTATGGCCTGAAGCAAGCTCCCAGAGCTTGGTACTCCAGGATAGATACATATTTGCAAGGGATGGGTTTCACAAATAGTGAGGCAGATCTGAACCTTTACTTTATTGTGATTGGTGAGGAGCCTCTCATTCTACTGTTGTATATAGATGACTTGGTCATTACAGGTGCAGAGAGACTCATAGAGCACTGCAAGAGAGATCTTGCGACGGAGTTTGAGATGAAGGACATCGGCTTGATGCATTACTTTTTGGGTTTGGAGGTGTGGCAGGAGAAGGGCCATTTCTTCCTGGGGCAGGGGAAGTATATTGTGGACATCCTTAGTAGATTCCACATGGAGGATTGTAGACCCATGTCGACACCGATGATCACCAACTGGAAGTTTCATGCTTCAAATTCCGAGTTGGTGGATCCCACATTGTACAGACAGCTGATTGGTTCCTTGATGTATTTGGTCAACACTAGACCAGATATTTGTTTTGCAGTCAACACGATGAGTCAGTTTATGTGTGAGCCTAGGAAGGTTCACTGGGTGGCTGCAAAACACATTTTGCGGTACTTGCAGGGGACAATGGATTATGGTCTGGACTACAGGCAGGAGATGGAGTGAGATTGGCAGGATACACTGATTCTGATTGGGCAGGTTGTGCTTCTGATAGGAAGAGCACTTCAGGGTGTTGTTTTGGGTTGGGTTCAGCAATAGTGTCATGGTTCAGCCGGAAGCAGCAGTCAGTAGCACTGAGTTCAGCAGAAGCAGAGTATATGGCAGCCAGTCTAGCTAGTTGTGAGGCTATCTGGCTTCCCAAGATGTTGTTTGGCTTATTTGGTCAGTCGTTGAGACCTTCAGTGATTTACTGTGATAATCAGAGTTGCATTAAACTCACGGAAAATCCAGTATTTCATGACAGGTCAAAGCATATCGGGATCAGATATCATTTCATCAGAGACTATGTTCAGAAGGGCGCTGTGAAGCTTGAGTATATTTCCACTGATGAGCATGTTGCAGATATTCTTACCAAAGCCTTACCACGGGGCAAGCATGTCTACTTCAGAGACAAGATGGGTGTGGTGAGGAACACCTTCCTCGATAAGAGGGAGTGTTGAAATTTGGTACCGAAGGACAGGTGGTTCCCTTAAGGCTTTGAACTTTGGCCTAGGGAAAAGTGTCCAAAAGAATTTAATTTTTCTCCTAAAGTAACTTTATAATTTTTATAAAGTTAAATCTAATTTAAAAGTGACTTTAAGTGATAAAGTTATTAAGTCTAATTTTAAAGTGACTTTTATAAAGTCAATGAAAAATTAGAAAGGAAAACTGACTTTGGAAATAAATGACTAAGTGGGTCTTTATTAAAATGGGGTGAGTTAAAAAATAAAAAGTTAGATTTAAATGAGCATTTAATCTCAGCCTTAGATCTCAATCTATTTCAGCCATTGGATTTAGGGATCACCCAAAAGTCACTTGGATCACCCAAAAGTCACTTGGGGTTAGATTAAAAGAGGAAAAGGTCATTCATTCTTTCATTAGCAGATTGGGAGGAGGAGAGCAAGAGAGATTTCTGAGCAGGGAGGAGAAGGAGACAACAGCTTGGCACACATTCCAAGGCCGCAGTTGAGCAGATTTGTACAGCTGGTTCAGCACATAGTGAAAGGCAGATTTTGGCACGATTCGAGTGGTTTGCACAAAAATCGAGGAGCAGTTTGCTGATTTTTCTGCACGCAAAACAAGGTCGTACAGCGCATTTATTGCAGGTCGTACAGCGCATCTATTGCAGTCCATACAACGCATTTAATGCTGGCAGTACAGCAGCATTCAAGGCTGAAAGTGGGCACGAAAATCGAGGAGGTCGTACAGCGTTTATTGCTGTCCTGTTTGCTGTAATTTCCAGCTTGTTGTGAGGCATGGGAAAAGATAAAAGTTGTAAATTTGCTTGCTGATTTTTTGCTGAATATTTCTCACTGTGAAAAAGACATTTTCAGAAATAAGGAAGAGCTCTCGAACTGGTTTTCCCCAAGAGTTGTAGGGGGTTTTTCCAGGGTCAAGTTGACCAAAAATCTCAGTGTTAAATGTGTTTTAATGGCTGTTTATTACTGCTGATTTTTATTTCTGCAATTTCCAGCATTCTATAAAATTTCCAGAATTTGTGTTTTCAGCAATATTTATTTTTTTCAGCGTGTTAAATGTATGGTTATGGAAAAGGGCATTTAACTACATGGGAGAAATAAGATGAAACTGAAAATCGGGGTGGGAAAACAGAAATTTCTACAGATTTTTGGTGAAACAAATAGTTTGACTAGCGCTAACTTAAGGAAGAAGAACTACTTCAAGGAATCCTTGTGACTTAGTCTTGGAGAAGTTAATAGGTCAAGGGTCTTGGTCTTGGAATTCGTCACTTGAAGATTCTAAAAGAAGAAGAATTCATTTGGGTTTTCCTCTCAAGTTGGAGAGCTTTTGGCCCTAGTTGATCACCTATATCTTGTGTCTGTGGTCTCATTGTTACTTATGATTTGGTAGTTGTTTGATGATAGTGAATACTAATAATAATCAAGATAAAGAAGAAGCTAATGAAATGAAGTAAAAATACATCACAATCAATTATCATTGCAAGAGAATTCACCTCATCCCTTTTCCCTAGATTTCTCAACAGTTGGACCTTTTCAAAATTCTTCAGAGATCAAAATTCCAAAACAACTACTTGTTGCAACTCAAAATTTACGTATCAAGCTTCAAGTAGCTCCACTGGAAGTTGAGGAGGATCAAAAGCATGGGGATTTTCAAGAATCTAATACAAGTATCCCAGGTTATGATGACAACTTCAATAGGATATATCCCAAGAAAATACAAATGTGGTGGCACAACAACATTAGAGATGTTCGAACAAATGAATTGATTGAAGAACAATCAGCAAAAATCAAAAGCAAGTAACCAAATACATTCAACTTTGCTCCAGAGGCCAATGTTCAGGAAGTATATGAGCCAAAGTTATTTGGTGAGGCAAAAGGAGGACCCGAATGGAAGGACATGGTAGTGGAACATGAGAATTTGATGAAAATCATACTTTATATTTCATAGCTCTTACACCAAAGAAGAAACCCAGTGGCTACAAATGGGTGTACAAGGTCAAGGCAGATAGTACACTTGACAAGTACAAGGCACAATTGGTTGCAAAAGGGTTCTCTCAGCGAGAGGGTATCGACTAAAGGAGGTTTTTTCTCCTACATCACCATCTGATTAGTACTAGCCATGGCAACACAATTTTCCTAGGTCAATTAAATGGACATGAAGAAAGCCTTCCTTAATGGGGATTTGGGGAAAGAGGTCTACATGTATCTACCATAAGGATTCCAGTTACTAGGGATGGAGTATCTTGTTTGCAAACTTAAGGTGGTCTTATATGGCTTAAAGCACACACCTCAGGCATGGTACATTAAGCTTGACAGATAATCAAATGAACAAGGGTTCCAACAGAGTCCTTTGGATTCCAATCTATACATTAAAAGCATTGGTAACGATAACATTTTACTGTTCATTTGCATAGATGAAATCAGTATTAGAATAGTGAAGCTACAATAGTGAAGCAAGTTCTATTGAACAAGCCAAATCCAATACCACGAAGGCTTTTGACATGACTAGCCTAAGCATCCTATATTATTGTATACATGTAGAAGTTTGTTAAACAAGTAACCGGATTCGTCCAAACCACCTGTCGAATTCGAATCCTGCGAATCGGATACGATTCGCCAGGAATTCGAATCCTAGAACAGGATTCGACGTGTCCATACAGGTTTCGTATGAATCCCGTACAGTGACATCGAACCCCGATTCTGGGATTCGTATCCCAAGAAAATGACTTCCGCGGGTTAAAAAGCACGCTGTTCTTTTTATCATTCACCTTATTTCTCATTTCATTTTGCATAGTTTGAGTTGTGGGCAAGGAGCTAAGGGTTTGGAGCAAGGAGCTAAGGGATTAGAGCATTTGGCAAGGAGATTCAAGCACCAGGTAAGTGCATTTCAGTGCCATTTTTTTGCATTTCTTATTCTATTACATCAGTTTGTACATGATTTTTGGTTTACAAATTTGTGCATGTTTTGTTCATTTTTTTTACAATATTCATGGCTCAATCAAAGGCAGCAGTTAGGGGGCAAAGGAAGGGGAAGAATGTCTCCATTGGAGATGCCCCTCCTCCCCCAATATCATCAGAGTACTGCAATTAATGTTGAGGGAATAGGAGGACCTAAAGACAACATTGAAAAATATCCCTTGTGGAAATATGTCACAAGAGAGGATGGGACAAGCACCAAGGGGAAGGGAGGAGGCAATGTGCAATGGAGATGTAACTTTTGTCACATTCCTTTCAAAAGCACATATTTCCGTGTGAAAGGCCATTTGTTGGCTTTACCGGGTTGTGGGATTGGAGCTTGTAAAGTTATTCCTTTACAAAAGAGGAAAGAAATGGAAAAGGAGTCCACTCTTGGTATGGAAAATGTGGCTACAAAATCAAGAAAAACCAAGAATGAAGACCCCTTCCATTTTTTAGGAAAGGCACCACCAAATTTCCATTTGAGAGTTCTATTGGAGGACAAGCAGCAAAAAGAAGAGCAATTGCACTTGGTCCAGTCGACAAGATTTTTCAAAATGAGAAACGGGAAGAGCTTGATCTCACCATTGCCTTCTTTTTCTATCAAAACTTCATATCATTTAATGTTGCACGCTCACCTTTATTTATTGAGATGTGTCGAGCTCTAACTCACGGATCTCCATCATGGTATGTGCCTCTTGGTTCAGAGAAGCTTCGAACCACATTGTTGACGAAGGCAAAAAAAGAGGTGCAAAAAATGCTTGAGCCTATTGTAGAATCATGGCCAACATCTGGGGTTAGCATTGTTTCTGATGGATGGACAAATCCAGCACGACACCCAATCATCAGCTTCATGGTGTCTTCCTTGAATGGTCCAATTTTCTTAAAAGCAGTGGATACACTTGGAGAATACAAGGATGCACAATTTATTGGTGAGTTATTTATTGAAGTTATTGAAGATGTAGGTGTTGATTCTTGTCTGCAAATCATTACAGATAATGCACCTGTTTGCAAGGCTGTTGTCATGATTTTGGAAGCTAAGTATCCACAAGTGTTTTGGACACCTTGCATTGTCCATTCATTAACTTAGCACTGAAATCCATTGCTTCTGATGTGCTTTAGATTGGTAACATTATTGAGGATGCATGACATATCCATAACTTTGTGCAAAATCATACAAATGCCCTCACTATCTACAAGGAGTACACCAATCTATCATTGTTGAAGATTGTTGATACACAGTTTGCCTCTTCATTCATGATGTTGAAGAGGTTGAGGGAGGTCAAGACCGCTCTTGGGTCCATGGTAATTTCTGAGTTTTGGTCATTTTGGAGAAAGACAGATCATGTAGCCTCTAAAAGAGTGAAGGACACAGTGCTAGATGATGCTTGGTGGGAGAGGGTAGATCTAATTATTCAGATCATGGACCTTATCATTTCTTTGCTTCAATTTGCAAATACAGACAAACCCATTCTAGGAGAGGTTTATGAGGGATGGGATTCCATGATTAAGTCTGTGAGGAGCATTATTCTACAGAGTGAGTGCCCCGAGTATGAGACATCACTAGAGGCCTTCTGTGCTACTATACAGGGTATTCTTGTCAGCAGATGGGACAAGAATTGTACACCTTTACATTGTTTGGCTCACTCATTGAACCCAAAATACTACAACCATGAGTGGCCGAATGGTGGACCTTCCTGCAGATTCCCTCCTCACATGGATGGTGAAATCTCACAGGGGAGGAAAGAGGCATTCAGGCGGGTTTTTCAGGATAGTGTGTTGCTTGATGAGGTGGAGGATGCCTTTGCAGAGTTTTCCACTGGCTCTGGTCGATTTGTAGGATATGACGTGATTAGAAACAGGGGGACTAAGAAGCCCTATTCTTGGTGGGAAAATCATGGGGCAACAAGCCCTCCTCTTCAGCAATTAGCCATGGGGCTCCTCTCTCAATTGACTTCATCCTCTTGTGCGAGAGGAATTGGAGCACATATGGGAATTTGTATAGTGTGAAGAAGAGCAGGCTTGAGCAGTCTAGGGCAGAAACAATGGTGTATGTGCAAACCAACCTTCGTCTTATTTACACGCAGAGGGAAGAGTGGTTGAGGGGAAAGAAAAAGATGTGGGATGTCTTTCCTGATGATATGGGTCTGGACAGTAGTGTCGAGTTGGCATTGGCCAACATGGATCTCAATGATCCAGTGCTAGAGCCTGTTAGATTTGATGAGGGGTCATCCTCCACACCAGCAGATGCAGAGGCGACTATCGATACAGGGGAGGAGGAGGATGCAAAGGAGAGCAATGGTGACCATGATGAGGAGGACATTAACGCTGATTCTGATGATGACCCTGAGAATTGATGACTACCTATTGCCTTGAGGCTTGTATACCTGTAATTGTTTTATATTTTCTATTTCTATTTGCCATTGGCATTGCACCAGCGCTACCTATGTAACACATTTTGATTTGATGACTTAACGAGAAAACTATAGTTCTCAGTGTCTTTATCTTCCTATCTTGTAGTTGTAAACTTGTTAGTTGTCTTCCATTTATGAATTATGAATCATGGTTTATGTGACCACTAACATGTATTTGAATTTTGCATGTACTATGCATGCTATAGATGAAGATCTATGTTTGAAATCAATGAATTTGTATCATTAATTAGAATTTGTGGTAAGAAATATCTAATTTTTAATATATATATAATAAAATAATATATAACGAATCCTACGTGTCCTGTTCCGGGGGTTCAACATTTCCGAATCCGACACTCGAATCCCCGAATCCTACGAATCCCGAATCCCCGTGTCAGGTGACTTAGCAAGTAACACTGTTTTTCTCTCCTAAAACAAGATAGGCCAAGAGTTTGTTTCACGCATTTATATTGATAAATTGCAAAATCTTGTCTACACCTACAGAGAAAACATTGAACCATTCACCCAATACTAACTCTAAGACAGTTAATCAGTCAATCTACAAGCAAAAGTGGGGAGCTTGATATATCTTACAACCACTAGGCCTAATTTGAATTACATTGTGAGCTCCATTTCCAAATTTAGGGCAACATCGATGGAAAATCATTGAACTACAGCAAAAAAAATTGAGATATGTGAAAGGGACATCTGACTTTGGAATTTTGCACAGCAAAAGAAAAGACAATAGGTTATGTGGATTTAAAGATTTATATTAGGAAGGTTTTGTGGGTGATAGAAAATCAACATTTCAATACGTTTTCAACCTTAGCACAAGTGTAGTCACGTGGATTAGCAAGAAGCAATCTCTATATCCCTTTCTTCAACAGAAGCAAAATATCAAGGAGTAGCAAAAGAAGCATGTGAAACAATGTGGCTCAAAAGGATGCTTTTAGATATGAAGAGGGCACCAAATGAAGCCAAGACCGCTACTCTATGACAATCAAGTAGCACTCAAACTAGCCAAGAATCCAATCTTCCATGAGCGTACCAAGCATATTAAGATACATTGTCACTTCATCAAACAACATGTAGAAGATGGATCTATTTGAGTTGCAATACTATCCCATAGAGAACCAAACTGCAGACTTTTCACCAAGCCTTTGGGTCCTAAAAAATATGTAAAATTTTGGGATCGGCCTGGTGTAAATAGTAAATTAACCGTTAGGGGAGGTTGTTATATCATATTATAATATTCAATTAAATATTAAACATAGGCATTATTTTACGATTTCATGATTTATTTCACGTTAGTGTGCTTTTCAGTCCATCCCACAATCATAAAGTGGATTGAATCAATAAGAAACCTTTTGTTTTCTCATATATTAATGCAATCTTTGTTTCTCTTTATGTGCTCATGTTATCATTATAAAAAGGAGTAAAGAGTCTACAAGCTCCATAATGGAGTCAACATTTTCTATCTCAAAACCAAAAATGGCAACAAATGCCCCATGTCTAGCCAAATGGGAAATCTAACACCTCAAAATGGGGGTTCAAATTAACAAAATGTGAAACAAAGGTTTTGTGGAAAACACATTATGTTAAGAGTAAAAATTTGTAAACAAGATTTCTTAGGCCTTTGCAACTGCATGTTCCTTTTATGCCAAGGTCTTAATTAAGGTCGCCATAGGTATAAAGGTCCCTCGGTTGGAGGCAATAAATTTTAAGACCACAACTGCATCAAATCCTTAACAATGTTGTTGGCAAAGGACCTAAGACCACATATTGATTGTACAAATCTAAAGTAAGCCATTTATTAATGATGGGCGTCCTCATCCATCGATTCCTTGTTTACTTAGGATTCTATTGTGCAAAATTGAAAAATTGAGATTGAAACTATTCTATGCATTGAAAGTAAATACAAAGGTTGAAAATTTCAAAAGTAATCTAATTTAGGAAATAGAAATGGAAACTCCACTAGTTGGGAAAGCACCTTATTGATAATGATTATACAAATGCAAGGTAATTTGGTTCATTGATGTTGGGGTTTCTCCTCCATCATTTCCAAGTGTAATTAGGGTTTCGTTGTAGATAATTGAAAAGTTAAATTTGAAACTATTATACGTATTGAAAGTAAATGCAAAAGTTGAATTCGGAGAGTAGTCTAATTTCGAATATAGAAATGGTAACTCCACTAGGTGGGAAAGGAAATTACTAAAGTTGTGAAAGAAAACCATGCACATTGTTGTGTAAAGTACTCAATTTAAAGAATATGAGAATGAGAACAAAGTGATTGTGTATTTATTTGTGTTTTGTTTTTACATGACATAAAACATAGTGATACCCAACCTACAAGAAAACCTCCAAGTAGAGAAAGAAGAACTTGCTAAAACCAAAGGACCAAAGCAAGAAACTAACTTAAAACTATGCACATGTTTTTACAACTTTGGGTCAACAAACATTCATCCTAAAGGAAGGAATCACATTGATATCAATTCGTGAAACTTGACATAGAAGCCATTTTTTTTAATTTTAATGAAAGAAAGCAACAATTGCAATTGGTTTTTGAACCAAGTTCTAAAAGGATCAATCACAGAAAGACGATAAGTATGATGGAAAATCTTGGTGTTTCCTTTGATTAACTAATACCAATATATTTATCATTCCTTTTTAATGAAGGAAACCAATAATTGCAACTTGTGTTTGAACAGAGTTCTAAAAGAATCAATGATTGAAAGACGATGAGTATGCAAATAGTTCAAGATTGAAAGTTAAGCTTAGTGATTTCTTTTGTTAACTAATAAAAATCTATTCTATCATTCCTTTTATTAGTGAATTTATATTGTTATCTAAGTGAACCGATGAAATGAACCCTTGATAGCTCTACTGGGGAGCCACAAGCATCAATTCAAATGGTCGAAATGAGATTAAGACCCCAAAGGAACAATAGTCATGCAGATCCAAACTGTCGTAATGCCTTGAAAACCAAAAAACTCATTTCGTAACCCTCCCAACTTATCTAAGAAGTTGAAAGTGAATGAAAATTATAATTGTTGCAAATAATCTACTAATCTAGAAACAATTAACAAAGTAAAATAAATTTTATTTTGGTTATTTCTTTAGAAGATTGTGAGGAAAGAGGAAATTTAGCTTCTTCCAAACCCACAATTGATTGTTAGGTGCAAATTTTTTTGTGAAATTGAAAAAAATTCGAGCCTGCCAAAATCAACCACAAGTTTTTCAACATAATAAATGAAAACTAAGGTAGTGAATGCAAGTAAGCATCCAATGGTGACAGATTTCACAACTTACTAATCTTGCACTCATATCAAAGATGCACAAACTTCAACTTGTAAACAACTTGAGAACACAAGTAAAACCTTGCTTCACATATCAACTTTTTTCATTGCCACCCCTAAAATATGAGTAACATAGTGAAATTAAGCATTCAATTTTGGAAATATAGAATAAGCTAATAAATTGACCTATTTACAAATCATGTCTTCATACCACAAAATTCACAAACACAAAGCTATGAACAACATGACAGCAAGAAAGAAACGTTCACACACCAAAAAGAGAGAATCTAACATGTATTCCCGCATTGCTCTCTAACTTCATGAAAATATTGTCTTTACATGAATTGCCTTCTATTTATAAGCTTTAAAAAAGGTAGTCCAAACCTCTAGCTAAGGTTGAAAAAACTAACCTTGGGCTGAATTCATCTCTACCCCTTTCCAAAAGTCAAATCTTTTCAAAAGAATTCAGGTTTTTGTGATCAATAATGAATTAAGAAAAGTCTTTAGATAGAAATCACATAAGAGAAATTTTTGGCCGAGGTTCATCATCAGGACCAAATGAAGAGGCAAACCATGGCAAAGGCTTAAATAGAGAGCAACGTAGAGACCATAATTTCAAGTAACGGCTATATTCGAACAATAATATTTAAATGATGATATTGATTTATTGATATATTATAAACAAATATTATTAAGTAACGACTATATTAAACGGCTAGTTTTTTAAAAATAATATTTAAATTAATTATCATCACCATGGTAAGCCCAAGGTCACTAGTCAAAAGCATTGTCACAACTAGTGTATTAGGCATCTTGACCTGGTGTCTTGTTCTTATTGTCTGTATCATGTTGTTTTGGATGGACCATGGTCGGTCCCTTGTGGTTCATCTCGAGTTCCTCTCATCATGCATAAGATTGGAGGGCCTTAGATGGGCTTACTTAAGGACTCGTGGTTTTATGGGAGCCCACTTTTGTAGGGATGATCATCAATGTATGGGACCTGGGTTGTGTCGGCCCATGTCAAGGTGCACCTATGCCTTACCACATGGTTAGAGTCTATAGAGCCTGTAGGTGGCCTTGGTTTTGGTTCAATATCTCTTAGACAACTCTCAAACATGACAGTCTCATATTAACAACTTTCATAGTTTACGAGGCATGGTTCCCAATGCAAAGTGGTCTCGGTGGTCAAACAGTGATCTTCGTCTCAATTTGTTCAACTTGATGAGAGGAGTCCATGCCACATAGAACTTTTCCAAACAGTAAAGGTAGTGTCCACTTACAGTGTGATCAATGTTCGTCAAACAGACCAAACAAGTTTCCATGTGGCAAAATAGGGTCAATGTTGGGTAGTGTGGTAAATTCATTATGTTGGAAGTTATCTGCAAAGCAAGAGGTACAAAAAACAATTGTCAAAATGTCCAAATCCCTCAAGGCATTAGAGAAGTAGCACAATGGGTAGATGACATGGAAGGAGCAATGATGATGTGGCAACTCTAGGCAAGAAATGACGATTTAAAGGCATACCCAGTTCAAATGAGGGCCAGTTTCAGTATATTCAAGTGCTTGATTGCTCAAATTCCTTAAGGTGTTGGAGATCCTAAGGTCCATGGGATAAGTTGAGTTTACTAAAGGGAAAAGTCAAAGAAAACTAGTCATTATGAAGTCAACTAGTCGTTGGGGATGCCTTCGACCAATAACTCGAGAGATCGACCTATAAAATAGTCATTAAGAAGTCAAATAACCATCTCAAAGACCAAGTCAGGCTCTCCTAACCAAGTTGAATTCTTCTTGGACAAACTCAAGCTTCATAAAGGACCAAAGAATGTAACGTTGGGAAACTAGAGGCTATTATTATTCATCTTTGACCATTATTGGCCATTAGCAAAAGGAATCTTCGACCTACTTGTGCATTGTGAACCAAATCATCCCCTTTGTGGGCAAAGTATTCTTTGTAATATAATTTTTTATGAAAAATACTAAGTCTCCAACATGTGGATGACTAGTAAAACAATATTATTAGAGGAGTTCAACCAACCATTAGAAATATTTTATAAAATGTTAGCGCCCCCCCACCCCCCCCCCCCCCCTTTTGTAATAATTGTTGTTGTCTTATGAAATAAGTGCCATCAATAAAGAAATCATTTTGAAAACCATTGTCCAATTGATTTTTATTTTGTTCATTGTGTGGGGTGGATTTTGCTTCTTTGTTTTTTCTCAATTTATTGTCGTATCTAGGCTACAAACTAATAAGTTTTCTAATAAATCAGATCACACAAAAGCTAATAGTTTGAGCCAATAAGGGGCTACACAGTCACATGGAGAAAACAAACTAGGGGGCAACCCCACTTGAATTTCTTGTTTGTAGGTAGATTGATTCAACATGTGGGGCTATTCAACATAATGAAGTTCATATTTCACCTCACTCAAGTTGAAGGCCGAAAAATGCCACATATAGTGGTTGTTCCTAGCTAGATCCAAAAGGTAGAAAGATTGTTAAGTGACATGTGTGATGAATTCTCTAAGAGACCAAGCCCACATCCCTAGCCAATTGCAAGATTGACTTATTAAGGCACTAGATTCACATCCCAGCTACTGAGGTAAGCATCGCTTGGTACAATATATAATCTTCAATAACCATTTACCTCTAAAAAAAACTACAAAAGCTTTTATTTTCTGCAATAGATTAGGAATTATATTTGCTGATTTTTACATTGTAGTATCTTAATAGTAAGTTTTATGTTAGAGAAATTGATAATAACACTAAATTTGAAGCCAATGTTAGATGCATTGTTTTTAATATTATTGTGCATATCTTACACTTTGTATGTGGTAAATTGAATGCATATATGAACACTTTATTGTCTGTACCATACAAAAACTGCACCAAACTCCAAGATTTTAAGCTCTCAACAAGTAATTAACCTTCAGAAATCTTGTTTAGTGACTCTATACTCTTCATACTTGTTGATTTTACTATTTTAGAATCAAAATATTTAATTTCCAGCAACAGTTAAAGTATATCTTAAATCTAGAAAATTCCTAGGCAATTTGCCTAGAGGTATTTAATCACACTCTTCAGAAAAAACAATTTCCAACTTGCTGGAAATTTCCTCTTTTGGTTGTTACAAGTCCGCTTAAAAGACTCATTTAAGATCCACCAACCTCTCCACCTCTAGATATGTAATCTAGGAGTGTGCTTTGGCACTTGTTGGGTGGACAAATGAGCCAAAATAGGTTATTGTTCCTGTCATTTACTGCAAATTTTGCAGTCTCAACCAACAATCTAAACTGAAAAATAAGACCATATTTTGTTAGAATTTTTCATGTACATCAAATTTGAGTCGTTAGACTCTATATTTAAAATCACTTGCTATTAGCTTATTTGTTGTTTTATGATTCTGCTGCATAATCATAACAGAAACAATGTGACAGCCCCAAGAATTAACTCCACCTCTCCTTGACCCCATTTAAAGCACTAGTCTTATTTGGAGTTGGTTGGAGGCCTCCCTTCGCCTTTTAGGAGGTAGTTGGGTCTAGATAGCAAGGGTTTGGGATGAGGTAACCGTGGGAACCTACCATGTGTGTGTCAATCCCAGCAGGATGCCAGGACATTAGCAACTCTATTATTTGGATCAATAGCAAGTCTCTCTCCATTTTACATCAACCATAAGCCCCTTGAAATTTCTTTCACTCAATTCATCCATATAGATAAATATACAACATTAAACCTAGCCCAAATGGTTAGATCAATTTGTAGATGCTCTTCTGCTAAGTCTATAGAGGTCACAGGGTCAAATCTCATTCAATCCTATTTGGGGTTACCAATGGCCTATGCAACTAGCAGTCAATCTACCTTCCACCCAAAAATTCCAAGAAAGAACATAGAGAGGTCCACAAGCTCTAGCATGATATTGTTACCCCTCATTTCAACAGGGGCACATACAGAGACTTCTTCACTTTGCATAACACCATTGTAAGGCCAGAGATGTAAGTTAAATCCTTACAAGCCATATAAGTCTTTGTATTGAAATGTCGTAGGCCTATTATGGTCAACCATCACCAATACCTTTGGTTCCCGTTCCTAGCTTTTTTCATCCTAGATAAGATTAGAGGATATGGACTGGATCACATTGGGACTCGCGGTTTACAAGAGCATCTGGTTATGTAGGGGTAATTGCAGTTGTACGGCCCAGTCTAGCCCATGTCATGCACACCTATATTTTATCACACGGTCACGTGTCATAGAGTCTATATGCATACTTGGCCATGGTGCAGTATTTTTCAGCCAAATCTCAACACGACAATCTCACAGTTTTAGTGGATCATGTTTCCCGAGGTAGTGCACGTTTCTCAATACCTTTCATCCTAGAAGTCAAAAACAATGTTGCATTAAGCGTTATCGGGATAATATCGGCGCGAGGAAAAAATTGGAAAAAATCGTAATTATCGGGAAAAAATCGGAAATAAACGGGAAAAAATCGTTTGGTACAGAAATATTCTTTTTTTTTTTCTTTTTTTTCAATTTTTTTAATATCTAAACCATCTACAACATAAAATAAATACATTGACACATAAATATGATAAAAGAACTAATATATAAGACGTTTAATATCATTTCTAGTGCTAAAATCACACATAACAGTGAATCATGTCCTGAATAGTAAGTCCTGACCCCTAAGTCCCAACTAAGCCTCAAAATATCAACAAAAAATATAATAATGTATCTCATCAGTCATAATGTCATATACAATAAAATGAACAAAATAACTGAAGTCTAATACTATTGATTTCCTCTGCCCCTCTTGTGAAAAAATGCCACAGCTTTCCCTTTCCCTCTAGATGTAGATGTTGGTGCTGGTGGAATTGGCAGTGGAGTCTGTTGTACTCTAGAAGCTGAAGAACTAGAAGTAGGAGCTATAGGAGGTAAACCACGTCTTCTATTGGTGGCAGGGGTAGCCTGGGCAGGTGATGTCACCTCCTCCTCTTGTTCCTCCTCCTCTTCCTCCTCCACTACATCCTGCACTAACCAATCATCAACAGACTCCATGAGAGGCCTCTCGGCCTCAACCCTCCATGCAGCAGTGGTGTCAATCCCATCCAATGAGATGGCCTCCATATCAGGTGTCCTCTCAAGTTGCCTCACCCACAATCAAAGATTGTAGTAAACATAGACCATGTCATTAATTTGTTGGGACTCCAACCTGTCCAAAGATCATGAAATAATAATTATTAATTATTAAAAAAATATTGTTTAATGAATTCAAAAATTTATTTGGAAATTTGCAATATTTTAAATTTTAAGTGTTAAACTGTTGCGCTTCTTGTTGTGTATTTTTTCAAATACACTCCAGTTGCACTCACATCCTGAGGAGCTACATGTTTGGCTGAGGATGCGAATGGCAAGCTTTTGCAGAAGGGGTATCGTGCCACCATACATTCTCCACTATGCATCTACAACAAAATTACAAATAAAATTTTAAATAAACATAAGAAAAAAATGGAATTTGAAGAGAGAATGAAATTTGAAACAAAGTTACAAACTAAAAAATGCCTGGCATTTTAATCGTCCTATCAGTGACAACCATGTCAAAGCCAAATGTGCCATCTGCCATCCTATATGTCTTAATTTCTTTAGAGATATCTATACGTTCTACTGGAGATCGCACCATCCTCTGGACACAGAGTCCATCCATGATCTCAGCATCAAATACAAACCCACATGCGTAAAAAAATGCGGGGTTCAAGAAAATCCCAGCGGCATGAATGGGACGATGGAGTGTGTTGTTCCATCGCTCATCAATCACTCCCCATAGGAGGAGTTGTCTCTGAAACCCATCACCTCCCAGAAGTCTTCCTGGTATGAAACTAGTCTGCATACAACCTCTCCCTCTGGTTTGCGGCCCATTGGCAAAGCACGCCACTCCTCTGAAAGAAACATTCTCTTCACATCCCACATTGACTTCAAGAGGGATTGAAGTGATATGAAACTAGTGGCAAACCGTGTAATGGCAAGGCGCACTAACTCTTTGTTGTTGGTGAATCTTCTCATCAAGCTAAGCACAGATGTGTGGTTATATATAAATTTTGTAATGCTTTTGGATGACTCAACAATATCTTTGACAAAGGGAATTTTCCCTATGTCCTCCAACATCAAATCAATACAGTGTGCAGCACAAGATGTCCAAAATAAAGTAGGATGCCTGTCCATAAGCATCCTGCCAGCAACAACATAATTTGCAGCGTTGTTCGTTATGACTTGGACAACATTTTCTACACCCACCTCCAAAATAAACACATCTAGCAAATCACATAAAGTTCTTGCATCTTTGATTTGTGCAGATGCATCAACAGATTTGATAAACATAGTCCCCTTGGGACAACTAACCAAGAAGTTTATAAAGGTTCTCCCCTTTTGGTCAGTCCAACCATCTGACATAACAATGCATCCTGTTTCTGCCCATGATGCCCTAAAATCCTCCAATCTTTGGGTGCAGTCAAGCTTTTCATTTTGAAGAATCCGACCTCTGAAATCATGATAAGAAGGGATTTTGTACCCTGGGCCAACAGTTGCAATAGCATCAATAACAGGTTGGAAAAATGGATTATTCCTTACAACGCTGAAAGGAATATCACTCCAAAGGAAAAAATTTGCCCGCAACTTGTCAACTTGTTCTTTCTCAGTTCTTTTTAGCATGAACTGATAGATGGTTGTGACCCAGTTGTGGTTCGAGGAACAAAAAATGATGTGGCAGATTGGTTGATGCTGCAGTAGAACCAGTGCCACTTGCTTCCACTGACTTTTTTAGTTGCCTCTTCACTTCTTCTTTGGCCTCTCTATTCTGGTCTAAAACTTCCAATGCTTTCATGGCTCTTCGGATGAGTTCAGGATTTGTTTTTGTGCAAGGCCCTACATCAAATCCAAGTATTTTTGCAAGGTGATACTTCAATCTGTACACCCCCCAGACATATGGAACCCACACAACTTGCAAGTCAAGTTTAGTCTCTCATTTGAAACATCAGGTTCACCAAATTCCCAGAAGGGTCCAATTTCCTTGGCATGTTTTTTTTTTAACTTTGAAGTTGAAAAATTAAATGGTGTTTCCGTGATATTGTGAACCTATGGAAAAATAAGGATTACAATTTAGTATTTACAAGTTACAAACTTACAATTTAGTATTTTTATTTTTACATTGTACAAAAACTAAAAAAATTTACATACATTTTAAGAAACCCCATTCCAAACCCAACCAAAAAACTAAAAAAAAAATTACATTGGACAAATGTCAAAAACCCCATTCGAAACCCAACCAAAAACAATGAAAAAAACAAAAACAAAATTTCAAAACAATGAAAACAAAAAAAAATTGGTGCCCATACTGTTTTTATGGAGATAATCGATCTCCTCCTTAGCACACTCTTTGATTTTCTCCTCCACGCACTTGATTTAGCTCCAAGCCTCTCCAAGCAAAATCTCTAAGCCTCTCCAACACTCCACTGCGCTCCGCGCGCTCAGCTATGCAAATGAAATGAAATAAAATCGTTTTTTGGCTTATAAAACCGTGCTGCCCCGACATCCCACGATAATTTGGGAAAAAATCGTGATTTTTTCAAAAAAATCACATATAAATAAATAAATAAATAAATATTAAAACAACAAAAACAAAAAACAACCAAAAAAACCGCGAGTACTGCTCGCGATATTCTCATTTTCCGGAAAAAATCGCACTAAACCGATAATATCGCGATTTTAACAACACTGGTCAAAAAGTCAACTTGGTCTCAAAAAGCTCAAAATAAAAGATAGCCAAGGACATGCCACCTAGAATTTTTTGCAAATGGTGAAGGCACCAATCATTTATGGAGCATGGGTTTCATGCTTGTTTGGTCAATAAGTCAAGCATCCATTGTATGCTTTAGCTTTGTGTCTAGAGTCAAAATCATTAAAGACCCTATTGGCCAATTGTATCAATGTAAAGAAATAAGATTTTGTAATTAAATGTGTCTAAAGGACTCTTAGGGATCAAGTCGGCCAGCCTATCCATGTCTACCTAGAGTGGCCTTAATAAGCCACTTGGAAGGGCTATATATAGAAGGATCTTCGACTTCATGTAGGACAATTGATACACACACATTATATCTGATCTGCGATTTAGGAAGGAAGTGCGAGGAAATCAAAAAGAAACCTATATATCTTGGTGTCTTCTGATCAGAGGTTTGGAAGGTATGCAAAGGTCTTAGAAGGAAGAACAAATCCAGCAAAGAAGGTGTCCAGTTCTGTGAAGTTCAGGTCCCCATCTTATGCATGATCCGAGAAGGCTTGAAGAGCATTCCTGTGGAGAGAATTCCTATAAAGATCCTAATGAATGTCTAGTTGGTCGACTTGTATCTTGGAGGGAGCTAAGAAGTCTTGTTTGGTCTTCGTAGTCCTTCAAAGTTGATACGAAGAAGTACTGATGGGTTTTCCCCTTGGTGGGCTTTGCCCTGGCATAGAACCTAAATCATGTGTTTACTTTTGTTTTGGCATTTATTTGATGATGAAAAACATAATCAAGTTAAGAAGAACCTAAATCACAAGTAAATGTTTAATAAGGCAGCTAGAAAATCACATTGAATAAGGAAGAGGGGTCTTAGCCTAGTCTTGAAGGTCGAGCTCCTTGAAGAAATTCCAAGCTACAAAAAGTGCAGATTTTTGTGCATATTTACAAGCTTATACCTCTGCAATTAGGGCCACAGACTAGAGCTCAAAAGTCAGAAGTTCAAAGATACCAAGAAGCACCTTTTGAGAGATCTGAAGGGCTAGACCATTAGCCTATTCAAGACCGAGTTTCTTGAAAGGAAGAACGAAATTTTTCCTCAGAGATCAGAAATTCTGAAGTTCTGTGTATTGTTGTAGAGGTGACTGAATCACAAGATTGGAGTATCTTTTGTGGATTAGAACAAGTCCCCATATCAAGCAAAGAGTTTACTTGTCAAAAGAACCAAGATCGATCCATTGAGAGGCATAGTATGCATGTTTTAAAGCTACAATCACTATAGAAGAAAAGGAACCAAGGTTCCTGTGAAAGAAGACGCAGACCTGTGCATATATATAGGAAGGACAAGCCTCAACAGTAGCATTAAAGCCGACCTTGTAAGATAAAGAGAATCTCTGTTTTTTTACAATCATATTGGGTTTATCTGGAAGGCCTACTTTAGTGATCATCAGAAGATCATAGTCTCATTCTCAGAAGCATATATCAGACTTTAAGGGGCCTGTAGCAGCCTCTCCCTCCAACAAATTGTGCCATTGTGAAAAAGATCAAATATGCATTCTTTTGAATAGGGACCAGCCCTATTGTTGAAAACGAAGAAAAGATAATTTTGTGAAATTATTCTTGTTTGGCATTTTGAAGTCTCATTGAAAGGAATACTTGAAAGAAGCAGTCTACAGCAGTGAGAAGAGTTTGTCATATAGAAGGCAGTCATTGTAAAAAGGATTCAAACCCTTGTTACTGGTGTGACTATGTTGGAAAATGATCAGTATTGGATCTACTTCAACAAAGGTTTAAAAGTTTGAAAAAGAATATGGCATCTCCAAGAAGAGATAGGTACCAGACCTATTTTGAGGGGATTTTTTGTGAAATTCTTGAATATTGATAGAGGAACCACGGTTAAAAGGACAAAGCAGTTTGTCTTATTTGACACTTTCAAAATCATTGGAAGTCAATCTTTGGCTTTGACATTTTGGAATCAACAGAAGACCGTAACAGCTATGGAAGTGATGATTCAAGGGCAAATATCTAGGAACTTAGGGTTTGAATCTAAAAATCCTAGGAATTCTCCCTCCAAGATACCATGGTATCCCTAGATTGTCAAAGTTACAATCATGTTCTTGTATTTATATATTTTGCTTGGTGGTACTTGACATAATGCAGGTATATGGCTAACCAAAACCGATCTTATGCTATGTAGAGCATGATGAATGGAGGAAACTGTAAAGACCCTGAAGGATTTGATGCCATCAACATTCGTTGAAGGAAAAATGGTAACTTGGTAATCAAGTTGGATACTTGGGCACTATGATAGACTCATATGGAGATGGACCTTGAAGATGTTGATGTTTTGTCAAGAAGATCGTCATAAGGTAAGTTTGATGATCATATCCATTATTGGTTATCTAGTTAAAATGTTGTTTTCGCTGCCTGGAGAGATGTTGTAGGTATATATGATAGTTGAAGCAAGTTCCACTATGTGGATGTTGAGGGAAAAGCTCAACATTTGGTACCTGGCATCAAGGAAGATCAATATGTGCTCATCTTGGGATTGGAGGGTAGCAATGTGAGATAATAACCTGAAGGTCTAGAAGGGAGATCATTTTCGTGGAAGCTATGATAAGCTTGAAGTTTGGGAAGGTTCAATAGTCGAGCCATAAGTGATGAGCAAGTTAGATGACCTAGAACCTGTCATAAGAAGATGGGTCCATGAAAGAAGCATGCTCTGTACAATGAGATGTGGAAGAAAGAAGGAGCCATGCAAGCTAGTACCTAGTGCTTTTATCAAAAACATGTATGAGAACTTGTGGCTATGACTTCCCTAAAGGAAGTTGGGAATCTCCTCTAAGTTTAGGAGGGAGTAAAAAGGAGTCTCCTTGAATAGGAGTAGGATCTATTCTCTGATTAAAAGGAGAATAGGGATGTCCTCCGTGGACCATGATTGAGCAGAATTTTGGTTGGACACTAGTTTTCCATGTGTCGTGTACTAGACCAAGACTAACAGTCGTAAGTCAAGTGCATGCATCACAGATAGGGAGAATGATGACTTGTTTGGTTCTCCTTATGTCAGGTACTATGATGGATTAGGGCTGATGTCCTAAGTCAAGTACATGGGAGAATGTTGGATTGGATAAGCATGTTGGACAAACATCTTAGAGTCTTGTAATGTGATGGATTAGAATGAGGAGCCTAAGTCACATGGACTTGGATAAGAATGGTCCGATGGTAGGTGTTACGAATATAATTCATATAAAAATAATAAATGTAAATGTAAATATAAATATAATAATAAGTAATAAGTAATAAGTAATTAACTAATAGTTATTTAATTAGTAATGAAGAGGTGTGTCATAGAGACATGACCATTTATGAAAGGGCACCTGCCTAGGTATATAAGTGCGCCCTCATTGTAATCATTTTACCATTTTTTTATACATTCAAAAATTATTATATACAATTACTGCTTGTCCAACGATGGTTACCAACATATTTCAGTTCTTCTGAATTATTCTGTTGTGTATACGAACTTTGTTCATTAGATTAGTATTAGAGCCATGTTCTCTGATCCCGGCCATTGGCCATTAGTCTTCGCCAATGTAGTTGTCATCGTAATTGAAGCGTTTTGTTATACAATTAGAGATTCTCCATTTTTTTGTTGTCAAGCCTTTGGCCATTAAAAAAAAAGTGCAATATATATATAGTCAAAAATAAAAATAAAAATAAATTATACAAAAAAAGTGAAGAAAAAAATAAAAAAATTAAAAAAATTAAAAATTAAAATAAAAATAAAAAATAAAAAATAAAAAAATTTAAAGCAAAAGAAAATAGAAGAAAAATATTAGAAAAATAAAAGGTCAAATATATTAAATTAAAAGAAATAATAAAAAATAAAAATAAAAACAAAAACAGACTGTAAAAAAATATAAAATTAAGTAAAATAATAAAATTAAAAAAAAAAAAAAATATATATATATATATATATATATAACGAAATGAAAAAAGGCCTAAGCAAGCCACCAGTCTTACTGCTCGCAGCCACCACAGCCAAAGTCGTCAAAGCTTGCTTTGTGCTTTTCCAATATCCCTTAAAGATGTAGCGCTTTCTCAGTCATCGAGGTTGGGACATTCAAGAGTTCCTTTCTTTCAGATGAAGCATTAAATGCTTGAGGAACTAAGTGATAACTAATGAGTGCGTGGAGCTCATACTACGCCTTTTCCCACATGCTAATGAAGTCATGTTGTCGCTCAGATTGTACAGGCACTGCAACAACAAAGTAGGTCGAAGGTTATCACTCTGATCCTTGACCTCTCCGCTCTAGCTATCTCCCAATAGTAGGCTATGGGGGGTAATCCCTATGAAAATGTGAAGATGAAGGACAAGTTGGAAACCAATGAGTCCGAGAGACACAATTGAATGGCCTAGCTATTTGGTTAATTTTAGCAAGACTTAAAGTTTAGATTAGATCTTAATGTGAGACCAGTGCCTTATGGAGTCAACTTCTTGCTTTATATTAATTAGAGACCAATTAACCAGATGAACAACCACTGCTTATGCTTAACTAACCTAAATGAAGTGCAAATCCTAACAACAAGGTGAAATGAAAAATCTTGGTCAATTTGAAGTTAGATGCTCATACTAAGTGTGACCTTCCTCTTAACTAATTTGGAGCTAGTCTCTAGAGAAAGTTGTGGGATGGAAGCCAATGGGAAGCAAGCAAAGGCTTGATTAATGATACCTCCCCCTATGTTCCAACCACCCGATGCCTCCGGCGCTACAGAGACTGTGGCTCTAACAACTACAAGGTCGTCGTGTTAACCACTAAAGAGGTGCTAAGTCCCTCAAGCTAAATTGAGAAAGGGTGGCCCTAAATGTCTATCAACCAATTATGCTTAGGGGTAAATTATTAAGTGCAAAACTAACTTAGAATGATATGCAATGATTATGAGTGATTCTTAAGGTAAGATTGTTTAATCTTAAGTACATAATTATGATTTGACTTCACTTTATACCAGCAAGTACAAGTACTTGTCAATAGAGTACAATCTTAACCACAAGAAAATGTGCCAAGTTAACAAGTGCCAACAATAAACAGGAGATCCCCTCAAGACAATTACCCAAGTGCTCAAGACAAAATTATCTTCCACAAAATGTTCAACCAATAAATGATGACAATGATTGCAATTAAGGAAACTTAGAACACTTATCCAATTAACAATTAGTCAATGATTTTCAATGCAAGATCAATATGACAATGTCACTTACAATCATTATCGAGAGATATTCAAATAGAATAGAAGTCTTTAAGCAAAGAACGTTAAGATACCAAGATATTGTTATGAAACCACAACCAATTAGATCCTCAAGATCACAAATAGCTTGAATATGCACAATTAGAGTTATGCCAATAAGATTGCAAGTGTTCTTAGCCAATATTCGTCAATGATTATCCAACAATAAAATGATTATTATGAGATGATTCTAACCAAGAATAGCCAAATTCACAAATTCACTTAAGAGATGCAAAATGATATTCAATTCTTGATTTAGTGCTTGTGTGAGTGAATTTAGTGCAAAGTTATGATCTTTAGAGATTATGAGCTCACAAGGTAATCACAATGTTAGCACAATAGCACAAAAACCATGAAACAAGTAACAATTTGAATATACAACTATGAGAGCACGTATGTAACTTGCATTCCAATGTTAAGATAGATTTATGACAGCCAATAAGTTAATTATGTTTAGAGCGTTCCTAAATACAAAGTAAGATGTCCAATGCAAGCAATAGAAGCCCAATTCCAAATGAATTTCAACAACACAAGACCTTGATTGTTTTAACTCTCTTATAGTGCACTTTTCACTATTATATCAGATTTGATCACACTTATGTCAGTCAATGCAATATGTGAAATTCACTTAAGCAAAATTAGCCCAACTCATGCAATTAATTCCTTAATATGTCAAGCCAATTATGAGTTAATTTTATGCCAATTTAGGATGTCTTTTATCACTGTTATGAATTATTTAACTTGTTGAAGTAAAACAATGAAATGAGCAAGGGTTTAAAGGTCAAACCAAAGGCCCTAGGTCTTGAAGATCACTTGCCCAATTTGCCAAATTTTTCAATGACTTGAACACTTGTAAACATAAAACTTGAGCCAAATACCTCTACAAAACACACCAATATTCAGTCCAGCAATCAAATGCTCAAATAAGAGATGGAAGAGGGAACAAATGAGAGAAAGAAGAGAGCTAGAAGAAGGGGCTAAAGGCCTAGATAGGCATGCGGCAGCAAGCCCTGTAAGGTTGCCACTAGGCTAAGGATGGGTCGAAAGGCCCTAAAGGGCTACGGCCTAGGGCTTTAAGGCCTTAAAGGCCCACGGCAAAGGGTTAAGGAGAGGTCGAGTGGCCTAAAGGCCATAGCCAAGCCTTTCAAGGCCAAAAAAAACCACAACAAGGGGAGACGGAGGGGTAAGGAGGAGGAAGGAGAGAGGAGAAGGTTGGATGGAGGCAAGGGAGGCCGAGAAAATGGGAGACACATGGTTGGAAGGAGGGTCGAGGTCATGAGGAGGCCCTCTAGGGCCTACGACAAGGTCTTAAGGGTAGGTTGAGGGCCTTAGGGCTTACAGCCAGCCCTATAAGGACCAAAAATGCCCACAGCAAGGGCTATAAGGGAGACGTTGAGGCTAGAAGGGGCCACGTTAGGCCAAGGAGGAGAGACGTTGGGCCTAAGAGGCCTGAAACTTTAGAAACGCTCGCCAGAAAATTATTTTGCTTCAGAACACTGCAATTCTTCAATAGTTGACCATGCAAAAAAAAAAATGATAATAGATCTTACCCTCAAGGGCTTGGATCTAGCTCTAATCCAGCAAATCTTCTTGCATCTCACCTGCACAAATAAATTTATAAGTGCCCAAAACCGCAATATATACAAAAATTCAAAATCCCAAAACCCCAAACCCCAATCGCAAAACAAGGGTTAGAAAAACAAATATATTATACAAAATATACAAGTGTACAATGCTTGAAGAATTTTGAGTAATAATTTTTGAATAAAATTTTGACAACGGCTAGATGTATTTTCTAAAAAATAGATGTTGACCACAGCTTTAGCAAATTAAGAAAACCATATAAAATATCTGAAATCCAAACAAGGTCAATTTGTGCCCACAGTTTGTGAACTTGGAGCCCAAGGGTCGGGGAACCTGCAAACTCTATATATTTCTCAACAACAGATCGTTAGATTATACAATGAATCAGATCACCTAACTTACCAATAAAATGTTCCTATTATCTACAAATGCAATAACGATTCAAATTATATTAAAGCACAATATAGGAAAGCACATACCCAACACATACCACAAATCAGCGAGACAAAGACACCATGAACTGCACCCCAAAGTTTTCTATTATGATATTCAAAAGTTCCCAGCAGGACAGTGACTTCCACCAGTATTTACAAAAATACATCAAACCTAAATCATCCAAAGATGAAAAATAGAAGCAAATGCCTTTCTTTTTATAGAGAAATTCCTCCAAGTCGAAAATAACGGCTAGTTGGTTTGATCCCTATCAGAATAATCTCGACCGTTGATAAATCCGTGATCATCTTTTAATCTCTGTCATCGAAAACAATTATTTTGAGGAATTTTCGAATTTCTCATTAAAACCAATTTTTATTAGCTCAAAAAAAATTATTTTGAGCTAATTTCCCAAAAAAAATGACTTTAACTTAACCACCAAAGTCCAAGGGTCCAAATTTTCTTGAAATTTCATTTTTTAGACCCGCGAATTTTTCCACGAGGAGAATTAATTTCTCTAATTTTAATTTTGACTCTGAATTAATTAACTGTTTGGCTTAGGATTGAGTTTATTTTTGCCAGAAAAATTAATTAATTGACTCATGAGGGGATTAATTATTTTTTCACCCTCAAATATTTTAGCCATGGTGTTTAAATATGAGGGACCATGCACTAAAATATTTTTCACATAAGATTTATAAATTCAACCCTTAAAAGGGGAACACCTGTTCGTTATAAACCCTCAGAAAACTTACCCACTTCTGCGACACAATATGATCTAGTAGACCAAGTGATCTGTAATAAAATAATTTAGCCAATTAGCTTAAATTATTCTCAATCACTTTTACAATAGACTCCACTAAAACACTAAGACTCAACTCAAACTTCAACGATAAATTCCACCCTAGCTTTCAGGTGAGGGTTGAAGGAAAAACTTTGTCAATCATCCGTGTATAGAAACACAGGTGAATCAGTGAGACGAAAAACCTCCTAGGATGAAATTCGTCACCAAAATCATAGGCTTACCTAAGTTGTTACATAATTAAACGGTCATACTAGCATCATTTACATTACAAATTTGAAAAATGGGTTTACAATGACATGATACACTGTTGGATGATGATTCTAAACTTCAAAAAAATTCCTTCAAGCTCCTGGAACCTGCTTCCTAAGAATGTTGGAAAAATTGGTGCAACAAGTCCCAACCATCCTCTGCATTTTACATTGTCTTTCTATTGTGGCTTTATATGCTTTTATTGTTATTTTAGTTGCATCAACCTCCAAGGTCAAGTTTCGAGGTCCTAACTCAAGGATGTGGATATAGGGTGCCAATTAAATGACCAATGACTCTCAACCCCAAGACTTGAGACGAGAAATCGAGAGGGATGGAAAGTGGAAAATATGGATTACCCTAGACAAGCTATATCAATCAATGCCTCCCCAATAGTGCCCTGCCTAAACCATAAGGCCTCAATGCAGAGGTCCCAATGAACTAGAATCAATGACTAACCTCCCAAGTGAAGTGTGAGAACAAGGATACAATCAAGAGCAATCAATCATCTAGTTTGCCTAAAAATTCATATTAATATTGCTCATAACATTAAATGAAAGCACGTGATTGCTAAAATGGATTGATTACCTACTAATAGTTGAGCCAACTTCATTCAAGAAGAATGATAGAGGGATAAGAACTATGATCAGAGCAATAGGTGGATAATTGTGGCATGTTATCTGAAGATCATCATATGGTTGTTGGTTAGCTATCAAATCAGGGGAAAAATTTTATCCTATTGGTTACCCACTTTTGTTGGGTAACAGTTATCAAATCCCAACTTGGGTTAATATTTGTTAGGTCACTATAATACTAGTGTAGCCCCCTTATTGTTATTGTTGTGCCTATGTAGCCCCCATATTGTTATTGTTGTGCCTTATAAAAGCCCACTATTGTTTATTGTTGTGTCCTTGCATTATTATTGTTATGTAGGCTCTGATTATATTGTGACCCCTTAGACTCCTATTTATACAAATGAGGTCTTGTCATTTGTATCATCTAAGAATTGTTCATTTATGTAATGTAAAGGAGGTTGTCTCCTCAAAGAAGCTATTTCTAGATCATTGATCTATCTTTTCTTCTATTTTGTGCGTTGGTTGCATAACATTTGGTATCAGAGTTTTGGATTCTAGGGTTTCACTACTTCAAATAGGACATATTGGTATTTTCGCTGTACATTTTTTTCTCTGACGATTCAAAAGTTACAATTTCGACCACGGGAGCCGAAATCTTGGTGAACTTCATGTAAAAAATTCAGATTTTGATTCACTATATTTTCTAAGATATGGCTCGAAGAAGTTAGGGTTTTTGCGGGCTCCTAAGTTCAATCTCAAACATGTGACCTAAGGAAAATCCTCATAATTTTCTCTCTGAGCATCGGATTTGAATTTCATAAGAAGTAGTTGAAAGTGCACAAACCTAAGTTTTTCGTGTATCGTTTTCAAGGGCGAAGGTCAAAACAGTGACACGTGGCACACTGTACAAGTTTCACTCTACTGAACCAAATCCATTATCAAGCCATCGTGGGATATTGGGCATAACTTTTTCTTGAAGAATCCAATCTTGGTCGAACTTGTGGCATTGGAAAGAAGACTCAGAAGGATACCATAGGACGAAATCTTAGACCTTAGAGATCCGAAATTACAAAGATACAACAATTTCAATATTGAGCTCCTAAAAAGCAAGGAAAAGGTGTGTATTTTTTTTAAATTTGCATAATGTTTGTTTGAAAAATCAGTTTGAAGTGATTCAAAGGGCATAGTGAAGCATAGATATCATTGTTGATTCCAAAATGCCTCGAAACAAAAAAATGGACACATCTAGTAAGCAACTAGAAGGCTCTACTATGATGCATGAAGAAGAAGAAGAAATGCAACATGATATATCAAAATTATGAGACCAAGTGCAACAAATTTTGCTCTCGCAAAGAGTAACCAAAAATGAACTAGAAGCTAAGATGTATGGTATAGAAACAAATATGAAAGGCAACATGGAAGATTTGAAGAATGGTTTAAAAAAAAACATGGAAGGTTTGAAGGAAGGTTTGACAAAGTTGTTACAAGAAATGTTTCCTAGTGGTGACTAGGTACTCCATGAAAATCAAGATGAGGACAAAAGGAATATGAATTATGATTTTAATGACTCCAACATTAGGTTTAAGACCCATCACATTCCAAAGATAGATATGAGGAAGTTTGATGGCAAGGATTCGATAACATGGATACTACAGATGGAGCAATTCTTTGATCTACATGAAGTGCCACACACACAAAAGTTACACATTGCATTTTTATATTTTAAAACAAAACCAATTTGTGTGGTATAGATGACTTTGTTCTCATCATAAATCAATTGTCATTTGGACAATTTTTGCGGAAGAATTGGAATCACATTATGAGGATACAAAGAGCAATACCTTCTTTAGCCAATTGATAAATCTCAAACAAAGGGTTCAATGAGGGAGCACATTGAGGACTTCCCAAAATTGAATATCTAGGTAAATGATATTCCAAAGGAGCATAGGAATGATGTCTTCATAGGGACTTTAAAGGATAACATCCAACAGGAGGTTTGCCTTTGGGAACCTAATTCATTGGAGAAGGCATTCAAGGTGGCAAGGAAAGTTGAAAGCAAAATTATGGCAGCAAGGAAGTCTACCACTCACAACTATAAAGATGGAAGTGTTGATGCTCCTAGCCTCCCATAACCTACAAGGTTGACAATGCAACAACTGGAAGGAAAAATAGCAAAAGGGCTTTGTTACAGTCGTGATGGCAAATACACTATGGGTCATAAGCGTGCTAAGAAGAAATTATTTTACATAGATTGTGAAGAGGAGGAAGAAAAGGAACTAGAAACATAGGATATACACCAGGAACCGACCGTAAAGAAAGAAGAAATGAATCTGACCATGTCTTGTAATGCATTGGCAGGAATTACCACTCTTCAAAACTCTCAAGAGAAAAGGACTTATCAAGAAGAAAAAGGTAATAGTATTAATTGATTTTGGTAGTACCCACACTTTTATTCATTGTAAGATAGCCAAGGAATTGAATTGTTTTCTATATCCGGCACCAAAGCATCAAGTGATGGTTGCAAATGGAGGAAAATTGTTCATGGAAGTGTCATAATATCAATCTACCCATGGGGGAACATGTATTGAATAGTCAAATGATTTCCATTCCAATGGATGGTGCTAATGTTGTATGAGGAGTCCAATGGTTACAATCTTTGGGGACGATAGCTTTTAATTTTCAAGAACTTTCTTGAAATTTTCATGGGATGGAAAGGAAATTGAATTAAGGGGCATCGTAAAGAAACCGGGGAAGATAATCAGCTTTAATGGCATGAAAAAGCTTTTGAAGAAATAACAAGCGTGGCATAATTGCACAATTATGCTCACTAGATGTTCAAGCATCAAAATCATTTGTTTCTCAAGATGTCTAAAGAATCTTGGAAAATCATTCCAAAGTATTTGGGACTCCCAAAGGCCTCCCACCTATTCGTGATCATGATCATACTATTCACTTGATTCCAAGAAGCATTCTTCCAAACATTAAACCTTACAAATATCCTTATGCCCAAAAGAGTGAAATTGAACATATGGTTGCAGATATGCTAGAGGCATGTATAATAAAACCTAGCCAAAATTCTTTCTCTGCTACAGTAGTATTGGTACACAAGAAGGATGCATCATGGCATATGTGTCCAGATTATAGAGAGCTCAACAAGCTCACTATTAAAGATTAATTTCCCATTCTCGTCATTGATGAATTGTTGGATGAATTACATGGAGCAATTTACTTCACCAAGCTAGATCTTCATTCAGGATATCATCAAATTAGAATGAAGATTGAAGATATTCTGAAAACAACATTTAGAACTCATGAAGGTGATTGTAAATTTTTGGCCATGCATTTTGGCCTTACAAATGCACCTTCCACATTTCAAGATTTGATGAAATCCATTTTCAAACCCTTCCTTAGAAAATTTGCGTTTGTGTTTTTTTGATGATATACTAATCTACATCAAGTCTTGGAAGGATCATCTTCAACATGTTGACAGGGTGCTCAAACTATTGGAGGAGAAACAATTGTATGCAAAAACCTCCAAATGTTTCTTTGGGGTACAAGAGGTGGAATATTTGAGTCATATTGTATCTCATGAGGGTGTTGAAAAGGTATATTATCAGAAGTTTGTTAAGAATTATGGGAAAATTGCAGCACCTCTAACGACATTATTGAAGAAAGATGCATTCTTTTGGACTCCAGAAGCAACTAAGTCCCTTCAACATCTTAAATAGGCAATGTGCCAAGCTCCAATGTTAACTATTCCAGACTTCACAAAAAGCCTTATCGTGGAATGTGATGCATCAAGAAATGGAATTGGTGTTGTTTTAATGCAAGAAGGAAGACCCATTGCTTTTGAAAGTCATTCAATCAAGGGAAAGTATTTACACAAACCTATTTATAATACTACATGCCATGAAGCAATGGCACACTTACCTAATGGAAAGGCACTTCAAGGTAAAAAACAGATCATGATAGTCTTAAATACTTTTTGGAACAAAAAAGATTATCTTCAAAAGAGCAACAAAAATGGGTCACTAGGATGTTGGAAAATGACTTTGAAATCATCTACAAAAAAGGGAAGCAAAATGTTGTTGCAGATGCACTCAAAAGAAGAGATGAGGATGTGGAAGCATTGCTCTATTCCATTTCGATTATCCAACCTGAATGGATAACTGAAGTAAGGGAGGAATGGAAAATGATGAAGAGGTGTGGTCACTCATTCAAAAGTGGCAACAAGATCCCAATACATCAAATACATTTATCTGGAAAAATGACTCATCATGGTACAAAGATCGCTTATATCTATGTAAGAATTCCCAACCAAAACAAAAGATTATTTTGGAATTGCACACCTCTCCTTTAGGAGGGCACTCAAGATTTTTAAAAACATACCACAGGGTCAAAAAGGAATTTTTTTGGGATGGCCTTAACTGATATTCAAAGTTTGTGGCAGAATGTTTGGTTTGCCAACAAAATAAACTTGAAACAATTAAGACCCCTGGTCTATTAAAACCTTTATTACAAGGTATTATCAAAGTTTGTTAATTATGGGAAAATCGCAAGCACTTCTAACAACATTATTGAAGAAAAATGCATTCTTTTGGACACCAAAAGTAACTAAGTCCCTTCAACATCTTCAATAGGCAATGTGCCAAGCTCCAATTTTAGCTATTCTAGACTTCACAAAAAGCCTTATCATGGAATATGATGCATCAAGAAATGGAATTGGTGTTGTTTTAATGCAAGAAGGAAGACCCATTGCTTTTGAAAGTCATCCAATCAAGGGAAAGTATTTACACAAACCTATTTATAATATGGCAAGCAATGGCGCACTTACCTGATTGAAAGGCACTTCAAGGTAAAAAAACAGATCATGATAGTCTTAAATACTTTTTGGAACAAAAAAGATTATCTTCAAAAAAGCAACAAAAATGGGACACTAGGATGTTGGAAAATGACTTTGAAATCATCTACAAAAAAGGGAAGCAAAATGTTGTCGTAGATGCACTCTCAAGAACGGATGAGGATGTGGAAGCATTGCTCTATTCCATTTCGATTATCCAACCTAAATGGATAACTGAAGCAAGGGAGGAATGGAAAAATGATGAAGAGGTGTGGGCACTCATTCAAAAGTTGCAACAAGATCGCAATACATCGAATACATTTATTTGGAAAAATGACTCATTATGGTACAAAGATCGCTTATATCTATGTAAGAATTCCCAACTAAAACAAAAGATTATTTTGGAATTGCACTCCTCTCCTTTAGGAGAGCACTCAGGATTTTTAAAAACATACCACAGGGTCAAGAAGAATTTTTTTGGGAAGGCCTTAACTGATATTCAAAGTTTGTGGCAGAATGTTTGGTTTGCCAACAAAATAAAGTTGAAACAATTAAGACCCCTGGTCTATTACAACCTTTATCCATTCCAAGCCAACGTTTGGTTTGCCAACAAAATAAACTTGAAACAATTAAGACCCCCAGTCTATTAAAACCTTTATTACAAGGTATTATCAAAGTTTGTTAAGAATTATGGGAAAATCGCAGCACTTATAACAACATTATTGAAGAAAAATGCATTCTTTTGGACTCCAAAAGTAACTAAGTCCCTACAACATCTTAAATAGGCAAAGTGCCAAGCTCCAATTTTAGCTATTCCAGCCTTCACAAAAAGCCTTATCGTGGAATGTGATGCATCAAGAAATGGAATTGGTGTTGTTTTAATGCAAGAAGGAAGACCCATTGCTTTTGAAAGTCATCCAATCAAGGGAAAGTATTTACACAAACCTATTTATAATATGGCAAGCAATGGCGCACTTACCTGATGGAAAGGCACTTCAAGGTAAAAAACAGATCATGATAGTCTTAAATACTTTTTGGAACAAAAAAGATTATCTTCAAAAGAGCAACAAAAATGGGTCACTAGGATGTTGGAAAATGACTTTGAAATCATCTACAAAAAAGGGAAGCAAAATGTTGTTGTAGATGCACTCTCAAGAACAGATGAGGATGTGGTTCCATTTCGATTATCCAACCTAAATGGATAACTGAAGCAAGGGAGGAATGGAAAAATGATGAAGAGGTGTGGGCACTCATTCAAAAGTTGCAACAAGATCGCAATACATCGAATACATTTATCTGGAAAAATGACTCATTATGGTACAAAGATCGTTTATATCTATGTAAGAATTCCCAACTAAAACAAAAGATTATTTTGGAATTGCACTCCTCTCCTTTAGGAGGGCACTCAAGATTTTTAAAAACATACCACAGGGTCAAGAAGGAGTTTTTTTGGGAAGGTCTTAACTGATATTCAAAGTTTGTGGCAGAATGTTTGGTTTGCCAACAAAATAAAGTTGAAACAATTAAGACCCCTGGTCTATTACAACTTTTATCCATTCCAAGCCAACGTTGGGAGGAAGTCTCAATAGATTTTATTGCAGGTTTACCCAAGTCTGAAGGAAATAGTGTCGTCATGGCAGTAGTTGATAAACTTACCAAGTATAGACACTTTTTTCCATTATCCCATCATTTTAAAGTCAGTACACTTGCTACTGCATTTATGGAAACAATTCAAAAGTTACATGGAAACCCAAAGATTATTTTAAGAGACAGATATCCCATTTTCCCTGGAAATTTTTGGACAGAATTATTTTCTTGTCTTGGTACAAAAGTAGCTCATAGCTTGTCTTATCATACTCCATCGGACGGGCAAACTAAGATAGTGCACAAATGTTTGGAAGGATATATTCGTTGTTTTGTATCTGATAAACAAACACAATGGCTCAAGTGATTACCTCTGGCTAAATGGTGGTGTAACACTTCCTTCCATACTGCAACAAAAATGACCCCATTTATGGCACTTTATGGATATCATCCACTGCCCATCACATCATCTTTAAGAGAAAATTCTAATATTCAAGCAGTGGAAGATCACATCGAGAATCAACAACAAGTTCCCCAACTCTTAAAGGATAACCTCACTCTGGTGCAGAACCGAATGAAACCACAGGCAGATCAAAATTTCATTTAAAGAAGTTTTGATGTAGACGACTGGGTATTTTTATGATTACAACCATACAAACAAATGTCCCTCAAGCAAGCTAAGAAGGATAATAAACTATCACCCAAGTACTATTGCAAAAGATTGGTACTATGGCATAAAAATTGGAGTTTCCTACATCTTCCCGAGTACACCCAATTTTCCATGTTTCATGCTTAAAGAAGGTTATCGATAACAAGTTCCAAGATCAGCCAATATTGCCAGAACTTGATGAGGAAGGAAAAATCATATTAGAGCTTGAAGCAGTAGTCACGAAAACAGGAACCCAACAGCTACGGAATTGATCAATTTCAAAGTATCTCATTAAGTGGAAGAACTTACCCGCTAAAGATTGCACATGGGAGAATGAGAATTTTATACAGAAGCATCCAGAACTACTCAAGCATTGAGGACAACACTTTTTTGAAGAAGAGGGGCATGTTAGGTACCTATAATACTAGTGTAGCCACCTAGAACTACTCAAGCATTGAGGACAACACTTTTTTGAAGAAGAGGGTTATGTTAGGTACCTATAATACTATTATAGCCCCCTTATTGTTATTATCAGTGTAGCCCCTTATTGTTATTGTTATGCCCATGTAGCCCCCATATTGTTATTGTTGTGCCCCATAGAAGCCCACTATTGTTATTGTTGTGCCCTTACATTATTATTGTTATGTAGGCTCTGATTATATTGTGACCCCTTAAACTCCTATATATACAAAGGAGGTCTTGTCATTTGTATCATCCAAGAATTTTTCATTTATGTAATGTAAAGAAGGTTGCTCCCTCGAAGAGGCTATTTCTCAAGTCATTGATCTATCTTTTCTTCTATTTTGTGAGTTAGTTACATAACAATATTCATGGGATCACTTGTTCACTTAAAGACAAATCTTCTTGTGCAAGAACAAATTTGTGGCCAAAACGCATTTTGCATTCATCATTGCAAGTTGGCGGCCATTTTGCTTCGAAAACGGTATCACAAAAAATTATGTTGCGAATTTGAAGACAGCGTTGATGAAGAGGGTAGTAAAGTAAGAATCTCAACTTAGAAACCCTAACAACTTCCTTAGATGGGAGATTCAAAGTTCAAGAGATGCATATATTAAAGTTCTCTTGAAGGATTCAAGGAAAACAATTTCACATACCATGAAGAATCAAGATTTCATGAAATAAATTACAATTTCGACATGGCACACATAGAAACCCTAATTCACATGTTATAGCATGCAAAAATTGAAGGAGGTCAACATTAAACTTACAATATTCAACAAGACTCTCTTGAATCAGTCCCAAAGAAGTCTTCTCATGCAAAATTCCTCCCCAAAAGACAATTCACTCTATAAAACTACTACATTGCATCCAAGTAGAAAGTCAAAAATAGCTAGTGCACACTTCCAAAGCGACAGAAGTGTAATGAATGATGATCATGAATGAGTGAGTGAGACTCCCCTATTTATATAAGGGCAACCAAGTCTCATTTCATTAATTTTACAGGCAAAATCCCCTAAAACAAGTTAATTTTAGCATTCAATTAGGTCAAAGGTCACAAACTAACCTTGAGATAGCTCTAAAACATAATAATATGCCAAAAATAACCCCCACGTGTGGGTAAAATCATCACCATGACATCATTCTCCAAGAATGGTCAATAATGCATCAAGTAAGAGAGGCAATGGTCCAAGAATGAACCTCACTCCAAGAAAACCTCAAAGCGCATGTGAGCATCTCCAATAGGCACCTCCTCCACATGATATGATCCAAAAAGAGGCTTATGTTACCCTTCCAAGGCAAGTAGGAGTGATGTGGCACCATCTAGGGCAAGCATTGGCATTAAGAAAGAATGTGCTAGCTCCCCCAAGTCATATCAATGATAACCATCCTCATCTAAGCTTCAAAACAAGGCATTGCCCATCAAACAGGGTCAAGGCCAACCTAAGGGTGTGATGGTTCCATCTAAGCACATCATCAAAAAATTAAATGCCCAAGCTTTCAAAATCTACATTTCAACATCTCGAGGCACATCAATAGGTGCAAAATAGTGTAGAAGTTTCTCAAGACCCAATGCTCATCTTCAAAGGGGCAACGTTGGGGCCACAAGGTCATATATGCTATCAAAACGGGGCAAAGTACCCTCATGAAGGTGTTGGGGAGGTGTCAAGCTATCCCTCAAGGGATCATTGCTGCATGTGATACAACCTAAACAAAACGTCTCAAGATCAAGTGAGATCAACATCATTAGGGGCATAAAACCATTAAAGCATCATAATGGACCATATCTAATGCTAAGGGCACAAAAATACTTCACACAAAACTCACCTTCAAATGTCTAACAAGCTCAAGACCTGTAAACAAGTTGCCTCACTTATGTTAGGGATGATTAGGTTAAAAACCCTATTAAGTATTTCTAACCCCCAAGGGGAGAAACATGTCATAGGTAGACCCATCAATCCATGTGTATGTGATAAGGTGGTCATGGAGTGGGAAAGACTTCAAGGAAGATACCACAACCAAGAGACCAACTAATGGGTGTCCAACATCATGAGTGTAATGATGCAAGGAGGGAGAAATTATGGTGGCATGAGTTACCCCTTTACTCAGCCTGGTTTTTCCACCCCTCGGTTGCACCTTTTACTTTGATGATTTATCTTTCTTTCGCACATAGCTTAATAGCGCAAGCTTCCTTTGTGCTTTTCTAGTATCCCTTAAAGATGTAGCACTTTCTCGCGCATTGAGGTTGGGACATTCAAGAGTTCCTTCTTTTAGATGAAACATTAAATGCTCAAGGAACCAAGTGATGGCTAATGAGGGGGTAGAGCTCATACTAGGCTTTTTCCCACGTGTTAAATAAGTCCCATCGATCTTCTGCATTTTACATTTTCTTTATGTTGTGGTTTTATATGCTTTTATCATTATTTCAGTTGCATCAACCTCCAAGGCCAAGTTTTTGGGACCTAACTCAAGGATGTGGATTTATGGTGCCAATCCAATGACCAATGACTATCAGCCCAAAGATTGGAGATGAGTAATTGAGAGAGATGGAAAGTAGTAAGTATTTATTACTCTAGGCATGACATATCAATCAATGCCTCCCCAGTAGTGCCCTTCCTAAAGCATAAGGCCTCAACGTAGGTCCCACTACACTAGAGTCAAAGACTAACCTCCCAGGTGAAGTGTGGGAACAAGGATACAATCAAGAGTTATTAATCATCTAGTTTGCCCCATGATTCAAATTAAAATGCCCATAATATTAAATGAAAGCACATGATTGCTAAAATGGTTAGAGTACCTATTGATAGTTGACCCACCTTCTTCAAGAACAATGCTAGATGGGTTAGAGCACTAATCAAAGCAATAGGTGGATAATTGTGGCATAATGTTATATGAACACCATCATAGGGTTGTTCGTTGGTTGGCTATCAAATGAGGAGAAATATTTTTCCTATGGGTTGCCCGCTTTTGGTGAGTAACGGTTATCAAATCCCAACTTGGGTTGATATTCATGGGATCACTTGTTGACTTAAAGTCAAATCTTCTTGTGCAAGAACAAAATTGTGGCCAAAACGCATTTTGCATTCATCATTACAAGCCTATGACCATTTTGTTTCCAAAAACACTATCACAAAAAATTATGCTGCAAATTTGAAGAGAAAACTAGAGAGACACAAGCACCAAGCAAGCTTAATTATCTCAATTCAATAGAAGTAGATAAGACTAGCAACACACCTAAGAGAGAAGACTTCATTTTTGTTAACATTTGTCATCACATAACAATTCAAGACGGTGTGTCTAAGCTACCAAATTAGCATTTATGACCAATCAATTGGTTGCACATCAAGTGATAAATACAACTTGGGGTGACTCACATGAGAATTGTTGTCTAGCCTTCAAAATCATTTATGTTCTAAGGTTACCATGAAAGGCCCTACACCAAACAATGAAGTTAAATTGACTTTCACCAAAATTAGTAATTCAAATTGCAATCAACCATAATGCACATGTCAAATTAGAAAATTATCAAGGTCAAATGATGTGTCTCACCATTGGGAAAATATTTTGGCTGTTGATTAACAAAATAAAAGATAATTAAGAAAACATGAAAGTAATAACATAACGTCAATTATATAAGTTGGTATATAAGTTGCGATTCTAAATAGTTTAAAAACAATATATTAAAAGTAACCTTCTTATGCTCCAAAATTCCATTAAGAAAAGGTACTAAGAAAAGTCCAAAAAATACTACCAAGGTGTGAAAGAGATAATAACGACAAGGTTACTACCATGGTGTGAAATAGATAATAATGAAAAAGGTACACTTCAAAATTGACAAACCCAAGAAATGAATATTATCAAATATGAGTGAGACTCGTCTTATCCTAAGTAACCATGGCATACTCATATCGGAATGAAGAGGTACAAATGAACAAAGAATTAAGGAAACTCCTAATACATCCAATTAAAGAATATGTAGAAAAGATGAAATTAACAAGGGAAATAAGATCTCTTGCTACAAAAGTTGACTAGGTAAAATGTAAAATAGAACAATATCAATAAAATTAGCAAAACCCACAACATGGAATGCAGGAGCTCAAGAGAAATTTTGCCAACGACAAGAAAATCAATCATCTGAAAAGACATACTCAAAATTTTATTAATAGATGAGGTTTTTTTTTGGACATGGTCCACTTTACTAGTGTTCAATTAGGTCAAAGGTCACAAACCGACCTTGTGTTAGATTTTCAAGTTACTTCAAAAGCATTTACACCATGTTTGGGGACACTCCATGAGGTTTTGGGGTACATAGTGTATGTTCAAACCCTGGATGGTCCAAGATGGAATGTAGCATAAGAGGTGGTCCATGATGGATATGCACAATTGACACAACTTGCTCAATGAATGCTTGAACTTAGTTGATTACAGGCTTACTGTTCTTCCCTTGGCCATTGGACATCTCTTCATAGTTTAGAGGATGCCCTTCATTGAGACCTCATGGAGCAAGCTCAATGAATGCTTGAACTTAGTTGATTACAGGCTTAGTGTTCTTCCCTTGGCCATTGGACATCTCTTCATAGTTTAGAGGATGCCCTTCATTAAGACCTCATGGAGCAACCACTTTGTTTAGGGATGCGGAGATTTGTGCATCCTAGAGGAGGGCTTAAAGCCCTAGTTGACATGTGGCAACTTGGTTTCCTATTTGGAGGATTGGAGATGGCCTCAAGATGCGTAAAAATTCCATGATGTTCTTGCAGGGGGTAGCTGACCTACTAGAGGGCACTTCCAAAGATGTTGCTCACAACAAGTACAGAATCAATTATGTAATTGAGTGCAATCATGAACAATTAAAGGGAACGCCACATATGAACCTATAAATGAAGTAGGCAAAGTAGGATAGTGTTCTTATTAATGATCAACCAATAACTCATCATTCTTCAAGCGTGATTTCACCACATTATTAAGTGGCCTAAATGTGCCACACCTAACCTTCAACCCTAGTTAGGGAAGCACTAAAAAATAAAGCGAGAGACATAACCTAGAAATTGCAGCACCAAATATCCTTCACTAAACATAATGATTACAGTAAAACAATGTGAGGGTTTCACGTCAACCATAAAATCTACTTATCGGAACAAACCTACCCTTGAATTATACCAACATGTTTATATGGGTGATTTCCAACAATCGAATCAACCTAAGACAAATAAAAATAATTTAAAAAAATTAATAATAAAAAAAAAAAAGATGAAGAACCTCACATTAAAATGCCCCTTAACTTCTTCCTCCCAAAGATATTCAACTAAGGTTGGAAGGGATCTCCCACACTTCCAACCATGCCTCTAGAAAATGAATCTTTCAAACCAAGAGTTGAATTTTGGTCCCTTTTAGCATTTAAAAAGGGAAAATGATATTTTAATCCATAAATGTTGTCGTTCCTCTGAGGGTGTATCCCCTAGGCCTTCTACATGGATGACTAATGCATCTTGTTAGCTTTCAAGTTACTCTAGAAGTGTTTACACCATGTTTGCGGGTGTTTCATGATTTTTGAGGTACATGGTGTATGTTTATCCCCCAGATGGTTCAAGATGTATTGCAAATGAGAGATGGCTCGTGATGGATTTGCATATTGGAGACAACTAGTTTATAAGTTTCTTGACATCAACTAGGTGCTTGTTTGGTATTCTACCCTAGGGAATTGGAGTTCTCTTGATAGCTTGGGAGACATCCTTTATGATGGTTACATGGGAAGGTTCAGTTTCTTTGAGAACACCCTACATAGTTGGCGAAGCGTTGTGCATTTTAGAGGGCATTAGATAGCATGAGATAGCTTGGATTCCTATATAGCGGCTTAGAGTTACCTCTGAGATGCCCTAGGTTGCAACAAAGTTCATGCAAGGGGAGTGGACCAAGAAGAGTGAATGGTTTAGAAGGAGGAACAAGAATTCATGTGGGCTCGGGGCGGAGGAGCATGGGCACACCTTGTGCTGCTACATCGTCTCAGAGCCCTCATTGTGTATGGGATCACCTTGGAGCTTTACATTTGTACCCTCAAAGTGAAGCACTTCACTTGTGTGAACATACATGTGATTATTGTAGGTTGCTTGAAAGGGATTTGGCCAACATTGTATTGTTGGACTCCCTTACCTCTCATATATATATATATAGGAAAAGGAGAGAGTTGGAGAGAGTCCTTCACTCACTCATGTCATACCCATCATTCATCCTCTCTCTTTTATCTTCATTTGTACTCTCTCTCTCTCTCTCTCTCTCTCTCTCTCTCTCTCTCTTTTGGAGTCGCTTGGGCTTCTTGATCTTCTTGGAGCATCTTGAAGTCTAGGGTTAGGGTTTTATCCCTTCGGAGATTTCAAGATTAGGGTTTTGAGATGAAACCCCAACTTATGTTTGGTGAAGAAGAAGAACAGGAGGCAGCATCTTGCTTTGGAGAACTAGCTTAGGTGATTCATGTTGGATCTCCTTGGTTGAGAAACGATTTTTCATTGTTATCCCTAGCTAGGGTTTTGGAAAGCTAGTGGATTGTACTAGCCATTTTATAAGACCGTGTACAACAACTTGACCTTATGCATATTACTGAAGTTCTCAATTGTTCAATACTTATATAAATTGCAAATTTGAATTTTATCTGTTGGACACCTAATCCTAAAGGGTTAGTGTGGAATTCGAATGGACAAAAGCAGTCCAAGAGACCTTGGGATCTGAATCCCAAGAGTCAGATATTGTACTATAAATGTAAATCAATTGTTAATAAAAAGAGTACTCACTGATTTATCTTTCCTTGTGTTTTCCTATCCATGTGAGTTTAACATGGTATCAGAGCCATGATGAGTGGCCTGTTTTCCCTGAGCAACTGGTCTGAGTTGCCTTGAATAGTGCTGACTAGAGCTGGCCTAGTCTTCTGTAACGCTCCATTAATTCTGCCATCCCTGCGCTGTACCTGCGCCCTGCTCTTCTGAAGCTGCATACCAAATGATGTCAGATGGTAACGCTGCCTGAAACACTGCTGTGTCCTGAGAGACTGCGCATCTGTTTTCTCTGCACATTCCAGCCTGTGATCTGCCATATCTGTCCATATGCCAACGCATTTGCCATTATTGTTATGCCAACGCATTTGCCATTATTGTAATGAAGACTGCGTTTTTTATTTCTGCCAAATCCCTGTCATCCTCAGTCTTCGAGTGATTCTCGCTCCCTGGCCCGTATGAATGTCCGTTCTGCGTTCTTTTGTTTTGGCGCGTTTGAAAACCGGTGTGGAGACTAGGTCAAGGCGTTACAAACTATTGCGGCCCACGACCTGGAATGCTGTGATCTGAGAATGCACAACTGTTCGTATGTTGTGATGCATCGTTGTTTTACATATGAGAGTTAAAAACACCGTGAATGTCGTTGACAAGTTTTTGAAGGCCGTGAATACTGTGTCTTTACTTTCGAACAAGTTGACTATGCCCTTGAAATCTTATGAGTCATATGTTACAATTACAATTTGTATCTATGGGGAACTGAAATGTAAAATCTTAATTGCGGTTACCCTCTTCCTTCTTAAGAGTCTGCATCATTTCAGTGTTCTGTCCAAAGAAAATTTCTGTGCCCAATTCATCTTTACGATTAAATTTGCTATAGAAAAAAAAAATCAGCATTCTGCTCTGAGCTATAATGCGATTTGTATCTCTGTGCTGTGGAGAAGGCATATATTTGTATCGCTGCGTTTTTTGTAAAGACTGTGGTGTGAAAACGCTGCGTTTTTTTTGAATTGTGGTTACGCTTCGCGTGCTTGTTGTGGCATGGGTCGTGAAGGCTCTTTAAGAATCTTTGAAATGACACCGGTTTGTATTTGAGTTAATGCGTGTATAGCAGTGGATATACTGGGTCGGTCCCCTCGTTGGAGCTGCGGCCGCTGTTGCACACCAAGATTCTTATCATTCATTTCTTGTAATTTCCTTTGTTGAGGAGACCCGTGTTCTGTCGGTGGGTTTGAGCTTCGTTGATATAACAGATGCAGTTGGTTTTGATCCGAATGCTTCCATTGCTCTGAGCATTGAACGATGGCCTGAATAAAGAGCAAGATGAAATCGATGGCATCATTATTGCTTCGGATTTTATGAGCATTGCAGTACCTGGAGCGGATTTAAGACCAGGCGACCAGCGGTAAACACCGGTTGTTTGCGGCGCTGTTTGCCATTAACTCCAAGTTTCTTTTTATATATAATCAGTCCTTTTCATTTATTACTTTCCATGACGTTGCTCGGAGATGGAATGTGAAGTACCAGAAGATTTAAATAGGCAGCGCATTTAAAAAAAAAAAAAAAAAAGAGGGCAGTTGCACAGTTTTTTTATAATGCTGTATTGATTGACATATTGGTGAAGTCTTTCAGAAGTTTTCTCTGCAACGAAGGTATAGAGATTGTTGCCGCTGCGTTGGAGGTCTCTATGTTTAGTGCGCGTTGAATAGTTTGTGTTGAGGAAGAGAACTGTTGGTCGTTTCTGTTCAAGTCATTTTGAATAGTTTGTGTTGACAAAGAGCATCTGTGCGCACGTTTTCCTGGAAAGCTTCAAATTCGAAGTCCGGAGATTGCCAGCCCCTTAGCCATGATGGTATTTGTTGTGAACCATGTGTTTCCCTTGTAAGTGTATCATCTGCAGACTTCAAAAGACTCTCCAAACGTATAGATAATTGCGCTAGCTCCTTTATGCGCTTCTTGGTCGGTGCACGAGTTCCATGCCTGGCCACAGGATTTAAAAGAATCGGAGTACATCCATTGGGAGGCACTGCGGAATTTTGATAATCATCATTCATTGCTTCTTTTCCAGCACCATATCTGGATGAAGTGGAGAGATATTGGCGCACATCAAACTCTCCATTAGAAAAATCATGCAGTTGGCCCTTAACACTTACACTAATTGCAAATATTACAGTGATTACTAAACCCAAATGAAATGTCATTCCTCTCATTTCATGTATCCTTCTGAGTCCGTGGCCCTTTGTACTGCAGCCCTCTTTCTTCCTGGGCGCTCTCTGTACACAATCTTACTCTTCTCCCCGCGCTCTTGGCTGAGGACAATTCTTGCTTCGACTTCGTGAAATGCCTGTGGGGCTTATTCCTCAATTTATAGTATTCAGAAACGTGGAATAAACATTGATCTACATGCCGACAGAAAAAGACCACTAGTATTTGTTTTCGATCTGCATCTGTACAGTTAAAGAGAGGGTCGAACTCTGAAGCTCATGGTATCAGTTAAAGAGAGTAGCAGTTAAAGCTCAGAAGTTCTTCATGGTTTGTAATTTCCAATGGAATATGCCTTCCAGGTGATTTAACAATGGAATGGATGAAAATAAGGGTTGTTTTACCAATGTATTTATTGTTGTAAATAGGAGTTTCCAAGTCTGGGTTATGCATGATAAGATTGCCCCGGAATGAATAGGAGTTTTTAGATTTGGGTTATGCATGATAAGATTGCCCTAGAGGACTGAAATTTATCTCTCTGAAACAGGAAGAATTACAGCAGTGGAGTCATCATTCTGAACCTGTTTCTGTTCAGAAGATTGAAACAGATTCCCATAAACAGCAAAACAATAATGTTATAGTTCATTCAGATTTAGTACCACATAAAGCAGCAGTGGTACATGCAGATGCAGAAACTCAGTCTGCTATTTCCAAGCACATTATCAGACCTTGGGAACAGCTTGTCCACAACAAGCACAGAACTGGTCTTGGATATGACAAGGACTTGTCCTTTCATATTCCAGACTATGCCAAGCCCATTCAGTTTCAGAGTGCTTCTCATGACAGTTCAGCTTCAGCTGTTTCAGACTCTGCCCCTCTTCTACAGCAACAACAACAACAGCAACAACAACAGATCGTGAAATGCCAACACTATGACCGAGTTGGCCATCTGAAAGATCACTGTTTTGATCTTCATCCATGTGAGCACTGTCATAAAACCACTCATTCTTCAAACAGATGCTTCAAAAACAAACGTCCTGCAAGAACAAAGATTCATCTTGGATGGATCGCTTCTTGGCAATGGGCATCAACAGCCAAGAAGATATTCCAAACACATGTTAGAACTTGTTCTAGAGTATTGAACAGTCTTGCAGTTGAGTTTTCTCCATCTTCTCACCTTGTACCTGACAGGGGGGGAAATGATGGTCATCTACAAGCTTCAAAGCCACATCAAGCGAGCCTGAGTCACAACCTGCCACATCAGTTTCAGAGTTGTAGCCAGAAGATGCCTGAACATGCCTTCAGTTGGCAATCTGGGACACTTCCTCTAGCAGAAGACTTCAGCTTCTTGCCAGTTTCGGAAGCATTCCAGGAACAAAATTGAGGACACTTCCTCTAGCAGAAGACTCCAGCGTCTTGCCAGTTTTGGAAGAGTTCCAGGAATTGCATTAAGCATTCCAGAGTTGTTGGTCATCCTTAAACCATCACAGATTGAGAACACTTCCTCTAGCAGAAAACTACAGTTTCTTGCCAGTTTTGGAAGAGTTCCGGGAACTGCACTAAGCGTTCCAGTGTTGGTGGTCATCCTTAAACCACCGCCCTTTTTTACCAACATTTCATAGAGCACATTCAGCCTAGTGCTGCCATGCATTTTTTGCACATTTTGTATTACAGCGCTTTTCTTGGACTCATACATAACCCTTCGGATTAAGGGGGGGAATGTTGGACACCTAATCCTAAAGGGTTAGTGTGGAATTCGAATGGACAAAAGCAGTCCAAGAGACCTTGGGATCTGAATCCCAAGAGTCAGATATTGTACTATAAATGTAAATCAATTGTTAATAAAAAGAGTACTCACTGATTTATCTTTCCTTGTGTTTTCCTATCCATGTGAGTTTAACATTATCAATCGAAGTTCTTCATGGTTTGTAATTTCCAATGGAATATGCCTTCCAGGTGATTTAACAATGGAATGGATGAAAATAAGGGTTGTTTTACCAATGTATTTATTGTTGTAAATAGGAGTTTCCAAGTCTGGGTTATGCATGATAAGATTGCCCCGGAATGAATAGGAGTTTTTAGATTTGGGTTATGCATGATAAGATTGCCCTAGAGGACTTAAATTTATCAAAACACTTTGGTATCTTTTCTCTTGGATTTGCCTAGATGTTTGGCATGGTTGAGGATTGAAATATTGTCCACTTTTGTCATTGTTTTTTCATAGCATACCTAACGATGAAAATTCAAAAGGTTAAGATCCAAGAAACCTCTTCTTAAGAGGTGAAATATATGTTTTGCATTATTTTCCATATTTTATAATTTTTTGCATGTTATCAAAGCATTTCACAATTTCTACACCTTTCAAACTCTATCGCAACTCTTTTAGAGCCCATGAACCCTAACATTCGCTTCATGAATGAAGATGATTCTTTCATCGTCTTCTATAGGTTTATAGGTCTAATTTTGACTTGGGTCCACATTCACCATTGCATAGGTCAACTTGCCACTTGTCATTTTTCCAATTTGTCAAAGTAGGCATTTGATCTTTGTTTATAGGCTTGGACCATGTTAACCATGCCATGTCGCTTTCTAATGGAAAAAGAGCTCCTCTAAATATGTAGAGCATGCCTTGGACAAAGTATCGTTGCCCTAAAGGTTGAAACAAAGGTTCCTAAGACAAGAGGAAATCAAGTCTAAGGACTCTTATATTAACTACTCATGACACCACCAATAAAATGCAGCATTCAAAATTAGGACAAGGTGATTTAATTAGAGCAATTTCCAGATTTTAGCATATGAAGTTTCTAAGACAATTTGTAATGTTTAACAAGTCAATATTAGTCAAAGAGGGAACACCAGTCACTACAAAAGAAAAGAAAACTATGGTTCTTACAAAAACTTGCACAAAAGATGATATATTTCAGTAATAAAACGGGTAATTATGTTGCATGGGGACCCGTCCCCACCAAAATTCATGGAGTTTCCTACGTCTCGACAATCCAGGTACTTTGGAACTTGTTGGAAACTTCCCCAATTAGCAGGGGACTCCATCGAGGACTTGGGTACTTTTCAAGTTACTTTAGGACGTCCCCCGATATCAAGCACATTAAACTTAAAAAAAAAAAATTGAATTAAAAGAATAAATTTTAAAACCTAAGTTCTAAACTTTAAAGTCAAAACATTAAAAAACAAATTTTGTAACCTAAACCCTATCACAACCTAAACCTATTGACTAAACTAAACCTATCGCATATACACACTAAACTAAACCTATCACATACTACACACTACACTACACGACAACGGTGAAGGTAAACATTGTTATAGAGACACGACAGCGAAGGTAAACACAAGCTGCGAAGGTTGCATGTAAACACTAAGCTCGAGTGAAGGTTGCAGGGAAACACAAGTTCCGAGGGTTGCAGGTAAGAATCAAACGAAGTCTGATACAGCGGGCAAAGGTAAACATTGAATAGAGAACTCCATTCACAACGACAAAGGTAATCAGAGCCAAGAGAAGTCGAGCGATGGTTGTAGGTGAGGTAAGAGTCGAACGATGGGGCAAAATTTGACTCATAATTTGGGATTTATAATTAAATTTTAATGACTTATTCATGTTTATAGTTTACAGTCACTATACTCCATGAATTAATTTGCGTTCAATTTCAACTTGTCTCTTTCTCCATGTCTGTGACAAACCTTTTCTTAGTGTGAATCTCTGAAATTTCCCCATGCCATAATCACCATGACTTTAATACCATGTTAAATATGTGCAAGAAACAAGCAGGAGAGACTAGATGATATATCAGTGTGCTACTAAATTACTAGTGGTGTTGTCTATATCCATAGCAAGTTCCATTATTCATTTTAGGAACCAGTCAACTAATTCCCTAGATACATTAACATAAACATCTTTTATTATATATAATTTATTTCACTTTATGACATTATTACTTTTGTACATAACATTTGTTACTCTTGAAATAAACATTACAATGGCTGACTCATCTTTAGCGCTTAATTTTATAAGGTAAATAAACGGTATGGTAATACTCTTTGTGCTCTGTAAATAATAATGATTCTGAATGATTGTAATATACATTACACTGATGACAAGTCCCGCAAGGTTCTTAATTTCTGGACTCTTAATTTGGGATTTATAATTAAATTTTAATGACTTGTTCATGTTTCTCGTTTTATTATATTTTACTTTTAGACTTTAAAGGTTAGTTGCTACTTAAATTTTGAAATGATTCATCATGCATCATAGAATGATTATGTAGATAGTAGTAGATTGTAGGTTGTAGTAGACTAATAGTACTTCTTAAGTTCTTGACAATGGACAACGATGACAAGATTTGTTTTTGTGATGCACAATGATGATTAGACAATATTAGACTTTAGTATTTTATCTTGTAATTTGAATTTCAAAATTAGTAATAGTTCTATTTTTTATATTTTAATTTATCATTCATGCTTATGTTGAATTACTAAATTTTATTTTATTTTTTATTTTTTAATAAATATAAAAAATAGTTGCCGCACTTGTCATCCCCAACCTGTCATCCCCTGAAAATTTGGTGGTGGGCTCTAGCCATCCCAGAAACTCATCCCCCTATACCCCCCTGCTAACTATCCCCACAACCAGTGCAACATAAAAATAAAACAACCCTTTAACAATTGCCAATGAAAACTAGGGTTGAGAATAAGAATTAAACTAGGGTTTAACTAGCACACTAAATCTGAAAATTAAGTGGCATATAACAGCCCTAAAATGCAAGAAGTCCAGCCCTAACAAGGCTGCCAAATAAATCAGCAATGCATAATACGATGATAATATTTTATTTTTTTAAGCATACAAATGCTCAAAAACTCTAGGCATCTAGCTATTCTATTGTTGAAAATGAATATATAGCTGTTATAAATCCTAACTAGTGCCTACTTATTTTTGAAGCATATTGGGTCAACTAAGGACTCCTTTGGGAGAAAGTAAGAAGATCTAGGGTGATATCAGGGGCTGACCACTACTCATAAAATTAAAATATTTATCAAACCCAAGCTATGAACATCCATGGAAATTTTGCAAGATCATCCAATGAAACTATCTCCATAAGACATCATTGTACTCATCCTTCCATAACCTTTGAGAATAAGAGAAAAATATTAAAATCATTTATCAAACCCTAGCTATGAACAACCATAGACATCTTGCAACGTCATCCACTAAGTACCATCTCCATAAGATGTCGCTCTGGTCATCCCTCCATAGCCTTTTAGAATAAGAGAAAAATAGACATCTAGTGATATTTCTCCACAAGTAGCGATGACATACAAGTGAGAAATGCTCCTCTTACTTATATGAGAGATCTAACACTTGCTCATCCACCAAAAACCCTAAAGACATAAAATAATGCATTTATCTCTTACAAGCCAAAGAGATAAGGCAACGATACTCACAATATCCATGATACAGAGGTGGATACGTCTCAAGACCCCCAACAACACCTCATAAAAGAAAAAATAATGCTCAAAATATCAATTTGTCCTCCACAAATGTGTGCTCTAAGGCCATATGTGTTAGATAAATGCATGCTTTTTGGTTAGGATAATTTTAGTAGACCAAAATCCATAGGTTACATGCTATATCTTTGAAATATTTTGGTTACTATACCTACTATTGAAATCTGCTCTGCTTTTAGCATTGTTTTTTACGCAGGACAGCAGACAATTCAAGAACACCTCCACCCCATTGACTTCATACAAGGCACTGGACATAAACAAGAGTTTCGGGGAAATATTGAGGGACTCCTCCCTTGGCTGTTTAGGAGGTGTTGGGCCTAAATAGTGGGGACTCGAGCCAAGGTGATAATGGGTCCTTGCCTGGTGTGTGCCCATCTTAGTGAGGCTGCCAAGGCCTTAGCAGTGCTACTAAAAAGATTGGTAACAAGTTGTTCAATAGGATCCCTCCCAATGGTCAACTTAAACAAATGTATGTCAAGCATTTTAGAGGGAAAACTTATCAACGCAAATCCAAAGAAACATCCTATATGAACCCAAACCTAGAATAAACTCCTAGTCAATCATCCGGTCAAACATCCTTTTCGTCTAAAAAGGTAGTGTACCCTCACAAATTTTTAGAGTCCACTGAATTAGATGTAGATCTCTTTGAACGGGAAAATAATGCTAAAGTGCCTATCCCTTTGATGAAGTTGTCAAGATCCCTACCTTTAGAAGTCAAATAGGGAAGGCTTTAGGTTTTGAAGAGCCAAGAGTCCAGGAAGCGATTCGGAGTAACACTATTTGTATGAATCAAAGTGAGGATCCCCCTATGTTTCTAACATTTGTCATGTTAAACCTAGCAATGATCCCTTAAACAAGCCATTCCTAGTGTCATTAATCGTAACTAATTGGATCCTTCATAATTGCATGATGGATTCAAGGGCTACAATACATGTCATGAGCTTACAAGTGGCTAAGAAGATGGGACGTGAGATTTACGACCCTAGAATAATATCTATGATTTTGACTCTTGTGAGATCCCATCCATCAGGTTGATTAAGGATTTGCAAGTTCACCTCACAACATAATGTATTCTTGAGTATGGACATAGTCGTGTTGGATTTGCCTCCCACTTGGGGAATGTTGTTATCATGAAAGTGGATGCTAGATGTACGTGGTGCAATTCAAATGTCTTGCATCACGCTACCCACCCATGAGGGTGAGTCTGTTAGGCTATACAAGGAATCCTATAGAATGAGCTATGTAGAACATCCTAGAAATCTTAACAATCAAGTTAAGATCATAGAAGAAAGTATGGGATCTTACATGGTCATGGCCGCTGAAATTCTTCAACCAAAAGGGGTTATGGAGGATGAGTTTTGATTGTGCATCCTCAAAGTATAAACAAGCAATCATGGGGGTCATAGGTGTCTTTGATGCATTTGGGATAGAAACGATACCAAGGTCTATGAATGTTATTGCCAATTCATTAGTTGTAACCTTGCTCAGAATTAGAGATAGGTGTTAGAATTGAGATACTTTACAAACCCTCAATTTCAGAAAATGTTGCGAACTGGCAAGTTTTTAACGACAATGATCAAATTGTCAGGTTTCTCAAGAGCACTGATGAATTCGAGGGAGATGAGCCTTATTTGATGGAAGAACATTCTATAGAACTTTTACCCTCTAAGAAGATTCCCTCGGGTTTAATACCTTTAGAAGCATATTTCAACCGAGATAATGCTTTCTGTTACACAAAAATATCGTCACTATGATTATTTACAGTCAGTATGGGTCTATCATCACTTGTACTGTCCTCCTAAGCAAGTCTAAGACCTCAGCTCTTCAAATCAAGCTTTGGAAATGGGAGAAAGACATTAAAAATCAATGTAACTCTGGTTCCGCACTTTCTCTCATGGTCACCTGCGGTCCCGTACCTTCTGTGTACAAACGCTGCGTACCTACCCGCTCTGTCCCTAACGATGTAGGTGCGGACCCTTGTGAAAGTCAAAAGGCGCAAGTTTTATCTTAAAAAAACTCACTTTGGGTTAATTCTAGAGTTTTCTAGAAGGAATTTTGACGTGGATTGTTCGCTCTGAGGTGGTTCATGCATCCCAAAAGAGAAGGAGTTAATCCCTTGACTAAAGGAGCTATCCCTTTGAAGGAGGGCTTTATCCCTTTGAAGGAGGACCTAGTAACTTCCCTCCATTGCACTATAAATACAGGCATTGGGGTGAGGACTAGAGAGGTTAGAAGCTGAACATTTTGAGGGTAAATGCTGGTGAAATTAAGACTCTTTGGTTGAGCTTGAGAGGAGATATCACATACCTCTTGGTTCCATTGGAGAGTGAGTGAAACTTGTCAAAGTATAGGAGACATCTTGTTGGACCCTGGGAGGAGCTTGTACAGCGTCAAGGCAAAGGTTGTAAAGTTCTTCTTCTTTTGAATTAATACAATCAAACTCATTTTTCTCAACAAGTATCTTATGTTATTTGTTTCATGGACTCCTTGACTTTCATGTTAAAATGTTTTATGCAATTGGCTTTTCAGGTGCTATTTAATTTGTTCGCCTTGTTTGTGTTTGCAGATTCGCAAAAAGGAGCTCATTTGGATCAAAGGAGCGAGGGCATCCACAAGCTTCCGTTGGACCAAAGGTAAGCCCTAAAAACACTTGTTTGCTATTGTTTATCAAAGCATATTTAGAGAAAGATAGTGTCTGGTTGGTTTGCTTGTCATTAGGTCTTCTTTAGATTCTAGGAAGGTCTATCTTGTCCGCAAGATCGACTCATTCTGTGCGACAAAATGGCGACCATACTGGGGAATTCAAAATTATTGGAGATACTCTTTATCGCCGTGGGGCGGACTCTATTTTTCGACGTTGCTTAACTCACGAAGAGACTGAAAGGGTTCTAAATGACTGTCACTCTGGAGCATGTGGCGGTCATATGTCTGGGTATGCCACAGCCCAAAAGATATTGTGCGCTAGCTATTTCTGATCGTCCTTGTTTAAAGATTGTATTACGGCGGTCCGAAAATGCCACAACTGCCAGATTTTTTATCGTAAGATGCGCGCTCCACCTGCTCCTCTCCACCCTATAATTGTCATTGGTCCTTTTGCCAAATGGGGTATCGATTTTATTACATGTAACCCTCACTCGGCCGGGGGGCATGCGTATATCATCCTTGCGGTAGATTATTTTACTAAGTGGGCCGAGGCGATGCCTACATTCGAGGCAGACGGCAAGACAGCTGCAATTTTCGTGTTCAATCATATAATTGCTAGGTTTGGTGTCCCACAAGCGATAATCACTGATCATGGGCGTCATTTTCGAAACGTTATGATGACCGAACTTACAGGCCAGCTTGGTTTACGTCACGATAGTTCAACTCTTTATTATCCACAAGCGAATGGTCTGGTTGAGTCCATCAACAAAGTTTTAGTTATCATGATCCGACGAATCATTAGGATTCATCGGTCGAATTGGCACAACATGCTATTTTCAGCGCTTTGGGCATACCGAACTTCAGTAAAAACCAATGTTACCAGACTCGGAATCGGCAATAAATCGGCGAGGCAAAAGAGCGAAGAGTTTTAATCGGATCGGGAAAAAATCGGCAAATTCATTAAATAAAAATATACACATATATTGAATTAAAAAAACCATTTTTCATTAATATTGGGTAAAGGTATGTCCAAACAATGCATAATATCAATAGATGTCCAAAATATCGTGAATAAATAAGTATCTCATATATGTTATGAGTCCACACATGATCCAAAGCACCGAGTCTTGAGTCCTTAGAAGCATATGCTTCTAAAAGTTTACAAAAAAGTTAAAAACTGCATACTAATCAGAAAAAAATCAGCAACTAAGAGTCTAAGACTCTTAAGAGTGAGAACTAGAAGCGATTCCTCCCACTCCTTCGCTTGCTTGACTCTCAAAGTTCTCCAAGTCATGAAGGCTGAAAAGAGGAGGCTCATCTAATTGAACCCATTCTGCCGCATTTGTAGCTTGCAAATCTAACTCTTCAAGGTCGATTGGTGAATGATCAATACCTGTCATTATCATGAGACATTGAAATGTGAATTAAAATTTCACTTTGAAGTTTGAACTTTAAACTTTTAAAGTACGAACTAGATTATGAAACATTCAAATTCAAGCTCTCGAATCTCGCCTTGTATTTGTTTGTTGCGAAGTCGTAGATTGTAATGGACAAATACAAGGTCATTCAAGCGCTTTTGTGTCAATCGGTTGCGCTTCTTAGAATGTATTTTCTCAAACATGCTCCAGTTGCGTTCACAACCTGAAGCACTGCATGCTTGGTTTAAGATTCGAATGGCAAATCTCTTCAAATCTGGCGTATCACTACCAAAGTTTTGCCACCAAAGACCTAGCAAGTGGTAAGGGTTTGTGAGTAGAAGACTAGAAGTACCAAATTAGTAAATAGTAAAAACTTAAAAAGAAAAGAAAATTTAATAAAACATTTAACATAAAAAATAAAGTTTAAACAAATTTAATGAATTGATGAAGCCTTCAAGCTGGGTACCTGGCAACATCTTTGACCTTTGTCTTATAGCACTGGTATAGGCAAACAATTTAGATGGTGCCCTATAATCTTGTAGTTGGGAAAAGACACGACTTTGTTGTTCTGGATCAGGTAAGCACCTTTCCAAGCATGTCATAAGTCCTCTGCCAACCTCCCCATCCTCATTAAATTTGCTCTTATCATAAAAATATTGTGGGTTTAAGAAGTACCCAGCAACATGTAAGGGGGAATGCAATTGCCTATCCCAACGTGCATCTATAATGTCCCAAAGAGGCATATACTTTGTCTCATCATCCCCATATCTTCTTTTGATGGCCTCCTTTGCGAGATCCATCGCCTCATAAATGTAACCCATAGCGGGTTTGTCACCATCAACCATCCTGAAAGTTCAAGCATTCAAATTTAAAGAAATATGAAACATTGTAAATAAAAAGAAGCTTGAAATGAAATTTAAAAAATGAAAAAGTTAAAAGACTAAAAGTACATGAGAACTCTAACAAGGGACTCCGTCACAGCAATAATCTCTTCAGCATCTTTCCAGAAGCCATCATTAAACACAAGTGCAACAATTTCGATGCCTTCAGGGGTCTTGGAATGTTTAGATCCCATCCACTCAGGTCCCAAGAACATCCTCTTCAGATTTATCTTTTGCTCAACCACAGATTGCAAAGATATGAAATTTGTTGCAAATCTAGTCACTGCAGGTCGAACAATTTCTTTACCTTCAGTGTATATTCTCATAGTGTTTAGGACAATAGTGTGGTTGTATAGGTATTTGGTTATGGATTTTGCCTTCTCCACAACCTCATGTATCCAATGAAGCTTACCAATGTCCTCAAGCATTAAATCTATGCAATGGGCATCACAAGAGGTCCAAAAAATAGTGGGGTGCCTCATCTCAAAAAGTCTACCAGCAGCCATATAATTCGCTGCATTATCGGTGACAATTTGTACAACATTTTCTTCTCCCACTTCTTGAACGACTTCCTCCATCATTTCACAGATAAGTTGGGCAGTCTTAACCTTATCTGAAGCATCCACTGACTTGAGAAACATTGTGCCTGCGGGACAAGATACAAGGAAATTTATTAAAGTTCTATTCCTCTGATATGTCCATCCATCACTCATGATGGTGCACCCTGTTTCTACCCATGATGAACGAAACTCAGCTAGCACAAGCATGACATCTTCAACACTCTCTAACAACATATTTGTCCTAAGGCTCTCTGATGTAGGGGCTTTGAACCCTGGACCTGCAGCAGCAATTGCATCAATCATAGCTTGCCAATAAGGACTTCTGGCACAGTGGAAAGGTATGTCAGAATAGTACCAAAAGTTAGCAATGGCCTTCCTTACTTGACTATGGATATTTTTTTTCCAACTAGTGCCATCCAAGGTAGGTTGGGAACCGGTTTTTGTGCGGGGAGCAAAAAAGGTGTTTATGTTTCCACCTCCACTGTTGAAGGAAGGAGTTGCTGTTGAAGGACTGCCATGGCTTTGAGTTTGACTTGGCCTTGGAGGCATGTGTGGAAAACTTGGGAACGGCATTGAGGATTCAACAAATTGAGGTGACATGTGGCTAGTGGCAGAAAAAGTATCAACTCCAACATTTCCTATTTCAGCATTTTGCTTTGCTTTCTTGGCATTATGCTGCTCTAACATATCAAGGGCCAAGGCTGCTTGGTATTGGACATTCTCGTCAACTTTGCCGCAAATACCTATATCATGGCCAGGTATTTTTGCAAGGTGGAACTTGAATCTATAAATGCCTCCACTGCATTCCTTTTTGCAAAATTTACAAAGGAGCAAGGGTTTTCCGGGAATCTTGTCACAATAAGCCCAAGCAAAGTCCCGCTCTCTCGGCATTGTTGTTGCTTTGAACTTGTGTTTAATTTGTGGCTTCTGTTAAGATTTGGAGTCTGGCTTCTATTTAATTTGTGGCTCCTGTGAAAGACAACAAAAAATCAAATTTAAAAATTATCCAAAAATTTAAAATATGCTAGAAATTTAAAAAATTAAATGAAGACAGAACCCCTCTTTTTCCTTTCTGCTGGACCAATGCCATCAATTTGGTCTGCCCCCAAAAGAAAACACAGGGATTGATGCTTCCAGTTCCTGCCATCAGGTAACGTCCAAAGAAAATTACAGCATATCCAAGTGTTGTTACCTTTGGGCAGCCATCTCTCTATCATAAGGCACATACAGTTTTGGAAGAAATTAGACTAATCAGTAATCAGTGATCACCCATACCTCTAGCTTTGACATATGGACAAAACACTCATATCTGTAACTCTGACTGGGTAGTATGGGTAGAGCATTGGTTCATCTGTATATGGATCAAATTCTCATACATTTCACTCCTCTGGTGTGAACCAAGATAGTCATGAAAGAAGCCTTGTACAGTATTCAGGTTTTGCTGGTAGAAATATGGTCTCTGTTGAATTAGCAGTGTATGGATCTGGTGTTAGGGAGGCCCATTAACATGTTGTCTTGCAGGAACTAGGGAGACCATTGAAACAAGCAGCGAAAACCAATGTGGAAAAAGTCGAAGTCGGGATTAAATCGGCAAGGGTCCAAAAGTTGAAAAAGTCGTTAAAGTCTGGAGTTTTTCGAAAAAGTCGGCAAAAAGTCGGCAAAATTAAAAAAAAATACAAAAATATTCATTTTTAAAAAAATCCAGACTTTTTCAATAAAATCCCGATTTTTTCAATAAAATCCCGATTTTTTCAAACAAAAAAAAAAAATCATTAAAAAAATACCACGATTTTTTGGAAAAAGTCCCGATTTAATCCCGACTTTTTCGATTTAATCCCGATTTTTTCGACTGGGAAAATATCGGCCGATTTAATCGGCCAGCCAAAAAAATCGAAAAATTAGGATTTAATCCCGACTTTTTCCACACTGGCGAAAACACATTAATCTTTAGGAAAGCACATTGATGTTACTAATGGACCAAGGATTAAAAATTTAAAACAGAAACTGCTGACAAACCAACCTGTCTTGATTTTGTAATGGAGAATGGGAATCTCAGTACTACTGACATCTATAGTTATAACTTAGACCTATAACCCTTGCATATCCACCATTTACTAATTCCAACCACTCCATGTTACCAAATCACATAAAACGCTAAGCCGAGGCATCAAGCACCACACCTAATCAAAACAGAGGATTTAGTCAAAGTTGCCAATCCCTACAAAAAAAAAAGCATATGCTTCTATTGGGAAAGCATTTATGCCTTGGAGCTGTAGATTACTTATGTCAAATTACACATTTGTAATTTACGTCGCAATATGCTCGGCAAGCGTTGTATATCTCTCCAGTTTGCAACATTGTAGATTACATATGTCGAATATGATTTGAGAAATGCATGGAGCTTGGTTAGTGTAAATAAAACCCGAGCTTAGACAGGTTTCAGTACATTATACGTGATTACTTGGCCTGAATCAAACCTGAGCTTAGACCCATTTCAATACTTCATACGTGGTTAGACAGGTTTCGTAGTGTTTCGAAAGGTGCACAGGTCCAGAGTTTTCTGTTTTTGTTTTTGACGAGTAAGACGCGGTTCATGACAGGAGGCATAACCAATCACAATGGCAATAAAAGGCTTGATATAGGAAACCCGAAACAGTCCTTTGAAGCTCGCTGAACAAAAGATAAGTGCTAAGTTGCTAACTGCTACCTCTTTGTTACGTCAAGGCTGGCCGCTGAAGGCTCACGCAGGCTCTGCGGCTTCGAATGCTGCTCTGTGGCGCTGCGGTGTCGAGTCTGTTGACTGAAGACTGCGGACTCGGGACTGTGCTATCAGTATCACTCTGCCTCTGCGCTATCAACTAATGAAACACGCACCAGTATCACCGTTAAACAATTCACGACGCATGTTATAAACGCAAACCAGAACCGAAAACCCTATGTGAAATTGGCGGGACTCGCTAAAAAATCGCAGAGTCGCGTAAATCGCAGGAATCGCGAGTCAAACTCGCGTTGACCACGAGTTAAACTCGGTCAACGCGAGTTGACTCGCCGAGTTTCAAGTCGGAACTTTTTGCCGCCGAGCTGATTCATACTCGCGATTAATCGCCAGAATCGGCGATTCCTGTTTCACTGGTAAAAACATCAACAGGGTTCACTCCTTTCCATCTAGTCTATGGTTTGGAAGTTGTGTTACCCATTGAGTGCGAAATCCCGTCACTGCAAATGACCATCGAGTTACTTCCAGCTACTTCCGAAGAGGAAAAGCGTTTGTTATACTTAGCTCAATTAGATGAGAATCGACGTGATGCTGCATTGGCAATCGAGACTCACGCAAAACGTATGAAAGCTCAGTATGATCGGAATGTGACCCCTCGAAATTTTTCGGAAGAAGACCTAGTGTTATTGTATGATCAAGCTAATGATAAATTAGGCGCTGGGAAATTCGTTCCTATGTGGCATGGTCCCTATATTGTTAAGCGAAAGCTAGCAAAAGGGGCCTATGTATTGGTAGACTTTGATGGGGACTCTTTGGGTAAACCCAAAAATAGCCTGTACTTGAAGAGGTATTATGCTTAAAAGAATGGGGTATGGAGATTTTTAGTTAGGATCGTTTTTTCTTTCTAGCTGGTGTGTTTTAGTTTTAAAAAGTGTGCTTAGCTTAGAGAGTGTTTTTTCATCATTATTCCTGCTTATCTTGGTTTTACTCTTGATATTGCAGATGTCGATGCCTCTCCAAACATACATTGGATTTGTTGATGGTGCTTGTCGTAATACACGGAACATCTCTTCCGCAACTTGGGTTATCTATTCGCCCTCTGACGAGTTAGTTTCTATGCATGGGGTAAGCCTCGATCAAACAACATTGCAGAGTACAGTGCAGTGATTGAGTTATTGTCTGAATCTATTTCATTTGGGATTCGGAGTTTGATAGTGAGGTTAGATTCTGAACTCGTTGTATTACAGCTTAATAGAGTGTATGCCATTAGAAATCTAGTGTTATTAAGATTAGTTTTGAGAATGCGTCTCTTGGAACGTGAGTTTGATTACATTGAATATCAGCATATTCCAAGGTCTTTAAATACATTAGCAGATGCAATTGCTTCTCGAATGTTAAATAGACATTTGCAATAATCATACATGTAAATTTAAAACCATTCCATAACATGATTTACAAGATAAGCTGGTAATAGTGATATATATATATGAGTGTGTCAAAAAATACATCGTCTTCGATCATAGGTTAAAAAACACCTTATGATTGGCAAAAATGATAAGTACAAAAAGCAAAATGTCACATGTGCCCACAATAGGCGATCATCCTATCAGTGGTGATGATCTCTATAAGAAACCACTACACGGGCCACCTTGTAAAGGAACCTCCTAAAAGGTCCCGAGACTCCAATCACATAGCGCTGAAGTCGACGAGGAATGTCGTCTATAGTGGTCTCAGGAATATCTCCTATCAAGCGCTCGAGATGACCCTCCAACTCGGCCAAAACCTCTACCGATTCGTCCTGTGGGGCTAGCGCGAGTGCAACTGGTTGCCTCCTCTCGAAAGGCCGGAGAGCGGCTGGTCGCTGTGGACCCACATCTGCATTTGAAATTTTTACTATCAGTTTTGAGATGATGGAAAAATAATAAAAAAAATATAAAAAAAAAATAGGAAAAGTTGAAAAGGATTTTACGTGACTCGTCCCACTGCTCTCCTGGTGGAAGAGCCATGTCTGGGTCACCACGAAAATCTATCCCAGCATAAGGGAAGTCCTGAATGGAAAAGACCTGGTTTTCCAACCATTGGAAATACTCAGGTTTGAACCGAGCAACTTCTGTCCTCTCGTCCGGGTGACGGGCCATGACTGTGACCCATCGCATCAGTTTGGGCTCTCGAGGAAGCTCAGCTCCAACAGTAAGGTGTTGTGGGATCAGCATAGGAACCCTCTCCAGGCCAAAACTCACGACCAAAGCCCCATAACCAAAGGTCTTTAGTCGTCCGCTTTTGGCCCTGGTCAGTTGGCCTTTCACATTGGCCAACACAGCATTGCACCAGTTGAAGATGGTGCCTCGAAAGCAATCAACTGCCATACGCATCTAGGATCCGGTGGCAATATGTAATGCGGCAGCTCCGCAAAGTCTGGTGACAGTAAACGCAATCACCATGAGCTCAGGACGGGATATAGTCTTTATGTCTATCCCTTTGTCTCTAGCCTGGCTGTTGCAGTACTCTAGCCGGAGGCTATCGACAGACTGGCCACCTGGCCTAGTCAAGTCTTCGCCTTTCTTAGGCAAACCAGTCAAGAAATAAATGTCCGCCGGCTCGATTTCGAGCCGATGGCCGCCAATGAAAAAGCACTGGTCCTGTATGCTCCATCTGTCAACCAGCCACTGCAAGAAATCCCCCTGAGCCCTCATGCCAGGAATGGTCCAGAATTTGTACAGTCTGCACGCCCTCAAAGCATCAAGTGAAGGCTGATGATTCCATGCGGCAGCATCCACGTCCTCATGCTCTCGTTCGCGCCAATCTAGCATGATGTACTCTCTGCATCAAGTATAAAAATTAATTAAATTGCTAGAAAATATTTTGATTGGTCCGTTTTTTAGAATCTTTGGGTTCAAAACCCTTGCAGCGGGGTACGCACCCTCCGAGTTAGACACAGTGCGGGGTCTGCACTTTGTCTACACGGAAGTTGCGGACCCCCGCGCGCGGGTTTTGCGCCTAAAAACCCTCCCAAAAAATGGAATTAAGGACTAAATCAAAAAACTAAACGGTTGAAAATGAAGAGTAGGATGATGTGGATTACCTGGAGAAGACGGCGCTCGATTCCGACGGTTGGATTTTCCACAATCTTCACGGGAAGTTTTCTAAGCAAAAGCACTATTTTCTCACCCAAACTCAAACGGTAAAAATGAATCGACAAAGACCCTTTTTATAAGTTTTTTGAGTAAATAAATTGCAAATTTGTTTATGTTTCACTTTAAAAAGGTATTTTGTGACATTTTTATCCATTTCAAACAGGTATGAGTAATGTTTGTGTTTTTGTGCAGAATAAAGGATTATTCAGGCGAAATATATCATTTTCAACGAAAAAACAAGTAGAGTCATCTTTAAGCCCTTTTCTGACTCCTAAAATATGAAAGGATTGCCGAGCGTTTCTTTTACACTCGTTAAAACGGAATTAAAAGACAGTCCACTTACAGCCCTTTTCCGACCGTAAAAACATGAAAAGATTGCCGGATTTTTGTCGTTTCAAATTCGATATTGGTTATAAAACGACGTGCCATTGATCGTTTTTTTACTTTTTCGGGTCAAGGGCACTAATAACGAAAAGTACTCCTTGGTCGTAAAAGATCAAGCGGTTCTCTCAAGTATTATTTTATACTTTTTCGGGCTTGGGAGACACAAATTTACGAAAAAGGTCAACCCTGGAGTCTTCTTAAGTTTTTTCAGACTCTCTAAAATTGAAAAACGTCGAGTTTCTCCTATACTGGATTCGTTAAAATTTCACAGTAAAGGACTTGTTCAAATACAAACAGGAACGAACCACTCCTTCTTAGGGTTCGAATCTAAACTAAGTTGGACTCATCCGAATGATGAGCTTATAATCAAGCAAATGTTATCCTCCTCAAAGCTTGTCAAAAATAAAGAGGTACTTGCCAGAAATGGTGGGGGAAAAGGGAGAAAATGAGTCTGTTTGTCATACTTTGTAACCACTCTTGAACACGACACTTTCATTCACCTGGGTTGGGAAATCCTTTGCCTAACAGTTGGTCAAACCACATTGAAAGTCTTCAGCCGGTTTCTGGGTATTAACTTTGGGTCAATTGTTACCAAGCCATCTGTCGTGTCGTTATGTGTTCAAGAGGTCACTGCCAATAAGCCATTCATCTGCAAAATATCTGTCATCCATCTTGACCATCCCTGAGTCAGTCCTTGCAACTAAATTTCTTCAACTTGATCTATGATTTTCGTGTTGTGGGCTTGCCTACGACAGATCGCTTTCTATCGACATCAGCTCATTATCTAGAAAGATGGTCTAGGAATCGTCAGTACCTTGAGATCTGCATGTCTCAATGGCAGGTTTCTCGCCTTTGACGACAGTTTACATCATTGACTTTCGATCGAAGGATTCCGTGATATGTTCGACATCAACACATTTATTCACATCTCATGGATTGTACTGGGTACTTTGAGAGCCATTGATATCACTGGTGGTTTCTCTCACACTTGTTAACAGTTTACATCATTCACTGGTAATCAAGTGGTTTCTACCATGTTCGACATCAACACATTTATTCGCATGGATAGAATCGTACTATTTCGGGAAGTAGAAATGAAGACCCTAGATCTAGTTTCCACCATCCAGGCTGCAAGGAATTTTGTATTCATGATATTGTGGACTATTCATAAACAGATGGCTGCGTCCATACTGTGTTCACATGAGTCTATACTTGTGATGTCTTACAAGATCATTCCTATATCAGAGCAGTAGATAGTTTTCTAGTTAGTTTTGATCTGAGTATGGGAATGCCTACCTCAGCGATGATATGATCTCATATATATATCTTGCATTGAATGTTTTTACAGGTTCCGACCGGGCTCTCCACAAGATGATCCTCGAAATGATAAAGTACTTCACTCTTACTATATGATAAATGAAATCCTCATCTACTACAGACTTCGCACTTTAGGGGGCAATCTGTTACACAAAAATATCGTCACTATGATTATTTAAAGTCAGTATGGGTCTATCATCACTTGTATTGTCCTCCTAAGCAAGTCTAAGACCTCAGCTCTTCAAATCAAGCTTTGGAAATGGGAGAAAGACATTAAAAATCAATGTAACTCTGGTTCCGCACTTTCTCTCATGGTCACCTGCGGTCCCACACCTTCTGTGTACAAAAGCTGCGTACCTACCCGCTCTGTCCCTAACGGTGTAGGTGCGGACCCCTGTGAAAGTCAAAAGGCGCAAGTTTTATCTTAAAAAAACTCACTTTGGGTTAATTCTAGAGTTTTCTAGAAGGAATTTTGACGTGGATTGTTCGCTCTGAGGTGGTTCATGCATCCCAAAAGAGAAGGAGTTAATCCCTTGACTAAAGGAGCTATCCCTTTGAAGGAGGACTTTATCCCTTTGAAGGAGGACCTAGTAACTTCCCTCCATTGCACTATAAATACAGGCATTGGGGTGAGGACTAGAGAGGTTAGAAGCTGAACATTTTGAGGGTAAATGCTGGTGAAATTAAGACTCTTTGGTTGAGCTTGAGAGGAGAGATCACATACCTCTTGGTTCCATTGGAGAGTGAGTGAAACTTGTCAAAGTAGAGGAGACATCTTGTTGGACCCTGGGAGGAGCTTGTACAGCGTCAAGGCAAAGGTTGTAAAGTTCTTCTTCTTTTGAATTAATACAATCAAACTCATTTTTCTCAACAAGTATCTTATGTTATTTGTTTCATGGACTCCTTGACTTTCATGTTAAATATGTTTTATGCAATTGGATTTTCAAGTGCTATTTAATTTGTTTGCCTTGTTTGTGTTTGCAGATTCGCGAAAAGGAGCTCATTTGGATCAAAGGAGCGAGGGCATCCACAAGCTTGCGTTGGACCAAAGGTAAGCCCTAAAAACACTCGTTTGCTATTGTTTATCAAAGCATATTTAGAGAAAGATAGTGTCTGGTTGGTTTGCTTGTCATTAGGTCTTCTTTAGATTCTAGGAAGGTCTATCTTGTCCACAAGATCGACTCATTCCGTGCGACAAAATATACGTCGAAAAATAGAGTCTGCCCCACGGCCCCTCTTTGGGATAGAAACGATACCAAGGTCTATGAATGTTATTGCCAATTCATTAGTTGTAACCTTGCTCAGAATTAGAGATAGGTGGTAGAATTGAGATACTTTACAAACCCTCAATTTCAGACAATGTTGCGAACTGGCAAGTTTTTGACGACAATGATCAAATTGTCAAGTTTCTCAAGAGCACTGATGAATTCGAGGGAGATGAGCCTTATTTGATGGAAGAACATTCTATAGAACTTTTACCCTCTAAGAAGATTCCCTCGGGTTTAATACCTTTAGAAGCATATTTCAACCGAGATAATGCTTTCAAAGGATGAACCAACTCGATCATCCTAGAAAAATATGAAGAGATCAACGTAGGGACTAAGGTTGATTGGTAGTCACATCATTCCTAAAGAAAGGAGTAAGATTAAGAAATTAGTGATGGATTTTAAGGATGTGTTTCCTTGGTCATATGATGACATGAATGCATATAAAGATGATGTCATACAACACACAATCCCTTTAGTCGAAGGTGCCAAGCCTTTCAGGAAAAAGCTTAGGCAGATCAAAATAAAGCTTATTGTTAAACAAGAACTTGAGAAGCTGTTGAGTGTGAGAATCATTGCTCGATCTAGACATACCACTTGACTTTCAAACCTCGTGATAATGATAAAGAAGTTAGGACAAATCCACTTGTGTGTGGGTTTCATAAACCTAAATGTAGCCTTCATCAAAGACAACTACCCATTGCCCAACATGGAAATGTTGTAGTAACTTAAGTAAGCACCGATTCTAGAGAAACGACCAAGCAAAGAGGGAAAAACCCTACTAAGGCACAACCCTCTTCAACCACACAAACCCATTGAAGTTCCTCCTTGACACACAAAAGACATGAAAACATTAAAATCCAAGGATAGAGTAATGAAAGACAATCACCATTTAGCTATTCAAACACCTAAAGCTACAGCAGCAATCACCCCCAATACAACCCAAAAAGTTAAGAAAATGAAAAAATTGTTAAATGGTGTCAGATCCTATGTCACAGTAAATATTAATAGGCGACTAGGAATAATTAAGGAAGCAATGGAAATTTATTTATACTTAAGAAATTTGTCTCAGAGAATTGCTTCAGTCTTTTAGCACTTTGAAGAAATATTTGGAGTGATTAACAATTCATTGAAAACGATTTAATGAACTTTATTAGTAGAACCAATACTCTTGGTGATTTCCAAAAGAACCAACAAGGCCTTCCATCAGCAAAGATAATCAAGTAGATCAAAGTCGATTGGCATGCAAGGATTAAAATGCTAGAAGATATTATTTTTGAATGTTCAAGTATTGATGACTGTAGGAGAAATAATTTCTTTTCAAGGCTTTAAAAGTTGTCAATGAATTACAAGGGCCAAAAATGTTTAGAGATTCTATGAATCAGAACACGTTGCAAGAAGAGTTGAATATTATTAAAGCATCATGGGAGTCATGTCTTTTGGGACATGGCCTTTCATAATTAATTATACTTCTTAATCATTATTTTTCATTATTATTTATATAATAATGAAAAATCATTATTTATTTAATCATTATTTTTCATTATTATGTTCATAACATAAATGAAAAGAGGAGTATCATTTCTATAAAAACACAAAGGGAACCTGAACAAGGCCTTAGGAGGTTGACTCTTTTCCTTGAGAGGAGAAGACATCAACACTAGGGTCAATAGCCAAATTTTTAGGTGCAAGTATGCACATGGGTATGGGTGAAAAAATGCTAATTTTGAAATCAAGGTGTGTTGAGTTACCTTATAATATGAGTTGTAAAACCAAACTTATACCATCAAACATCCACAGTTTGCAAAACTCATGAGAAGGGTACACAATTATGGGAAGTAAGAATCTTGGGAGAGTTTGTAAGTGTACAGTGTATGTTTTGGCACTAGACACACTAGTTGGATCTCTATAACATATTGCCAGGCGATAGAAAATAAAAATCCCATGAAATATATCGACTAGCCCTCTATATCAGCTAGTTGGACATGAAATATGTAGGTTAGACTATTAGAATTTGGGATAACTTCATAGGCAAATTCATATAATAGATTGCAAGGCAAAGAAATGCAAATTAGACCTAAATCGGACCTTAAATCAGATAATTGGGCATGAAGGACACAGACCTTAAAAATGAGAATATTAGGCAATGTATTAGACAATACTAACCATAGTTTTGAATTGTTTTGAGGGAACATCCCTTTAGTTTGATCAAGGGCACCTCCCCACATAAAGAACGTGAGAAGGCATCCCCCAAGATGGGGGAGATAATGAGTACATGTCTCTGCAACAGGAAGATGCAGGGCACATCTCCTAGTGTTGGAGATGAATCCCCTAGCAACAAACTATCTATGTGTTTAAGATTAACCTGTCTTCTTTCAAAGGATTCAAACCCTTTGATTTAAAACCTAGCTCAAAAAGTCTAAACGTACAATATCAAATCAGAAAACAAACAGGGAACTCAAACTTCATAAAGAAAAAAAGCTAACCAAAAGATTGAGAAGTTACAGCAAGAAGAGAAAATGAAGAGAACTAAAAGCTTGACACAAAAGAAGCAGCATTGTCATAAGAGGAATCATGCCAAAGCTAAAACAACAATACCTGTGCAAACAAGTTGCCCCGAATCAAGTCATCGGTATGAGAGAGCACAGACTGAGAGGCCATCATTGCGAGATAAGAAAAACAAGAAAGTTCAAGTGGAATGAAACACCTAGCAAAGAGATAAAGTGTTGTCCTATGCAAAAAACACTGAAAACATGGAGATTAGGTGTCACTCTGTTGCTGCAAATTTGAAAAATAAAAATTAAAGATGGCATTGCCCTCAACTCCTTTTAATGTTGTTCCCATTCCTTCAAACATTGTTCCCTTAGCTTTGCTAATTTAACGCTTTACATTTCTCGAAAACCCTAATACCTTCCATTTGATTTCAGATTGGATGGCAATATATAAGAGAATTTTCATAAGTGTACATGCCATATCTAATTGTCAGTCACAGTTACAACTTACACCTATCATACTAGTCAACCATTTAATTTTCTTAAATCCAGTTCCATAAAACTCAAATGGGACTTTTCTAGCTCATTCATTATATTTTAGCCTTGAAGTAAATATCTTCAAAACAAAAGAGGTTCATGTATGTGCATGTGTCTCTATCTATGCATATGAATATTGATGATGTTTTTGATATGATGGTATCCAAACAAATACATTTCACTTACAAACAGCATCCCAAAGAATGAATAATTCATAAATAATACCTGCAAACAAGGTCCTGCCTCACATTCATTTTCCTCAAGACGATATTCATGCATTACCCAATCAGTTCGTTCACATTCTGGAGCCCGGCCTCTATAGAAAACTAGAGTCTTTTTTTTTCCTACTGTACTTGCTCGAGAGCAAACTTTACGATCCCTTCCAGTGGCTTTCCAATACCCAGCTTCAGTAGCCCTATTAGTGCGTGAACCATTTGGATACTTCTTATCACGAGGACTAAAGAAATACCACTCCATATGACGGCTGGGCAGGAAGGATTTTTCTGCCAAATTGCAAAAGATTCAAGGGTAAGTCATTCTACTCATTGCTGAATTTTACTTACCATATAGTCAGGTCCAGGAACATGTGCAACATCATGTTCTTAACACCAAAATTTAATTTACAGGAAAGATTCGTCTGCAAAACACACAAGCGCATTTCAATTATGAAACATTATGTATATTGAGTTTAGTTCGAAGAAAAGAGGTGTCAACGGTCAACCTATGCAAAGCCAATTTTTTTAACACCAAAATTTACTTTACAGGCATAATCCGTGCAGAATTGCACAAGGTTCATTTCGATCACGAGTCCTTGTCCACTAATTACTGAATTGCAGTTAACATGATAATCGTCTAGTTAACGTGAAAATCTTTGGGAAACTATGCAGTATTAAATCATCATGTGTCTTCTTACCATAATTTTTACACTTTTGCAAACCCAACTGAGAAAATCCAGATCATCCCATTAACTATTGTTACTGAAAAACTGAACATAACTGTTCCGGGAAAATTGATAAGCTGCATCAGTCCACTGTCATTAATAATTATTATCGATATACATATTCTAAGCTAAGAAGCTGTGAAAATAATACTTACTGAATGTTATGCCATAATATTTCAACCGCCGGTGGGAATAAACAAATATTTCTTTGGAGTAATACTACCGACATCTATTTTAATGTACCTAACATAGTTATTACTAAAAAATCCAAGAGCCACTGTGGTGGAATGTTCTAGTTTAATTACTTTAACACAACCTACGATAACCAAAAAGTTACTCTCTATATTTAGTAAATTCGAATTTAGTATTGGAAGCACTAGGAATCAGTAAGCCCTTGCATTTACTATTAATCAAAATTGACTTTAAAAGTTCAGTTGTATTCTCTAATTGAAATTTTCATTAATATAACCAGGTTTGGCAATCTGCAAGCCATTGAATCCTTGAATGTCCCCTTCTTGGAACCTACTTAACAGAGCCACCTGTTCCGATTCAAAGTCATCTTCTTGAAAATGTTTCACCCTATCGGCATTCTATGTAAACAGTTAAACAAAATGGGGCCGCCATTCAATGTACTCACATTGAAATTACTTCTAACATAACCACCCAAGGAATCTGATGGACTAATTCTGTGAGCTACTATCCAAAGATAGATAGGTTAGAAGACTTGCGAATAACGGATGCCTCCGACAATCCAATACAGTAATTCAGTAACATCGACTCTGTTCAAACGACCTGCTGTTATAACCTATGTTACTATAACCTGCAGTTACATTCTCAGTAACTAAAACCTAGAGTTACGAGGGTTTAAGTTGGTGAGTGAAATTCATTAACAGGTAGGTTATTACTGAAATCTACTTTAACATGACCTGCGAACAGGAACCAGAAATGCAACCCATGGACCATCATTTTACAAAAGACCGCAGTTACCGCCATCATCTCAGCTCGCAATTCCACTTAAAAGTCTACCATATGCTAACCCCCAATTAATGGGTCAAAATGTAAGTCTAAAATTTCGTTACAGCCGCCATGAGAACTAATGCCTAAGAGAAATTACTTCAAAAGCATAATCAAGTCACTACTACTTAACGAGATCCCATGAATCTGTGAACCAGGAAAATAAAATTGAAGTTACCAGGCAAATCCCAGGGCTCGTTTCTGTAAAGGTCGACCTCGGGAATAACTTCGAGCTCTGCTTCTTTAAGGGCATGATTGAGTTTGCCCTTCAGATAGCAGGAGATAAGTTCTTCGTCCGTGGGATGGAACCTGAAACCTGGAGGTAAAGCTAATGTTCCCATGGGCAAAGAAAGGAGTATCGAATCCCCTTCCACCCGTCTTCCTTTCTCCCCTTTCTTTCGCTGTTGATAATTTATCTGCAGTCTTTCTGTGCTGGTGGCCGATGGTGCCTCAGCCCACCTATTTGTATGTCTCTCCGCCAAGCCCAACCGACCCATATTGCGGCAGATATTTTGCGCACACATGTCGCTCTTTAGTGATTACTGGGATGTTTTTTTAACATTGATGATTTAATGATTAAGAGTGAGTCTAGATGTTCTGTATTGATTAAGGACAAGCTTATTAAGTAAGAGTCTAGATGCTCTCTATTGATTAAGGACAAGCTAAATTTTTTTAGAGTCACTTAATCTTTGAGCCTAATGAAAAGAGGTTAAGCATACCTAATCTTTGAGCCTAATGAAAAGAGGTTAAGCATGTCGTTTCATGGAATCATGGTGAGGGAAGAATTATGGTGAGGGAGTTATGTGCCTACTTCAATCACTTGGTCTACTCTTACTACCATATGAACAAGTGTTATATGAAATGAATTATGATTTATTAGGTATGTGGTATTGATAAGTCATGGTATTGCCCTATTTACAGATTAGAATATCCATGATAAAGTGGGGCGAATTTATATGGTTAAGAAACTTGTTGCATGTTTTTTTAAATTGTTAATATGTTCAACTATATTCATGATAAAGTGTAGGAATTTATAGGGTAAGTTCCTCAGACAGAACACCAAAGGACACCACTCACAAACAAATGGCAGATCAATACACCAGTACTTTTGACGTGTTTAAAACCCTCAAAGAGGGAAACAGTCCACGGCTTGAGCCAACGCGGCCACTTCAGGCAATTTATTAATAAAAGAATGAAAATTTACATAAGCTTCTCTCATGCACGGTTAACCTACAAATCCTTCCATGCTCTTTAAATAGAGATCATGGACGAATCCGGTGTTAAGCCACGGATCGAGTGTCGGTAATACCAAGGAGAGAATGAACCGTCAAATCACTACATATCATGACCGTCGAATTGTAAGTTACAAAATGTACATAGTAAAGAAACACACTTTACCTAACTCTATACTAGACCAAGTTGTACTTAACTATTTCCTATGTGTCGGAATATCCGAACATCCCCCCTTAAGAACAATATGGGATAGGATTGAAGGATTTACAAATATGACACAATAGGAGAAGGAAGGAGGCACTAGAGCATATCCCCCCTTAGTGACAACTTCCTGAACTCCAACCATAAATCGAAGTTTAGTGAACTTCGCCTCTGTGAGAGCCTTTGTAAAGATGTATGCAACTTGATCATCTGTTGAACAATATTGCACTTCAAGAACATGGTCATGAATGAGCTTTCTAATGAAGTGCATGTGCAGTTCAGTGTGTTTGCTGCGCTGATGTTGGACTGGATCTTTGCATAGTTGAATGGCACTTTGATTATCACACCAAAGTGTAGTCGGATGTTGCTGATGAAAGCCAAACTCTGACAGGATCTGACGAAGCCACAAGGCTTCCTTACTAGCTTCTACGGCACCACGATACTCTACTTCTGCTGAAGAAAGAGAAATGGCACCTTGTTTCTTGCAAGCCCAAGTAATAGGTCATGAACCAAGTGTGAACACATAACCTGCAGTAGACTTCCGATCATCAGGGTCACCAGCCCAATCGGAATCAATGAAACCAACCAATAGAGGAGATGCTTCGACACTGTAATGAATCCCAAACTGAACTGTACCTCGAACATAACGAAGTATTCTTTTAGCTGCTTTCCAATGACTTTCACGTGGGTTTTGCATAAACCGAGCAACAAAGCCAACAGCAAAGGCAAGGTCAGGACGAGTATGGGTTAGATACAAAAGTTTTCCTACAAGTTGACGGTATAAGGTAGCATCAACTTCAGGAGAAGTACAAGTGACTGAAAGTTTGACTCCAGACTGAAAGGGAGAAGGGGCTGGCTTACAGTCTTCCATGTGAAAATGGCGTAGAATATCACAGGCATACTTGGATTGGGAAAGGGAAATACCTTCCTTGGATTGCAAGACTTGAAGACCAAGAAAATAATGTAAGTGTCCTAAGTCTTTCATTTCAAACTTCCTTTTAGGGCTAGACTTCACATGGTTTATAAGGTTGGGATCACTACCAGTCAGGATAAGATCATCAACATAAAAAACAAGAATGATAAGAGACTTGCCCACTTTCTTGTTGTAGACAGTATTGTCAGAATGACACCTAGAAAAGTCATTTTCTAAAAGAAAGTTATCCATTTTGGCATACCAAGCTCGAGGAGCTTGCTTGAGACCATAAAGGGATTTCTTAAGCCGACATACAAGGTTGGACTCTGTTTGTATAAAGCCAATAGGTTGTTCCATATAGATTTCTTCATGCAAGTCCCCATGCAAGAAGGCGGATTTAACATCCATCTGATGGACTTCCCATTTGAAAGAGGCAGCAAGGGAAAGAACAAGGTGGGTAGAGTTCATTTTGGCAACAGGGGAGAAGGTTTCAGTATAGTCAATGCCTTCAACTTGTGAAAAACCCTTAGCAACAAGACGAGCTTTATGTTTATCAACTTTCCCATCTGGTCCATACTTGGTTCTGTAAACCCATTTGCATCTAACAAGTTTTCGTCCCTTTGGTAGAGGAACAAGATCCCATGTATCATTTGCCAATAATGAATGATATTCTTCATTCATAGCTGCTTCCCAATCTGGATGGCCTGAAGCTTCTGCAAAGGTGTCAGAATCATAATTCATTGAAGCTTGAGCCAGTAAAGAAGAGGCTCTCTCGAACTGAGAACGTCTACGTCGCTGATCTGTAGGATCACCGGCAAGATCACCTGCTACATCCCGAGTAGCACGGACCCATTTTGGAAGCTGAGGAGCTGAAGGAGGATCCTGAGAAGGTGGGGGAGGATTTTCATCCTCGCTTTCATCATCTGAAGAAGAAATATTTTCAAAAGTAGAAGAGATAGGGAGAGGTGGCACATCCGCGGAACTAGGCTCGCAGGCCGATATCTTTTCAGCAAACTTTACATCTCTTCTAATGCTAACATTTTTGGACTTGAGTGGAATAAGTCTATATCCTTTGACATCTTCAGAATATCCAACAAAAATACATTTTTCACTCTTAGGTTCTAAAGCTTTATGTTTCTCATATGGAATATGGGCCCATGCTTCACTTCCAAAAACACGAAAGTGACTTACATCTGGTTTGATTGAGCTCCATGCTTCTTCTGGAGTGATATTCTTTAAAACCTTAGTAGGAGTGCGATTTATTATGTAATTTGCACAGTTAATTGCTTCTGCCCAATAATTAAGACTAAGTCCTTTAGATTGAAGCATACAATTAGCCATTTCCTTTAAGGTGTGATTCTTCCTTTCAGCTACACCATTTTGTTGTGGAGTATATGGAACAGTATGTTGCATTTGAATTCCATTCTCAGTGCAAAAGTTGATGAAAGTGTTTTTAACATATTCCCCGCCATTATCAGATCTTAGCTTAAGAATTTGATGTCCAGATTGTTTTTCAACAAAGGCCAAGAACATGTTAAATACTTCACTCTTGAGTTTTAAGAAGTATACCCAAGTGCGTCTGGATAAATCATCAATGAAAGTTAAGAAATACTTGTAGCCAGAGAATGAAGCAACTGGAAGTGGACCACATAAATCACTATGCACGAGCTGTAAAGGGGCTGAGGCGTGCCAAGAGGCACGTTTTTCAAAACTGTCCCGATGATGTTTTCCGAGTACACATCCGGAACAAACACCATCTCTGCAAGATACCATTGGAAGCCCTGTCACCATATTTTCTTTATATAGATTCTGAAGAGAGCGATAGTTTAAGTGACCAAATCGTTCATGCCAAAGTTTGCTCACTTCATCATTATGAGCAACAAATACTGAGGGAAGATTTGATGACCCAAAGTTGTGAAACTTATACAACCTTGTAGAATCATCAGCAATGCCAGTAGCTAAAATCTGTCTAGGATCTCTTAGGTCCTTAATTACAACATCGTGAGGTGAAAATTCAACGATTTTACCTTCACCTGAATGGGTTATCTGATATACAGATAGAAGGTTGCAGGATAAGGTTGGAACACATAATACATCATTAAACTGACCATTGTCTAGATGAACAGTTCCAGTCCCTACAACACTAAGAGATCTATCATGACCAACATATATATTTTTGGTGTTACAATCATTTAAAGAAGAAAACATGGCTTTGTTTTTTGCCATGTGATAAGAAGCTCCAGAATCAATGAGCCACTCGTGAGAATGAGAAGAAGAAGATACATTTAGTGCATAGCCAGACCGAGATGCTTGACAACCACATGCAGAAAGTGTCATTCCTGAAGATGAAGTTGAAGTTGAAGAGTGCTCCAAATGGATGTTATGCTTCTTCATTGCTGCTTCCAAGGCTTCCATCTTCTTAAAGCATTTGGATTCTAAGTGGCCATCTCGATTACAAAAGTTGCAATGTCTATCAGTCTTCTTCCCTTTGTTTTTATTTGTCTTATCATTTTGTTGAAATGATTTTTCATTTTGAGGCTGAAATTGCTTAGGACCCTTGTTTGGTTTAGGACCATTCTTTTTAGGATACAACTTCTTAGGATTCTTTGGATTTGGTTGTTGCTGGGCGGCTAACACTTTCTTAGAAGAGTTTCCAAGATGAAGAAGACCAAGGTGTAAGAGTTTTTCTTGTTCTCTTATTAAAGAATCACAAAAGGAATCAAAGGAAGGGGACTTGTAGGTTTGTCCTTGAGAAATGAAGGCTTCTCTTATATGGAAGGTGGAAACAAACACAAAATAGGCTGGTCCCAACTTAAGTAAGAATGGAGTAGATAAGGCTACTATCTTCTTTCTTAACCTTAACACCTTCCAAGAGAAGTCTAAGGGTCTTGAACTTGGACAAAAAATCTTCAATGCAAGAAAAATTATTGGGGTTCAATGTAAGCAATTCATTTTCAAGTTGATGGGCTTTAAGTTCATTTTTAATTCCAAAGACTTTAGTAATCTGTTTCATTGCTTCATCAGGAGTATCAAGTTCTGCAATATGGAATTTAAGATCTGGAGAAATAGACATCCCTATCAACCCACGTGCTTGGTCTTGCCTATTTTCCCATTTAGCTGCCTTGTCTTCATCCTTCGGTTTGGTCTCTTGGCCTGTGGCTATTCTGTAAAGACCTTTACTTCTAAGTAAATCCACAATGTAGGACCACCATTGGAAGTAGTTGGTGCTGTCAAGAATAACTTGGCATGGACTTTCCATTTTAATAGAAACTGAAGCTATAGATGCTGAAACTAAGTGTTCCAATGGAAAGATCTCGAAAAATTAGGCCGTTTAAAAAAAAACGGTTCTAAAAACGGCTTCCGGATTGTTATGGCTTTTTGAAAAAAAAATTGATGAAGTCGCCGACGAAGTGCGGGAATGTGCGGAAATGAAAAAAACGCCCCCACAAAATGGAGACTTGAACCCAAGACCTCTACTCTCATAAATTAGCTTTGCACCAAGTGAGTTATACAAAAAGTTTGAGAGAGAGGGGGGGGGGGGGGGGGGGGGGTGGTTGATGCTTTCGGTTGCGTGCTTGCTTTGAGAAATCTCTTTTTCCCTACAAAACAAAAAACACAAAACCCAACACGGACATATAAAAAAAAAAACAAACCTTGTGGCTCGAAGTTAGCTTTAGCCGGAAACTAAATATTTTCCTCAATGTTTCTGATTTTCCGAGATCACACTAAGGCGCAGCGGAAAAGAGCATACGCATGAGAAAAAACCTTCCTTTTTGTTTCTGATTTGCCTAGATCGCACAGAGTCGCAGGGCAAAGAGCATACGCAGAAATGAAAGGTATAGATCCGAAAAAAAAATAAAAAAAAAAAAAAAAAAAAAAAAAAAAAAAAAAAAAAAAAAAAAAAAAAAACCAAAAATCGAAATAAACAGAGAGAAAATAATTGTAAACTACAAATAAAGACTGTATACCTCCAGATCTTAAAAATGACGCAGCTAGGGCTACCGGAAACCTTTTCGCATGAAACGAAAGGGGTTCCTCACTGGAACAGGTGCTCCCAACACAATAGAGTAGTCCTCTCGGCCCGAAAGCAGTCAGAAACAGTAGATCTAGGAAACGGTAGTTGGATGCAGTTCTACCAGCTTCAGATTTGGATCACCAACGGACGCGGCCCTCAAATAGCTCTAATACCATGTAGGAATTTACAGGGTAAGTTCCCTAGACAGAACACCAAAGGACACCGCTCATAAACATATCGCAGATCAATACACCAGTACTTTTGACGTGGTTAAAACCCTCAAAGAGGGAAACAGTCCACGGCCTGAGCCAACGCGACCACTTCAGGCAATTTATTAATAAAAGAATGAAAATTTACATAAGCTTCTCTCATGCACGGTTAACCTACAAATGACCCTCCATGCTCTTTAAATAGAGATCATGGACCAATCGGGTGTTAAGCCACAGATCGAGTGTCGGTAATACCGAGGAGAGAATGAACCGTCAGATCACTACATATCGTGACCGTCAGATTGTAAGTTACAAAATGTACATAGTAAAGAAACACACTTTACCTAACTCTATACTAGACCAAGTTGTACTTAACTATTTCCTATGTGTCTGAATATCCTAACATAAAGTGGGTGTGAATTTCTAAGGCTAAGAAACTTGTTACATGTTTTGTTAAATTGTTAATATGTTCAACTTATATATCACTCTAGATCCATCTTAATTATGGATCCATCAAGCCCTTAAAGGGATCAAATCTATTTTTACTCTAAAAGAGGTTTGTGGCTCAAGAGTTAATTAGTTTAAATTCCTCCTTTAAATAGGTTTCCACATGAGGTTCTCAATATCATGGGTCATTTTTATTTTTATTATAATTTTTTTTTTTTTATGTGGTTCACGACATCATATATTGGTGGACACTACGTCCACGCAAACTATTCAGGCAAATCTATCTGAATGGATCACTTCTCATCAGCTCATTAGCAAAGCCTAACCCCGAGAGCATTGAGGAGAATTGACCCCATGACCTCCCATTAGCAAAGTGCTTTAATGGCGGGAACTCGACTAATTAAGCTAACCCTTAGAGCTTGTTATTTTTATTTTTATTTTGTTTTGACCAAGTTAAAATGTCTACTGAGCTTGAGAGCACATTTGTGGGCAATTGATTCTTTTTATTGTTATTACAGTTATTTTAAATAAAATTATAATTTTTTAAATTTTAGTAATTTAGAGATGTATGATGAAATAAATGTTTTCAAGTTTGTTATAAATTAATACCTATTAACATTTGCTAACTATTTAATTTATATAATAACATTAATTCTAATAAAATGTAAAAAAACTAGTAAATGTAAATTTGAGATAAAAACAAAAATTCAATAAATATAAACTTGAAATATTAAATAAATAGTGATTTTAAAACTTTCAATCTAATTAAAATTAAAAAATGTAAATTGATATTTCAATAATTTTTTATTAAAAAAAAATGATTATAAAATATAAAATGATTTGATTTAAATATTTTATTTAAACTATTTTCCATAAATTTAAATTTGATGAATATTTTTCCTTCCATTTAACATAATATCATATGATTTTTAATTTTTAATAAATTACTTTAACATAATATCATATAATTTTTAATTTTTAATAAATTACTTTAAGATAGTAATTATTCCACTATTTGAATTCTTGAAAGTATTCAAATAAGAGGTTTTAATGTTTTAATTCTCCTTTTAACAGGCACTCTAGCGCTAAGTAGAATTTCCATTATTTTCTCTCCTCCCCGCTGTAACTATCCCAAGTCTCAATCATTATTGTAATCGGGATGTTATCTAAATATTTTGTACATTTTGCAGGTTTATATTTTAATAAATATTAATTAGTAAGTAAAATAAGTGAATGGAATGTTATTTAAATATTTTGGAAATTTGCATGTTTATATTCTAATAAATATTAGATAGTAAACTAAATAAGTGAATGGAAAAATATTAAGTGGAGTAAAGTTATGATTCATGAGAACAAATGAATTGTTAATTTGTGGAAAGGCCTTCGAGTGATTATAGCATGGAATAAGATATATTTATAGTGTTTTTCTTGGCTTTCATGCATTTAACTTGTTTACATAAAAATAGTAAGCTCTTAAGTTTTATAAATGTTATTTATATGATTTTATAATTATATATATATATATAAATATATAAAGAGATATATATTTTTAAATTTGCAATTTATTTATTAATTTAATAGTTTTAAAAATTAAATTAAATGCATATTAATTATATTGTGTGGTTTTTTTAAATTATTAATATGGAAGAGATGTTGTAATGTCTTTTTTTATTTTGTGTTATGTTATGTAAATAAAAATAATAAAAATAAAAGTAAAAATATCTTGACTTGTTATGTTATGTAAACAAAAATAATAAAAGTAAAATTAAAAAAATCTTGACTTGTTATGTTATGTTTATGAGAAAAGTTTTTTTGGCATAAATCACATGATAGAACATCGTTTCGAACCAAGGAATGTGGCTCATCGTCAGGAGAAAAATAATAAAAATAAAAGTAAAAATAATCATAAGTTAAAATAAAAATAAGTTGATAAGATGGATCTAAATTGGTATAGAATGAATAGAGAAAAATTAAACTACCAATCAAAGTTAACTATTACTTTTCACATTATCAGTAGTAATAGTGTTATTATTTTTATATATATTACAAAATCACTTCTATAATGTCATGAACACTTACATATCTCGTGTTTTCAAAAATGTTTTAATTGCTTTTCACAATAACAATAATAAAATATAATTAAGCATCGTTTTATATCACATTTCACTTAACAATAATAATTATTATTATTTAAATTATATATATATATATATATATATATATATATATGGGCACCTCGGGCCACCCTCCTAGTCTTCTTCGAGGTGAGCCCTCCTACCTCAAAGACCCCTTGAAATCGCCCACCCGATTTCTTTCTTTTAGCAGGTACCAAAGAGAGTAGTCAGCCCTGATATGTAGCCCAGTTGGTTGAAGGCCCCCTTGCCAAGTCTAGCCCTCTATCATGAGATGTGGTTCAATTCTCCTTGGCTCCATCAGTGTTATACCTCATAGTTTCGACTAGTTAGTATGTGGCTCCTTCGGGTGGGCCCGTCAGGGGTTATTTCATGGAAATAAACACCACTGTCCAAAAAAAAACAAAACCAAAGAGAATCGCCCTTCCACAAGATTATCCCCTCATTTAGTCTCATCTAGCAGTTAGTGATTTGTATGTGTAAACTTGAAGATTTTTAACAATTTGCGAGTTAAATTTATATGTGTTTTAGGTAGAGGATCAATTTACTAAACACATAAACAAGTAAAATTTAACCAAATTTTACAACCAAATAAAGACAAATAAGCATATCTAAAACACATAACTCAAAGCATGATAAAGGAGTTCACCCCTCTCCTGGGCTACATCTCCTGGTCCAGCTTCCAATGCAGGGTCTATTTCATTAAAAAAGATCAAAAGTGTGTTTGCATGCTTTACAAAGCTCAAACAACAAAATTGATGTCTCGAGTGGATCCAACACTGTCAAAACACCCTTTTTTGGTTCTTTATGCACCTCATTTGGCCAAAAAATGAGAAAGCTATCATTGTTTCAAGTTTTTCCCCAAATTTTTTAGCTAACCATCCTCCAATTCAGCCTAAACCTAGCTTGAGCGCCCCGAACCCGGAACTTGAGCGCAATTTTGGCCTACACTCCCACCTAACTAGCGAAATTGTAGGACGATTAAATAACCCATTAAGCCCCCAGTTCTGAAAATCGTGGTCACGTGGCACACATGTGACCTGGTTTAGGGTCGAGATTCCAGGGCCAAGGTCCAACGGCTTTAAGCCCTCTGCTTGGCGCTCCTAGTCGCATGGTCACCCATATGTCTAGGGTTGGCCCCCTTTCCGGTGCGCGCTCCTGGTTTTTATGGCCACCATATGGCTTTGGGCTGGCCCCTTGGGGCTAACCCCCATCCAACATATTTGTGCCCTCAGATTTATGGCAGGTCATATGACCTTGGGGCTGACCTCTTTTCCTTTTCCGCCATGATCTTTACGCTTGGGTCCTTCGATTTGATATGGGTTGCACACTGTGGCCATGGACCGAGCTAAGGCCTAGCCCTTGGCCCCCCTCCAGCGATCCCGTGGCGCTGGGGTGGCCAAGGGGTAGGGCTTAGCCCAACCCCCTTCTCACCACGAAAGTCTCAAATTCAATCCTTGCGAAGGTTAGTTTAGACCCAAACCAAAATTTTGCCAAGCTAAGAGGAGGCCATGTGGCAATCACCAATTGGCCCACGTGGCTCTCCCTTATTGGTCCAACATTACACAATCAGCATAACAATAAAATATTTGAACCAATCACAATGTAACAAATGGAGAAAATCCATTGGCTAATAAAATTCAATTTTTGGACCAATCAGGGGAGGCCACATGGCAACCTGCCACTAGCCCAAAATGTCCAGTCATCTGTCCTTTTTGCCAAAATTTGCATATTTTCCAACTTGATCAGAACGCAATATCGGGAGTATACGATATCACTTTTGAGTGAAACGAATTGCATTGGGTTCAGATCATCAAGATCTATCCAGTCGTTCAGGTTTTGAGCTATGTCACACGCTTTGAATTTTGAGCACTATTCTGATCCACCAGATCACTCCTCCTCGTTGGAATCTTTTGGACCTCCAAAAGTGCTTTATCAGTCAACAAATAAATGAGGGTACAACTCCCTCACCCTTCTAGTCTCAGTCCACTAAACTTTGCTTGACTTTGTCGCTTTGAGATTTTCATGAAAGTACATCACTTTCCTTGATTTTGGAGTCCTAAACTTTCTCTCAATGATGACATCTTTCTGCAATTTTTCTAGATATGCAGAACAAAAAACTGCCCTTGAAGGAATCTGAACATTACCTCCTCGGTCTTCAATCAATGGAAACTTAAACAATTTGAAGTTCCTTTCACCTTAAACACTGTCGTCATGACAATGCTTAACATGTCTAGCCTTGCACTTGGCTCGACTCTTTACCAAATGTGATCGCCATCGTCATCCACCATCCTTCTTCAAATCCAAAACATTATGAAACGCACAGAAGATGTTTTGGGACCAAAATCCTCTTTTTCAAATAGCCTTTGCATTTGCTTGTTGACCTCTACATGCTTTAACATTGGCATCTTGTTCACACTAATGTTCAACAATGATGCATCCTGCTTCAAATTCACTTCATTTTGTTTACCTATTTTTCGAGGCAACATGTTAGACTCTTGAAACATCTTATCACATGAATGAGAAACATCAATGAAATAAGATTTCAAACTTGATTCATGTCCTTGAAAGGCCTTTGATTCCTCAACATCTTCATGTTTGATCATTAACAATGCAAAGTTCTAACTAACATTAACAGTCCTCTTCATTTGTCCCGCATTTATAAGAGATGCATTTAACTTCTTCTTGTGTGCTCTAAAAATTTACTCAATCCCATTTTTGAACAAATTAACAATCCTCTTCATTTGTCCCGCATTTACAAGAGATGCATTTAACTTCTTCTTGTGTGCTCTAATAATGTACTCAATCCCATTTTTGAACAAATTATATTTGTTCCCATGGTGATGAAAAATAGCTTTCCTATCATATAGATATGGGTTTCTCAAAACAATACCACATATATGAATTAGAATTACATTAAGCTCTACCTCATCTAGAAAGTTTGCAGTGATTGCAAATTTCAGTTTACATCTTTTTGTCACGTACAATTTTGCATTATCACATATCCAACCTAGAGGATAAGGTTTAGGATGAGGAATGGTTTCTAAATTCAACTTCTTGACAATGTCTTCTGAGATAAGGTTTTCTTGTGAACCACTATCAAACAGTTTATCTATCTTGGTATGTTTTGAAATAACTCTAATATGGAAAAGTTCTATTCTTGTTTTTTCATCTTGAGTTTCATTTAGACAATTTGAAGAAATCATACTTGCAATGTCCTTAGCTTTCAAACCCATGGTTTGATCTTTGTTTCATCTCCAGAATCAGAACCTAAATCATCTTGTGTAGTTGCAGTTGTCTTCTCTTTCTCCTTGTTTTTAAACTTTTTAGGTTTCATTTCTGGATGAAGTTTCTAGCAATAATCTTCACTGTGGCCCTCAATGGAACAATGTTTACATGTGAGTTTTTCTTTCTCCATCTTGATGACAGCATTATTCTTCCCTTTTCCTTTAAACTTTCCCCTTTCATTTTTCTCCATAATCAAAGGAACTCTCACTAATTTCTTCATAAACATTTATACCTCTTGCCTCTAAATGAGTTCCCTGTACACAAACTTCATCTAGTTTCGTAGGGTTAAACATGAGAATGGTATGTCTCAAGTAACTATGCAATCCTCTAATGTATTTGAGAAAAGTATCTTGAGAAGACAAATATATGCCCAAAATCAAATCTATTTTCCTAAATTCTTGAGTATAAGATTACACATTTTTCCCTTTAGGTTGCCTAAAGTTTTTCCAATCCATGATAGCTTTCTGCATGTATGGTAATGGATAAAATTGTCTTCTTGTTGCAACAATAAAATCATTACAAGAGGATAAAACCTTACTGTGAAAAGTAAATCAGTTGCTGCAGTGATAGAATCTTCACATGGTATCAGAGCAAGTAATCAAAGACAGAAAGGGAAAATCAGTTATGGATCGAGACCACGATGCAGAGGCATCCACCTCAGGGGACTCACGCCAATTTTCAGAAGATTGCACAAGAGAGAGAGATTTCTATTTCTCTATGTTGGCTTCCAGGTTGGAAGAAGAAGTGGCGTGCATGACTAGTGTTGCATCATAAGAAGTATGGTATATAGATAGTGGAGCCTCGTGGCATATGATGGGAATCAGGGAGTGTTTCTCAGAATATCGAGAAGAGAAGATGAACTTTCAAATCACCATGGGGAACAAGGCAAAGTGTACTCTAGTAGGAAAGGGTACCATAGTCTTTCAGACAGAATCAGGAGAGTGATTCCGTGCCACAAATGTGCTGCATGTGCTAGGATTGGGGATGAACTTACTTTCTGTGTCACAACTACAAGGCAACGACTATGAAAACTACTTCATCAAGGAAAAGGTATACATCAAACACCCGAGCTGGAAAAACAAAGTGCAGATCGAGATCAAAAGTAATCGGTTGTATAGATTACAATTAGAATCTCCAATGGCACTAATAAGCAGTCATGGGGACAAAGACTTGAACGAACTATGGCATAGAAGGATGGGTCACTTGCACCATGGAGCTCTGAGAATTCTCAGGAGCACTGTAACAGGAGTTTCGGATCTGAGTATGGAACGAGATGATGTATGCAAGGGATGCGCTCTACGAAAGTATGCTAAGGCGACATTTCCTAGGAGCAACCACAAGGCCAAGAGTGTACTAGGATTGATACACTCAGATATATGTGGACCTATGTCCATCAAAGCTCTCAACGGTGCCGAGTATTTCCTTACCTTCATTGATGACCACTCGAGGAAAACTTGGATCTATTTTCTGAAAAACAAGGATGAGGTTTTTTGTCGATTCAAGGAGTTCAAAGCTCTAGTGGAGAATCTGACAGGTAAGAAAATAAAATTCTTGCCCTCAGATAATGGTGGAGAATATGTCAATAAGGACTTCACTGCTTATTGCGTTAAAGAGGGCATTAGAAGAGAGTGGACAACTCCCTACAATCCAGAGCAGAATGGGGTGGTAGGAAGGAAAATCAGGACTACTGTAGAAGCAGCTAGGGACATGTTGTATGATTAGGATATGCCAAAATTCCTGTGGGCAGAAGCATGCAACATAGTTGTCTACATTCAGAACAGGACTCCTCATCGGGCATTGGGCATGATTGCTCCAGAGAAAGTCTTCACTGGGAAGACACCTGAAGTCATACATTTCAAGATATTTGGGAGTTTGGTATGTTGTCGCATACCCAAATAAAAGAGGAAGAAGCTGGATCAGACTACAGAAAAGAGGTATCTACAAGGATATAGCGAGAACGCTAAGGCATACAGGATCTATCTTCCAAGGAGCAGGATGGTAGTAGTACGACAAGATGTAAAGTTCATGGAGGACAGAGCTTTTAGAATATCTCGCGAAATGCCTTCCAAGGAGCAGTCAAAAGAGGATCCGTTGGTCATGCCTCTTCAACCAACGGAAGTGAAGAATCCTTCCTCAAACTAGAAGATTCTTAGGATGAGGAAGATGAGCGAACATAAGCACCTGTTGGCAGAGGAAGAACCAGTAGGGAACTTCGTCAGATTTTGCATGATGCAAAGAACTTCATCGAATAGCCAAGGAACAGTAAAAGGGAGCGAAAATAGCCAGACAGGTATCAGGCGTTAATAGCTCAGGATGGAGAGCCTACCAGCTTCAAGGAGGTAGCTCGGCATCAGGTCTGGCTAGATGTGATGGTGGAAGAGTATAACTCCATAATGGTAAATGATGTCTAGGAGGTGGTGTCAAGGCCTCAAGGTAGATCTGTGGTAGGTTCAAGATGGATCTACAAGATCAAATATGTTGGGGACGACAGTATTGAAAAATACAAGGCCAGGTTTGTGGCTAAGGGTTATGCTCAAAAGGAAGGGATTGACTATGAGGAAACCTTTCCCCCAGTAGCCAGGTATACATCTATTAGGACCGTGATATCTCTTGCAGCCCAGATGGGATGGGAGATCCATCAGATGGATGTCAAGACGACATTTCTGAATGGGGTAATAAAAGAAGAAGTATACGTTGAACAACCAGAGGGCTTTGAAACTCATGAGAAGAAGTCTCATGTATGTAGATTGAAGAAATCCTTGTATGGCCTGAAGCAGGCACCAAGAGCGTGGTATGGTCGAATAGATGGTTACTTGTAGAAGATGGGGTTTGTCAATAGTGACGCGGATCTAAATCTCTACTATCTGGTCCTAGAGAGAGAGCCACTTATCTTAGTATTATATGTGGATGATCTCTTCTTGACAGGATCATCTAGACTCATTGAAGACTGCAAGAAGAATCTAGCCACAGAGTTCAATATGAAGGATCTGGGACGAATGCACTATTTTCCAGGGTTGGAAGTTTGGCAACATAAAGGAGAAATCTTCCTTGGGCAAGGAAGATATGCTACATAAATCCTCAAAAGGTTCAAGATGGGAGACTATAGACCTATGGCTACGCCAATGATCACCAACTGGAAGAAGATTGATGCATTAGAAGGCAAGGATGTCGATCCCACCCTATACCAACAACTCATAGGGTCCCTGATGTATCTAGTCAATAGCAAGCCAGATATTTGCTACGCTATCAACACCCTCAATCAGGTCATGGTGGAACCAAAGAGGACTCACCAGGCAGCAGGCAAGCACGTTCTCAGGTATTTATAGGGAACAATTGATTATGGGCTCTTATATAACAAGGGGAAGGATATCAGGTTGAGTGGATTTACTGATGCAGATTGGGTAGGAAGTTCAGTGGATCGAAAAAGTACCTCTAGGTGTTGTTTCAACATTGGATCAGGAATAACCTCTTAGTGCAGTAGGAAACAGAAGTTTGTGGCTCTAAGCTCGTCTGACATAGAATATATGGCATCAAGCACAACTTCATGTGAGGCCATATGGCTTAGAAAACTGTTGGTAAACCTATTCAGAGGAAATATGGAGGCAACCAAGATCATGTGTGATAATCAGAGTTGCATCAAACTCTCTGAGAATCCAGTATTTCATGGTAGGTCAAAGCATATTGATATCCGATGTCACTTTGTTAGAGATTGTGTCCAACGCGGAGCTGTACAATTGAGCTACACTCCTACAGGGGAACAAGTGGCAGATATCCTCACCAAGGCCCTTGGAAAGTCAAAATTTGACTACTTTAGGGAAAAGATGGGGATGGTAAAGAACCCCTTTCAGAAGTAGTGTGTTAGCAACATGAATGAAGAGGGAGTTGCAGTGCAGATGCAGTGTTGGGGGAAAGGACCAACAACAGCACAGATGCAGAGGGATATGCAATGCAGATGTAGTGTTGGGAGAAAGGACCAACAGCAACACAGATGCAAAGGAAGTTGCGGTGCTGATGCAGTGTTGGGAGAAAGGACCAGCAGTGGCACGGATGCAGAGGGAGATGTCGTACAGATCCTGCAATGGCAGTAGCAGAGTCATGGGCAGCAGTACAGGAGGCAACAGTGTAGAGGATGGAAGGCCTAGCATCAGCACAGGTACTGATGCCAGATGATCAGAGTACTACTTAGTAAGGAGTATTGCTAGAGCACAGTCCTTGCTAAGAGGGAGTGTTGATTTTGGGTAGCATCGGATATGCTCTAGCCACGAAATTTGGTGGAAAGGTTGGGGCACATAAGATATCCAATACCCAGAAAGGGCTTGGACAGATTCTAAACAGATCAGGAGATATTAAAATAATTAATATTTTTAATGGAGTCCATAAGTCTAAACTTAGGGAAAATAAAATATTAATGTGTATTAATGTGAATCTGTGTTAGAATGGTCCAAAATACTTGGATCAAGCCAGATCTAATCTTAGCCATTGATCAGGGACTTCAACTCGGCCGTTGAGATGTCAACATAAAATGTATAAGAGGAGGCTTGAGGGGCACTTGGAGAACACACTGAGGGAGACCAGTCAGTTCAATTTCTAGAGCGGGGTTTGCTGAGAAATTGAACTAGTGGTCTGGAGAGCAGTTAGGAGGCAGCGAGTACGGAACAGAGAGATGGGAGATCAAGGCAGAAGAGGCAGATGCAGAACCAGAGGAAGCCTGCAGAGGCAACATATATTGCACAGAGCCAGAAGGGCTTACGTCATCCACGCAAAGGTTGTAGGAGTGATGCAGAAGCCCAGGGAGGCTACACAGAGCCTCAGTAGGTTGCCGCAGAGGGTTTTCAGGCTGACGCAGAGGGTTTTAGGTTGTAGCATAGGTCAGTAGGGTCTACGCTGGGTTTAGAAAAGTGTTGGAAGTTTGTCTATCTGTGGGTGGAATTTAATTATGTTTAACCAGTGGAGGCTGCAACAAAATTTCTGAATACGTTGGCACTTGTTCAACTGTTCATCGTGCTACTTCAATTTGGTTGGCTCTCCCAAAATCAAGGGTTGAATAAGATGCAGGTGATAGTGACTAGCGAACTATGATTTTGGCGTTTTCTCCACGTCATGTTTTATATTAACTCCATTGTTTTCTCCATCACAACCACCTTAATCATATGAATATTTCACCGATTTGACAGTGATAAACCTTAATCATACGAATATAAATAGCAGTGGGGTGGTGGCTATTGCAAAAACAACAGTGAATCGCACGGGAAAATGCCTCACAAGAGTCAGGGACTCAGAAAAATCAAAATTGTTTGGTCACTGTCCCCTACTTTTAATTCAATCGTCGATTCAACTAAAACTAAGGTGGCGGCGGGGGTTTGGTTAATTGAGTTGAATATAAACTAGAGATGATAAAATCATGTGGCCTTAAATTAAAGTATGGGCTTTATGGTTTAGTGATACCCCACATGATTAAATAGTTCCACGTCATTTTTATACGTGGAGAGATATAGGCCTCATATCCACACTTTTATTTTTAAATTACACGTTGGGAGATTTTGAAATTAAATATATAAGAAATTTGCATGTGGAGATTCTGAAATTGTAATTTTTATTATAATTAGTATAGATTTATTTTAAATACGAATTTAATATGAGTTAAGAGGGATTAAATTTTTTCATGTGTAAATTTTTTAAAATATAAAATATAATATTATTTTTTATTTTATAAATTGTATTTTAAAATGCTAAATAGAGTATATATAGGACCAAAGAAACTTTTAAACCATAAAATTTTAATTTTTTAATGATATATACAAATTTTAAATTATATATAATATAGGAATTATCTTTAGTGCGATTTTTTGGAAGCTTTTTTGGTGGAATTCCAGTATATTTTTACGGTTTAATTTCTCTAAAATCCTGCGGGAATTCATTGAAATCACAAGATTGATGGGTAAATCTTACACAATAGAAGTGCCCTAGGGGTTTTTAATGTCGTTGAATCCATATATATAGTCAAAATTTTATTTTAAATAATACAAATCAAGATTTCACCTCAAATTTTTCCACATGATTCCAAAAAGTCTCATTATAGACAACTCCTATAATATATGCATGATTCACATTAAAATATTTTACATAACATGTACATCCCATATATATATATATATATATATATATATATATATATATATATATATATATATATATATATATGTATGTATGTATTTTTAAGTATATTGCAATATTAATTTGTATTAAAATATTTTATTTTAACATTTTTTTATATATATAATTTTTTTCTTTCTATATATATATAAATATATATGAATTTGATATTGACATAAATTAGTTAACATAGATCTTCAACTAGTTTAGTGAGTGCAGAGTCTCATAGTTTATTTATATTTCTTGTTTAAATATTTTTGAAAAATATAAGATTTAAATATCTTAGTGACACATTTTTTTTACTTCTAATTACTTTACAACATATTCATTTTTTTTTATTATAGCAAGCATTATTTTTATATTTAAAACATATATATATATATATATATATATATAGATGGACAAACTTAGATATCCCCTTATAGTGGGTTGTAGAATGATGATGATGATTATTAACCTCCACTAAAACCAATACTGTCTATAGCTCAATAATGAGCCTAGACCATATTGTCTATTGCTCAATAATAAGGCTCTCGACTTAATAATATAATGTAATTAACATATGATTTATTTATTTTTTATATTTTTTTTTGTAAAAACATATACTATTTGATATAAAAACATGAATATTCCAAAATTAACCTTTCAGTGTTTTTGAAATTACTTAAAATTTAAAATATACTTAAATAATTTCATTTCATTTTAGCCCCAAGAGTTAGCTCAATCGGTCAAATCAGTGCCTCGCCAAACGGGAGGTCACAGGGTCAATTCCCAAAAGCTCTTGGGGTCAGGTCAGTAAATAGGCCGAGGGGTATGATCTCCTTCGGGTGAGATCCACTCTAGTGTTGTGCAATAAATAAATAAAATAATTCATTTCATTTCATTTTATATATTTAAATAAACCATATATAAAGTACCATGTACAATTATATTTGTATAAAATTAATAACAAAAAATAATCTCTATAAAATATACTCAAACTATATATAACAAATAATCTTTATAAACTATAGTTTCAGAACAAAGAATAATATATATATCAATATATATTTTATTTTACGATGTTAAAATAAGCCATATACAATCCTTTTACGATAATCTTAACCATTGTATATATGCATAAAATAAATAACACAGAATTATCCCTATAGAATATACTCAAATTATATATTACAAATAATCTTTATAAACTATACTTTCATAACAGAGAATTATATATATATAAACAAAATAAAGAATAATGATTTATTTTTTAGAGAAATCAAAATTTAATAGAAAGTTCCTTTTTATTAATATTGATGGAGCAACGTAAAATATATAGTCCACAGACCCGGATGCGGGTGACTCCAACGGCATTCAATGATGGACTCCGCCAAACGGACATCTGGCCTGACGGATGGCAGGCGGAAGGTATGCAGGGTACGCGTCGTAGGATGGCGTATCAAGTTCAGGGCAGAGGTATTAAATTCGGAACAGTCTCGAATTTGGTTTATCATCAATGCAAGCATGGCTGCACTGTACACAATTTGGCTCATAGGCATGGATCCGCTCAACGCCCCTGTCGCAGTTAATGACTCTGTTCATTATGAAGCAAAGCCGCTTCAGATCTCTTGTCTGGTCTTTCGTGTTGGGATGTTAGCTTGGCTCTGGGATCGCCCTGAATTATTCAACGCTCTTTCTATTTCTGGTCTGCTCTGTTTCAATCGTTCTCCCAGTTCTTTTGCCTCTGTAATCATGCCTCGCAGCCGAGGAATCCCGCGTCGTGGAAGTCATTCAGGGAACAGAGGTCGCCCTTCTCGACCTGCTCCTCAGAATGTTGCTCCCATTGCCTTAGCTCCTCCTTCTTCTCCGCCTCTGGATCAAGATAGGTTTATCCCGAATAATTCATACCAGACCTCCAGGTTTACATTCCAAAGTCGGCTCAACAGGCCTGTGGTGACAATAAATTTTACCATATTTGTCTCAGAGGAGGAGAGCAGCCAGCTCAGTTCGACTCCTTCCGCCTCCTCACATTCTCAGGATGATAGTGTTCTGCTAGGGGACATGACAGGGATAGTGTTTCATGCGGACCACATGCAAGAGGATGCCCCTGTTTCGGAAGCGCCTCAGCAGCCTGATCCAACTCAGAAAGATGCTTTAGTTTGCGGGCCATCTCAAAGAGCAGTTAGCATTTTGAATTTGGTTACTAATCCTGATGGAGGTGCGCCGGCACTAGACGAAGACGGTCTCGTGACCTGGGTAGCGTCTACTAGCCAGGTCAAAGAGGATACGCCAGCTTTACCCGGTCATGCAGATTAATCACAGCTCCTGTTTGTCGGATAGCCTTTTAGCTTATATGCTATGCAATTTTGGTCTTATGTCTTTAAGTCTGAAGTTAGATGTCTATGTCTGGTTCATTCTCATGCTCCAGGCAGTCACAACAGCCAACACAGGCTTTATTTTCTGTCTTAAAAATGGCTATGCCAGTTGCTACTCTATTTTTGTGGTCAATGAAGGTTATGATGATTGGAGTCCTGGTAAATTTTGTCAGTATGTAAAGGACCAAAGTCAAGTTTTGGAAGTATGTATTGTAAATCTGGCTGAAGGCCTGAACTGTTATGTCTCTGAATTTTTGGTGGAGGAATGGCCTCGGCCTCCTCTGAGGTCTTGACCTCATTGTATATATTTTTTCACCTTTTTTAATAGAATTAGTATTTACGGAGAAAAAAAAAAAAAAAAAAAAAATATATATATATATATATATATATATATATATATATATATAGTCCACAGACAATATAAAAAAGATTGGTTTATATATTAAGCATTAATTAGAGTTATTGTGAAATAATTTAATTTAGAGGCTTGTTGATGTTACTGCATCATAGATTCTCCAGAATTTTTTGTAAGTCTAAAAAAATCATAATTCAATATTGTTGACAAGGGAGAGGGTGCAAAATATGTTATTAAGCAACAATCATTAGATAGTTCTAGGTTCTATTGAGCTAAATGTCCATGTAGGATAATAAAGTGTACATTTATAAGAGAGTATTGTAACTAGAAGTGGTGGTGTAAGGTAGGACTAAATCTTAGATTTGATCTACCACATTAGAATAGGTCACCTTTGCTCTACATCAAGGATAAGTTGTCTCATAAACTTTATTGTCAACCTCCTCATAGATCCTCATGAAATGTTGATTCTTGGTCTTTGATATGCAAATTCAACCTCTCCTAGAAATGATATTGGGTAAAGGTATACCATGTAGTTTGCATCTCGAGTTCCCAATCTTGTTTTTTAACACACTCACTTGAATTGTTGCACATAGTATGTGAAAGGGCTATGTTTACATAATGTAAATTAACTAGTAAGATTTGAATCAATTTCTTGATTTCTTTAGGTGATTAATATAAAAATAAAATAATGACAGGAAAAATGTTATCTTAAGCCTCATAGCTTAAGAAGAGGAAACATTTCACATATTAGAACCCATGGGTGAATGCAATATGTGTCATAAGAAAATAAAGCAATTACAAATTAAGATATTATAAGTTTTATACTTGGTTGAAAATGTGAAACATGGAAATCACTAATAAAATAAAATTACCTTTTATTTAATTTAGCAATTTAAAGTAAATAAATTAAATATCTAAAAAAATTCATCAAAACACATTTCACAATGTGAAAATCAATTTAAAAAAGATACGGATTCGTGCATGTACCTAATCCAAAAGTAAAAGGAAAAAAAGAAAAACTCAAGTACAAGCTCTTCTAATCCTATCAAGGGTTAGATATGCAGAACAAAAAATTGCCCTAGAAGGAATTTGAACATTCCCTCGTTGGTCTTCAATCAATGGAAACTTAAAAAAATTGAAGTTCCTTTCACCTTGAACATTGTTGTCATGATGATGTTTAACATGTCTAGCCTTGCAATTGGCTCAACTCTTTATCAAATGTGATCGCCATCGCCATGCCCCATCCTTCTTCAAAGCCAAAAAATTATGAAACTCACAAGAATATGTTTTGGGACCAATGTCCTCTTTGTCAAATAGCCTTTGCATTTACTTTTTGACCACTGCATGCTTTAACACTGACATCTTGTTCACACTAATGTTCAACAATGATGCATCCTGCTGCAAATTCACTTCATTTTGTTTACCTCTTTTTGGAGGCAACATGTTAGACTCTTGAAACATCCTATCCTATGAATTAGAAACTTCAATGAAATCATATTTCAAACTTGATTCATATCCTTGAAAGGGTTTAGATTCCTCAACATCTTCATTTTTTATCATTAACAATGCAAAGTTATGACTAGCATTAACAATCCTCTTCATTTGTCCCGCATTCACAAGAGATGCATTCAACTTCTTGTTGTGTGCTTTAACAATGTACACTCAATCCCATTTTTGAACAAATGATATTTGTTCTCATGGAAATGAAAAATAGCTATCTTATCATATAGATATGGGCTTCCCAAAACAATACCACACATATTAATTGGAATTACATCAAGCTCTACCACATTTAAAAAGTTTGCAGTGATTGCAAATTTCAGTTTACATCTTTTTGTCACATGCAACTTTGGATTGTCACGTATCCAACCTAGAGGATAAGGTTTAGGATGAGGAATGGTTTCTAAATTCAACTTCTTGACAATGTCTTCCGAGATAAGATTTGCTTGTGAACCGTTATCAAACATTATCGATCTTGGTATGTTTTGAAAAAACTCTTGTTTTTTCATCTTGAGTTTCACTGAGACAATTTGAAGAACTCGTACTTGCAATGTCCTTACCTTTCAAACCCATGGATGTGATCTTTGTTACATCTCCAGAATAAGAACCTAAATCATGTTGTGTAGTTGCAATTTGTTGGGTTGTGTTATATTATTTCCACGACTAGCACACGTAGTTAACCGGGGGGTTAGAAGGGGGGTAGAGCCCCCCTTTGTTGCGCCAATTGTGTAGCGTGGGGGGGGGGGGTCACAAGGGGTTTGAGGTGTACCCGTAACCCCACTTTATGGGGTCCGGGGCAACGCCCCAGAAAATTTTGGTTTTGGACCCTATGTTAGGTTGGGTGGACCCACCTATGGTTTTGTGCATGATTTTCGCACATGTTTTTGGACATGATGGTTTTTGGTCCATGGTATTAGACGCAATGGTTTTCGGTCCATGGTATTGGATGCTACGACATATATAAATATGTATTATAACATTGAAAGGAACATAATGAAAAAACAAGCTAGTAGTCCCGGTTTTGGGATCCAGGGGAAATCTCTGTGTATATGTGTTTTATGTGTTATGCTCTCACATTGTTTATTTTATTTGTTTTAGAATTCATATGTAGGTAATTTTTGTACGGGGTTAAAACCTACATTTGGTATCAGAGTTGTTTTGGCTTCAAGGGGACGCCTTTGTTGTTGAGGGGTTTTGCTCGGGCCTATGGTAGACCCTGTTCAGTGGGAGATTTGCAAGATGATTCTGGTGGTGAAAGAAGATGGCGAGCAGTGGAAAGATAGAGATCGAGAAATTTAATGGTTAGAGTTTGGAGTTATGGAAACTCAAGATGGAGGATCTGTTGGTGGATAAAGATCAGTGGATCACGGTAGATCCGGGTACTAAACCAATGGGAGTGTCCGATGAAGAATGGAAGAAGTTGGATCGGAAGGCAAAGAGCACAATACGATTGTGTGTCTCAGATTCAGTATTGCTGAATGTATCAGGGGAAGCTACAACGAAGGCTTTGTGGGACAAGTTAGGGACTTTGTACCAATCTAAGTCTCTGGTGAATAAACTGTTGCTGCGGAAAAAAGCTATATAACCTGAGGATGAAAGATGGAGACTCAGTGACAGAGCATTTGAACACATTTAATACTGTGGTAAGTTAGTTAGCATCTGTTGATATTAAAATTTCAGATGAATATAAGTGCATCAGTTTGTTGTGTTCTCTACCAGATTCGTGGGATAGTCTGGTTATTGCAATAGGTAGCACTGCAACTGCCTTGCAGTTTGATGAAATAGTCTTAGCTTTGTTGACAGAGGAGATGAGATGGAAAAATATGGAGAACCAGAATGGCGATGCCTTGTCTGTACAAGGACGGTCCCAGATCAGAAACAAAAATAAGTCATCGAGATCTAAATCTATAGGGAGATCTAAATCTCCAGGAAAACCTGTAAAGGTGGTGTGCTGGAAATGCGAAAATGAAGGCCATTTTAAAAGGGACTGTAAATATAAAGCTCCTAAAAAAGGAAAGGGATCTGATGAGGCTCCTTCTGCAGAGGAAAAAACCACCTCAGATGAAGGTGGGGATGTGTACTTGGCTTCTTCAAGTACACATGTAGATCATGAGGCATGGTTGATTGACTCAGGTGCATCCTTTCACTTCACTTCCCATAGAGAGTGGTTCTGCAAGTATGAGAAATATGATGGTGGTGATGTCTTCTTGGGGGATGACAGGAAGCTAGAATCGTTGGTCGCAGAAAAGTAAAGTTGAAGTTGCAAGGTGGAAGGGTTAGAATGCTTCTAGGTGTTCTACATATTCCTGCATTAGCCAGAAATATTATTTCAGTAAGCAAGCTAGATGATGCAGGTGTAAAAACAGTCTTCGAGAAGGATACCTGCAAGATGGTTCGGGGAGCACTAGTATTGATGCGGGGAGTTCGGATTGGAACTTTGTACAAGCTGCAAGGTAGCACTATTGTTGATGGGTGCAACAGTTCCGTGGTTCCTGAAAGTGGAGCAGAAAATCTAGCGGTCTCTAGAGAAAAGACCATGATGTGGCATCAAACGCTTGGACATATTGGAGAGAATGGCCTTTGAATACTTCATGGTAATGTTGGATTGTGTTATATTCTTTCCACATAATTAATAGGGGGTTTGAAGGGCACCCGTAACCCCAGTATATGGGGTCCGCGGCAGCGCCCCGGAAAATTTTGGTTTTGGACCCTATGTTAGGTTGGGCGGACCCACCTATGGTTTTGTGCATGATTTTCGCACATGTTTTTTTGGATGTGATGGTTTTTGGTCCATGGTATTGGATGCGATGGTTTTCGGTCCATGGTATTGGACACGATGGTTTTCGGTCCATAGTATTGGATGCTTCGGCATGTATAAATATGTATTGTAACATTGAAAGGACCATAATGAAAAATCAAGCTGGTGGTCCCGGTTTTTGGATCCAGTGGGAAAATTTCTGTGTATATGTGTTTTATGTGTTATGCTCTCGCATTGTTTATTTTTCTATGTTTTAGAATTTGTATGCAAGTAATTTATGTACAGGGTTAAAACCTACAGGTAAAGGTATGGTAGAAGGTATGAGTAATAGCTCTCTGGATTTTGATTTCTGTGAAAATTGTGTATACGAGAAGCAGAATTGGGTGAGTTTCCCCTCTGGTGGTAAAAGGGTGAAACATATATTAGAGCTTGTGCAGAGTGATGTGTTTGGACCTGTGAAGGTTCCATCATTGGGTAAGTATGTGTAGTATGTATCATTTATAGATGACTTCTCAAGGAATACATGGATATATTTCCTTAAGAAGAAATCTGAAGTCTTTGACAGGTTTAAAGAATTTAAAGCTCTAGTGGAAAACCAGACAGAGAAGAAGATAAAGGTGTCGAGGACAGATAATGGTGGAGAGTTTTGCAGTAAGGAATTTGAAAAATTCTGCAAGAAGTGTAGTATAGCACGACAGAAAACTACTCCATATACACCTCAGCAAAATGGAGTTACAGAAAGAATGAACAAGATGTTTATGGAAAGGGCAATAAGCATGCTCAGTGGTGTTGGGTTAGGACAAGAATTCTGGGCAGAGGCGGTGGATACTGCATGTTACCTAGTCAACAGGTCACCTTCATCAGCGTTGGAGGATAAGACTCCACAAGAGGTATGGACTGGTAATAAACCCTCTCTTTCACATCTAAGGGCATTTGGATGTGATGCATATGTATATGTTCCAAAGGAGAAACGAACCAAGTTGGATAGTAAATCTGAAAAGTGCATCTTTATTGGGTATAAGGATGGTTTAAAGGTTTATAAGCTTTGGAACCCACTAACAAGGAAGGTTGTGTACAACCGAGATGTGGTGTTCAGAGAGGTGAAAGATGTTATTAAACATGAAGTCGAACCAAAGGAACCTGAGAAGATAGAGTTTGAGCTAAAGGAGGAAGAATCAGACTCTACAATAGAGGAGGAATCAAAAGATGAAGAGCCATAAACTCCTGCTGTGAGAAGATCAGTTCGAGAAAGAAGGCAACCAGAAAGGTATAGTCCATCTGCTTTCTGTTCATATTTTGCTTTGTCTGTTATTGATGATGATCCTAGAATTGTGAAGGAAGCAGTGGATTCAGAGGATGGAAAACTCTGGAAAGAGGCCATGGTTGATGAAATGGCATCTTTGCACAAAAATTATGTTTGGGATCTGGTGGAGTTGTCGGCTGGAAGGAAACCCATTGGCAGCAAATGGGTGTTCAAGAAGAAGACAAATGCAGAAGGAAAGGTGGAGAAATACAAAGCTCAGTTGGTAGCAAAAGGTTATTCCTAGGTGTCGGGAATTGATTTTGGTGATATTTTTTCTCCTGTTGCCAAGGTAACTTCTATTAGGTTACTTTTATCTATTACTGTTGCTTTTAATTTTGAGGTACCACAGATGGATGTGAAGATAGCATTTCTTCATATGGATTTGGAAGAGGAGATCTACATGAAGCAACCTGAAGACTTTGCGGTGAAGGGTAAGAAAGAACTGGTATGCAAGTTAAAGAAGTCTCTATATGGGTTAAAACAGTCACCAAGCATGTGGTATCAGAAATTTGATACATTTATATGGGGACTTGGCTTCACCAGAAGCAAAGCAGATCATTGTGTGTATTTTAAATTAATTGGTGACCGTGTTATTTATCTGGTCTTGTATGTGGATGATATGTTGCTGGTTGGAAGTGACAAAGAAATTATCCAGGATTTGAAGACCCAATTGTCCTCCAAATTCGACATGAAAGATCTTGGTGCTGCAAACTATATTTTGGACATGAAAATTAAAAGCGATCGGGCAAAGAGGAAGCTCTGGTTAAAGCAGAGGAAGTATGTTGAGACAATACTGCAGAGGTTTAATATGTAGGATAGTAAATCGGTGAAGGTTCATATTGTTGTAGGTGTGAGGTTATCTGTTGAACAGTGTCCCAAGACACAAGAAGAGGAAGAGGACATGTCCCGTGTTCCATATGCAAGTGCAGTCGGTAGCTTGATGTATGCAATGGTCTGTACTAGACCAGACATTGCACATGCAGTGGGAGTATTGAGTAGGTTTATGTCAAAACCAGGGAAGGAGCACTGGACAGAAATGAAGCGGGTTTTCAGGTATTTGTGTGGCACTAATGATTATGGTTTGTGCTACCAAGGAAGATCAGGATTGGAAAGAATGTTGGATATTTGTGGCTTTGTTGATGAAGACTAGGCTGGAGATCTGGATCAGAGAAGATCTACTAGTGGGTATGTGTTTAACCTATTTGGAGGTGCAGTCAGTTGGATGAGTAAGAAACAATCTGTTGTGGCACTATCAACTACAGAGGCAGAATACATGGTAGCCGCTCATGCAAGCAAGGAAGTAGTTTGGTTGCAGAGATTGTGTTTAAGTATGGGGTTAGTACAGGGAGCTATAAGGATAGACTGTGACAGCCAAAGTGCAATTTTCTTGGCAAAGAACCTAGCATTTCATTCAAAGACAAAGCACATTGATGTTCAGTATCACTTTGTGAGGGATATGATAGAAGACAAAAAGGTGTTGCTGGTAAAGGTGGAGACTTTGAAGAATACTGCAGATGCATTGACAAAATCTGTGAGCTCTAAGAAGTTCTCTTGGTGTAGAGAGACAATGGGCATTTCAGGGCTGGAAAAATGACTAAGCTCTCTTGTGGCCCCCTGTGGAAAGAAAACAACAAGTGGGAGAATTTTGGGTTGTGTTATATTCTTTCCACGACTAGCCCACATAGTTAACCGAGGGGTTAGAGGGGGGGGGCGGAGCCCCCCTTCGTTGCGCCAATTGTGTAGCGGGGGGGGGGTCACCAGGGGTTTGAGGCGTATCCATAACCCCACTTGGACCCTATGTTAGGTTGGGCAGACCCACCTATGGTTTTGTGCATGATTTTCACACATGTTTTTGGACGCGATGGTCTGTACTAGATCAGACATTGCACATGCAGTGGGAGTATTGAGCAGGTTTATGTCAAAACCAGGAAGGAGCACTGGAAAACAGTGAAGCGGGTTTTGAGGTATTTGCGTGGCACTAGTGATTATGGTTTGTGCTACCAAGGAAGATCAGGATTGGACATAATGTTGGATATTCGTGGCTTTGTTGATGCAGACTAGGCTGGAGATCTGGATCAGAGAAGATCTACAAGTGGGTATGTGTTTAACCTATTTGGAGGTGCAGTCAGTTGGATGAGTAAGAAACAATCTGTTGTGGCACTATCAACTACAGAAGCAGAATACATGGTAGCCACTCATGCAAGAAAGGAAGCAGTTTGGTTGCAGAGATTGTGTTCAAATATGGGGTTAGTACATGGAGATATAAGATAGACTGTGACAACCAAAGTGCAATTTTCTTGGCAAAGAACCCCACATTTCATTCAAAGACAAAGCACATTGATGTTTAGTATCACTTTGTGAGGGATATGATAGAAGACAAAAAGGTGTTTTTGGTAAAGGTGGACACTTTGAAGAATACTGCAGATGCATTGACAAAATTTGTGAGCTTTGAGAAGTTCTCTTGGTGTAGAGAGACAATGGGCATTTCAGGGCTGGAAAAATGACTAAGCTCTCTTGTGGCCCCCTGTGGAAAGAAAACAACAAGTGGGAGAATGTTGGGTTGTGTTATGTTCTTTCCACGACTAACCCACATAGTTAACCGGGGGGTTAGAGGGGGGGCGGAGCCCCCCTTCGTTGCGCCAATTGTGTAGTGGGGGGGGGGGGGAGTGTCTAGTCAATTTAACGTCTTAAATTGCTCTACATAAATTATCAATCCGGGTATCGTAAACTGATGAAGTGTGGTGCACCATATGTGCTTAGTTAACCTTTTTCTTACTTCGTTGTTTTATAGATTTTATTTAGTTTTGGGGTTTTGTTCTTTGTTGATCTCCTAAAGTGTCTAATGCAAATGGAAATCCTATTTTAAGGCCTTAAGAATACTTTTAAAGGTCAAGTATGGATGTAGATTTCAAGACAAGGTTTATGTCCCTAATGGTAACTTCCAAAACTTAGCATTTCAAGAGATCTCAAAACATGTTATTGATGAAATTAGTACTTAAACAAGAATGGAAATGTGCTGCTATTCAAATCAAACAAATGATGGACTAATGATCATGAAATCACTATCTCTATTGTTTATCTAAATACAGAAATAAAAATTAAGCTATTGCACTCAACAAATAAAAAATTGCAAACTAATAAAAGTAAAATCAAATCACATCATTCATAATCCGATAGCTCGCCAGGTAGTCTAAGCTATGGCTTTAGGAGATAACGTCAATGATATGAGGAATTTGATATCTAATTGCAGAAAAATAAAGTTAAAATCAAATCACATCATTCAGAGTCCAATAGCTCGCTAGGTAGTTTAAGCTATGGCTTTAGGAGATAACGTCAATGAATGAGGAATTTGATATCTAATTGTAGAAAAATAAAGCTAAAATCAAATCACATCATTCATAGTCCGATAGCTCGCTAGGTATTCTAAGCTATGGCTTTAGGAGATAATGTCAATGATATGAGGAATTTGATATCTAATTGCAGAATAATAAAGATAAAATCAAATTACATCATTCATAGTCCGATAGCTCGCCAGGTAGTCTAAGCTATGGCTTTAGGAGATAATGTTAATGATATGAGGAATTTGATATCTAATTGCAGAAAAATAAAGCTAAAATCAAATCACATCATTCATAGTCCGATAGCTCGCCAGGTAGTCTAAGCTATGGCTTTAGGAGATAACATCAATGATATGAGGAATTTGATATCTAAACTAACTAACAAAGTAAATGAATAAGAATGAAATCAAAGCTTAACTAAAATTGAAAAGCTAAAAAAACAAAGTCAGCAAAGAGGCAAATCTCATATCATTATTTGATGCAAAAACATGTAAAGAAAAACTAATCTACAATCAACCGGTTGAACACACTTACATGAATTAAAATTGCATGAATGGAAAATCTAATCTATCAAACTTGAAAGCAATCAAATGACATAATGAAATCAAAGAAAAATTACAAGATGAAATCTACTCTACCTTACATTCTAATATGCTCCATGACATCTACTTCACATCTCCTTCCATGTTGAGAACATCAAAGCTTTATTCAAATTCTTCAAAATTACAAAGTACACAAAGCTCTCCAAAGCTTTCAAAAGCCATCAAGGAAGAACTACAAACTCCAAGCTAAGCTAAGACTCACAAGCTAATCTCTCAACTCTAAGCTAACAAATGAAGGAGAAAGATCTCCTATTTATACAAAAAGATGAGAAACCATCTCATTAATGAGAGTCCATAAATCTCTCCCTCTACCTCTAGAGTCCTAATCAAAATATGAATTGATAAGACACATGTCTTCTTAGAGTTTCAATACAATTAGGAGATGTGACACATATCCTCATGATCCCATGATTCTTTCCACTCAAATTCGAATTTGGCCTTAGAGTGCCACATAAGGGTCTTCTAGAAGTCTCCTTTTGACCTACACATGTCAACAATCTCAACCCACTTGTTAGGTATAAGCATATGCACATTATTTTCTAATTTTTAACCACAAATTCACTTTAAAAGGTTAAGAATTAATAAAGTTTGGAAAAACATAAATGTGGCCCAATGATAATGAAAGTGAGATGAATGTAGTGACATAGTAGTGAAATGGAGGTGATATAATTGACATAATAGTGAAAGTGTAATGGAAATGAATGACATTTTCAAGACCCAACATACCCCCCAACTGAAGTTATTGCATGTCCTCATGCAATATATATTACATTAACTCTTTTGATCCTTGAGCTTTGGCTTAACTTTGCATGATATCATTTGATAACTTCATATTTCTACAAAGTGTTTTACTTGAATTGCAACATTGTTGCTTCTTGTGTTACAACCAATTTTTTTGTTGTTGTTGCATTTTATTTTGATCTTTGAACTTTGCATAATGATATTTTGATTATTTTTGCAAAGTATATCTTTATTGGATTGCATGATGGTTGGTTCTTGTGTGACAACCATGATTTTGTTTGTATCCAATTTATCCTTTAAGCACTTTTTGAAAAGCCATTGTATGCTCATAATAAAAATGTAATAGTTAATATATGTTGGAAGTATGTGGGTTCTTGAGTATGATATGGGCATGGCAAGATATGAAGATGAATGTATTCCCCCCCCAACTGATGGTATTGACAATTTTATGAAATGAGGAAGAGAAATGTTTTTCCAACAATTATCATTCTAGCTGTTTATGGAATTCTATGCTCAAAAGTTAGAAAATGACGTACCTTAACTTACCCTTTGGAATGGATGAGTTGTATGTGTGGTGGCTGCAAAATTTTGATCATATTCTTCTTCAAGTGGCTGAACAAGAGCAGTCATGGATAAAGAGATAGGATGACTTTTTATTGCTTCTACTAAAACTTGCTGAATCTACTCCAAAATGCTGAAAATAATAATCTTCATGTTTTCAAAACTCATTGGCACAATTTCTACTATGTGAAAAGATGTTCTGATGTCGAACATAGTAGGAAATTGTTGACTTAGTGGCCATTAATGGATGCCACTAGTCAACACAAGAACTCTCACCATTGATGACAATGAGAGTCAAAATGCCCAAACACATCTTGCTAGGTACGAATGATTTTGCCGATGTCGAGTCACCTAGAAGATCCGACGAACAAGGGACATTAATGTATTCCCATTGTTTGTCAGCATGAGAACTTGCCAAAAAGGCATGCAAGCCTCAAGGTGTTTTTACAAAGAACTTAGACTTAAAGGACTATGGACTTAATAATTTGCATTGAAGAATTGCTTATTTGCGAAATGAAAATGACAAGAAATGGAAGATGGCAATGGAGAGTAGAAATGGAAATGGGCAATAAGCATGTGAATGAGCCTCTTGCTTTTATTTGTGGGTTATGAATGGACAAAAAGAGATGGAAAGTGTATGTGAATGTAAATGGAAAATATGGAGCGAAGTGAGGTGAATGGTTTATTATGAAGTATGGTTGTGATGGAGACAATAGTATCTGAAAGTTTTTCAAGTGTTTGGATTTGATTTTGCATCAACATATTTCCTCTTTGTTGCTGATCATCCTCTTATGAAACAAATTGGTCTCTTAGAGAGACACCATTATCTTGTAGTCATTTGTCTTTCCTCTTGGAACCTGCAAAAAAACTAATACTTCTTCTGCAATGGAATGTAAGATTATCAAAGAAGAGAGGTGATCAATCTCTATAGTTATGATATTTACACACAAAACTAACAATTTGTATTAATGAAACAAGTTCTCAAAGGAAAAATCAAAAGAATTTATACCTGCTTTTAATTGGTGCCTCAAGTTGAATGTTGCTTCTTTTCAGCAATTTATTTCATTATTTGCCATTTCAAACTCTAATGATGGATTTCTCATTTTGTAGATCTTGTTGAGATCTTTCCAACGATACTTGAATCATCAAAATCTGATTTTGTATGAGAAAGTTAGGCTGATTTGAACAATGAGGATTTTTAGTTGCGGAGTTGGAGAACAGCTGCGGAATTGGACTTTAGCTGCGGAATGTTGACGGTTTCTGTAGCTAAAAATCTTGAATAAAAAGTTAGCCATTCATCTTTCATCATTAGTCCAAAATTAATCAATACCTTCAGAAAAGTGAGCAAATAACTTATTCATTTCATTGATTCAAAGTTATTATTTTTTTCTTGACATGTGGCGATTTAGTGTGGCGACTTAGTAATAACACACAACTTGACTTCTCTTTGACCGGGGTCTTTTTCATCGAATTGGATCAAATTAATAGGACACCATCCATGTACTGACATTTTCCCAGCTACCCATGTGCCTCGTTTTGTCTCTCGACACTTGTAACCTACAGAAGTAATAAAATGGCTGCAGAATCGTCAATTAGATGCAGAATCAGGCTGCATTCCGCAGCTAAAAGACAGCCAACCATTAGTTTTACACATATTTTGGATACTTGTGTCGTGCATAGCTTTTTATCTCTTCCGCACTTTCTTGTGGAGTTTCTGCAACCTTAAAAGTGAGTGATTCATCTTTAAAACTAAGTTTTTCAGTTGAAACAAAACCAACCAAAATGATATTGATCCCTTCTCTAACTGAAAATGCCAGTGTTACTACACAATAAGCCCTGGGTTTCCCATACAAACATCAAATAAAGTTCGATAAATAATCAAGGATACTAAGGTCATGGTTGATAATAACATATTTGTTTGGCCTGAGCACGGACTGGACTATTTGTGCAGCTTCATGCTGCAACGATACGCTGTTTTGAATCTAGGTATGCATATACTGTGCCATAACTCATGTTTAAGACAAATCCCAGGAATATTAGATGACAATTCTGAAAAATAATAATACCAATTACTTTCATGGGATTCAGTCCACTCCGTGGCATACATAAAGTAGCCAACTCCCATAAGATCACACCAAATCTAAAACTCTGGAACGTGGAAATAAAGAGAAGAGTTGTGTGATTTTTAGATACATATAATGAGCCATAACTAAAGTACGAGTCAGGATAGAAGCTGTTATACATTAAATTCAAGATTGAATGCTAAAAAGCCCCATGCCATGTCTATCAATCGGCTGTGAAGAGCCGTATCCATCGTTTCACGTAATGGAGTTAATCACTAAACAGAGCCGTCTTCAATTGGGATTGCTGTTAACAGGCGTGTGATGAAGTATGATTTCATTAAGGATGAGAGGCGTGCAACCAGGAGTTGAATGCCACCGCACAGTTGATACCCAAATTGGAATTCCCTACCCAATACAACCGAATTAAATCAAACATCAAATTATCAGTTGAAATCAATTGAATTCCGTTTTTTTTCTCTCGCGGCCTGCAAAAATGGGCTTCAAAGATCTGAGAAATTCTCCCAAACGGCCACGAATTTCTAAAAACCATTTATGGGTTATTGAATTGACCCTATTGGAAAAAAAACCCATGTTTTATTTTTTTTGAATTCGTCTTCGTTTGGCCAAATCGTGCATTTGAAGTTTGACATTTTTCAGCTATTACACATTTTTTTGTCTGTAAGGTGTATTACACAGGCGCAATGACAGGGCTGAAGAATTGGGGCAACTAACCATCTCTCATGGCTCTCTAGAAGAAATTAGTCACAGGTTTGTTATCTGAAGACAGAAGAATGAGCCAATCATCGATCCGCAGTGAGAATCGTCGATCTATTATCCTCATGTTTATTCAATATTTAAGATTACCTGATACGGGAACAACTCTTTTCTCTACTAGTTTATTAACAAAGAAACTAGAGAGGAAATGTCAAACGATGACGCCCAACCCACGGGTTGCTAAACAATTGCTGCAGTGGTTGTTTTTAATTCATATTGGTACCTTGGATTTTTAAAACAACGATTTAATAATTTTGTTGAAGCTTGCAGCTTAGATTGTTTACATTGCAGGTTTTGTAGGCAGTGGAAATCTAAGTGGCAGCAATAATTGTATTGAGCTCATTGATTCATTTTCAGGTTGGGACAATGCCGAGGCCCCTTAATGGAGTTAACATGGATCTACAAATTTGCATTCACCTCCTCGTTGTTACCTAATCGTTTAACATTTGAACCCTTGGTTTTTTCGCATATACAATGCATTTTTTATTTTTTTTTGCAGGTTTGTTTCAGGGCCAAGGCTTCAAACAGGAATGCAGATTTTCCTACTGAGGCCATAGTGAAAGCTAGGATTCAAGATAGCCATAGATTTTTTTCCTTTTTTTTCTCTGAAATTGTGAAATTTTATAAGAAGGATTAATGATTTTCAATTTCAGGCAGCAAAGACTTCAAGGTAAATGTGCTAAAAACAAGACTTTGACTGAGGTCTTAAGCTGATTTTTTATCAATCTGGGCTAGGTGACTAGGATAGGATCCATGTCGGGACAATTCTGGAGATGCCCATGTGGTCGATTTCTTCATTAGATGCCTGTAACCTATTAAACCTTGAAATTAGACGTGGAATTCACAATTAGCTGCGGAATCAGGCCACATTCCACACCTAAGTTGCAAAATCTTATTAAAACAGGATACAGTGTTTTGAGGACCACTACAAACCATAACCAGTAAATCTTGGACAGTTAAACCTATCAAAACAGTTGGGTTTCATCATTTTTTTTTATATTTTTTTTTTTGAATCAATTGAAATGATGAAGTTTATTTTGTATCCCTTTTTTTTAACATAACAATTCTTTTTCTGATCCTCTAGATCACACAAAGTGCAGGAGGAGAGCATACTCAAGAATTATTAATTTTTTTAGATGTAAGAAATAAGGTCTCCTAATTACACTTCCCCGACAATGGTGCCAAAAATGTCTAGTCAATTTAATGTCTTAAATTTCTCTACATAAATTATCAATCCGGGTATCGTAAACTGATGAAGTGTGGTGCACCATATGTGCTTAGTTAACCTTTTTCTTACGTCATTGTTTTATAGATTTTATTTTGTTTTGGGGTTTTGTTCTTTGTTGATTTCCTAAAGTGTCTAATGCAAATGGAAATCCTATTCTAAGGTCTTAAGAATACTTTTAAAGGTCAAGTATGGATGTAGATTTCAAGACAAGGTTTATGTCCCTAATGGTAACTTCCAAAACTTAGCACTTCAAAAGATCTCAAAACATGTTATTGATGAAATTAGTACTTAAACAAGAATGGAAATGTGTTGCTATTCAAATCAAACAAATGATGGACTAATGATCATGAAATCATTATCTCTGTTGTTTATCTAAATACAGAAATAAAAGTTAAGCTATTGCACTCAACAAATCAAAAACTGCAAACTAATAAAAATAAAATCAAATCACATCATTCATAGTCTGATAGCTCGCCAGGTAGTTTAAGCTATGGCTTTAGGAGATAACGTCAATGATATGAGGACTTTGATATCTAATTGCAAAAAAATAAAGCTAAAATCAAATCACATCATTCATAGTCCGATAGCTCACTAGGTAGTCTAAGCTATGGCTTTAGGAGATAACGTCAATGATATGAGGAATTTGATATCTAATTGCAGAAAAATAAAGCTAAAATCAAATCACATCATTCATAGTCTGATAGCTCGCCAGGTAGTCTAAGCTATGGCTTTAGGAGATAACGTTAATGATATGAGGAATTTGATATCTAATTGCAGAAAAATAAAGCTAAAATCAAATCACATCATTCATAGTCCGATAGCTCGTCGGGTAGTCTAAGCTATGGCTTAAGGAGATAACGTCAATGATACGAGGAATTTGATATCTAAACTAACTAACAAAGTAAATGAATAAGAATGAAATCAAAGCATAACTGAAATTGAAAAGCTAAAAAAACAAAGTCAGCAGAGAGGCAAATCTCATGTCACTATTTGATGCAAAAACATGTAAAGAAAAACTAATATACAATCAACCGGTTGAACACACTTACATGAATTAAAATTGCATGAATGGAAAATCTAATCTATCAAACTTGAAAGCAATCAAATGACATAATGAAATCAAAGAAAAATTACAAAATGAAATCTACTCTACCTTACATTCTAATATGCTCCATGACATCTACTTCGCATCTCCTTCCATGTTGAGAACATCAAAGTTTTATTCAAATTCTTCAAAATTACAAAGTACACAAAGCTCTCCAAAGCTTTCAAAAGCCATCAAGGAAGAACTACAAACTCCAAGCTAAGCGAAGACTCACAAGCTAAGCTCTCAACTCTAAGCTAACAAATGAAGGAGAACGATCTCCTATTTATACAAAAAGATGAGAAGCCATCTCATTAATGAGAGTCCACGAATCTCTCCCTCTACCTCTAGAGTCCTAATCAAAATAGGAACTGATAAGACACATGTCTTCTTAGAGTTTCAATACAATTAGGAGATGTGACACATATCCTCATGATCCCATGATTCTTTCCACTCAAATTCGAATTTGGCTTTAGAGTGCCACATAAGTGTCTTCTAGAAGTCTCCTTTTGACCTACACATGTCAACAATCTCAGCCCACTTGTTAGGTATAAGCATATGCACATTATTTTCTAATTTTTAACCACAAATTCACTTAAAAAGGCTAAGAACTAATAAAGTTTGGAAAAACATAAATGTGGCCCAATGATAATGAAAGTGGGATGAATGTCGTCACATTGTAGTGAAATGGAGGTGATATAATGGACATAATAGTGAAAGTGTAATGGAAATAAATGACACTTTCAAGATCCAACCAGGGGGGGGGTCATAAGGGGTTTGAGGCGTACCCATAACCCCACTTGGACCCTATGTTAGGTTGGGCAGACCCACCTATGGTTTTGTGCATGATTTTCACACATGTTTTTGGACGCGATGGTTTTCGGTCCATGGTATTGGATGCTTCGGCATGTATAAATATGTATTATAACATTGAAAGGAACATAATGAAAAATCAAGCTAGTAGTCTTGGTTTTGGGATCCAAGGGAAATCTCTGTGTATATGTGTTTTATGTGTTATGCTCTTGCATTGTTTATTTTATTTGTTTTAGAATTCGTATGTAGGTAATTTCTATACGGGGTTAAAACCTACACAATTATCTTCTCTTTCTCCTTGTTTTTAAACTTTTTGGGTCTCCTTTCTAGATGAAGTTTCCAAAAATGATCTTCATCATGGCCCTCTTTGGAACGATGTTTACATGTGAGTTTTTCTTTCTCCATCTTGGTGGCAACATTCTTCTTTCATTTTCCTTTAAAATTACCCTTTCCTTTTTCTCCAGACTCAAAGGAACTCTCATTAGTTTCTTCAAAAACATTTTTCCCTCTTGCTTCTAAATGAGTTGTATGTACACAAACTTCATCTAGTTTCGTAGGGTTAAACATGAGAATGGTATGTCTCAAATAACTATGCAATCCTCCAATGTATTTGAGCAAAATATATTGAGAAGACAAATCTATGCCCAAAATCATAGCTCTTTTCCTAAATTCTTGAGTATAAGATTTCACATTTTACCCTTTAGCTTGCTAAAGTTTTTCCAATCCATGATAGCTTTCTGCATGTATGGTAATGGATAAAATTGTCTTCTTATTGCAACAATAAAATCATTCCAAGGGAGAAAACCTTACCATGTTTATGCATGTCCTCTTGAGTTTTCGCTTCCCACCAAATTAATGTTGCACCTTCCAATCTAAGAGAAGCAAGCTTAATATTGGTTTCATCATATTTGATTCTTTGTATCCTACAATACACTTCAATATGAAAAATCCAATTATCTAATCTCTCTGCATTTACCTCTCCATTGTACATAGGCAATTCAAACTTAATATCAAGCTTAATCAAAGGCGTTTTAGCATGACTCCTTGGGGAATTTGGACGTGTTTGTGAAAGGGTAGAAGAAGTTGAAGATGAGGATGAAGACGAGGATGAGGATGAGGATGAAGATGGAGGTGAAGGTGGTGGTTTGTCACCATTCCCTCCATTCCCTTTTGGAGGCTTGTCTTCTTTTCCTCTATATCATTTTTTAGACTTTGATCTCTCTCTATATAACTTGGAATTCCTCTCCTCATACAAAACCTTAACCATCTCTGACATCTCAAAAAATGTTTTTTCTAAAAGTTTTTTCATCTTCAAACATCCTTTCAGGACCTTCTTCATGTGCCACTACTATTGAAGCTTAAGGTGTGTTTGTTCTCCTTGAAACAATTTGAGATCTTGGCTCCACAAGTTCTCCTTCTCCTCTTTTAACCTTCAACCTTGTAAGCATCAGAAAAACAATTGCAAACAAATCAAATCTTCACAATAACTTGTTACTCTTATACCGAAATTATCTGTATGTGTAAACTTGAAGATTGTTAACAATTTTCAAGTTAAATTTATATGTGTTTTTCTTAGAGGATCAATTTACTAAACACATAAACAAGTAAATTTTAACCAAATTTTACAGCCAAATAGAGACAAATAAGCATACCTGAAACACATAACATAAAGCATGATAAAGGAGTTCATTCCTCTCCTGGGCTACATCTCCTAGTCCAGCTTCCAATGCAGGGCCTCTTTCATTAAAAATGCTCAAAAGTGTGTTTACATGCTTCAAAAATCTCAAAGAGAAAAAATGAGAAAGTTATGACTGTTTCAAGTTTTTCCCCAAATTTTGCAGCTAACCATCCTCAAATTCGAATGAGTAAAGCATTATATGTCACGATAATATTAATTTTGCAGATTCATGACTTTAAGTATTTGCAATCATTACTTATGTAGAAAAATAAATGGATTGTTTTAAAATACATGTAAGAAAAATTATGAATCAAGCATAAAAATATTCCACACCATAAAGAAAAGACATTGCCACCCGACCTAGAACTGGATCGGATGACTGGGAAGGTTATTCCTCCCCAACAAAAAAAATAAAATAATCATTTTATTAATTATATGGTCTGCCTGCAAGCGCACCTGCGATGACAACACCATTTTGAATCCCTTAAATTACAATGAATTTAGCCATATAATTGCCTGCATAAGACAGAAGATTGTAAACTTGTAGCCATGGAAGGTGATGTCTCCGCTTCCTGCTCTTGCAATTTATGCAAAACCCCACTTAAATTTCCCCAATTTCTGCACCAAAACGGCAGTCCCATTCAAAACTCCACTAGAAAGGGGTGTTGTCACAGAATTTCTCCTCAACAAGTGTGGTTTAACAGAGGAAGAAATATCAAAATCCTTTAAACATTGCAATTTCTTACTTCAATCCAAATCGGTCCAGAATTGCGAGGTAGTTTTGGAGTTGTTAAACGGCTGTGGTTTGACCACCCCAGCCCAGATTCGAAAAGTGATCCAGCTTAGGCTTAGCCTAATCAATTAAAAAATACCAATCTTTTTGATAATAATTATAGTCTGAAGATAGTTTTCCAAGACCTACAAAAGATTGGAATGCAGATGAAATAAAAATTATGTACGAGGATTGCCAGCGCGCTATGAAATCAGTGGACAACTCTTCTTTGCTATCTGAAGAATATAAGTATTGTTTGCAAAGAGGAAGAGACGCTGTAACAGAAAAATGATGGAGTTGATTATGAATACAGGATATTTTAGGCAACAATATAACTCAACCCAGTATGTGTTATATTGGAGAGATGCTTCTCAAGGCATAGCAAAGTTTGTAGCCATCTTGAGCCTACCTAGCTTTGGTCTCGTGTTTAAAACGAATCCGTTTAGGTGTCGAACCTAGGACTTGTGCTCAGTAGCTAGGTTGTTTGTAATGTTCCCTTTCGGAAATGTCTCAAAGAACTCACAATTTCTGAATTTCACACTCTGGCTCACTGCGGAATTTCTACAAACAGATTGTCTGCAAGGTGCTGGAAATGTGTCCTTTCATTTATCTAACTCAGTTGAATGTGTACAATAATCATTAATTTCCATAAGAATGTTCCCCACAAAGCTCGGGCTGTTAAAATAAGTACACAGGGTAGATATCAACGTATATATATTTTTAACACAAAACAGTGATAGCATGCAGTTCAGGAACAAATATGGAATATCATCTGTCATTTTTGCCAAAATTTGTTTGTTTGCCAATTCGATCAGAACGTGATATTGGGAGCATACGATATCGGTTTTGAGTGAAACAAATTGCATTGGGTTCAGATCATTGAGATTTATCCAGTCGTTCAAGTTTCGAACTATGTCACACACTTAATTTTGAGCACTATTTTGATCCACCGGGTTAGTTGGTTAGTCTAAGGGTTGGGGTCCCTTACTGACTTGTTTTTCTCTCTTTCCCCATAAAGGTCGGGTCAACTAATGGACGTGGAATGATAGGAGACAAAATTGCGATGTTTCATTTGAGTGTTTATAGTCTTATTTTATTATATTGTTGTGTATTTTGAGTGATATGTATTGAATTTTAAATATTTTTCTAAATTTAATGAATATTTTAATGGTCTAGTTAAAGTAGTTAGGTTGTTAAGTGTTTTGACATTTATGTATGAGGCTATTAGTCTATCCCAAGTTAATTACCTTTGTTGTGTGCCTCAATCAATGTCTCTATTAAATTAGAGGTTGTAATTAGCATTGACAAATTGACACTAAGTATCATGCTCAAATGCAAAAAAACATTCTTAAAAAAAAACATCAATATGGATATGTTTTAGTAAATAAAAATCTACAAAGTTTATATTCTTTTAGTGAAAATTTTACAATGATCTAAGTTACATTTATTGTATTTTAATAGTGTGAAACAACATCGAAAAAAGATAGAAGTATTTGTATCTATATTGCAATTGCATAATTATAATATCTTATTCATCTTGCTATTTAAGATACTGACACGAACCACCGCAAAAGTGATGTCAAGTGGAAAAAATTTAATGTAACTTAGTTCTTCAATTTTGAATCAATATATTTAGTCTTTTGTCCACTTGATAAAAAATAAAAGATAACATGGAGAAGCCCCAGGGGGTGCAATGCAATTGGTGATATCTACGACAGTGAAGTGTTATGTACCAAGAGAATTGAGGTTCAAATCCCCTTGATTTACCCATATTTATGGAAGGGGTGTGTGTAGGCGCCTAGAGGTTATAGTGGTAGCGGTCGGAATCATCCCTATGTCATGCAAATACGAAATCGACCCAGTGGCAGCGATTGATATCAATCGTGTGTCATGCAAGTTCAAAATTCTAACCTCGTGTCATCCAAGTACGAAATTCCAACCTTGTGTCAAGCAAGGTCAAAACCATCCCACTTGTCGATTCCTCTAAGATGAGAGAAAGAGAATAACACAAAGAAAGTTATCTTTAACTATAGTTTGGAAAGAGGAAACACTTCAAGTATCAAAACCCATGAATAAATATAATATGTATCCTTAAGAAAATAAAGCAAATATAATTAAAAATATTGTAAATTCTTATACTTGGTTAAAAAAGTAAACAAGTTACAAATGCAATTCATAAAAAAATCAAACAAATTCTAATACTTACTAAAAATGTAAACAAATTACATGATACAATTAATAAAATTGTGAACATAAATGTTATAAAGTGAATGTTTTTCTAAATACTATGGTATTGCTCTAATTCCTTGCAATCATTAACCAAAAATAAAATAAATAAATAAAAACAAAGTATAATTATGATGATGTTAAAATTCTTCTAACCATTTTTAAAGGGAAAAAAAAAAATACAAATGCTTTTAATGACCTCAAAAATAATATATATATTATAGGAATTATTTCACAATTCCAAACTTAAATAAGTCAACATAGCTAGCATTTCCTACCGCTTAGTTTAATTATTGAAATTTGAAAGATATAAACTAGTTCTCATATTTGAACAAGGGCTACAAAGTAGCTACTCTCGCTTAGTTTAAATATATATAAATTAGAGTAAAAACAATAAATACATACAACTTTATATTTAAAAAAAATACAATTAAAATAGTAAGATAATTCATGATTGCATTATCTATGGCTAGGCAGAGATAATAAGGACTTTATTTGTGAATGGTTTTTTTTGTAAACTTAAATTTCATATTTGTTCATTTTATTTTGTGAGGAAAGTTTCTTACTAAATTATTGTAGTGCAGAATTTTATCTGGTTACTATATTTTGTGAAAGTAGTAGTAAAATGCATCTTTCGGCTCATGCTTGACAAAGAAATACACACTTATTGTATTAGCGGAAAATAAATCCATGGTAGTCGAAATTACACAACACCCGAATTATTTTGAATAATAATGAAAGATAATGTTACCATGCTCATGGATAAGGAGTTTCCATCCAACCAAATTTCTGTTTGCTTGCTACTCATATACCACCTAGCAATAACTTAAAACCACGCACTAAAATATCTATCGTTTGAATACATAAAACATTATGTTTGTTATAATTGTTTTTTAATTAAAACGTACTAATATTCCTAAGAATAATTGAAAATATATAAATATTCAACATACAACATATCATATACTTTTTACATACAACATATTAATTTAATTACTTAATTTAATAACATTGTTTAATAATGGTCTAATTAAAACTACTTTATATGATTAAGAAAAAAAATTATTTTCTTGTTGCCAACAACCTATTTTCTATAAAACAAAAAGTGATTTTTATAAATAGAGGAAGTTTGATGTAAAATCACTATATAGCTTTCTGTTTATTAAAAAATGACGAATAGAGAATTTTTGAAATCACAATTTGTATTACTTAAATTACTATCTAAAAAAATATTTGTCATCTATAAATATTAAGATTCCATATTGAAATTAAATTTAAAGTAATTCTTGTTTTAAAAATTGTAAAAATGAAAAATAATACAATGGAAACTTTATATATATATATATATATATATATATATATATATATATATATATAATTTAATAATTTTTTGTTTTAATATTTATGAGTGTTTGTTTTATGAGCATTAGTGATATGATAGTATTAAATTGCATTGGTTTGTTATAACTCACTGAGTTGTTTATTGTAATAAATAATGTGTGATCAGTGTGAATGTAGGTTTTATCCATCTCGCCATGAATCTTGATTTCTAAGTATAGTTTACTTTAAATAATGTCGAATAAATTTGTGAAGATTATATAGTTTACTTCAGTTAATTAAGTTGAAATTGATGTATTAAATATAGTGTATTTTCACAGATTTTTTATCATTAACAAAACTAATTAAGTTTTCGTGCAACAAATTATTAAGATCAAAATGTTTTCTACAAAGTTTCTACAAAATTTAACTAAACCATATATACTCCCTTATCAAAATTCTAGTGATGATGATGGTGGTGGTGGTGGTGGTGGTTAACGTCCATTGAGACCAAATTGGTCTATCGGACCTATAATTTTCTTAGTTTTTAATTATCTGGCTTCTTGTCTTTCTTGGCGAGATTGGTGTTGTAGCTTTCTTTTTTTTCTCTACGGTCTTCCAACTTCCTTTATCTTGCATCTCCTTCATCTCTTCTGGTTCTTGGGACATTGGTGTCTTAGCTTCACGATCTATCATGTTCGTCCTTTTGAAGATAGTTGGAGAGGAAGTTTGGTCTAGGAGATTTGTTTTGCTGTTAAATGAAAATTTATTTTGTGCGGTATTCGAATCCTCATAACTGTTGATTTGTTGGGCGGGGATTTCTCCCTGCTTGTCTTGAGAGTTGTTTCTTTCTTGCCCAATTTCTTGTGATTCATAGTTTTCTCTAGAGTATTCTTCTTTGATTACAGTGTAGTGTTCTTTTTGTGCTCCTTCCCACCATGTAGATTTGTGGTGGTTTTTTCTAGCATAATTTTTTTGGGAGGCTTTTGGGTAATTTTTGGCTAGATGGTCTGTCTCAAAGCAGGATCGACATCTGAAGAGGACACTTTCATAATCGAGTTTCTAGTTCCACACATAGTCTTTACTTGTTAGGTTTATTTCAACTGGGAATCCAGTGCTAAAGTCCATTTCCACACAGATGCGTGCATAGGTGGTTCTGGCATATTCCTCTGTTTCTGGGCACCTGCAGTAAAATTTCCCAATTGCTTTTCCAATGGCTTTTAGCGAGGAGAGATTCCAGAGATGCAAGGGTAGGCTTGGTAATCTCACCCAAACTGGTGTTGAGGTTATGACTGCTGTAGAGGCATCGAATGATGGTTCCATGGCTTCATGAATAGGCCTAATTTTTCCCAAAACCAAGGGCCGAAATCTAGAATACATTGTCTACTTTCAGGCTTTTCAAAATCTACTATAAAGAAACCCCTAGCACATGGGTAGATATTAATTTCATCAGAAATGACAGGCTTCCATACCTCTGAGATCCAATTGTGGAGAGCTATCAGTCGCGGCCAAAAACAATTGAACCGGAAAATTAGGGCACTTTCGGAAAACTTCAAGGCCTCATCGAGTGAGGCCTGGACCACTTGGACAGTGGGAGCTGGGGCTTCACTGACGATATGGGCAGGAGCTTGCCCTCCAGAAGCGGATGAGCTAGCAGCTATTTTCGCGAAGCTGGGAGCCATATTTTACTTGCCCGTAGAACCTGTTAGCGCTTGGAATTCACCTAGGCTGAGATAGACAAACTCTCAAGGCTACATCAAACCATTTCACCTCGTAGCTAGCCCTACGAGGTATGAGAAGGCTCTCTCAGGTCAGATTTGATAGATCTTTCAATATGATTAGGCTGACCAATTAAGAATAAAGATTTTAGGCTAGTAAATTGATAGGGGGGTTGGATTTAATGATTTTTGGGGTTTTTGGTGGCAATTGGAGGGAGTGCAATTCAGGGTGCGGGGATTGGGCTCAGTTTTTGCAGGGGGTTCTTTGGGGCAAGGTAGGAACTTGTGCTGATGCCTTTGGCTTGGATGAGTGATCAGGGAAGAAAGAGAGGAGGTTAAAGAGGGCAAACAAGGACTTTGAATCCTCTTTAAACAGTGGAAAACATAGATATTGAACAGAATTAAAAGCTGAGCATGGCATGCATGAATTCAAACTTTATCACTTCATCTTGTTCAAATAGCAGCAAAGAAAGAGATATGTAACACATAAACAAACTTACAGTAACAATTAGAAGACACACCATCAACACAATGATCCACAAGAATCCACAATGAAATCTGCAAAACCCTGGCTTTCCTTTCCTTAAATTTGCAGAAATAGATGTACAATACACAATAATGTTTCTCCCACAAGAGTCCAACCATGAAAATGAGAAGGAGAGAGCATAATATAGACCATCTAGACCATCTAACTCCTTTCCCCACCTCTAGGGGTCGAGCTCAGCTTCCTAGGGGCAGTTTGAACTAATTCTAAATTAAGCACTAGATAATAGGCAGTCCAACAACTTGCCTCTATTACTTAGCTAACTGATTCATGCATTAATTATTCACTTTTTACATCAAGGAAGCTTCTAGAAGGGTAAAGAGAGATAAAATCTATCAAAGTGCCATGAAAATATTACATTTATCCATCAACTACAAGTAAAAATGGTCAACCATAGTCAAAACAATGTTTTTTGACAAAAAAGGTCAATTCTGGTAAAGCTGGCTCGAATGGTCGCGCCCCCTGTTCAAATGGTTGCGCCCCTTTGCAGCTACTTTTGAGTGGGTTCCACTGATCCAAATCAGGTGCAAGATGGCTCATTGGAAAGCTTGGTCTGTCTACTTTCCATCCCAAGTGGAATTTCTGAATTTGGAGTTGTTTTGCCCCCTCAAAAACCATTTCTCCCAAGGTCACTTTCTGCAACTCAAAAAGTGGGCAGAAAGTCATTTTTTTGATGTATTTTGAGCTTTTGGAGGCTCAAATCTCAAAATCAGGCTTCTCCCAAGTATTGGTAATTTTTATCTTTGCATGCTCTTTCCAAAAATGCCAAGTTTTCAAAATTCCGAGCAGTCCTCCAAAATGGTCTCACCCGGGGTGAGACCACTCCAACGGCCAAAACCTGTAAAATTGCACAAAAATTCACAAATGACAAAATTTTCTCCAAATTTCTTGAAATTTGGGCTGGGAGTCCCCAATCAAGTACCATGCTCAGTCAAAGAGGCTTTGGCCAAAATTTGGAGTGGATCGGGCGTTTTCCTTCGTTTTTGTGCTTTGGCCAACCGTCCTTGGAGCACCTTCGTTCTCGCCGGTATTTTTGACATTTCTCTCAAACCATGACACCTGTGTAAAAAGTGAAAGAGGTTTTTCTTCCTTGGCATGTTGTGGACAAAAACCTCTCTCCGTTTTGCAAAATTCATCTTTGATTGCTCAGAAACAGCTTTTGAGTGAAACTTGTCCCGATGTGTGAAGCAAGGAATTTTGTCGAAATGGAGCGAGATGAAGGGGATAGGGGGCTTCTAAATTCTTGGGGAAATTTTTGGGAGTGGGGAGGGATGTTAGGAAGCAGGGGAAAGTGGAATCTCAGAGATTGAGTGAGGGGAAGGGGTCGAAAAGGACAAAACACAGGTCAAACCTAGAAAATTGCCAGGTTGTAGCTAGAAACTAGGGTTTGTGAAAAAATGAGGAATTTGGCGGATCTAAGGGATGGGAAGTGTTTGATAAGGTACTTTAGGGATAGGGAAAGGTGTATGAACATCAGGAAACAAGTTTTGCCGGTGATTTGACCATCCAAGAGAAATTGCCTTCAAAACCCTAGGAGAGGGAAATGAGCTTGCCTAGGCACAACTGAAGCATGAACAAGATGTAAAATGACCCATTAGATACTGACATGATAATGACAACCCTACGAATGATGATAAACTCAGCTGAATGGTGACATGGGCTGACATTTGGGCAAACCCTAGACCTAATGCCTAGTGACCAAATTTTGCTTGAAGACTCACTGAAATGACAAAATTTGACCTTGACACTTCAAAATCACTTTGTAAGAGCACATTTGATCACTGTAGGAAGGCTGGAAAGACTGACACTAACATTGGCTCCAATGGGGATGGTAGCTCCTTGGAGGTGCCAAGAACCTTATACCTCTGGGAGAGCAGACCAGTGCCTTATTCATTGGGCAATGGAGTCATTATTTACACCTTTGACACAAAACTTTGACACATTTATTGAATGAAACTTGACTAGAAATTGACTGAAACTTAACTGAAGCTTGACTCAAACCGACTCGATGGCAAACTGAAACAACTTGAAAAAACTCACTCAATAGACCAAACACAAATGACTCATGACCGACTTAACTAAAACAAGAGAAGGGCAGCAGTCCATCAAGATGTGAAATCATGATGACAACCACCGGTGTTTCTTACAAGACTATATACATCAAACTATATCAAAATGCCAATGCAACCAATCAAGCAGATGCCTTCTTGATTGATTATCCTGATTAGATCTTCTGGCCAACAATACAAACCTATAACTGAGCATCCAAAAACATAGCTGACCATGATCTCCTTCATCACTGAACACTGCCATAAACACTATCACTGCTGGCTGCAACAAACTTGCCATTGGATCCTGGAAAACATGAAGTCTTGCCACTGCCACCTCCTGCTGAAAGAACAAGGTATTTTTTGCTTCAAATTCTGATCTACCTTCATCATGTGCTTCAGTAAAAGTATGCTCATGGGCTTCAAAAATCTCTGAACAAATAGATGAGCAGATCTCTTCTTGGAAAAACATTTCGGCACATGAAACATATGAAGAATCTGAAAGGTAATCCTGTATGCTATGATCTTCGGTAGTCAGACAATATGGTAGGTGATCTTCATATAATATGACAGCGGGATTATCATCTTTGTGAAGGACAACATTATCGGTTTGCTGATCTACAAGACACTCATCTTCTTCAACAAAGGAAGAATTTTCCCCAACACTTTCCTGACTATGTGTGCATTGCAAATCTGCTGTAGCTTGGGCTGTAACAAGACCTTTCAAAAGCCGATCTATCTCCTCTTCAGACAAAGGAGACAATGCCTTTTGTTTTCTTCTGCTTAAACAATAATTATCTTCATATGACAAGGCACTCAAACTATCATTTAGTACTGAGCTATTGAAAGGAGATTCATCACTTACTTGCACAAAGATCTCACCTTGCTGTTCATGAACATCTGAATCCACAACTTTGTCTATGATCTCAACAGTAGAGCTTTCTTTGATGGGTTGCATGCTGCTGTCTTCTGTGGGCAGATCTGAAACAACGTTTGCTCTTTCCTCATTTTCAACCATATTGAAATCTTCAGCCTGCTGATCTTGGCAAGTATCCTCTAAGATTTCGGTGTGTTGCTGAAATGGCTTTTCATACAGGGCTTCCATGATCTCTTCATCCATGAAATTATCGTCTTCATAAAACTTCTCAAGGCTTTCAATAAAACTATAGGAATGCTTGCAACAGTCTTGAACTAAATTTAATGATGGATAAGATGCTTGATATCTTTCAATGAACAAGGCATGAAAATCTTTTAAACAGTAAATACAAGCAGGCGGCAAACTTTCATACCATGATTGAGCTTTACCTTCCAGAGTGGCCAAGAATATCTTCATTAAGCAATCTTCAGGAAAACCAACCTTCAACTTGCGAACATGCATATGAAATCTAATCAAATGTAAAGCAGCATCCTTCTTACCATCAGCGTTAAATGTGGGCAGATTCCTTGACCAATCTACCTTTGGAATTTTATTTGGAAAACCAGGGATGTGATCTCGGCTCAAGGGAGCATATCTTCTTGCAATCTGATCCATCTTGAAAAGCTCAAAGCTACTGATCTCTCTGCAGTGAAGTCACCATGAAGCATAGGTTGCTGGATTCTTCAGTGAAAGGAGTCGCCAGTGAATGATTTCAGCCTTTCAAGTGTCTGATCGTTGTCCACTATCAACAATCAGATCTGAACTTGATACATGTACTGGGGTGAAATGCAAATGAAGTGGTCGTATTCACAAGCTCACAGAGATTGACTGAAGCAGCGTTTATCTACTAACGCTGATGTAAAACAAGAGCGTTTTCGAAGGCTTCTGGCGTAACTTCAGGCTCCGTCTAAGACTTATGAAACAAACACATCAATCAACAAACAATTTTGTTCTCCCCAGTATGGTCGCCAATATGTTAGCGCTTGGAATTCACCTAGGCTGAGATAGACAAACTCTCAAGGCTACATCAAACCATTTCACCTCGTAGCTAGCCCTACGAGGTATGAGAAGGCTCTCTCGGGTCAGATTTGATAGATCTTTCAATATGATTAGGCTGACCAATTAAGAATAAAGATTTTAGGCTAGTAAATTGATAGGGGGTTGGATTTAATGATTTTTGGGGTTTTTGGTGGCAATTGGAGGGAGTGCAATTCAGGGTGCGGGGATTGGGCTCAGTTTTTGCAGGGGGTTCTTTGGGGCAAGGTAGGAACTTGTGCTGATGCCTTTGTCTTGGATGAGTGATCAGGGAAGAAAGAGAGGAGGTTAAAGAGGGCAAACAAGGACTTTGAATCCTCTTTAAACAGTGGAAAACATAGATATTGAACAGAATTAAAAGCTGAGCATGACATGCATGAATTCAAACTTTATCACTTCATCTTGTTCAAATAGCAGCAAAGAAAGAGATATGTAACACATAAACAAACTTACAGTAACAATTAGAAGACACACCATCAACACAATGATCCACAAGAATCCACAATGAAATCTGCAAAACCCTGGCTTTCCTTTCCTTAAATTTGTAGAAATAGATGTACAATACACAATAATGTTTCTCCCACAAGAGTCCAACCATGAAAATGAGAAGGAGAGAGCATAATATAGACCATCTAGACCATCTAACTCCTTTCCCCACCTCTAGGGGTCGAGCTCAGCTTCCTAGGGGTAGTTTGAACTAATTCTAAATTAAGCACTAGATAATAGGCAGTCCAACAACTTGCCTCTATTACTTAGCTAACTGATTCATGCATTAATTATTCACTTTTTACATCAAGGAAGCTTCTAGAAGGGTAAAGAGAGATAAAATCTATCAAAGTGCCATGAAAATATTACATTTATCCATCAACTACAAGTAAAAATGGTCAACCATAGTCAAAACAGTGTTTTTTGACAAAAAAGGTCAATTCTGGTAAAGCTGGCTCGAATGGTCGCGCCCCCTGTTCAAATGGTCGCGCCCCTTTGCAGCGACTTTTGAGTGGGTTCCACTGATCCAAATCAGGTGCAAGATGGCTCATTGGAAAGCTTGGTCTGTCTACTTTCCATCCCAAGTGGAATTTCTGAATTTGGAGTTGTTTTGCCCCCTCAAAAACCATTTCTCCCAAGGTCACTTTCTGCAACTCAAAAAGTGGGCAGAAAGTCATTTTTTTGATGTATTTTGAGCTTTTGGAGGCTCAAATCTCAAAATCAGGCTTCTCCCAAGTATTGGTAATTTTTCTCTTTGCATGCTCTTTCCAAAAATGCCAAGTTTTCAAAATTCCGAGCAGTCCTCCAAAATGGTCTCACCCGGGGTGAGACCACTCCAACGGCCAAAACCTGTAAAATTGCACAAAAATTCACAAATGACAAAATTTTCTCCAAATTTCTTGAAATTTGGGCTGGGAGTCCCCAATCAAGTACCATGCTCAGTCAAAGAGGCTTTGGCCAAAATTTGGAGTGGATCGGGCGTTTTCCTTCGTTTTTGTGCTTTGGCCAACCGTCCTTGGAGCACCTTCGTTCTCGCCGGTATTTTTGACATTTCTCTCAAACCATGACACCTGTGTAAAAAGTGAAAGAGGTTTTTCTTCCTTGGCATGTTGTGGACAAAAACCTCTCTCAGTTTTGCAAAATTCATCTTTGATTGCTCAGAAACAGCTTTTGAGTGAAACTTGTCCCGATGTGTGAAGCAAGGAATTTTGTCGAAATGGAGCGAGATGAAGGGGATAGGGGGCTTCTAAATTCTTGGGGAAATTTTTGGGAGTGGGGAGGGATGTTAGGAAGCAGGGGAAAGTGGAATCTCAAAGATTGAGTGAGGGGAAGGGGTCGAAAAGGACAAAACACAGGTCAAACCTAGAAAATTGCCAGGTTGTAGCTAGAAACTAGGGTTTGTGCAAAAATGAGGAATTTGGCGGATCTAAGGGATGGGAAGTGTTTGATAAGGTACTTTAGGGATAGGGAAAGGTGTATGAACATCAGGAAACAAGTTTTGCCGGTGATTTGACCATCCAAGAGAAATTGCCTTCAAAACCCTAGGAGAGGGAAATGAGCTTGCCTAGGCACAACTGAAGCATGAACAAGATGTAAAATGACCCATTAGATACTGACATGATAATGACAACCCTACGAATGATGATAAACTCAGCTGAATGGTGACATGGGCTGACATTTGGGCAAACCCTAGACCTAATGCCTAGTGACCAAATTTTGCTTGAAGACTCACTGAAATGACAAAATTTGACCTTGACACTTCAAAATCACTTTGTAAGAGCACATTTGATTACTGTAGGAAGGCTGGAAAGACTGACACTAACAGAACCCAGCTACAAAAAAATAAGGCAGAAGATAAGATTAGATCTAGATCTAGCCGCAGAAGATTAGATCTAGAACCTAGTCGCCTAGATCTAGTTCTATCTGCAGAAGACTAGATCTAGAACCCAAAATGTGCAAACAAACTTATTCACTCAAAATTTTCAGATGCCGGTGACTAACCAGATCTCACCTAAACAACGAGTGCAGATCAGAATTATTAAACCTGCGAGTGCGCATGAGAAGAACCTGCAGGAAGATGCGATTTGGGTTGGCGTGGTGCAGCAGAACACACAGACGGTATCTTTTGCTCACAGCTGTGGTTCTAAGATTGCGACTGAAACTATTGGATCGAGCCTATTGTTACTCATCTTGATCACTATCTTGGTTTTCGCCGGAGATCTCCTCTAGTGACCTACCACTACAAAGTTGTTAGGAAGCTTATGATAATAAAAAAAATTGTAGTTGGTAGTCATTTATTATTATTATTATTATTATTGTTTATTTTTTTAAAGCAATTTCCGTTGGTTGATTTCCAAAAGAGATATGTGAAATTAAATCGAAATTAATTACGGTAAAGTAACATCTTAATTAAATTTCAAAATTAAATATATGTTGGTTTAGCATTTCATCTCTAATTCAACGAGTTCATACAATTATTACTCATTAATATGAAATTTGCGTGAGCACGATCGATCCAGTATAAGTAGGTAAAAGTAACTATTAAGCAGTAAGTGAATACTAATTAGCATATTGTCTTTTCATTTTGTAGATTAAATATTATACAATTTTTATTTCTATGTCAGCGTTTTTAATCTTTGAAAAATATTATTCCAATGTTTCTGATCATGTGCTGATAATCATGTGTTGATAGAGTATAAGGGGATGGTCTTGACCTGTCAAATGTTTCAAACATTATCTGGATTCACAATTAAGTTCTCACTATTTGCAATTAAATACAATATACTTTCTGGAATTGTATTGTATCAAAACAATACTTTGTAACTAGCAACAAGTAGAACCTTATGGTTGAGACCATAATGGAAACAAGGAGAAAGGACGTGATTGGAAACTCGAGCTTTGCTGTGTGTATTGATCACTAGTGATGTGGACTTTCAAGGCAAGAGGCTTGCATGAACTTAATTCGCTGAGCATAGATTGTGTGAGTCGATTCTCGTATGATGATTGTATTTCAATCATGATTACAAAATAAGAGCAAAAGAAACTAAATCAATCATTAGTAAAAAAAATCAGAATTAATATAATTAATATATATATATATATATATATATATAAAGTTAACCTTACTCATTTGCACTTCTTTTTATAAGCTTAATATGACCTTTCATACATTCATTTGCAAAAAGTAGGTTACATCTATGAACAACATTTGTAACAGTCCAAAGATAAATATCTAATTAACTTTTCTGATTAATATTAAATTCAACTAAGAATAGTGCTTACCTGTCGTAGAAGTAGGCTTACCGCAATAGTGCTTACCTGTCGTAGAAGTAGGCTTACCGCAACAAGGTTTTTGGGGACGACTCTCCACCCAACCGTAGGCTCAATTGTGCAAGGATTTTGCTACAACTAGCCACCCCCGAGCCCTCAATCAACGTACTACTGCCAGTGACTCCTAAGTCTTAGAACACCATTCTCCCAAGAGAATGCAAGATAGAATCTCGGAATGATGGAATGCAGGAATGCCTCTCATCTTCCTCACCATCTATTAAATAGAACAACATTGGAAGGGGAACCACATGCACACACTCCATGTGTCTACATGCAACTTTCTTTTGATTTTTAGCTTTCTTGTTTTATTTCTTTACTTTTCTTTTGATTTTTAGCTTTCTTGTTTTATTTCCTTCTTTTTGATAGTTTTATTGTTTTATTTCTATTTATTCTGATTTAGAGTTTTAGTATAGTTATTACTATTTTTATTTTTATTATTTTTATTTATTTTCTTGTATATTTTTAAATATCATTTATTATTTTTATTATTTATTATTAAGTGATTTATTATTTATTATTTATATTATTATTATTTATTTGTATTATTTATTATTTATTATTATATTATTATTTTTATTATTTATTATTTATTATTAAATGAAGGGATATTACATACTCTCCCCCTTTAAGGAACTTCGTCTCGAAGTTATGTTGAATTATGTATTATTTTATTTACTTCTTGTTGCCAACACCCTTTGCTGAACTAGTATAACCAGCAGGCATCGAAAGTCCCCAACACCTCGGGAAATCTCAAGGAATCTCTGTCCTTTTTCCCACTTTCGGCACCAGGCTAAGCCTGATCCGGTCTGTATCCTAGTCCAAGGCTGGCCCCAAGGCTCGTGCCTGACTCAGACCTCATCTGCCCCAAGGCAGGCATCCGGTCCGGTACTCAATGACCCCACGCATCTGGCAAGGTTGGCCCACTCCCTCCACAACTACTAAGGTGCACAGCTCCAGGCATCGAAGTCCTTTACATCCCTTCCAGACTTCGGCATCCCAATCCAATAACAGGCACCAAGCCTAGAACATCAGGCACTTGGCCTTCTCAAGATGGTCCCATAGCTCTTCTAGAGCTATCCATCAAGAGCTATACACAAGACAAAGGAACCACTGGCATATGTAGTGTTGATTGAGTTTTGTCCCTAGCCCATTGGTGTTACGTATTCTCCCTCGTGCGTATGGGCTCGAACGAAATCATCAAATAAACTGGCTCTCTCGGCCCATTTGTGGAGTCCTGTGAATCATCACATCTCAACATGCATCCAATGCATTAACCATACCATCATAGTATCATAGGAAATAATCCACATGCCAACTCTTGCATGTCACCATGAGAACGTTCATCTTTGTTAAGCGCAACATTATCACTAATAACGAACTGCATGCTCATGCATATCATACATTTGTAGGCAGTTATTGCATACTTCACCTTATGTATACCCTCGTAAGTTAGATCATCAACGTATTTGCATCAAAGACATATCATAACTTCATATAAATGAATCACATGTCAATAAGCCTCATAGCATCATAACTCTTAAGCCACATTGTGCATATCATATCCATCATGAGTATTGAACATTAAATACCTATCATGACGTAGTAAATGAATATGTCAATATACCTTGTCATAACGTCATAATGCCTATGCATATCGCTATTATCATATGGATACATTCTCACTATAAGAACCATATGTCAATCATTATCTTCCTACCATGAAACATTGTCAATATGTTTTCATCAAGTTGTCAATTACTTTTCAATAATCATTTCGACTTCTTTTTACTAGGTAGTTGATCATTTACACCAACGGTATATCATTAAATTTCACATGAGCCTCATCATCTTGAGTGTTAATCTCTCGTCATGTATTCTTCCTTCCCCAAGGAAATTATGGTGAATTTCATTGTTTAAGATATTACTAGTGATACCATCATTATTTAAATCAAAATCCCTTGATTTTACATCCATTTACCCTTTGGCTTATTGATTCCAATATCGCTATATGGAATTGCATATAAACACTATTTCATCATGATTTAATCTTTATATCATGAGGATTTGTTGATCCATGTTGACTTATTTAACAGTTAGCACTTCATCCACCAAAATATCTTCTTATCTCATCGAGTTCGTAAAGTTCGTATCTCAATACCACTTGATTTCTTTATCATAAATTCAGTTTCCATTTAGATTTTGAAACAGTTGGAAACACTACTACCATCTTTATCCATGGGAAACTTATATGTGAGGTGTTATGTGGAAACCACCTCTTTTAATGTGAAATAATGAGTCAAGTACAATCTCTATTAATTGACCTTTACTTCTTTTGTCACTATGTACACAATCCTTCTCAAGGTATCCGTCTAAAATTTTTAGCAACATTCCTGTTTATTATCATTTGGTCATCATGCAACTTCACCTTCACGTTTTTTTAAAATATGTAGATCATCATTATGACCATTACCAATCATGTTTCTAGCTCTACTCATCAATACCTTTAAAAGAACTTTCTTCTTGATAGAACATCCCTTCATTTCCTCCTACCCGATATTTATAGATATATTTTTCTTTTTCTCCCTGTCTTGATTTCCTACTATTCCATGTCCATTGGCTTCAAAAATGGAAGTTTCTTTGAATTTCTCACCTCCAATCATTGTGGTTTTTTCTCCTCTCCTATAGCACTGATATACCTTGGAAATGTTGTTACTATTTCCAGCTTGGGTAAGACCTGATAAATAAATTCATTAAGATAGCTACCATCCACTTCTGTTTTAAGACATCAACATAATAAAATCACCTTATCATACGTCTTGTTATTCAATGTAGCTCTCCCATTGTTATATATGTTGTTATGCACACACTTATCTTCTCCAATCCTTCTATTTAGCATACCTTACAGGTTCCTTAAAGTAACCTTCATTATTACCTTGATTTTTCAAGTTCATTAGTTGATTGCCAATATTTTCTTCTTTATGAGCATCATCCTTAGATAGACCTTATAGTGATACCTTTAGAGTACCAAGTCATGATTATACCAACTCTTCCATTATGTTCTAAAATCGGTTGTTTCTTCTTATTGATTTCTTACCCCTGTTGTGATACTTCTTCTCTACGATCCAAGTTGGCCATAATCACATGAATTATCATTAGTTATCATCCCAAAAATTTGCAAGTTTCTCCTTTCCATTTCTCCTTAGACAACTTTGACCATTATATGCAATTAACCTTGAATCACTAACCTCATGTAACATTATACTCAACTTCTGAACTTTAATCCAAATTATACGATTTGCCACTGAGACTAAAAGATACCCTCCTGTGGTTTATATATATATTGTAAAACCCAACTGATTCACTCAAGAATGAAGGGAACTTCAATGGTAGCTTGATGATGTTTAGTAATGAGTAGATACATGTAATTTGAATGTCAATTGCAATGAAAAATTAAATTTTATTAGAATATCATATTGAGAGAGTTGTGTTCTTGCAATGATATACCCAAGAAATGCCAAGCAATTGCTATTGCTAAAGGACAATGAGAACACCAATCCAACCCAAATAATTAGTGAATAGTATGATCAACATTCAAGGAATGTTATCTTTGTGTTTTTAGATCAGATTGAACAAAAATAATGAACAGATGCTAGTGAACAATGATTATCTAAAGGTAATAAGATATCAGAGTTTATCCATTGTGAATTGGAATAGATTTCACTATTTTAGAGCACTTTAATTGGTGACAAATTTCAACTTCAATTGATGGTCACCATCCAATATTACAAGATTATATACTTTTTCAATGAATCAATGAGTCATAATAAAACTATATCTTTAATTATGTGACTCATTTAGATTTTTGCTTTGTTATATGGTTGTGATGGAGAGAGCTATGCAAGCACAAACAACTCAAGAAAATGAGATAGTGGTTTTACCTGGTAATGAGAGCAGAGAACCCGAAAGGAAAGGACGAGTATCCATACCAAATAACCAGTTGTATATAATGATGTATGAGAAAACCAATGAGGAACTAATGAGTGCACAAACTTTAACTTACACTTAATTTAATATCAGGTCTTATTTAATATCACATTTTGAATTTGATGAACTGTAAAAGAAAAGAAGGTTGATCTAGAGACCTTGTAAGAGAAATAAAAAAACACTATTGTAACTCAAGATTCATCATAAAATAAGAACCAATATACTCAATAATAATTATTATCAAAGTCTAATAAGGTTAATAATTTGTCCTTATTATCAGAGTTATGAGTTTAATAAGATATGTCTTTATCATAAATGATCAATAATCACAATACTTAAACCATAAATTACCATAAATTACCAACAATCACAATTTTGTAGTATAAAACCATGGAAAACATGAGTTAGAAGGTCATAATGATGTGAAAATAAATTTTGAAGTATATAAAAAACCATGGAGTTTATGAGTTCATCAATAATCACAATTTTGTAGTATAAGCCATAAGACTTAGAGAATTGGATCCATGTAAAATAAAACAAAATTCGAATGAGTAAAGCATTATATGTCATGATAATATTAATTCTGCAAATTCATGACTTTAAGTATTTTTTTATGCAATCATTACTTATGTAGAAAAATAAATGGATTGTTTTAAAATACATGTAAGAAAATTCATGAATCAAAATATTCCACACCATAAAGAAAAGACACTGCCACCCGACCCAGAACTAGATTGAATGACTGGGAAGGTTATTCCTCCCCCCCAAAAAAAAAATCATTTTATTAGTTATATGGTCTACCTGCAAGCGCACCTACGAAGGCAACACCATTTTGAATCCCTTAAATTACAATGCATTTAGCCATAGAATTCCCTGCATAAGGCAGAAGATTGTAAACTTGTAGCCATGGAAGGTGATGTCTCTCTTGCAATTTATGAACAAACCCTCTTAAATTTCCCCAATTTTTGCACCAAAACGGCAGTCCCATTCAAAACTCCACGAGAAAGGGGTGTTGTCACAAAATTTCTCCTCAACAAGTGTGGTTTAACAAAGGAAGAAATATCAAAATCCTTTAAACATTGCAGTTGCTTACTTCAATCCAAATCGGTCCAGAATTGCGAGGTAGTTTTGGAGTTGTTAAACGGCTGTGGTTGGACCACCCCAACCGAGATTCGAAAAGTGATCCAGCTTAGGCTTAGCCTAATCAATTAAAAAATACCAATCTTTTTGATAATAATTATAGTCTGAAGATAGTTTTCCAAGACCTACAAAAGATTGGAATGCAGATGAAATAAAAATTATGTACGTTGATTGCCAGCGCGCTATGAAATCAGTGGACAACTCTTCTTTGCTATCTGAAGAATATAAGTATTGTTTGCAAAGAGGAAGAGACGCTGTAACAGAAAAGTGATGGAGTTGATTACGAATACAGGATATTTTAGGCAACAATATAACTCAACCCAGTATGTGTTATATTGGAGAGATGCTTCTCAAGGCATAGCAAAGTTTGTAGCCATCTTGAGCCTACCTAGCTTTGGTCTCGTGTTTAAAACGAATCCGTTTAGGTGTCGAACCTAGGACTTGTGCTCAGTAGCTAGGTTGTTTGTAATGTTCCCTTTCGGAAATGTCTCAAAGAACTCACAATTTCTGAATTTCACACTCTGGCTCACTGTGGAATTTCTACAAACAGATTGTCTGCAAGGTGCTGGAAATGTGTCCTTTCATTTATCTAACTCAATTGAATGTGTACAATAATCATTAATTTCCATAAGAATGTTCCCCACAAAGCTCGGGCTGTTAAAATAAGTACACAGGGCAGATATCAACGTATATATATTTTTAACACGAAACAGTGATAGCATGCAGTTCAGGAACAAATATGGAATATTATAGCATGAGTGACATTGACGAACAGTGGTTCGCTTCAGCTGGAGTTCCTTGATGATATTAATGATTTAAATATGCATCTACAGGAGCAACACGTCTAGTGACTCAACCTTCCAGGAAACAACAAATATGCCCCTTTAATATTCACTTAAATTCTGCTCATATGTTGATATAAATGTGATGCCCAGATTGGTAATACGCGGCTAGTTTAGAAGGGAAATAAAACAGAAAAGCAGAGTATCTTTTCTGTTTAAGATCCTTGCCTGCATTTAAAATGGGATATCTGAATCAATCGGTTTATATTATCTTCAAAAGAACGGTCTGCATTCTCTCCCTAGCCTGAGGGCTCTACCCCTACCTCTACCGCGATGTCATTCCCCTAGTAGGCGCTAACGATTTCAAAACAGGCCCTTTGACACCATAACCCACAACAATTATCATTTATTTATCTAAATTCCGAACATGGGTAGAAGTGGGCTCGAGATCAGTCATATCTCGCATTACTGCCTATTGATATCCATTAGCATTACAATCTTAAGAATCCATCATGGGTTTTCCAAAGATTGAACGTTTGATACCTTATATTAATCTCAATTCAACAAAGCAGGCATTCACACTAAGATGTTTTTTCTAATTATGGATGTCAGTTAACTTTTTCAGAGAAGTGGGATCCTCCAGAAATACTGCTAATCCATCCATGCCCTTAAAAAATCCAAAGCATATGTCAGGATCCATAGGAGTACCAAGAAAACCAGAGAAGATACTATAGCGATCGAGGGTGAAAGAATCCAGATCCCGCCAAATTCCATTGTTTGTGAATGCCTCCAACACCTTCCGAAATGAATTTGATTAACTGCAAATCTAAAAGATATTGAAAGGAGAAAACAGGTAATCAAATCCTAAAAGATATTAAAAGGACTGCAAATATTTGCAAAGTTAAATTCCACTTATGACTTTCAATATGAAATTTGAAGATGTTTCAATCCACTAATGCCATTAGAGTAATGCATTTGCATCACAATCGAGCGGTTGTTAACAACAAAGATACTGATCTTGGGAGAATGGTAGGGTGTCTAGAAATGGTGCCTTAGTGAAAGAAAACGAAACTGGCAAAAACAAAATTGAAGAAAACCTTTAATTGGTCACAAGTGAGTGCCAGGATAGAGAATATTAGTGCCAGGGCAGAGATTATTTTACCTAAGATTTTTTTTTGATATGATTGTGTTAGACGTGCAGTAAAAAAAATAAATTGCTCGTGTAATGCAAGAAACAATCGAGAGGAATGTTGGAAGGCATGTGATTTTTTTTTTTTTTTTTTTTTTTGTATAATGTTGATAAAATGAGAAGAACAAAAGCTTGATGAACAAAATCGCATATCCAAATTTGCAAGATTGGAGGATTGGGCATAATATGAAACAATCCTCGGTGAACATTGTTAAACATCTACTATGGTAACAAGAATTGTTCTCAATACATACCAGTAATATTGTAGATGGATAGTCAAGCATAATTCTATAAAACCTAGAAATGCAACCAAGATATTTAATCCTCACGATCAATCAAATAACTCCATATAAACAAAATAAAGAAAGGGACACCAAGAATATATGATGAGCATTGAAAATGCTTGAAATAGTGTACTATATCTTCAAAGCATAATACACCAAGTTTATTTTATCATACACATACTTGTTCACTGATGGATAAATCTCAAGAAAAAATATGCGGCCTCCTGGAAGTAACCATCCTGTAACTTCAAAACAAGTCAAGTTAAAAATTCCAATAAATAATTTTTTTTTTCTAAGATGCCCATAGGCCCTAAGGGTTAAACTTAAGCTCTGATACCATATGTAACAGTCCAAAGATAAATATCTAATTAACTTTTCTGATTAACATTAAATTCAACTAAGAATAGTGCTTACCTGTCGTAGAAGTAGGCTTACTGCAACAAGGTTTTTGGGGACGACTCTCCACCCAACCGTAGGCTCAATTGTGCAAGGATTCTGCTACAACTAGCCACCCCGAGCCCTCAATCAACGTACTACTGCCAGTGACTCCTAAGTCTTAGAACACCATTCTCCCAAGAGAATGCAAGATAGAATCTCGGAATGATGGAATGCAGGAATGCCTCTCATCTTCCTCACCATCTATTAAATAGAACAACATTGGAAGGGGAACCACATGCACACACTCCATGTGTCTACATGCAACTTTCTTTTGATTTTTAGCTTTCTTGTTTTATTTCTTTACTTTTCTTTTGATTTTTAGCTTTCTTATTTTATTTCCTTCTTTTTGATAGTTTTCTTGTTTTATTTCTATTTATTCTGATTTAGAGTTTTAGTATAGTTATTACTATTTTTATTTTTATTATTATTATTTATTTTCTTGTATATTTTTAAATATCATTTATTATTTATGATTTATTATTTTTATTATTTATTATTATTATTATTATTTATTTGTATTATTTATTATTTTTATTATTTATTATTATATTATTATTATTTATTATTAAGGGAAGGGATATTACAACGTTTTGTGGCCTCAACCTGCCTAATGGGAAATCAAGTTTGTTGGCCATCGGAATGCATTATAAGGCATCCAAAATTTGAGGATCTTAAGTTTGTCACACAAAACCTTATAGTTTGAATGTCTAAAAACCACTACCCTTAATATGCTAACATAAGTACTACTAACCGACATATACATCATCAAAATAAACAAAAAGGAAACGAATTATTACTATTCATAATAGGACTCCACCAAAGCTATGTCCTTAGCACTGGAACCTGGTAATTCTAATTGAGGAGGGCACAAAATCTGCTTCTCAATACGAACAAGACCAACATTCTGTCGCTGACTTTGAAATTGGACAAGTTGGAATTATTTCTAAATTCCTTGGAACTCGGTGTTAGATTTAATGGAACCTGTAGAGTTCATAATAGCTTGAGCTACTATACTCTTCATCAGCTAATAAAGATGCACTGTCTATTTGTATTGAGTGAGTCTGTCGCAGGTATGGCCTGGGTGCGGAACCAGTAAACGCCAATCCTCCAACTACACTTCATTCTCAGCCCGCTGGTTGAGGTCTTCCTCCCAAGCCGCAATCATTTGTCTCACATGCACAGGAGGTACCTGTAGTATATGCTTGAGCCATTGCATTGATATGTTGGGCGTCCGTTTTTTTGACCACTTCGCCTTGGTGGTTGTGATGAGGAGGATCCTTGCCCACCTCGGTGCCCAACCTTTCGATTTCTCCCTCGACCACCAATTACCAACGGACCAACACTTAAATATGGTCGAGCCATATCTGTCAACCACCACTTCACCACAATATACTCCTCCACCCATACCAACCAAACCACCGCTCGAACAAAGACCAACGACGAGTGGGTTGAGCGGGATCCCAAATTGATTAGACCTGACATATATACATATGACAAGAGAAGGAAGCAAATGTCTTTAGGTCCGAGCCATACAATAACATAATAGGTCAAGAGGGCCAACCACCAGCATCACTTATTTCCAATCACCAACACCTCGTGCTCAAACATCTCTCGTGACAAAAAGAAACCAAGGGTGGTCTGTTTCCACAGAAGGGAGGAGCTACTAACTGGCTCCTCGAGCCAATTCCTATAAATAAACACACTATAACAATATAAAACTTGAAATGAAAAAATAAAGGAGAATTTCAAAAGTCATTCTATTCAATCACTTAAACAACTATTCCCATCGGGCGGGTATTCCTTTTAGGAAAGACAAGTAACCCAAATTGTTCTATACATTTCCATTTGAAGCATTAAAATAGAATATAAGATGAACAACGAATAGAAACAACAAATGCAAGATAAAATTTAGCCACACAAACAAGCTCGCCTGGTGAACAAACAATTCTAGGTCGTACAGTCATCTAATTACAGGAGGGGTCGACTACCTTGCATGCAACATTTGTAATTATAGTTTGTCGCGAGAGGGAAGGGGTGAAAAGAAACAAGACATACTTGGTTACTAATGCCATGAACCCAAAACCATTGTCCTGCCACAGACAGAGCCTCCTTGTCGAGCTTGCCATCGGAAAATAGAAACCCAGATACCTCTCTTTTACGCTTAAAGCCACACTATACCACAGAGTGATTGCATGTCTGCACCACCTAGAGGTTAAGCTTGCAACGACGAATTACTCCCTTATTAAAATCTCCCATGCGACCTACCTCCTTGCCAACCTGTTCACACATACAATGTACTAGTAGGAGCCACCCTGCCCCCAATTATTTTTTCATAAATTGACCTACGTGCGGCATCGACCAAACACTTAAGTTTTTCATTTGTTAACATGTTTCCTAAACTACGCCTAGCTTTCACTTCATTAACTATATTAAACATTTAATGTGTGAAATAACATTAATAAACATTCACCAGTAGAAGACACTTTAACATATGCAAGTAAGATTTATATTATAAAATCTGTTTACATTCACCGGGAGGAAACCTTCAACTAGCATTATACAAATTTCCACCATTCAGCTGTCATGCAGCTCAGCCTCCGGCCGCTGTACTGTTCAGCCTCACTCGAACTCCCTCTGTTCACACCTTGGACGTTGCCTACGTTCTACCCACACCCTCCGCCGTGCAGCGTCACCCGTTTTAGCCTTCCGTCATGTTGACCCTTCGTTCGGTGGGCGCTTTCTCCACGAGTCTCCCCAACCGCACCTCCACACGATTGTCCAACCAGTGGGCGCCCTCGCCCTGGGCCGCCTTATCGCCAACCGCACGTTGTTCCACATCCGGTAGACGCACACACCTGATGTCGCCCTACCCGTGGTTGTTCCACTGAAACCTGCATTTAGCTTGCCCGTCATGCGGGCTCATCCGCCTTGCCAAGACTTTCCTACCACAGATCTAAGTCTTGTGGATGCTTGCACTTTTTTTTTGCTTTTCTTTTCACGCTCCATCTTCGCCAATATATACGAGTGTCAACTCATTTGGGTGGGGGCTTCGACCATGAGCCAAGCCAACCCATCACCCATGTTTTCCACCGTCGGCTCAGGGTAGGGGCGCCCGCACGCGGGACCACCCACCCACCTATAAACATGTGGCTTACACTTAGTCGCATTTTGGTTTTGACTTCATGTTTTTTCCTTCGCTAGCTCGTCGCCTTCGTCAAGTGCGCGCCCACTCGCCAAGTCGCCTCCTAGCTCTCCGCTGCCGAATGAGTTGCCCGTCACTTGCCTTTCATTTTCTTCGTTTAAATGTGCCCGGTGGGTGCGCCCATGCTGCCCAAATGCCGCAATAACCTGTGGGCGTTGCATTCTCCCCCACCTAAGGTCATTGTCGTCCTCGGCAATCCGGCTATCCTCTGTAGCTTCTTGTCGTACTTCGCAATCTTTCGCTTCCATCTCCAAAGTGAGTCCTCTGTTTCCAAAGTATCCTCCTCCGATGCATCCTTCCATCTGACAAGAAATTCCTATCTTATGTGACTCCCAATTCCTGTTGTCTGAAGATTCAAAATCTTCTCCATCACAAGGTTTGGTCTGTCAACAATCATGGCTGGTCCCCTTGGTGGTTCCACTCTGTCTGGATGTTCTACATCAAGTCGACATTTCTTCAAATGAGTGATATGGAAAGTAGGATGTTTCATATGCATATGGCGTGGAAGCTCCAACTCATAAGCAACCTCCCCCACTTGCTTCTTAACCCGGAATGGACCCTCATACTTCCTCGTCAAAGATCTTGCAGTCCCCTTAGGTGGCTGAAACTAATCTCCGATAATCCTGAGGAACACCATATCTCCCACACTAAAGTGTGCATCCTGCCTATCCTTATCTGCCCATTTCTTCATTCTCCTTGCAGGTTCGTGCAAGCGCACCCGTGCTAACTCCAAGGTCTCATCCCAAGCCTTCATAAACTTCTTCGCATGAGGACTCCTCAAAAAACCTCTCATTACTACGATATGTATTGTGACTAGCATCTATCCATTTACCAACTCAAATGGACTATACCCTATCGTAGAACTCTTATGTATGTTGTAGCTGAACTGAGCTACATCTAAGATTTTAGGCCAATTCTTCTGATTAGCTGTCACATAATGTCTCAAGTAGTCCTCCAACAGCGTGTTGATCCTCTCGGTTTGTCCATCTGTCTGCGGATGGTAACTCAAACTCATCAACAAGTCTGTCCCGACTAGCTTGAAAAACGTGGTCCAAAATCTGCCTGTAAATCACGGATCTCGGTCTGACACAATGCTCAACGGCATTCCCCAATACTTCACTATGTTCTTGAAGAACAACTTTGTAGTCCTGTCGGCTCCACAAGGTATATTTGTTGGAACAAAGACAACATACTTGGAAAAGCGATCAACCACGACCATGATCCCGTTATACCCATGTATCTCCGGTAACTGAGTGATGAAGTCCATCGAGACACTCATCCATGGTCTCTCAGGAATCGGTAAAGGCTGCAACAATCCTCCTTTCCTCTAAGTATCCGATTAATCATGCTGACAAATGATGCACGTATGTACATACTCTTCCACATCCTCTCTCATCTTCTCCCAAAAGAACCCTCTCTCCAATAGAACGATGTTGCCCTGGGTGGCCAACCCACGGAGAATCGTGACATTCCTTCAAAAGGTGCCTCCTAAGCCCATATGACTTTGGAACACAGAGTCGGTTTCCAAAGAACAAGAATCCATCTCGGAGAATTTTTTTTTGTGTCTTCCCCTCCTTTATCTGCTTCACTATATTCTACGCCTGAGTATCAATATCAATGCTTTCCTTGAGCTTATTCTGCATCTCTTTTGTCATCTGTACTCGACCCCTACTTCATGTTGCCCAGTCTTCCTCCTCCTCTGATGTTGCTAGTTGTCTCTTCCTGCTAAGGGCATCTACCACTGCATTGATTCTTCCCGGCCTATACTCAATAGTCATGTCAAACTTTGCCAAGAAGTCCTACCAATGAGCTTGCTTCGCTGACAGCTTTGGTTGTGATGTAAAATAAGTTGCTGCAACGTTGTCAGTCTTGACAAAAAAAGGCTTCCCAATCAAGTAATGCCTCCATACCTGTAAACAGTGGATGATCGCAGTCATCTCCTTCTCATGGACCGGATACCTCCGTTCTCTATCCTGCAACTTCCAACTCTCGTACACCATCAGATGCCCATCCTGCATAAGAACTCCTCCTATGGAAAAATCTGAAGCATCTGTGTGTACCTCAAACTGTCACTTGAAGTCCGACAACTTCAGTGTCGGTGTTGAAACCATCCTCTTCTTCAAATCATCAAATGCCATCTGACATTTGTCTGTCCAACTCCATCTCTTGTCCTTCATCAGAAGGTCTGTCAGTGATGATGTTATCTTGGAATACCCCTCTACAAACTTCCATTGGTAGTTGGTCATGCCCAAAAACACCCTCATATCATGGACATTCTTCGGTTCAATATAATCCTCAATCGCCTTCACCCTGTTCAGCTCCATCCGTATGTACCCTTGACCCACAATGTGTTCAAGGAACGGAATCTCGGTCTGGGCAAACACACACTTCAACTTTTTCAAGTACAACTGACTCTTCTTCAGTGCCTCGAACACCAATGCCAAGTGCTTCTTATGATCCTCCATGTTATCACTATACACCATGATGTCATCCAAGTACACTACTATGAACGAATCCAAGTATGGACATAGTACATCATTCATCAAAGTGAAAAACATAGCAGGAGCATTGCACAACCCAAATGGAATAATAAGGAATTCAAAGCTTCCATACCTTGTTACTATCGCGGTCTTCCTCTCATCTCCTTCTGCTATCCGCACTTGATAATACCCATGCCTCAAGTCTAGCTTGGAAAACACTTAGGCTTTCGCAAGCTTATCGAAGCAATCTGCAACTAATGGAAAAGGATACCTGTTCTTTATCGTTTTCTTGTTGAGAGCACGATAATCATAGCACATCCGTAGCTCATTCATATATTTTTTTTCATTGGAACAATACTGGAGGTCCATAGGGGGTTCTTGAAGGCCGAATGAAACCTGCATTAGTTAACTCTTTGAACTGTCGTTTCAACTCCTCCAACTTAGGTCTTGACAACCGATAAGGAGCTTTAGATGGAGGTTGTTTCCTTGGCTCAAGCTTGATGCTATGGTCCATCGCACGCCTTGATGGAAGCTTCTTTGGTAGCTCATCGGGCATCAAATCTGCATACTTGGCCAGCACCTCAGAAATCTCAGCTGGAACAGGTGTCCCCACTCCATCATCGCCATCGACTTCTCTGATTACAACCGCATATGTGTCCACGTCTGACTCCCGCATAGCCTTCTCCAAACTCAGTGAAGAAAAATGTTGCACCTTGACTTCCTTCCTTTGCTTATGAGTAGGAAAAGTCCAAGTCTGTGATCTTCCAACCAACATAACCTCATTGTAGAAGGGGACAATAACTGCCCTATTTCCCTTCAAGAATCCTACCCCAATGTCATGTCAAAATCGTTCATCTATGTCACTGTGAAGTCCAACCGACCTTGCCAGTCTTTAATCTGTACAGGCACTTCGTGTGCCAAACATGCCACTCTAGCTCTTGAGTTCACTGCCTTGACCTCCACATTTGATGGGAAAATCTTGAGTCCAACTTCTTTTGCTAGCCGTGTCATCATAAAGCTATGTGTGGCCCCTATGTCCACCAGTGCTTGAATGGTCTTGCCATGAACAACCAAGTCTACGAAACCCAGACTTTGAATCCATGATTTCTCCATAACTTCAGACTGCATACGTTCCTGGTCTCTGCAATTCCCTCTCATACCACTTGTCACGCCCCCAATTCTTTTTTCATAAATTGGCCTACGCGCCTTCTATAATACAAAAGCATGACTCAGAAAAAGAAAAGGGAGTCACGAGAGATCTTTGAAGGCCAAGAAGGTGGCATGGCAGTAATTGTGGCACTAAAATAGATATATTTAGGAAGATGGCAGGGATTAAAAATATCCCAAAAAGGGAAAATTTACGAAAACCGCGCCTACAATAAATCTTTAAAAACTATGGCAGATCAAGAACTAGTCATATCATTGACACAAAATATTTTTAAAATTGCATCTAAAAAATTGTGAAATTTTATAAAAGATATTGTTTCGGGATAACCAAGTTGTGTTTAACCAATGCAAGCTGAATGTAATTTTCTGAATACTTTGGAAGCTTGTGCATAGTGCCACATTCAATTTGGTTGGCTCTCCCAGAATCAAGGATTGAATTAAATGCAGGTGGTGGCGACCCAAGCTTTAAAATTGACGCCTGTTTCCACGTTTTCATCATTTTTAGGCGTCAAATACAGTCTATTTAAAAAATTACACGTTATTGTGAACTTGCTAATAATTTAATAAAGTGTTATGTTGACAGGCACTCAGAAAAATCAAAAGTTTATAATTATGGTCACTTTACCTTCTTAGTTTCAATGATCCTACTGAATTTAAGGGGTAGCTTGTCATTTTAGTGTTGAGTTAGTTGACTATGTCATTTAAAGATTCTAATAGTTTGAATTGATCTACTTTTATCGTTTTAATGATCCTATTGAATTTAAGGGTGCAACTTTAGCGTTGAGTTAATTGGCTGTGTCATTTAAAGATTTTAATGGTTTGAATTGATCTATTTTTTCTAGTTTAGACTATTTTCTCATATATATATATAAAGCTTTCTTATGTTACTGGTATTATATGTATTATATCTAATTGTGAAGGTTTATCTAATTTGTCAATTAAGGTTAGAGCCACTTAATTTTTTGTTCTTAATTAATAAATAAATTAATATAAAAGAGTAAAAATGACAGAAGTTTAAGATTATCCTAGTGTGCCATATTTTCTTTTACAATTTAATTTAAATCAAACTAAAATGTCCTAAGATTCCAAATAAACAAATTAGGGGAAATTAGAAACAAATCATTCTAAAGTTTTGGTAGGAAATTTGCATTTAATGACGCAACTGAAGCTCTCAAAATTTTTACATTTAATTACACAATTGAAGCTCTAAGTTGGCAATTACTGTGGGTAGAGTCCAAGATATGGTTGTTTTATTAAATCATATTTTTTCAATAGTTTTCCCTAGTGAATTGTATATTTCTCTTAGCATAAAATAAAAACACAAATTTTCAGTCACATTTAAGCATCAATATCGCATTTTTAATCCTAAATTTCATTCTTAACTACAAGATTTCAAACTTTAACTAAGTAACCAATACATATAGTTGAGGATTGAGATATATCAAATAGATTGGGAAATATCAAATAGATGTGAATATCAGTAATCATTGTTTAGGAAGTATTATGTTAATCAACCCACTTTTCACTCAATTAATTATAATAAATAAATTTAGAATTTACGTCATCTTCAAAAATCCATAACAAAGGACGCAGAGTAGTATTAAAAGTCTTTGTCAAGATGTCTTAAGATATTTAGTTGCAGATAACTTTATTGACAAGAAAACATTTAACATTTATTAAGTAGACACAAAAATATGCCAAGAGAGTCTTAGAATGAGCAACGACAAAAATATGCCAAGAGACCCTTAAAATGATAATCGATTACTGTTTTTTATTTTTATTTTTTGCAGGGCAAAAGTAAATATTAAAAGTAATGTGAAGGCCAGTTTAAAAATGAAACTGTCAAATAAAAATTCATTGACAAGTTAGGGGACCCGTCAAATTTAACCCCTAGTGGCGAGGCTTTGGTTAATTTAGGTGAATATAAACCAGAGATGATAAAATCATGTGGCCTTAAATTAAAGTATGGGCTTTATGGTTTAGCGACACCCACATGATTAAATAGTTCCACGTCATCTTTTATACGTGGAGAGATATAGGCCTCATATCCACACTTTTAATTTTTAATTACACGTGGAGAGATATATGCCTCATATGAACGCGTTTATTTTTAATTGCACGTAGAGAGATATATACCTCATATGCACATGTTTGACTTAATTTCATGTGGGCAGATATATACCTCATCCACGTATTTATCTGAATTCTACTCAACAAATATACAGGGGAGAGATGTCTAATGTTGTGCAGGGACCAATAATTGATATAGTACTGGTCCCACCAAACCACCAGAAATTAAGATTTTTGCAACCAATATTTAAACAAAGATAGATAACATTAAGTGAAAATATGTATTAATTTATGTCCAAAATTTCCCAAAACATTGACTGGTCCCACAACTGTCCATAAATAGTATCTTAATACTTAATAGTGCAAATCATATTGACCCAACTAGAAAACCGATAAAACCATAAATGCTTCCAAAATGGCCTATTCTAGAAGTACAAAGTAGCAGTCACTTCAACCGCCACTCATGAGAACTGAAGCTTTGTATCCCAAATAAATATCCATGCCTGCACATAATAAAAGTGAATGTATGTCAGCGATAAATGTTGTGTTGTTCAACATTTAAACTCCCTATGTTCAATAAATGACACCCATCCCAATGACATTTAAACCCACTTTGTTCAATAAATGACACCCAACCCAATAACTTCAATAAATGACACCCAACCCATTCTATTTCTCATTAAAACAAATCAAAGCACATAGATCAACAAATAAAAAATTCCCGACCATTGAATCACATCAAATTAAATCCAGATCACACATTCAAAATGAAGCCATTGCAATCCATGTCCATCCTTACCACCAATTAAATTCAAGTGCCAAAAACTATAAAAGAAGTTCAACCACTGTTGAAGTTGCATGTTATGCTTTCAAACTATTCACGACCCTTGAAGAAAAAACATCACAGAACAATTGCCAATATATCTAGGTTAGTTATATCAATTACAACACATTTTTCTTACAGGTTTATTTTCATTTCTCATAGTTCTTACAGATTCAGTTTCAATTTCATGAAAATAAACACATAGCCTAGGGTATTCTCTCTTAGGTCCATAATGCTTATTTTAAGGGATGGATAAAGACTAACAATATAGAAAGCTAATGGGACGATATTAATAGTATCAAGTTGGTAAATTAAAAAAAAAACTGGTAGATAGGATAAATTAATGAAGAAAACGACTCTAGTAAGTACATGAAGAGAAACAAGGTGTCGCTTGGTGCCTTTATCACATCTAAAAACTCATGTTTAAATATAGAAGCAACATGCAACAATAAAAATTTGAGTGAAAAGAGAGGAACATGTTGAATGGGGATTTGGACAAAGAAAGCCTTAAGAACCACTAAGGTAACATAACACATTGAAGGGATTAAGACAAGATGGGAGTCTGACAAGGAATGATGTAGGGATTCAAACAAGATGCAGCAAAGTGTAAGAATTATGCCTGCAAAATATTCACCCACATTGATGTGAAGATGGAACTGAAATTCATGTACATGGATTTCAACTAAGCCCGCCTTTGAAGTAAATATATTCCACAAGATAGATGGTTGAAGATACATCCATATAGAGCTTGTTTTTCCTGTTTTAAACCTTTAATGTCGCTCAAACATTTGGACCCATTACCCAGGTAAAGGCTTCTCATTCATATCTGAACAATTTAGATATCCTATCCACAATGAACAAACAAACCTAGAGACAAAGTTTCAAATACATTTCTATCTCTACTGAATGTAAAAAATGCATTTATAGGATACCACTCCAAATATCAGAGTACATAGCATAAATGAGGTTAGAAATGCCATGCATCTTTGTGAAATTAACATTAGAAATTTAGCATTTTTTATATGATTTATGAATTAACACCCCATACTAGATTATTCCAAGTTCTCTCTTAGGTCCATAATGCTTATGTTAAAGGATAGATAAATATTAAAGACTAACACTATAGAAAGCTAATGGGACTATATTAATAGTTTAAAGTTGGTAGATAAGAACAAAGAACTTGTAGATGAGACCCATTAATAAAGGGAACAACTCTAGTCAGTAGATGAAGAGAAACAGTGTGCCACTTGATGCCTTGAGTACATCAAGTATCACGTGTTTAAATTACAGAAGCAACATGCAACAATAAAAAGTTGAGTGAAAAAAGAGGAACATGTTAAATGGGGATTTGGACAAAGAAACCTTGAAGAACCACATAGGTAACATAACATATCGAAGGGATTAAGAAAAAATGAGAGTCTGACAAAGAATGATCATATGGATTCAAACAAAATGCAACAAAATCTAAGTATGCCGGCAAAATATTCACCGACATCAACGTGAAGATTGGACTAAGAGCTATCATCCTTCCTGGAGTCAATGTAAGCACAAAAATGTAGATGCAAGATCCATTAAGAAAAGATGAGCATGTGGTTCATCTCATTTACATATAGAGAGGAAGTTGAAAATCACCATAGCTTGAAAAGCCCCCAACTTTTAGTGGTAGCACCTTAGGTATTGCAGTAGAAGTTTGGTTGCTTGGACATTTCTATAGTGACATGAAGGCTAAAATAGCAACTTATCAAAAGGCAACATGCAAAAATATGTAGGAACATGATGATCAACTCAATTGAAATCTGTTTACCCATAATTTCACAAGGCAGTTTCTTTCTGAGAATCATTTTTAACAAAAACTTAATGAATTTTTATAATAAGAAACAAAAACTTAATGAATTTTTATAATAAGAAACAAAAACTATGGCCCAATTGGAAGATAAGCATAGATTTATTGTCCTTGTGTTGGCTGTAAAATAAATCAGAAGCTTTAGATGAGTTGCTTAATTAGTGGTCAACTATTGCAATACAACTTTGGGTGTTGGAACCGAAAACCTTGTATGAGGCCACCAATAAACATCATCAAGACTAATGGTAGCATAAACAAGACATGCAAAATAAAGTGAAGAAAAAGTTGAAAGGAGAAAAGGAAAAGGGGGTTTACATCATTCTTGAAATATGACCAGAAAGTAAACAAAAAAATGTGAAAGGAAGAAAATAACATAAACAAATGAACAAGAAGTAGTGGAAGGTCCCTATTGGAAAACCTATCAGAATGAAGAACCACAAAAAAGGCACAACCAACCTCAAACTATTGCAAATGTAGTAAAAGCTACATGTGGCAAGGAAGATTTTCGAAGAATTGAAGAAAAGCAAACATAGAACCAAAATTTTTTACGCTTAGTGAACTCGTTGACCAATAAATTTCTATACCCCAAAACCACCTGCTATATATAGCTTTCTTTCCTATTATGCTAAAGTCTAAATGTGTTCTTAAACAAGAAAAGGATGATCAACATTGAAAAGAAGAAATGGCAATAGGAACTGAGGCTAGTTATCCATGTAATGAAAATTTGTCAATTAGATTGAATGGGTTGCATACATGTCTATATTTTACATGTTATTCAACAAGGATCTTATGATGGGAGTTCTGATGAAGTAGAACTAGAACTAGTGGGAGGAACTAGAACTGAATTGAACTTAGAACTTAACTGGATGTTTAACTAAATGGGAGGCTAATATGAAGACCTACAAAAGCAACACTCCAATTCACTGAAGGTGACACATGCATGCACCCTCTACCAAACAACAACCTATATTTCTATCCAACTGCACCCTCATTACTCCTATTCACTTTATCTAATTTGATATATGAGGTCAATAATTACTCAAAACTTTACAAATTGATAATATGATTTCTTGATTTAAGAAAAAGGCATGGCCTCTCTTATATATGTAGACAAGATACAAATAAGAGTTGTAGTTGAAGTGAACGTTTACACGACTAGAAACTTCAACTGTAAGTGACATGAGGAAAAAATTTGTTATGGTACCAAGTTGTGATCAAGAGTGCTTCAGGGGGTCTCAAGTTGGAGACTTGGTCAAATTAAATACCATGCTTGTTTTGGCCAATGATAACTCCTTGATAGTCAGAGATCCATTTATGGAGAAGTGCATCCTTACAAAAAAAAAAAAAAAAAACAACTAGACAATGAATGTTAAGAGGGATAGGTTGTAGTGGGAGGAACTAAAACTGAATTGAGCGTAGAACTTAACTAGATGTTTAACTAAATGGGAGGCTGAACTGAAGACCTACAAAAGCAACACTCTAGTTCACTGAAGGTGACACATGCATGCACCCTCTACCAAACAACAACCTATATTTCTATCCAACTGCACCCTCATTACTCCTATTCACTTGATCTAATTTGATATATGAGGTCAATAATTACTCAAAACTTTACAAATTGATAATATGCTTTCCTCACTTAAGAAAAAGGCATGGCCTCTCTTATAAATGTAGACAAGATACAAATAAGAGTTTTAGTTGAAATTAATGTTTACATGACTAGAAACTTCAACTGTAGGTGACATGAGGAAAAAATTTGTTATGGTGCCAAGTTGTGATCAAGAGTGCTTCAGGGGGTCTCAAGTTGGAGCCTTGGTCAAATTATATACCGTGCTTGGTTTGGCCAATGATAACTCCTTGATAGCCAGAGATCCATTTCTGGAGAAGTGTATCCTTACAGAAAAAAAATAAAAAAATAAAAAAATTAGATAATGAATGTTAAGAGGGATAGGTTGTAGTGGGAGGAACTAGAACTGAATTGAGATTAGAACTTAACTAGATGTTTAACTTAATGGGAGGCTGATCTAAAGACCTACAAAAGCAACACTCTAGTTCACTGAAGGTGACACATTCATGCACCCTCTACCAAACAACAACCTATATTTCTATCTAACTTCACCCTCATTACCGAAGAACAAACCTAGAACAGAGCTAGAAGGCATTATGCAAGTCCACTTGGTGAGACATCGGGGGCTATGAATGAATTCAACTGCAATAACAAACATGAGTCTAAACAAATTAATTCAAACAACAATAACTACCAAATCTTCTCATGGTATCTTAACTATAAAGACAAGTTATTAAAACAACAAATCAATCTTTTAAGTAGTCAAACCGAACAAGAGGCATTGTTGGGAAATGCTTAACAAAAACAATCAATACAGTCATGGTATTTTAAGTGTAAAGACAAGTTATCAAAACAACAATCACTGATACTTTTAAAGACATACAACAAAATGATTCTGTATATTTGATTTTTCAAGGATACTAACATACATGTTGATAATTTCCTGTAATAAAGCAGAAGTATTTTTGCCTTGTATGAAAGCATAATTTACAAATATTCTTATCTAAATGCATGCAATAATTTTATAGGTTGTTTCATCTATGGAAAAAGGTAGTTATGTTGCTCGTATAAGGAGAAGTGGTAGGAGAGTGACAAAGGGTGCGCAGCTACGATGCACATCGTCTTATGAGGATAAGACAGGTGATGTCAATGTCAACAATGCCCCAAGGAACATTGTTAAGGATGACCATGCGACTGAAGCTGATGTTATCATAGCATCAGCCACAGAACCAATATCAACAACAGTCCAAGGGGCAAGTTCAACTAAAAATATCAGTGTTATAAGAGGATGGAAAAAAGGAAATGTTAGTTGCAATTGACGACATAGAGTTTAATGGATACTCAGTTTGGGCATCTGCAAAAAAACATGGTATTCCTCCCTCATCAATACATTATTGGATAAACGGACTGACTCAAACAAAACGTATAGGACCTCTTACAATTATGGCTGAGGAGGAGGAGGCCGAGGTGGTTGAGTGGTGTAAAGAGATGGCCCAATTGGGACATGGGCTAGAGTTGATACAACTCAAATGCACAATTGCTCAAATATGTCAAGGGAGGCAAAACCCATTCAAAGATGGGTTTCCTGGTAAATCATGGTGGTTTGGTTTTAGAAAAAGGCATCCAGAACTTGTATTGCATACTGTTGAGGGCCTTGACAGAGACAGAGCATTAAATTTGTGCCCTGCAGTTGTGCAGAAGTTCTATGACACACTTTCTAGTGCTTACGATAAACATTCTTATGGAGCAGACCATATATGGAATTGTGATGACATAGGTTTATAGGCAGGGAGGAATTGTGACATGTGGGTAATTGCCAAGAGAGGGAGCCGAAATGTGCCAAAGATTTTGCCTAAGAGTAGGGAGTGGATAACTATTTTATGTTGTGTCAATGCAATTGGTACTTCAATCCTAGGATTTTATCTATTCAAAGGTAAAAAATCAACAAAAAAAACTATATACAAAACTGTGAAACATGTGCATGCATGGCTGCACATCCCCATGCATGGATGACTAAAGAACTGTTTTTAAGTTGGCTTGTTCACTTTGTTGCATCGGTACCTGGTGGCGTCTCGCCTAATAACAAACACTATTGATATTAGATGGCCATGGGAGCCACATTGTTGTACAAACAATTGAGGAAGCAAATAATTTAAGCATCGACCTGTTGACATTGCCCGCTCATACCACTCACAAACTGCAACCCCTTGATGTTAGTGTGTTTGGCCCTTTCAAGAACTATTTCAGGGTGGAGCGTGCTGCATGGATGGTAAAGAATCTAGGGGTTGAGGTGAAAAGGTTCGAGCTAGTAAAGCTTTTAAAAGGGCTTTGACACCATCAAATATCAAGGCTGGATTTAGGAGGACAGGAATCTGGCCACTGAACTATGATGCTCTTATACATGATACTGGTTGTAGCCAGACATTTCATGTGGATGGTCAGGAAGAAGGGAATGCCCAAATAGGTGTTGAAGTGCAAGAAGTAGATGACCAAGATGATGTGGTTGCAACTGGTAATATGATTTCCCTCTCTCAAGGACACTTATATGAATAAGATGATGAAACTGTATGTGAAACACAATGTAACCATGAACAAATTCGCAGTAACATGGAGATCGTTCCACCAACTGAAGAACATGAAACTCCTGCTGTTGATATTGTTAATGAAATTGTTGAACATGCAGTTGACAATGACCAATTGACATTGCCAAGCCAAGTAACCTCACCGTTATGGCTAGCATAAGCAATGATTAATATGAATGCACATAGTGTCTGAACAACTAATGAACAAAGCATGAACATGCCCTCACAACCAACAGAATTGAATAGTGAAATTGTTCATTTTTTTGTGGACAATAGATCAATGGGAGAAGATGAAGCACATAATGAGGCATCAAATGAAGATAATGATATAGTTCAATCAATTCCATCAGATATTGAAAGGGAAGTACATGTAGAAATTCCCACCTATAGATCACTTGATAATGCAATATACTAAAGCAAAATACTTGATCTACTTCTACAAACAATTATGCGAAAGCTTAATCGAATATGAGCAAGATCAATTGAACACATATAACTGATAAGAAGAAATCAATCACACATGCCACAGAAGAAATAACCAGGGGAAGCCTAAGCATAAAACCCCAACTTTGTATTATCATACATGTGGAAATCTTGTCCAAATTACAAAAAGAATCAGCTCAAAAGTTATCCTGATCTCTCTGCAATCAAACAATGAAGCTCATAGACTGAATAGTCAAGTATATATCCTCCTCAAGTCCTCCAAGCCGCTATTTCTTTGCACAATTTTTCTTGGGGTCCAGTGAAGCCACATGTGTGAATTGGCCTCATCACACTCACTGAACAGGAAGAAGTAACAATGTAATTCTCTTGGAAAGAAATCCTTCTGCATGCAAGGAATATCCTAGCAATTGATAGTATGTTGTCCCTCCATTTGATCTCGACTGGGTCTCTGTCTGAATTGACATGCATGAGTTATGTATGAGAGAATATTTAGTTATCTGAAGAGCAACAACTATATGCAAGCATCCATTAACTAACTGAACTTACATTAATTTAAACAAACTGTTTAAATCAATCTAACTGGACTTGACTCAGTTAACTGAGCCAACTAATTAAAACTCAAATTAGAACTCATCCTTATCTCTTTAACTGATGGATAAATTCCTCAATTAATGAAGAAACTGTTGCATGTCCTCACATAGACTTCATATTTGATTTTTCACAACTAATTAACTCATGGTGAATTAATTAATTTATTTTCAAACAACTGCTAAGTTCAAATTTGAATTTTACTTCCTATTTTAGTTTAGGGACTGACTAAAATAGGAAGGTATCCCGAAATGCTATTTATAGAAAATCTATTTTTAGCACTTTCACTTTTCATCCATTGTTGCTAAGTTCAACACTGGCTGAACTACTATTTATAGCAGTGCTATTTTTAACATTTCTTGTTGCTATTTTCAACACTCCCTTTCAACAAGAAAGTGATTATCAGTAACCCCAATCCTGTCTATGTGGAACTCGAACTTGAATTTTAACAATGCCTTTGTCAAAATATCCGCACCCTATTCCTCGGTCGAAACATACAACAACAACATGATCCTCTTGACCACACAGTTTCGAAGATGGTGATACTAGATATCTATGTGCTTGGACCTGTCACGAAAAACTGGATTCTCAGAGAGTTTGATGCAACTATGATTATCACAGTAGATCACTGTAGGATCCATCGTCTGATCGAACAATCCCACTAGAATCTTCCGCATCCAAATGGCCTCACATGCAGCCTGACTAGCAGCCATGTATTCAGCCTCTGCTGAGCTAAGTGCAACTGATCTCTGTTTCCTGTTGTACCAGGAAACTACAGCTGAACCAAGGTTGAAGATTCCTTCAGAAGTGCTCTTCCTATTTGATGGACTACCTGCCCAATCCGCATCTGTGAAGCCTTAAAGCTTCACTCCCTTTGTCTGTCTGTACCACAATCCAAACTGAGATGTGCCTCTAAGGTATCTCAGCACATGCTTCGTTGCCTTCCAAAACAGATTGGTAGGCTGAACCATAGCTTGACTCAGCTGGTTCACCACAAAGCATAAGTCAGGTTGTGTGTTCACCAGATACATAAGTGAACCCACCAGCTGCCGATAAACAGTAGCAGCTACTACCTCACCTGAAGTAGCATACTCCTTCCTCGAGTTCCCAACTAGAGGAGTCTGCATGGGTTTGCACTTCTCCATATGAAACCACCTGAGGATCTCATTGGCATACTTGCCTTGAGATACAGAAACTTCTCCTTCTCTCTGCCACACCTCCATGCCTAAAAATTAGTGCATAAGACCCATGTCTTTCATCTCTAACTCTCTTGCAAAGTCCTCCTTGCAAGATTGTATCAGTGGATCATCACCTGTCAAAATTAGATCATCGACATAAAGTACAATGATCAATGGCTTACCTTCTACCATGATGTGGTAAAGGTTCGCATCTGCTTCACTCTTGGTGAAGCCCAACCCGGTGAAATAGCTGTCGATCCTGGTGTACCATGCACGGGGTGCTTGCTTCAGCCCATACAGAGCCCTCTTGAGTCTGCACACATGCGAATCACTATAGAAGGTTTCAAAACCTTCTGGCTGCTCAATGTAAACCTCCTCCCCAATTGTCCCATTGAGGAATGTTGTCTTCACATCCATCTGGTGGATCTTCCACCCCATCTGAGCTGATAGTGCCAATATTGATCTAATCGATGAGTACCTTGCTACAGGAGGAAAAGTCTCATCATAGTCAATCCCCTCGACCTGTGAGAAATCTCGGGCAACAAACCTTGCCTTGTGTTTATCAACACTTCCATCAGTTGCTTGCTTTACCTTGTAAAGCAGAGCTCACCACTGACTTGTCTTGAGGTCTTGGGACAACATCCCAAACACAGTTCCGCATGATGGAGTCATACTCCTCAACTATTGCATCAACCCACATTGGTTGCTGCACTGCCTCCTCAAATGAAGAAGACTCAAAATCTACACACTCCCCAACTAGGGTCACGTAACCAGTGTACCGCTCTGGTGACCTCCTCTGTCTGCGCTGAGAAGATCGCTGTCCCACATTCTCTCGCACATCCAGCATCAACTTGTCAGCTTCCCTTGAACCTTTCCACCCATCTCTGGAAGTATCAATATGAGTGGATGTCTCCACTCCCAGATCCTTTGCATGCGGCTGCTCCGCATCAATATGAGGCTCCTCATCCTTAGGAACTAAAAGTTCCTCATCTCCATGCAACTTGAGCTCCCTCTCAGTTCACACTTTCATGGCTTTCTGCTCGTCAAACTTCAGATTCCTGCGTATCACAATCCTCTGAGTGGAGGGCAGGTACACCTGATAGTTGTGAGGTGTATCCGTGTACCCCACAAGTATTCCCAACTCAGCTGTTGGGTCTAGCTTCTTCCTGGCATCTTTGGTTACATGACAGTAAACTGATGATCCAAAGAATCGGAAGTGACTTACATCAGGTCGCTTCCCAGAATAGGCCTCCATAGGTGTCTTCATCCCCAGTATACGGTGCAGGCTTCTGTTCTGCAAGTATACTGCTGTATTGCATGCCTCAACCCACAAATACAGTGGTAGGGTTTGGTCATGCAACATAGCTCGATTTGCTCCCACAATAGATCTATTCTTCCTTTCGGCCACCCCATTCTGCTGTGGGTTATGGGGTGCCGTCAACTCCCGTTTAATTCCTTCTGAAGCACAGAAGTCATTAAACTACTAGGAGACATACTCTCCACCATTGTCGCTACGCAAGGCTTTTATTTTCTTTCCAGATTCTTTCTCTGCCAAGGCTTTAAACTCACAAAACCTCAAGAAGGTTTGATCCTTCTTTTGCATAAAGTAGATCCAACATCTACGAGAAAAATCATCAATAAAAATAACATAGTACCTTTGTTTAGCAGTGGAGGTTGTAGAGAATGGTCCACAAACATCTGAGTGAACTCGCTCCAGGATTGCTCCAGCTCTACTGTCTCGATCCAGAAAGGAAGATTTCACATACTTACCCAAGGTACAACCTTTGCATGTATTCGTCTGCTCAAGTTTTCCCTTGGGTAATCTGATAGAAATCTGTTGCATGATCTTCAGGGCTCCATGGTGCAAGTGGCCCAATATCCTATGCCATAGCTCGCCAACATCTTGGCTCTACACCATCTTAGCTTTGGAACTTAAAGCAACACAATCATCTATCTCTAGCTTGGAGAGATTTTTAACTCGAATCCCTATTCGCTTTGTCTTTCCAGTGCCGATATGCCTCAGGAATACCTTTCCTTTGATAAAGACTACATCATAACCTTTATCTTCTAGCAAGGCAATGGACACAAGATTCTTCTTCAAACCTGGTACATACTTTACATCCGTTAGGGTGAGGGGAGCTCCATGCTCCCTCTGAAACACAACCGTACCTTCACCTGAGACACAATACTTTCCATCATCGCCCATCTCGATCCGCATCTGAAGATCCTTCTCCTCTAGGGTACTGAAGAGATTCTTGTCACTTGACATGTGGAATGAGGCTCCACTATCCAGGTACCAAACACATCCCACCATGGATGAACCCATGCATGTGATAAGAGAGAAAGCCAGCTCAAACTGTGAGGCAAGTGCCTCACCATCAGATCCCTTGGAGGAACCCTTCTTGGTTTTCTTTTGTGGACAATTAATAGCATAATGGACCACTTCATGACAATGAAAGCATCGTACTTTCGATTTGTCAAACTTCTTCCCACCATGGGAAGAACCATATTTGGATTGGGATGCCTTCCATTTCCCCTTCCTTGCCTTACTTGCTAAGGCTAGATTTTCCTCATCATCTTGCTTCGATGAGGATCCATCTCTGGTGATTCTTCTTATCTCCTCCTGCATCATATCCGACCAAAGTCTTTCCCAATCTGGTAGTTTTTCTCTTCCATTAACCTAGTCTTGGTAGCTATGCCAGCTCTTAGGAAGACTGAGGAGTGCAAGACTCACCATGTCATCATTAGCGGTTGTGATCCCCACACTTCCAAGCTCATTCCTGCAAATGGTGAGCTTGTTTAGGAACATAGAGATTGTGTCGCACTTTTCACACTTGATTTTCCGAAGCTTGTCTTTTAGTGCCAACTTCCTCTGATCACTGTTCTTCTGATTTAGATCTTTCAATGTTTTCCACATCGAAAACGATGTCTCCTTCCCATGGAGACTCGAGACTATGTGATCTCGAACTCCCTCCAAAAGGATTCTCCTTGCTCTAGCCACACATTTCTTCCATTCCGCCAATTGAGTAGCATCAGTCGGCTTGGGGACTTCTTGATCAATGAAGTCCTTTAGACCGTTATCCTCTAATATTGCCTCCATGCGATCCTTCTAGGCTATATAATTCGAACTGCCATCAAGGGCATATTCAAGTCTTAAACCATTGAATGCCATAGGTGAAATAGAGATGTGATAAGAACTCGATTTCTATATTCAGGAATCACAAACTTCAAACTTCTCCCTTCTTATATACTGTTCTTCCTTGATAACCTTTGCTCTGATACCATGTAGAAATTCCCACCTTTAGATCACCTAATAATGCAATATACTAAAGCAAAATGCTTGATCTACTTCTACAAACAATTATGCGGAAGCTTAATCGAATATGAGCAAGATCAATTGAACACATATAACTGATAAGAAGAAATCAATCACACATAACATAGAAGAAATAACTAGGGGAAAGCCTAAGCATTAAAACCCAACTCTGTATTATCATACAAGTGGAAATCTTGTCCAGTTACAAAAATAATCAGCGCAAAAGCTATCCTGCTCTCTCTACAATCAAACAATGAAGCTGTTGTAGACCTGATACCAAAATATAAACATACCCAAGAATAACAAGATAGAAATAGAAAGAAGGACCCTTAAGGTAGGGCAACACCATACATTCACTCCTTAAGGAAGGAGAGCACTCCACAAGCCATATGCTTGTTCATACAATAATACTTCTCTTCATATCTCTCCATGTGGAGTCTCTAGCCTCTATATAGGCCTCATACATACAATACCATGCATCATTACCATGGTTTCCTCATACCATCAACTAATACCATGGGCCCATTACATTATTATTAACTACTTGTGGTCCCTTACATGACATGGGTTAACCACCTTATTTATTACTATGGCCCATCCCATTATTACATTATTACCTTGGGTACCTCCCTTGGTACCCCATATTATCCCCCCTAGGTATATAACATTCCACCCCCCTAAGCATGTTTCGTCCCCGAAACATGGGAAGAACACAAATAATAAGATCTACTCAAAAGAGTAGTCCACTGATACCATGCACGTGCATCTAGCCATCCAAGAGAAAGGTGAACCCTCGATCTCGCTGGTGCCTCGCTCGCTTGATATGGAAGTTGACCGTGGCAGTTCTTCTGTGTTGATGTGTAGTAGGTGGATCGTCTCTCCTTTCTATCCATCATGTGACTACTTGATGGTTGTCTTGCGGGGTGATGTGGGTGATGATATGTTGAAGTTTTAACCCACGATGGCTTTTGCTTGACTTCACCCTGCTGTGGTGCCTGTGGTGGTGTCTTCTTTTTCAATATGACTTCAACCACTTAGCCCTCCTCTGATGTATCATCACCTGTAACCTTTTTTTCTGCAGCCTCTGTTTGTGTTTGATTGTCGATCATCAAAGGCTCATCATCTGATATGTCAGTCCCTTGAACATCTTATGCTTCAACCTCCATGTGCTCTACCTGTTTATGGATGGAAATATCCTGTAATGTAATTTTCTTCTTTTTATACCATAGCTTCAGGAATTTCTTCTGCACATTAATATCGATAGTACCCACGGATTCCATCCAAGGATATCCCAAAACAACATCCATATTGTCCATCTTTGAAGCATAAAAATCACCATGCAACACATATTTATCCATAGAAATCTTCAAATCCTTATAAATTTGAACATCCTTATCATCAACCCGTGTATGTTCAATTTGTTTTGCTGGGGCTTGCAATTTTTTTGCCAAATTAACACTGATAAAATTATGTTTACAACTAGGATTGATAGAAACAATGATCTTCTCTTTCTGAATCAATCCATGAATCTGCAATAAGGATATACTAGTAGGAAATAACCCTTTAGGTTCCATGGTTTCCTTCTTTTCTGTAAAAATAAAATCTTTGCTAGGCAATGTGACCTGACGAGCTACCTGGCAAGCCTCCTTCCACGTGGGAGGGTGGTGAAGTAGAACTTGAGCTTTGATGGCTTCTTTAAGACCGCTGATAAAACATTCATTGAAGAATGTATCTGTGAGACCCTTAGTGCATAAGGCTAAGGCTTCAAAAGTGGTAATATATTCCTCCACTGTACCAGTCTGTCGGAGCTTAGTGAGACGACCCAAAAAAGAGTCTTCCTGTTCAAAGCGATCTAGGCCTGCCATCACAAAAATATTGGCGAAAAATTGAAATGGTCACAGATCCGTCAATATTGCTCAGAATCCCTATTATAACCTGTTTTTAGAAATGGAACAACCATTCTGCATCTGCCCATGTGATAGAAATCCTGATTCAGACACTAGAATTTCAGATCTGCGCTGCTACTCTCCCGGCGTCACCCAAAATTTTTGCAAAAAGAGCTGATTTTGTGCCCACTTGTTGTAGCTCTGATACCACTTGTTGTAGATCTAACCCAGAAATATTATAGATCTGATATAAAAATATAAGACAATGCAAATAAACCCAGAAATGATATGAAATGATTCTTTATTGATCTCAAATATCTCCCTCATCCGGACTCCGATTCGACTGATTTTTTTTTTTGAAATCATGTGTTTTTTCACAAAGATTCTAGATCTACAATTAGATCTTGTAGATCTGGCACCAGGACTTCTAGATCTACGCCGCAAACTCGCTGTCCTGAAAATTGTCTACAACCCCACTGATTTTTAAATCAGCGATATCTCCTTCATCCGGACTCCGATTGAAATGATTTTTTTTTGAATTTGGGTATTTTTTCACAAGGAATACAGATCTGTAATTAGATTCTGTAGATCTGGCACCAAAATGTACAGATCTGAGCTACAATTTCGCCCCCCAAAAATCCCTGCAAAAAAAAAAAAAAAAATCTCCACTTTTGTGCCCAAGAAAGTGCTCTGATACCAATTATTGTAGATCTGATACCAAAATATAAACATACCCAAGAATAACAAGATAGAAATAGAAAGAAGGACCCTTAAGGTAGGGCAACACCATACATTCACTCCTTAAGGAAGGAGAGCACTCCACAAGCCATATGCTTGTTCATACAATAATACTTCTCTTCATATCTCTCCATGTGGAGTCTCTAGCCTCTATATAGGCCTCATACATACAATACCATGCATCATTACCATGGTTTCCTCATACCATCAACTAATACCATGGGCCCATTACATTATTATTAACTACTTGTGGTCCCTTACATGACATGGGTTAACCACCTTATTTATTACTATGGCCCATCCCATTATTATTACCTTGGGTACCTCCCTTGGTACCCCATATTATCCCCCCTAGGTATATAACAAAAGCTCATAGATTGAATAGACAAGTATATATCCTCCTTAAGTCCTCCAAGCCCCTATTTCTTTGCGAAATTTTTCTTGGGGCCCAGTGAAGCCACATGTGTGAATTGGCCTCATCACACTCACTAAACATGAAGAAATAACAACACGGTTCTCTTGGAAAGAAATCTTTCTGCATGCAAGGAATATTCACCAAGGAATATCCTAGCAACTGATAGTATACTGTCCCTCCATCTGATTTCAACTGGGTCTCTGTCTGAACTGACATGCATGGGTTATGTATGAGAGAATATTCAGTTATCTGAAAGAGCAGCAGTTATATGCACGCATGCATTAACTAACTGAACTTACATTAATTTAACCAAACTATTTAAATAAATCTAAATGGACTTGACTTAGTTAACTGAGCCAACTAATTACAACTCAAATTAGACTCATCCTTATCTATTTAATTGATGGATAAATTCCTCAATTAATGGAGAAACTGTTGCATGTCCTCACATAGACTTCATGTTTGATCTTTCACAACTAATTAACTCATGGTGAATTAATTAATTTATTTTCAAACAACTGTTAAGTTCAAATTCGAATTTCGCTTCCTATTTTAGTTTAGGGGCTGACTAAAATAGGAAGGTATCCCAAAATGCTATTTATAGAAAATCTATTTTTAGCACTTTCACTTTTCATCCATTGTTGCTAAGTTCAACACTCGCTGAACTGTTATTTATAATAGTTTTATTTTTAGCATTTCTTGTTGCTATTTTCAATAGTACCAAGCAATGACATGTAGGTGGGAGGGGTGGAGAAGATACTTGGCCGGTTCCTAAAGCTACCAGTAGAGAGAGTATCAATGAAAAAAAGCAAGGTACACCAGGTAGTCTTCGTTTGGGCCAAAGCTCACAGTTACTCACCTTAGAGGACTATATAAACCTATTAGTTGAGTCTGAAGAAAAAGAAATTTGAAATGCAAGAATTAAAATAGAAAAATAAGGATCTATTCAAGGAGAAGAAGGCAGCAAGGATTGTTGTAGCACAACGTCGAGCAGATGAAAGGATTAAAAGAGATAAAGCAAGGAAAGTTAAGGACCAACAAAAACAAATGGCAAGACAGGAAAAGGAATCAAGAAAGACACAAAAAATTCTTGAAAAGGAACAAGGGATGACCAATATGGTTGACAATGATGCAAGCATAGCTGATGAAACCGCGATTATTTCAAACTCATTGGACTCCATTGCAGATAATACAACATTATTCCAAGATCTCATAAACGTTCAAGTGCCTCACTATCAAACTGAGGGTTTACCCACTTGCCTTATTCCTACCAAAGGAGGTCCAAATTCTATGTATTATCATTACACACCTCCACTTAATGCAGGGGTCAGTAGTGCAAATGTGAGGTATGAGTACTCAATACCTCCATGGTTGGAAGCTGCAAATTGGACTCAATCATATGGCATCAATCAACCATTTCCTAATCAACCCTTTTTTAGGTAGGCCAACCTTCTTGGCTCAAGAAGGTAACTTGGGGAGTTTTGGCACTCAAGATTCTCAAGGCCATAAAGAATAGGGGTGTCATATGTTTTTGGTTGTAACCACATTATGATGTGGATTTTGGATGGATTGTATCTTTTTCCTGTCACGGAAACATTTTGGCTTACAACCTAGGTTGTTTTATTTCATACTGTGTGTAGCATTGTAGCCAAAATCCATTTTAGACGGAACATCTATAGTCTATTATAATGTAGAAATCTTACTTGAGAATGCAATTGGGATTTTCTGTTATGCATCTACACACCAAATGGTTTACACAAGTAAAACAATGAAAAAAATTTTAGTGTGTTGTTTTTTTCCTTTTCTAAGTAATACTATTCTATTGAAAGGAAGCAAAGTAAAAATACATCGAGGTTCCGGCCTCTGCAGAATAGAGTTATATCAAAATTCTCAAAAAAACTGACCTCGGCTGCCCAACGAGGGGAATCCAACCCGAGTGAGTCTCAAAACTTAACTTATAAGATCCACACAGGGGTTCTAATTCAAAATAATAAAAAAACATGCTAGACAATTTGACAATGAACATAAGAAAAACCTCAGACAACAAGGTCATGAAACCGCCAACAAACAGCAAGTCGACAACTGGCAATTGGATCATAAGTCTGGCCGGACCCCCTGGATGTCCTTAGGGGTGGGATCTTCAACAATGCGACATGCGTATTCATACCAGTCATTATCTTCTGCAGACATGCCGCACAGTATGCCACTGGTTACTTGTATGCTTGTTGAGCTGCTCGCGGCTACATGTTTTCCTGACGTGTCATCCCGAAGTCTTTCAACCGCCTTCATGCCACCCTCTTGACCTGCAGTATCAGGCTTGCTTCTGGCCGTCTCTGTTTCCTGCCGAATACCTGTTTGCCCTGCCATATGCTGCTTGCCTGGTTCATGCTCATCCCTGTTGCTCTTAAGAGCCTGCTGCTGATCGTCATTGGTCCTTTTCTCTGGTTCACTGAAATGGGTCTGAGCTCCCTGCTCAGTTTGCAGACTCATTTCCTCAGTGAAGGTAACAGAGACTGTGGCTATGATAATTTGACGAGGTAGAGTACTCTGGAAGTGAAATTGAGTTGAATGGTAAGAGGGGTGAGGGGGAATGGGGAGATTTTCAGTTTGGGTAGTAGCGTTCGCTCTTCAAACTCCAATAGCCTGTGACCTGCCTCTACCACTGCGGGTATCAGGGTATCTACCTGAGAGAGGACTATGGGAATGAATGGTGGAGGGGAAGGAGGAGGGAGAAGAAGAATCAGGGTTGGGCGCTGCGGGGGGGGGGGGGGGGGGGGAATGCTGCTGCCTCGACTACCTCCTCTTCTACTGCGCATGCGATGTCGAGTGCGCGCCATGATAGAATTGATTTCTGAGTTTTCAGTTGGGGAGACAGATATATCACGAGGATTGAAGTGGTTGTTCAGAGGAAGAGAGGAGGAATCCTGATCTTGATCCTTCACACAATGGGGAATTTGGGAGAAGTGGAAGCCATTGCCCAGGTCAACGCAGCTTAGGATCCAGCAGCACCTTCCAGTGATGGTGCGTGAGCTTGGTTCCACAGCTTAGGGGGGCAAGAGTAATTTAGAAGGGGGATGAATGAATTGTGATTAACCAGGTCCATGGCCTTATACTTGCTGCAATTTTCTCGACCAGAGCACCAGAGTAATTGTGCTTGCCGGTTGACAGGAACATGCCATAAATTGGCATGAAAGGGGACGCGGGTGGCCATGTGGCCAACCCGCCTGTCGTCCTTCTGTCTAATCATCATTAACTGTGTCATTAACACCCGCATCTGGGTGACAACATTTTTAGTTTACATTTCATGAGATTGTTGCAATACTTCATGATGAAACAACAGATAATGCACATAATACGTATAATTAAAACATAAAACATTTCAGGGATTTCCTTGCACAGGAAGGAAGATAATTAACTACTTGCATCCATTTCATTTTCTACTATACATTTTGGACTCTCCATATGTTGTCTGGTTGCACACAACATTATGAAAGGAGTCTATTCACTCCTTGCCTTTTTTGGCTGAACATTGTATAAAAATCCTCTCTGGAAGCTATGCAAAAAGATCACTGAAATGATAATCATAAACATCAAGAAAACACAACAAAAATGTGTCTACATAAAGTAACTTTGAACCATTACAAATGAATGAAAATTACAGTATTTTCCTTTGGAAAAATCTTGCATCTTTCCAAATAGTACACACAAAAAAACCTTGATTTTTGTTGAGCAAAAATTTGAAACAAGTCAATCAACTTCATTATTTACAATATAGTAAAATCACTGAAAAATTAACCAATACCAGAAGTCCCAGTAAAAGAAATCAAAATATTTGAATGCAAAATTACCACAAAAAATATACATAGCATCTGAGAACCCAAATCTACTAGAAAAAATTAAAACTAACAGACCTAACAAAACACAACAAGTGTAAAAGCCTTAATGGACTACCTCCTTGATGAAAGTTCAATTCAAATTTTCAATTAAATTGGTCATTTGTTACTGAGAGCATAGACGAAAAGTGTAAAAGAACAAAGATTCAGAGCCACTGAAATAACAGTACGCAGGAAATGGCCAACATTCATCCCCTGCAGACAAAAACGTAGGGGCACAGGAAATGGCTCCAATAGTGAACATAAGAAAAAATGAACAAGTGTTCATTATAACACTGTCCATAAGAGGGGCCAAAATGGCCCTCTATACATCCATGCATACATTGTTATTGGAAATAATTGGCACCATAAACCCTACATACCCCAACATTTCTAACCATAAAAAGAAATCAGATCCACACCAATCTATTTAATGGCATCTAAGAAGGCGAGAGATCATCATAATGAACTTCCCAAGGTTAGGATGGACAAAGTGTTCTATGGCTAAAGGTAGTTTGCTACAAGCATGTTCTCTACCACATCATGTAACAACGATCTGATTGAGATTCATAAACACAATTGTATAAAGCATAATCAATCTGATGAGTGTGTTACTTGCAAGTTCAGATCCATTAAAAAGTTCACAATGGTTTATTTGTGAGAACTGTTGGTTTTGCCTTGGCTTGGAGGACAAATTCAACTTCACCATAGCTACTCCTGCTACTCCTTTTGGCACCACTAAAGAAATCATTTACATGTTTAGTTGTGGCTCCGAAATATTCTATGGGGCTATGGCTCAACTTCAGTCTTTGTGACAACTAGCGCTTAGTTCCAATGTACTTAGCCGCCTTTTTGTTGTCAATCATATTGATCCCTTCGATGGTACCCTATATTTTGTGGAAGGAAAAAGGCTGGCTAGCTTGTTAGTTTACTTTAAAGAGCATGCCTCCAACACATGGTTTCCTCTTTTATAAATTTATTGGTAGTTTATTTTGCTAAATGTCTATCTCTATACTTGACACTTCCAACTATCCAATTTCAAGGTTTGGAATTGAGTTCATATACTCTTTAACATGCTTAAATATCCACATTTAAATATTAGATTTAAATGCCTTAAGAAAATGTTTTTACTTGTTACAATTGTTGCCAATAACTTTGTGGTTCATTAAAATATACCAAATACAAATTAAACTATAATTGACTCAAGCAACACATGATGGCCTAAAGAAAACTATAAACGATGCAACCATACCAGAACTCAATTAATAATCTTCCACTAACACAACTTATAAATCAATCTATCTGGGAACACACTACTAGTTAAATCTTGTATAGCATAAACATCAAAACTCATACATTCACATTAGGCATAAGAAACAAAAATATCCAATAGAATATGAATAAGTGCAAAACCTAATTCACCCAAACATGATAAAGTTGCATCTGAACAAATTCCATCCGAAATGAATAAATTAACAAACCCTATTGTTTAAGCTAAGACATGATAAATACACATGCCATGCTTCCATATAACTTTGTGGTTCATTAAAATATACTAAATGCAAATTAAATTATAACTGACTCAGGCAATGCATGATGGCTTAAAGAAAACTATAAACGATGTAACCATACCAAAACTCAATTAACAATCTTCCACCAACACAACTTATAAATCTATCTATCTAGGAACACACTACCAGTTAAATCCAATGTATAGCATAAACATCAAAACTCATACATTCACATTAGGCATAAGCAGCAAAAATATCCAATAGAATATGAATAAGTGCAAAACCTAATTCACTCAAACATGATAAAGTTGCATCCGAACAAATTCCATCCGAAATGAATAAATTAACACACACTATTGTTTAAGCTAAGATAAGATAAATACACAGGCCAGGCTTCCATATAACTTTGTGGTTCATTAAAATATACCAAATACAAATTAAATTATAATTGACTCAAGCAACAAATGATGGCCTAAAGAAAACTATAAACAATGTAACCATAACAGAACTCCATTAGCAATCTTCCACTAACACAACTTATAAATCAATCTATCTGGGAACACACTACCAGTTAAATCCATTGTATAGCATAAACATCAAAACTCGTACATTCACATTAGGCATAAGAAACAAAAATATCCAACAGAATATGAATCAGTGCAAAACCTAATTCACCCAAACATGATAAAGTTGCATCCGAACAAATTCCATCCGAAATGAATAAATTAACACACCCTATTGTTTAAGCTAAGATAGGATAAATACACAGGCCATGCTTCCATATACGTCGATGGCATGGACCACCCTTTTCTTAAATAAATGTCCTCTGAGAATGAATCAATTGCAGAGCAGAATGATAGTTACAATAAGAAAATAGTTTATGAAATTTGGAGTAAAGACTAAGGACTTACGAAGCGGGAAAGCCAATGCACACAAAACCATAATGAAAATAAAAAAGTAAGCAAAACTGTGAAGAACTCTGAAAGCACCTAAAGACACACAAAACCCTAAACTTGCAAAACCTGCAAAACCCTTTGAAATGCAACCTAAACTCCAAGAGCAAAAATAACAAAAATTCCAATAGGAAGGTGAGGTGTTGAAAAACACAGAAGGTGAAGTGTCAAAAAACACAATGGCAATGGTTGGTAGGATTTTTCTTACCAAATAGACGTAGAAGCCATGTCCAAGCATCTTCCATGTCCAAACCTTCTCCAGAGCTTTCCAGACTTGCAACCAACTTGGAAAACATGAAAATGTAGGAAATTAGCCAATGTCATAAATATTCAAAGACAATTCGAAACAAAAACCCTAAAATCCTATAAATTACATGTAAATTTACCTTCAACCTAGAACTAGCTAGAAATTGGTGCTGGCTCCTTCTCAAACAACAGGCTGCACAAATGAAACAACCACCAAGGTATTTGTAAACCCTTGGCGGTCCAGAACGAACAACACTGGAAGGCGGAATGATACAAGAACAGTAGAAACCCTGTTCTGTTAACGAGTGCGTGCAAGCAAACTAGTCGGGTTAACAAGTCAACAATGGCGGACAAGGCGCACAGGTAATGGAGCCATCCCACGCCATCGTCAGCAGAGGGCTTCGTCCAAACATCGGACCCGAACAAAAATACACGGAGCAAAACATACATCATGACAAACAGGCGGAAGCAAGCGAAGGAAAGAGTAAAATTAGTTTTTTGAAGGCTGACACCCACCACAACACGTGGCAGGACACATCGCGCAGGTGTCGTACAAGCGGGAGTGGCATCCATGCGCCCGTAGCTGAGGTGGAGGGGAGGGTGCATGGGTAATGGCGTCCCTCCCCTATCGCATTTGCATTCTGAGATTCTGAAATTAAAAGTTGTAATTTTTATATTTACGTCGTAAGGCGTTTTTTTTTCTGAGAAAAACTCCCCTCTCATACCACTTGTGTCATTTTGGACCATTTATTTTAGTGTTAGAGGATTGAAATAAATGATATCTGTCATATGATTTGAAAACAATTATTAAAACTGGTGTTAGTTAGTTATCATTCATAACTTTATCCCTGTGGGTGTTTTGCCTGATCCAACTGATCTGGAATTTATCCAGGACAAAGAATTAAAGGTATTACAGACTCATGTGCATGGATGTGCCTATGTTACTTTATGCAATGGATCGATAAGATTGCGAAATACATAGACACTAAAGCAGTTAGAGAAAACATAACAGGCAAACATGTAAACACAACAAGTTTAATAAGGAGTTCACCCAATGCTCCTGGGCTACGTCTCCTGGTCTAGCCTTCAGTGGTGGCCTCTCTATTATGTTTTCAAAGGAGAGTTTTTACAACAGTAAGCTCTATTTGAGTCACACTCAACATATATAAATCAATAGGACTAGACTTGGATCCCCCAAGTCTCTAGAGTACACAGACTCTCCTTACTGAAACTCGACCTCTGTTGGTCACAATAGTATGAGCCCAATCTAAGACTCATACATGACAGACATGTATAGAGGAGTTCTCTTGAACCTCTCAAGCCTTCTCTGGAGTACACAGATTCCCTGACTCTCTCTGGCTCTGTCTGGCTTGATGTTGCCTTTAGGTCAGCTCAGCTTCCTCTCTCTGTTCTCTGCTCTTAGCTTTCTTAACTCGCTTTCCTCATTGCTTGCTTTGTTTCTGTCAGTTCGTGGATTTAAAACCAATCTGCTTTCTGACTGTTTGTTTCCTCTTCCCAGCGCTCTGGTTCCCCTACCTCTGTCTGTTTGAATTCCTCTGTTTTGTGTCATCATCTCTGTGTAACGCTTCACAGGGAGGTGGCCACCTGTTTCATAACAAACTGGGTATCAGTTCTCTTGGAAATGTTTGAATTGTCGTTATTTTCATTTAACTCCCAGATTGCCTATGAACATGATTCCTCTGCTAACTCATTATTCATGCCGGACTTCAAACTTTATACAACTTGGCCTATTTACCCCATTGAATCCAGTCATCCATCAGATCGCACATCCGCTGTCGATCTGGAGCCTCCAGATCCTACGATCTCCGTCCATATCCGGCGGGTAAGTTGCATGACGTTTACTCGTCCGATGCGAGTGGTTTTCTCTCTCTTCCGCCAGATGCATGGCACCCAATGTGTGGCATTGGGCGGGACTCGGTTGAAACCGCTTATCGCTCGAAGCCCTTCCGATATCTTGTCAGTTTTCGTGTGGGACCTGCCTATGACGGAATTGGTGAATTCCGTACAGTTTTTGACTTTTCGGGTCTAGGTCGTTCGGGGCTTTTCCATCTTTGAGGGGTTTGCCTGGCGATATGCGATTAGCGACTTGCATATCAGAAACCTCCCCTGTTTCTCAAAAAGGTTTCCCCTTTTACTGTTTTGTGGCAGTGCGCATTACCATGGGTCAACGGTCGACGCGCTTGACCGAGGGTCCTCGTTGATTGGTGCTGCTCACAAATTACAACTGTTCGAGGATATTTCTGATAAGATTGACCTTTGTAAGTCTTTGAAACTTTGGCATTTTTACAGAGTTATGAAAAACTTAAAGAGTTCTTTAGGATCCAATTCAGATCACCAACTAATCTGAGACGACTATTTTCGTATGCTCTTTCTAATGAAAATCTGACATTTATACCACCGTTGATAATAATGCATCATAACTGAGGAGAAATCGCCTCCGTTAATGGTTGCCTTCATGTGGGTTTCAACTCAGCCTTAGCCATCATCTTGGACAGCAAGGCACGTTGGGGGTAGCCGCCACTTTATGCTGTAGAAGACAGTGGCAAGTGGTGTCCAAGCCACCACTTGAAGCCAATGTCGAAGGAGGTAAAGCTGTTATCAAGAAAATGAATCTAAAATAACTTCCAGCGTTGGTTTACAGTACAAGATCCCCAATCGGAACCCTGGATTTCGCTATTTTCTATTTGTTTCGCGAAATTCAGAGAAGGAGAAAGGGTGAAAATATTACTAGAATGCCTCCACACTTTCCACACGGATTGTATAGATGCATGGATAATTTCCAAACCCTCGTGCCCTTCATGCAGACAATCTCTGCTTTACGTGGGGCTGAAGAGCCTAGCAGAGGTGGCTTCGCTTGCCGCTGAGGCAGGCGAAAGTGCCAGAATGGATGTTACAGAAAGAAATGAGGTCATTACAATAAATATGGTTCTTGAGATGCTTCATAGCTCTGTCGATGACGTGATAATGGAAATTTCTTCATCTTAGAAATACATTGACTTACAAACATTCTATTACCGCTAACAAACCTCCCCAATTTCATGTCAGGGAGTTTGATGATCCGTCTTTGCTTTGGTGTTGAATTGCAATGCAAAGGCCATAGAAACAGAGGGCAGAATTGAATATCTTAGCTTCAAACCTCATTGGGCATTGCTCTCTTTTTTGAACACTCAATTTTGATATGTTCCTACCCTATACTTGGACATTTATTTTTCTTATTTTAAAGGCAACTGGAAATAGGGTAGTGTCAATTCTCTGATGCAGGTATATCTGTTGTTTTTCTAAAGAAGAATGTCCTTTTACATTCAATAACTTCCCCTACATTATTTGTTCATGCAAGGAGATTGTTCCCAAATGAGAACATATTGCAATCATTGGCTCCTATCGACCCTTTCCTGGAAAAGCCAAATGAATTGACGCAGTTTCCATCAATGAGGGTTTTGACTCAGACTTAGCCAATATCAATTGCCTATTTGGTTGGCAGAATTCAGGGAAGGAAAAATGGTGTGAGTATTACCAGAATGCCACCACACTTTTCACGTGGATTGTATTGTAGAATTTCCTGCAAATTCTCTACAAATCCACCTCTGAGATCTATGTAGAAAATCTAACTGTAGATTAACTCAATAATGCAATATACCAAATCAAAATACTATAATCTACTTTTACTAACAATTTGCTTTGCGGAACCATAAAGATTGAGCAAGATCGAGCTGAACACATATAACCAGAAGAAGAAGAATCAATGCATATGAAACACAGAAAATACTTAGGGGAAAGCCTCAGTTAAAAACCCCACTATCTGTATTATCATACAAGGTGGAAATATCTCAGAATTACACAAAGCTTTAGCTCTCACAGCTAGCCAGCTCTCAGCACAATCTGCCTGGATGCTCACAGGCAAACAAGGCTTCTCACAAACCTTCTCCTCAGCCCTCCAAGACTCCTATTTCCTTGCGTAGTTTCTTTGGGTGATCCTCCTGTTACCAAGTGTAACACTGATCTCACACCTTGTAAAACTACACAATCCTCAAGGAACCTTGCCTTGACTGCATGGATGAGTTTCCTTTATAGGAAAACACATGCAACTGATAGTAACCTATCCTTGACATTTAGCTCAATTGGGTCTTTCTCATAATAGACATGCATGAGTTTCTGATGAGAGAATCTTCAGTTGTCTGGTGTACACTTGTTAAGTGCATGCATGCATCAACTGATTGATAACTCACAATTAGTTCCTCATACAGTTTGAAACTAATTTAACTGGACTTAACTCAGTAAACTGAGCTAAATAATTACAACTCAAATATAACTCAATCTTATCTCCTTAATTAAGGGATAATATCCTTAATTAAGGGATAATCTCCTTAATTTAAGGGATAACTGTTGCATGACTTCAAAAAGACTTCTAACTTGAATTTCTCCAACTAATTAATCCATAATGAATTAATTAATTAATTCCAAGCAGTTGGTGAGACTAAATTCGAATTTAATTCACAATTTTAATTCAAGGACAAATTAAAATTGGAATATTCTAGATTCTATTTTAAACATTTCTTGTTGCTATTTTCAACATGTATAAACGCATGGCTCATTTCCAAACATTCATGTCCTTCATGCAGACAATCTCTACTTTACGTGGGGCTGAAGAAACTAGCATAGGTGGTTTCACCTGCTGTTGAGGCAGGCGAAAGCGGCGGAATGGATGTTATAGAGATGTTACAGAAAGAAATGAAATGAGTTCATTACAATAAATGCAGTTCTTGAGATGTTCCACAACTCTGCTGACGACGCGACTTAATATTGTTTTATGATTTTGGATTAAAATTTAAAAGTGTTTAAATATCATTTTTTTTCTTTAATGTGCCCATTACTAAAATTCAGTAGATGAATGGAGCATGCTCAACAGAACTAACCGCCGTTGCTCCTGCAGAGCTCTCTCGGCAGCCTCCCGCTGCTGAGGCCAACCAGAAAGAGAGTGGAGAAAGCCCTGCGCAGTGAGCCTCTTCATAAAAAATTTGAGTCCAACCAGCATGGACACTGGAGGGGGCCTCCCTCCTCCCCCTCTTGAGATCGATGCTTTCAAACGATTGGTAGCCTCCTGTGGTAAGAGGAAAGCAAACTCGAACCAACAAAAATTTGTTAAGAAAGCTGATTCCATCCCCTCGGTAGAACTGCCTGTGGAACACCCGTGCTGGACTGCGCTGAACCTGGCAGATCAAGGGCTCATTGGAAAATTCATGGGCCTCTAGCCCTCTCCCAAAGCTATTGATGGACGGGTCCAACGAAATTGGAGGCCCCTTGTCTCTGAAGAAATCCAAAGCCACATGGTAGGTAGGGGTTATTATGTTTTTGTTTTCGAATCAGTAGAAGATCGAGATCTTATTTTATGAAACGACCATATTTCATGGGCCCCCAAGGGCTCTATCTGAATAAATGGATGCCAGACTTTGATCCTTCCCATGACACTCCTTCAACCGTACCTATCTAGGTAAGGTTACCCCATCTTCCTCTTCATTGCTGGAACTTGGAACCTATGGAAACAATCAGGAACAAATTAGGTAAATACCTTGATAGGGCTGAAAGGAGAGAACAATATTCGTGTGCCAGAATATGTGTTGAAGTCGATCTGGAGATAGGACTGCCTGAGGTGATCAAGTTGACCATAGTTGGCTGGTATCACATTTAGGAACTAGATTATGAACAACTCCCCTTCAAGTGCCGACATTGTCATGGCTATGGTCATTTCGCTCGAAACTGCAAGAAGAAAATTGAGGAAGAATCTGAAAAAGAAAAGGGCGAACAATGGACATAAGCCAGAAAAGCAGGCACATCCAAACATACCAACAGAGTGAGAAGGAAAGGAGGGAATCCGAAGATCGGAGGACCCTCTGCTGGGAAGAGTTTAACTGAAGATCAAGCCACAAAAAATGCCACCATATCAACAAATCCTTTTGCTGCTCTAAACCCTCCAGAAGACCAACCAGAACTTGAAGAGGGAGAGGTGCAACAGAATAAGGAATAGATAGCAGACGTAGAAATAAACTCAGGATCTCAGGAACAAACTATAGAAGCCATTTCAGAAACCCCTTGCGTAGATGCAATCCAACAAAAAAATTAGGGCCCTCCAGTAGGCACCACTTCCCCACCCTCTTATGTAGAAATGACCAAAGATAAAAAGGTGATAGATAGTCCTAGTTCTTCTGAAGATGAACCTCTTGAGCAATCCAACAAAAAGGTAGGAAGGAAGTCTCGCAAGGAGATCAGAGAAGAAGAGGCGGAGTGACTAAAGATGCAGGGTAGTCAGTCCACAATCGAAATGTCACTAGGTAGAAACACAAGGACCAGACCCCCAAAAGGTGGGCCTGCACCGCCCATTTCTAGTAAATAATGCAGATTGTCTCTTGGAATTGTAGGGGTCTGGGAAACCCTCTGAAAGCTGAAGCAGTAAAAGATCTATTAAGAATGGAAACCTCAGACATTCTCCTACTCCAAGAGACAAAGATAGAAGAAGATGCTCTTCTATCTTTATGTTGAACCAAATGGAAAAAGAACTCAGGAAAAGCGGTCAGCGCCCGAGGTACTTCAGGGGGCCTGACAACCTTATGGTCAGAGGATATGTTCCAACTTAAAATCTCATTTGCAACCCAACACTGGATATATACAGATCTTCTACATCTCCCAAGTAAGATTTCTTTAGCTCTCTTCAATCTTTATGTTCCTGTTAACTTCCTGGAAAAGAAGGACTGCTGGAATTCTCTCTCAGACTTCCTAGAAATCTATGCACCCCCAAACATCATTCTGGTGGGGGATCTTAACATCACACTAGACCCAAATGAGAAAAAAGTTGGAGTATGGGGTAAAGATCCCTTCCATGCCTCTGTGGAGTCTCTAATTCTCGCAGGGGACCTTCTTGACCTCAAACCTAAGAATGGTCGTTATACCTGGACCAATAATAGAGTTGGTAATGCCAACTTTGCTACCTATTTAGACCAGTTCCTAGTTCAAAAATACTGCCCAAAATAACATCTGATCATAACCCCATCTTGCTGCTGATAGAGAAAGAGGAGGATTTGAGCCCTATTCCCTTTAGATTCAACCCTCTTTGGGTATCGAGAGAGGGTTTTATGGACATAGTGGCTCACGTTTGGTCGCAACCAATTGAAGGATCCCCCAGCTTCATGTGGGAACAGAAAATCAAACACACTAAGTCTGCATTAAAAGCCTAGGAAAAAAACCCCTTTCCACTCCAACAAGCCATAGACAAAAGACAGTTCAGGCTCTAGCTGAGATTCAGTTAGGCATAGAAGGAAATGAAATCGCCAAAGCTCAGCTGCTCATTGAACAGAATGCCCAGCTCAACTCTTTTCTTTCCTTTCGACGGGAAGAGGAATACTGATGCCTTAAGTCTCGTAGCCTCTGGCTCCAAGCTGGAGACAAAATCGTAGCTTTCTTTCATAGACAATGCAAAGCCCGTCCCTCTCGGAATCACATTTCCCAAATATCCAATAGGGAGGGAGAAGTCATCAAAGGATAGCTTCTCATAAAACAGGCAGCCACAACACATTTTTAGCATCTGTTACAGGAGGATGGTTCTTCTGATGAAGATCTGGCTGCTGACTTTTTATCAAACATCCCCTCTCTTGTCACTATAGATGTAAACACTGGGTTAATAATGCCTTTTTCTGAAAAAGAGATAGTTGAAGTCATTTGGTCAATGCAGCCGGATAAAGCACCTGGGTTGGATGGCTTCACCATCCATTTCTACAGAGCTTGCTGGAATGTAATAGAACTTGGTCTTCTCAGAATGGTAAAAGCCTTCCAAAAGAAAGCCAAAGTGGGAGGGTGCACCAACTCCACCTTCCTCGGCCTAATCCCGAAAGAAGTTAACCCTGAGACTTTCGACAGGTTTCGGCCAATCTCTCTTTGCAATGCCTCCTACAGGATCCTTTCCAAACTCTTAGCCAATAGACTCAAGCCTATGTTAGGGAACCTAATCTCCCCTTTGCAGGGCGGTTTCGTCAAAGGAAGGCACCTCATAGACAATGTGATCCAAGTACAAGAAGCCCTCCACTCTAGCCACAATCAGAAGGAAAAAGGCATGCTCATCAAGTTGGATATGTCAAATGATTTTCACCGTGTTAAACTTTCATTTCTCTATAAAATCCTCCTCTCCTTCGGTTTTAGTGTTGAATTTGTCAACTTGATAAAAGCCTACACACATAGACCTTGGATAGCCCCCCTGGTCAATGGCAGACCTTCTGACTTCTTTCAAGCTTCTAGAGGGCTTCGCCAAGGATGCCCTTTGTCACCCTTTCTTTATATCTTGTTGGCAGAATCCCTAAGCGGAAATGGAAATAGGCACTATTCCAGGTATCAAGGCAGCAAGAGGGGTGGATCCTATAAACCATGCCCTCTTTGAAGATGACTCTCTCCTATTGGGAGGGGCCTCGATTAAGATAGCAAATGGTTTCAAATAAATCCTTCAACACTTCTGTTTAATCATAGGAGCCTTGATCAATAAAAGAAAAAGTGCGGTTTATGGCTAGAATGTAGACCACCCAACTATTCTTTGAATTGCCTGCATATTGGGATTCCCTGGGCATGACAAATGAGAAAAGATCAAATATCTAGGCCTTCCCTTATCCTTAGGACCAAGCCCTCCCTCCCTTTGGACTGAAGTAATAAGCAAGATAAAATAAAAAATAGCATACTGGGGAGGCCAATGGCTAACAAAGGCAGGGAAGTTGGTTTTGATAAAGGCTGTCCTCTCTGCCCTTGCCATCTTCTAGTCTTCCCTCCTACTATTTCCTAAGTCTACCATGAAACAGATTTCCAAACTCCTTCGGGACTTCCTATGGAACGCGGGCAAGGGCAACCAGAGCAAGTTACATCTGGTAAGATGGGATATCCTTAATAGACCACTCTAGCAAGGTGGGTTACAAATATGGGATCCAGGCTTAGCAAATTTGGCTCTCGGTTGAAAAATCATATGGCAATTGTATGTAGATGAAAATCATCCTGTCAGCAAGATCCTCTGGAAGAAATACCTAAAGGGAGGCTCCCTGAGAAACCTCACAACATCTCCTACTCCAACTGGAACAACAATATGGAATTTAGTTAGAAGAAGCATCGGCCATATACAACAACATTTATATAGAATACAGGGCAATGGATAGAGAACATTACTGTGGGAGGATACCTTTCAAGGGAATGCCCCATTGGCCACCCTAAACTCCTGTAACGATTTAAAGATCTGGCTAGTGAACAAAGGCCTCCTCCAGCTTGCAGACATATGTTCTTGGGACAACAAAGGGAATTGGGCAGGTTGGACTTTTCCAGGGGTTCCTGACCCTCTGGAATCACAAAAAAACTTGCTTTGTGCAGCTCTCTCTGGCCTCGCCCCTGTCCATCGTTCATCCAAAGATAAATGGGGGTGGGGAAGAACCAGAATTTATACAGCAGCTCAAGGATTCTCCTCTCTACAAGTTACACACGCATCATTGCTGACATCGAAGCTCTGGAAATCCATTTGGTCTCCCTTTTGCCTTCCAAAGGTGAATTTCTTCACTTGGTTACTCATGCATAAAAAGGCACTAACAGGAGAAAATCTGAACAAAAGAGGGTTCCACGGCCCCTTTAGATGTTGCCTATGCACTTCTGTTATCGAAATCTCTGACCACTTATTGGTTGATTGCGTCTTCACACAAGAAGTCTGGAAGACGGTCATCCATGGACTTAGCGTACCCACCCCCTCCCAGATATCATTCGTTTCTCTCTACACCTCCTGGGTAGATCAAAACCTTGAGAAAAAAACTAAAAACGCAGGCTGGAAAAACATTTGGCAAGCTATTCCAAAATTCCTTTCGTGGAAAGTGTGGGTGGCTCGAAATGAGCGCGTTTTCAACAACAAGCTCCCGAATTTTCAGTGGAAATGGCTGCCAAAGTAAAAGCTCTCTTGTCGAAAATAGTAGATAAATCATTTTTTTCCTTTATTTTATTTGCAGAAGTCTCTGCGTGGCTAGGACCCTGCGTGACAGGAGAAAGGAAAGAATTAATCAGCAAACCAATGAAAGCTACTACTTGGCGCCTGCGTCTCACTGAAGGTGACTTTCTTACGTGGTGGCAGGGGACCTCAAAAGCCACTATGTTCTTTGATGGAGTGTCCAAGGGGAATCCAGTCACTGCAGGCGCAGGAGGATTGATTCTTTCCCTAGGTACATCGAATAAAACCAGCTATAGTTGGGGCCTAGGCATAAGTTCGAACAATCAAGCGGAGAGTTACAGCCTCTTAAAAGCTTGCCAGATTGCGAAGGAGTTAGGTTATAAAATAATCCAAATATTCGGAGAATCAGAACTTTTGATTAATCTCTTAAACTCCGAAGATTATTTTTGTAACCCATTTTTAAACAAAACCTTGTAGATGATTCGAAACACATTGAAAGACTTTGACACAGTTGACTCATACCATATTCTGCGGGATTTAAACAAGCAATCAGACTCGTTGGGAAATAAAGGTTGCCTACTGTCTCAAGGAAAACTTAGCCTTAATGGAGGATCCTGCTCGATTCATCCTTTGCCTTAGACAATCTACAGAAGGCAGTTCTGCACTCTCTAGCCCCAATATTCAGATTGAAAGTGGCAATTGGAACTCTGAAAGTCACATTCAGGATTGCCAAGTAGCAAGCAGATGGAACAGAAAGCAGAAGGAACAACACCAGAAGGAACAACAACAAATGGTAGTAGGAACAGCCGCAGAAGGAACAACAAGCAGAAGGAACAGCAGTAGAAGGTGTTAGTGTCAGTCTTTCCAGCCTTCCTACAGTGATCAAATGTGCTCTTACAAAGTGATTTTGAAGTGTCAAGGTCAAATTTTGTCATTTCAGTGAGTTTTTCAAGCAAAATTTGGTCACTAGGCATTAGGTCTAGGGTTTGCCCAAATGTCAGTCTATGTCACTATCCAACTGAGTCTATCATCATTCATAGGGTTGTCATTATCATGTCAGTGTCTAATGGGTCATTTGATACCTTGTTGATGCTTCAGTTGCGCCCAGGCAAGGTCATTTCCCTCTCTTAGGGTTTTGAAGGCAATTTCTCTTGGATGGTCAAATCACCGGCAAAACTTGTTTCTTGATGTTCATACACCTTCCCCTACCCTTCACCTACCTTATCAAACACTTCCCAACACTCAGATCCCCCAAATTCCTCATTTTTGCACAAACCCTAGTTTCTAGCTACAACCTGGCAATTTTCTAGGTTGGGCCTGTGTTTCGCCCTTTTGGACCCCTTCCGCTCACTCAATCTCTGAGATTCCACTTTCCCTTGCTTCCTAACATCCCTCCCTACTTCCAAAAATTTCCCCAAGAATTTAGAAGCCCCCTATCCCCTTCATTTCGCTCCATTTCGACAAAATTCTTTGTTTCACACATCGGGACAAGTTTCACTCAAAAGTTGTTTCAGAGCAATCAGAGATGAATTTTGCAAAACTGAGAGAGGTTTTTGTCCAAAACATTCCAAATAAGAAAAACCTCCTTCACTTTTTACACAGGTGTCATGGTTTGAGAGAAATTTCAAGAATACCGTTGCCTCAGGAGAATCAAAGGCACCTCTGAAGTGACCTTGGGAAAATAAAGTTTTCTCTTAGCTTGGTTGGCCAAATGACTTTCTTGATGGGTAAAATGATAACTAGACACAAATATCTTTCCAATGAGCTATCATGAGCTCAATTTGGGGTTGAGGAAGGCATTCAAAAGTTGACTGCAACAGCACTCTTCCTTGAGGCAGCCTCATTGGGCACTTTTTGACCAGTCTTGGGAGATTTGATTTTTGACAGGTCAAATCGACTCCAAATTGAAAAATTCTGGTTGGGTTGGAAATTAGACTCAAAGACCTTTCCAACGAGCTATCCTACACCCAATTCTGACACCGGGAAGGCCTCCAAAAGCCTCCTGCAAAAGCACGACCACTCGAGCTGAATTTGGCAGTTTTGACTTTTCAGGCCAGAAAACACTGTTTTCACCTTGGTTGATGATTTTTACTTGTAGATGATGATGAATGTATAATTTTCATGGCACATTGATAGATTTTATCTCTCTTTACCCTTCTAGAAGCTTCCTTGATGTAAAAAGTGAATAATTAATGCATGGATGAGTTAGCTAAGTAATAGAGGCAAGTTGTTGGACTGCCTATTATCTAGTGCTTAGTTTAGAATTAGTTCAAATTGCTCCTAGGAAGCTGAGCTCGACCCCTAGAGGTGGGGAAAGGAGTTAGATGGTCTATATTATGCTCTCTCTTTCTCATTTTCATGGTTGGACTCTTGTGGGAGAAAGCTTTATTGTATATTGTACATCTATCTCTGCAATTTAAGGAAAAGGAAGGCCAGGGTTTTGCAGACATCATTGTGGATTCTTGTGGATTGTTGTGTTGATGGTGTGTTCTCTACATGTTATTGTAAGTGTGTTTATGTGTTCCATCTCTTTCTTTGCTGCTAATTGAACAGATGAAGTGATAAAGTTTGAATTCATGCATGCCATGCTCAGCTTTTAATTTTGTTCAATATCTATGTTTTCCACTGTCTAAAGAGGATTCAAAGTTGTTGTTTGCCCTCTTTAGCTCCTCCTCTATCATTCCTGATCATCCATCTCAGATTAAGGCATCAGCACTCACTCCTACCTTGCCCCAAAGATCCCCTGCAAAAACTGAGCCCAATCCCCGCACCCTGAATTGCACTCCCTCCAATTGCCACCAAAAACCCCAAAAATATTTAAATCAACCCCCCTTATCAATTTACTAGCCTAAAATCTTTATTCCTAATTGGTCAGCTTATCATATTGAAAGATCTACCGAATCTGACCCGAGAGAGCCTTCTCATACCTCGTAGGGCTAGCTACGAGGTGAAATGGTTTGATGTAGCCTTGAGAGTTTGTCTATCTCAGCCTAGGTGAATTCCAAGCGCTAACAGAAGGAACAACACTAGAAGGAACAACAAGCAAAAGGAACAGCAGCAGAAGGAATAGCATCCAAAGGAACAATAGGCCAAAGGAACAACAACAAAAGGAACAACAAGCAGATGAAGGAACAACAGCAGAAGAACAACAGTAGAAGGAATAGTACCAGAATGAACAACAAGCAGAAGGAACAACAACAGAAGGAACAACATCCGAAGGAACAGTAGGTCGAAGGAACAACAACAGAAGGAACATCAAGTAGAACGAACATCAGCAGAAGGAACAACAAACTTAAGGAGCAACCTAATGAAAAACACAAGGAAAAGGCCACAGAATATGCTCTTCCAGAGACAATATGTAAGACAAAAAACAAGAAAAGCCAAAGAATTCAATGAATTTTTGAATATAAGCACAGGAGGAGGGACTACGTCCTCAGCTCATTCTCATTGCTCAGTTTCTAAAAGCTATTGTCGATTGTAATAGGAGCATGCTCCATTTTGGCAATAAATACTCTAACCGTTCTTGTTAAAAAAAAAATCAGTAGATGAATACCATACTTTATAAAAGGTAACTTGATATCGATATCATCTTAAGCAAACACATATTTTAAAGATGATATAGGTTTCAAAACAATTTTTCCACATGTCAAATAATATATCAAAACATTAAAATACAAAAGATTAAAATTACAAACTAACTAAAATTTGATCATAAGTATGAAAAATTGAAGTATTGAATTTTGAAATGCATACACAAACAAACCTACAATATTTAATAGAAATTCTAGATTGCAATATCCACCTAGTCTAGAAAATGTTGTGACTAGTCACACATGAGCAATATTTAATAGAAATTTTAGATTGCTATATACACATCGATTTAAAAAAATGGGGTAACAAGCCCACACACTTATATGTATATGTATTAATTATTAACAAATGTATAACATAATTAAATATTTACAAGATTAAGAACACTATAAAATGTGATATAATTATCGCCCCCGAGGGATAGCTCAAATGGTCGAGTTCCCGCTGATAGTACTCTCCCGGTTTGAGAGGTCACGGGGTCAAATCTCCTCGACGCCCTCGGGGGTAGGCCTGATGGCCGTGCCTGTCTACGTGGACGTAGCGGCCCACCTCCGGTGCCCCGTGAACCACATCGAAAAAAAAAAAAAAAAAAAAAAAAAAATGTGATATAATTATCATTAAAAAATAATATATGATTGATTATCTAATGGTGCAATTTACTAATTAAATAATTTATTTATTTATTATTAATTTTTTTTTTTCACTTACTGGTTCATGGATACCCGGGTCAGTGGGTAGCCGCTACGTCCAGGGTTTTAAACACTGAGTAGACGCCACCCGAAGGGCATCAACACCCCTCGGCCTATTTACTGACCTAACCCCAAGAGCTTTCAGGATTCGACCCTGTGACCTCCCATTGGCGAGGCACTTGATTTGACCGATTGAGCTAACTCTTGGGGCTTAAAATTATTATTATTTTTAAAAATATTAATTAAAAAATTATTTAAATATGTAATTGTCATATTAATTTAAAAGATAATCAACTACATATTTAATTTAAATTGCAAATTTATAAATATTAAATATCAGCTAAATTAAATTATTCATATAAATAGATTTCAACATATGAAGTGTATTAATTTATTCATATAAATATATTTCAACATATAAAGTATATTAATTGAAACATTTGATATGGAATTTTGTTCATACTAATTAAAAACATATTTAAATATATAATTTTCATATTAATTAAAAAGATGACCAACTCCATATTTATTTTAAATTGCAGATTTATAAATATTAAATACTAGTTAAATTAAATTATTCATATCAATAGATTTCAACATATGAATTGTATTAATTGAAACATTTGATGTGGAATTTTGTTCAATGAAAAAAGGGATAACCGCAAGGTTTGATTATATTCAATATAGATAATTTGTTCAACATGGTTATATTAATAAAAATATCCTTTTTCACTAGTTGAATGTGGTGGTATCTTCATAGGAATCATCTACACAGTTTTAATGTTTTTGTTCAACTTATTTATAATAATATATTTTTTTCAATGGTTTAATGTAAATATAACTAGTATAGCTATATAAATTAAATTATATATATGATAATTGCATATAATGTATTGGTATCTTCGTACGAACCAACTACACAATTTTAATGTTTTTGTTCAACTTATTTATAATAATAATATATATATATATATATATATATATTCAATGGTTTAATGTAATTATAATTAGTATATGGGAGGGGATTTCAACATGATTAAATCGCTTTCAGAGAAAAAGGTGGAACCAGAGTTCAAAGTAAAGACTCCCTGAAGTTTCAGTCTTTTATAGATATTATGAAGTTAGTGGATATTGTAACTAGTAATGGCATATTTACTTGGAACAACAAAAGAGGAGGAGAATCTCAGGTGGCTTCAAAATTAGATAGATTCATGATATCTGAAGACCTTATGCTCAATGATAAGGAAATATCAGCAAGAATTCTACCCTTTGGAGGATCGGACCACTGGCCGATTCATCTGGAGATGCAGAGTATTGGTACTCCAAGGAATAGACCTTTTCGCTTTGAAAACATCTGGCTTTCACACCCAGATTTCACCAGTAACATTGCCAAATGGTGGTCAGAAGATTTGAACATTCAGGGCACCAAAATGTTCCTTCTTCAAAAAATACTAAAACACATCAAGCTCAGGCTCAAGGAATGGAACAAGAATGAACATGGCAATATTTTTGTAGCTAAAAAAGCAGTAGAGGGTAAAATGCAGGAACTCAACCAAGCCCTTATCACAGATGGCTTTGATGAAACCAGGAATGATCAGGTCACCAAATGCAATCAAGAATGGGAGGATTTATGCAAACAAGAGGAAATATTTTGGAGGCAAAAATCGAGGGTTCAATGGCTCAAAGAGGGAGAAAGAAACACTAGATTCTTCCACAGATCCACTATGGCGAACAGAGTTCACAACAGAATTTCAGTGATCAAGGATGAGAGAGGCATTCTTCACAACTCTCATGCAGAGATAGAAAAAGCTCTTGTCAAGCACTTTCGAGGCATAGCCAAAGAAACTTGTTATGACAGAGAGAATCCCATCAGAAACTTCACAAGACACATTCCTAGGCTGGTGTCCAGTGAGGACAATTTCAACCTCAACAAGCCAGTAACCGAAGATGAGGTCAGCGAAGTGCTCAAAGAAATGCAAAATGGTAAAGCACCTGGACCAGATGGTTTCAATGTCGATTTCTTCAAGGCCTGCTGGAGTATTGTTAAACAGGATATTCTGAATGTGGTTGAAGATTCCAGGATGAATAAAACTATTCTGAAAGCTCTGAACACTTCCTTCATTGCCCTAATCCCCAAGCAGGAGGCTGCTCAGACTCCTGACAAGTTTAGACCGATAGCTTTATGTAATGTGGTCTACAAGATAATATCAAAAGTGGTGGCCAATAGACTCAAACCTCTCCTTCCTTCCCTGGTTTCTGTGGAACAATCTGGATATGTGGAAGGAAGGCAAATTCTTAACAATATCATTCAAGCACATGAGGTAGTTCATTCTCTGACTATCAACCGAAAGGCTGGTATGATCATACAATTGGACATTGCTAAGGCCTATGATAAACTGAACTGGAACTATATCAGGAAAATACTCATAGCTTTTGGGTTTGATCACAACTGGGTGAGATGGGTCTTGGCCCTGGTCACCTCCTCCAGCTTCTCTATTCTGGTCAATGGCTCTCCTTCTGAAACTTTTCTTCCCTCTAGAGGCCTCAGACAGGGGGACCCACTCTCTCCCTTTCTCTTCATCCTCATGATGGAAGGACTGGGTCGGTCTATCAAACATGCTAAAGAAGTCGGTAAGATCAAAGGTCTCCAACTTTCTGATAGTGGACAGGCTTGGACGCATCAACAGTTTGTGGATGACACCATGTTGCAAGGAATCCCCACAGTCAAAGAAGCTCATGCATTCAAACAAATTCTAAATGAATTTGCCAAGGCTTCAGGTATGGAAGTTAATCTCTCCAAATCTAAGATTTTTTTCTTCAATACTAATATTGCCATTCAAAGGAACATTGCTAAAATTCTGGGCTTTCAAAGAGATTCTCTCCCCTCAAAATATTTGGGGGTTCCTCTAACTGCTAAGCCTCTACACAAAAGCATCTGGGAGCCGGTGATCAATAAACTGCAAGACAAAATAAGGAAATGGACGGTGAGGTCCTTAAACCTGGCTGGCAGATTAGTGCTCACAAAGGCTGTTCTACAATCAATCCCAGTCTTTATGCTTTCGGCTCTCCCAGCTCCTAAAGGAGTCTTGCAACTTTTCAGAAACATACAAAGAAACTTTCTTTGGGGCAAGGGGGAAGATAAGAAAAAATGGGCCTTGGTAGCCTGGGAAAAAATCTGCAAACCCAGAAATCATGGAGGCCTAGGATTGGATGATCCTGAAATCTTAAGCAAAGCTCTAGGGGCTAAATTATGGTGGCGATGGCTAAAAGAACCAACGGCTCAGTGGGCTACAATTTGGAAAGAAAAATATGCCAGTTCATGGCAAAGTGAGGATCATATAAGAATGGATGGAAATATTAAGGGATCACACATATGGAACAAGGCCTGGGACAATAGAGGTCTAGTCCAAGATAATGGCTTCTGGGAAATTAGAGAGGGAAACTTAGCTCTGTTTTGGGAGGACAGATGGCAACAGGAACCCATTCTTTTGAAAGAGGAATTGAAGGAACTTAAGGCAGAGGCAGATGCTAAAGGATTAACCAAAGTAAAGGATTTCTGGGATCAAACCAACAACGTAGGAAAGTGGAGAACATGGAGGATATTTGATCTCAGGGATGACAACCCCTTAAAAGACAAAGCTGAAATGCTAATGCAAGAGTTAGATCGAAGGAAAATTCTAGTTTCAGAAGGGAATGACCAGCTAAGATGGGGCAATAACAATGAGGGCACCTTTAATCTTAAGGAGGCTAAAATCATTCTCCTTGGTTTGGCTTCCAAGGCTCCGGACAAAGCATGGCAAAGACTTTGGAGGCAACAAGGTTGGATGAAAATTAAACTCTTCATGTGGCTGGTGCAACACAGGAAGATTTTGACTTGGGACAATATTAGGAAAAGGGGTGTTTTGGGGCCTTCCAGGTGCCAGCTATGTGAAGTTCAGGAGGAAACAATGGAGCATCTTCTCAACAACTGCTCCTTTTCCTCCAAGTTGTGGGATTCTTTCGCCTCCATCTTCCAAAAGTCGGATAGGGACAAAGGATGCATCATCAACACCCTAAGCAAGTGGAGAAGCAATTTTTCGAATAATGAAGTCCTTAGCATTGCTTGGGCTCTAACGCTGGGCTTCATCATCTGGAACACCTGGAAAGAAAGGAATAACAGGATCTTCAAGGAGGAAAAAAAACCGCTCCTTTACCTTTTTGATCAGATCCTAAAACAACTTCAAGAGACAGTGGGTTCTATTGTCCATAATCTCCCTGAGAATCCTCCCTCGGCTCCTGATTGGAGGATTCTTTGCCAGCTAGGATTACAGGGTTTGATTCCTCAGAGCCTGGTCGGGAAGATTCTCTTTAGAGACTCTAAGCTCGATTTTTGGCAACCTCCCCCAAGGGTTTTTTGAAGTTCAATATTGACGGAGCCTCAAAGGGCAACCTGGGCACAGCAGGTCATGGCAGAGTTTTAAGGGATGAAAAAGGGAACATCCTGTTTATTTTCCATGGTCACCTTGGAAGAGCCACCAACAATTTGGCAGAAGTTCTGGCTATGGAACATTGTTTAGAATTCCTGCTTCAAGTTAATCGGCACAATGTGATTGTTGAAGCTGATTCTGAGTTAATCATTAACTCAACCAAGAGAATCAGCTGGGGTACGACGCCGGAAAAGGTCTCAAAGAATTGGAGGCTCATTCAGATCTTTCAACGGATCCACAACCACCTTCTAGGTCTCCGTACAATAACTTTTAAACATGTTCGAAGATCGGCCAATAAGCTGGCGGATCTCCTGGCTAATCAAGGAGTGAATTGCGCAGAGGAAAAGTTTGCTATAAAATGGCAAGAGCTACCTCAGCTCAGTCTCAAGGCGAAATGCCATGATCAGGCCGAGGAAGACTGGTTGATGTTTAGGAGCAGGACCATGGAGAGCAGCACAGATAACCCAAAAGCGATATGAGCAGAGGAATGTACATTATTGGTTTTACAGCGAGTAGTGCGCTTTGGCGGTCTGATGTCCAGAGAAGCACGCTCATTCAAGGCTTCAGTGGTGGCAGAGCGGGTGGCTTTTTTCTGAGGGTTTCAGACAGGCAGACAGAGGCCTCTTCTCTCAATGTCACTGGTAGCGCTGGTTTGACGTGCGGTCGGGAGTAGGGAGCCCTTGGCGCCCCCGACATCCTTAACCTCTCGCCTCCGAATGGATTTTCTTATCCAAAGCGGTTTTGGGGTGATCGCAAGACCCGTGAATGGGAAGCAGTTTTACCTTTTTTGCAGCGATCCCATTCAATGTATAACACGTGGCAGTGGGACCGTTTGGAAAACCGCCTTGATCGCACGTTAAAAAGTGGCATGTGGGGTTGTGCAATTTTCATTTCCGCCGTTGGATCTGTTGATTGAGATCAACGGTCAGGATTTTTTGGGCTTTTTTGTGGGGCCGGGGTACTATGTTCGGTTAGCCGTTCTTGGTCAGATGTTCATCTCCGCCGTTGGTTTAAGATGTGGATTAGACCACGTATCTTTTGGCATTTTTAGTGAGTGTTGTTGCGGACAACTGATCGTTAAGCTTTTGTCTGCACGTTTTGGGTTGGTTTCCTTTCGGGTCTGTCGTTCATTTGTTTTGGGTTAAAAAGTTCGTACCATTGGTAGATAGCACCTTGGTTTTGTGTCCACTCTGTGCGTGAGTGGTTGTAAATTATGTAAGTTATTTTTTGAATTAATGCTATAGAAGGTTCGTCTCTTGCACCAACAAAAACAAAAAAAAAACAAAAAAAAGTAATTATAATTAGTATAGCTATATAAATTAAATTATATAGATGATAATTGCATATAGATCTGCACGGTAGATATTAAAACACTTATTTTATGGTACACCTCATTCAATATTTTCTATATAAATGATTTGTTAAATATAAATTATAATAAGAATATTTTTCTTTGCTTGTTGAATGTAACTATGATTAATATACTTATATAATTTAAATGCATGTCAATTATGGATAGGCATCAATTCATAGGAGGTATAAAGACACTTATCTCATAATGCATCATTGCCAATATTTTATTTAAATTGAAAAGAAAAAAGGCATAAATACCTTTAAGATAAAATCTTAACCTTTTATTCTAATTACTAATGAAAATATGCATATTCCATGTAGGTGAAATCCCTACTATCTACCTAATGTTTTTTTTCATAATTCAACTAAAATTCAAGAAACATGTTCTAAAATAAACATATCTATCACTATAATTACGCCGTAAGGCATTTCCCGTTGAAAACAACTCCCCTAGCTGCCACGGTATACCCGTCTGTAGCATATGATATTATGCTAGATGATCAAAGAATCCTCTGCCATTAGATTGAAACAATTATAACGAGCTTACTCGGTTGGATAAAATGATAAGTGACACATTTGCATCGTACAACATTGAAATCTTGCAGTAGAGAGGATCGATTTGAGATCCTCGACCTCAAATTCATGCACCTTGTCACAACCCTCATGGAATTGAAGTTACCATCAATTGTCGCCGTCTATGGGCATGCTTCTACAGGGGGATTCATTTTTGCTTTAGTCCATGACTATAGATTTATGAGAAAGGACAGAGGGTTTCTCTATATGAGCGAGCTAGATGTGGGTTTCGTTATTCCTCCCGGCATCATGTCCCATCAACAGGAGCAAGGTTGATTCTTGTTACTTATGGAAATTGCGTTCGGTGGACGCAATTACTCTGCTCCCATGTCCTTCAAAGCGAGTCTGGTGGATTTTGTTCACGATATATTTTTTGAAACCCTAGAGGCCACCATTGATGCAACTATTAATATGGGTTAGAAAAAATGGAATAAAGAGGTTTACCTGAAACTCAGGCTCTCTTTTCTCCGAACCTATGGAGAAACTTCGACTAGTTGCCAAAGAGGGTTCTCCACTGCTTTCTTGCCTTTGGTTTCTATATCTTTAAACATTTTTTTAACTTTGTGAACGCCATGCGTCAATTGTTTGAGTACTCAAGTATATGAATAATATGCATAATATTTGCATACGTAGAAGCTAATGCATTCTACATAATTCTTTTTATAGTTGATAGACTTCCCAAATGTGAAAAGTGGCTTACTGATAATGATGATAGGAAAGAAGAAAAGGCTACATGGTGGCTGAATCGTTTGATGGGGCAGATCCCTGCAATGATGACTTTGTTCAATCAATCTACTTATTATAATCTCTTATTTACCATGCCAACCCAAGAGGCTTTTGTTAATATTATTCTAATTGCATCTAAAGAAGGAAGATGCTCTGTATAGAGGGTAACACTCAAAGATCCATCCCCACTACACTGTCTGTTCAAATGTTGGATAAAATTTACATAATGCATTGACTGCATTAAAAAGAAATATTATTGTGCCCAAGTAAACAAATGTCTGATATACATATGGGGGAGTTCAGACAAATGAACTCTACTTCGCAACCTCAATATTCATTGGAGAAATGGGTTTGGATGGTATCAAGTCTGTGCTACCCTTGCAATTACTTCATCAATCAACTTACATAACTTGTAGTGCTGAAAGCCGCCCAATTTCAATCAACAGTTGTCCATTAAGATTCATTGAAGATAGAGTATTGTAAAATTTTAGCCATGGAAAGGTTCAATTAGAAGAAAGCATTTTGAATTAAGGTGATATGAGATTACTTTGTTATGAAATGTTTGATTTAAATCATTTACTTATAAAGGTTCGAGAATCTTAATGAAGAGCATTTTCATAAATCCTTTAGAGTGAAGTGTGGTGCATGACCTTCATTTTGAGCATATCCTGGTTGGAATCTTTGTGAAACATAACATATGATGAAAAAGAAACACTAGTAAAGAAACAAAATGGCATAAAAATTTTACTTCTTCTTCTTCCTTTTTTTTTTTTAATGTTATTGTTTCTTATGTCATTGCCTTACGTCGTTTTCCTTGCAACATGTGGTTCAAATCCTAGTATAACTCTCATAGATTCAAGTAGCCATAGTCTAATCATACTACTTTTTTGCCCTAAAATATTATGTAAATTTCGACAATATTTTGATAAATTCCGGCAATATTTTTATAAATCCAAGTTATAGAAATGTTTGAGTGCCCGAGAGGATTTTGATGGTGTTGAATCCATTTCCACAATAAAAAACATGATTTAAACACTACTTCTACAAGATTTGTTGAATTTTTTTTGCCCAGGTTCCGACCACTTTTAACCGTTGAGGCAATTCCTCGGCCTCCGTAGACTTGTCCTATTAAGTATGATCTAACATGACTTGAGAGTGATTGAATTTCTTCACATGTAAACTTCTTTAGAGTGCGAAATACAATGTTATTTTTCATTTTTTAAATTGTATTTTTAAATGCTAAATAGAGTAGATATATGACCAAATAAATTTTTTACTCATAAAAACTTGATTTTTGTCATGATATATACATAATTTTTTTAAAATTATATATAATATATACATAATTCACATATTTTTTTTTTACATAACATGTACATCAAATTAAAATAGTTTTTTTTTTTATTAAAATATTTTTAAGTATATTTCAATATTAAATTGTATTAAAATATTTTATTTTAACTATATATATATATATGAATTTGATATCGACATAAATTAGTTAGTATAGATCTTCAAATAGTTTATTGAGTCCAGAGGCTCATAGTTTATTTAAATTTCTTGTTGAAATATTTTTGAAAAGTATAGGATTTAAACATCTTAGTGACACATTTTTTTTACTTCTAATTACTTTACAATATACTCATTTTTTTATTATAGCCGGCATTATTTTTGGATTTAAAACATATTTTTTCTTTGTTTTATTTTATTTTATTTTAAAGGTAACCGACAGACGGACAAACTACACATCCCCTGACAAACTTACACATCCCCTCATATTGGGTTGTAGAATGATGACGATGATGATTAACATCCACTAAGACCAATGTCGTCTATCGCTTAATAATGAGCCTCTCGTCTCAATAAAATACATTTTATTTTTATTTTTGTTTTTTTGTCAAGAAAATCTATGGATTTGATATTAAAACACAAAGCTTCCAAAATTAACCTCCAAGGTGTTTTTGAAATTACTTAAGATTTGAAATATACTTAAATAATTTAATTCATTTTATTTTACATATTTAAATAAACCATATAAGGCAACATATCAATTCTTATATATACATATAATTAATAACAAAAAATAACCTCTAAAAAAAATACTCAACATCTATATATATATAATTAGTAAAAAAAACAATCTTTATAAAACATACCCCAAACTATATATATAATATATAACAAATAATCTTTATAAACTATACTTTCAGAACAAAGAATAATATATATATATATATATATATATATATATATATATATATATATATATATATTCTTTTATTTTACCAGGTTAAAATAAGCCATATACAATCCTTCTACAATAATCTTAAACATTATATATACATAAAATAAATAACAAAGAATAATCCCTAAATAGAATATACTCAAATGATATATAACAAATAATCTTTATAAACTATACTTCATAACAAAGAATTATATCTATATATATATATATATATATAACAAAATAAAGAATAATGATTTATTTTATAAGGATTGAAGTATGGTTTTTTTGGCAAACAATTTTCTTGTGATGAATGGAGTTTTGACATTTTGTCCAATAATATGGAGAAAGCCTATGCCCTTCTCGAAGATCTCATAATATTTTCAAACTTGAAGATTAAGAAATGAAAATATTAGGAGATTCTACATTAGTTATCAAATATATGGTCTCAAAGTCATCTCCATTAGACATTTGTTTCTTAGCCATCATCACAAGGATTTGATACCTCTATTAGAAGTTTGAAGTAATAGAATGGTTTCATATTCTCTGTGACCGGAAATGCTAGCAAAGCCTCTAAGCCCAATGGAGGAATTCTCTTTATCAACTCTATTCAATACATTCATGACATCCGTTGATCATATAGTTGCTAATTTATCTAATTTTCTAATATTTTTATGGAAATTAGGGAAGTCTTTTCTCATCCCTCTCAAGGTTATATATGAGCCACTATGACAAGCATCCTCTACCATTTAAGTCCACATCATTACAAACTGTGGAGTCATGGCCAACAATATGCATCCTTTTCACAAGAAAGTTAATGAATGTCTTTTGGTTCGTATGCGAGGGAGTGGTGGTATATTACATCATTTTCTCTTGTTAATGGGATATCTTAATCTTGATTAGATTCTCAACTCTTTGATTCAATGGTTTGTTCATCCAGTGAAAAGGCATTTTCGCATGAGATTTTATTTGCATTCAATAATTTTAACACCTCTAATCTTGTTTTCTCTCAAAATCAAAATACTAGTTTTAATCTCTCAAAATGAAAATAAATAAGAGATATGTTAAATATAAAAAAAAATTACTAAAAAAATTATAATTGAAAAACACATATCACCACATCTCAAAAAGGGTTGATAAAATATAAATGCATATCACCACATCTCAAAATATTGATAAGTTTTTAATTCGAAGATAAAAAGAAACCAAACTCATATTTTGGCAACCATGTGTGGGAGATCACCCTAACCCTTTGAAGTTTAAAGGAGTGATAATAGCATTGCTTATACATTTTTGTAATATCCATAATCCTATTAAACAACTAAACATATATATATATATATATATATATATATATATATATAATAATTATTATTATTATAACAACAAAGTAATAAAAATATATAACAACACAACATAAAAATTTAATTGAAAAAAATGAAAACAAGAATAAGTCAAAGTAGATTCATAATGTAATGCAAATAATAAGGTTAAAGTAACCTCCCATCAAAACAAAATAACAATGAAGTCAAACTTCAACCACAACAAAATTCTAACATACAAAACATGTTAAACTAAGAGGAGAGAAGATACTTACTATGTTTTAAAGCAAAACATTCCTTAACACTTTAATGATGTCATTATTATAATTATTAATATAAATAAAAAATATAAAAAATAATAATAATAACTTGTCAATGAGTATACAGTTACCGTTAACCAATCAATGATCTCTCACAAAGCCTCTAAAGTCCTCCAAGTATGTCTCATTTGCAGTTGTGTTACAAGAATTGTAACATATAGCGGTACGCCACCATAATTGAATGTGATGGACTCTGTTAATGTGATGGAATTTGTTATAGTAATTCAATAACATCGACTCTGTTATGGTGACCTACAATTATATCTTGCGTTCCAATAACCTACAACTACATCCTTTGTTCCTAAAATCTACAGTTCATAGGGTTTGGGTTAGTGAGTGGAATCCATTAACAATTAGGTTACTGTGGAAATCTACTTTGACATGACATGTGAAAAAGAATAAGAAAGGAAATCCATGGGCCATCATTAAAAAAAAACAAACAAACAAGAAAATGAAAAACACACATTTAGTTACTGGCATCATCTCAACGCGCCATTCCATTGACCAGTCTACCATGTGCTAAAATTTCGGCCTTAATGGGGCAAAAAGTGACTGAAATTTTGCTAGAGCAGCAACAAGAATCAGTCCATAAGAAAAAATACTTCAAAAACATAATAGAATTTGCAGATCCCACGAATTTGTCGATCAGGAAAGAGAAATGGAAGTTATCAAACAAATCCAAGGGCTTGCATTTGTAAAGGTCCATCTCGGGAATAAACACATGCTCCACTGCTTTGAGGCTATTATTGAGTTTGCCCTTGAGGTAGCAAGAGATTAGTTCCTCGTCCGTGGGATGGAACTTGAAACCTGGAGGTAAATCAAATGTTCCCATGGATGGGATATCGATAATTCCCTCCACGAACTGTCTGTTAAGCCTTGCAAGTGAAACCAAATTCTAATCCCTCGTATTCACCCAAAGACACCAGCAGGAGTCCAACAGTTCTGGCGTGGATAATACCTATGCCTAGTGCCCACCTAGTATTTTATGTATATCTATGTCTCTCCATCAGCGTGTTAGGTCCCTATAATACTAGTGATGCTCCCATTACTATTGTAGTTGTATCCCTTATTAATATTGTTGTGCCCCTATTGTCCCCATATTGTTATTACTGTGCCCCATAGAATCCCTCTATTGTTATTTTTGTGCCTTTATATTATTATTGTTAGGCCGGTTTGGTTATATTGTGACCCATTAGACTCCTATATATAGAAAGGAGGTTTTTTCATTTGTATCATCCAAGAATTGTTCATTTGTATAATGTAAAGGAGGTTGCCCCCTCGAAGAGTCTGGATTATAAGGTGTTCAACTATCATTTCTATCTTTTTGTGAGCTGGTTTCATAACATTTGGTATTAGAGCTTTGGATTCTAGGGTTTCACTGCTCCAAATAGGTCATCGTGGCATTTTCCCTATAACTTTTTTCTGTGATGTTTCAGAAGTGAAACAAAAAACCCATTTGAGACAAAATCACGCTGAACCTTGGGTTTGAATTTCAGAGATTTTCACACTATATTTGTGGAGATATTATCTGAGGAAGTTGGCCTTTTTGCAAACTCCTCAATTACATTCCAAATAGGTGACCTGGGGAAAATCATCATAACTTTTGTTTCGAGCATCAGATTGAAATTTCGTCAGAAATTACAGAAAGAGGACTGACTGTAGTTTCCTGTATATATTTTTCAAATACTAAGGTCAAAACAGTGACACGTAGCACTTCATACAAGTTTGCTCTTCTGGAAAGGTCTATAATCAGGTCATCTTGGGAGATTGTGCATAACTCTGCCTTTGAGAATCTAAATTCGATCAGACTAGTGGCATTGGAAAGAGGACACAGAGGGCTACTATAGGTCGCAATTTCAGAACTGTATGATCCGAAATTACAGAGATACATCAGATTCAATATCGAGCTCCTACAAAGTGAAAAAAGGTGTGTAGTTTTGTTTAAATTTTTGCATAAGCTTGGTTTGAAAAATTAGTTTGAAGGAATTCAAAGGGCATAGTAAAGCATTATTATCGGTAATTGATGCCCCGAGGAAAGAAAATGCAAACACCTAGTAAGCAACCTGAAAGTTCTAGCATGACTCATGAAGAAGAGGAAGAAATGCAACATGATATATCAAAATTACGAGACCAAGTGAAACAAATGTCACTTGCACAAAAAGTAACAGAATATAAGATGGATGGTTTAAAGAAAGATGTAGAAGCTAAGATGGATGGTTTAAAGAAAGACGTAGAAGCTAAGATGGATTTTTCAAAGAAAGGCGTAGAAGCTAAGATGGATGGCATGGAAGCTAAGATGAATGGCATGGATGCTAAAATGGATGGCATGGATGCTAAAATGGATGGCATGGATGATAAGATGGAAGAATTGAAGATATATTTGAATAAGTTGCTACAAGAAATGGTCACTAATGGTGAAAGGGTAGTAAAGGAAACTCATGATGAGAACAAAACAAATGTTAATCATGAGTTCATAGACTCTAATGTTGTATCGAAGACCCACCATATTCTAAAAATCGATATGAGGAAGTTTGATGGCAAGGATCTAGCAACATGGATACTACAGATGGAGCAATTTTTCGATCTCAATAATGTGAAAAACACACAAAAGGTACATATTGCAACTTTATATTGGAACCAAATCAGTTTGTATGGTATCAATGGCTTTGCTCTCGTAAACTAATTATCACTTGGGCAATTTTTACGGAAGAAATGATAGCACATTATGAGGATACAAAAAGCAACACTTTTTTTAGCCAATTGATAAGTCTCAAACAAAAGGTTTCAATGATGGAGCACATTGAGGAGTTCCAAAAATTGAACATAAGGGTAAAAAATATTCCAGAGGAGCATAGGATTGATGTTTTCATAGGGACTTTAAAGGATAATATCAAACATGATGTTCGCCTTTGGGAACCTGATTCATTAGAGAAGGCATTCAGGTTAGCAAGAAAAATGGAAAGCAAAATTATGGCAACTAGGAAGCCTACCACTTGCAACTATAAAGATGGAAGTGTTATTGACCCTAGCCTTCCACAACCTATAAGGTTGACACCACAACAATTGGAAGAAAAAAGAGCAAAAGGGCTTTGTTACAATTGTGATAGCAAATACACTAAAGGTCATAAGTGTGCCGAGAAGAAATTATTCTACATAGATTGTGAAGAGGAAGAAGAAAAGGAACAAGAAAGGTCAAAAGAAGAGGATATACTCCAGGAACAAATCCTGTATAAAGAAGAAATGAATCCAACCATATCTTGTAATGCACTGGCTGGAATTACCACTCCTCAAACCATTAAGATAGAAGGACATATCAAGAAGAAAAAGGTAATAGTGTTGATTGATTCAGGAAGTACCCACAATTTTATTCATTGTAAGATAGGAAAAGAATTGAATTGCTTCCTATATCCAACACCAGAGTGTCAAGTGATGGTTGCAAATGGAGGAATGATAAATTGCTCTGGAAAGTGCCATAATATCAAGCTATCCATGGGAGAATATATATTGAATAGCCCAATGCTTTCCATACCAATGGGAGGTGCTGATGTTGTACTAGGAGTCCAATGGCTACAATCCTTGGGTACAATAGCTTTTAACTTTCAAGAACTTTTCATGAAATTTTATGTCGAAGGAAAGGAAGTTGAATTAAGGGGTATTGCAGGGAAACTAGGAAAGATAATAAGCTCTAACGGTATGACAAAGCTTCTAAAAAAGGAACAACGAGCTGTAATTGCACAATTATGTTCGCTAGATGTTTCCACATCGAAATCATCTATTTCTCCAGATCTCCAAAAAGTCTTGGACAATCATTCTAAGGTATTTGAGACTCCCAAAGGTCTGCCACCTATTCATGATCATCATCATGCTATTCATTTGATTCGAGGAAGTGTTCCTCCAAACATCAGGCCGTACAGATATCCCTATGCCCAAAAGAGTGAAATTGAACATATGGTTGCAGAAATGCTTGAGGCTCGTATAATTCAACCTAGCCAAAGTTCTTTCTCTAATCCAGTAGTATTGGTGCACAAGAAGGATGGATCATGGCGCATGTGTTTGGATTATAGGGAACTCAACAAGCTCACTACTAAAGATAAGTTTCCCATTCCTGTCATTGATGAATTATTGGATGAATTGCATGGATCAATTTACTTCACCAAGTTAGATCTTCATTCAAGATATCATCAAATTAGAATGAAAACTCAAGACATTCCGAAAACAACATTTAGAACTCATGAGGGTCACTATGAGTTTTTGGTCATGCCTTTTGGTCTTACCAATGCACCTTCTACATTTCAAGATTTGATGAATCCCATTTTCAAACCCTTCCTTAGAAAATTTGTGTTAGAATTTTTTGATGATATACTAATCTACAACAAATCTTGGAAGGATCGTGTTGAACACATTGACAGGGTGCTACAACTATTGGAGGAGAAACAATTATATGCAAAAAGATCCAAATGTTTCTTTGGAGTACAAGAGGTGGAATATCTGGGTCATATTGTATCTCATGAAGGAGTTAAGGTAGACCCTAGCAAAATTAAAGCCATTAAGGAATGGGAAATCCCCACATCCATAAAGCATTTGTGAGGATTTCTCGGGTTGACAAGGGTATTATCGCAAGTTTGTTAAGTATTATGGGAAAATAGAAGCACCTTTGACAACATTGTTGAAGAAATATGCATTTTCATGGACTCCAGAAGCAACAAAGGCCTTTGAACATCTTAAAGAGGCAATGTGCCAAGAATTGGTCTTAGCTACACCAGACTTCACAAAAACCTTTATTGTGGAATGTGATGCTTCAGGAAATGGAATTGGTGCTGTTTTAATGCAAGATGAAAGACCCATTGCTTTCAAAAGTTGTATAATCAAGGGAAAGTATTTACACAAAGCTATTTATGAGAAGGAAATGTTGGCAATACGGCATGCACTTAATAAATGGCGATCCTACCTAATGGGAAGACACTTCAAGGTAAAAACGGATCATGATAGCCTTAAATACTTTTTAGAACAAAGATTATCCTCTAAAGAACAACAAAAATGGGTCACAAAGATGTTGGGTTATGACTTTGAAATCATATACAAAAAAGGGAAGCAAAATGTTGTGGCAGATGCACTCTCAAGAAATGATGAGGATGTGGAAGCATTATTGTGCGCCATTTCTATTATCCAACTAGATTGGATAAATGAAGCAAGGGAGGAATGGAAGAATGATGAAGAAGTGTGGGAACTTATTCGAAAGTTACAGCAAGATTCCAGTACATCTGATACATTTAGTTGGAAAAATGATTCGTTATGGTACAAAGATCGCTTATACCTCTGTAAGAATTCCCAACTTGAACAAAAGATTCTTCTAGAATTGCATGCTTCTCCCTTAGGAGGGCACTCAAGATTTTTAAAACTTACCATAGGGTTAAGAAGGAATTTTTTTGGGATGACCAAATCAGATATTTAAAAGTTTGTGGTGGAATGTTTTGTATGCCAACAAAATAAAACTGAAACAATTAAGACACCAAGTCTATTACAACCTTTATCCATTCCAAGCCAACGTTGGGAGGAGGTTTCAATGGATTTTATCACAGGTTTACCCAAGTCTGAGGGAAAGAGTGTCATCATGGTGGTAGTTGACAGACTTACCAAGTATGCACACTTTTGTGCATTATCACATCCATTTAAAGCCAGTGCAGTTTCTACGACATTTATGGAAACAATTCAAAAGCTACATGGAAACCCAAAGATTATTTTAAGTGACAGAGATCCCATTTTTACTAGAAATTTTTGGATAGAATTATTTTCTTGTCTTGGTACTTAGTTAGCTCATAGCTCATCTTATCATCCTCAATCTGATGGGCAAACTGATATAGTAAACAAATGTTTGGAAGGATATCTTCGTTGCTTTGTATTTGATAAATAGACACAATGGGTCAAATGGTTGCCTCTAGTTGAATGGTGGTATAACACTCCCTTCCATACTGCAACAAAAATGACCCCATTTATGGCACTTTATGGATATCAGCCACCATCCATCGCATCATATTTAAGAGAAAATTCTAAGGTTCAAGCAGTGGAACATCACATCGAGCATCAACAACAAGTTCTCCAACTCTTAAATGATAACCTCGTGTTGGCGCAGAATAGAATGAAACAAAAAGCAGATCAACATCGCGACGAAATAGGCTTTGATGTAGGTGACTGGGTATTCCTACAGCTACAACCATATAAACAAATGTCCTTCAAGCAAGCTAAGAAGGATAATAATTTGTCACCAAAGTATTATGGTCCGTATAAGGTGTTGCAAAATATTGGTACTATGGCATAAAAATTGGAGCTTCCTGTAGCTTCTCGAGTGCACCTAGTTTTCCATGTTTCATGTTTAAAGAAGGTTATAGGTGACAAGCTCCCAGTTCAAACAATATTGCCAGAACTTGACGATGAAGGAAAAATTATATTGGAACCAGAAGCAGTCATAGAAACAAGAACTCGACAGCTACGAAATCGATCCATTTCAGAGTATCTCATCAAGTGGAAGAACTTATCCGTTGAAGATTCCCCATGGGAGGATGAGAATCTTATACAGAAGCATCTAGAACTACTTAAGCGTTGAGGACAACACTTTTTTGAAGGAGAGGGGCATGTTAGGTCCCTATAATACTAGTGATGCCCCAATTACTATTGTAGTTGTATCCCTTATTAATATTGTTGTGCCCCTGTTGTCCCCATATTGTTATTACTGTGCCCCATAGAATCCCTCTATTGTTATTTTTGTGCCTTTATATTATTATTGTTAGGTCAGCTTGGTTATATCGTGACCCCTTAGACTCCTATATATAGAAAGGAGGTTTTGTCATTTGTATCATCCAAGAATTGTTCATTTGTGTAATGTAAAGGAGGTTGCCCCCTCGAAGAGGCTGAATTCTAAGGCGTTCAACTATCTTTTCTATCTTTTTGTGAGCTGGTTTCATAACACAACCCCAACCAACACTTAAGGACAGATGCATAGCATCTATATTTGTAACATGAAGGCCAATGAAAACTGGGCCAAATATTTTTGTACACGCGTTGCTCTTCATTAGTTATCGAGACCAGTCACAATCTCTGTATTTTCTAATGGATGGATCCATCGAATCGTCACTCTCCCATTGCACATAATTTATATATTTTGGTGGAGCCTCCCTGATTTGCATGTCACGGTAATAATGGAATTCTATCTTATAATCTTTATGTACATACATATTTTTCAACACCACCCCTTTGAGTTGTCATGAGCACAAAGATGTCTACAATGATGTCCAACGTTTTGCATTTTTAACGGTGTTTTAATTTCATTTCACAATAATGGCATCCTATGTAAAGAGGTATAAGACATCAAAGTTATTAGGAGTTCAAAATTTACCATACAAAGACTAAAATACAAGCTTTTTCGACTATGGAGACAAATTGAAAAAATCGGAGAAGAAGAAACCAAGGACGTAACAAGAGACTAAATAGAGGGGTTTGAATTAGTAGTTGTGACCTGGATGGGATCCTTGTTTCCGCCTGGTGTACCTCCAACTGGGGGAGGGATGCTAAGGTGCTGCTCAAATCACTCCAGTTGTTGATCCAAGTCCTTCATATGCATGTGCAAGTGTTACATGGCATGGAGAAGATCTGATCCATGCTTGTATCGGTCCAAAAGAACCCTTTGATATTCCAAGGTATAATTTTCAGGTCGGGGGTTTGTTGAAAGTGGGGAAAACCTCCAAAATCACTTTGATTAGTCCTAAGTTGACATTCCTACTTTTTTTTCTTTTATTCCTTGTGTGGTTCAACGGGGTCCTTCATTGGTTGGGATTGAACCCCTAACGACTTGTGTCAGATTGCCCTGATGCTAATTTTTAAAGAAGATTGGAGAGATTTGAAATATGTTCGGTGTAATACCTTGCCTTGATGTTCTAAGAGAGTATGTGGGTCTTTACCTTTCTACGATTTGGCAATTTCTGGAAGGTTGAATGATTCTAAATCCATATCCTCATTAAAATCTAAGGATTGACCTTGGCCACCTTTCGGGGTAGCTTGATGTAGGGGAGGGGGAGATGTGGCATGGAGGAAGATGAGGATGGAAGATGTGGATTATAATTATGCGTAAAAATTTTAGGGGACAACAAGGTTAGGGGAGGGTCAGGAGACTCCAAGGAGGATAGTGGATCGAAGCGATTGTTAATGGCAGGTTTCTTCCTCGAAGGGTTGGGCTGCGAAGGAGAGATTTTAAGGCTCTTACACTTGCCTCTAGCTTTTATGAAGCCGCCATCATCAAGAGAAGAGATAGGATCAGGGTTAGCATTTACAGCCAGAAGAGGGAAATTACAGTGAAGATGGCCATATTCATGGCATATATTGAAGTTTCTTTCCAATGTGTATACATAGAACTAAATAAGAAAGCCAATGAGATCTCCAAAGAATCTCTAATACCATAGGAGGGGGTGTTGAATGTACTTGAAAGGGTGAATATGTCCACTCCCAATCCCAATCTTTTCCCTCTTTGATTAATTGCAAAAAGTGGATAAAAACTTTTTGCATAAAAGGAGAGTTTAATGTCTATTGCATTTATTTGTCATTGGTAAATGCCTAATCGCGTGTTTTAGATTGTTTTGTTTTTGTACTTAGGCTCAACATATAAGGTTATGAACAATCAAAAGGTTGTATTAATCAAAACTTAATAAAGAGTTCTTTTTTATTAATATTGACGAATCAACGTAAGAGACATAGTCTAGAGATTATATAAAAAAAACGTGTTTATGTATTAAGCATTAATTAGAGCTATTGTGAAGTTCTTGTGTATGGTGCCTTTTTTACCTATTGTGGGTGGAAAAAATGCGCTGCTGCTACTGCTAACGGAACTGCGTAGCCCTAGCCAGAGAACACAACACGTAGCCCCCTCAACAACCTCCTAATGCTGAGGCCTTAGATCGATGGATCCTCCAGGGGACGAAGATCCTCTCCCTGATCACCAATAAGAAAATGAAGGAACAATAATGAACCAGGATGTTTTCGCTTACAGATGTATGGAAAGAATCACATGCAAAATTGCAGCTTAACACAGAAATGTTCACATAAGAAAAGAAGAAGTAAACGCATAAAAGGAACAAAAGAAGACACCAAGGCTTGATAATGGAGTTCGTCTAATTCAGACTATGTCTCCAGGCCCAGCTCAAAAATGGGGAGGCCTTTCTTATTAAATGGCATGAAAGAAAAGAATTACAATAATCAACTATCCACAAGAGGCTTATACCTCCAACCTGAAAGATGGTTGTGGAATGGATGCTTGATATGGAGAGGTAAGTAGCACCAATGTGTCTGTAGAAATGAAGGGGCAGGATTCTTGTAGAAACGTCCTAAACAGACAAATATGCGCTCTCAGCCTCCTGCCAAACGAAACAACGTGCTGCGAAAATGCCTCCTCCTTGCTCTTTCCAGCGATCGTGTTTTTATAATGAGTTTTCGAACAAAATCCCCTTTAAATCGAGGTTGTCTGGTTCATAATGGAGGCTAGTGTCATGGAAGGATCGGTGGGTGTAACCGCCTCGTAAAATGGTCTTGTTATCATTGCACTAATAAATACAAGAAAACCACGCAAAACCATTGAAATCTGGCAAAATCTCCCTTACCCGGACTTCAAAAAACATTAAATTGGGTCGGGTCGGACCTGAGGTTGCAAATCCGCATATCGGTGTCTCTAAAGTCCTGTAACCAGGGAAGTGCCAACCACCAATCGCCGATTGCATCAGTGTCCTGCTGATATATCGCTCCGGTGTCCCGATAACGATCTTGCCGATTGCTCTGCCTACTCACCAATATATATACAAGTAAGACCTTTGATCCGGTTGCCTCCGGTCTGCCGATCCGGTTTTATCGGAGATCGGCGAACGGGGGTTCCACTGCATCTCTCTTAAGTCTACCTCCACAAGTCCTTTGATTGCGATTTTGACTTTAAGGCTTAAAACCCTTTTTCAAAGGAAAAATCCTCATTTTCTTAAGGATCAAAGCAGCCTTCCTTGTGCGATAACTTCATCATCCGGACTCGAATTGAAGTACTGTTTGCCTCGTTGGAACCACGATGACGAGATCTACGCTCTGGTTCTGAGTTGACTTCATTCTGATAACTTTGATTTCTGATCCATGCCATTGTATCTGAAGATCCACCTGGATCAATCCTACTCATTGAGGAGATTTTGGACTGGCAAAATCTTTTCATTAGTCAATTGGAAAGTGAGGGAATTGTTCCCTCACTTTCTCTTTCCCCAGCCATCTAGCCTTGCTGGGGTGCATTCATTTGAAACCAACACGAAGGTACTCTACATCTCCTCGCCGTGAAGTCCTAGTTCTTCTATCGAGGATGATGTCTTCGGGCAACTCATCGAGATATTCTGGTGAAAAATCATCGACTATAGGAACTGTGCCCCCATCATTAGTGTCCATGATCAAAGGTGGTTCATACAGCTTTAGGTTCTTCATATTCACTACTGAGTACATCTACATATATACCGGCAAGTCAAGATGAAAGGCATTGTTCCCAATCTTCTCCAATATGGTGAATGGTCCACACCGGATTGGTTGCAACTTCTTTCCTTCTCCCTTCATCCTATCTTTGCTGATGTGGAACCACACCTTGTCGCCCACTTGGAATTGATGGTCGACTCGGTGTTTATCATGTCGAGCTTTGTAACGGGGTTGAATTTTCTCCAACTGCTCTTGCACTACCTGGTGAATCAATTGGATTCGCTGAATGAACTGCTGAGCTTTGTCCCTATCATTATGTCCACTAGAGCCATTTTCCCTTCCAAAGACCATATCAAAAGGGTCCTTTGGCAGGGAACCAAAACATGTCTCGAATGGCGAACGCTGCATAGATGAATGCACTACCCGGTTGTAGGAATGTTGTACATAGGGGAGATGTTCATCCCACAACTTGGGATGTTTCCCGCAATAGCCTCGTAATAAGTGTACCACGGTATGGTTAACAACCTCTGTCTATCCATCGGTCTGTGGGTGAAATGCAGTGCTTCTTTTCAATTTGGTGTCCATCATCCTCCACAAGCTGGTCCAAAACTCTCCAAGGAAGCGAGAGTCTCGATTTGACACAATTGATGTGGGTAATTCAAAGTGGACCCAAACATGCTGAAAGAAAAGAGAAACAGTCTGCTCTGCAGTAATATGCTTTTTACAAGGCATAAGAATACACATCTTGCTGAAACGGTCAACGATGACATACAAGTAATCGTGACTCTTCCTAGACAAAGGTAAACCTCCTATAAAGTCCATTAACACACCTTCCCATGGACGACTCGGAATAGGGAGTGGTGTGTAGAGCCCAAGTTTTCTATTAGAGGGATTTGAAACAGAACACATCACACAACCCTTTACATAGTGAATCACAATGATTTTCATATGAGGCCAAAAACAAAATCTTTGTACATGACATAAAGTCTTCTTGACACCAAAGTGTCCAGACACAAGAGAGGTGTGGACTTCTTGAATTACATGTACTCTTTCTCCTATGGGAATACACAATTTAACAAGGTGATACAATGATTTCCCCTATAAGTGATAGTTGTCCACCTGTGAACCATGGGTTAGTTTTGCATAAACCTCCTTAAAGTCATCATCGTTAGCATATTGTTCAGCATAACTCTCAAAAGATAACGAAGCATTATGCAAAATAACAGAAGCAGAAATAGGAGGGCAAGATAGCATATCAACCACTTTATTGCTAGTGCCCTTCTTATAATTTATTACCAAATGAAATTGTTGAAGAAAGCCCATCCACCTGAAATGATGAGATTGCTGCAACTTGGTTTGTTACTAAAGGTACTACAAGGGCTAATGATCTTTATGGATGATGGTCTCCTTGCCGATCAAGTAGTGTTTCAACTTTTTCACACTTTGCACCAAGGCATAAAGCTCCTTTTCATAGGTGGGATAGTTTATCACAGCTTGAGAAAACTTCTCAGAATGGTAAAAAATCGGCTTCTTTTGTTGCATCAATACAACTCCGATGGCATAACCGCTGGCATCGGTTTTGATCTCAAATGGCTGTTGGAGATCGGGTAAGGCTAAGACTGGCACTGTGCTAATTTTTTCCTTCAATGTTTCGAAGGACTTTTGCTGTCTTCCTCCCCACTGGAAGGCCTGCTTCACACTTGTCAAGGTGTGCAAAGGTGTTGCAATAACAGAGAAATTGGCAATAAATCTCCTCCAATATTGGACTGCACCTAAAAAGCTACGGACCTCGGTTACACTAGTAGGCTTAGGCCAATTTACAATTGCTTCAACTTTAAAGGGATCAATTTTTAACTGACCATGACCAGCAATATGACCTAGGTAACCCAAAGAGGTTTTCCCGAACTCACATTTTGACAATTTTACAAAGAGTTTTTACTTTTTCAACACATCAAGCACTTTCTTTACATGACTCACATGTTCAAACCAACTCTTATTAAAGACAAGTATATCATCTAAATATGCCAGAACAAAATCATCAATGGAGGGCTGAAATATATCATTCATAACCCGCATAAAGGTGGCTTGAGCGTTGCAAAGCCCGAATGGCATCACCATCCATTCGAACAACCCTTGCTTGGTTTTGAAAGCGGTTTTCTACACGTCCTGCGCCGCAATTCTGACCTGGTGATAGCCACTGTGCAAATCCAACTTTGTGAAACAAACATCACTTTTTAATTGATCTAACAAATCATCTATGCATGGAATGGGATAGCGATTTTTCACCGTTATCTTGTTGAGTGTGCGATAATCCATGCACATCCTCCAGCTGCTATCTTTCTTTGGCACTAGAATGATCAGTGAACCACATGGAGAGGTGCTAAGCCTGATGATGCCTTGGTCCAACAATTCCTGCACTTTCCTCTTGATCTCCTCCATCTCAATTGCCGACATCCTGTACGTGCTGATATTTGGCAGAGGGGCATCATGCAATAGATGGATTTCATGTTGGATTTCCCTCTTCGGAGGTAATCCCTTCGGCTCCTAGAACAGTTCAATATAATTAGAAATCAATTCCATTAATTCCTATTTATGCTTCCCATCGCAGCCTTGGAATGCATTAGCGAATTCACCCTCTTTCTCCCTTACAACTATAAGCATGCATGTTTTACTGGAATTAACCAGTCTTTTCATTTGGCCAGTGTTTACTAGGTTGGCATTAATTTTATTTTAATGATCCCGCACTATGTATTCTACCCCATCCTTAGTGATTTGATATTTATTCTCATGGCAGAAAAATACTTCTTTTCTATCATACAGGTATGGGCTCCCTAATACCATGCCACAGATATCCAATGGTATTACATCCAACTCTACTTCGTTTACTAGCTTAGACGCAATCACAAATTTGACCTTGCACTGTTGGGTTACATTCAATTTCGCTTTATCATGTATCCATCCAAGTGGGTAAGTTTTCGGGTGTGGTTTTGTCTCTAAGCCAAGCTTCTTTACCAGGGATTCTGTAATTAAGTTTACTTGGGACCCAGTATCCAACAGAGTTTCGACTTTGGTGTGATTTACTACAATCCTGATATGAAATAATTTAATTCTTTTTCAGTCATTTGAAAGGGACTCATCTACAGAACTGGTGCCTTCATGTGATTTAGAATTAATAGGAGGTGTAAGGGTACCTTTTGTTCCCGCTGCTGTGACCAGTGCTTCATCTCCCAATTCTGATCGTTGTGCCGCTGCCACTGTTTTCTACTTCCCTTTTCCTCCATACTTCTTTGGATGCCTTTTTGGGTGCTGCTTCCAACAGTGATCATCATCATGGCCTTCCTCATTGCAGTGATTGCAATAAGGTCGCTCTCCTTCTTTGGCTGTTGCTGTTTTCTTCTCCTTCCCTTTCCATTTTGCTTTGGATTTGCCATTGGGAGGTTTGAATGGTGGCTTTCTGGACTGATCATCTCTTTCATTCTTGCCCCTATTCTCAATATGAATTGCTTTTACACTAGCTGCATCAATAGTGGTTGGTTCAAACAACAATAATGAATGTCTAATATAACTATGCAGTGAGCCAATATACTTAGTTACAACTTCAGGTGTATCAAGTGCAATACCCAAATTCAATGCTTGCTTCCTAAATTCTTCTATAAAACTTTGAACATCCTGCCCTTTGCCTTGCCTTAAATATTGCCAATTCATCAAAGCTTTCTGTTTGTATCCTAAGGGATAAAACTATTCCTTTAACGTAGAAGTGAAATCAGACCATGAGGAAAAGAGTGTACCCACATTTTTACCACTCTGTAATTTTCTCTCCCACCAAATGAGAGCGGTACTGCTCAGCCGTAGAGAGGCCAACTGGATTTTCGTCTCATCCTCTACGATTTGCTGAATCCTGCAACAAACCTCAATCTGCTTGATCCAATTGTTAAGCTTCTCTGCGTTACTTTCACCATTAAACACAGAAAGATCAAATTTAACATCTAATTAAAAAAAGGTTTCTTAGATGCATCCTTTGGATTTCTCTGATTATGGTGGTGAGAGGAAGAAGAGCCGTCACTACTAGAAGGAGAAGAAGGGGGTTATTCTCCACCATTCCCATGTGTTGAACCTTGTCCTTCTAGATTTGGCTCCTCTGCTTTCTCCAGTCTTAAAACTAGCTGACTGATATTTTCTGCCATTGAATAGAAAGTCTTCAAGATGAGCTTCATCTTCTGCCATGTTTCTCCTTCAAGGTGCACGCTCTGCTTCTGGATCGAAAGGTTCTAGATTCCCTTCGCCTCTTTGAAGCCTGCCTCTTGTTAGCATGCAAACATGCAATTCACATCTAAAAAGCCATGCTCTGATACCACTTGATCTAGGATGTTTTTGCTTACAGATGTATGGAAAGAATCACATGGAAGATTGCAGCTTAACACAAAAATGTTCACATAAGAAAAGAAGAAGTAAACACATAAAAGGCACAAAAGAAGACACCAAGGCTTGATAACGGAGTTCGTCCAATTCAGACTACATCTCTGGGCCCAGCTCAACAATGGGGAGGCCTTTCTTATTAAATGGCATGAAAGAAAAGAATTACAATCATCAACTGTCCACAAGAGGCTTATACCTCCAATCTGAAAGATGGTTGTGGAATGGATGCTTGATATGGAGAGGTAAGCAACACCAATGCATCCATAGCAATGAAGGGGTTGGAGTGATGTAGAACTGTCCCAAACGGACAAATATGCGCTCTTGGCCTCTTGCCAAACGAAACAACGTGCTGCAAAAATTCCTCTTTGCTACAAAAATTCCTCTTCCCTACTCTTTCCGTTGATCATGTTTTTACAATGGGTTTTCGGACAGAATCCCCTTTAAATTGGGGCTTTCTGGTTCACAATAGACGTTGCTGTCATGGAAGGATCGGTGGGTGTAACCACCTCTTAAAATGGCCTTGTTATCGTTGCACCGATAAATACAAGAAAACCCCGCAAAACCACTGAAATCCAGCAAAATCTCCTTTACCTGGACTTCAAAAAACATTAAATCGGGCGCATTTGCATATCGGGTCCGACCTGAGGTCGTAAATCGACATATCGGTGTCTCTAAAGTCCTGTAACCGGGGAATTACCGACCACCGATCGCCGACATCAGTGTCAGACGATCGCATTAGTGTCCCGATAATGATCTCACCGATCGTTTTATTGCCGATCGCTCTGCCTGCTCGCCAATATATATACAAGTAAGACCTTTGATCCAGTTGCCTCCGGTCCACAGATCTGATTTGATCGGAGATTGGTGATTGGGGGTTCCACTGCACCTCTCTTAAGTCTGCCTCCACAAGTCCTTCGATTACGATTTTGCCTTTAAGGCTTAAAACCCTTTTTCAAAGGAAAAATCCTCATTTTCTTAAGGATCAAAGCAACCTTCCTTGTGTGATAACTTCATCATCCGGACTTGGACGCCGTTGGAATCAGGATGATGAGATCTATGCTCTGATCTTGAGTTGACTTCATTTCGATCACTTTTATTTTTGAGTTTTTCCATGCCATTGTATCTGAAGATCCACCTGGATCAAGAAAAAGAATTTGCCTCTCTCATATCAGCAATGGGTCCAGCGAAGAATCAACCTCAATAACTGAGTTTGTTAAAAGATAGGAAGAAATCCCTGAAATCTCCCTCCCCCCTCGCTCTCCCCCATAGAGCAGCTCTGTCCCTAGCGGAGTGTGGATTAGTTGGGCAGTTTACTGGGTTATGGCCCTCACCCAAGGCCATCCAAAAATGGGTAGAAAGGAACTAGACAACGTCAATAAATGGGAAAAATTCAATCAGGTTCTATGGAAGAGGGTACTACACCTTCCACTTCGAAACCAAGGAGGATCACGATCTGATATTTAGGAACAACCCATACTTCAAGGATACAAGGGGACTGTACCTAAACAGATGGACACCAGATTTTGATCTAGAAATGGACGTACCCAGCGCTGTCCTAGTCTGGATCAGGTTGCCGCACCTTCCCCTTCACTGCTGGGGAGATGATTCAGTTAAAGCTATAGGAAATGCAGCCAGGAAATACATAGACAGGTGTGAGCCAAAAGAAAATATGCATGCATGTACTAGAATCTGCATAGAAGTGGATCTAAGGAAAGGGCTTCCAGAAGCGATCAAAATCAAAGTGGATCAATGGACGCATATTCAACAACTAGATTATGAGCAAATACCCTTCAAATGCAAGGTATGTCACGAATATGGTCATTTTGCTAATAGATGTACAAAAAAAAAATGAAAGTGAAAATGTTGAAGACCTAGAAAAAAATGGGAACCGGCTAAAAGGGAGAAGGCAACCAACAAACAACCCCTTCACGCTTCTTCACAACCCCTTGCATCCTTTGACCTCCTCCCTCCATCACCAAAAGCAGAAAACAATCCTCTCATTAGCCTAAATCCTTTTGGGCCACTGGACCCCTTAGCCCCTCCATCCCCCAGATCCAGATCCATATCCCCCCCCCCATACTCTCAACCCCCCAGCATCCCCTCCGATCTCAAACACTCAATCTTCTCCCCTTCCCTCAGTAGACAAAATTCTAACAAGAAACCAGTCAAAGGAAACTCTTCAAAATGTAGAACATAAAAAAAAGTAGGAAGAAAGTCAAACAAAGAACTGAGGGATGAAGTGGAAACAAAGGAAATGGCTTTAGGAATGCAACAACCAATGGAATCCTTTCTGGGAAGAAGCTTAGGAAACAATGATAAAAGCCAACAAAGAGGGAAAGGCCCCTTGCACCACCCAATAAGCAAATAATGATAGTGGTCTCTTGGAATTGCCAAGGAATGGGATCATCCTTTAAAGAAAATGCCACAAGAGACATTCTGGCAAAAGAAAATCCAGACATTCTTATGATTTAGGAGACCAAAACAAATAGCCATGAAATGGAAAAAATAAAAAAAAAAATTCAAAAATTACGAAGGGGAAGCAATACAGGCAACAGGAGCTTCACGCGGAATCTGCACAATATGGAAAAAAGGACACTGGGAAATGATACAACAAAAAAAAGATCAGCACTGGATACAAACAGATCTAAAGCAAATAAGCACAAAAGAGAAGTACAGTTTCATAAACATATACGCCCCCAATCACTACAAGGAAAAAGAGCAATGTTGGGACACCATAAAGGAAGCACTAAAAGAAATACAAACTGGGAAAATAATTCTTGGAGGGGATTTAAATTTGGTAAGAAGTATAGAAGAAAAGTTTGGAGGGACATATCACACAGACCTATCCAGGGATGCTCTGGAAGTGATAATGGAACAACACAACTTAATAGACATTCCCCCAAACAACGGAAAATATACCTGGAGCAATAAAAAAGTGGGCAAAAATAACATTAAAGAAAGGCTGGATAGAATTCTGATTCAAGAAAACATAGCAGCAGTTCACAACTCTATTAAATCTAAAATTCTACACACCACGACATCTGATCATAAGCCGGTGGCAATAATGATGGGCAAAATGGAAAATAAATGACCACTTCCATTCAGATACAACCCAATATGGGACAACAACATAGAATTCAACGAACTAATCAAGGAAGCATGGGCACCAAGAATATCAGGTTCACCCCAATATATTTGAGAAACAAAATTGAAAAATTGAAGAGCCAAGCTAAAGGAATGGGCAAGAGCAAATGAAATTAAAAAAAAGGAAAAAAAAACTGCAACAGAAAATGGACAACATACAAATTGAAAAAGAAAGCAAAGAAGAAGACAAACAAGATTATTTAAGAGAGAAGGATATATTTTGGGAAATATACAGGGAAAACAGGAAAGAGGAAGAAGAGGCCAGATTGAAATCTAGAAGCTTGTGGCTCAAGGCAGGGGATAAAAACACCTCCTTCTTCCACAATACTATTAAGATAAGAAGAGCAAGAAATCAGATAGAAAAAATACAAGTTGATGGTCAAGAGGTCAAAGGTGCAGAGGAACTAAAAAGAGTAGCCCACAAGCATTTTAAAAATTTACTTTCAACCAGAGAAGAAACGGCTGAGTATGAAAGCTTCCTACAACATACAATTTTCTTTTTAAAGAATAAAACTTAGAAATTTGCAAAGAGATAACAGAAGAAGAGGTAGTGGCAGCTATATGGAGCCTACATCCAGACAAAGCCCGAGGGCCAGATGGTTTTACAGTAGCATTCTACATATTCCATTGGCATACAATAAGAAAGGACTTCATAAGAATGGTGAAGAATGTCTTAAAAAAAAAGGAAGCAATACAAAATCCTCCTATCTTGCATTAGTCCCAAAAGAATCCAACACCTCCACCTTCAATAGATTTCGCCTCATCTCCCTTTGCAATTCCTCCTATAAGATCATCAAAAAAATAATTGCAAATAGAATCAAGGAAGTTCTCCCAAAAATAATATCTAAAAACCAAGGAGGATTTGTGCCCAACAGGAAAATCATAGATAATGTAATCATTGTACACAAGAAGTTGTACATTCCAGTATGCAAAGAAAAGAAAAAGGAATCACAATCAAACTGGATATGGCAAATGCATTTGACAGAGTCAGCCTCCCATATCTAATGATAGTCCTAAAAAAACTTGGATTTTCAAGAGAGATAATAGAAGTCATCCAGGCTTGCATCACTACTCCTTGGATTGCTCCTCTTATAAATGGAAGGCCCAACGAATTCTTTCAAAGCACAAGAGGGCTTAGACAAGGATTCCCTCTCTCCCTTCCTATATATTATAATGGAGTTTGGAAACTTTAAGCAGAACCTTGGGAAAACAAAGAAAAGAAAGAAATATCACTGGGCTCAGAATAACAATAAGAGTAAAGACCATAAACTACTCTCTTTTTGTTGATGACACTCTGTTATTGGGGGGGCATCTACAATAATTGCAAAAAGATTCAAAAGAATATTGGATGACTTCCTACAGGTTTCAGGTGGGCTCTTAAACAACACAAAATGCAGGATATATGGATGGAATACCCCTCTCAGAATCATGCAAAGGATTTCACAAATCCTAGAAATCTCCATACAGGAGAAATGGACTCATTTCTTTTATTTGGGATTCCCCATCTCAAAATAAAACATGAAGGCAAAAATATGGACCAAACAGATTGAAAAAATGAAAAACAAAATCCAAAGCTGGGGAATGATGTGGCTAAACATGGCAGGAAGGGTGACATTAATCAAATCACTCCTAGCAGCGCTTCCAATCTACCAATATGCAATAATATTGGCTCCAGCAAGTGCCCATAAACAAATGGAGTTAATCCTAAGAAGCTTTTTATGGCAGGGAGGGAAGCAAGAAAACAAAAAATTTAGTTTGGTCAGGTGGGAGCAAGTAGTATTACCATATGAACAAGGAGGCCTATCAATCTGGCTACCTGGCCTCATGAATGCTGCCCTGGGAATGAAAATAATATGGAGACTGATCACAGGGAAAGAGAGCTGGTGGAAAAAAACACTCGCCTCAAAATACATGGACAACTCTAGGAAAAGTCTGTTGAATGGAAATATCCCATCAAGACAATGTACTCAAGTCTGGAAGTTAGTAAAAAAGACAATTCCTTTAATGAGCAATTATATTTCTAAAATCCCAGGCAATGGAAAAACAATATCGATTTGGGAGGATAGAATTATGGGAAAAAAAGCTCTAAAAACTCACTTAGAAATTGAAGGTATTCAAAAATAAATGAGAGGAAAGGTCTAAATACTCTACACTCAATCTCTGTTTGGAATCAGAGAGAATGACAAGAATGGAAAACCTTAACAATCCTTGCAAATCTGGAAGTGAAATGGAGCAAATTAAGGCAACTTCTTAAAGGGGCAGCACCCATAAACTACGATGACGAAAATGACTTCCTTTGGGATCCAAGTGGTGGAAAATACACAATCAAGACTAGATACAAAATCTTACAAGAACAACCAAATCAACAAGACTGGGGTTTCTGGAAGACCGTTTGGAAATCTGAAAGTCTGCCTAAGATCAAAATGTTCACCTGGACACTCTTAAAAGAGAAGATATTAACTAGTGAAAACTAAAAAAAAAACGGCTTCCAAGGTCCCTCAATATGCCCAATGTGCTTGCAGGCAGAAGAAACTGTACAACATTTATTTCAGGACTGCATCTTCACCAAAGAGTGCTGGCAACAACTCATAAGTCCTTTTGAAATCAATATAAATTTTGAAAATCCTCTGCCGGATTTTCTCCAAAACTTGGAGAAGGTCTATACATACACAACAATGAGGAAAGTGACGATACAGAGGATCTGGAAGTGCATCCCAATAGTTCTTTGTTGGCAAATTTGGTTGACGAGAAACAAGTGCATTTTCAAAAGCCAGACCCCAAGAATAAGGAAAACCCTCTCAAAAACATGGGGTTTAACTTCTGAAATCCTTAATTTTAAAGGAAAAACATCAATAGACTACAACACTCTTCAACAAGAAGAGAAAGATTGGCTTAAAAAAGCCATAATAAATAACAATGGTCAAAAAGGACAAAGGAGGAAAACTTCAGAACATAGGTGGAAAATGAGACTAAGTGAAGAAGAATTTAGAACATAACTTCAGAACAATGGTAAAAAATGACAAAGGAGGAAAACTTCAGAACATTGTCTCTACTTTGATGGGGCTTCAAAACATAACCCTGGAAAGGCAAGGGCAGGGGGAATTATTCTTGATCCGGATGGGAAAGAAAATGTTACATATGAATGGGGACTTGGAGAAGTCTCAAATAATAAGGCTGAAGCCTACAACCTGTTAATGAGAACAATAATAATAATAAAAGAGTGATACAAGACCCCATTATAATAGGAGACTCGGCCATAATAATAGAGGCAATGGCCCATCACAAAAATACCAACAATGAATTCATGAACAAAGTATACAAGAGAATTAGGAAGAATTTAGAAGACTTAGAAGATGTGATCTTCATACATGTTTTGCGAACTCATAACCAATAGGAAAACTATTTCGCTAATCAAGTAGTGAAAATAACTGAAGGGAGAATTCAGGAAAATAAAGAGAAATATCACACCTCTATCCCATAAGTTCCTCCAAAAGATCACAAGCATGAATCCTCTCAAAAAATAGGAACAACGAGCATTCCTAAAAGAAATAAAATAAAAAAGCAGTAAGGTCTCATAGAAAACAATATCACTGCAAAAATAAGCAGAAGGTCATGAGAATTCAGAGGAAACATCATAGAAGATCAAAAAATCGCAGTTGTTCTGGTAGTAAGGAAGATTGCAATCACATTCACAGGAATCACGCAGCAATCCAGCCCATCAGTGAAAGGTATCGGACAACTCCCAGCTTCTACAAATACATTTGGAAATGTAACATCTCCTGCAGCTCCAATCCCAGGCAAAGTTGTTTGCTTCACTCGCCCCTCATCTCCCCTGCCCTGCTCCAAGTGTCACCGCCTTCTCTAAATCCCATCTCGTTTTCTCCTCACTACCCACGAACTCTGCATATTGTCTCCTCCTCCAAAGTTCCAGCCATGTACGATGTGCAATCCCATCAACCTCACTCCTCAACTAGTGATCACCTTCGCCTATTTACTTCTTCCCCCTCAATGCCTCTCCTCCATATGTGTCACATTCAGGAACACTAAGTTATATCAAGCAGTAAAGATCAGAACAAAAGGCAGGCAGGCAGTAAAAATTGAAGAAGGAATATTTCAAGCAACACAAAGCACAGGAAGCACAACAACACAAGGAATAACAAGCAACACAAGAGGAATAAGAAGAAATCAAATCAAATGGAATTCAACCCCATTGAAAAGGAAACAAGGAATGATGCATGCCCAACATGCAAAGTGAACAAATTTATGACTAATCGACTAGAAGAGTCACTGAAAGATATCAGATCTGAAATGAGAATGGAGTATAGCTGTCCAAAAAAGGAACATGGAATGCAGAAAGAAGAGATCACGACGCTTGAAACTAAATGCAAGCACTTAGAGGAAGCAATGACATACTTCAAAAACAATACCATGAGTCAAGAAGGCGAGAACTCTGTTAACTATGACAAGAAGAAACAACCTTCTCAGGAGCAGTCAGTCTACAAGCCATGAAAAATTATCAGAGAATCAATGTTATGTAAATTTGCTTATTAGTAGGTCAATATGTTAGGCAGTACTCAAGAATAGTCATAAAAATATATGTAATTTTGAAAAAATGCATAGGAGAAGGGACTGCGCTCCCATATCAATGCTTAGTTTCCTTCTATGCTACAAGCGATTGTAATAGGAGCTTGCTCCACCACAACTTTTGGTAATATATCCTCTATCTGATCTTGTTAAAAAAAAAATAGAGCTATTGTGAGATAATATAACTTAGAGACTTGTTGATGTTCATGCATCATAGATCCTCCACAAATCTTTGCAAGCCTAAAAAACTCATAATCCAGTATTGTTGACAAGGGAGAGGGTGCAAAATATGTTATTAAGCAACAATCATCAGATAGTTCTAAATTTTATTGAGCTAAATGCCGGTGTAGGATTATAAAGTGTGCGTTTATAGTGACATTTTCCAAGAGAGTATTGTAACTAGAAGTGGTGGTGTAAGGTAGGACTAGATATTAGAGTTGATATACTATACTAGAATATGTCACCTTTGCTCTACATCGAGGATAAGTTGTCTTATAAACTTTATTGTGAACCTCCTCATAGATCCTCATGAAATGTTGATTCTTAGTCTCTATGCACGTCCAACCTCTCCCATAAATGATATTGGGTAAATAAATCCCTTGTAGTTTGCATCTCGAGTTCCCCATCTTGCTTTTTAACACACTCACTTGAATTGTTGCACAAAGTATGTGAAAAGGCTAAGTTTACATAATGTAAATTAACTCGTAAGATTTGAATCAATTCCTTCATTTATTTGGGTGATTAATATAGAAATAAAAGAATGACATGAAAAATGTTAGCTTAAACCCCATAGCTTAAGAAGAGGAAACACTTCACATATTAGAACCCATAGGTGAATGTGTTATGAAACCAGCTCAAGAAAAAGATAGAAGAGATAGATCAACGCCTTAGAATTCAGCCTCTTTGAGGGGGCAACCTCCTTTATATTACATAAATGAACAATTCTTGGATGATTCAAATGACAAAACCTCCTTTCTATATATATGAGTCTAAGGAGTCACAATATAACCCAGCCGACCTAACAATAATAATATAAAGCCACAAAAATAACAATAGAGGATTCTATGGGGCACAGTAATAACAATATGGGTATAATAGGGGCACAACAATAATAATAAGGGGTACAACTACAATAGTAATGGGGTAATCACTAGTATTATAGGGACCCAATATGCCCCTCTCCTTCAAAAAAGTGTTGTCCTCAACGCTTGAGAAGTTCTGGATGCTTCTGTATAAAATTCTCATCCTCCCATGCGGATCTTCAGCGGATAAGTTCTTCCACTTGATAAGATACTCCAAAATTGATCGATTTCGTAGCTGTCGAGTTCTTCTTTCTGTGACTGCTTCCGGTTCCAATATAATTTGTCCTGCCTCGTCAAGTTCTGGCAATATTGTTTGAACTAGGAGCTTGTCGCCTATAACCTTCTTTAAACATGAAACATGGAAAACTGGGTGCAATCGAGAAGCTGCAGGAAGCTCCAATTTGTATGCCATAGTACCAATCTTTTGCAACACCTTGTATGGACCATAATACTTTGGTGATAATTTATTATCCTTCTTATCTTTCTTGAGGGACATTTGCTTATATGGTTGTAGCCGTAGGAATACCAAATCACCTGCATCAAAACGCCTTTCGCTACGATGTTGATCTGCCTGTTGTTTCATTCTATTCTGTGCCAACAAGAGGTTATCCTTTAAGAGTTGGAGGAATTTTTGTTGAAGCATTGTATCTGATAAACAGACACAATGGGTCAAATGGTTGCCTCTGGCCGAATGGTGGTATAACACTTCCTCCAATTTCAACCATCACTTGACACTCTGGTGCTGGATATAAGAAGCAATTCAATTCTCTTGCTACCTTACAATGAATAAAATTGTGGGTACTTCCTGAATCAATCAACACTATTACCTTTTTCTTCTTGATTTGTCCTTCTATCTTGATGGTTTGAGGAGTGGTAATTCCCGCCAATGCATTACAAGATATGGTCTGATTCATTTCTTCTTTATCTAGGCTTTGTTCCTGGAGTATATCCTCTTCTTTTGAACTTTCTTGCTCCTTTTCTTCTTCCTCTTCACAATCTATGTAGAATAATTTCTTCTCAGCACACTTATGACCTTTATTGTATTTGCTATCATAACTGTAACAAATCCCTTTTGATCTTTTTTCTTCCAATTGTTGTGGTATCAACCTTATAGGTTGTGGAAGACTAGCGGCAACAACACTTCCGTCTTTATAGTTGTGAGTGGTATGCTTCCTGGTTGCCATAATTTTGCTTTCCATTTTTCTTGCTAACTTGAATGCCTTCTCTAATGAATCAGGTTCCCAAAGGCGAACATCATGTTGGATATTATCCTTTAAAGACCCTATGAACACATCAATCCTATGCTCCTCTGGAATATCTTTTACCCTTATGTTCAATTTTTGGAACTCCTCAATGTGCTCCATTATTGAACCCTTTTGTTTGAGACTTATCAATTGGCTAAAAAAGGTGTTGCTTTTTGTATCCTCATAATGTGCTATCGATTCTTCCGTAAAAATTGCCCAAGTGATAAATTGTTTACGAGAACAAAGCCATTGATACCATACAAACTGATTTGGTTCCAAATATAATGTTGCAATACGTACCTTTTGTGTGTTTTGCACATTATTGAGATCGAAAAATTGCTCTATCTTTAATATCCATGTTGCGGGATCCTTGCCATCAAAATTCCTCATATCGATTTTTGGAATATGGTGGGTCTTTGATCCAACATTAGAATCTATGGAATCATGATTAACATTTCTTTTGTTCTCATCATGAGTTTCCTTTACTACCCTTTCACCATTAGTGACCCTTTCTTGTAGCAACATATTCATATTTATCTTCAATTCTTCCATGTCTGTCTTCAAATCTATCTTCAAATCATCCATCTTAGCTTCCACGTCATTCATATTAGCTTCTACACCTTTCTTTAAACAATCCATCTTAGCTTCTACGCCTTTCTTTAAACCATCCATCTTAGATTCTGTTCCTTTTTGTGCAAGGGATAGTTGTTGCACTTGGTCTTGTAATTTTGATATATCATGTTGCATTTCTTCCTCTTCTTCATGAGTCATGCTAGAGCTTTTAGGTTCCTTACTAGGTGTTTGCATTTTCTTTCCTCGGGGCATCAGTTACCGATAATAATGCTCTACTATGCCCTTTGAATTCCTTCAAAATAAATTTTCAAACCAAGCTTAAGCAAAAATTTAAGAAAATTTACATACCTTTTTTCACTTTGTAGGAGCTCGATATTGCCTCTGATGTATCTCTGTACTTTCCAATCATCTAGATCTGAATTTGTAACCTGCAGTAGCCCTCTGTGTCCTCTTTCCAATGCCACAAGTCTGACCCAAATTTGATTCTCCAAGGAAGAGTTATGCGAAATCTCCCACGATAACTTGATTATAGACTAGTTCAGTAGAGCGAACTTGTACGACATGCCACGAGTCACTGTTTCAACCTTTGGATCTGAAAAATGCATAAAGGAAACTATAGTCTGTCCTCTTTCTGTACCTTCTTACGAAATTTCAATTCGATCCCCAGAGAGAAAGTTATGACGCGTTTCCCTAGGTCACCTGTTTGGAATGTAATTCAGGAGTCTGCAAAAAGACCAACTTCCTCAAATCATATCTCCGCAAATATAGCGCGAACAACTCTGAAATTCGGACCCGAGGTTCCGCGCGATTTCTTCTCAAATGGGTTTTTTTTGCAACTTCTGAAACGTCGCAGAAAAAAGTTATAGCGAAAATGCCACGATGACCTGTTTGGAGCAACGAAACCCTAGAATCCAAAGCTCTGATACCAAATGTTATGAAACCAGCTCAAGAAAAAGATAGAAAAGATAGATCAACGCCTTAGAATTCAGCCTCTTCGAGAGGGCAACCTCCTTTACATTACATAAATGAACAATTCTTGGATGATTCAAATGACAAAACCTCCTTTCTATATATAGGAGTCTAAGGAGTCACAATATAACCCAGCCGACCTAACAATAATAATATAAAGCCACAAAAATAACAATAGAGGATTCTATGGGGCACAGTAATAACAATACGGGTATAATAGGGGCACAACAATATTAATAAGGGGTACAACTACAATAGTAATGGGGTAATCACTAGTATTATAGGACCCAATAGAATGCAATATGTATCATAAGAAAATAAAGCAATTACAAATTAAGGTATTGTAAGTTTTATACTTGGTTGAAGATGTGAAACATTGAAATTGCTAGTAAAATAAAATTACCTGTATCTAATTTATTTAAATTGATTAGCAATTTAAAGTAAATAAAATAAATATCTAAAAGTTTTCAACAACAACAAGGCACATTTCATAATGTGAAAACCAATTTCAGGTTCCCTACATGTACCTAACCCAAAAGTAAAATGACTAGTAATGGGGTAATCACTAGTATTATAGGGACCCAACAGAATGCAATATGTACAATAGTAATGGGGTAATCACTAGTATTATAGGGACCCAACAGAATGCAATATGTATCATAAGAAAATAAAACAATTACAAATTAAGGTATTGTAAGTTTTATACTTGGTTGAAGATGTGAAACATTGAAATTACTAGTAAAATAAAATTACCTGTATCTAATTTATTTAAATTGATTAGCAATTTAAAGTAAATAAAATAAATATCTAAAAGTTTTCAACAACAACAAGACACATTTCATAATGTGAAAACCAATTTCAGGTTCCCTACATGTACCTAACCCAAAAGTAAAATGAAAAAAAGAAAGAAAAAACTCAAGTACAAGTTCTACCCAAAAGTAAAATGAAAAAAGAAAAGAAAAACTCAAGTACAAGTTCTTCTAATACTATCAATACTATGGATTAATACCTTAAATGCTATGTGGTTTTATAATTTTCTTACACTCCACAAAAACAAAAAATTAAAATACAATTTTTTTTTGGATAAAAAATATATATATATATATATATATATATTTAATAAAAACTAAAAAATTCAAATATAATTATTTGTTTAATAAATAATCATAAGTCCATTATAATTATAAAGTAAATGTAGTTATATTTTTTCATTAAACTTATTATGTATATTGTTTTGCAATTTTAATTTCTCAAAATACAAAATATCAAAATTCTAAAACTTTTAATATACTAGTGCAATTATATAAATTAAATGGTATCTAATAAGCATCAATCCATGATAAACATCAAAATACTTACTCCATAATACAAATAACATTGTTTTTTTCTGAATCAATCTATTTCTATTATAGTACAAAAAAGTTACATCAGAGTTTCAACAAGGCCGCGGCCTTGTAAATCTTGCCATGAGATTGACAGTTTGCCCAGAATTACACATGCCAAAATTGAACACAGTCAAAAATTGGGTGACTTCCTTCTGTTGCGTCTTCTCCTAAGACTCTAAACAGTGCATAACAGAGACATGCTGAGGGAGACAATCATAACGATGATGAACACCGCTTAAACATGGACTTACAAACATACTGACCCATATTGACGACACAAAGACTTTGAGACCCAGACTACAGCCGAACACATACAGAAAAACAAGATTCGAAGACAGAGTAAAATGCCTACTTCCGAGGCTGCCGAGAGCGGAATGCCTGACCGGATCAATCATCGTCCGTGGTGTATGGTTCTTCCTCTACCCTGCACCCAAATTGCAGGGAGTCTTCCGAATTTGAGAGTGGGACCACCGAGCTGGTTGGGACTCCCTGAGCAGGCTCGCTTGGACTCGCCAGGCCTGCTTGAGTAGCTAAGGAGGAACTAACTGGGCGTTGCAGATCAATTGTGGGCACTGTCCCTTGAACTGGTGGATTTTCCAGATTTACTTCTGCCTGACCTCTGAGATTATCACAATGCTCTACAGTAACAGAGACAATGAAAGTGGAGTTGGCGAGTGTGCAGGGTATCTGATACCTGACCGTAGGATGCGCCTCATGTCCACATTATGTAATGCTTCCTCTCCCATGCCCTCTGCCACGGCCAGCTCTGTTGCCATGGAGGCGGTGCTGCTCAGGTGCTAATTCGACGGAGGAAGAAGGGGAAATGGGGGCAGACCTCTGAGTGGTGGCCCGACCGCGAGAGCCTCCTCGTCTGCTGCTCATTCTAAGCCGCTCTCGCCGCATTGCCGGATTCAAAGGATGAACCAGCGTGCAGATACCCGGAGAGGAGAAATTAACCAGGACGGAGGCCGCAGAATTTGGCATGCAATGCTTATAAACCACTCGCAGGCTTGGAACAATGTCTAAATTGGGCGCAGACAAAGAATGCTCCTGAGCAATCCCCCACACCACAGAGGAGTGCGCCAGTGTTGCAGTGGTATGCCAAACGACTGCAAAGGAATGCGAAAAGGTGGCAGGAGCTCCAGGGTTATGTAGCTCCATCGCTCAGGTTACCAGGAGGCGTATTAAGGCGGACAAGACCGGAGTTAAAACCTGCATTAAAGATCCTGCATGCGACCAGCTAAAACATGCTGTGGGGTACTGGGTGGCGCGCATGGGCTGACACCTGCCCATGTGAAGCGCCACCTTGGAACTGCCAAACTCATTGATCACCCGCATCCGGGACAAATAACATTGTTAAAAATAAATAAAAAAATTAACTGAAAATAACCAAATTATAACTTTATTTTTAAATTATTTTATTATTATAAAAAAATGATATATACATTAGAGAAAAATATATTGGAATTCTTAAGCATGGAGATTCAACCCACTTTACTACAAAGATACTTAATATGTAAATAGACTTTGTTACAGTACCATGGCTTATCAATACCACATGCCCAAAAAAACTATAACTCATTTTACATAACACTTGTTTTAATTAACCACTTCAATTAAAAGAGAAAAAATGGGATAACTACTTTGGAGATAAATATTAACTTTTGATTTGTTAAATCCCATTATAAAACACTCGATGGATACTAAATCCTTACCATCCACCCAATGGCGGCGTTGTCTACGAAGGCGTGAATTTCACCCAACCATTTTGGAGTACTTAAATCTTGTTTTTTTTACAAAAAAATATGATAGGAGGAGTGCTTAAATCCTGTTTTGAATGGTGGAAATGGATTAATTGAAACTTGACAGTGATAACCCAAAATTCCCAAAAAAATTGTCTAATTTAATCAAAATCTTATTAGAATTTCCATATCTTTCCGCCCAAACTTTAAGCCTAATTAAACTAGAATCCACCTACTCATTATTGATAATTAAATTAAAATTCTTAAAACATTTTTTCAAAATAAAATATTTTATAAATAAATTAAAATTACTATAAAAATTAAAAAAAAAAAACAAAAATAAAATAATATAAAATTAATTCGTAATAATTTAGAAAAATTAAAAATAATGTAAAAAAATTCACGTTGCAAGTCATCCAAACACACTGTCAAAAACAAATTCCTTATCCAGCTGCGAGAATACACATCTAGAAGTGTCTTATAGAAGTATTTTATATTTTCCCAAAATAATGGCTAGTATACACATATAGAAGTATCTTATATTTTCCCAAAATATGTATGTTTTTCCTTTTTAATTTAATTCATTAATTAAAAAAAGTCATAGACACATCTCACGTTACTCCTCGTGGGGTGGAAGGATTGTTTTTACTGAACTGTCCCACGTCATCTTTTATTTTTAAAAGATATAGACCTCCCATGCATCCGTAGCTTCTGAGTTTGTGCCTTTCATAAAAGTAGCTCGTGAGTTTAAAATCGATTATTTTACTAATTTAAATTTTTTTATTTTTATTTTCATATTCATAAATTTAAGTGATGATGTAATTATATTAATCAAAATTTTAAAAACATAGCTTTTCTTATTTATATAGTATTTAAGCATATATATATATATATTATTTATTTATTTATTTATTATGCATATTAATTTTTAAAGAGAAATAATGAAATATTACATAAAATTTTGTGGGGTTATTTTGCTATTTTATAACTAAAAATTGGATCTTATAGCATATAAAGAGAGTGAGTTGAAAGGCTTATTACAAACCAAATTAATTATACTTTTAGTTATAAAATAAATTATTTTATAATGCGAAAAAAATATTCTATGGAAGGTTTGAAGAGCCTAAAGATGAAGTTTTGGAGTAGGACTTGAAGGCCTGGTGGATAGGACCTAGTTAAGCAAAGGCAAACAATTTGGATATGATGTCTTTCAGTTGAAGTTGAATTTTGTCCAATTGTAACAAAATTCGCTTCTTGGCCTCATCATAATCCATTAACAATCTCCCAACCAGTGTTTTGAGGTGCCAATATAAATAAATTGTCTTCTAGTATTTTGTACCATGGGCCCTTGAACTCTTTGTGTGAGGATCCAATTGCCCAACTTTGCATCAATATCCTAGTCATGTATGGTACCCTACTCCTACAGTATTTTAGTCTCCATCAAGTCTATTTCCTCACGAAAGTGTAAAGAAACCAACTCTAAAAAAGAATTAACTGCTTCACGAGCCTCAAGTTGAACATGAAAGGTGGAAGAACTTACTTGGGCTCCACAAGAGTTGATAGAGCTTGATCTGTCCTGATGACCTAAACATGAAGATTTGTCTAAGGTACGGTGACACAAATAGAGATCAACCAAAACCACAATGGATACACCCTAAATAGAAGACTAAAAGGAGTGTATATAGCCAACGTAGATGGTGATTATACGATGGAATGCAACCAACTACTTTGAGAATTAAACACATTCAAATTCATGGAAAACCCATGAACTAAAATGAACCAATTAATACATACCTTCCACTCTGCGTCAACTAGAGCTATCAATGAGCATCCACTCATAAATTCCATGTAGACAAATGATGGTTGGAATTGATTTAGAGAATCAATCCTATACTGGGATGGCATGACAATGGAAATTATTGAGTGTTGTTTCCATAAATTCCTTGAACTCAACTTGGTACAAGCCATAAATCACGCCAAGACATGGAGCTTGAATGAAATGTTGAGTTTCTTGCTTTTGTTTCACGAGCTCAATAGGTGGGTCATGGTAATGGTGGTATGTTGTCATATACAGGGTCACTTGTCCCTTCTCACCCCATTTGAGGGTTTGGTATCCTCCTGAGAAAGTGAGAAACACTAGGTAGATAAGGGTTTAGAGTTGGTTGTATACCATCTTCAATCCAGTGAACTATTAGTTAGAGAGACACCCTCATTTGCCAAATTTCCCATTATTTTGCTACCTCTACATCAGAAATGTGAGGGAATAAGTATAGGAAGCTAGAGGAGGAGATCTTGAATGTGTTCAAGGCCACTTTCTAATCTCCAATTGGTTGATATTTTGCTTATGGTTGATCCATTTTGTAATATTCTAAGCATATGAATAATCGACTAAGATTCTCCCTTTGCAACTACTATGGAGAATCCTTCCCAATTGCAATGAGAAGGCCATATTCAAAAATAGAGAGCTTGGAAACATTGTCGCTTTCAATGCTAAGGGATCCAACATAAATCCAAATAATATCTCTTGAGTGATTGCAAAAGACCCCACCATAACCAACTAGGCCAAAATTTCCTTTGGAAGACCTATCAAAATTGAGTTTAATAAAGTTAAGAAGGGGGTTGTCATGCCCCCACAGTTGCCTAGACACCCAACTCAACTTGGCACTTCAGGGTCACTCATCATTGTGGGGAGTGAAACATCATCGCTGATTTCATCTTGTTGACTTGTCTCATCCAAGGCTTGGCAAGTCCATACTATGCTTACTCTATCACACTTAGCCTCATCACAATTATTATCTTACACACTTTTGTTTTCTTTAAATAACAATTATGTACAAGAATAAAAATTAAATCATGCAACCACTAGTACAAGAATGTGTGCGCAAGTATTTTTATAATTGGGAAACCTACCGTAACCAACACCCAATTATAATACACAAGTACATAGAATATAGCAAGAGCTAGAGCTTGTAAAAATATTGCAATTACCCTGGAGTCATGCGACTCCCTAATACAGAATTAGTGCCACTTCTTGGATTGAAAAATCGTACCAAGTCATTGCATACCCCATTCAACCATCCAAACAAGTTCCAAAAGTAGGTGGTTACAAATATAAAAAATTATATCTCTGCGAACCCTTGCCTTCCTTTTTGCTTTTACCCCATGACTCCTCACCTTACAACTTCACACACTTGTTGTATTAAAACTCACCCATGCGCCTTGTCCACTTGTGACCTATTCCCCTACTCGTCTTCTGAATTACTCTTTTCTTGTCTCATGGCTTCCACCCTTTAGTATTGTGTCATAATCCCTCAATTAAATGTATATATTTTATGTTTTCCTTACTCTCCTCTTGGAATAGTTTCCAGTCGACTGTCACATCATTTAGTGGTGCCATTCCACTTAGCCCGTGTCTAGCCGACTGACATGCCCACTCTTCCAAGTTCTCGCATTCCCATATGGTAATCGGTTGATCCATGTATGCATTCTCACTCTCCATGGGCTCATTCCTTGGTTAGTCGACCTTGCACATTTCATGTTGCTCATTTTTATGTTGGTCCATACACTCATCAGCTGACCCATTATGTGTTATAAGCCAACTCCATGGTGTTAAATCTTGCAACTTATTTATCTCAAGCCCACAGATCATTTACCCTACAAACATCATACCCATCATAATGTGTCTACATTCTCATACTTGGGAAAGACCCCTTGGCATGATCACACACCCTAGGTAACTTGTTTGCCTCTTTCCCTCATGTGATGTTTTCATGCGAATCCCCTTAGTCTCAAACAAGGTGCAACTATTTGCACATGTCATAGCCTGATGACAATATGGTTATTGTGTCGTTGCACATGGCTACACGTCATTCCAGACTAGACATTCTTACATCTTCCTCCACTCCAATTTGTTGCTATTGGGAACGAGATCCACCAAGGACAGTTTTAGGGCTAAAAGCCCATGTTGTGGTCAAGTTTTGTAATAAAGTTGTAAAGTCTCTGCATTTTTTGGTCGCGGAGCGCGAAGGTGTCATGAGTCATAAAGGGTTGTCTGACCTTACTTTGTAAAGTAAAGTCAGTTGTAAAGATGTACCCATGGTCAGGGACCATGGAATTGTATAAAAAGAACTAAGTAAATAAGCTCTAAGTAGTTTTTGGAAGTCATAAATTGTATAAGAAGCTTTGAGCGATAAGGAGAGAAGTCTAAGTTTCGGGTCTTAGCGTAGGTAGAGGCTCTGCAGCTGAGTGCGTAGAGGCCTAGGGTAGAAGTCCGCAATTGAGTGCACGGACCCCTGTCACTGTGTGTGCAGGGCGGATAGAGTCTGTAATCGTATGAAGATATCAATAAAGAGAAGCATTTTACAAATTCTATGTCTTCGTTTCCTGTTAATGCATCTTGTCATATTGTGTATCAATTTCATTTATAATGCTTATATGATGCATGAATGTATGTAATTACGTTCGATAAGTGAACGCAAGTAAGAATATATGTTTACACGGCACTAACTGTGATTGTTTAATAAGATAAGTAGATACTTAAGCTAGTTTGGGAATTTGCACGATACGCTACCCTAGCAGTGTGAAAGTACTTGAACCACAGGTTAGGGTTGTGCGAAGGCCAATCGTACCCTTTCGCGGAGGTATTGAAGGGCGGAGTAAGGGGCTAGATAGATACAACCTTAGAACTTAACGACCTGCGCGAAAGTAGGAATAGAAGGAATAAACTTACCTCACGACCATCTCAGGGTGCAGAAACTTGGTTCCAACATCCCCCCATACTGTTTCAAGTGAGACTTCGGTCTGTGCTCCGTGGGCTGATGTCGAAAGGGCCAGTAGTGTAGGGATTTGTTTGGCTAACTAACGCTAAACCTAGGTCAGGTCCCACCAATCCAATAAATGGTTCCATTGCTGGGACCAGAATCTGCATAAGAGATGTGTGATGTCGTATCACTGGAATCCAACTAAGAAAGAGATTGGAGATGGGTTGGATAGGAAGATTCACGAATTCGCAGCGTAGGAGAATAGAATTCCGCAATTGATAAAGGAACAATGGCTGGAAAGGTACCTATATACATAGATCCATGAGAAATTTTTCTGTTCCTTTCTAGTTGAGCTATACAAGTGGATCGTGAAGCTAGCAGATAGCCAAGGAAGGTGGAGAATTGACGGTCCTATTGTTTGGACCCCGGAGTTAGTACAGAGGCTGGAAGCCTCTGAGGATAAGATCGCCTGCGATGTCGATCATTGGCTTGACCGTATCTTAGGAGGATTTGTGACTAAATTCGCGGTCGATACCTCAGTCAGCTACATCGAGGCAGAGCGAAACTTTTCAAAGGTCCGCGAGGTAAGTATTTGAAGTCTTCAAATACCTGGATTAAGTTGTTATTGTGCTAAAAATGGGTTATGCATCTACCTTTATGTTCGGAGCTATGCGAAGCGGAAAGACTTACAGGAACGAAGGAAGAAAGGGTCCTGAATATAGTCCCTTGATTTCACCTCCATTGGGTAACAAAGAGGGAGTAGCGCAGGCTTCTCCGCGAAGTGCTATTCATTTAATAAGACAAGGATTCTCACGACTGCCACCTCCACCCACACCACCTCCAACTTCACCACCATCGCCTGCGACTTCACCCGTACCACCTCCACCTCCACCGTAGTTCAGCATGGCAAATTCAGTGAAGCTGTCTTTGTTTAAAGGCTTGGGAAATGAGGACCCAAACCAGTTCTGGTTCGTCGTAAAAGCGGTATGGAAAGCTTAGGGCGTTGCAGATGATCACATGAAGAAGGAAACATTGGTTATTGTGTTGCAGGATCGTGCGCTAACCTAGCACATTAAATACTCTAATGATAACCCAAATGCTGGACTGGCAGACATCCAAACTGCGTTAAATATATAATTCAGTAGGCCTAAATCTGAGGCACAGTTGATTGTGGGGTTCAAGGAAATCGTGATGAAACTAGGCGAGACACCTTAGGAATTAGATCAAAGATTGAAATGTAAAATACGAAAAGCTAATATGAACTTAACAGATGGACAACATCGCGAATGGTTTGTGGCTTCGCTCCTACCACACTTGAGGGTTGCGTTGTCACAACAGAAGATAACGACTCAGGTTGAGGCCTTGGAGATTGTAATGAGATTGCGTGAAACATCGATGCAGGATTTGAATCTGGGGGTTCAACAGATCCATGCACAGTTGCAAAACCTTTGCCTTGAGATGCAAAGTTTGAAGAAGGACATAGTAGTTCGACCAGAGGTGCGCGAAGAGGTATGGTGCCTGAAATGCAAGGGTCAAGGGCATGACAAAGACCATTTCCCGATCTTTGCAAACTATATTACAGGAGGAGGACTAATGCCTTTGAGGCCGGAAGCGCAAGAAGGACCAAGAGTGGGGCCTACGTTATGGTGCGCTATATGTCAGGTAATAGGAAAACATACCATGGATAATTGACATTTGCTGTAGAAGTTTGTACAAACACCGCAACAACTATTCTGCAACTTCTGTAGGTCGGTAGGGCATGATGAGTGCAATTGCAGAAGCTATGAATTCATGATGGATAACATCTTCCTATAGGGTTCAGGGAGAAATGCGCCCCCCTGACCAGAACGTGGGGATGGCGTGAACAAGATTTCAGGGGCGGGGACGAGACCGAGGCGGCGGAGGACCTGGCAGAGGTCGGGGTTAGCTAATCTGCTACAACTGCGGAGGACTAGGACACTATGCCCGTGATTGCACTAACCCAACACGTCTGTTGTGCAAATATTGCACTTTGTTTAATCATGAAACATAGGATTGTCCTACGCTAATAGTGAGGATACGTGACAAAGGGGCGCTACCACCTCAACAGACTCAGAACCTGCAGATGATGAGATTTGAGCCTCGCGAAGAGGATCCGAATGTTAATATAATGCTCCGAAGTGGAGTTGCAATTGGGGATGATAAGGAGAAACAACCCGAAGACAGCGCATGGGTTCGCAAAGCTCCGATGAAGGAGGCTGAATTTGATTTGGAGTGTGCACACAAAATGTTCATGGAAGCAAAGAAGAGCTTTGCTGAGGCCTCCACCTCAGGGATAAAGATAAGCCTAATCAGGAGATGGACCCTTCTATGCTTACGACCTTCCTAAAGACCTGCATGTAGTTGCTGCACAATAACAAGGCCGTGAAGGGATTACATGAGCTTATAAATAGATGCGCCGAAAAGACTCCGGGTGAACTGCGCTAGGTACGAAAGATTGGTAAGCATAAAACAAAGACATGACGAGAGATGAGGATGACCGCGAAGATAGGAGAGTATGAAATGGATCAAGTTATTTTGGATCGAGGGTCAGACACGAACGTCCTACATAATAGACTTGGGAACATATGGGAAGACCTGTGCTGTAGTGGTCTCTGCTTCATTTAAGGATGGAAAATCAACAGAAGATCATCCCCATGGGGAAGCGGTAAGGGGTGACTATAGATATTGGAGGTGCAAGTGCGTTGGCTGACTTTGAGGTAATAGAAATTGTGGATGAGAACAACCCTTATCTTGCGCTCCTTGGAATTGATTGGGCTACTAATATGAATGAAGTAATCAACTTAAAGAAGTGAAAGATGATATTTGAGAAGAAATCACTTCGCGTAATAGTACCCCTAGATCCTGCTAAAGGATCGCGCTATACTGAACCAGTTCACGATTATGAGAGCGATGACGATCTAGACTGTATCTATAAGATAACAACGCGAGACCAAGATTGGGTGAATCCAACAACGAATGGATGAATTACATGGGATCGCGAGAGTTCCTACACCTTAGACTTTGATGAAGAATTAGAGCGTTGGCAAAATCAGTTACATGAAGTAACCACACTGAGCTGTAACATGATGACCCAGTCGCTGCACTGTGTGTCGTCAGAGGTAAGAAAACTGCCCACTTATGATGGCCTCAATGATGTAGATATATTTTTGGATGCTTTTGAGAGGGAGGTACCATAGAAGCAATGCTTCCAGGCTTTGGATTGGGCACTGCGTGCTATGCCCACAAGGTGGTGGGGTACATACCAAGGTAGCTTTGATGATTGACGCGAGTGTAGGAGGATGATGAGAACACGCTTTGGGAAGACGAAGGTACGAATGACAGACAAGTATGATGGGAAGGATGATCCGCATGTTCACTTGGCAAAATGGGTCGAGGCTTATGGAGCAAAGCCCCAACTTGAATGGGTGCACTTGTTCTGTCACACCCTAGATGTCATCCCGATGAACTGGTACTTAGAAACATAGCCCCGCCATGGTACATGTTAATGGGATATTTTGCGTGAGGGATTCATAATGAAATTCAACTTTGAAGACAACTTTGATTGTATTGACGAAGCACTACAAGAAGTGAAAGTAGCTGTTATCAGTCAGGTTTTCCCAAAAGTTGTAAGAAATGGAAGGATGCCGAGGTAACCATAGACCAATATTTTAGATACAGAATCTAGCCAATCTGTATCCAGAGAGGGCTCTCTCTTTATGATTTAGCTTTGTTTTTTAAAGGTATTAGGCTAGTTATGAAGTTTTGGAGTTTTGTTTGAGTTTGGGTGGTGAGATTCAATAAAACAGAGAGGTAAAACAAAGTAGTTCAGTCCATTGGGCTAATGGAGTCAAAGAAGATGGCTTTCTGGATTTGGTTTCTTAACAAAGGACGGTTTCACAGAGCAAGGTGGTCAAACAGGGAACAAATAAAGACTTGAAACAGATGGAATGGGCTCAAATTGGGTGAAGGGAAGTTAAGAATCCTTCAACCTATTTAAAGAGGGAAAATGGATGATTACTGATAAGGAGCAGTTAAGTATTCTTTAGAAAATAATCAACATGAAAGAATCAGGAAACCGGGGCAATTAAGATTTCACTGCTTATTCTAATTCTGAAGAAAACACAGAGAACAATAAAGACTGAAAACAGAGTGCAATCAAGCATATTCTGAAATTAATCTTTTCTTTATCATTCAAATTATGAAACACAAATGATATAATAAACTAGAAAACTTCATAACACAAGATATAGGGGACTTATTGATCCAGTGGTTGATTCAAGAAATCCGTGACAAGTCCTCTGCTTCAATTCTTCATTCAGTAGGCCATGCAACAATTGATTCCAACAACGCTTTATTCCAAAAATTCAGTATTACAGCAAAGTCTAGGAATCCACACTCAATACTCCAATGAAGGGGGTATTTATGCTAAAAATTGTAAAACAAATATCTCATAATAGCCGTGAGATGATATCTAGGATTTAACAAAAAATAGTTTACAAGAAAAATGGAAATAGCTAGTCTCCTTCAGTAACTCTGCGCTGGCTGCCTGTCTTAACGGATACTCTTTAATTCTGATCTGACATAATTAAATGCTGTTCTGATACACTTTAATGCTGAGCTGCTTTCCTTTAATTCTGATCTGATATTCTTTGATCTGATCTGATCCCTGTTCATCTTTGTCTGGTAAAACAAAACTGCTAACGTGTCTTCTTCATCTTTCCTCTGGAAATTCATGTCTCTAAATGTCCACTAGTTAGGGTAGCAAATATCCCTATATATCTTTATTTCTTTCTTCTGCAAGCTTGGAAGTCCCTATGTTTGATTTAAACTGCGTTTAAAGAGGAAGAAACTGTAAAATGGCAGGTTGGTTGAGGCCGCGAGCTCGTTGCTGGAGTCTTTTCTGGTCAGGAGGCGGTCGAGAAACTGGAACTGTGAACTCAGTCGATTTTATTTTGCAGGAGAGCGCGGGGCATAATGTATTGCAAAAATGACATTTTACCCTTTTATTTGACAAAATGAAGTTTTGGCGGGATTTTTGATTTGATCGGGAGGATGATGTAAGCAATATGGATGACGTCACCGGAACTACGGGGGAAGATGACGTGGCAGATGACATGGTAGATGACATCAGCAAAGGACAGATGACGTTAGTGGATGAAGTCAGTGGAGGGCAGTAAGCGGTTTTGCCGCGCATCACTTTTGGGGCTGAGCGGTTTCGGGCCGGGAGGGAGCGAGCACATTGGGAGCGCGATGCGTGGCGGAGGTACGGATGGAAAACCACTGGCCCCCGCGAGTTAACGTTTGGTGATAATGGGGTCGCGATATTGTTTATCAACCGTCAGATGTGAGAGCGCTGATCGGACAGTGGACGGGCAGGGGAGATGGCGGGAGGTTAACTGGCGGGCCCGACCATAATAAATGACTAATAAATCATATCGGGGCTGTTTTCATTGGTTCGCGGGATTGGTTATTAATAAACCCAAATGGTTGATTAACCCTTTGTTGCACGGTGGGGAGGTTTTTTAATGAATTACAAACAAACTCATTAACCCTTGTTTAAATGGAGTTTACAGTGGTATTCAACCGGGGGCGGGATATTAATACTTTTGGGGTTTTTCAATATATTTACATATTACGGGGAAGGGTATTAATTTACATGGGATTTATATAATAAAGTTAGAGTTAATATGAAAATAGAATGAATGCCCACTAAGTATAAAAACAGTTCACTTTTGTAGTTAAACTTAGGCTCAGGATGAAAAAGGGTTTTGTATGAAAAAGGTGGCCATTTTCCAAAGTAAAGTGGGGTTTTACTTAGGCAAACTTTATGAAATGGAAGGAGTGGCTTTTTAGTGATATTAAGAACAGATTCTTAATATTTTTTTTTTGGGAGTTAGTGAATGATTAGGGAAAAATATGAAGGAGAGTTAGTTATTCAACCTTGCCTCGCTTGAGCTGCTTCAAGTGTAATGTCCGCCTTTGCACTAGTGATAGAGATAAAGATTAAGACATTTATAGACAAAATATATCACAAGTATCATTCTGCAACACCATCTACCTACCTTGCCTACTTTAGCCTAGCATTTTTCCTTTCTTTACTTGGGTGCACTTGGACTAGCAAATCCTTTTCAACTTTCTTTTTCTTTTCATGGCAAGCCTACCTAAGTCTGCCCTTATTACATCCAAGGGCTCAGATTAAACTGTTGAGGTTCTTTGCTTCTCTACCTATCTACTTATCTGCCAAGATTAAACAGTTTGGTCAGATTTTATTCTCTATCTCTAAAACAGGAAATTCAAACATGAACTAGCCAAGATTGAGCTGTTTGGCCATTCATCAATTGTGGCATAAATTAATACGCTGCACACAATGCTTATTACAGAAAATGAAAAAGTAGTGGCATTTTGGACTTGTACACTTTCCTGGTATTTCTTCTTTAGGGTTCATTTCTTTCACTTTTTTGACCATTTTATTCTTTTTACCCTTTGATTTTTCTTTTAGGGCATACCCTCTTTACATTTTTTATATTTTATTTTTTGATTATATGGAAAACCTTTGCAACAAGGAAAGGAATGAACACATTACAGAGCTCATCAAGTCAATCATGAAAGATGACACCTATTGGTATAGGAGCATAATAGTGGCTCCACTTGGGGATGGCTTTCCCTGGTGGAAAGTCAAGAACAACAGGTTATATGGCCTTTTGAATAACTTAGACTATGCTCTGAAATTTCCTTCTGCTAGTTGCTTTATTGTATATATGACAGCACACTTTGTGAAGCTTAGGGCCTTCTCTTCGGGCTTCAACTGCAGCAAGTTACTATCCAATCCAAACTTTGACATTATCAAGGATATAGTATGTACATGTTAGAGTCATAATACATTAAAAAATTGGATCAAAGTAATGTTTCAGCATTCGACCATTAACTCGTCCTTCTTCTGTTTCTGTGCCATCCAGGCTTTTCAGAAAATAAGTATTGTTCCCTTGCAATTCCTGGATGATAAATGTCCCTTTCCGCAGGAAGTCAAACTTCCCATGTTTTCCTTTGTTTTCTCTCCTGGAATCCCACCTTAGAACTTTGTCTCCAATGTAGAAGTCTTCTACTTTAGTCTTTTTGTCAAATATTTTCTTGAGTTTTTGTTGTAACACTTGGGATCTTTGGTGCACTTCTTCTCTGGTCTGCTGCAAATGGATGGTCTGATTTATTCTCCTTTGAATGTCATTGGGTTCCACCTGAGCTTCTTACAGTAATTTCATTACAGGAACTCCTAAAGATGAAGGAAACACAACTTCCATGCCATAAACTAACTCATAAGGGCTAGTTCCAATAGATCTCTTTGTAGTAAGTCTGTCTGCCCATAGTGCATTTGTAAGTTTCTTGTGCCAATTTTTCTTGTTCTCTTCCAACAATTTCTTAATAATATTAATCAAGCTTTTATTGGAAGATTCAGCTAGACCATTACCTTGAGGGTAATAGGCTGTGGAATGGCCTAAAGTGATATGGTATTTGTTACAGAAATTTATCATTTTCTTGGACTTGAAGGCAGCAACATTATCGGTTATGATCTTTTCAGGACAGCCAAATCTAGACAATATGTTGGTTTCTAAGAATCCTATAATCACTGTATCATTGGCTTGTCTAGAAGGAATGGCTTCTATCCATTTGGTGAAATAGTCTGTGGCAGTAAGAATCCATTTATGTTGGCCAGAAGAGGGAGGGTGTATTTCTCCAATGAAGTCCAAACCCCATTGTTGAAAGGGCTTTTCAGTGGAAATTGGTCTCAAGGGTAAGGGTAACATTTTCCTTTTGCCTTCAAAAATTTGGAATTTGTGGCAAGAAGTGACAAACTTCTTTACATCAGCGAACAAGGTTGGCTAGTGAAATCCAACCCTTAGGATTTTGTCTGCAGTTGATTTCCAATAAAGGTGCCCACCGTAGTCCCCTGCATGAAATTCTTTGAGAATTTTGTCAGCGTCTTCTTTTATTAAACAATTCAATAAAATACCTTCATGATTTTTCCAAAAGAGAGCATTATCTAAAATACAAAATTTTGAAGCTTTCATCTTTAAAAACGTTTTCTTTGTTCTGGATAACCCTGGAGGATCCTGCAGGTTTAATATTACATGAGTTATATCAGCATACCGAGGTGATTCTAAGAAGGCTTGGCTGATTTGTGGAGTCGCCATCTCCTGTTCATTATCCAATTCATTAATATCCAGGGCTTGAAAGTTTGTTTCAGTCATGAGTTTAGCCAATCCCTGTCCTTTTATAAGCTTTGTAGGTTTTATTTCAATATCATACTCCAATATATTAGCTATCCATTTACCTCGTTTGCCTTCAATTCCATCCTGAGTCAAGATGTCTTTGACAACAACATTTGGTACATAAGCTATTACATGGGAGTACAATATATAGACTCTGAAGTCTTTAATAGCTTTCACAAGTGCAAAAGCCTGTTTTTCCATGATTTTGTAATTTAGAGGTGCATCTCTAAGTGCTTTACTGAAAAAGGCTATGGGTTTTTCACATCCTTGATCATCTTTTTGCAGTAAAACAACTGCTATAGTGTGTTCTGATGCAAATGAAAAAATCATGAAGTCTCTATCGAACTTTGGACTTGTAAGGACTGGTGTTCTGGTCAAAGCCATTTTAATTTCTTCAAATGCTTGTTTGGCTTCTACTGTCCATTTAACCTTTGAATCCTTTTTTAACATATTGTTCAACAATCTAATTAATTCAGCCAAATTAGATATGAATCTTCTCAAAAAGTTAATCTTTCCTAGGAAAGCTTGAAGTTCTTTGACATTTCTAGGGTGGGGTATTCGCAGATGAGCTTCTATTCTAGCAAGATCAATTCTGATGCCATCTTTGGAGATGATATGGCCTAACAGTTTGCCTTCTTCTAGGCCAAAGAAGGACTTTTTAGGATTTAATGAAATACCATACTTTATGAATTTTAAAAATACTTGTCTCAAATGTTCTAAATGTTGCTGATCTGATCTAGAAAACAAAGTGAGGTCATCTAGATATATAACCAGAAAATCGTGAATTTCTTTTGCAAAAGCTATGTCCATTGCTTGTTGAAAGGTTGCCCTTGCATTCTTAAGTCCGAATGGCATTTTAACATATTTGGATGTACCCCATGGTGTTGTGAATGCAATCTTTTCTTAGTCATCAAGATGAACCAGAATCTGATTATAACCTGAAAACCAATCCAAAAGTGAAATCCTAGAAGCACCTACTACTTTTTGTAAAATATGATCCATCTTAGGTAAAGGGTAATTGTCTTTCAAAGAAACCTTGTTTACATTTATTAAGTCAACACATAATATAATTTCTCCTATTTTCTTCCTGGTAGGCACTAAATTAGACACCCACTCTGAAAATATGATTGGAGCAATTATCCCTACATCATGCATTTGTTTGATTTATTTTTCAATTAAAGGAAGTAGTACATGGTTGATTCTTCTGAGCTTTTGTTTGAATGGTTTTTGATTTTCTTGGAGGGGTATTGTATGTTGAATTACAAAGGTGTCATAAGATTTCAGGTTTTCATAGCTCTAGGCAAAAACATCCTGGAATTCTTTGATCAGGCCAACATACTTAAGCTTTTGATCAAGGGGCAAAGATTTGGATAATTTTACCATTTTTGGATTCTCTTCAGTTCCTATGTTGTAGTCTTCAATGTCTGCTTTTAGAGGTTCCATCTGGGGTTTCTTTGGAATATCGTTGAAATTAAAGAGATCTTCCAAAGGAGTTAATCCTTGGGGCAAATGATTGTCTTTCAAATTGATAACTTCAGATTCTCCTTCAATAATCTCATCAACATCTATTTCTTTAAGATCCTGTATTTCCTTTTTGGTAAATTTCGTTGGATGAAGCATTTGAATTGCATTTTTTGCTAAATTGTCTGTTTCTATCTAATTTGTTGGATCAAACTCACTAACTGTATCTCCATCTATGTTGGTGCTAGAAAATTCTTCTTCTAGGGTTAAAAAATTGTTGATCTGATTATCATTGTCAAACACTTGCCAGTTCTTTACATTATCAGGTATGGCTGGTCTGTGCCTAATTTCAACTATGAATTGATGCTTTGGTTCAAATGGTAATTTACAGGGGCTGGCAAACATTGCCAAGCTATGAGCTTGCAAGTTATGTTTTCTCGGGATTTTGGCAAGCTGAGTTTCTAGAAATGTATTGAGGATCTCTATAGCTGTTCCTCTGTACTCTCTTAATCTGGGATCATTTGTTAAGAACTTCCCTTTTATCTATTGAATGATTAAATCAAAATCTCCTAGCACTGACACTCTAGTTGCTCCCGATTTCTTGACCAGTTTAAGAACTAGCAATAGAGCTTCATATTCACCCATATTATTAGTGAACCTAAAGTTTAATCTGTAGGCATGGCCTTTAGCGTGATTGTTTTTAAGATTGTGCACCCAGACTCTTGCTCCTGCTCCTAATTTTCTCACAAAACCATCAAATTCTAAGTACCAAAGGATTTCATGTTCATAATTAGTATTTGGAGTTTCAGGGATCTGTTCAATAGGGAGATCTGGTTTTTCAGTTTCTTCTGGTTTATCTGATGTTTCATGATTTTCAGAAATTTCTTGGATTCGGACACTAGACCTTTAATTTGCAATTTTTTCTGTTTCATCTGCTAGAACTTTTATTTCACGTGGGGGATCAATTTCAGCATTGTAAAGGATAAAAGAATCCATATATGAATGTACTGAGTAGATAGGGAAATTTTGGGGGTCAGGGAGGATCAAACCCTTGACCTCCCAGAAAGGTTAAGACTTCGTCGGATTTTGCTCACTAGATGAGCTAAGTTATTGCTTGTTTATAGGCAGTGCGGATATGGCATTTAAAGTGGACATGTATTAAACTGCCGGAAAAGGGCTGGACGGTCGAGGTCAACCCCACGACTGCCAGTCCCTTAACATTAAGTGTTATCATAACTATTGGCCACCGAACAGTGTTCAACATACGTGTGTATGTATGGACCACACATGATATATATCATATCGTCATCTCTCTCTCTCTCTCTCTCTCTCTATATATATATATATATATATATATATATATATCTATCTATAATGTATCAAACCATATCAAACATTAAACTTGTGATATATATATCATATCTATACCATGTAAAAGGCTGGAGTGTTGGGCGGGGGTTTTGACCCACCGACCTCCCATTATATATGCGCCTTCACACCAAGACCATGACCACTACGCCATACAAACAGACTTGTTAAAAAGCCGTTCCAAAACCTTTCTATCATTTCATTACAGGTACATCTGCCCAAGGAGCGTGCGGTTTTTCTAGAGGTGGTTTTTGTATGCGAAGGTGGTTTTGTGTAGCAGGAGGCAGTTTTTGCAGGTGTATGGTGGTTTTTGACTTTCTAGGGGGTCTAGAAGTCACTGAGGCCAAATATGGTCAAGTTTACACTCATTTGACTCGAAATTTCAAGTTGGATGCAGTGATGATGTCCATTATCTCATCTGAGACTTTCTTTTTGAGCTCATACTTGTAACAACATTTTGAAGGAAAAATAAAGAGGTCAGCACTAGAAGCGAAAGGACCAGGAGATGTAGCCAAAAAGTCTGGTGAACTCCTTTATTAAATTTGGTTGTGTTGATGTGTTTAAATGTGTCTTCAAATTGTTTATGTGTTTATGTTATTCACAATCTTTTTGATCCGTTGCATTAAGTAACATAAGTGAATTCACACATAGTCTATAATACCTTTTTCATTAATGGATCAAGTGGTATCAGAGCAACAAGGTTTTTAAGGTTTGACAAGTTTGTGTGGAGATTTGAATGCTTACTAGGTTGAGGCTCAAATGAGGTGAAGGAGAGCTTGTTGAGGCGAAACCATAGATTGGAATGGTATTTTCACAAAGAAGGATGGCAGATGAAACTCCACTTGGGTTAGAATCCCAATTCTTGGATGGTTTCATGATGATACATGCCATGGTGGAAGTGATGTATCGTGAGTTTAAAAAGGGTAAAGGTGAAGGCACTTCACCACCTAAACCAGACAAAGGAGCAGAGGAACCTTTTCTTTTTACTCCTCCAGATAAAGAAGATAGAGGAAAAGGAGAAAATCCTCCTCCATCTCCTCCATCATCACCATCATCATCATCATCATCGTCTTCTTCTCATAAAACTAGTTCTTCTAAGAAGAAGAAAAAGAAAGCCTCTTTGATCAAGTTAGATGTAAAATTTGATTTGCCAATTTATGATGGAGAACTTAATGCTGAAAAGATTGATATTTGGATAAGGAAAATTGGTGTATATTGTAGGGTGAAAAAAATCAATTTACAAAGAAAGAAGATCCAACTTGCTAGCCTTCAACTTGGAGGAACCACATTTGTATGGTGGGAAGGCAAGACACAAGCAAATCTCCAAAAGCATGGTAAAATCGTTTCAACTTGGAATGAATTTGTTTCTTCTATTAAAAAGAAATTTTATCCATTGGATTATATGCAACAAGCAATGATGAGTTGGAAAACACTATGTCAATTAAAAGGTCAAAGTGTTCAAAGTTATACTCAGGGATTTTGTAAGAGAGCTTTAACACTAGGCATTGCATTAGACTCACTAGAAACATTGTTGAAATACATAGGTGGTCTTCATAGTTATTTGAGGCATACCATACTTATGTTTAATCCAACTATCTTAGATGATGTATCAGTTCGAGCAACTCATCTAAAAGCTAGAGGTAAAATTGTAACCCCAGATGTTGGGAAATCATCCAAACCTATTGAAAGCAAGAATAAAGGCAAGAAGAAACTTAAGTGGAAGGAGAAGAAAACAAACATTGTGAAGAAAGACAAACCTTCATGCACTCATTGTAAGAAGGAAGGACACGATGAGGCACACTACTGGTCTTTGCATCTGGAATTGAAGCCTAAGAAGTTTGGAGGTAAAGAGCGAAAGAATGTTGCTGCTATTCAAAAGAATGTGGGATCAGATTCATGTGACGAGACAACGGTTATAGCTACAGGTATAAAAGGTAAAGATTCTAAAGCATCTACAAGTAGTTCTTCAAATTTTGCTGATAATGATAATGATGAGAGGAAAAGAAATGAGCTATTTCACATAAGATTCATTTCAAGCATACTAAAATTGATACTTTATTTGATAGTGGGTCTCAAGTTAATTTGATTTCTGAAGCAATTGTAAATAAGTTGGGTCTAGAAACAAAACCTCATAAAAAGCCATATCCATTAGGTTGGGTGTGTGATAAAACTAAGCTACAAGTTACGAAATAATGTAAACTTCGTTTTGCTATTGGGTCAAAGTTTGTAGATGAGGTTGAGTTAGACATAATCCCATTGGACATATGTGGAATTGTGTTAGGAAGTCCATACTTGTATGATAGAAATGCTATCTTCTATCGAACTGAAAATAAGTATCAACTCACTAAGGATGGAATTGAATATATTGTAAGGGCTCATAAACTCAAAGATAATTTCTCTCTCATGAATTCAGGACAAATGAAAAGAATTGTAAATGCAAGCAAACAATTTTTACTTATGATTGTAAAAGCAAAGGATATTGATAAATCCGATGCTTTCCAAGGCTATAATCCTAAACAGAAAGAAGATCTAGTTAAATTTGTCTCCGATTATGATATTATATTTCAAGAACCTAAAGGGCTTCCACCCAAGTGAGAGATACAACATGAGATTTATTTGCAGCAAGATGCTCCACTACCTAACATTGGAATGTACAGGTTATCACCTCTAGAGAATGCATAAATAAGGAAACAGGTACAGGAGTTGCTCGATCAAGGGTTTATTTGACCAAGCACATCACCGTGCGGATCACGTATTGTGTTAGTGCGAAAGAAAGATAGTTCGTGGAGAATGTGCATTGATTTTAGAGCATTAAATAAAATCACAATCAAGAATTGTTATCCTCTTCCTTGTATTGATGATTTGCTAGATCAATTAAAAGATGTAGTTTACTTCTCTAAATTGGACTTGTGAAGCGGCTACCATCAGATCAGAGTTGTAGAATAGGATGTGTGGAAGACTGCTTTCAAAACAAAGCAAGGACTCTATTAATGGATGGTTATGCCTTTTGGATTAACTAACACTCCAGCTACATTCATGCGAGTCATGAATGATGTATTTAGACCATTCATTGATGATTTCCTAATAGTCTATTTAGATGATATTCTTGTTTTCAGTAAAACATGGGATGAACATGTTAAGCATGTAAAGCAGATTTTAGATGTTTTAAAAAGAGAAAATCTCTATGTAAAACTATCAAAATGTGAATTTGGTAGCACATCTTTAAATTATTTGGGTTATATTGTAAGGGGTGGTGAATTGAAGATAGGTCCCTCTAAGGTCGAAGTTATTGTAAATTTACCTAAGCCCAATACTGCTACAGAAGTTAGAAGTTTCTTAGGGGTAGTGCAATATTAGAGAAAGTTTATTGCTAACTTTTCTCTGATTGCAACTCCTTTACATGCTTTGAGGAGTGTGAAACAAGTGTTTCAGTGGGGAGGCAAACAACAAAAAGCCTTTGACACATTGAGGATCAATACATCGCCAGTACTAGCACTGCTAGATCTTCAACATCCATTTGCGATCGAGATAGATGCAAGTGAATATGTCATGGGGGCAGTGTTGATGCAGCACAGAAAGCCTACATGCTTTCATTTTGAGACATTCACATTAGTAGTAGTTAACTATCCTACATATGATAAAGAATTATATGCATTAGTTCAGAGTTTTAAAAAGTGGAAACATTACATAATGGGTAAAGAAACAATCATACATACAGATCATCAACCACTTCAATATTTACACCCACAAAATAAATTGCAACAATCATGACATTACAGGTGGATGGGTTTTCTACAACAATTTCATCTTGTTATTAGATATAAGAAGGGCATACATAATAAGGTTGCAGACATCTTATTAAGACCAATCATAAATGGATCCACAATACTTGAGCATAATTCAATAATTCATGAAAGTTACATTGAACAATATGCTCAACACATAGATTTTAAGGATGTATATGCAACTTTAAATCATGGCAAGCAGGTAGAAGAATTGGTTTATTACATAAAGGACAAACTCTTATATCATTTGGGAAAGTTATGCATTCCAAAAACTGAAAGAGTTAACATAATTCGAGAAGCACATACTTCTCTCATATTAGGTCATTTTGGTGTAAGTAAAACAGTTGCACAATTACAAAGATTCTGCTATTGGCCACGAATGAATGAGACAATTTCTAGATATATTAAAGGATGTACTATGTGTGCTACAAGCAAGCCAAGTAATAGAAAATTAGGCTTGTATACTCCATTACCAATTCCTTCTCATCCTTGGGAAAGTGTTTCCATGGATTTTGTTGGGGGATTGCCAAAGTCTAGAAAGGGTCATGATTATTTGTATGTAGTTGTGGATAGGTTCAGTAAAATGTGTATTTTGACACCATGTAATAAACAGGTCACAGCTGAACAAACTGAAAAGTTGTTTTTTCAAAATGTATGGTTTCATTTTGGGTTACCCACTTCTATTGTATCCGATCGAGATTCTTGATTTGTCGGGAAATTTTGGTCAAGTCTATGGGAGTTAATGGAAAAAAAGTTAAAGAAGAACACGACATTTCATCTAAAAACAGATGGTCAGACAGAAGTGGTCAACAGGACAGTGATACAGTTGCTTTGAGGATATTGCAACAAGCATCCCAAACTTTGGGATGAGCATTTGTGTTATGTGCAACATGCTTACAACCATGCATGATCTAAATTGGATCCATGAAAATTATCCGAGCTCTATGACTGTATCAAATCATGACAGGCTTGAAAAACTTGTGAACAATGAGCTATCAAGAAGACTTCTGGACAGTGGCAGTCCGCGAAGTGGCGCAAAACTAGCAGTTAGGAAGCTCAGATCAAAAAACAGAGGCCGTTTTTGATGCGCGATGCGCGCATCGCTGGGCAAAACCCCTCGAGAAGGAAAAGCCCCGAGCGCACGGTCACAAGGGAAGCCAAGAAACCATGGGAAAAGTGCTAAAATGACAAGCAGATCCAATGCTCCAAAAACCGGCGGAATATCAGAGGCGTTTTAGGCAATAAGCAGGTTTGGCCGAAGACCCAGCGATTCCATACGTTGGATGACGTGTGTCCAGTGGATGAGAGAGAAAACCGCTCTCATCGTGGGCTAACGTTCGGGCAAGTTAACCGTGCGATAAGAGCGATAACCGTAGGATCTAGAGGCGCCAGATCTAACGACGGATATTGCGCCTAATGGGAAACTGGATTTGGAGGGAGAAAATAAGCTACAGTGCATAAGGTTTGGAGTCCAATTCAACCACTGACCTGGTGAATGAATCATTTCATAAGGTAACCAAAATACCGAACCGTTTGAGGAAGAGCTGGCACTCAATTCGTGAAGGGACAAGTCGCCACCTCCTTGTGAGACATTACATAGTGGCGATGATGCAAAGGCAGGGAATTCCAAGTGGACAACAGCAAGCGATCCGAAGAGGTGGAAGAGGAAGTGAAAAATCAAGGGATGGATTGGCTTTAAGCCATGAATAGACAGAGAATAGAGGACAGTGAAAGGAAGAAGGAGACAGTGAGACAGAGAAAACAGAAAGCGAAGCAGAGAACCGAGAGTTGAGCTGAATTACAGAGCCAAGGCAACATCGAGCAGATATAACCAGGCTTGAGAGGTTCAAGCAATCCCTGTGAGGATATCTATCGGGAACTGAGTATCAAATTGGACTCATCCCATTAAGACTAGTTGAGGTCGAGACTTGGTAAGGGGAGCCTGTGCACTCTAGTGGCTTGGGGAATCCAAGAACCACCCTACTAAGCATCATTTGTTCCAGGAGACTTAAATTGAGCTCCTCATTGTAAAACTCTTCTTAAAGACACAATAAAAGAAGGCCACCAATGAAAGCTGGATCAGAGATGTAGCCCTGGAGGATAGGGTGAACTCCTTATTAAATTGTTGTGTTTTGCATTCTGCTTGCTGTGTTTCTCTTACTATTTTCTAGTGTCTATGTATTTTTCAATCTTATTGATTTGTTGCCTAAGGTAACATAGACACACACCAACACATGAGTCTGTAATACCTTCATTAATTAATTAACTGAGATCACTCACGAGTGATTTTCAGATCAAGTGGTATTAGAGCTTTAGGTTGTTAAGGTTAGACAAGCTTGTGTTGGATTTAGCTGTTGAATGCTAACTAGATCAAAGCTCAAATTAGGAGAAGGAGAGTTGGTCAAAACTAATCCTGAGATTGGAAGAGTTTATCCTTAGAAGACAATGTCAGAGGAAGGTTCTGTGGGGCCAGACCCTGAATTTATAGATAGTTTCCTAGCCATAAGGTCCATGGTAGAGGAAATGTATAAGGATTTTAGAAAACATAAGGATGAAGACTCATCAGGCTCTAAACAAGATAAAAGAGAAGAAGAGTCTTTCCTCCATGACCACTCAAAAGGCAAGGGGAAAGAAGAAAGCTTTCTCACACCTCCTAATAGCCCTGAACATAAAAATAAGACATCTTTGATTAAACTACCAATATATGATGGAGAGTTGAATGCAAAAAAGTTGGACAACTGGATCAGACAAATTGATGTTTATTGCAAAGTGCAGAGTATTGATTCAGAAAAGAGTAAGATTTAGCTGGCAAGCCTCCGCCTCGGAGGCACTGCCTTGGTTTGGTGGGAAGGCAGGACCCAAGCTAACATGAAGAGACATGGTAAGACTATTTCTGTTTGGAATGAATTTGTTTCTCCAATCAAAAAGCAGTTCTATCCACTGGCCTACATACAGCAAGCCATGATGAGTTGGCAAACTCTTCGACAATTGAAAGGGCAAAGTATACAAGATTACACCCAAGAATCTAGGAAGAGAGCATTGATTCTAGGAATTTCATTAGACTCACCTGAGACTCTGTTGAAGTACATCAGTGGTCTACACAGCTACATGAGGCACAATATCCTCATGTTTAATCCCACTAGTATAGATGAGGTATCTGTTCAAGCTACACATCTAGAAGCTAGAGGAAAGAATGGAAACCCAGAAGTTAGGGGATCATCCCAACCCACTGCAAGAAAGAATAAGGAGAAAAGAAAATAGAAATGGAAAGCAAGGAAGGCCAATACTGCACAGAAAAGCAAGTCTTCATGCACTCACTGTAAGAAGGATGGGCATGATGATGAGCATTGTTGGATTCTGCATCCAGAGCTGAGACCTAAGAAGTTTGAGGGCAAGAAGAAGAAGACTGCTGTAGCTATTCAGAAAGATTTGGGTTCAGAATCAGGAGATGAAACAACCATTGCAGCCAAAGGTATAAAACGTAAGAATTCTGAAGCATCTACTAGCAATTTTGCACAATTTACTATTGATGAAGAAAATGAGAGAAAAAGACATGAGCTTTTCCATATTCGAGTTATTTCCAAAAATCAAAAGATTGATACTTTGTTTGATAGTGGCTCACAAGTAAATTTAATTTCTGAAGCAATTGTAACAAAGTTGGGATTATTGACTACACCTCACAAGAAACCATACCCATTAGGATGGTTAAGTGATAAAGCACAACTACAAGTGACTAGACAATGCAAACTCAAGTTTTCTTTTGGGTCAACATTTGTAGATGAGGTTGAGTTAGACATAATTCCTTTGGATATATGTGGAATTGTTTTAGGAAGTCCTTACTTGTATGACAGAAAAGCTATCTTCTATAGAGCTGAGAACAAGTATCTACTCATTAAAGATGGAATCTAATACTTTTTAAGAGCTCATAAGCTCAAGAATAATTATACTCTCATAAACTCAGGACAGATGAAACAAATGATAAATTCATGCAAACAATTTTTACTGATGGTTGTAAAGGAAAAGAAACCTGATAAAACCAATGTATTTGAGGGCTGTAATGCTAAACAACAAGCTGATTTAGAAAGAGTTGTTTCAGAGTATAATATCTTGTTTCAAGAACCTAAAGGTTTGCCCTCCAAAAAGGAAATAGTGCATGAAATTAATTTGCAGCAAGATGCTCCATTTCCTAACATTGGAATGTACAAGGTTTCCTCTTTAGAGAACGCTGAAATCAAGAAGCAAGTGCAAGAGTTGCTCGAGAAGGGGTTCATCAAACCTAGCACATCACCATGTGGATCTCAAATCGTTTTGGTGAGAAAGAAAGATGGCTTGTGGAGAATGTGCATTGATTACCGAGCACTGAATAAGATAACAATAAAAAATCGTTATCCCCTTCCTCGCATAGATGATCTATTAGATCAATTGAAAGAAGCCGTTTATTTTTCCAAGCTAGACTTGCATAGTGGATATCATCACGTCAGAGTTGTAGAATAAGATGTATGGAAGACTGCTTTCAAAACAAAGCAGGGATTGTATGAGTGGCTAGTTATGCCTTTTGGCTTAACTAATGCTCCTGCTACTTTCATGAGAATAATGAATGATGTTCTCAGTCATTTTCTTGATGATTTTGTTATTGTGTATCTGGATGACATTATGATATTTAGAAAAACATGGGAAGAACATTTAAAGCATGTTAAGCAGACACTAGATGTTTTGAAAAGAGAAATTTTTTTTGTTAAACTCTTAAAATGTGAATTTGGAAAAACATCTTTGAATTATTTGGGACATATAGTAGGGGGTGGTGAATTGAAGATAGATCCCTCTAAGGTGGCAGTCATTGTAAACTGGCCTAAACCCAAATCTTCTACAGAAGTTAGGAGCTTCTTAGGAGCAACACAGTTTTGGAGAAAGTTCATTTCTAACTTTTCCTTAATTGCAGCTCCCTTACATGCTTTAACAGGATTGGACAAGGTGTTTCAGTGGGGAGGCAAACAACAGAAAGCCTTCAAAACCTTGAAAGAAAAGATTAGTACAACACCAGTACTAGCACTGCCTGATCTTCAAAGACCCTTTGAGATCCAAACGGATGCCAGTGACTATGCCATGGGAGTATTGTTGATACAACACGATAAACCCATATGTTATCATTCTGAGACTTTTAATTCTGCAGTAGTTAACTATCCTACATATGATAAAGAATTGTATGCATTAGTATAGAGTGTGAAAAAGTGGAACCATTACTTAATGGGCAAAGAGACAGTAATACATATTGATCATCAACCACTTCAATATCTACACTCCCAAACTAAGTTGCAACAATCAAGACACTATAGATGGATGGGTTTTCTACAACAGTTTCATTTAGTCATTAGATATAAAAAGGGCATACACAATAAAGTTATAGATATGTTATCTAAACCCATTATAAATGCATCTACTATACTTAAGCATAATTTTGTGTTACATGAGAGCTACATTGAACACTATGCTCAAGATATAGACTTTAAACATGTATATGCAACTTTAAGTCAAGGCAAACGAGTAGAATAATTGGATTATCATGTAAAGGACCGACTCTTATATCATTGTGGGAAGCTATGCATTCCACAAACTGAAAGAGTAATTCGAGAAGCACACACTTCTCTAATATCATGTCACTTTGGAGTAAGTAAAACAATTGCATAGTTGCAAAGGTTTTGTTATTGGCAAAAAATGAACGATACAGTTTCTAGATATGTAAGAGGGTGTACTATGTATGCTAAAAGCAAGCCCAACAATTGAAAACTAGGTTTGTACACTCCATTACCAGTACCTTTTCATCCTTGGGAAAGTGTTTCCATGGATTTTGTTGGAGGATTGCCTAAATCTAGGAAAGGTCATGATTATCTGTATGTTGTTGTGGATATGTTGAGGACGCGATTTCGGGTAAAACCAAAATCCCATTTCCTCAATAAATTGTCCTTGAGGCCTGTGGGTTATGGGCCCACGAAGCCTCTCGAAAACCATTCTCTCATTCTTCATCCACACACAAACTTCCTTTTCAAGGTTATTACCTATTGTTTCTTCAGCTGCAGATTCTTATTGTCACTCTTATCCATCAGATGTCGGCCTTCTCAACATGATTGCGCAACACCTCCTACTGATCCAACGACAATGAAATACATTTCTTGCCAGGCAGCTGCTTCCCGTCCTTCGTGTAAAACTCACGAAAATCCACAAAAATCTTTCCTTGCCACATTCTTACAGAAACTTTGCGATTCCTCGATGACTCACAAATCTTGATTGCACCATTGTTGTTCGGGACAAAATTCTTCTAGCCTTTCTTCTTCATAGGAGACTCGCCATCGCCCTCAGAATCATCAGTCCCAACGTAGTCATCCTTTCGCTTCCCCCATTTCGAAATCTTTGTCAGCCACCAAAACCTATCAACCAAGGATGACGATCTGTCAATACAGTCACTTGGCCGTTCCCATGCCCGCGTTCTCGCTGTCAGTCACAACATTGCCAAAAGAGCCTGACAAATAAAAAAAAAAAAACAAATACGCAGATAGAAATTCACAATGACACATTTTCATTATTTACAAACTCAGATTACAATTTAAGGCATATTAGCCTTAATCAAGAACTCTCCAGCAACTACATTTTTCCCTCTCTCACACGCATAGGATTTTCTCCTCCCTTTCTTGATTCACTAATGAATCCTTAAGTTCTTGTTATACATACATTCAGTTTAACTGTTTTTTTAACTAAAATTTGTTCATTAACTGAATTCTATTCAAGGTTGGCCTGGATGTCCATGTGGTTGTCCACATGTCTTCTTTCTCTAATTTTTTTTCCATTAAGGGTTTGGATGCTCCTGCATCAGACTCCCGAGGTACAAAAATTATGACCTCCTGGTCATATGCTCCTGAGGTACAAAAATTATGACCTCCTTGTCATATGCATTTCCTTAGCAATTCTACCCACTGTTTCACTTCTTCAGTGGAACTACCTTCATGGTCTTCTGTGAGTTGCAACCAAACCTCTGCAATAGAAATTTCTCCCTGCTGCCAGATACCTTACCAAGCTTCTCTCCTGAGCTTAGTCTTTCGGTATCTTTCTGGTTCTCTCCTCTCGAACCAATTGAGCACTCCTACTCCAGGTTTGCTACAATCTTCTCGCCTTCAAAAAATAAAATAAAAATTACAAGCTTACAAATCTTCAATAAAACTATACCTCTTCTTTATTTGCATGAAAAAACTCCTTTCCACAGGAAATCTTTTCCCGCTCTGATACCAATTGATGAGGACAAGATTTTGGGTAAAACAAAAATCCCATTTCCCCACTAAATCATCCTTGAGGCCTGTGGGTTATGGGCCCACAAAGCCTCTCGGAAACCCTTCTCTCGTTCTTCATCCACACACGAACTTCCTTCTCAAGGTTATTAGATTTTGTTGCTTCAACTGTGGATTCTTGCTGCCGCTCTTATCCATCAAATGTCGGCCTTCTCAACATGATTGCGTAGCACCTCCCACTAATCCAACGGTAATGAAATACCTTTCTTGCCAGGCAGCTGTTTCCCGTCCTTCGTGTAAAACTCAAGAAAATCCACAAAAATCTTTTCTTGCCACATTCTTACAGAAACTTTGTGATTCCTCGATGACTCGCAAATCTCGATTGCACCACTGTCATCCGAGACAAAATTATTTTGGCCTTTCTTCTTCACAGGAGACTCGCCATCGCCCTCAGAATCATCAGTCCCAATGTAGTCATCCTTTCGCTTTCCCCATTTCGAAATCATCATCAGCCAAACTATTGTAACCATACCAAAACCTACCGACCAAGGATGACGATCGGTCAGTACAGCCTCTCGGTCGTTCCCATGCTTGCGTTCTCGCTGTCAGTTATAACATTACCAGAAGAGCCTGACAAATAATAAAATAAATAAATATGCAGACATAAATTCACAATGATACATTTTCATTATTTACAAACTCAGATTACAATTTAAGGCATCTCAGCCTTAATCAAGAACTCTCCAGCAACTACATTTTTCCCTCTCTCACATGCACAAGGTTTTCTCCTCCCTTTCTTGATTCACTAATGAATCCTTAAGTTCTTGTTATACATACATTCATTTTAACTGATTCTTTTAACTAGAATTTGTTCATTAACCAAATTCTATTCAAGGTTGGCCTGGTTGTCCACGTGTCTTCTTTCTCTAATTTTTTTCCATTAAGTGTTCAGATGCTCCTGCATCAGGATAGGTTCAGAAAAATGTGTATTTTGATACCTTGTAATAAACATATTACAGCTGAAAAAACTGCAAAACTGTTCTTTCAACATGTATGGGTTCATTTTGGATTACCCACTTCCATTATATCTGATCGAGACACCCGATTTGTGGGAAAGTTTTGGTCAAGTCCGTGGGAACTGATGGACACCAAACTAAAGAAAAGCACAGCTTTCCATCCACAAATCGATGGCCAGACATAAGTAGTCAATAGGACAGTAATCCAGTTACTCAGAGGATATTGCAGCAAGCATCCTAAGCTTTGGGATGAACATTTGTGTTATGTGCAACATGCTTACAACAGAGCCAAACATTCTTCTACACAGAGATCTCCTTTTGAGACCTGTTTTGGTTTTACACCCAGGTCACCTTTGGATTTTGTCTTTGGTAAGGACACAATGGTTGAGGGACACAGTGATGTGGACAGGGCAACTAGGTTCATTGAACAAATCAAGAGATCCACCAGGCAGTACAGGAACGGTTGGAAAAGAGCCAAGCCAAATACAAGGCAAGGCATGACAAGCATTAGATGGAGCATAGTTTCCAAGTTGGTGACCAAGTCTGGCCGTATATCAGCAAGGACAGAATGCAAGGTGAAGGTAAAAAGCTAAAGCCTATCAAGTATGGACCCTTCAAGATACTTGAGAAAATTGGTGAGAATGCTTTTTTCCCTGATCTACCAGCTTACATGCACATCTACTCAGTTGTGAATGCAAATTGCTTGAGATTGTTTGAACCCTCACTAATTGAGGATCCTGAAGAACAGAGTCAATTGCCTTCTATTGATGACCTGTTACCTGAATATCTTAATGAATTGCAGGAAGGCATAGTTCTGGACAGGAAGGTGAGGACGACGTGCAGGGGAGATGTTGAGTACCTCAGAGTTGGTCTCAAGGGTTCAAAGCCAAGCAGTGAAAAATGGATAGAGATTGGACAAGTGAAACAGTTGTATCCTCACTTAGTCGATGCTTAAAAACCAACTTTTGGTTGTCCAAAAGCTTTTTCAGTGGGAAGGCCGTGATCCGAATTGGATCCATGAAAATTATCTGAGTTCTATGACTGTATCAAATCATGACAGGCTTCAAAAACTTATGAACAATGAGCTATCAGGAAGACCTCTGGACAATGGCAATTTGTAGCTAGCACGGAACGACGAGGACCTCGATCAAAGTGCGCTGATCGAGGCCCATGGAAACCGCGCAGTGGCACAAAAATAGTAGTTAGGAAGCTTAGATAAAAAAACAGAGGCCATTTCTGATGTGCGATTAGCGCAAAGAACTTTGCTGGGCAAAACTCCTCGAGAAGGAAAAGCCCCGAGTGCACGGTCACAAGGGAAGCCAAGAAATCGTGGGAAAAGTGCTAAAACGACAGGCGGGTCCTGCGCTCCAAAAACCAGCGGAATAGCGGAGGCATTTTAGGCGGTAATCGGGTTTGGCCGAAGACGCAACAATTCCATACGTTGGATGACGTGTGTCCAGTGGATGAGAGAGAAAACTGCTCTCATCACGGGCTAATTTTGAGCAAGTCAACCGTGCGAGAAGAGCGATAATCGTAGGATCTAGAGGCCCCAGATCTAACGGCGAAGCTTGTGTTCGATGGGAAACCAGATTCGGAGGGAGAAAATAAGCTACAACACATAAGGTTTGGAGTCTGATTCGATTGCTGACCTGGTGGATGAATCATTTCAAAAGGTAACCGAAATACCGAACCGTTTGAGGAAGAGCTAGTGCTCAGTTCATGAAGGGACAAGTGGCCACCTCCCTGTGAGACCTTACACAGTGGCGATGACACAGAGGTAGGGAATTCCAAGCGGACAGCAACAGGGGATCCGAAGAGGCGGAAGAGGAAGCGAACAGTCAAGGGATGGATTGGATTTAAGCCATGAACATACAGAGAATAGATGACAGTGAAAGGAAGAAGGAGACAGTGAGACAGAGAAAACAGAAAGCGAAGCAGAGAACAGAGAGCCGAGCTGACCTGCAGAGCCAAGGCAACATCGAGCAGACAAAACTAGGCTTGAGAGGTTCAAGAAATCCCTGTAGGATATCTGTCGGGAACTAAGTACCAAATTGGACTCATCCCATTAAGACTAGTTGAGGTCGAGACTTGGTAAGGGGGAGTCTATGCACTCTAGTGGCTTGGGGAATCCAAGAACCACCCTACTAAGCATCATCTGTTCTAGGAGACTCAAATTGAGCTCCTCATTGTAAAACTCTACTTAAAGACACAATAAAAGAAGGCCACCACTGAAAGCTGGACCAGAGATGTAGCCTCAGAGGATAGGGTGAACTCCTTATTAAATTGTTGTGTTTTGCATTCTGCTTGCTGTGTTTCTCTTACTGTTTTCCAGTGTCTGTGTATTTTGCAATCTTATCGATCCATTGCCTAAGGTAACATAGACACACACCAACACATGAGTCTGTAATACCTTCATTAATTAATTAACTGAGATCACTCACGAGTGATTTTCAAATCAATGCAAAACATTCTTCTACTCAAAGATCTCCTTTTGAGACTTGTTTTGGTTTTATACCAAAGTCTCCCTTGGATTTTGTCTTTAGTAAAGACATAGCAGTTGATGGACACAGTGATGTGGACAAAGTGACCAAGTTCATTGAACAAATCTAGGAAATTCACTAGGTAGTACAGGAACAATTGGAAAGAAGCCAAGCAAAGCATAAGGCACGACATGACAAACATCGAGTTGAGCATAGTTTTCAAGTTGGTGATCAAGTTTGGTTGTACATCAGCAAAGAAAGACTGCAATGGGAAGGTAAAAAGTTGAAACCAATTAGATATGGTCCTTTCAAAATACTTGATAAAATTGGTGAAAATGCTTTCCGCCTAGATCTACTAGCTTATATGTAGATCTATTCCGTCGTAAATGTTTAAAACTTGCGATTGTACGAACCTTCATTAATTGAAGATCCCAAAGAGCAAGGTCATCTAACTTCCATTGAAGATCTTCTCCCCGAGTATCTCAATGAGCTACAGGAGGACACAGTTCTTGATAGGAGGATAAGGACTTCGCGACGGGGGAATGTTGAGTATCTTCAATTTGGACTCAAAGGTACAAATCCAAGTAAATCATGATGGATAGAGATTGGAAAAGTGAGGGAAATTTATCCTCACTTACTCGATAACTAAAACCGACTTTTAGTGGTCCAAAAGCTTCCAGTGGGGAGGAATGATCCAAAATGGATCCAGTTTTTCCTCTAGACCAAAGTCTTTAAATTCAGTTGAAATTGGCATCAAGTTGAAGTGCTCAATGAGACGATTCCAATGGTGCGAATGACGCGTAAATCCGAGTTTGGATGAAGAAGTGAAGGCCAGTCAAAGTTTCAAGTCAAACTAGGGCAAAAAGAGGAAAAGTCAAAGTCAAACAGTCAACGATCAACCCAGGGTGATGTCAGCAGGACACATGTCGTCATAGGAATGCACCATATGTATAGGGTGATGTCATCAAGGTTGGTGACATGGCAGTTTTTGATTGGTTCACATGGGAAAATCCGGTGTTGACACATGGCAGCCCGGATTTGCCCAATGTTGGCATTAATCCCAAAATTTTGGGGGTCAGGGAGGATCGACCCCCTGATCTCTCAAAAAGGCTAAGACTTCACGAGATTCCACTCACCAGATGAGCTAAGTTATCGCTTGTTTATAGGCGGTGTGGATATGGCATTTAAAGTGGACAGAAAGTAAACCGCCGTAAAAGGGCCGGACAGTCGGGGTCAACCCCATGGCTATCAGTCCCTTAACATTAAGTGTTATTATAACCGTCGGCCACCGAACAGTGTTAAACATACATGTCTATGTATGGACCACACACGATATATATATCATATCTATACCATATCTATACCATATCATATCTATATCATATCAAACCATATCAAACATTAAACTTGCGATATATATATCATATCTATACCATGTAAAAGGCCGGAATGTCGGGCGGGGGTTTCGACTCGCCGACCTCCCATTATATATGCGCCTTCACACCAATAACATGACCACTACGCCATACGAATGGACTTGTTAACAAGCCGTTCCAAAACCTTTGTATCATTTCGTTGCAGGTACATCCGCCCAAGGAGCGCTCGGTTTTTCCAGAGGCGGTTTTTGTATGCAGAGGTGGTTTTGTGCAGCAGAAAGGCGGTTTTGCAGGTGTATGCTAGTTTTTGACTTTCTAGGGGGTTTGGAATTCACTAAGGCCAAATATGGTCGAGTTTACACTCATTTGACTCAAAATTTGAGTTGGACGCAGTGGTGATGTCCATTTTCTCATCTGAGACTCTGTTTTCGAGCTCATACCTGTAACAACATTTTGAAGGCAAAATAAAGAGGTCAACACTGGAAGAGAAAGGAATGGGAGACGTAGCCAGAAAGTCTGGTGAACTCCTTTATTAAATTTGATTGTGTTGATGTGTTTAAATGTGTCTTCAAATTGTTTATGTGTTTATGTTATTCGCAATCTTTTCGATCCGTTGCATTAAGTAACATAAGCGAATTCACACATAGTCTATAATACCTTTTTCATTAATGGATCACATAGTGAAGATAACATGAAAGTGATACTAACTAAAGTGAAATAAAGAAAAAGTGACAGTGGAAAACATGAAAACGACACTTGCAAAAGCGAAGGTGAGAATTTGAAAACTCTCTAAAATAGAAGTACAAATGCAGCCAAAAGTCAGAGACTGTCAATGACAGTGCACATTGACTATTGACATGGGTTGAACTTGCACAGTCACTGTGTTGATGGACTATGTTATGTCTGTTCAACTTACGTAAAAGAATGTGATAATAAACTGGTAGCGAAATGAGCATGTGTGAGCATGTGACTTCAAGTAATCAAGAAACGACCACGAAATGACAGATCACAAGATCCATAGTAGGCTCCAAAATTCAAGTGCAGATAAAATTTTGGAGGTTGTTTGTTGCAGTGACAACATAGCCCTAACATCCTTCTCCTCAAATGTAAGTGGGCCTTCCAAGATATTTTGGTCATGAAACCATTAGAAGAAAACTAGTGAAGGTGAGAATGAATTATTTACCCCTCAAGGTACTAGGGACATGTTTTTGAGAGATTGTAAATTTTTTCCAATAACCACATAATGGGTGATTTAGGTGTAATCACATTCCATGATTTCTACCTGGGAGGGTTCACTATGAATAAGTCTCTAGGTTATATTGATCTAATGTGGGAAGGGGAATCTTAGCTTATGGGTGTCAACCATAGATCTAGAACATCTACCAAGAGTTGGGAGACTCAAGAAAGGTTTACAAAATATTTGGCCTAATCCTTAGCACCTCCATGAGTTTCTACCCACCTATGGGATTTTTAACAGTAGATGATGAAGGATTTGAAAGTCTCCTAGAAGTAAACTTCATAAGTATCAAATGAAGAGTGATCAAGGGAGTTATTTAGATACCAACCCTTGAGATCCTAACTTGAAGTAAGAAAAGATTTTGACCTCATTGTAGAGGAATTTAGTTGATTGTTTATAGTTTTTTTAATTAGCTTTGTTGGAATAAGCCATGCTTTGGAAAAGGTTGTTTTAGACCACTCTTGGTTTTCTTATTCCTCTAGATTGAGTATGAGCACAAGGAGAAGAGTATACTATCCAAAGGATGTGCTTATAAACTGAAAGTGTGTGTGTTTTTTGTGCCAATCACATGTATGTATAGAATTGAGATATGTGGATATTGTGGGATCCTTACTTGTCCTCTAATTAAATTATGTGAATTGTAACCTTGTAGAAAAAAGCATATGCACATGTAAGGGTACTTTACTTTTTTCCCTAATTAATTCTATGTGTTGTTTCATTTTTTAACGAGGAAGATGGAGGATAATTTCTGCCTTTCTAATCTACATTAGTCACTCAAAGTGCAAGGGAGAGAGCATACTTAGGACACAAGGACTCACTTCTAGTCCTATAAACAAAAAACAATAAGCAAAGTAAGAAATTCAAATGCATTTTAGATATCCATCCACATGGCGAAGGAAATAAGTATTATTCTTTTAATCTTTTTACCAATATATGTGAGTTACCTAAATTGCAGTAATGAATAGAACATATAAACCTTGTAAGTAACAATGGGCACCAGAAATGCCATCTTTTTAATACCTTTTTTGTTCCCTTTTACTACTTTTTGCCATCGGGAGCTTACCATTGTCCATAATGATGTACTTTGTCTCAAGTATGTTTTTCCACATCTAGTGTCGATTTATTGAATTATGCTTGTGTATTTGAGGGAAATAAGCCTTTTTACATTCACTAAAAAAATGGTTTGTTAAGCTTCTACTCTATGTCACTGTGAGTCCAAGGAAACATTTACGGCCCAAATTTCACAAATTTACTAATTTTCCATGTTTTTCCTTAAAAAAATTCATCAATTTTTTTTTTTTTTTAAATCGATTAGCAAAAACTTTATAACATAAATTTATCTTACCTTAAAAATCTCATAGAATTATATAGAATAAAATTATTAGAAATTTAAATATTTTTGCAAAATTATGCCCAAATATAAAATAAAATTATTAGAAATTTAAATATTTTTGCAAAATTATGCCCAAATATTTTATATTTTGGATACTGACATTTAATAAAATTCTAGTAAAAAAAATATTATTATTAAAAAGTGATACTTATAATTATCAAAAGAAGAAAGAGTTTGCGAGAGATTTTTCGGCGAAAATCACATGAGAAACCATTTGTCGACGCGTTTCGAACCAATCAGTGTGGTTCATCGTCAGGACAAGTTGAAGAAACAGATCCAGCTTAGCATGTTAAATACTCTGAGGAGAGACTCCAACGACTAAATCGACCAACGGCTAATTTTGACCTATGGTCCATAGGTCAAATACTATTCATTAATTTAATATTATTACTATTTTTTAATATTAATACATAAATTATTTTTACTAGTTAATTATAAAAATTAACTTTAATATTAAAGTTAATGGACTTTATATATATATCATCTTTGCTTCTTTCTAATTATTTGAAGTAGACCTTTTACCGGTAATTAAAATATTAATATCTCAGTTTCTACCCATTATTTAAATCTTAATCTCTCTTTTATCTCAAAATACCTTTGATCTGTCTCAAAATATCTCTGCTTTATTCCTATGAAGTCGCTATTCGTACTGTACGCTAAAGCTCACCCAAGTATTAAAAAATAGACATTTGACCGGTTATTTAAATATTAATATTCTAATTTTCATCAATTCTTTAAATATTAATTTGTTTTATAATATTTTTTTTTTCAAAATATCAAATATTAATTTGTTTTATAATATATATTTTTTTGAATTCAGGTTTCTGTGATTCATAATGAATTAAGCAAAGTCTTTTGATAGAAATTACATAAAAGGAATTTTTGGGCCAGGCTTTTGGAACCAATAAGTGTTATTCATCAACGTGACCAGTTGAAAAGGCAGAGCATGGCAAAGGGAAACATAATTATTTGAACAATAATATTTAAATTATGATATTAATTTATTAATCTATTAAAAACAAACATTATTAAGTTTATGAAGAATAATATTTAAATAATGACATTAGTTTATTAATTTATTAAAAATATTAATAGATAACAATGATTTCTACCTAAAGACTTTGCTTAGTATCTCTTTTGTTTCAAAATATCTGTGATTGGTTTATGTGTAAGAATGATTACATATAGGATTTGTGTTTTAGTATGATGTTTTGGAATTTTTGGTGGTTTTTTTGTCAAAAAGAATTTGTGGTAAAATTTTGATTTGTGTTGTTTAAAATGGTTTTTTGACTACATATATGAATTCAGCACCTGAAAAATCGTTGGGACACTTTAATTGTGCAGAATTCAGCCATCAAATTTTTTATTTTGATAAATCTAGTAAAATAAATCCCTGCCAAATTCTAGACAAATTAAATAAAAAATAAATCAAAAACTTTTCAAAAAATCACACTTAAAAATAACTCGCAATTATTTTATTTTGTGAATACCACTAGCCTAATGGTTTTGTAAATACCATACCCCATAGTAAGTTGAAAATTCCAATAATTGATAATTTTGACTAAGCACATTCAAACCCGTGCTAAGGAATGACGCGTAAACCTTAACCTTAACATTTCCATTTTCGAAGATGTTTTAAGAGAACCCTGATCTAAGATTATTGTTTTTGGACTTTTAAAATTTGGTACTAAAATTATTGTTGGAATTTGACAAATATTGGTTGAAACTTAATAAATTGGATTTTATTAAGTGTTAAAAGGGGTTATATCTTTTAAGATGTAATTCTTCTTGAGTGTAAAATTTAAAAAAATATTTATATCTTGAAAATTTTGATTTTTATGGGTTTTTAGTAGATTTAGAATTTAGATGGATCTATGTTAGTTTTGACAATCACTAATAAAATGTTTTAAAAATATATATATATATATATATATATATATATATATTGGTATAATATATAGAATTCACTAGCCTCCTTTCTTCTAGAATTAATCTCTCTCTCTCTCTCTATATATATATAGATAGAGAGAGAGAGAGAGAGAGATTTTTGTTACTTTTTAAAACGTTACATGTCAACTCCATATTAAACATTGAGCTCATGGAGAAGAGCAAAATAAAACCCAATCAAAAGTCAAGATCTTGATTAAACCATATGTTTAAGATAAATGCCAGTAGAGGGTAAAAGAAGATAATGGGGGCTAGCTAGGTGAACCCGATTGAGTCCACATGAAAAAAAATGGACAATGACATGAGAACTCTGAAAATAGCATACGGAGGAACTTTTCTTAACGTTAATACTATTTGGCATATATATGTTCTACATTTTTTATGAAATGAATGTATATGATGCCATTTCATTTGACAAGTCATTTGTTGAGAATCATCACAGTGGATGGATGATTGATTAATGGTCTTACAAATATGATGACTATTTGAGTGGTATGTTTGGGATAACATGACGAGGTTATCTAATAAAACACCCTATCATGCAAGGGATCCATCAAGCAAGTGTCCAAGAATGAAATCTTGTTGTTAACTATCATTATGCTCATGTGCTTATGACATTATTTGTGCTCATATTTATTTCATGTCTATGAAAAGGAAACAAGACACATTGTATTAGTGAGTATGCTAAAATCTAATTGGATTCCTTGGTCAAGTCATAAGGCACATACACCATTGAGTGTTAGCTTGGGTTGAGAAACCACTCAACCTTACAGTTTGACTATTACCATGACTAAGTGTAAGCTTTCCACTTAAATACCTTCCGAAAAATAACACCTGACCTTGATGGCAGATGGTGTGAAAGCTATGATGATAATGGAGGTGTGATGATGTTGGAGTTATGGTGGTAAATAATATTCCCGTCGACATATGACTACCTTGATGGTAGATTTCCCACGCTCACTGGGGGGGTGGGGGCTTATTGAGGCCTGTACAAAAATACTGCGTGGAGAAGTATATACACCATTGAGTGATTGCTTGGTCTGATAAGCTACTCAGTGCTTGCAAAACCAAGGAAGCAAAGAATAACTATAGAGATAAGTATCAATTATTAGTTTAAATAAATTTTTGTTTAAGTTGTGATTTAATATGTATTAAAGTTGTTATGATTTATTTCATAAAAATCACGTGCTTATGGTATAGGTGAACTACGTAACTGTCCAACATAGATATATGAGACTAACTACAAAACAAACAATATCAACATGATAATACTAGAGTGTGTAGTAGTAGCATAATGGAGTTGAAGACCTCAAGAACTAGGCCATTGCAATGATATTGGAAACCTATGATATGCATTGATCGCCATGAGAGATGCCATGGCTATATGTTGTTTTAATAAAACAAGCCAGAGGGATGGATTGGATGTAAAGACTCTTCCTATGTGATGAAGCCTTGCTAAGGGTTGGATCACCCAAGGTACTCAGAAAACAGAGAAGAGGATTCTTGAATTTGGAAGATGTGTGATTGAAAGGAAGAGGAAACCGAAGCAAATTGGTTTTAAAAAGTCACACTCATACTTAGTGGGATAAAACATACATTAGTTATGCTCTAGGAAGCAATGAGAATGAATTTGTTCCTGTGAAAATATTTAGGACAATGGACAACATGGCTGGGTAGGAAAATCTAAGAAATAGAAATTGTGTTGATGAAAAGGGCAACAATGAAAAGCTCAATTATTGTTTATGTTCTCTATTATATAACATTGAGGACAATGTTCTTTTAATGGGGTGGGGTTTGTAACATCCCCTTGTTCTACCCCTGCTTATTATAATGATGATTGTGATTGTAACACCAACATGGAAGGACCAGTACTGGATGTATTTATGATTAAACATATAATAATAATAGTAGTAATAATAATAATTAATTAACATAATTAAAGGTTGGACAACCTTACAGATCCTTGGCCATAGGAAAACTCACTTTCTCACTTATCGTTACCTAAAGTTGCCTTAATTCTTGAAGCTTGCTTGCCCACATGTTTTGCTTGAAGCCATGACCCATAACAACTTAATTAAATGACACAAATACTGGTGGTGCACCAATGGGTTACTCTTGTTGCATGCTTGTCGGGTGCTTATTGCATGTTGTGAATAGGACCATACTCACCTAAAGAGGGAGGAGGTGGTGCAATAGAGTGAGCCACCATCTAATACATGGAAAGATGAGATTGGACAAAGGAAAACAAGGATGTTTTATTCTACAACATGAAGGAAAGGAAGGGACACGAATGGACTAAGCAATACAAAGGGGTAGGAAGTGTCCATTCATGGGGGTTGTTGTTTGGTTTTTCACTCGCAGATAACAAAGAGGATGAACAGAATAGCCAAGTTGGGCTCTCGTAGCCCCATAAAAGAATTAGAGATAACAAAATAAAAGGAGAAGGGGTTGTTGGAGAGGTAAATCCCCTCTGCGGACAGAGGCGATACCACTAGCCCAAAATGGGTCTAGTAACAATCAAACGATACTATCATGCATGCTCCTAATTGCAAATTAAAGGTGGATTACGAGAACCTACTTGGATTCCAACGCTAGTGTTGTAGGAGAGTTGACGCTCCCGTTCCTTTGCTCCGGCCGGTCACGATCCTCACGATCTTCGTGAATGGACACCTGCACATGCAAAGAACGATACGAATACAAGCATAAAATCCAATAGATGCAATTATATATCGGTCAGAAAAGATATAATTCAATCATCATTATAATGAACAGAAAGAATGGAACCATAATGATAGTCATCTATTATTGATAATCAACAAAGGAGTATACAACCGAAGTTCTGACGTCAAATCCTCCTTTGGCTGGGTGATCAGCTACACATGTCTTGCAAAGCTTGTCGGGATCAGGAACAAGCCTCTCTCTCTCTTTGACTATGAATGCAAAGAAGACTCAACAACAATCTCTCGGACTTCTGACAGTATCATTCTCCCTCTACTCAAAACTAGCTTGTCAAATGCACCAGAACAAGCTTTTATTGATGGAGGAGGAGGAAGAGATACAATGAATCCAGACATTCATGGGATAAGCATTATCCTCGAAAAGCTATTGTGGATGATGATTCTCGACATCCATGAGATTGACATTATCCCTGAAAAGCCACATGAGTCGAAAGGAAAAAACTCTCGGGCGTGCGTTTGTTAACAAACTTTTCCAAACTTGGTTGGCGCGGGTAAGACTCTGAGACAGAGCGCCAATGAGCGCGCCCTCTTTGGAGAATTTCCTTCATTGGCGCGGGTGATATACTGTGGATCCGCGCTAAAGGAAAAAGGGGACTTTTTAAGGATATTTTGTAGGAGATGTCTTCAAGGCATATGAAGTCCATACTTAGGGGAACATAATGCAAGTGTTTTCAAGTTATGTCACTGCTCACAAGTCCCGGAATGAGTCCTCCAAAGTGCGGGAAAGGGGTAACAGGGACGGTGACCAATGGTGACAAATTACTGTGTAACATATGCCCCCTAAAGCATGAGGCCCGAGAGAGAGAGAGGGGTGAAATGCTTTACAAGAACACATGCAGCTGCCGCCGGAGAATCTGCATAGAGAGATACAACTGATAGCTCAAGTACATGATATATGTGGTATGGTCGCAGCCATCCATAACAGAGTACATAATAATCTAGATCCATGGTATGGGCGCAACCATCCGGTTAGGATCGATGAATAGACTTAGGTATGGTCGCAGCCATCCAGTGAATGAGTCATGTAACAAGAATCCACAAAATCACAGCCTGGATTCCAACAGACAAAAACCAGGGTCTTGCGCTCCATCTCGACCCGAACAAAAGTACAAGTTCAAGCATGCGAATACATGAGCTGAAGTCGAACATGCATGAACATCGTCTGATTACCAGTCAATAATGAAAACTGTTAACAGACGCGAGAGGTACCACCAATAATGAAAATGGCCCTCAAGGTACTATAAGTACAATCTACGGCATGCGAATCAGTGAGCTGGCGTCGAACACCCGTAGAATCATTCGATCGGAGGCCAATGATGAAAACCTCACGTCGAACACGAAGAACCTGCCATTGAGGCATGCAGGCTCCAAGGCACCAGAAAGGAGTCTCTAGATCAACTTCCTGGATAATGAATTGAAGTTGACAGGAAGTGACCTTGATCGAAGGTGGGCCATAGTGTTTCCCACATCATCGACACGAGACAGAGAAAGAATATTGTGGTGGATCAAAATTGTGTGAGCTATCAGAAGGAGGTTGTTATTCTGCAGAGGTCAACTTCTCTTGAACATATCGGCACGACAGTGGAATTGGCAGTATTTGACATCAATGGATCAGAGGTCATGGTGACGAGGCAATGAGCAGACGAGAGGTCAAACAGGATTACCCAAATCCACGGAGGCAAGTGAAAAATGAGATGAGATATCCCCACCCAGACACGAAAGCAGACAAGTGCCATGTTCAAGAGCGACATACTGCGGACACGACAATAATTATGGTTCCATTTTCCCCCACCATTTCTGGCGAGTACCCCAATTATTTTTATTTACAAGCTTGATGGGGATAGCATATGCTTGTAACGTCATCTTGACGGACTCCAATGTCATCAAGTTTTAACGAGTCTGACAAAGGAAAAACTCGGCGTCTTTTCATGTTTAGAGAGTTTGAAAAGACTGCAGAAAAGAAAACTCCAAAGGTGTCCTTTTTCGTAAAGTTGTGTCTCTCGAGCCCGAAAAAGTATAAAACAATGCTCGAAAGAACCGCCCGACCATTACGATCGAGGAGTACTTTTCATAAGTAGTGATTTCGACCTGAAAAAGTAAAAAAGTGATCGAAACCACGTCGTTTCGAAACCGTTAACGAACCTGAAACGACAAAGGTCCGACGATCTTTTTGTTTTTACACAGTCAGAAAAGAGTTTAAAGACGACCGCCTCTTATTTACGTTTAATGAGTCAAGAGGGATAACTCGGCGATCTTTTCATGTTTAGCGAGTCAGAAAAGAGCTGAAAGATGACTCCACAGTGACTTTTTCGTGTATTTACCAAGTCCAAAAAGGTATAAAATACAACTCGTTTCACCATCGAAGTTGCATAAAAAACCTGTCACTGCACAAGAAGCAATCGTAAAATCCATTTTCGACCACAAATATATTAAAATATTGAAAAAGTAACTTTTTAAACCTAAAAATAAGTCAAAAAGTCTATAAATATGGTGAAAATGTAAAAAATAGAATTACTTTTTACTTTTTACCTCTTGAATAGTAATAGTGGTCTGTTTGGGGAGCGAACTTCAGGCGGTGATTACAGCCAATCCGGGTAACCAGTTGATATTTCGTCGGTTCCAGGTAAGAGGCGCTTCCCTTAGCTTCATTTACATTCCTTTTTTATGCATTTTGTCCCCTGATTGAGCCTCTGTAAGGAGGAATTTAAAATTTAGGGCCACGCCCCATTGGCGCGGGTATCCGGCACGGGTCCGCGCCAATGGGGTGATTTACCCAAAGGTGCCGCGCCATTGGCGCGACTGTTTTAGAAACAGCCGCGCCAACCGCGCGACCTAATTTTTACCTTGAATTTCATCATTATTTTTGAAATTTGTCCGGTTTGTAATCTTACCAGTGTTCTAATAATGATTTATTCATCCTTGTGGGTGCAGGAAACAAGCAAAAATGGTGGTGGAATGGAAAGAACGGGAACATGATGCCGTGGATGCCTTGGCCATCGAGGATGAGGGATGTATGAACTCTTTGAGGGACTGTGGTCTCAAGAAGTTCTTCCTCACATCTTATCTGCGAGCTCAGCCTGAGTTATTGCAGTTCATAGTGGATGCTTGGGATGTTGATGACCAAGTATTTCGCTTACGGGACCAAACCTTAGAGCTGGACGTGTCCGATGTGTATTTCATTACTGGGCTGTCACGGAGAGGGGCGAGCCCTATTTTGACCGGAAGCAGACCTTCCGGTGAGAAGATAGGTGAAGTGAAGGCCCGAGTGTGTCCAGAGGCACAATTTGGGAGAAACAGTGCCAAGGTGGATATCGCCACCATCCAGGGTTTGGTTCTTAAGGTGATATTGTTCACCATCACGCATGCAGCTGGGGTATAGGCGCCCCATGAGGCGAGCAAGAATCATCTGTTACTAGCGGCAGAATGCCTCAGCCCCACCATCTTTGACTGGGCTACAGCGGTGACTACCAACATCAAAAGGCAGCTTACAAAGTGTAAGCGCAGAGAAGTGAAACAGTTTGGGTATGGCTCAATTGTGGTGTCGTTCTTCTTAGAACGATTACCCCTATTTCAGATTCAGGGAGCTGTAGTGGCTGATCCATTGCCACGAGAGCCTAGGATGACTCGCTGGGCAGCATTGATGCCCAGAGGAGGAGGGGGCCAGCAGATGTCTTGGCAGCCCGAGTTCTTTATATGGCTCCATCGTCAGCTGATCGTAGTGGAGGATTGGCCATACGCGGGGACTAATTTCATGGGGGATCCAGACCTCCCACTGCCAGAGGAAGAGGAATGGGACGAGGAGCTGGGTATGATTTCTTCATTTTTTGATGTTTTATGTATTTTCATTTTTTTTGTTAATACATGCATGTTCTGATAACAGTGGTATGTACATGCAGATGTAGGCCCAAAGCGACCAGCCGGCTTGTCTCCTATAGCGTGGAGGGGCCAACCCGCAGCCGACCCTCAGGCAAGGGGTGCCGTGGGGGAAGAGCTGGTGCAGAATCTCGAGGGACTCACCCAAGGGATTCCGGGTTACGCTAGACTGGTAGACGTGCCCTTTGCATACCAGAGGCACACAGTGGGAGTGCCGACTCGTATCCATCGTCTGTTGAGACGATTGGTGCGTGCGGTGACGTGCTATCATGAGCACCACCACGACTAGACTTCTAGGCTTCTTTCATGCATATTTTTTGAGGGACATGTCGTCCCAGGATGAACATGTAATATTTTTGGACTATGTAACGCACGCGGTGCAAACATTATGACACATATATATATATACATATGCCTACGGTTTATTATTGTGCTTTTATGTGCTTGCTTGTATAATGTTTTGATTATAAATTACACAAATGTCTATTTAATACATGATTAGCCAATGCTTCAGATAATGTGTTTAATCGTCATGGAATATGCTGATATGTGATAAAATCAAAGTTCCTTTCTAATAATCTCACACGTAAATACAACTTTAGAATGTGATGGTCTTTGACGGAATATCGCCCGTTGAGTTGGTGGACGACAAGTTGAGAGTCTAGGTTCACTACCAATGCACGAATGCCGAGATTAATTGCTTCAGCAAGCAGCTCAATTACAACACAATATTCGGCGACATTGTTAGTGGTACGACCCAAACACACATCTTGAAAATCTATCAACTCGCCATGAGGATCATAGATCACCCACGCCGCAGAGGACAAGTTGCGAGTACTGCGGCAAGCACCATCGGCAAAACCAACATAAGGTGCATCAGACATCTGCACAAGAAGCGAAAGACACAATAAGCGGCAGTCACACCTTTAAAACTAACACACACACACACACAACACACTTGCTAAAGTACATGTATGTACAAAATAAAGTGTACAAGCATCATGCATAGTACTTTTTCAAGTACAGCCCATTTCGGGCTTCCCGAGAGGGTTCCCTTCATAATCAATTAGCTCGTAGGCCCCTTTTTGCAAAAATTTCTTGACAATGTAAGGGCCTAGCCACATAGGCTCGAGTTTTCCTGCTCCCAGCTTATCGTTTGCCTGATCGTATAGCAGGACTAAATCTCCCTCAACAAAAGAATGTGGATGGACAGTCTGATCGAAGTGAGTCTTGATTCGCTTCTTTTGTGTTTCGATGGCCAAAGAGGCTAGGCGACGGGTCTCATCTAGCCGTTCCAGGTAAAGAAGGTGTTCTTCTAATGGAGTAGTGTTGGGAAGTAGCTCGACAACCAATTTTGATGAAGGGATTTCGCACTCGATTGGAAGGGTAGCCTCTAGTCCATAAACTAGTTGAAATGGAGTGAAACCGGTGGCATCCTTCACGGAGGTTCGATAGGCCCACAAGGCAGGGAACAACATCAAATGCCAGTTAGACTTATGCATGCCAACGGTACGCTGAAGCATTGTAACCAAAATCTTGTTGATAGCTTCAACTTGGCCATTGGACTAAGGGTAGTATGGAGTCGAACTATCGTGCTGTAAGCCTAGCTGGGTTGTTAGTTCTGTCATCATATGATTACGGAAATGCTTCCCGTGATCAGTGATGATGGCTTGAGGGACGCCGAATCGCGAGATAACATGGTTGAATAAGAATTGCGCCACTGTGTGACCGTCTTCAGTTAATGTAGGCATCGCCTCGGCCCATTTAGTGAAGTAATCGACGACAACGATAATAAACCCATGCCCCCCGGCCGAGCGAGGGTTACAGGTCGTATAATCAATGCCCCATTTTGCAAAAGGGCCGACGGTGACAACAGGGTGCAATGGAGCGGGAGGCACTCGCATCTTCCACTGGTATATCTGACACTCATGACAAGAGCGGACGGCAAGAATGCAATCCTTAAAGATAGAGGGCCAAAAGTAGCCAGCACGGAGGATTTTTTGGGCAGTAGCATATCCGGACATGTGACCACCACAGGCACCAGAGTGGCAGTCATTCAAGACATGCTCAGCTTCCTCGAGAGTTAGACATCGGCGGAGAACAAAGTCGGCGCCGAGGCGATATAGTGTGTCCCCAATGATACGGTATGGTTGAGACTGATGACGAATCCTTCGCCGAGCGTCTTTGGACACGCCGGGGCGAAAGGAGGACGTTTGCAAATATATAATGATATCCCCATACCAGGGATCGAGGGTGCTAATGAGAAATAAAGTCTCATCCGGAATATGATCCTCTGAGTGAGAGGGCGGGGAAGAAGATGGCAAAGAGCAAAGTAACTCAGCGAATACAAGGGATTTCTTGGACTTGGCAGTGGTAAATTCCAAGTCGAACTCTTGGAGGATGACAATCCACTTTGAGTACTTGCCCCCCAGCAACTGGCGTGACAAAATATACATCATGGGGTTGCAATCAGAAACCACGGTGGTAGTGCACAACAAAATATAGTGACGAAAGCGTTGGACAGCACAAACGACAGCCAAAGCCAACTTCTCGACATAAGAATATCGAGTTTCTGTGTCTAAAAGATTGCGGCTGAGATAATATACAACATGCTCAGTGTTATCATCGTCAGTTTGAACGAGAACCATGCCGATAGTGGTGTCGTCGGCAGCCAAATACAGAGTGTAGTCGCGATGATAGTTTGGAGGACGGAGCAACGGAGCGGAAACAAGGAGGCTCTTGAGATGCTCAAAATATTCCTGAGCGATGGTATCCCAATGAAAAGGAACATCTCGCTTTAGCAACCGTGTGAAACCTTTAGCCACCTCGGCATAGTTTGGAACGAATCGTCTTAGAAAATTTGCTTTACCCTGCAAGCTTTGCAATTGTTGTAAAGAAGCAGGGGGAGGAAGATTTACTATAGCCTCGACTTTAAGGGGATCCAAACGGATGCCCTCTCGGGAGACGACAAACCCGAGAAGTCGGCCAGATTCAATGCAGAAGACACATTTGTGAGGATTGAGTCTGATTCGGTAGTGTCGACAGCGAAGAAATATATTGCGAAGGTGAGTAGGGTGGTCCTGACGTTTGGCTGAATGAGCTGGGAGATCATCCAGGTATGGCTGTACAATGTGTCGAATGTCATGAAAAGTATAGGACATTGCACGTTGGAAGGTAGCATCGGCATTTTTGAGACCGAAAGGGAGCTTCTTATAGGCAAAAGTGCCCCATGGACAGATAAAAGCGGTCTTGTGTTGATCAGCGGGAGCAATATTGATCTGGTTATATCCAGAAAAACTGTCCATAAAAGAGTACATTTCGCTTCCGGCACACTCGTCAATAATTTGATCAATGAATGGTGTGGGGAAATTATCTTTAGGACAGGCCCGATTAATATCACGATAATCGACACAAACACGGATGGTACCCTGTTTTTTATTCACAGGTACGATATTGGAGACCCAATCTGTGAGTGGGATAGGATAAATAAAACCAGCTTTAAGAAGCTTCTCTACTTCCGCCTTAATAGCTGCAGCCTTGCGGGGGTGTACAGGGCGTAAACGTTGACGAACAGGCTTAGCACCTGGGTGTGTGATTATCTCATGCACCACTATGCTAGGATCAATGCCGGGCATTTCTTCGTAGGACCATGCAAAGATGTCACGAAATTCGCGAAAAAGATTGGTATAGAGCCGAATCTCCTCCGGAGTACAAGTGACTCCAATGTGAAGATGTTCAACAATCCCTGGTTTCACAGAGATGTCGATGGGCTGGGTTTGCGAAATGTTCGCCATATTTCCTTCAGAGGACACTTGATAAACTTGGATAGGTGTTTGAAGGGTTTGAAATGGGAGACAAGGAGCAAACCGCTCGAGACAAGTAAGCATATCCTGATGGGCAGGGAGAAATGAGGAACGATGGTGAGAATCATGCCAAGGAGGTTCCTCGGGAGACATAGTCTCAATAATGGCTTCGTCGGAAGGGAATGTTTCTTTTAAAGGGTCTGAAGAAGTCTCATCTACAAGCCATGAGGATGGAGTGAACGAGTCGAGAACCTTTCTCGAAGGAGCAAGTTCAGAAGAGGGAGCTGATGCAGCAATAATTTCGACATAGTTGAGCTCGGCAGGACTCAACGGCATCTAATCGCCACAAGAATCTACTTGATCGATGGGAGGGAGGATCCACGGATCAGAACAAGTAGTAATCATATTGACGGAAGCGAAGTTAGGAGGTGGGAGCGGAAAAACACCCATGAGGGCGGGATCTTTGAAAAGCCCGGCTCCCAGACTCTCAGATGATTTAGAGGTATGCTCCAGAAAAGGGATGTTGCCTTCAGAAGAGGAAGCGAAGAATGACAGCTGGTCTACGGTAACAATCTTCCCTTGATGAGGGAAACGGATGATACGAAACAAAGATGAAGCTAAAGCTTGCATCGCGTATATCCAGCTACGTCCGAGAAGGAGGTTGTAGGTAAGATTAGCATCAACAACTTCAACTTCCATCTTGACCGTCTTCCCTTCCAAAGAGATGGGCAAACGTTGGAGTATACCATAAGGACGGGATGCTCTTCCATCAAAAGCTTCCAAGGTTGTGGGAGACTGGCTCAGCGTCGGAGATCCAATAGCTTTCCAACAGGCAACAGACATGATGCAAGTTGAAGCACCTTCATCAATGGCTGTACGATGAATCGTTTTGGAATTAATAATAACCTCTATGAGGAATGCGATTTGGGGAGGCAGTCTCTGCGTATGGCGTTCCAAGTCAAAAGTAATCAAATCTAAGTCGGCCGGGTCTATGCCACCGATAGCGGATAGCAAGGACTTCCTCTGAGAAGGGCAACTCTGGAGAACTTCTAAAGCGGACATAGCCGACGAAGTTTGAGCTAAGTCCTCAACAATATTGTAGTGTTGTGCAGCACGAGCATTTGGATTGTAAGAAGATTTCCGGAGTACTCCTTTTGGAGGGGGTCGAATAGGTGTCTCAGTACTAGGTCTCTCGATGTGGAGCGGGCCTGAACTAAACGGAGGAGCACTAGAGGGGACCTCAAGCTCTTTCCTGGCAGATGACGGATATTCTTTTGTTCGAGTACTGATGTGGACAGGTATTGTTCCAGCCCTAAATACTTGGGAACCGAAGGAAGATGGAGGTTGAGAGGGGTCAGCCACCATTTGAGTTTGTTGCGAGGGAAAGGGTTCTTTGAGCACCGCAGGAGTCCCGGGAGCGCCTTTCAGCAAACGACTAACTTCGGACCGCCTAGGGTAGTCTTTGGTATAGTGATCTTCATCACAGATAAGACAAGGATACTTGGGTTTGCGCTTGGCACCTTCCTCGGGCGGAGGTTTAGGGGAGTCCTGTTTAGGTTGATCTGGCTTATTCTTCCCTTTTCATTTCTTCTTTCCTTTCGAGGCTTTGTCTGCCGTGGTGGAATGGACGGAATTGACCTCGGAAGTAATATTCAAAGTGGGTGTTACCTGAGAAGTGTGTTCATCGAAGCATTTGATTTTTGCTTCCCAGGGTTCGCGGAATTTTTCTTCGAGGATGAGTTAACAGAACCAATAATACCGTCAACAGTTGGTGTTGGCGGGGCTTTGGATGTTCCTGGTCTCGGGGCATCAGGCAAATAATCATACAATGTACCAGACTGAGAATAAACCAAGTCAAGGTACTGAGCGCACGCGATAGCTTACTCTTCAGTGACACACGCCCCCATGGCAATGTCCCGAGCTATTGGAGGAACGAACGAAGTCGTAAACCAATCGGTAAGAAGTTGGTCGGGAATCCAAAATTTGATCATATGTCTACGCCGTCTCCATTCATGGATATGATCAGAGATATGCGTAGCCGTTGTCTATCTTAAGGATGTCAGGAGGTGTGTACCCGTTTCATATCGAATGGGCAACTGAAAATGAGTGAGGAATGCCATAGCCAACGAGTTGAAATCCTGAAAGGATCCGCGAGTGAGCTCAATATACCACTTAGCTGCAGAGCCAGTGAGAGTCCTTTGAAAAAGGCGAAGCCGAATCAAATCATCAAGCCACGAATTGGATGAACACCACAAGTGATAGGTCATGACATGAGCTTGAGGATCTTCATTAGCTTTACCATCGAATTTTGGACAGTCACCGGGAATTTTCGTTGGAACCGGAGGCCAATACGGATTATGGAGAATGGGATCGTTGGTCAGTTTGGACACATCCGGTAATTCCAAAGTCGCTAAGAAAGGTAACTGAGGATTGAAGGACATCTGGGGCTGCTGGTAGGATGGAGCACCAGGGTTCCAACCAACTGGCAGTTGCCCCCATGGGCTTGGTCCGGACGGATTTGGCCCAATAGGGTTGTCCGTAGGGATTTTGGTTCTACCCCCCAGCGTTCCATGGATTACCAAACTGTCCTGCAGGAGCACCATACGGCTGCGGATAATTCTAATAAGGATTTGCCTGCAGTTGTTGATAATTTTGATATGGGGCAAACGAAGGTTGCCCTTGAGGTTGCTGGTAACCATACGGTGGCTGGACTCCAAACTGAGTTTGAGAAACAGGCTGAGTTTGATAGACTGGTTGGGATTGAATTCCAACTTGCATTTGAAGACCGGATGGGGCCTGGGGTCCAGCCTGGGGCAAAAAACCAGGTTGAGCAGCGCTAGAAGGATGTCCTGTAGGTTGGGCTATCTGGCCGGAAGGATGACCTAGTTGATATTGAGGTTGGCCCACCTGCCCAGAAGGTTGTACTTGCTGGGGGTGGAGTTGTTGTTGCACAACTGAGGGTTGTCCTAACGGACCAGATGGCCGAGTGGGCTGGGCAGTTGGTTGGCCTGATTGGATTTGAGGCTGGCCGACTTGCCCAGAAGGTTGACTATACTGGACGGTGGGCTGACCATATGGTTGACCAGCTTGTCCAGATGTTGGACCATACTGAACATTAGGTTGGTTTGGGTGAACATACGATTGACCAATTTGTCCAGTAGGATAACCTTGCTGGATACCAGGTTGGCCTTGTTGAACAGAAGATTGACCTGAGTTACCAGAAGGTTGAGCATAAGGGGTGAAAGACGGACCACCAGAGGCGAAAGGTTGTCCCTGGAAGGGTTGTCCTTGTTGGTCTTGATGAGGTGGTCTTTGGGATTGCGCAGACGATACTTGGCCACCATGATAAGAGGTGGGGCCCCAATCAATTGACAACGGGACTGAAATCTCAATAGTCGGTTGAGACGACAAAGGCCTACCAAAATGTGGTAAATACTGATCGTATGGCCCCTCTGCTGGGACGTTTGACGTAGGATCAAAGACTCCGAATATAGAGGTCGAAGGACGACTGAAAATAGGAGTCGAAGAAGCTACACATACCGTTGGAATGGTTGGGATTGAGGTAACAGACGTACTACGACTTTGTGGAGTAAAAGGCTCCGTGGTGGGAAAAGCGAGTTGTGACCAAATAGAACTCGTGAAGGGAGTTCCAGAGGACATAACATCCTTTATTGCTTTATAGCCTGGAGGTAGTCTCCCAGTAGTAGGGGTGCTACTAACAAGTATAGGTTCCGTTGCGGTGGGAATTTCACCGCTCGTCGCAACGGATTCTTCAGTCGAAGTAGGGGATACGTCCTCCATGTCAGAAGAAAATAGTGGGGCTGAAACAAGAGGGGAAGTGTATTCCCAAAAAGGGATACCATCCTCAGAAGGTTCCCAAACGGGGTTCCAATGAAACTCGTAAGTCTTGTCGCCTGGAGCACGAGAATTAATCGGTTGTATACTCGGAATAACAGGAAGAGTTTCACTCACAACCGGTATCTCGGCAAAGGAAGAAGACGAAATTGGTAATTCCGCCAGGATGAAAACTTCACAAAATCCTAGGGAATCTAACGAGACAGGACCCTACTCAAACTAACACAAACAAGATCTAACCGGGTAAATGTGAATCGTGGCCAAATAAATTTTAAGACAAAGGAACTGAACTTGACCTTTTCATGTTTTAAGAGTCGAGAAAAGGACAAAAAGATGACTCTAGTCTCCTTCGAATACTTAGTGAGCCCGAAGTGACAAATGCTCAGGTGAACCTTTTCTTTTAGGGAGTCCGAAAAGGGTCAAAAGTGACTACTCTGGAGAACTAGGCAAAAGGTTTACCAAACAATCCGTAAAACTGCTTATCCAGACCGACCAAGTAGCAAGAGACAGCAAAGAATCCAAACCAGAAAACTATCTACCAGTCAATAAGCAATCAAAACAAGAGAAAACCAAAGTGCAAGACAAACTCCAAGATGTTCGATTCGTAAACCAAACCGGAGATTGACTGAAGTGGTGTTGATCTAGTTCGCTAATGCAGAGCAATAGCGTTTCGAAGGCTACCTGGCCGTACTTCAGGCTCCGTCCAAAGGTTACGAATCAAACAACAAATAGCTTCCCCAGTGGAGTCGCCAAATTGTTGGAGAGGTAAATCCCCTCTGCGGACAGAGGCGATCCCACTAGGCCAAAATGGGTCTAGCAACAATCAAACGATACTATCATGCAGGCTCCTAATTTCAAATTAAAGGTGGATTACGAGAACCTACTTGGATTCCAACGCTAGTGTTGTAGGAGAGTTGACGCTCCCGTTACTTTTCTCCGGCCGGTCACGATCCTCACGATCTTCGTGAATGGACACCTGCACATGCAAAGAATGATACGAATACAAGCATAAAATCCAATAGATGCAATTATATATCGGTCAGAAAAGATATAATTCAATCATCATTATAATGAACAGCAAGAATGGAACCATAATGATAGTCATCTATTATTGATAATCAACAAAGGAGTATACAACCGAAGTTCTGACGTCAAATCCTCCTTTGGCTGGGTGATCAGCTACACATGTCTTGCAAAGCTTGTCGGGTTCAGGAACAAGCCTCTCTCTCTCTTTGACTATGAATGCAAAGAAGACTCAACAACAATCTCTTAGACTTCTGACAGTATCATTCTCCCTCTACTCAAAACTAGCTTGTCAAATGCACCAGAACAAGCTTTTATAGATGGAGGAGGAGGAAGAGATACAATGAATCCAGACATTCATGGGATAAGCATTATCCTCAAAAAGCTATTATGGATGATGATTCTCGACATCCATGAGATTGACATTATCCCTGAAAAGCCACATGAGTCGAAAGGAAAAAGCTCTCAAGCATGCGTTTGTTAACCAACTTTTCCAAACTTGGTTGGCGCGGGTAAGACTCTGAGACAGAGCGCCAATGAGCGCGCCCTCTTTGGAGAATTTCCTTCATTGGCGCGGGTGATACACTGTGGATCCGCGCTAATGGAAAAAGGGGACTTTTTAAGGATATTTTGCAGGAGATGTCTTCAAGGCATATGAAGTCCATACTTAGGGGAACATAATGCAAGTGTTTTCAAGTTATGTCATTGCTCACAAGTCCCGGAATGAGTCCTCCAAAGTGCAGGAAAGGGGTAACAGGGACGGTGACCAATGGTGACAAATTACTGTGTAACAGGGGTGTTGGATGCTTGGAGATTGGGAGGAGTCATCCTTTGTTGGATCACATATCTATATTTTCTAATGCCTTGCCATTAAACTGATGGCCTACTCGTTGTAACCCGACTAATCATCTATGTGGCTATATCTTATAACCATCAAGTTCTTGTCTAAGCCTGTGTGAACTTCAGCGAGTGAATATACCATTAAGTGTTGGTGTTGAGCTGGGGAAGCATCGGATATAGTGGACTCCATTTCCTAAAAATCATGTTCAACCCATTGGTGTGAACCCTTTCCCTGTTCAAGAGTTTTCCTTAGACCTTGGAACTGTCTTGGGGGTGGTCAACTGTAAGGAAGGTTGAAGTGTAGTTATCCTTTGGTTGGGTGGAGAGTGAAAGTATCTCCTTTAGTTTCCAATGAAATCAATATACACATTTAACTATTCTTCGTTATGCATGTTAGATTACTATCTACAATATGCCTTATTGTGTTTATGATCAATGATTAGTCATGTGTCATTTATGTAAGAATGCCTAAATTCATTATTTAATCATGGTTGACTAGCTAACTTGTATATCTATGGTGATTATGAGTTATTAGATTTATGTGGATGTAGCCGTCTTAATCATTTGCAAGTTGCCTAATATGTCCCTGATTGGTGATCTGCTATCACTCAGGACAAATTGTGATTTCATAAGTTTCAGTTATATCTATATCTATATATATAATCTTAGGCAACTCACTGCCATAACCATGATGATAAGTTATCTTATTAGGGTTCAATTTATGTGTTGTGTGTATGGAATAGCTTTACCTCAAGAAGGTTGCTGAGACCTCTGTATGATCATGGTGAATGCTTTACTTAGATGCCTACATGATCATGAGATTGTTTAAATGAATATGATTAATATGTTTCAACTGACCTATTATAAACTGCTATTAGAGGAACGTGGTATTCTTGTTGTCTATGATGAAATGTTGTATGTGAGTGTCTTCATGGTTATGATGGGCTTAGAAGCCTTTGCATTTGTTGATATGATATTGAAATGAAAAGCTATATTCATAGTTATGTATGGTTGCTTGATGTTCTTAACTAAATTGTTGCAATGTGCAATTTCCATTTTATGATATGCTGTGACTATTATGGGTCTCTGACTGTTTAAGGTTGTTGATTGCCTTTCCTAGTAAAGGAAAATGGTTAATGGAATGTATGATATATCAGTGGATCTGAGAGTATTGTTTGAGATCCATTCTGAAGCATATTATGATGTTGTTGTGTTTGAACTTATAGAGTAGCGTTGGCTATGGATTATCCTATTTTAGTTCCTGATAGTAGGCATGTTGGTAGATTCATTGATTGTATTATGGATAGGAACAACACTTGGTATGTTAAATTTTTGAATCAATATTTTTATCTTTGTAAGTCAGTGTTTTGAGTAAAGCCCTACTTCAAGGAGAACCTTGGAAAAGTTCCTTGAAGTCTTCATACTTTATAAGTCTAATTGTGTTAGAAGTTAGATTTTGTATCTAGGGTCAGATGAGTCTTGGTAGACTTGTATCCGAAGCTAGATGAGTTTTTTTGGGGTTCTAAAATTAGGTGCAACCGAATCTACAAAATGGTTGGAAAATTAAAGCTATAGTGAATGTATCTGGAAGTCTGGGCATCTAGTTAGTTTTATTGTATGCATACATGGGAATGCACCAGATTTAAAATAACTTGGATAACAGGTGGAGAAGTGAGTAAAAACGTGTATCCCGGGTGGGGCCCAAAATAAAAAAGCCAAATGTACCACAAGATGGATTTTGTATGAGAATCCAGCGTTGGACCCACTTAGAGGTTTATAAGCACGAGGCCTAAATGCAAATGAATCTAAATGATCAATGTATTTGGTCAATCTGAGAAATGCTAGATAAGTGTTCAAACCGTATTTTAGTATGAAGTATAGATATCTAGGGTGGGTCCTACTCCAACTAAACTTGTTTCTTGAGGTGGATATCATTTCATTTGTCAGGTGAATCCTGGATATGGGAGATCCAAGAGTCGATGCATTGTAGAAAATTCCATGATGCTAGATATCTATGGAGTCAGATATTATTTGAGAGGAGTGTGTCTAGGATGGGCCCTGCTAGGGAAAACTTGGCAATTAGAGTCCAAATTTTGTATAATACATTTGAGGTGGTTTCCATGTGAAGGATTAATTGTGTAGGGCCAGATGTGGGATTAGAGTCGAATATGTTGGAATGTATGAGAGTGATATAGGGAATATGACAAAGTTAAAATTCTTTTGCACTTTAATTTACCCCCAAACATAAATAAAAATAAAATCGATGAATTGAACGATGTAGAATTCCTGCAGAAACTCCGATAGATCTAGAATTCTAGTTAAATTAAACACAAGTAATTTGTTAATATTCAAGAGAGGAGAGAAATAATTTTCTCCATAAAATCAATGTATTAAATTAATGAACAATAGTAATACATGAGCAACCAAACCTATAATCCCAAAGGGAGGTGGTTATATAGAAATTGCCGAATCTAGAAAACTAGGAAAAGAACTAGTAAAAAACTAGAAAAGGCTAAGAAAAGCTAAATGGAGGTCTAAAATAGCAACAATGACTCAAGACAACCTATGCGAACTATCAGCCACGAGGAAAGCATGAGGAGGGGCGCATTTCCCAAGGAAGGCAACTTTAAAACATGCTAAAATGGTATGGGGGACCAAATCCCTTGATTTAAGGGGGAATCTTCATGTGGGGTGCCAATCCTCAAATAACTCAAGTGGATGAGGTGTGGTTAGGTGTGAACATGCAATTAGATGTCTAAATTGTTTAGGAAAGTGGTTGGACCAATATTTCCATAATATTAAGCCTTTAAAGGCAAAAAACAAGGGAAAGTTGGTCCACCGAGCTAGTTTTCCAAAAACCAAGTGTGAATATGATTTTTGGTGCATGTGGCTAAGTCAAGGATACTTATGCTAAAAAATAAATGTAGATGTTAGGATTATATTCCAACAAATGAAGGGGTTGGACCTTGTGGGACCCATGAATTAAATTGAGGTGGAAAGTTCCATGAAGAAAAAACTATGGCCACATTGGTTCCATGATGGAATTACAAATGACGTGGTCCTAAGATAAGTTGACATGGTGGTGCCACATGGCCAATATGTAGTTTCCATGTGGCATAATAATTATGATGTGGAGTTGTGTCATGATGATGTGGAAAGTTACATTGGGTTACAAGAGGGTGCCACGTGGAAGTGCCTTGATGACATGTCATTTTTTAATGGGCTAAAGGTGAAGTGGTAGATTCTATGTGGATGCCTTGTGGGGTCCACCAACTACCTCATTAAGGTCAAAAATACGAAGATGTGGGGGATCCGGGGATTCAAGAAATATTGAACTATGGCTTATTTTGTGCACCTTGGATCACCCCTGAGACCAAATTCAAAGGAAAGTAATCACAAAACATGGCAGGGGTTGTCGTGGTAGGATAGTCCACCCTAAGTTTGGATGGATTGCCATGTAGGTGCCATGAGAGAGGCGAGACTGCTAGAGGTGACCTAGACAATCGACATGGCACATGGATGCCACATGGCGGTGCCTTGCTAATGTGGCACCATTTAATTGGTGGAAATTTAAAGGGGCATAAATTTTGATCTAGGAGTAGGATTGAGATAAAGTTTATATTGTCGGAAAGCTCTTGAAGAGCGAACATAATGGTGACCTTTTTTTTGGGTTTTAATGAAGTTGGAAAAAGAGGATTTTTGCAGCCCCATCTTCACAATAGTCAGTGGGGTTAGGTTAACTAGAGAATAACACCTTCCACAACCCATGGGAGTTCGAGGGGTGGAAGGGAGTGTCACAACTAAGGTCAATTTTTTTGTTGCATTTGAGGATGATTTTCCATTAATGTTGAGAGAAATAAAGTCCAAAACACCGACTGTAGAAATTTGATAGAATTGCAACTACTCAAGAAATTAAACTAAAATAAAGAGACACAGTTCTACTATAATGATCCGCGAAATGGAAATCACAATTTAGAACAACATGCATAGCCATGCAACAAGAAAAACCACAAATACACAGTGATTTCTAGGGGAACCCAACTGGGAAAAATCCCTCAAGCCTCTTTGCATTAATTAGTTGAATAGAGAAACTATTACAATTCCTTACTCCAGATCAGAGCACAACCTGCAAAAGAATAATTGTTCTCTCCACTTAATGAACAACTATGGCCAACACTTAGCCAAATATCAACTCACCTATCCTTCTATTTCCTTGTGCAAATCCTAAGAAAATTAGGCCCTATTATTTAAGAATTTCCTCCAAATTGATTGCGCAATTCCCAATGATTGATCATTTGATGTCATGCAACACTTGTACACTCAAACTAGTTTACAACTGTTGTTATACTACCTTGCCATCTCCACTTCATCTGAGGAAATCAAATTCCTTGCATGCATTAGCTATTTTAGGATGATTTATTAGTTAACTAATAGATCTTTGATTTTTGACTTTTGTCCCACTACACAACTGACCTTCAACTAATTCCAAAAAATAGTTAGAGGTTAGTTAATGGAATATAAGTGAAAATTACTGAACTGGATTACTAAAATTTAGCAATCACACATTCTTAACTGAACTCCAAGCCCTCTAACTCAAATTTATTGAGTTAACTAAGTGACAAGAGCCATGTCACACAAGTTGACTACCTCCAAGCTATCTTGTTGATGTGGAAATTTGATTTACTCAATTTCACTAAGGCTAAAGTCAAATTGAGCCTTTCTTGCTACATTTTTCAACAATCCCTGTTAGCAAGAAAGGGATTTTCAACCACCCCTATCCTACACCTATGGAATTCAAATTTACCTCTTGAAAATTCCTTGTCAAGATGTCATCATCTTTCTCCTCAATTGGAATGTACCGTAGCAACATAACTCTCCTCTGCACACAATCCCTGTTGGGTGTGTGTCATATTCTTTCCACGACTAGCTCCACACATGAAATTCGTTGCGTTGGGGTCCAGGTTAGTGCCTCAAGAATTTTTTTTTTAGACCCTATATTAGGTGGGAGGACCTACCTATGGTTTTGTGCATGGATTTTGCACACGGTTTTGGGCATGATGGTTTTCTACCCATGGTATCTTGTATATACAGTCAAGGGAACTATGGTTATGTTCTAATACAAGGTTAATGGATTGGGGTTTATGGATTCTTCAGCATGTATATATATGTATTGTAACATTGAAAGGAATATAATGAAAAATTAATCTGGTAGTCCCAGTTTTAGGATCCAGGGGAAAATCTCTATGTATATCTATTTTATGTTTGATGCTCTCACCATTGTTTATTTTATGTTTTTAGAATTTGTTTAGTGGTAATTTTTGTATAGGGTTAAAATCTACATTTGGTATCTGATTTGTTTTGGCTTCAAGGGGATTCCTTTGTTGCCGGGGGGTTTTTCTCGAGCTTGGGGTAGACCTTGTTTAGTGGGAGATATGCGAGATTGATTCTTGTGGTGAAAGAAGATGGCGAGTAGTGGAAAGATAGAGATCAAGAAATTTAATGGTCAGATTTTTGAGTTGTGGAAACTCAAGATGGAGGATCTGCTGGTGGATAAATATCAGTGGATCGCGATAGTTCTAGGTACTAAACCAATGAAAATGTGAGATGAATACTTGATGAAGTTGGATCGGAAAGCAAAGAGCACAATAAGGTTGTGTGTCTCAGATTTTGTATAATTGAATGTATCAGGGGAAGCTACAGTGAAGGATTTGTGGGACAAGTTAGGGAATTTATACCAATATAAGTCTCTGGTGAACAAACTGTTCCTATGGAAAAGTTTTATAACATGAGGATGAAGGATGGAGACTTGGTGACAGAACATTTAAATTCCTTTAATAATATCGTAAGCTAGCTTTCATCTATTGATATTAAAATTTTAGATGAAGATAAGTGCATCAATTTGTTGTGTTCTCTACTAGATTCATGGGATAGTCTAGTTGTTGCAATAGGTAGCAATACAACTACCTTGAAGTTTGATGAAATAGTCTCATCCTTTCTATTAGAAGAGAGGAGACAGAAAAATATAGAGGGCCAAAATGGAGATGCCTTGTTTGTATGAGGACGGTCCTGGAAGAAAATAAAAATAAGTCCTCGAGTGGGAGATCTAAATCTCCAAGAAAACCTATAAAGGTGTGTTGGAAATGCGGAAAGGAAGGGAACTTCAAAAAGGACTGTAGATCTAAAGCTCTTGAGAAAGGAAAGGGATCTGATGATGCTCCTTCTGCAGAGGTGAAAACCACCTCAGATGAAGGTGGGGATGTGTATTTGGATTCTTCTTCAAGTACACATGTAGATCATGAGGCATGGTTGATTGACTCGAGTGCATCCTTTCACTTCACTCCCCATAGGGAGTGGTTTTGTGAGTGTGAGAAATATGGTGGTGGTGATGTCTTCTTAGGGGATGATAGGAAGGCTAGAATCACCGATCAAAAAATTCAAGCCGAAGTTGCAAGGTGGAAGAGTTAGAACACTTCAAGGTGTTCTTCATATTCCTGCATTGGCGAGAAATCTAATTTCTGTAAGCAAGATGGATGATACAGGTGTGAAAACAATGTTCGATATTGATACCTGCAAGATGGTTCGAGGAGCACTAGTATTGATGTGGGGATTTCAGATGGGAACTCTATACAAGCTTCTAGGTAGTACTGTTATTAATGGGTGCAATAGTTTTGTGGTTCCTGAAAGTGGAGCAGAAAATCTAGTGGTCTCCAGAGAAAATACCATGATATGGCATCAAAGGCTACAAGTGGGTATGTGTTTAACCTATTTGGAGGTGCAGTCAGTTGGATGAGCAAGAGACAGTCTCTAGTGGCACTTTCAACTACGGAAGTAGAATACAAGCCACACATGCAAGTAAGGAGCAGCTTGGTTGCAGAGATTGTGTTCAAGTATGGGGTTAGTACAACGAGTTATAAGGATAGAATGTGACAACCAAAGTGGATTTTTCCTAGCAATGAACCCTGCTTATCCTTCAAAGACAAAGCACATTGATGTTCAGTATCACTTTGTAAGGGATATGGTTGAGGAAAAAAAGGTGTTTCTAGTAAAGGTGGACACTTTGAAGAATACTGCAGATGCATTGACGAAGTCTGTGAGTACTGAGAAGTTTTCTTGGTTTAGAGAAACAATGGGCATTTCAGGGCTGGACCAATGACTAAGGTATTCTATGACCCCTTGTGTGGAAAATAAAACAACAAGTGGGAGAATGTTAGGTGTGTGTTATATTATTTCCACGACTAGCCCCACACGCTACCTATATTAAGTGGGCGGACATATGTATGGCTTTGTGTATGGGTTTTTCACATGGTTTTAGGCATGATGGTTTTCTGCCCATGGTATCTTGTAGATTTGGTCAAGGGAACTATGGTTATGTTCTAATATAGGGTTAATGGATTGGGGTTTATGGATGCTTTGACATGTATATATATGTATTGTAACATGGAAAGGAATATAATGAAAAATAACTCTAGTAGTTCCAGTTTTGGGATCCAAGGGAAAATATCTGTGTATATCTATTTTATGTTTTATGCTCTCGCCATTGTTTATTTTCTATTTTTAGAATTTGTTTGTAGGTAATTTCTGCACAGGGTTAAAACCTACAGTACCGCAAATGTTGATACCAAATATCAATGTGCTTGGATCTATCATGAAATACCAGATTCTCGGAGAGCTTAATGAAATTTTGATTATCAAAATATATCATTGTCAGATCCATCTCCTAACTGAATAGTTCCACCAGTATTTTCCTCATATACATTACTTCACATGCTTCTTGCTTGCAACCATGTATTTAGCCTCTGCTGAGATGAGTCCCACATACCTCTTATTCCCGTTGTACCAGGAAATAACTGTGGACCCAAGAATGAAGATACCACATGATGTAATTTTATTGTCAGATGGAATCCCTGCCCAATCTGCATCAGTGAAGCCTTGCAACTTCACTCCCTCTATATTTTTGTACCATAATCCATACTAGGTATTGCCTCTGAGGTACCGTAACACATGCTTTTCTTCCTTCCAATATAATTTTGTAGGCCTCACTATAGCTTGGCTAAGCTAGTTGACTTCATAGCACATGTCGGGTTGTGTGTTCACAAGGTATATCAGTGAACCTAGAAGCTACCTGTAAATGGTAGCATCCATCTCTTCACCTGAAGTGGAATTCTCCTTCCTCCACTTGGTGGCTAGAGGTGTGTCCATGGGTTTACAACTCACCATGTGAAATCTCTAAAATATCTCGGTAGCATACTTTCCTTGAGACACAAAAAATTCACCATCACCCTGCGATACTTCCAGCCCAAAGAAGTAATGCATGAGGCCCATGTCTTTCATCTCAAATTCCCTTGCAAGATCCTCTTTGCAAGATTGAATCAAATTCTCATCACCTATCAATATTAAGTCATCAACATACAAAACAAGAATAAGAAACTTACCATCTACCAAAATGTGATAGAGGTTTGCATCTGCTTCACTTTTGGTGAATCCAAATCCACTGAGATAACTGTCGATTTGAGTGTACCATGCTCGGGGTGCCTGTTTGAGACCATATAATGCTCTCTTGAGTCTGCACACATGTGACTCTTGATCATATGTCTCGAATCCTTTCGACTGCTTTATGTAAATTTCATCTTCAACAACATCATTTAGAAAAGTGGTCTTCACATCCATCTGGTGGATTTTCCACCCCATCTGTGCAGCCAATGCGAGAATGGATCTGATTGAGGATTTTTTTTTAACTGGTGCAAATTTTTCTTCATAGTTCACTCCCTCTACATTAGAGAATCCTTTGGCCACAAATCCAGCCTTGTACTTATCGATGCTCCCATCTGATGCATGCCTCACTTTGTAGATCCATATGGAACCAATCACTGATTTCCCTTCTGGTCTCGACACCATCTCCCATACATTATTCTTCATGATGGGTTCATATTCTTCCACCATGGCATCGACCCAAACTGGTTGAGGAACTACTTCCTCAAATGAAGAAGGTTATGTATCAATGAGCTCTATCATGAGAGCCATGTAACCATTGTACCTGTTACGTGACCTCCTCTTCCTATTCTGTGATGTGGGGGATCCCACATTATCCCTTGCATCCTGCACCAATCTATCAACTTATATGGTTCTCTTTCTCCCTTCCCTCGATGTTTCTAGTTGAGTGGACGCCCCCACTCAACCTTCTCTTTGCTCCTCCATTTGTGGTTGCTCCACAACTTCCTGAGCTCCTCCTGAGGCTCCTCCTTTTGAGCTAGAAGCTCATGCTCTAGTGGGATCCTTAGCTCTCATTCCAGAGAACATATCATAACCTTTTCCTCATCAAACTTGACATCACTTCTCACCACTATCATCCTTAATGAATTCAAATATACCCAGTAATTGTGTGGAGTTTCGATGTATCCTACAAAAACTCCCAACTATATTGTAGGCTCAAGTATCTTCCTCAAATCCTTGGAGACATGAAAATAAACTAAAGCTCCAAAAATTCCAAAATGAGATACATCGGGATTTATCCCAGAGAATGCTTCCTCAGGTGTGATCATACCATGTATCCTATGAGGACTTCAGTTCTGCAAGTAGACTATAATGTTTCATGCTTCTACCCATAGATGTAATGGCAACCCCTAATCATGAAACATGGCCCTTGCTACTCCCACTATGTTCCTGTTCTTCCTCTCAGCTACCCCATTCTCTCATGGGTTATGGGGTGTTGTCAATTCCCTTCAAATACCTTCTTTTGCACATAAATCTTTGAAGGCATGTGAAACAAATTCACCCACATTGTCACTCCTAAGATATTTCACCTTGTTGTCAATCTCCTTCTCAAATAATTCCTTGAACTCAACAAATTTTGAGAAATCTTCATCCTTTTTCCACATGAAGAAGATCCAACATTTTCTAGAGAAATCATGAATTAAAATAACATAGTACTTATGTTTTGTTGTGGAGGCTATGGAAAAGGGTCTACAATCACCAGAGTGGACTCACTCCAAGATTGCATCTACTCTGTAATCCTGGTCATGGAAAGTGGATTTGACATATTTTCCCAAAGTGCAACCCTTGCTGACATCTTTCTGGTCAAGGGAGCCTTTAGGGAGATAGGTGGTAATTTTTTTCATGATTTTTGAGGCACCATGGTGTAGATGAACCAATCTCTTGCGCCAGATTTCTCCAACATCTCAAATTTGCACTTTTTCAGCCTTACTACTCAATGCAGTACGTTCTCCCACCTCAAGTTTGTATCGGTTCTTCACTCAAACCTTGATCTGCTTCACTTTCCTGATAGCCATGTGTCTTAGAAAGGATTCTATTTACTGAAAATAACATCATAACCACGATCATCCAAAACTGCTACAAATATCATGCTCTTCTTCAGCGTAGGTATAAACATAACATCTTTGAGGTGAAGAGGAGAGGCTTTCTCCCTCTCAAAGTTGACATTACCAATTCCTGTAGCACTATACCTCCCATCATCTCCCATTTTGATATGCATATGGAGATCCTTCTCCTCCAAGTTACTAAAAAAATACTTGCACCCTGTCATATGGAACGAGGCACTAGAATCAAGGTACCACACACTCCCCATAACAATGCTAGCCATGCATGTTATTAGGGTGAAGTATAATTTGAATTGTGAAGCCAGTGCTTCACTTGCTGCTCCTACTGAAGGCTTCTTGTAGACACCTCGTGCGAAAATTTAGTTGCACAGTGCCCATATTCGTGGGAGTGGAAACATTTTATCTTTCTCATATCTTTCTTCTTGCCATTATTTTGGCTGGATTCAAGCTTGCTTGGGTTCTTGTTTCCTTTTCCCTTCTTCCCCTTTCCAACCAATGAAAAAATATCTTCATCCCCATCTTTAAATGATGTTCCATCTATGGAATTTCTCTTGAACGCTTCCTGAACCAAATAAGTGCACAACCTTTCCCAATTCGGTAATTTTTCCCTTCCATTCATAGAGTCCTGGTAGCTGTGCCAAGATTTTGGAAGGCCTATAAGAGCTAGGCTCACCAGGTCATCTTCTGCAACATTCACACCAACCCCTACAAGCTCATCCATAGCTTGTGTAAATCTGGAGAGGTATTGTGAAATGGTATCATTCTTCTGTGTCTTAATGTTTCAAATTTGTCTTTTAGGTCCAATTTTCTATGGCCACTTCTATTTTCGAATAGCTTACTTAGTTCCTTCCACATAGAAAATGATGTCTCTTTTCCATGGAGATTTGATACCACATTGTCTCTCACACCTTCCAGAAGAATTCTCATAGCCTTTGCAACATCCTTCTTCCATTGGGCTAATTACTATGCATCTACCTGTGGTGGTTTTTCAATATCAATTTTAATATATTCTAACACACCATTATCATCGAGCACTCCTTCCATTAGATCCTTTCGTGCAATGAAATTCAAGTTACCCTTCAGGGCATACTCTAATCTCAGTTTATTGGAAGACATCCTCCCAGTCCTAGAGAGAAACTGCTATAGTGAAACTACAGAATTTAAATTCACTAGAGACAAGTCTGAAATACTGGTTCTAATGTGATTTCTAAAGCTATGATACCATGTAGAAATTTTATAGAATTGTAAATTCTCAAGAAATTAAACCAAAATAAATAGATACAATTCTACTCTACTAATCTGCGGAATGGAAATCACAATTTAGAACAACAGGCATAGACATGCAACAAGCAAAACCATAAATACATAGTGATTTCTAGGGGAACCCGACTGGGAAAAACTCCTCAAGCCTCTTTGCATTAATTAGTTGAATAGAGAAACTATTACAGTTGTCTACTCCAACTCATAGCACAACCTGCAAAAGAATAATTATTTTCTCTACTCAATGAACAACTCTAGCCAACACTTAGTGAAATATAAGCTCACCTAGCCGCCTATTTCATTATGAAAATCCCGAGGAAATTAGCCCCTATTATTTAGGAATTTCCTTGAAATTGACTGCACAATTCTCAAGGATTGATCATCTGATCTCATGCAACACCTATACACTCAAACTAATTTACAACTACTATTACACTACCTTGTCAGCTCCACTTCAGCTGAGAAACTCAAATTCCTTGCATGCATTAGCTATGTTGGGTTGATTGATCAGTTAACTAATAGATCACTAAGTTAGACTGTTGTCCCACTGCACAACTAACCTTCAACTGAATCCAACAATAGTTAGAGGCCAATTTATTGAATACAACTTAAAATGACTAAACTGGATTACTAAAATTTAGCAATCACACATGCATAAATGAACTCCAACCCCTATAACTCGAATTTAACAAGATAACTAAGTGACAAGAGTCATGTCACACAAGTTAATTGCCTCCAAGTTGTCCTGCTGATGTGAAAATTCGATTTACTCAATTTGGCTACGACTAAAGTCAAATTAAGCCTTTCATTCTACATCTTTCAACACTAACATATATGTAGAATGATTAAATTAAGGTGGAGGCTAAAAAATTAGCATCATGGAAACTAAAGTCTAAGGAAAAAGTAGGGGAAAGGAAAAAGGCAAAATATGAGGTAGGAGCTTCAGGTATTGTTAAAGAAGACAATTATAAAAAAATTGATGAAATAACTAGAATGATAAGAAATTTTTCAAACAAAATAGATAGAATGGATTTGGAAAATAAAAAAACTAATAGGTGGGGTCAAGAGCCTATGAATATAACACCTGGTCAATTTTGGAGACCCTTTAATCCATAATTTTTACAAAGGGAGAAGAAATGTTGATGAACAATTTTAGACTCCTCTATTTATAGATGATCAGATTGAAGAAGAACTTGAACAAAAAACAAATGAAGTAAATTGTCTTGATTACCAGACTTCACAAGCTTGTAGTGCACCTCAAGATTTTCCTTAGTAGGATTAACAATTGTTTGATGGTATTAATCCTTCTCTCATTTCTCTATATAAAGTATTCTTTGTTTTTCTCTAAGCAAAGCTCCATAGGAAGTATTCTTTAAGACCTAGAGTAACTCAAGATAAACAAGTTAATTGAAACAAGAAGATTTCTATTACTTCATCTAAAGATAAATATCTAGGGCCTTCTACTTCACAACAATAGCTTGCAATCATCGAAGATCAATCAAAATTAGAGAAATTTTTTATATAGTTAAATTTGGAAAAGGATTTGGAAAAAGTTAAAATTCTTATTCCATTGACATAATTGGTTAAAAGCCTTATATATAAAAAACAAGTGGCCAAGTTGATTCATTCCTAATATGAAACAACATAACAAGATTCTTTAAAAAATATAGGATGAGAAGCCCTTAGTGTTATTTGGTCCATATATAAGAAAGAGATGTAGCCTCACCTTTCTTTGTCACTTTGAAACTTCATGATTTTCTCTTGTATAATTGTATGATGGACTCAAGAACATCGCATAATCTGATGCCTAAATCAATAATTGAAAAGCTAGAACTACGTAGTAGTAGATATGATCCGAATTTAAACAAGAACGCAAGAAATTACAGATATAACCATAAATACAGATATGCAGCAAAAATAACACTTCCTTTTATTAATATCAAATAATGAAATATGCTTACAAACATAATGGAAATGAGACTAGCTCGGGCGATGGTAGCTCATCTCTGAGAAGAGATGTGACAGCTACATGCCTCTGAACTAAGTTACAATGAGGCTCAAGGGCCTTTTTATTATTGAACAATAAGAGAAAATCCTAAACAACCAAAACCCTAACCTGAGGAAATGTAACACCAAGAGTTTATGGGTCCCATTGGGGCTAGTTGGGAAGCTAACTTCACAGGGTCTTAACTTGGTCATATTATCTTTGTTTGACACACATGATACCTCGTTGGAAATATCTCTCTGAGGAATACAACTGAAAACTTGATTTCAATGGAATCACCTAGATGAATATTGACAAAAAAACGTCGTTTAGGGCCTCAAAATGGCTCCAGAAGTTCAAGACCCAAAAACTGCCAAAAATAGTAAACTGTGCTACAATTAAGGAAACTGAAAAAAAAAAGAAATAATGGTGGGGGTCCAAGTGGAATAGGCGGGCAGCCACTAATATCCACCTGGATCATTCCTCCCCCCTTAGGAAGCAATGGTCTCAATTGCGTTGAGTTCCTCCATGAGATGAGGAAACTTCTGCTGAACTTGGTCCTTAGTGAGCCATTTTCCTTGGTACAAGAGTTGGCCGGATTTGACAACTTGATACAGTTGTATCTTTTGTTGGCGAGTGTTCTTGATCTGCGTGTCCATGATCCGATTAGTTGCATCTTGTTCCATGCAGTCTAGATTTAACTCTGTTGGTGTGAGCTGTTTTGCAATGTCGGATGTGTCAAGTAATGGTGGAAAGTATGATCGAAGGCGATCCACATTGAACACTATGTGCAAGCAAAGGAATGGGGGAATTCTGATCTCAAAAGAATTATCTCCCATAGTCTTGGTGATGGTGTATGGCCCATATCGTAGCGGGAGAATCTTGCGGCGGGGCGCAGCGAGGTAGTCCTTCTGCAAATGTAGCCAAACTTTGTCGCCCACCTGGAACTTGTGTGGCACCTGATGTTGATCATGCCGTGGCTTGTACTTAGCATTGGCTTTGTCCAATATGTCATGGAACTGTTGGTAGATGTGTTGAATGTGCTCAATGAAGCTATTTGCCTTGTCGGCTTCAGACTGGACATGATCTGAATATGTCCGAGTCGCTACAAATGGTATGGCCACATCAATGGGACATAGTGGCTGGAATCCCAAGACTACTTGAAAAGGGCTGTGGCCAGTCGAGCTGTGAAGAGTTTGGTTGTAGCTGTGCTGGACATAGGTGAGGCTGTCATCCCATGTGCATGGATTCTTTTAGTTGTACTGGTGCAGAATGTGTACAATCACCCTGTTGACGACCTTTGTTTGGCCATTATTTTGGGGATGGAAAGCTGTGGAATTAGTGAGCTTGGTGTCTAGCATCGACCATAGACTAGACCAAAATGTATTAAGGAACCTGTTGTCCCGATCTGAGATGATAGACTGTGGGATCCCAAAGTGTACCCACACTTGTTCAAAGTAGATAGGCATATATATATAATTTTTTTTTTTTTCAAGACTAATTTCTAATTAATATATATAATATATTACTAATATTATTAATATATTAATATCAAGACTATATTATTAATATATATCATATTTAATAAATAATTAAATAAATAAATTACCTATATTATTAATATATAATAATAAATAATTTAATTAAATTAAATAAATTACATTTTCTAACTAACCATTTAAATTAATTAATTAATTTATATATTTTTAACCCTAACTTTATGATTTTAATTAAAAATATATATATATATATATATATATATATATAAAAAAGAGAGATTATTAATAAATAAATTAATGAATTACTTTTATTTATCCTAATAACCTAATATTATAACTTTAATATATATATATATATATATATATAATTATTAATTTAAATAAATAAATAAAATTAAAGTTTTTAAAACTAACCATTAAAAGTATTTTATTTATCTATATATTTTTACCTAATTTAACTTATTTCCATAAATAATAATAATAATAATAATAATATTAAAAATAATAATAATATTAAATTAATAAATAATAATTTGACTACTAATATTATTATTGATGATGATGATGATGGTGGTGGTTAACGTCTGCTGAGACCAAATAATGGTCTATCGGACCTAAAGAAACAAATTATCTATTTTGATTTAAGATTTTATTCCTATGCTCAAAAAGCTTGGAGAGAAGCCTCTCGAGCTCACTATAATTTTGACATTGTAAAAGGCTAGGAAGGTCAGTATTGTAACAAAGATTGTGAAACTGAGATCTAATGTGGTTATACGCGGGGCACTCTAAGAGGAAGTGGTTTTCATCCTCGATGTTCCTATTCTCACATATATGGTAGATCCTTTCCGTCCATGGCGTTTTAGGAATTGCCCAACGACCTGTTTCACTATGGAGCTCATGAGAATTGGTTCTAATCTTTGCTATATTAATTTTCTTCTTTGAGCTAGTTAAAATAGAGAGATGCTTTTGATCTTCTAGGGTGGGGTTGATGACCTTCTTATAATAATTTAATTTTCTTTTAGCCACTAAGTCTTTCTCACACCACATTTTTTCTTTGAACTTAGAAGTAACAATATCTTTAATGTTATTTATGTTTTGCAATGCATCATTTTCGTTGTTCTCCCAATAGTTTAACCAGGCCCTTGTGTCTTTATGCCACCCTCGATTGAGCCTTAGGTGGTTTTGGCTAGAATTTAAAGCTAGCTTAGGAAGTCTATGATCGTCTATGTCACTGATTTTGTGCTTGTACAACAGAAACCTACGCATAGCTAGGCTCTCAATAGGGGAAAGACCTGCTTCTATAAGGAGAATAGGATAGGGTGTATAACTTTTAATTTTCAGGTTATAAGTTATAAAACGCTTCTGGATTTGCTCAATCTTTCTCCATGATTCTCTGGAGATGCTGCAATATATTAATATCAAGACTATATTACTAATATAATATTAATTATATTTAATAAATAATTTAATTAAAAAAAAAGAATTACCTATATTAAGATTATATTATGAATATATAATAATAAATAATTAAATTAAATTAAATAAATTACCTTTTCTAACTAACCATTTAAATTATTTTATTTATTTATATTTTTAACCCTAACTTTATGATTATATATATATATATATATGTGTGTGTGAGAGATTATTAATAAATAAATAAATAAATTACTTTTTAAGCTAACCATTGAAATTAGTCTCGTCCTTAACAACCTATTATTATATATGTATTATATTATTAAATAATTTAAATAAATAAGTAAATTATCTTCTTAAACTAACCACTAAAAGTATTTTATTTATTTTTTAATCCTAACTTTTATCTTAATAACCTAATATTATAACTTTAATATATATATATATATATATATATATATATATATATATATATAATTATTAATAAATAAATAAATAAATTTTTAAAACTAACCATTAAAAATATTTTATGTATTAATATTAAAAATAATAATAATATTAAATTAATGAATAATAATTTGACCTGGGTCCTAAGGTCAAAATTAGCCGTTGGTCGATTTAGCCGTTGGAGTCTCTGCTCAGACTATTTAACATGCTAAGCTGGATCTGTTTCTTCAACTTGTCCTGACGATGAACCACACTTGTTGGTTCGAAATGCGTCGACAAATGTCTGTCTACATGTGATTTACGCCGAAGTTATTCTTTCAACTATTATGGATCACAGAAGCCTCAATTCAACTAAGAGTTTAGTAGTCGCTTCTACTGTGATACTCTTCTTGTAGGCTGCCATAATGGCCATCTTCGAGAATTGGTCGATGACCACAAAAACACAGTCCTTGCCATGCTTAGTAGAAGGAAGGCCTGACATGTAGTCCATGGACATGGATTCCCAAGGTTAACTAGGGGTAGGTAGCAGATTATAGAGACCTTGCTTCTTGATGGTCGGTTTGGCAAGGGCGTAGGCAGTGCAGGATCTGATGTACTGCCCGACATCCCATCGAATATTCAACCAATAGAAATACTTCTGCAATACTGCCATTGTTTTCTCGACCCCGAAATGCACAGTGACCCAACTATAGTGCACTTACCAAATCATGTTTGCACGCTCACTTGAAGGAACACAAAGATGTCCCAGGTGGCATAATAGAGCATCTTGGAGGTGAAAATATGGAACTTGCTGACCCTCCAAGAGCGTATGGTATGTGTGGCCAAATTCTGGGTTACTTTTGTAGAGAAGTGGCCAATCAGAAGTCTCGTTCCCACAAAAGTTGAGCACGGTGGTTAATGCCATGATCGATGGTCGGTTGAGGCAGTCTGCAAAATTATTTGTGCTTCCCTTCTTGTACTTGATATTCAAATGGAACTGTTGTAGGTATGTGGACCAATTCTGATGGAAATCATTCTGCAACTTCCCTTGTGTCTGTATGAACTGCAAGGGTTGATGGTTTGTGTGGATGACTGTTTCCTTCCCCAAAATGTAATGCTTCCATTGTTGGCAGGCCTACACAATGGAATACATCTCTTTGTCATAAGTAGGATACTTCCAGACTGTGTCTGAAAGTGTCTCACTTTGACATGCCACTGGATGCCCCTATTGAGTAAGGACTGCCCCAATAGCATAGTCAGAGGCACCTGTCTTGATCTCAAATGGTTGTTGCAAGTCTGGTAATGTGAGCACTATTGCTGAGTAGAGGTGATGTTTCAACCCTGTGAATTCCTTTTGTTGAGATTCAGAACAAAAGAATTTTTATTTCGCTCCTCCTTTGGTGACTTGACTCAAGGGCCACGTGATATGAGAGAACCTCAACTCGAACCTGCGGTAGAAATTGGCAAGACCCAGAAAGCTGTGGAGCTCTATCAGAGTGGTTGGGGATGGCCAATCCTGAATGACTTAGATCTTGGCTGGATCCACATGCACCCCCATTCATCAATAATGTATCCCAGATACTGAACGTGGGTCATGCCAAAAGTGCATTTCTCCAAATTGGCACAGAACTTGTGTTGCCACTGTGTTTGGAGAACCTGTCGGATGTGGTGGAGGTGTTCTTCCCAAGTCTGGCTGAAGATCAGGTTGTCATCCAAGTATACCACTACAAATGAGTTTGTGAATGGTAGCAAGATGTAATCCATCAGCCTCATGAAGGTTGCAGGAGCATTTTTCAACTCGAAAGGCATAAATAACCATTCGAAAAGGCCCTCCTTCGCTTTGAATGTAGTATTCAACACATCGGAGGATTCGATTGGTACTTGGTGATATCCGAACTTCAAGTCGATCTTACTGAAATATTTCCCCCCTTGAGTTGGTCCAGAAGATCATCAATCTGTGGGATCAGGTACCTATTCTGGAAAATGATCTTGTTTAGCACCCGATAGTCAATACAGAGTCTCCAAGTCCCATCCTTTTTTGTACCAACATGATTGAGCTCCCACAGGGTGATGAGCTTGGCAGAATGTGATCTTTCTGCAGCATCTCCTGAATTTTTCTCTTGATTTCAATATTCTCCAGAACAGAGCGCCGATAGATTGGTCCATTGGGTAATGACGCACTTGGGGTTAGATTGATGGAGTGCTTGACCTGACAGTGCAGAGGCACCCCTACGGGGGAGGTGAAGATGTCCTTGTACTCCTCCATGACCTTGTCCATATGTTGTTGTCGTGTAGAGGGGCCTTGTTTGGAGGTCGTGGCCGCCGTCTTCTTCTTTCCCTGAGGGCATATCATCAAGAAAACAAATTTCCCAGTTTTTTAAATGAGTTTAATGCATTGTTTTGTAGTAACCAGAGAGATGGCGGTAGGCAGTGCTACCTCCGGTACCCTGTACAAATTATTTCCCAATGTAACAATAACATCACGAGGCCTTGACTCATACACAACATGTCGCTTCCACAAGTATGGTTGGCCTAATAATACATCACAAAAATCAAGGGGAGAAACGTCACATAATACATCATTCGTGAAGGACTTGATGCTATATGGAAGGCGACATTGTTGGCTCACGCGCAGATCTTGTCCTTTGTGAAGCCACCCGATGGTGTACGGTTGTGGGTGTGTTATCATCGGTAAACCCAACCGCTTTATGACCTCTGCTGCAATGAGGTTCTTTTGGCTCCCACTGTCTACAATGAATTGTAGCGGGGAACCCTTTACCCACATATAGAAGTGGAAGAATTGCTCCTGCTCCTTTGGATCTTAGGGTTCCTCCTTCTGGATCTTTGTGGTGGAAATAGTGGCATTGAGCTCCTCATCAATAATTTTCTTCCCTTTTTCATTCCCCTTGTCGGGTTCTGACTCCGAGTCGGAACATGCATCTGATTCTGAAGCCTTCAGCTCGGCCATCAGTGACTGCTTGGCCCGACACTCACTTGTGTTGTGGGTGGAGCTCTTATGGAACTCACACCACTTTCCCATGTCCTTCTTCAGCTTGGAAGTGTTTTCCTTTGCTTGTGGCCTTAGCGGGTTGTGTTGGGCCATCCTGCCTTGGCTTTATCCTTTGTCCTACAGTTTGGGGACACCTTTCCCTTGCTTCAGATTTGTAGATCCAAAGTCTCGCTTCTTCTGTTTAAACTTCTTCTCGATCTTGACGGTGTATCAGTATGACATGCCAAGCGAGGAGATGTCCAGGAACTCCATCTCATCCTGGATGTATCTATGTCGGTAGCTGCGATACTTGAGTACCAAATGTTTCTTAGAATCCTGGATACCCAACTTCGTGTGAAGGGTATGAAAAACATTGGTAAACTATGACACATCTTTATCCCTTCCCTATTGCAACGTGGTCCACTTTATGTATTTGTCCTCGTAGCTCCTGACAGGGTAGTACTGCTCCTTGATGGTGTCTCAGAATGAATTCCAATTGGGAGCGGCTAAAAACAATGAGGTCGTACTTTCATCCTTCTGCTCACAATAGGTTTCCCACCAGTCCTTGACGTGGGGTGCGACTTTGAGAAGAGAAAAAGTAATATTTTCTCGGTTGGAAAAATCACGAACAAAAAATTATCCTTCTAGCAGATTCAACCATTTATCTATGGTGTGTGCATCTATTTGGCCCTCAAATATGGGAATGTCAAATTTCACTTGTACCTTAAAAGGTGTGGAGCCTCTAGAGTAGCTATTGGATGTGGATGCACCGCTGGTGGGAAACCATTGAAGGATTTGGGCAAAGTTATCCATCATCGCATTCCTTTGTTTCTTGAGGGCCTCCTCAAGCAATATTTTGATAGGATCTCCTGCTCCCTCATCTTTCTTTTCTTCTCCCATGGGAGGCCGTCGAGATTTACGAGGCTAGTCTTGCAAAGGTTCAATCAGTTTGAGCCCTAACTCCTTATATACCAAGCTTGTTGGGGACATGTAAAGAAAAATAGAGAAAGAGCAGACCACTTTAATTCCACTGATCCGAATCTAAACAAGAATGCAAAAAATTATAGATATAACCATAAATATAGAGATGTAGTAGAAATAACACTTCCTTTCATTAATATCAAATAATGAAATATGCTTACAAACAGAATGGAAATGAGACTAGCTTGGGCGATGGTAGCTTATCTATGAGAAGAGATGTGGCGGCTACATGCCTCTGAACTGAGTTACAATGAGGCTCAAGGGCCTTTTTATTATTGAACAATAAGAGAAAACCCTAAACAACCAAAACCCTAACCCGAGGAGATGTAACACCAAGAGTTTATGGGCCCCGTTGGGGTTAGTTGGGCAACCAACTTCCCAGGGTTGTAACTTGGTCATATTATCTCCATTTGACACGCATGATACCTCGTTGGAAATATCACTCCGAGGACTACAACTAAAAATGAGATTTCAATGTAATTTTTGAGACGAATATTGCCAAAAAAAATGTCATTTAGGGCCTCAAAAGGGCTCCAGAAGTCCAGGACCTGAAAAACTGCCAAAAATAGTAAACTATGCTACAATTAAGGAAACTGAAAAACAGAAAGAAACAATGGTGGGGGTCCAAGTGGAATAGGTGGGTGGCCACCAATATCCACCTGAATCAAGACCATACCATGGTATTTACAATTTTGATTGAAAAAAGTGGAATGTATTGGTTTGATTAAGGATTTGGTGGTATCTTTAACACATATTCTTGTCAAAAATATGGTTATATATGTAGTTGTAACATATATTCCTCCAAAATTTGGGATACTCCTATTGATATCATGGTGTATCAAATTAGGAGGATGCCTTGACATGGACAATAATTTTTCTACAGTTCTAGTTTTGGAGGGGAGAGCATGAGTGTAACTTACCCGGGCCCTTTGTTTCACATTCGAGGAATGGGGTAATAATTTTTTTTGACTCATTCATTGCGACTCTGGGACCCCAACACAACCTGAAATTGCAATTCAGAGTTCCTTCCAAAATCCCAACTTTTTGGCTTGCGTGTCACGACTCCGGGACCCTCAGATAGTCTCGAACTGTCAAGTCGATCCCCACCCCCAAAATCTGACCTTTTGGCTGATGTGTCACGACTCTAAGACCCTTATAACATCTCAAACTCTCAATTCGAAGCCCCCCCTCGGAATTTGACCTTTCGGTTGAAGTGTCATGACTCTGCGATGATGACCAACTCTCCCGCCAATATCTTACCATGTTGGTGTGGATCCAGGTACCCATCCTTTATCCATCCGTTACCATGAATCTTCTAATATTTCTTTTCGTAATGGTTACATGATTTCGATATTTGTGGATGCCACGAAACCTTCTATGCACTGTCCTCCAGTGTCCCTATGGGCCCCACAACCCTAGTGCCAATATCAGAGTACTCTTGTGATGACCCTAATTGACATAGAAATTCTCCATCAACCATTGCATCATCAACTAACAATCCTGACACCTATGGTTCCACAGGACATTCAACTATCCCCATTTACAAGTTCTCTAACCTCCGGGGTCTAACTAACGCTCGGGTGATGTCATGCTGATGTTATCCAAACCACATGTCGACCTACAAGAGGTCAACGTTTCATCCATATATGGCTCCTTTGGGCATCAGAAACTCCCAAACTACTTGCCATGTGTCCTTCAAGATGTCTTGCTGATGTCATCTCCACTTTACAATAAGTCATCATTCGTTTGTTTTAAGGAGAGCGAGGTTTTAGTGTGAAATTTCTTGGAAGGTGTACGAAAAACACTTCACTTAAGTCACTAGGTGAAGAGTGATACTAACAACAATTTTTGGCTACTTGTGCTTCAGATCTGCAATAAAAAGTGGAAAAACCTGCAAAAAAATAACATATATGATCTAAAACAACAAAAAACAATATATATATCCAATGCAATAACCCAAATGGAAAGACTTTAAGATGAATACATTATTTTATTGATGAAACCTGGTGAAGGAGATCTATAAAAGGGTCTACAAATCCCCCTCTATGGGATGGGTCCTTTAATGTGCTTGATGCTTTAGTAATCGATCTTCTCTCTCAATATGTGAAAAACCCAAAACAACGTGAAGAACCCAAATGGGAGCTCAAAATAAAAGAGATGATAATGGTGACGATGATAATGATCATGGTGAAGAATGAATGGAAAACCCTCATATTTATAACAAAGTATTGAGTTAATCGCCAAAATGGAGAATAATATAATAATATTGACCAAATCAAGATCTAACTGCTAGGAATACTTTATTATATTTTTTGGAGAGGGAAAAGATATTTAAAATGGTGAAATATATTTATTTTGAAATAATTAACAAATAAAATGTTTTATTAATTATTTCAAAAGGATTAATAATGGTGTGAAATTGAAGGCGAGGACTGCGGCCAATAGGGCCGAGAGCCTAGGGCTTCTTCGCAAAAGTAAAGCTTGTTTTGGAAGGCAGTCAATCACAGTGAGGGTTAAGCGGAAGGAGCAGCTGGAGAAGACAACAGAGGAAGACATCTGGCGAAGATCTGAAGGCCCGGGTTGAAACGTGGACGGTCAGTATTAGAAGCGTGGATGCAGCTGGAGGCTTCATGTTCTCGGCAACAGGAAACTTCCCGAGACTCTGTCCGCCGGAAATAATAGTTGTCATTCTCTCGGTTTTACCCTGTCACTGAAGCCCCAAATAGTTTGTTTTGGTGGTATTAGGGTATAAGAAGGCACACTAATCATGGTCAACCCTAATGAGGCCATCGAGCTCGAACCAGAACCAAAAGATATACTATCAGTGTGGGGAAAAGACCTAACGACTCAAAACATTGAACAATTTTTCGGGTCAAGCGGTTACCATGGGAATTCGAAGCTGAGTCTAGATCTGCAAGAGCCATGGAACAAAAGGACCTCGATTGAATTTTTGGAAGACAGTTTGGGGTTGGTAGGGTAGGGAAATCAGGAGGCCCCTATTCAAATCAATCTCCAAGAACCAAATGCTCAGAAGAAGGGTTTCCCTCAGGCGGAAGCACTCAGCTTCTCCCAAGTAAGTAATCCAAAACCCCTCTTTCCTACTCATCATTATTATGGAGGTCTTGAAGATGTGGTCTTCGGTCATGGCCCAAAAAACTGGTATTGGAATAGCCCGATTGATGGGCTCAAATCAGATCTAGGGCTGGTCAAAGAAGGCAAATCGCCGGCTGTAACGAGATCATCTATATCAAGGGTTTTGGTAAACCCTAGCGTGATATCTGAGCTAGAGATAGTGGGATCCGAAGCGGATGAGGGTCATAGGAAGGATGGCTTGGGATGTAAAGCAGGAATCTAGCCAGAAGAGGAGGGTTTAGAAAAGGGAGTGGACAAAGGAGCATGGGCTAGGGGTTTTGAAGGAATTATTGATTCAGAGATACCATCAGGAATAGCACCAGTAGGAAAAAAAGATTTCTCACAGCAAACAAAGCGGCAGATGGGGAGGCTGTCGCTCAAGGAAGGGAAGAGGGTACAGGCAATAGGCAGGTTGGGGAGAAGAGGAAGAAACAGAAATTAATCAAGAAAAAGACAGAAGCAAATCTTGTGCTGGGAGTGGACATCCAAATAGAGGAAGCTATGGAGGTGGTGGAATGCACATTGGTAGGACAAGCCTGGGGGAAAAAGTATTCAGCCAAATTCATACAAAATTGGGCAGATTAGCAATGGCAGGCGGCCCCGGAAAAATCCTACAAAGTCTCAGTTCTAGCAAAAGGATGGTTTATGATTCAGTTCGAAAAGAAGGAAATGGAGGACTGGGTGATGGCGAAGAATTGGGCGTTTGGGAACCATCCCGTTCTTTTTAGGCGATGGACGCCTCTATTTGATACACAATGCGAAAAGGTATATTCTTTCCCGGTATGGGTCCGCACCCCTGGTCTACCTCCCTTTCTATGGGTAGAATCAGTTTTCAGGTCCATTGGTAACACACTGGGCACTTATCTGGAAACGGATATGTCTTTCATAGAAACAAGGAATAAAGCCATGGCCCGGATATTGGTCAATCTTAACCCAGGAGAAGGCCTAGCAGAAAATATAAAAATTTAGTACAAAGACCTCATTTTCGATCAGCCATTGGACTACGAACACCTACCTTTTAGGTGTCACAGATGCCATGAGTATGGACATCTTGCAAGGGATTGCCCTCTTGGTTTCCGCCATAGGAGGAGGCAAAAGAAAACTGAAATAGAGGTGGTATCAACAGGAAAGGAGATTGACCCCAGAAATGAGGCGGTCCAAGTGGAGGATGCTATGGAATTGGATAGAAACGAGAAGAAGAAGGATCCGATGCAGGCAATTCAGGCCCTACGACCGGATTTTGGAGAAGGATCTCCTATTGGATCAGGGAATGGAGCACCGGAAGTCACAAAAGAAGTATCTGAAGGCATTCGTGAAGTCACGATGGGTACACATCTGGACTCTTGTTTTCTTTCGATACCTCCTCCTTTTGAAGAAAAAGATGCATGCTTAAATTCAAATTCGCATAGTCTTTCATCTGTTGAACACCCGCGGGTTGAAAACATCATTGCATCTATACCCAAGATCAATCTGAACTGTGAAGAGGCTCCATATGATACCAGCGATATAAAAACCTCTCCTTCCAAACCTGTATGCCATTATAACTTACGATCCCTTGACAAAAGACCAACTTTTGGAGACCCAATAAGAGGTTTAGGTATGGAGGTGCCTCAGATCTCTATGAATAAGTCGAGGGGACAGAAGTATTTCTTGTATAAGGCGCAGGTAAAAGCAAAATTTGACGTGGCGGATGATAAACAACTGTCGATTCTTGGAGTCCTTAGAGCGGTGAAACCCTGTGGAGATGGGTCAAAATGATTGTTCTTTCATGGAATTGTAGGGGTTTAGCCAGTAAACCCAAAAAACTGGCTTTGAAGGAGTTGGTACAACATTATAATCCAGAAGTAATCATGCTGCAAGAGACCTTAGGCATAAGCTCAGAAGTGGTGTCATCTCTGTGCTCCACTCTCCTGGGGTGGCATTTTCAAGCACTAGACTCCAATGGTCACTCGGGAGGCTTGGCTATAGGGTTTAGGGAAGGAAGAATGAAACTCATCAATACATGGGGGATGAATAATGTTCTGTGGATGGAAGCCGCGACACCTGAATTTGAAGTCCCTTTGTTAATCTTAAATATATACGGGCCATTCTAGGAGAGAGTATCTTTTTGGAACAACCTCCTGGCTAAAGCAGTGATGAGAAATCAGAATCTGGTGTTAGGAGGAGACCTTAATTTCTCCATTGAGAATGCTGAGGCTTGGGGTCCTTCAGCCAGAGAAGACCCTCTATAAGATTTCTTCTTGAATGTTTTGTCTACGCATAATATGGTCGTTGTAAACATGCTAAAACAAAAACCTACATGGACAAATCATAGAACAGGTGAAGCCAGAATAGCAAAAAGACTTGACAGGTTTCTTCTGAGTGAAGATCTAGCCTCCAGAATCCTGGTTTTCAGACAGTGGGTAGGAGAGGGGGGAAACTCGGATCATTTCCCAGTCCTGCTCGAGCTGTCTAAGCCTCCACTTAAGCCGGCAACACCCTTCAAATTCAATGCCTCATGGATGCAGGAGGAATCCTTCATAAACCTCTTCAACGAAACTTGGCAACACCCGAGTAGGGACGCCATGGAAGATAAGAGTTTCCTTTTCATGGAAAATTTGAAAAGGCTGAAAAAGGCCACGATGGATTGGGAAAAAAAGAGGAAGCAGAAACAAAATGAAGTCTTAAACAATATCAATATGGAGCTTGGGGAATTGGAAAATCCTGAATTGAATGGTTACGAATCTCAGGAGTCGAAGGATAGAATATTGTTGTTAGAAAAGCAGAGAAGTCAAATTCTTTTGGACATGGAAGAGGAATGGAGGATGAAAGGTAGGGCAATTTGGCTATCAGCTGGAGATGAAAATACAATTTTTTTTCACAATTACGCAAAAGGGAGGAAGATAATGAATACCATATGGAAGTTAAAGGACGAGGATGGTAGAGAACCCAATAATTTTGAATCTCTCTCGTTCACGGGGAGGAACCATTTTCAAAATTTATTCTCTGAGCAAGGAGATATTACATTAGCAGAGGTTATCAAAACAACCCAATGTTTTCCTCGTTATGTGGAGGAGGATGAAGCTCAGGGCTTGCAGGGTGAAGTCACATCTGAAGAAGTGGAGAGTATCATAAAAAATATGGCCAAAGATAAAAGTCATGGGCCTGATGGGTGGCCTATAGAATTGTTCCAGCATTTCTTTGACCAGATTGGCTTAGAATTAATAGAGGTTGTCGAGGAATCCAAAAGAAAAGGTATGGTTTATGCGCCTTTTAACTCAACCTTTATAGCCCTTATTCCTAAGAAAGATACCCTGAATCGTTTGAAGATTTTAGGCCCATTTCGTTAAGCAACAACATCTATAAAATTATAGCAAAAGTGATTGCTATCCGTTTAAAGCCAATCCTGTCTAGATGCATATCAAACGAACAGTTTGGTTTTCTGGAAGGGCGCCAAATTCATGAAGCCATAGGGGTGGCTCAAGAGACAATTCATAATGTGAAATTGATGAAAAGGAATGGGGCAGTGGTAAAAATCGACATGTCAAAAGCCTACGACAGAATCAGTTGGACCTACCTCTGAATGCTGTTAACGCACCTGGGTTCTAAAATTGAATTTATCAATTGGATTATAGGATGTATCAACAGTGTCAGTTATGCGATTCTTATAAACGGAGCTGCCTCTCCATTATTCAAGGGGCAAAGAGGACTTAGACAAGGCTGCCCCTTGTCTCCACTGCTTTTCCTTTTGGTAGCAGAAGGACTGAGCCAGCTAATCCTAAAAGCCAAAAGGGAAGGATTAATTAAAGGTTTGGAGGTTGCAGTCAATTTATACATCAAACATCTTCTTTTTGTTGACGATATTTTACTCTTTAGTAATGGGAACCAGTCAGAAATAAAAGAGATTAAGAAGATTCTTGAGCTCTTCATGAAAGCAAATGGGATGCAAGTAAATTATAGAAAATCACAGCTCATTCTAGAAGGTTTTAGTAGACAGGAGGAAAGCCAAATTATCTCAGTTCTTCCCTTTGATGTTTATAAGCTTAGGGACCCTTTCAAATATTTGGGGTTTTGGCTAAAACCAAACAATTATAGGAAACATGACTGGAATTGGTTGGTAGCGAAGATTGAGGCCAGAATTTCTCATTGGAGCTTTAAGTGGCTTTCTAGAGCAGGAAGGCTAACTCTAATTAAATCAGTCCTTCTAGCAATCCTAGTTTATTGGGCTACGCTGGCCTGGGTTCCCAAAGACATTTTGGAAAAGATAAGAAGAATCTGTAGCAGATTTCTATGGGCTGGAGCAAAGGAAGACTCAATGCTCCCCTGGATTGCCTGGGAAAAAGTGGCAAGACCAAAAGAATGGGGAGGGTGGGGAATAAAAGACATCAAAGCTTTTGGATCCTCCCTGGCAGCAAAATCAGGGTGGAGAATTATCAACATGGATAACCTCTGGATGAAAGTGGTGAAACGGAAATACATTGACCCCACTCCTCTTGAGAATTGGATGAGGAACCCAGAAAAAAAAGGAGGAAATGTGTCGATAGTATGGAGGGTGACCATAGATGCCTTCAACATTACTGAACAAGGATTGTCCTGGAAGGTTGGAAACGGTGAAAATATTCGAATTTGAAGGGATCCCTGGGTGGGGTGTAATGAGAACTTTGCACTGCCTCCGAGCCTGATTAGGCATCTTGAGTCCAAAGGAATCCTTTTCCTAAATCACGCAGAAAAAATCGGTCACTCAACCATATGGGGACAAGCTTGGAAATCAGGAGAGGAATTGGACCTTCATCCCCATTGGTGGAATAATTGGAAGGTTTACATTCGATAACTCTCCAGATCAAATGTAAGGTTTAAAGACAAACCAGACCAACTGGTATGGGCTCACGCTTATTCTCGAATCTACTCTCCAAAATTTGGATACAAGTTCCTCATGACAAAAAAAGGCTGGGGTGATCCCGAATGGTGGGAAAAGTCAATATGGAAGTTAAAGTGCCCTGCCAAAGAAAAAATATTCTTCTGGTGTATCTTAAAAAGGAAAGTCCCTACATGGGACATTCCGCAATCCAGATTTAAATCAGGGCCATGAAGATGCGATATGTGCAAGAATGACCCTGAAACCATAACGCACCTTTTTATTGGCTGTCCTGTAGTTAACAAAGTATGGAGGGAGGTTGATAAGGTAATTCATTTACCGATAGCCTAGGAAGGGGATAATATATCTGCATCTTGGCACAAATGGTGGCACTCAAATCAAACTTGGAAATTAAGAAATCTGTTGCCTATTATTTGTTGGGGCATTTGGATTGCAAGAAACAGAGTCATCTTTCAGGACAAGGAAACTTTGGTGGAATCAATTGCCATTCAGAGCACTTCAATTTACTCAAATATACCGAATTCAGAGGAAGAAAGGATGCCTAGGCAGATTAGAGAAGAACAAATCAAGGAAGGAGTGCCATGGGCTTACTTTGATGGAGCCTCTCAAAATAACAAAGCTGGCATAGGTATAATCATTCATATAACCGAAAGAAATTCTCTAAAAGCTTCTGTAGGATTAGGCAGTGGCTCGAATAACTATGTAGAATTATATGCTCTTAAGCTTCTCCTATGTTGGTTGATTCACAGGAACATCTTCACAGTTCAGATTTTTTGGGATTCATCAAATGTTATCAAATGGGCAAATGATCAAAGCAGATGTCAAAATTACATATTATATCCTTTATTAGAAGATATTTAGCATTTAAAACTATCTTTTAATGCCTTCTCTATTCATCACATCTACAGGGAACGCAACGACGCTGCAGACAAGCTTTCTAAAGAAGGTCTACAACAAGATATGGGCAGCTGGAGAATAGTGGAGGAAAACAATGGAGGCACTCACCTCTCGGACCAGCCTCCTTATGTGTAGTTTGCATGCTTATGCACATAGTAGAGCTGGTCATTCTAGGTTCTTTTTGTTTATAGCTGGAAAGTCTGCTTATTGAAATATGTTCTAGTCTTTTATGATAGTGCTGTGCATTCTTTTTCGTCTTGGGTTGTTTTCCTCGATAGAGGAAACCCGGGGAAAGATGCCAGTAAATGTTTTTGTTACCATAAACATTAAACTGTTGACTCTTTTTGATAACGCTGAGGAAGGGAGCTGTTTTCCTCTCTAGAGGAGGCTCTGCTTACGCTCAGAATGACCCATAACACTCAATTAAAGGAAGGTAGAATAGCCTTCCAGCAGGTATTATGATGCTCTATCATACAACAAAAGGAAGCTGTGGCATGTATATGTAACTTTTTATTATGATTATAAAAAGTTAGTTTTTTTCTTTGGAAAAAAAATGGTGTGAAATTGAAATAATTTTTAAATAGTGATTTAACAATTATTCCAATAATGGAATAAGGAATAATAAATAAATAGTGATTTATTTAATTATTCCTAAGAGATTTAGTCAAATGTGACAAGGGATAATTATCAAACAATGATTTAATAATTATTCCTAGAGAAAATTAAATAAATAATGATTTATTCAATTATCCTCATGGTTTTTTTATTTTTATTTTATTCAGGAAATAATTTAATAAAAATGGTCTACTAATTTATTTCCCATGGTGAAAGTAATTTTAATATGGTAAAATTAATCATACATGGTGTATTTCGATCCACCTAGTTAGAAATGGCCAATTGATATTTTTTTGGTGATAATAGATTTCCCCCAACGTATGAATGTTAGGAGAAAATCGTATGACCAAAATACGTTGTAGGTTACACTTCCACAAGACACCAAAGGAGAGAGAGAGAGAGAGCTTAAGCAATGCAAGGACAAACACAAATGGAGGGGAAAGACCTACGAAAACAGTATAAGTCTCCTTTTATGTGGGAGTACATGATCTCAAATGAGGTGGGGGAGGCATACCCATACCGACCGAGATAACTGTTGTTATGAAACCAGCTCAAGAAAAAGATAGAAAAGATAGATCAACGCCTTAGAATTCAGCCTCTTCGAGGGGGCAACCTCCTTTACATTACATAAATGAACAATTCTTGGATGATTCAAATGACAAAACCTCCTTTCTATATATAGGAGTGTAAGGAGTCACAATATAACCCAGCCGACCTAACAATAATAATATAAATCCACAAAAATAACAATAGAGGGATTCTATGGGGCACAGTAATAACAATATGGGGATAATAGGGGCACAACAATATTAATAAGGGGTACAACTACAATAGTAATGGGGTAATCACTAGTATTATAGGGACCCAACATGCCCCTCTCCTTCAAAAAAGTGTTGTCCTCAACGCTTGAGAAGTTTTGGATGCTTCTGTATAAAATTCTCATCCTCCCATGTGGAATCTTCAGTGGATAAGTTCTTCCACTTGATAAGATACTCCGAAATTGATCGATTTCGTAGCTGTTGAGTTCTTGTTTCTGTGACTGCTTCTGGTTCCAATATAATTTTTCCTTCCTCGTCAAGTTCTGGCAATATTGTTTGAACTGGGAGCTTGTCACCTATAATCTTATTTAAACATGAAACATGGAAAACTGGGTGCAATCGAGAAGCTGCAGGAAGCTCCAATTTGTATGCCATAGAACCAATCTTTTGCAACACCTTGTATGGACCATAATACTTTGGTGATAATTTATTATCCTTCTTAGTTTGCTTGAGGGAAATTTGCTTATATGGTTGTAGCCATAGGAATACCCAATCACCTACATCAAAACTTCTTTCGCTACGATGTTGATCTGCCTATTGTTTCATTCTATTCTGTGCCAACACGAGGTTATCCTTTAAGAGTTGGAGGACTTGTTGTTGATGTTCAATGTGATGTTCCAATGCTTGAACCTTAAGAATTTTCTCTTAAATATGATGTGATGGATGGTGGCTGATACCCATAAAGTTCCATAAATGGGGTCATTTTTACTGTATAGAAGGAAGTGTTATACCACCATTCTGCCAGAGGCAACCATTTGACCCATTGTGTTTGTTTATCCGATACAAAGCAACGAAGATATCCTTCCAAACATTTGTTTAATATCTCAGTTTTCCCATCAAATTGAGGATGATAAGATGAGCTATGAGCTAACTGAGCACCAAGACAAGAAAATAATTCTGTCCAAAAATTTCTAGTGAAAATGGGATCTCTGTCACTTACAATAATCTTTGGGTTTCCATGTAGCTTTTGAATTGTTTCCATAAATGCAGCAAAAACTGTACTGGTTTTAAATGGATGTGATAATGCACAAAAGTGTGCATACTTGGTAAGTTTGTCAACTACCACCATGATGACACTCTTTCCCTCAGACTTGGGTAAACCTATGATAAAATCCATTGAAACCTCCTCCCAACGTTGGCCTGGAATGGATAAAGGTTGTAATAGACCCGATGTCTTAATTGTTTCAACTTTATTTTGTTGGCAAACCAAACATTCTGCCACAAACTTTTGAATATCTGATTTAAGGCCATCCCAAAAAAATTCCTTCTTAACCCTGTGGTAAGTTTTTAAAAATCATGAGTGCCCTCCTAAGGGAGAAGTGTGCAATTCCATAAGAATCTTTTGTTTTAGCTGGGAATTCTTATAGAGGTATAAGAGATCTTTGTACCATAACGAATCATTTTGCCAGCTAAATGTATCAGACATACTGGAATCTTGTTGTAACTTTTGAATAAGTGCCCACACTTCTTCGTCATTCTTCCATTCCTCCCTTGCTTCGTTTATCCAATTTGGTTGGATAATAGAAATGGCGCACAACAATGCTTCCACATCCTCATCCTTTCTTGAGAGTGCATCTGCCACCACATTTTGCTTCCCTTTTTTGTAGATGATTTCAAAGTCATAACCCAACATCGTTGTGACCCACTTTTGTTGCTCTTCAGAGGATAATCTTTGTTCTAAAAAGTATTTAAGGCTATCATGATATGTTTTTACCTTGAAGTGTCTTCCCATTAGGTAGGGTCGCCATTTCTTAAGTGCATGGAGTATTGCCAACATTTCCTTCTCATAAATAGCTTTGTGTAAAAACTTTCCCTTGATTGGACGACTTTCAAAAGCAATGGGTCTTTCATCTTGCATTAAAACAACACCAATTCCATTTCCTGAAGCATCACATTCCACAATAAAGGTTTTTGTGAAGTCCGGTGTAGCTAAGATCGATGCTTGGCACATTGCCTCTTTAAGATGTTCGAATGCCTTTGTTGCTTCTGGAGTCCATGAAAATGCTTGTTTCTTCAATAATGTTGTTAGAGGTGCTGTTCTCCCTTAATTCTTAACAAACTTGCCATAATACCCTGTCAACCCGAGAAATCCTCGCAGATGCTTTATGGATGTGGGAATTTTCCATTCCTTAATGGCTTTAATTTTGCTAGGGTCTACCTTAACTCCTTCATGAGATACAATATGACCCAGATATTCCACCTCTTGTACTCCAAAGAAACATTTGGATCTTTTTGCATATAATTGTTTCTCCTCCAATAGTTGTAGCACCTTGTCAACATGTTCAACATGATCCTTCCAGGACTTGCTGTAGATTAGTATATCATCAAAAAATACTAACACAAATTTTCTATGGAATGGTTTGAAAACTGAATTCATCAAACCTTGAAATGTTGAAGGTGCATTGGTAAGGCCAAAAGGCACGACCAAAAATTCATAATGACCCTCATGAGTTCTAAATGTTGTTTTCGGAATGTCTTCAATCTTCATTCTAATTTGATGATATCCTGAACGAAGATCCAACTTGGTGAAGTAAATTGATCCATGCAATTCATCCAATAATTCATCAATGACAGGAATGGGAAACTTATCTTTAATAGTGAGCTTGTTGAGCTCCCTATAATCCAGACATATGCACCATGATCCATCCTTCTTGTGCACCAATACGACTGGAGCAGAGAAAGAACTTTGACTTGGTTGAATTATACCAGCCTCTAGCATTTCTGCAACCATACGTTCAATTTCACGCTTTTGGGCATAGGGATATTTGTACAGCCTGATGTTTGGAGGAACACTTCTTGGAATCAGATGAATAGCATGATCATGATCACGAATAGGTGGGAGACCTTTGGGAGTCTCAAATACCTTGGAATGATTGTCCAAGACTTTTTGGAGATCTGGAGAAATAGATGATTCTACTGTGGACACATCTAGCGAACATAATTGTGCAATTACACCTCTTTGTTCCTTTTTTAGAAGCTTTGTCATACCGTTAGAGCTGATTATCTTTCCCAGTTTCCCCGCAATACCACTTAATTCAACTTCCTTTCCTTCCACAGAAAATTTCATGAAAAGTTCTTGAAAATTAAAAGCTATTGTACCCAAGGATTGTAGCCATTGGACTCCTAGTACAACATTAGCACCTCCCATTGGAATGGAAAGCATTGGGCTAGTCAATACATATTCTCCCATGGATAGCTTGATATTATGGCACTTTCCCGAGAAATTTATTGTTCCTCCATTTGCCACCATCACTTGACACTCTGGTGCTGGATATAAGAAGCAATTCAATTCTCTTGCTACCTTACAATGAATAAAGTTGTGGGTACTTCCTGAATCAATCAACACTATTACCTTTTTCTTCTTGATTTGTCCTTATATCTTGATGGTTTGAGGAGTGGTAATTCCTGCCAATGCATTACAATATATGGTCGGATTCATTTCTTCTTTATCTAGGCTTTGTTCCTAGAGTATATCCTCTTATTTTGACCTTTCTTGCTCCTTTTATTCTTCCTCTTCACAATCTATGTAGAATAATTTCTTCTCAGCACACTTATGACCTTTAGTGTATTTGTTATCACAACTGTAACAAAGCCCTTTTGCTCTTTTTTATTCCAATTGTTGTGGTGTCAACCTTATAGGTTGTGGAAGACTAGCGGCAACAACACTTCCGTCTTTATAGTTGTGAGTGGTATGCTTCTTGGTTGCCATAATTTTTCTTTCCATTTTTCTTGCTAACCTGAATGCCTTCTATAATGAATCAGGTTCCCGAAGGCGAACATCATGTTGGATATTATCCTTTAAAGACCCTATGAACACATCAATCCTATGCTCCTCTGGAATATATTTTACCCTTATGTTCAATTTTTGGAACTCCTCAATGTGCTCCATTATTGAACCCTTTTGTTTGAGACTTATCAATTGGCTAAAAAAGGTGTTGATTTTGTATCCTCATAATGTGCTATCAATTCTTCCGTAAAAATTGCCCAAGTGATAAATTGTTTACGAGAGCAAAGCCATTGATACCATACAAACTGATTTGGTTCCAAATATAAAGTTGCAATATGTACCTTTTGTGTGTTTTGCACATTATTGAGATCGAAAAATTGCTCCATCTGTAATATCCATGTTGCGGGATCCTTGCCATCAAACTTCCTCATATCGATTTTTGGAATATGGTGGGTCTTTGATCCAACATTAGAGTCTATGGAATCATGATTAACATTTCTTTTGTTCTCATCATGAGTTTCCTTTACTACCCTTTCACCATTAGTGACCCTTTCTTGTAGCAACTTATTCATATTTATCTTCAATTCTTCCATGTCTGTCTTCAAATCTATCTTAAAATCATCCATCTTAGCTTCCACGTCAGTCATCTTAGCTTGTACACCTTTCTTTAAACAATCCATCTTAGCTTCTACGCCTTTCTTTAAACCATCCATCTTAGATTCTGTTCCTTTTTGTGCAAGGGACAGTTGTTGCACTTGGTCTTGTAATTTTGATATATCATGTTGCATTTCTTCCTCTTCTTCATGAGTCATGCTAGAGCCTTCAGGTTCCTTACTAGTTGTTTGCATTTTCTTTCCTCGAGGCATCAATTGCCGATAATAATGCTCTACTATGCCCCTTGAATTCCTTCAAAATAAATTTTCAAACCAAGCTTAAGCAAAAATTTAAGAAAATCTACACACCTTTTTTCACTTTGTAGGAGCTCGATATTGCCTCTGATGTATCTCTGTACTTTCCAATCATCTAGATCTGAATTTGTGATTTGTAGTAGCCCTCTGTGTCCTCTTTCCAATGCTAGTCTGATCCAAATTGGATTCTCCAAGGAAGAGCTATGCGAAATCTCCCACAGTGACTTGATTATAGACTAGTTTAGTAAAGCGAACTTGTACGACGTGCCACGAGTCACTGTTTCGACCTTTGGATCTGAAAGATGCATACAAGAAACTACAGTCCGTCCTCTTTCTGTACCTTCTTATGAAATTTCAATCTGATCCCCAGAGAGAAAGCTATGATGCTTTTCCCCAGGTCACCTGTTTGGAATGTAATTCAGGAGTTTGCAAAAAGACCAACTTCCTCAGATCATATCTCCGCAAATATAGCGCAAACAACTCTGAAATTTAGACCCGAGGTTCAGCGCGATTTCATCTCAAATGGGTTTTTTTTGTAACTTCTGAAACATCGCAGAAAAAAGTTATAGTGAAAATGCCACGATGACCTGTTTGGAGCAGCGAAACCCTAGAATCCAAAGCTCTGATACCAAATGTTATGAAACCAGCTCAAGAAAAAGATAGAAAAGATAGATCAACGCCTTAGAATTCAGCCTCTTCGAGGGGAAACCTCCTTTACATTACATAAATGAACAATTCTTGGATGATTCAAATGACAAAACCTCCTTTCTATATATAGGAGTGTAAGGAGTCACAATATAACCCAGCCGACCTAACAATAATAATATAAAGCGACAAAAATAATAATAGAGGGATTCTATGGGGCACAGTAATAACAATATGGGGATAATAGGGGCACAACAATATTAATAAGGGGTACAAATACAATAGTAATGGGCTAATCACTAGTATTATAGGGACCCAACAACTGTGTACAAATAATAATGGTGAGCCCATCAAGGTGGGATTGAGCTAAAAAGTACATGATACATGATATACTGGCATCATAGGGCTAGAAAATAATACAATCGATCCCATATACAAAATGTGCCTGGAATTAAGACATAGGCCAAGACTAAATACAATAACATCTGAGTACAAGAGAAATAATGCCCCTCAAGCTGACATGGTGAGGGAGGATCATAACCGAAGAAGCCCTACTGAACAGGAAAGGGCTCTGAAGATTTGAATGGATCATTTGAAGGAGACATGCATATTGTGGGTGTTGATGGAAACTGAACACATCACATATGCAGAAGATCATCTGAGGATGGATCAACATCGGCAGACATCTAGGCATGTGGGGGGATACCTGAAGGGCCACCCCCTCATGAGGTCTGGAACATCTCACACACACCTGAGAATCATTGGGACAATCGTCTCGATCACCGAACCATCAAATGTATGATTCTCAATCGTGCGGTAAGGAGCTAGTGTCAAGCACATGAGAAACAGCCAAGTCAAAGGGTAATGATGAATCCCTTTGCTTGATCTGAGGCATCGAAAAAATATGAAATATGGAACCAAGGTACATCGCCCTCTAGACCACTCTTATGGAATAAATGTGCTGAATTCGACAGAAGAGGGATCACCAGAGTTAAGAAAATAAGGAATCCTTAATAAAGGCACAAGGTATTGTAGTAGAGTGACTGATGGAAGGAAAACATGGATGATGATGGAAGGAAGCAAGATGAGTGGCAGACTAATGACTTCCGTTGTCAGAGCATGATATGTATGGTTGATCTAATAGTGACTGACTCAATTTCAGAGGGGATGGTGAATGAATCAAATGGGGGTTTGGCAAAGATGAAGCAATAGAGCTGGAGGCAAAATATAAATATAATGTGGTGGATGCGACATAAAGATGTATGGAAAACTATAAATGGAATCAATGGGACTCAACACATACTCCTTAAATATAAGGGTGACTCATGTCAGATGCTTTGGTCAAGGGTGACTCGATGATGCTGCCACATGGGGGAGGCTTGGAGGGGACCATAAAAACATGAGTAAATGATGGTTACTCATGAAGAAAATTGACACGTGAATCAACTAGGGAAAATGTTAGGTCCCTATAACACTAGTGATTTCCCCATTACTATGGTAGTTGTATCCCTTATTAATATTTTTGTGCTCATATTGTCCCCATATTGTTATTACTGTGCCCCATATAATCCCTCTATTGTTAATTTTATGCCCTTATATTATTATTGTTAGGTCGGCTTAGTTATATTGTGACCCCTTAGACTCCTATATATAGAAAGGAGGTTTTTCATTTGTATCATCCAAGAATTGTTCATTTGTGTAATGTAAAGGAGGTTGCCCCCTTGAAGAGGCTGAATTGTAAGGCGTTCATCTATCTTTTCTATCTTTTTGTGAGTTGGTTTCATAACATTTGGTATCAGAGCTTTGGATTCTAGGGTTTCGCTGCTCCAAACAGGTCATCGTGGCATTTGTGGTATAACTTTTTTCTGTGACATTTCAGACGCTAAAAAGAAAATCCATTTGAGCCGAAATTGTTTTGAACCTCGGATCCAAATTTCAGAGCTTTTCGCACTATATTTGCAGAGATATGATCTAAGGGTTTTTTCCCTTTTGCAGACTCCCGAATTACTTTCCAAACAGGTGACCTGGGGAAAATCCTCATAACTTTTGTTCTAAGCATCAGATTAAAATTTCGTAAGAAGTTACAGAAAGAGGACGGACTGTAATTTCCTATGTATCTTTTTCAGATCTGAAGGTTAAAAAGTGACACGTGGCACTTCATACAATTTCTCTCTTCTGAAAAGGTATATAATCCGGTCATCTTGGGAGATTGTGCATCACACTTTCTTGGAGAATCTAAATTTGATCAGACTGGTGGAATTGGAAAGATGACGCAGAGGGCTACTGTAGGTCGCAATTTCAGAACTGAATGATCCGAAATTACAGAGATACATCAGATTCAATATCGAGCTCCTACAAAGTGAAAAAAAAGGTGTGTAGTTTTTTTTAATTTTTTCATAAGCTTGGTTTGAAGGAATCCAAAGGGCATAGTAAAGCATTATTATCGATAATTAATGCCCAAAGGAAAGAAATTGCAAACACCTAGTAAGCAACCTGAAAGCTCTAGCATGAATCATGAAGAAAAGGAAGAAATGCAACATGATATATCAAAATTACGAGACCAAGTGCAACAAATGTCACTTGCACAAAAAGTAACAGAATCTAAGATGGATGGATTAAAGAAAGATGTAGAAGCTAAGATGAATGACATGGAAGCTAAGATGGACGATTTGAAGATAGATTTGAAGACAGGCATGGAAGATTTGAAGATAAATTTGACAATGTTTCTACAAGAAATTCTTACTAATGGTGAAAGGGTAGTAAAAGAAACTCACGATGAGAACAAAATAAATGTTAATCATGATTTCGTTGACTCTACGTTGGATCGAAGAACCACCATATTCCAAAAATTGATATGAGGAAGTTTGATTGCAAGGATCCTGCAACATGGATACTACATATGGAGCAATTTTTCGATCTCCATAATGTACAAAACACATAAAAGGTACGTATTGCAACTTTATATTTGGAACCAAATCAATTTGTATGGTATTGATGGCTTTTCTCTCGTAAAAAAAATGTCACTTGGGCAATTTTTATGGAAGAAATGATAGCACATTATGAGGATACAAAATCAACACCTTTTTTAGCCAATTGATAATTCTCAAACAAAAGGGTTCAATGATGGAGCACATTGAGGACTTCCAAAAATTGAACATAAGGGTAAAAGATATTCCAGAGGAGCATAGGATTGATGTGTTCATGGGGACTTTAAAGGATAATATCCAACATGAGGTTTGTCTTTGGGAACCTGATTCATTGGAGAAGGCATTCAGGTTAGCAAGAAAAATGGAAAGCAAAATTATGGCAACCAGGAAGCCTACCACTCACAACTATAAAGATGGAAGTGTTTTTGCCCCTAGCCTTCCACAACCTATAAGGTTGACACCACAACAATTGGAAGAAAAAAAGAGCAAAAGGGCTTTGTTATAGTTGTGATAGAAAATACACTAAAGGTCATAAGTGTGCAGAGAAGAAATTATTCTACATAGATTGTGAAGAGGAGGAAGAAAAGGAACAAGAAATGTCAAAAGAAGAGGATATACTCTAGGAAAAAAACCCTAGATAAAGAAGTAGTGAATTCGAACATATCTTGTAATGCATTGGTTGGAATTACCACTCCTTAAACTATCAATATAGAAGGACATATCAAGAAGAAAAAGGTAATAGTGTTGATTGATTTAGGAAGTACCCACAATTTTATTCATTGCAAGATAGCAAAAGAATTGAATTGCTTCCTATATCCAACACCAGAGTGTCAAGTGATGGTTGCAAGTGGAGGAACCATAAATTGCTCTGGAAAGTGCCATAATATCAAGCTATCCATGGGAGAATATGTATTGAATAGCCTAATTCTTTCCATTCCAATGGGAGGTGCTGATGTTGTACTAAGAGTCCAATGGCTACAATAGCTTTTAATTTTCAAGAACTTTTCATGAAATTTTATGCGGAAGGAAAGTAAATTGAGTTAAGGGGTATTGCAGGGAAACCGGGAAAGATAATCAGCTCTAACGGTATGACAAAGCTTCTAAAAAATGAACAACGAGGTGTAATTGCACAATTATGTTCGCTAGATGTTTCCACATCGAAATCATCTATTTCTCCAGATCTCCAAAAAGTCTTGGACAATCATTCCAAGGTATTTGAGACTCCCAAAGGTCTCCCACCTATTCGTGATCATGATCATGCTATTCATTTGATTCCAGGAAGTGTTCCTCCAAAGAATAGGCCATACAGATATCCCTATGCCCAAAAGAGTGAAATTGAACGTATGGTTGCAGAAATGCTAGAGGCTGGTATAATTCAACCTAGTCAAAGTTCTTTCTCTGCTCCAATATTATTAGTGCACAAGAAGGATGGATCATGGCGCACGTGTTCGGATTATAGGGAGCTCAACAAGCTCACTATTAAAGATAAGTTTCCCATTCTTGTCATTGATGAATTATTGAATGAATTGCATGGATCAATTTACTTCACCAAGTTGGATCTTCGTTTAGGATATCATCAAATCAGAATGAAGACTGAAGACATTCCAAAAACAACATTTAGAACTCATGAGGGTCATTATGAATTTTTGGTCATGCTTTTTTGGCTTTACCAATGCACCTTCTACATTTCAAGGTTTGATGAATTCCATTTTCAAACCCTTCCTTAGAAAATTTGTGTTAGTATTTTTTGATGATATACTAATCTACAACAAGTCTTGGAAGGATCATGTTGAACATGTTGACAGGGTGCTACAACTATTGGAGGAGAAACAACTATATGCAAAAAGATCCAAATGTTTCTTTGGAGTATGTTGGGTAGCAGAAGCCCCGTGCAACGTTTAGGGGGCTCGAAGCCTGCAATTTTGGGTAAAAGCAGGGTAAAGAATCTGCGGGATACACGAAGTGCGATGTGTAATAAGTCAAGAGTCAAAGGGGTAGTCCGCCCAAAAATAATGTAAAGAAATGTACGTTGAGTCAACTCGCCATGAATCGCAGTCCATGGAGAGGTATAACTAGAGTAAGGCTCTATGGGTAGAGTAGCTAAGTTTTTGGTTATATGATTTTGGGATTTGACAGGTGATGGGAAAAACATTCTAAATGCATCTATAAGTCCGAGTCAAGGGTTTGGGTAGAGGATAGAGTCTCTGCAGCTGTGTGCACAGAGGCCTGGAAGAGTCCGCAGTTGTGTGCGCGGACCCCTGCAGCTATGTGCGCAGGGCAGATCTGGGTGTACTAGTGATAAGTGGAAATAAAGATAAGTCCATTCTGAGAAGTATTTTAGATCTCTGAATTTTCGCGAATCTGGAAATTTGTATGGTTAATAATACTATTTTACTTTACATGTATTATTGAATATTTGTGAATCTGGGTTAAATCTTAATATGCGAACTGAATAAATGTGATGAATTTTTACTTAAAGACCACTCTAAACGTAGATCCGATTTACAATACTTCATCCATTAAATTAAATCTGTAGACTACGCGAGATATTCAGGATACTCGTGAATACAGCGCAGCACGAAGCCACAGAGTTAGTCGCGAATCTCCCAAGTTCCCATCTTGACATCCCTCCGGTGCAGAAACCTGGTTCCAGCACCCCTCCCGCTACCTCGGGTGAGACCTCAGTCTGCGCTCCAAGGACTGTTGCTGAAAGGGCCAGTAGCATGGGTTTTGTTTGGATAAATAATTCTTACGAACTTGGGTCAGGCCCTTATAAGCCAACAAATGGTTTTGTTGCTAGGACCAGGATCTACCTAAGGGATGTCTGATGTCTGAACATTGGAACCCTATGAAGAAAGAACTTGAAAATTGGTTGGATCAGAAGTTGCACGAGTTTGTGGTATAGGAGAATAGAAACCCGTGGATATCAGAAGAAAGGTGGTTAGATCATTACACATACATAGATATCCATGAGATATTTTTCGCATCATTCCTAACAGAGCTGTACGAGTGGATCGTGAGACTGGCTGACAGCGTGGGAAGGTGCAGACTTGATCAACCTATAGTGTGGACCCCAAAAGTGGTGCGCAGGCTAGAGGCATCTGAAGATAAGATTGCGAGAGTAGTAGATCACTGGCTGGATCAGATCATAGGAGGATTCATCACTGAGTTCGCGATAGATACCACTGTAAGCTACAGCGAAGCAGAGAGACACTTTCTCCAAGGGCCATGGGGTAAATACATCAAATCATTGAACACCTGGATTAAAATGCAGCTATGCGAAAAACGTGTTATGCGAGTCCATCAATGTTTGGGGTAACACGAAGTAGAAGAGGCTATCGAGGAATTGAAGGATTAGGGAACAACCCCTTGATCTCACTACCGTGAGATAGTGAGGAAGAGCTTGTTGGCTTTTCTCTAGGGAGCGTTGTTCGGTTGATAAACCAATACATCACCTCATCACCATAGCCATCCACCCCATCACCCACATCGCCGTTATCACCCACATCATCCACTCCACCACCCCCACCTCCAAGAGCTGGAATGGCGAGTGCAATCAAGTTGCTGGTATTTAAGGGCGCAGGAAATGAGTCATCAGATTAGTTTTGGTTTGTGGCAAAGGTAGTTTGGGAGGCCCAAGGAATCATGGATGAAAATCTGAAAAAGGCCACTTTGGTGAGCGCACTACAGGACCGCGCGCTAACATGGTACATGAAGCACATTAACGATCATCCAACTGATGGGATAACGAAGATCCAGCGCGTGTTGGACAAGGAGTTTAGCCAACCCAAATCGGAGTTGCAATCGATCATTGGGTTCAAGGAAATTACGATGCTGCCAGGGGAAACTCCGTGGGATCTAGACCAAAGGTTGAAAAGCACAATTCGCTAAGTGAACATAACACTAACGGATTCGTAGCACTGCGCATGGTTTGTGGCGTCTTTGACACCACATCTGAGGACGGTGTTATCACAGCAGAAGGTGTCGACCCAGGCGGAAGCATTAGAAACGACGATGCGGTTGCATGAAACCCCTGTACAAGACCCGGGATTGGGAGTTCAGAAGATCCATGTGCAACTACAAAACCTTTACTTAGAAATGCAGAGCTTGAAATAGGAAAAGGCACCGCGAGTAGAGGCACGCACGGAGATATGGTGTGTCAAATGCAAGGGACAAGGTAACGATAAGGATCATTGCCCAGTAATTGCAAACTATTTCGCTGGAGGCGGACCGGTGCCATTAAGACTGGAGGTGAAGACAGGGCCAAGTACGACGCCTGCCCTTTGGTGGGCAATTTGTCAGGTAGGAGGTAAGCACGCCATTGAAAACTGTCACATGTTATAGAAGTATACTTAGACACCGCAACAGCTATATTGCAATTTCTGTAGATCAGTGGGGCACGATGAGCGAACGTGTTGAAGCTATGACTTAATGATGGAAAGAACCCTAGCCTACCATGTGCAAACTGAGATACAGAGTTTTGACGCGGTCGCAGGGCCGCATGGTGGATTTCCCGGCCAGGGATGAGAAAGAGGAGGTATGGGGCCGGGGTGCGGCCGCGGCTAGCATATTTTTTATAATTGCGGAGGGCCAGGGCACTACGTGCGGGATTGCACCAACCCTACTAGAATATCGTGTCCATACTGTGAACAATTTGACCATGAAATGGTCGACTGCCCAACATTGATCGCTCAGATGCGTTAAAAGGGGGTGCTACAACTGTCACCTACTCAAAACATCAAGATGATGAGATCCAAACCACGCGAGGAAGATCCTAGGGTAAATATGGTACGCAAATGCGGTGTGACCACAAGAAAGGATACAAGTGGTCAGCCTGAAGGAAGTGCGCGGGGTCAGGAGGTGTCGGTAAAAGAACCTGGATCAGAAAGAAGCCAATGAGGGGGACAGGTAAGGAAGCCATGGAGGGCTTCGTGGTGGTCTCTACTCCAGGTAGTAAGGCCCAATCTAACCTAGCAATGGACTCGTCTCTACTTACTACCTTTTTAGAGACATGCACAAAACTTCTACGCGACACCAAAGCAGTAAAGGGACTACAAGAACTAATTGATAGTTTCTTAGGGTCAAAAGGACCCCGAGTCATTCAAAAGATGGGAAAGCACGCGTTGTGTACCGGGCAGGAGATGCGTCTATCAACACAAATTGGAGACTATGAGATGGATTAGGTCGTTTTGGACTTGGGGTCGGACGCGACTGTCTTACCAAAACAAACTTGGGAACGTATGGGCAAGCTAGCATTACAGTGGTCCCCAATTCAATTGCGAATGGCCAACCAACAAAAGATCTTACCCATGGGGTGATTGACAGGGGTAAAAGTTGACATTGAAGGTGTAAATACCCAAACTGACTTTGAAGTAATAGAAATTGTGGACGATAGTAACCCGTACCCTGCACTGCCAGGTATTGACTGGGCAATGGACTTGAATGGGGTTATCAACTTGAAAAAACGAAAAATGGTATTCGAGAAAAAGCCGCTACGGGTAGTAGTTCCATTGGACCCTGCCGAAGGTGCGCGTTACACTGAACCAGTGCGCGAGGGAGACAGAGAGGATGAACTAGATTACATCTACTAGATCACAGCACGGGAACCGGCAAAGACGACAACTGAGGAAGACACCTCCTGGGAGCACGACAGTACTTACATAGCAGATTTTGAGGAAGAGATGGAGCGATGGCAGAATCGATTGCATAAAGTATCAACATTAAGTTGTAATATGATGACTAAGTCGTTGCGATGCGTGACAACTGAAGCAAGGGAAGTGCCGGCTCTTGAGGCTGCAGGACGCAGGACGACAGATATGAATCATGGGAGAAAGAAGAAACTGGACAGGCATGGTATGCATCCGCAAGTGGTCCACCCAACAACCAGGCAAGTCAAAGAAAGCAACAAGGTGCGGACGCCCACCCAACTAAGAATTATACCGCGACAGCAGGAACGACGACGCAGTCTAGCTACCCAGGGTGACATAATCAGGCTACGTGGGGGACACATGAACAACATTCGCACACACGGACAGGATACTACCAAGCCGTGCATAAGGGGGACTCAATGGAACTATCCACCCGACCGCCAGAAAATAAGGCTGAGAGTGAAGCGTCAAAGGGGCACTGTGCAGGCTGAGGAACCTTCCCCGCTCCAAATCACTACAGACACCCGAGATAAGGAAACCTGGGAATTATTGGAAACCATTCGGCACAGTAGAGAATGACTTTGCAAACTCAACAAGGAATGCACTCGTCTAGAAAAAAGGAGTGCAGAGCTGGAAAAGGAAATCACCCAGATATAGAGGGAAGTTACGCAGAAGGACTACGCGAAGCGCAGGGAACTAGATTTGGCCAGCTCACCTCCGCTACTCAAACGCCCCATGCCCTTGCTATCATGGTTGCTACTGCACCCCCGTGAGCACACCAGATGCGTAGCACGACTCAATCTTCCAGCATGCGAAGGGTGCACACAGCCCGGGCTAGCAAGGACATGGAAGGCGCGCATGCGGCAGGCGCCCACCTGACTATCCGTAGGAGGACCAGTCCTAGTACACCACGTAGTTGAAAGCGGGCGCGAGACTATAAAACAAGCTACTGCGAAGCTGCGCGATATGGCCACAACATACATATTGAAACCGCACTTGCGACCCTGGGGTTTCGTTGCCAAGAAGGAAAAATGGAAAGTGACTGTTGCAGGTACTGTTAATAATGAGATGGCCGATTTAAAGCACTATGGAGCGGGTGGTGGGCAGATAAGGCGGAAGAATAACCACCAAAATTTCATTTATGAATGATCACAAGGGCAAACGGCCGATTTTAAATTTCAAATTATATATCATTATAGTAAGGGTCACTCCACCACGCCTTACCATCCTATGAGAAAGTTGCCTTGGGTTGGAAACAAGCACAAGATGAGTGACAAGCAATTCGAAGAAATTCTGTGGTTCAAGGCGTTGCCAAAGCACTACCAGGAAGCAATCCTTAAAGCACACAACCCTACCACCGATAAATTGTAGCAAGGGTCGCCGCAAGCAGTCGAGCTCCCGAAATTGCCCCAGACACCGAGGACAAGGAAGGACCCTCAAGTTCTAGAATTAGTAAGAAGGTCGCCGCGACACCTGAAATTATGCAAATTCACAATGGAGGAAAAGGGTAAAATTGTTACAATTGACAACAACGAGGAAGAAAAAGATTCCCCCACATATATCGAATAAGTAAACCCTGAAGAGGACCCCATACAGCCAGTGCGATGACCCAAGTATGTGCCCCCAAGCAAGGGGAAGGTGAAGGTACCTGCAAACCTAGATGAAGTCGACGCTGTAATCGTTACCTGCAAACCTAGATGAAGTTTTCCATGTTGTGACAATGAAGTTCGAAGATTGGGACGTCGCCGATATAGTTAAATTTCCCCACCTGATGACGGACACACTCATGGAGCGGCAAGTGGAAGGGACGGTGACAACACTACAGCCAAAGGAGTGGCTGCGGAAGGTGAACAAAGCCGGGTTGCTCTGCCTCTTGTCTATTCCTCACTTCCTCTGGCCTCTTATCACCATGTTGGTCATAAAGTAGTTATTTTGTTTATTTCATGAAGAAATATTATGGGTCGGAAAACCCGTCCATATCACAACTGCACTTGTTCATCGGGTCTCGCACCTTTCCTGCGATGGAAGAGACCCTGGGAAAATTACTAATAGAAGTAATGATGTCATGATGATAGAGCAACTGAAACAGAAGTATAAGATCGTGAAGGGGCAGCAGGGGTATGTCATTGACAGTATCTTAGATAATGCAGTCCGCATTGCCACTCAGTTGTTGGTTGGGAAAGAAATGAGGAAATGCCGTGGCACTGAGGTTCCTGCAGTAGTTATCGCACTTGCTGAGGAATGAACAGCTGGCGTATGGTTCAATTGGTCACAGTTCCTTTGTGAAGAGTTTCTAACCAATTGCCACGAAGTGCAGGAGGAGGGCAAGACATTCCATTATGCATGGCTGCTCCTATCCATCATGCTGGTCACCACTAACTTACCCGAAGAAAGCCAGTTTCCAGTCTTGGACTCGGAATGGCCGGAAGCCACCTGATATGCTTCCCTCTGGGTGACAAAGGAAGGGGGATGGATTCGAAATATCAAGATCTTTTGGATATTGATGGACGTGAATGTACGTTAGTGGATTAATGAGTTACCCCGCCTGACAGACGGAATCTATGAAAGCATAAAGCATATTGCTAAATTTAAAGCAGACATGCATCGTACCTACATCAGGGTGCGCAAGGACCCGGCCCAGGCATGTACTTCCCTCCGATTTATTGCTATTGAAGATGTGATTGACAGAATTGTGGATACTTGGCCACCAACATTGTTATAGACATTTTTGTGCCTTACAGCATGAAGCATGAAATGTCCATAATCTAAGGGATCCAAAGTCCCTAAGCATGTTGTTCCTACCCCTAGAGGAACAAGGTCAGCAAACCACAGCACTGAATAACAGTTCTCCACCTGAAAACACTCAAAAACAAGGCAATTCTGGATCATGTCAACTGCTCCACTGAGCATCTGCGCTGAATGTCAAGTGCTCCACTGTCTACCTGCGTTGAATGTCAACTGCAAAGAAGGCTACCTGCGCTGGGCGAGTTTGGACATGTGGCACAGTCATTCCTCAAGGTGTCAATGCCCAGGAAGCTTCCAAAATGACACTTGGATCAAGGAATTCGACTGGTGATGAGTACGAGGGTCTAGATCTCCAAGTGGAAGCAAGAACCTCCAAGTGGACTCAAGAACTGAAGAATAACTAAAGTGGGAGAGGACACTAGTCAGCTTCATGCCAGCCTTAAGCTGACTCATCCTTTCTCCAAAACTCCTATATATAGATCTCTCTCATGAGGTCTATAGAGGCTGGAATCTTGTGAATGTAAAGAATTGCTGTTGGTTTGAGTTTAGAACTATTGGGTGATTTGCTTTGAAGGAGGTGAAGAGGAGATTTATTTCTGCTGGGAAGGTGATGCTGGATTGGGCCTCTTATGGTTGTATCACTTCCTGAACTTTACTTCTTCCATTAATAAAGCATTTGAGGTTCTTCTATATGCATGTGTCTCAATGATGTATTTTTATACTTGTGTATTTGATTTATTCTAATCCTTGAATCAATTATGAATGTATGCTTCTTGTAGTTTCCCTCTCTTGCCATTTTGCAGGATCTTGGTGTAGCTGGGCCAGTGAAAGAGCAAGGAGCTGGGAGCAAGCAGCAAGGAGAGAAGATTGGATCAACCATTAGCGAAAGACATCGGTTAGTGGATCTCTTTCTCCCCTATTTTACTTTCATAAAGAAGAAATCTTAGATAGCTTTGCTTTGATTGTTGCTGAGGTACTATCACCCTTAGAGTGGGATAGGGTCATTCCGTATTGGATACTTTTCCCAACAACAAATTGGCGACTCCGCTGGGGATTGTATCTTGTTGGTTGTTTGTGTTTTTTTCTATTCATTTCATAAACACAGGGAGTACCGAATCGAACTGCATTTGGATTTTTCAAATGCAAAGTAGAGGGCAGCTACTCTAGCTCAGTTTCTGGGCATGTTTATGATTTGAAGAGCTGATCCACAAGGACTCTGAACAGCTCTCAGTGATAGCTTTTCATCCTTTAGTGTGTACTAGATTGATAGCCTTGATTTGGCCAAAAACTGTTGATTTTTGAGCAATCTGTAACCCGGAAACTGAGAAAAACGAGAGTTTCTCTCTTCATTGCAGGCACTGTGAAGGCAGTCTGCATTTTATCGTAGGTCCCGAAGGGGCTACCTGCGCTGAATGTCAAACTGACAGTGTTCTACCTGCGCTGAACCAGTTAGGCCTTGTGCAACTGGGGTTCCTTGCTTTCTGTTGCCCTGTTTTCATCCTTGTTTTTGCAGCCTGTTATCAGTCAATGTACCTATCTGAAACCACCTTTCTTTGCCACTATTCCGCCTCGGTTGTATAAAGAAACTGTATTTGTTCTTTGTGTATTTCTTACATCATTTGCAGTTTCCCATAACGAAAGTGAACTAGTCTTGCTGTGACCTCTTAGATCTAGACCTGTGATAAGTGTCGTTCTGATCTTAAGAGTTAGTTTGTTTGCTGTTCATAGCTGATTGAGCTTTTGCTTTCGTCATATGGTTTGAATTTATGTATTCTAGTGTTGAAACAAGTAAATCTTAAGGTGTCTTTTGATTTTGGACAAAAGCTTGTTTACTTTCACTTGAAATTGAATTCAAAGTTATACAACAGCTTTCTTTTTGTAATACATCAACATTAAGAAAGAGAAAAGAAATACCTGCATTGTGCATGTGCATTTTGACAACTTGCATGTTGGATTTAGGAAAAAGTGCATTAGTGTGTGCTCTATGATCTGTGTGAAAAGATGATGTCTTTCTTTTCCCTCAGTAGTTAAGATTTTCATAAGTTGAAAGATTGTAAAGCTTGCTTATCATCTTAGACTGCATTTAGGAGTTGTACCATACATCTCGTGGTGATCCATAAAGGCAAACTGCTAAACAAGATCAACTTAAAATAAATTGAATTTACATAACAACGCTTTGAAACATAACGCAAACACATAGAGGTCTAGGTAGAGACGTGTTCCGGCGTCGTTAAACATAGTGACTGTCGATCTCGAAGAAGGTGGGTGATTCCTCCTGAGAGTCGGTGGCACTAATACGGACTTGTGCTCCCACGTACCGTCGCGTATATATTGGGAGACCCCTATAGGAACAAAGCCTTTATCCATAGGAAGCCGTGTCGGTCGCCCTACTGATCGCAATGCAGTGAACACAGCATTCACGAAGATCGACCACTCGTACCGTAAAACGTATTCTGTGGTTTTGCGAAAAGTTTGGCACACCCTCTGCCTAGAACTCCGGAGTAGTTTCTTTTGGCCTTTTTCAAACTCTATAACTGAAAAAGTCCATCCGAGCATTTGTCACTTCGGGCTCGTTAAAACATCGAAGGAGACTAGAGTCATCTTTAGCTTTTTCTCGACTCTTAAAAAGTGAAAAAGCAAGTTGTGTCTAAAGCGTCGTTATAAAATTTATTTTAAACGGAACATAATCACCTCCTATTCCTGCGTTGATCTGTAGGTTGAGAACATGGAACGCCCCAACCAAGGAATTCCCCATGATGGAAATCCTAGTCCTTTCTCCTCTTGGGGAGAAGTTGGTGCGCCCCACATGGCCACATTGTCGCTTCCAGGACTGACAATTGGCCTGCCAATTTGGCTATTCTCAACCAATGTAGTTCAGAACACCATGGTTCCTGAACAGTCGAGTCAACAGTTAGATCAGTCTAGAGCTGCCCACCAGCCTTCTACTTCCTATAACTCTTCCTCCAATCCTTCATCTTCGCAAGGTAGAGCCGGAAAAAGCCAAGCTCCCATGGAGAAGAAGGAGAAGAAGAAGAGAGAGAAGAAGAAGAAGGAGCCTAAGGCGACTGGGGGCAAGCAAAAGACATCTGACAAAAATCCACACACAGCACAGACCGGGCCTAAATTGCCATGTGTCATATGTAGAGGAGACCACTTCCATAGAGATTGTCCCTGTATTCCCCGGATACTAAGGGACTGGTCCCCTCGTTTGCACAATTCGGGAGCATCAACCTCTGATAGCCATGTTGAATGCTTACCGTCAACCAACGAAAGTGAAGGTTCAAGACAAAGAGGGGGAGCAAGATCCCCCTGCAGACTGTGTGAAGGCGATCATGCCATTCACCGTTGTCCCTTCTTAGACGAAGCGAAGAGAGTTTTGGAAGATCGTCCGGTTTCACCGTTGAGACTTCCTCCTGGATACAAAAAACTCGTGCTAAGTCCTTCGTTGGTTGAGAATACAGCTGGCCCACTCAAGTGGTCAGCTGAAGCGTCAGTCATTGAAAATGAACCTACTGAATCCAGACCGGACGAAAGTCCAAAGGTCGATACGGCAGTTGACCCGGTTCTCCCTTCAGAAGTTTCATCTTCAAATGGCACCATCACTGAAGATTCATCTTCAAATGACACCCTCACTGAAGAGAATAAGGATGACACCATCCAGATTCTTTTCATCAGCACCAACTCTGACGAGCATCAGGGCAATGCGCCCACTCCTTTATCGCAGGAAGGAACATCTTCAGGGTCATATCCGGCCGTGTATTCGGTCCCACCACCAAGCAACCTGGTTGTGTCCTTTGATTGGAACCAACTAGGCAGACCCCGGTTGCCAGCCAGTATACCATTCAGAATCATGGTCCAAATATACAGAATGGTAATGGCTGGAACTATCGTTGATGAAGGGGCATCTGTGAGTATCCTTTCCTCTATTGCTTGGAAAGCACTGGGTTCCCCGGCGCTTTTGCCTGAGATAAGAAATCTCTCGGGTTTCGATAAAGGAACCAGTCGACCATTAGGGATCCTCCCCAATGTGCCTATTACATTGAAAGGGAAGGCCGTTCAAATGAACGTGATGGTCGTTCAAGGACCCTTGGATTATAACCTACTCCTTGGACGAGACTATATATATTGCATGGGAGCAATAGTCTCCTCACTCTTTAGAGTAATGTGTTTTCCACACGAAGGAAGAATGGTCAAGCTCGTAGACCAACTTTCATTTCCGGGATCACGCATCGCAAATAGTCACATACCAACCCTGAATGGTCTATTCAATCAAGAAATGTCTCCACCCCTAGTCCTTCTTCCCGATGAGTGCGAGTGATTCGGAAAGATGGGACTGGAACCCAGGGGGCATGCATCCTGGCCTGCTTTGGGCAGAGAAAACCTTGGGTATAAGATAGAATTTCCGCGAAAGAATATGACTAGTCCGTACCCCGTCCATAGAGGAAGAGGGGTTGTTCTGGAATAGGATTCTTTTGTCAAAGTTACGTGTTTGACAAGAGTCATTCACCCTTGTCTATTTCGGTAGACAGTGCCGAGGAAATGTTTTTGTTTGAAGAAGTTAACAAAACAATCTTTGGGTAACCAGAAAGAGGCAAGCCTCCCTCAATAACACAAATGTTTTGTCTTTGAGTAGTGTTCTTCTCTTGTCGCAAGTAGCTGCTCTCTTGTCGCAAGTAGTTGTTCTCTTGCGATCTTGCGAAAGATCTGTTAAAAGTTGGGCTGACGAGAAGACAAGTATCGCATAAGACCCGTTAAAAATAACGAGAAGACAAGTATCGTTAACATTAGACTGGCAAGACGACAAGTAGCTGTGAACACCCAAAGAAAAGCAGAGGTGGGGGAGAGGAGGGGCAGCCTTGAAATTGTATTTCATACCTGGGGGCATGCAAACCTTTTGGAGTGCAAGCAAAGAGCGGTTATTTATCTGTTTTTTGGATTAGTCGTTTCCGAACTTGCATAAAGAAAGGATATGGAGTAAAGCTTAGTGAAGATGAAACTCCTTAAAAAATAGAGATCTCACAGGAGACATTTCTTATCTTATGACTGGTATATCGAGCAATTTTAGCATAAAGTTCATGCTCGTTAAAAAATAAACGCGAGATCGAGCAGTTTTACCGCGGAATTTATGCTCGTTAAAAAATAGAAAAGCGAAGATCCGAGCAGTTTTAGCACATAGTTCATGCTCGTTAAAAAATAAACATAAGATTGAGCAGTGTTTTGGCGCATTCGAGCTCTTTAAAAAATGAACCCAGTACCGGTAAATAACCATTTGTGATCGTAAATTTATCAGCCATAAAAGCCTTGGTCGTATGTGCACCTACCACCTTCACTTTCATTTGGCCGATCGTTCACCTCCATATGATTGTTTACCCATTTTGAGGAACAGCTGCGAAGAGTGATTTCACCTAGCCATCCTTGTGACACTGCCGTGATTGGAAAATTCTAACCTGTACCTGGAATCTGCTGCTATCCCTGTTTATCACTCGTTCCTCAAAAGACGAGTCTTCTTTGAGCTCTTTTCAACTGACTTGTAAAATATGAAAAGTTTGCCGAGTTTTGGCCTTCCAGCTCGTTAAAAGGACCGGAAGAGCTATCCCTCCTCTAGATTTTAATCTTTTTGGACCTGAGGGATTATTGCACAAAAAGGTCGAGCGCTTGTTTTATTCGGCTCGTTAAAGTTATCGAAAACTCATCCCTTTCGTATTGTTTTATACTTTTTCGGAGTTAAGGGATTAGATGACGAAAAAGGAATTGTGGAGTTGACTTTATGTACCTTTTCAGACTCTCTAAAAATGAAAAGGACCGAGTTTTCCTTGTCGTTAGACTCGTTAAAATGATTAAATAGCGACAAACTTGTCTTTAGACGAGAACGAGTTTCCCTATCGCTAGGCTCGTTAAAACATAGCGATGGGCTTGCCCGAAGGGCAGGTTATAGAACAAGCATATGTTATCCTCCTCAAGCTTGACAAAAATAAAGAGGTACTGGTCAGAAATGACTCGGGAAAAATTGGGAGAACCTCAAAGCTGTAATGGTAGCAAGTCGCTCTTGAACATGACACTTTTCTTCCGTACCACATCGGGTTGGGTTGTTTCATTCACCGGTCTCATCACCATGGTCTCGCCAAAACCATCCACATTTGGGGTAATGCTACCGATCCATCGCATCAGTGTCGTTATATGTTCAAGAGATGTTGTTCAGAAAGAGTCAACCGTGTCCCATCCACTACCATACATCATCTTTCATCCTTTCATGACCGCCACCCTGAATCATATTTCACAGATTGTTTTCACCTCCATTACAATCATTAGCTCCGTTCTGTGTCACTGATGTGGGATTCATTAAGGCCCTCCTTTGACGGATCGCTCCTTGTCGACATCAGCTCATTATCCAAGAAGTTGATCTAGGAACACCCCCTTCAGTACTTTGAAGCTTGCATGCCTCAATGGCAAGTTTCTCACTTCTGGCGACAGGTATACGTCAATGACCTTCGACTAGAAGATTTTGCGTGGTGTTTGACGCCAAGTCCTATATTCACACCACGTGAATTGTACTGCAGTACCTTGAGGGTCATTATCATTATCGGTGATTCCTCTCGCGCTTGTTAACGGTTTACATCATTGGCCGGTAATCAAGCGATGTCTTTCCATGTTCGACTTCAGCGCAATTCTCACATGGATTGACTTGTACTTAGAGTGAAGATCGAACGAGTTTGAAGACCCCGGATCTAGTTTCATCCATCCGGGCTGCGATATATATTCAGGAAATAAAGACATTGACATGTGCAACAGATGATCATCCTACTCAAAGGATGATAATTTCAGCAGAGAATTATCAGTCTACCATCAGACGATCGTCTGTTCTATGTACAGAAAAATGTATTTATAAAGCTGAGCATGGGAATGCCCGCCTCAGCTAGATCATGAAAGCAGTATGAAAAATAATGTATTGTATTGTATCTTATTACAGGTCACCTCTCAGCGATTGAATAAACTTCGGATCCTCCTGATAAAGCATTTCACCCGATAAACGACCTCATACTTTAGGGGGCAACTGTTATAGACATTTTTGTGCCTTACAGCATGAAGCATGAAATGTCCATAATCTAAGGGATCCAAAGTCCCTAAGCATGTTGTTCCTACCCCTAGAGGAACAAGGTCAGCAAACCACAGCACTGAATAACAGTTCTCCACCTGAAAACACTCAAAAACAAGGCAATTCTGGATCATGTCAACTGCTCCACTGAGCATCTGCGCTGAATGTCAAGTGCTCCACTGTCTACCTGCGTTGAATGTCAACTGCAAAGAAGGCTACCTGCGCTGGGCGAGTTTGGACATGTGGCACAGTCATTCCTCAAGGTGTCAATGCCCAGGAAGCTTCCAAAATGACACTTGGATCAAGGAATTCGACTGGTGATGAGTATGAGGGTCTAGATCTCCAAGTGGAAGCAAGAACCTCCAAGTGGACTCAAGAACTGAAGAATAACTAAAGTGGGAGAGGACACTAGTCAGCTTCATGCCAGCCTTAAGCTGACTCATCCTTTCTCCAAAACTCCTATATATAGATCTCTCTCATGAGGTCTATAGAGGCTGGAATCTTGTGAATGTAAAGAATTGCTGTTGGTTTGAGTTTAGAACTATTGGGTGATTTGCTTTGAAGGAGGTGAAGAGGAGATTTATTTCTGCTGGGAAGGTGATGCTGGATTGGGCCTCTTATGGTTGTATCACTTCCTGAACTTTACTTCTTCCATTAATAAAGCATTTGAGGTTCTTCTATATGCATGTGTCTCAATGATGTATTGTTATACTTGTGTATTTGATTTATTCTAATCCTTGAATCAATTATGAATGTATGCTTCTTGTAGTTTCCCTCTCTTGCCATTTTGCAGGATCTTGGTGTAGCTGGGCCAGTGAAAGAGCAAGGAGCTGGGAGCAAGCAGCAAGGAGAGAAGATTGGATCAACCATTAGCGAAAGACATCGGTTAGTGGATCTCTTTCTCCCCTATTTTACTTTCATAAAGAAGAAATCTTAGATAGCTTTGCTTTGATTGTTGCTGAGGTACTATCACCCTTAGAGTGGGATAGGGTCATTCCGTATTGGATACTTTTCCCAACAACAAACATGGCATGGATCGTCAGCGACAAAACGCAATGAGGCCGCTATCCAGCAGAAAAAGGAGGAAGCTAAGCGTGTCGCGCAACAAAAGCGCAATGAACAGTTCGCCATGGAAGTACAGGAAGCTCGGGAAGCAGTGATGGCGGCAACAGGAAAGGCACCACCAGGAGGGATGGCCTCAACAATGGACAAGGGCAGTCAGAAGGCAACCACTAAGATGGCCGCGGACGAACCACCAACAACAGGCACAGATTCACCTTTGAAGTGACCAGTGCCATTAGAGCAGCAGAAGCCACACAAGAAGGCAAAGGCATCTAAAATGGATAGCGGAGTGACCACGTTAATTGAAGGGGACCTAACGGACATTGAAAATACCGTTTGAGATGCTGCTCGGGAGGCAGTCAATGAGGCCATGTCGGAGCAGCAGATTGTGTTGGGGGAACTTTGCACACAGTTACATGAACTTGGGACAAGAATCACGCCGTTAGGCACCAGCGCTACTTCGGGGGTTCCTAGTATGATAGATGCAGAACCATTGTTAAAAGATCAAATGGCTCATTCCATCCCAATTTCAGTAGAAGCGTTGATCACCACAAAGGCGGAGGACCGAGCGGTGCTAGAACAACTTACAGGGCTGGGGCTAAATGTGGCTGCTCTACTGTGCGAAAGTTTGCAACAACTCCAAGATAGCACCACAATCGAACTCCGTGTCACGGCCGGCCGGGCTGATCAAGGACTCCAGGAACAAAAATTTAATATCGAATAGCTGTGCCTCCAACGCGACGAAGTAGTGACACAAAAGTAGCAGTTGGAGAAGCTAGTAGCGGAAGCGTGCTCGAATGCCTAGGATTTAGACATTACAACAGATTTACCAATTGAGACACAGCTCCATAAACTGGCTAGTGGGTTCTAAAAGACAAAGGAGGAGACCGCGCGGATCTAGCTAGAGCTCAGCTCGCAGATCACGGACTTAAAATGGCAGGTTCGACCACCGACGCCACCAGAGATCCTAGAGCAACATAGGAACATTATTACCATGGGGCACGCGATGCTCGCACGTTCAATGGTAGAATATACCGAGATGTTAACTCAGTTGATTGTTACATTCACCGCCCTTCAGGAGGATACAACACTTCACCGATTGAAAACCGAGGCACGAGAGCTCTAGCAAGCTTACAATCATCTTAGAGGAACCATGCAGAACGTTGATATTACCCGGAGCTTGGCTGAAATGAGGGAGGCGCAGGGCCTGAAAATCGAAGCCGATGTTGCCAGACAAAAGGAAGCAGTGGTTAAAGCCCGTCTCCAACTGTGGCTGGATGAGGCATTTGCGGTTTCGACCACCATAGAGCACAAGATAGCCCACATGTAGGTTGAATATGCTACTATGGAGACAGTAGGGACAGGAACTGAGGTGCAGGAAACACACGTGGAATAGATGCAGCGAATGACTGAAGAGTTTGCTATTAGCACAAGCGATGCACAGAAGATGCTAACCGATCTTCGCACAAAGTTGGCCGAACCAACTGAGTGACTCGAGACGAGTCACAATGATTGTGTTGGGGGATTTTTGGGTAGCGGAAGTCCCGCGCAACGGTCAGGGGGCTCGAAGCCTGCAATTTTGGGTAAAAGCAGGGTAAAGACTCCGCGGGATATGCGGAGCGCGATGTGTAATAAGTCAAGAGTCAAAGGGGTAGTTCGCCTAAAAATAATGTAAAGAAATGTAAGTTGAGTCAGCCCACCATGGATCGCAGTCCATGGAGAGGTATAACTAGAGTAAGGCTCTATGGGTAGAGTAGCTAAGTTTTTGGTTATATGATTTTGGGATCTGACAGGTGATGGGAAAAACATTATGAAAGTGTCTGTAAGTCCGAGTCGAGGGTTTGGGTAGAGGATAGAGGCTCTGCAGCTGTGTGCGCAGAGGCCTGGAAGAGTTCGTAGCTGTGTGTGCGAACCCCTATAGCTAAGTGCGCGGGGTGGATCTGGTTGTATTGGTGATAAGTGGAAATAAAGATAAGTCCATTCTGAGAAGTATTTGAGATCTCTGAATTTTTGCGAATCTGGCAATTTGTATGGTTAATAATACTATTTTGCTTTACATGTATTATTGAATATTTGTGAATCTGGGTTAAATCTTAATATGTGAACTGAATAAATGTGATGAATGTTTGCTTAAAGACCACTCTAAGAGTAGATCCGATTTACAATACTTCATCCACTAGATTAAATCTGTAGACTGCGTGAGATATTAAGGATACTCGCGAATACAGTGCAACGCGAAGCCACAGAGTTAGTCGCAAACCTCCCAAGTTCCCATCTGGACATCCCTCTAGTGCAGAAACCTGGTTCCAACACCCCCCCTTTCTACCTCGGGTGAGACCTCAGTCCGTGCTCCGCAGAATGTTGCCGAAAGGGTTGATAGCACGGGTTTTGTTTGGCTAAATAATTCTTCCGAACTTGGGTCAGGCCCCTATAAGCCAACAAAGAACAAGAGGTGGAATATTTGGGTCATATTGTATCTCATGATGGAGTTAAGGTAGACCCCAAAAAAATTAAAGCCTTTAAGGAATGGAAAATCCCACAACCATAAAGCATCTGCGAGGATTTCTCGGGTTGACAGGGTATTATGGCAAGTTTTTTAAGAATTATGGGAGAATAGTAGCACCTCTAACAACATTGTTGAAGAAAGATGCATTTTCATGGACTCCAGAAGCAACGAAGGCCTTCAAACATCTTAAAGAGGCAATGTGCCAAGCACCGGTCTTAGCTACATCGGACTTCACGAAAACATTTATTGTGGAATGTGATGCTTCAGGAAATGGAATTGGTGCTATTTTAATGCAAGATGAAAGACCCATTGCTTTCAAAAGTCGTCCAATCAAGGGAAAGTATTTACAAAAAGCTATTTATGAGAAGGAAATGTTGGCAATACTACATGCACTTAAGAAATGGCGACCCTACCTAATGGGAAGACACTTCAAGGTAAAAACAGATCATGATAACCTTAAATACTTTTTAGAACAAAGATTATCCTCTGAAGAGCAACAAAAATGGGTCACAAAGATGTTGGGCTATGACTTTGAAATCATCTACAAAAAAGGGAAGCAAAATATTGTGGCAGATGCACTCTCAAGAAAGGATGAGGATGTGGAAGCATTGCTGTGCACCATTTATATTATCCAACTAGATTGGATAAACAAAGCAAGGGAGGAATGGAAGAATGATGAAGAAGTGTGGGCATTTATTCGAAAGTTACAACAAGATTCCAGTACATTTGACACATTTAGCTGGAAAAATGATTCGTTATGGTACAAAGATCACTTATACATCTGTAAGAATTCCCAACTGAAACAAAATATTCTTATGGAATTGCACACTTCTCCCTTAGGAGGGCACTTAGGATTTTTAAAAACTTACCACAGGGTTAAGAAGGAATTTTTTTGGGATGGCCTTAAATCAGATATTCAAAAGTTTGTGGCAGAATGTTTGGTTTTCCAACAAAATAAAGTTGAAACAATTAAGACCCCAGGTCTATTACAACCTTTATCTATTCCAAGCCAACGTTGGAGGAGGTTTCAATGGATTTTATTACAGGTTTACCCAAGTTCGAGGGAAAGAGTGTCATCATGGTGGTAGTTGACAGACTTACCAAGTATGCACACTTTTGTGCATTATCACATCCATTTAAAGCCAGTACACTTTCTACTGCATTTATGGAAACAATTCAAAAGCTACATGGAAACACAAAGATTATTGTAAGTGACAGAGATCCCATTTTCACTGGAAATTTTTGGACATAATTCTTTTCTGTCTTGGTACTCAGTTAGCTCATAGCTCATCTTATCATCCTCAATCTGATGGGTAAACTGAGATAGTAAAAAAATGTTTGGAAGGATATCTTCGTTGCTTTGTACCTGATAAACAAACACAATGGGTCAAATTGCTGCCTCTGGCTAAATGGTGGTATTGTTAGGTTCCTATAGCCATAGGTTTCATTTTTCATGATTGATATGGAAGTGCCAAATATGTTCATCCTTGCATGCTGCAAAGGTTCCATATTTTATATACAAAAGAAAAAAATTTAAAAAATGAAAAGAGGGTATTCCTTAAAAGAAAAATCAAAGGGAAAAAAGAGTAAATTGGTCAGAAAAAAGTAATAGAAATGAACCCCAAAGAAAGACCAGGAAAGTGGCCAGTCAAAGTGCCACTGCTATCTCATGTGCAAGTTTACAATGTGAAAAAATTGTTGCTTATCACATTTGATGGATGGCCCAACAGTTCAATCTGGACCACTCCATATTTAAATTTGTTGTTGTAGAATAGAGAAAGAATATCTGTCCAAACAGTTCAAGCTTGGCAGATGAGTAGATAGGTAGAGAAATTAAGGAGCCCAACTGCTTAATCTGGGCCCTTGGAAGAGATAAGGGTAGACTTAGATAGGAGGGTAGTCAAAAGAAAATAGGACAATCAGGGTTTGCTAGTCCAAATGCACCCAATCAAAAGGAAGAAAATATGTTAGGTGTATTAGGCTGGGTAGGCAGTTTGAGGTTGCAGAAGCAGGTGGATGCTCACTTTTGTCTTGTCAAGAAAGACTCATATCATCAATGACATAAGCACTAAGGCAGTTGTTGGATTGTAGAACAATGGAAGCATGACTAATTTCCCTTTCATTCCCCACAAATCATTTGCTAACATCCCCTCAAGGCGCTTGGGATCTGCCCAAGGGTCCTGTTTCACTTCATTTCATGATAGATGCTAAGTTGAATCTTGACTCCACTTATTGGAAAAAAGCCACATTTCTTGTGTAAAAATCATAACTCGATACTCCTTTCATCTTCCTATGTCTAAATTTTCACTCCACCTACTTAGAATTCACCCATACAATTTCAGTTCATAAGGTCCTATTAACCTCTAATTTTATTATTTAGCTCCCTTAAATCATTTCCCTATCCCTATAGTACAAAAAACTATATAAAACCCCCAAAAAAAATATAAATATCCCCACCCCTTGGCACTATAGCCATATAACCCTATTTTGGGGAATGCTAAGTCCATTTGGGACTTGTATTAGCCCTTCCGCGTCCAAAATACTTCGGAATTTATTTAACTGCAGGTTAAATAAATAACCATACAAACCCCCTCTCGCGTAAGCTATACCTTAACCCCTCCGCGCTTGTGTAAAAAGAAATTTTGTTTAAACGTTTTGTTAAACAAATTCCCACCCGCATAACCGCATAAACCCATATAAACCAAAGTTTAAACCTTGGCGCACATATTATAACATTAAATAATAGGCGGGTCCCGCTCCAAAGTTGCTCGCCGTCCATCATCGCCCGACCGCCGTTCGATCCCGTGCCCAGCACCCAACGGTGGGCGGCCATATTGGGCTCTCCGATCCACTGAAGATTAGTGTCCGGGGGATGGGCGGTATTGCTGCCGTACCCCCGCCACGCGTCGATCTCCCGGTGTGATCGGAGGCCCCCTCTGAAATACCGTCCGGGGCCATAAGTGGTGCGGGGAAAACCGGAAACTGCCCACCTACCCCCTGATGTCAGCTCCTCGTCACCTATGACGTCACGTCTGCGTCGGTCCGCCGCTGCCCTGTACCATTGCCACATCACTCGCTCACGTCACCACCCCGCCAACGTGTCATCTGCCACGTCACTATCCTCGTCAGCTTCCACGTCACCGTCCCATACCCGCTGCGCGCCAAAATACGTCATGCCAACGTCATCAATCAAACGCGCCAAAAAGTGCCGAAATGTCCAAAATTCGATAAAAAGTCATGAAAATGACTATTTTGTTTGTTTTTTATTGTGCACCCGTGGAGCCTTTTGCATGAAATTTTACGTCCAAATCGCCCAACAACCTGCACAATGCATCACCCAGTGAATTCGGCTCTATAGTCTAAGCCTGCAGCTCGAAGTTGTACCTGCTAACCGTTCTCCGCGCCATATAAACAAGTATTTACCCACAGCTGACCTATGAACCCTGTTTTTTAGAAATTTCGCCATTAAATTTGGTTGAATACCTGCAAATTCAAACCGGAAAGGCACTTGAGCACCTGATATTCCATCTGTTACCTCACTTGTTGACCCCCTGTTCAAGGGCAACCCGACAAATTTTCCCTCTTTGCGAATTCCGCCATTAAAACGCATTTTAAGTTTGTTTCTATCGGTAGATGCTCTAAACTACCCATGCATTGAAATCCCTTTGTCAAAATCCTCTGTAAAATTTCACCCCTTTGGCTAGAAATCAACCCCATTCCCTCTACAGTTTACCCACAGAACCTATCAATCCAGTGAATTCATTCAAAGACCTGTCCAAATTCTGCAAAATTTACTGTTTCACCATAAATTATACACAGTGAAGGCCAGCGCTATAGCCAGGCTTACTCTACAGCTCCCCAGCAAAGCCTCAGGGGCAATTTTTCACCACTCTGCTGTTGCACAAATCCTAATTTCAAGTACAAAAACAGAAAAATTTGAAGATGACCACCCCAGCAGCCTTGAACATTGCTCCTCTAAATGCACCTCACAAGGAACTTGAAGCATTACCCGTAGCTGATAGGGACCACCTTATTCAAGATTTGGTTGGGGACAGAAACCACTTGCAGACCTTCTGTCAGCTGAGAAATAGTTTTCTAAACAACTGTGATATGTATGGGATATGGGAATCTAATTTGCCCATTTACTTCCTCCCTTCTATCAATATTTTCCCTGAGATAATTCATCTCTGTGCTGAAAACTATGAGCCAAATCAAAGAGTAATCAAGTCTCCATCTGGGAGCATTCTCTTCCAAATAACTCCTGATTCAATCAACCAAATGCTTAACTTCAAGGAAACTCAACTTCTGATGCCTCTTTCTATGAAATACCTGCTTGATGAAGGTCCCAAACTCTCCACCTCAGAGATAGCCAGAGTTGCCAAAATATTCATGAGAGCAGATCGCAAACCTACAGAGCCACCTCCTTTTCTCTATGTCAATTTCAATGAAGTGGGGAAACTACTGGTAGACATGATATCCTATGTTCTAGGTTTCAAAACAAGTGAGCACATTGATGAAACCATTCTGGTCTTATTGTCTGCATATAGCCCAGGACAACCTCCTGCTGTCAAGTACAACTATGCTAAATTCATCTCCAACAAGATACATGACCAACTATTGAAACTGGATAGGGAGGGAGTCTTCAAATACTCATCATACATTTATCATTTGTTCATGTATTATCAGCCAGACTGCTTCCAGTGCCCCATCAAAAGATTGGACTCTAAAGGGGAAAATAGGTCCGTGGTTTTCTGGACCTCAGTCTTTCATGAAGTCTAGAACTCCCCCTACTCTTACTGTGAATTTATTGACCTGTTTGTCTATCTAGTCTCTTGTCTTCTAAAGAGAACTCCTCCTGCTAGGCTATCCTATGACATGCAGAAAATATTGCAGCTTTCAAAGAACTACAAAATAGGTGACTGGTACTTTTACCATAATCACACTATCATTAGGATCTATGGCTGTGAGCTCTGTCCCTACAGGCTCCCAAGGTATGTGCCAATGAGACTCTTTGCCTTGGAGTATTACAGTCAACTCATCAATTCAGACTTAACTCATTTTCATAGTGCCAAGAAGAAGGCTCGCCTGAAATTCAAAGACCAACTAGGCCCCTTTGTCATGAACAAGAAAGAAGGTTGGCAAGATGCTGATTAAATATTGGGGAAAAAACTCAAGTTGAAAAAGAGTTTCTAGTGGGTTCCTTACGACCCAGATGGCTTTATCAGTGCCAGAAAAGTAAAATATAGGCTAACAGCCTATGAACATTGTAAAATCCCACAGATTGAACAATTTGCCAACCAAGATGAGTGGGTGCAAGGTACACTAGTTGAGGAATTCACTCAAGAAGAAATAATGGAGCAAAATGTCAAAGATTTAGAAAAAACTCTTGACTTGGATTCTTTTGACCAGGTAACATTCAAACTGCCACAACAAGTCGGAGAAGGCCCATCTACTGCTGCAGCTTCACAAGCTGCCCAAGAAAGATCTACTTCAGCAATAGGTACAAAAAAAGGCAAGGAGGTAATGGATGCAGGGCAGGAAACAGTGACAAAACAACCTACTACCTCAAAGGAGCAGGGTCAAGGACAAGCCCCTCCATAGCAAACTGAGGCACTACAAGTGCCAGCTTTATAGACTCCTGTTAATGAGGAAAGAGGTAAGAAGCGGGACAGAGAGGAGACTACACCTGCTAGTGGATCAACACAGCAACCGGAAGCCAAAAGACAAAGAGTTGATACTCGTGTTGAGGAAGAAATTAGTGAAGAAGTGATAGAGAGTCCGAGGAGAGAAAGGGAAACAAGCCAGCAGACACCTAATTTCTCATTCCATCAAGAGCAAGAGAGGCAGCATGGTATGGAGGTGTCTTCCTCAAGACAACAAAGCAAGCAACCGCCTGGCATCAAAGCAACTTTCATGGAAATCAAAGCTCAGAATGAACTGTTAAGAGTACAGCTATATGATCAGTTTCTCAAGGCAACACCCTCCAAACAGCAAAGATTAATGGCAACTTATGACTTTAAAGAGGAGAAAATGATACTAAGTCATTTCAAGCCGAAGATCCCACAGCCCCAGACGACTGCAGACTATATAAAGACAAGCTTAGAGGTCCTCTCCAAGGACATACACCGGATGGACAAAATAGAGCTGCATAAGCAAACGGGTGAGATGGTCTATGCCACTCTAGCAGACAAGGCCACACTGGCTCATCAACTGAAGGAATCACTGAAAAACACAAACACTCAATTAGATTTGGAAAGAATGTCCTCCTCGGCCAAAGATAACAGAATAAAGACATTGGAGGAGATTATTGTAGATCTAGGGCATGATCCTAAGAAGGATGCCAAAGCCATCCAAGCCCTCATAAGGAAGAAAGAGGATGATATTGCTGCACTCAAAAAACAATTGAGGCTGCCTTCAACAATGCACCCTCAAACTGCAGAACTTGTGCAAGAGAAAGAAGGTGAAGATACAATGGATCTGCTGATGAGGATGAACCAAAGAATAATTCATATGGAACAAGAGTTGGAGAGAGCACTGCAAGGCAAGCAGGGAGAGTCGACCTCCCAGCCACCTCAAACAGCTCCAACTGTTGCCACTGTTCCTCCCACACAAGCAGCAGCAATCCCTCCTATTATCCCAGCATCCACAATAACTACAACAACCACAGATGATACAGGAGCAACAACAACAGCACCAGAATCTAGCATGAGCATGGAAGAAATGATGAAAGTTGTCAAAGAGCTAGAAGTTTAGGTAATAGAGGTGAAAGAGGCCAAAGAAAAGCTGGCCAAGCTGGAAGTAAGCTACGACAAGTCCAAGATGACAATAGCTGAAAAAACAAGAGAAATAAAGGCCTTGAATGACAAAATAAAAGCCTTAAAGAAGGAGCTTACTTTAGACAAGACTCTTGCTGAAATAAAGAAGATTTTGTGGGCCAAAATTAACCAGTCAATCACTGACCAATGGCGGTTGATTCAAACCATACATGAATAGATAGAATTGATAGGGCTAGCCCAATTTGAGACTCAAAGGGCTAGAGTAGCATTGGGAAGTATGCTTGAGCAGGCTAGTAAAATGATTCACTTCCTGAACACTCATACCAAAGAGGAGTTGGCAGCATTAGACATCAGCAACAGGACATATACTATTCTGACAGCAAAGAAGGTGTTGACCCTAAGAAATTTTCTGCAAACTCTAGAAAGAAAGTGCCAGGAAATGCAGGCAGAAATAGATGATTTCAAGCTAAAGCTTGCAGCATTGCAGAGCAGAGGGTTACCCAGTTTATTAACCAGTGCCGGAAGACTGCTGACCCGTGAATAGTATGCTACCAGGGTAAATAATTATGTTTCAAATCAGATTACAACATCCTCAAGTACCTCAGAGGAAACAAGGCCTCCCTCTAGACAGACTTTGTATGACAAATTAGAGAACTTGTTTTATATTGAAAATGAAATAAATCACCTCTTTGAAGTACAACCCAATTTTTACAGATATACTGAAGCAGATAAGACATTAGTAAAGATACAAAGGCATCAATTGCCTACAGAAGATTGGTGGCAGTCAATGTTGGAGATTCTGCCAAGGTAACTTTGTCTCTGTTTTTCCTTTTGGTCAGCTACAGGTCAGCAGCTCCACATATACAGGTCAGCTGCCAAAGTGTCAAGGTGGTAGAAAAAGAAAGTCAAATATGATGGCAGCTCATTAAAGCAAAGCAATCACAGGTGGCAAGAGACAGCATATCATCAACACAAACCAAGGCTACAGCCACCAGCCGAAAAAGAAGCTGAAAAGTCAACAAAAGCCAGACACCTAAAGCGGCCAAGTACCGCATATTTACTCACTCGGCTTGCGTTGGCTTCCATATCAGTTATTGTTGTTCAGCAAAGTAGATGGATAAATTTATGACTAGATATTTTCCTACGGGGTATTTTTGTAACAAGTTCTCTTATATATAGACCAAACTCATATGTTTTGTGGGTTGGTGATTTTCTCTCTAAGCTATGCTGTAATTTCTGAGACTTTCTAATACAAATGACTGTTGAAGTTCATGGTTTCTGCGCTGTCTGAATGTGCAAATGATGTTCTGGGACCTGCTACTGAATTCCTGAGTCATTCAATGGAACAATAAGTTATTCTAAACTGTGTTTTATGTTTTCTGTGTTTGCAAATTTCACATATGTTTCATAATCTTGATAACAGAGAGAAAGAATAGCCCAGGATTTGTTTAAATTGCACCCTGTGCTCAATCTCTGCTATTACTTATGTTTTCTTCAGAATTAGTCATAAATATGAATTCTTAACTGCTCATGTTTGCACTAATTCCTTCACTTTGAATACTGTTTAGGAATTCTTGATTGCTCCTAAATAACATTCATACACTTTCCCCCTGCCAACATAATGAGAGATTCTTAATTGCCTTTCATTTAATGGCTTCATTCCATCAATCTCCAGATTTGAAAATTGTTCCATAGCTGCCTATCTTGCTCTGTAGTTCCACCATTCCCCAAGAGACACTTTCAGCTGTACTCCATCATCGACTCCATAGCCCAATGGAACAGACTGCCTTGGACTTGCATCCCAGCTCTGCCTAAAATCACCATCCAACAAACTTAAAACAAAATCCTGTGCATCATAACTAGCCTGAAATATACCAAAACAAAACTAAATTACAAAGAGAGAGCCCTCTCTGGTTGCAGGTAGGCTAGGACCTGCAGCTAAAAGATTGGTTAGTGGTTACCTCGGCCGTATTCCCTACAGGAGGTAGAGAACAACCTGAGTGATAACAGGTATAACACTTCCTTCCACACTGCAACAAAAATGGCCCCATTTATGGAACTTTATGGATATCAGCCACCATCCATCACATCATATTTAAGAGAAAATTCTAAGGTTCAAGCAGTGGAACATCACAGCGAGCATCAACAACAAGTTCTCCAACTCTTAAAGGATAACCTCGTGTTGGCGTAGAATAAAATGAAACAACAGGCAGATCAAAATCGCAGAAAGAGGTTTTGATGTAGGTGACTGGGTATTCCTACAGCTACAACCATATAAACAAATGTCCCTTAAGCAAGCTAAGAAGGATAATAAATTATCACCAAAGTATTATGGTCTGTACAAGGTGTTGCAAAAAATTGGTACTATGGCATAGAAATTGGAGCTTCCTGCAGCTTCTCGAGTGCACCTAGTTTTCCATGTTTCATGTTTAAAGAATGTTATAGGCAACAAGTTCCCAATTCAAACAATATTGCCAGAACTTGACAAGGAAGGAAAAATTATATTGGAACTGGAAGTAGTCACAGAAACAAGAACTCGACAGCTATGAAATCGATCAATTTTGGAATATCTCATCAAGTGGAAGAACTTATCCATTGAAGATTCCACATGGGAGGATGAGAATTTTATACAGAAGTATCCAGAACTACTCAAGTGTTGAGGACAACACTTTTTTGTAGGATAGGGGCATGTTAGGTCCCTATAATACTAGTGATTCCCCCATTACTATTATAGTTGTATCCCTTATTAATATTGTTGTGCCCCTATTGTCCCCATATTGTTATTAATGTGCCCCATAGAATCCCTCTATTGCTATTTTTGTGCCTTTATATTATTATTGTTAGGTCGGCTTGGTTATATTGTGATCCCTTAGTCTCTTATATATAGAAAGGAGGTTTTGTCATTTGTATCATCCAAGAATTGTTCATTTTTGTAAAGTAAAGGAGGTTGCCCCCTCGAAGAGGCTGAGTTGTGAGGCATTCATTTATCTTTTCTATCTTTTTGTGAGCTGGTTTCATAATAGAAAAGGTAAAGTGGTACTAGAGAACGGGTGGCTGAAGTGAAGATAGGTGGCAAAGTGAGACTTCTTGGACAAAATGTCTTCCTGGTGAAGTGTCAAATTACCAAAAACAAATGTACACCCATTATATAACTTGGTGAGAGATTTCCAACGGTGCTAATAGTTTGTCAAATGGAGATACCGTTTGGTCGTAATCGACGACACAAAAAACTAGGGTTTTTCTTATAAAAAGCCTTTTTGCCCCCAATTCCAATTCATTTTCCTAATGAGCTGTGGAGAATTTGGATAGGAGGAGAAGGCCCTAAATCTTGGCATGCTCATACTGGAAAAACCAACCATCAAAATTTGGATCAACGAATTTTAGGTAGGTGGCCTTACTCAGCTAAAGAAGGCCTTAATGCTTATGGGAAGAATGGTTCCTCATGAAGAATTAAGGAAATAAAAGATCACAGGAATGAACTACTAGAGGAGGTCTAGAATCAACCCCAGACACTAAGTCAAACCTGGGGACTGAGTGGTAAGTGTAGCATTGCATAGAGTAGAATGTTTTAAAATATGGTATCAAGAATATACGATATGCGATGTGTATATAGTTCCTTGGAGAGGCCGATAGGACAAACTATCCAAGGAAAGAGAGGATAATCGACCATACCTAGATCATTGGGGTCTAGGTTGAGACTTATGTTGAAAAAGGTGGCCAGGGGTTCCATTATGCCCCCAAGCATGATATATTTCCCCTCAACATATGATTACGGAGGGATTTATCAGGTATGAAAAGGTGGGAATGATGCCCCCTAGACGGAGGAGTTTGTGGAGTGACATGGTGTTCCAAGTTCTCAAATAAGGGATTCAAGCATTCGATCGTACTGGCACAAGATCCTCCAGAAGATGATGAGGAGATGTAGGGGCATAGGTGCCCCATAGTTTTGTATGAATGGATGTGGCATGCTATGGAAATTCCAAATGTATTTAGAATAATGGACTCTAAACACATTGTGATGATGCCGTTCGCCATTTGTTTATGTTATGGATGTCTTGTTGTGAGAAGAATGGATGTATATAGTTAGAGAAAAGAAATGGTGGATTACCAATCTCATTTGACACTGAATATATAAGTCAAATGGACTAAATTTTTGGGTTCACATACATGGTGTCACCATACCAAAGAGTGGCTTCAGAATGAACTGATGCTCACTTAGACGACATAGTTGTTTAACAACAACAATGTCTAAGGGATTGGGTTGTTGATGTAATATGGAGGAATGATTAAGCGGATCATTCTTAGAGTGATCTAAAGTGATATGAGACTCTATAGGCTCTTCTAAATGGGGAAGAATAATGGTACTAGAGTTGACACTACCAGATGCACTAGGAGGGTTGGGAGGAATTTCTTCTCTTGGACTCTTGAAAATTGATGCCCTGGGTTTACCCAAACATTGAGTGGAAATGTGATGGCCACAAGGTGGATGTGGTTCGAATGCATGGGTTGAAGGAAGGGGTTATTGAACTAATCAACCTCACCATGGAGGAAGTCTTTAGACACCACAACATATTGGTCATGGGTTTGCTGCTGAAGGAAGTATGCACGATGGTGCATATCATCCCAAGGATAATCAAGGGTGATCATGGCTTCCATGTTTTCTTCATCAGAATGAAATATGGGGGGACTATTGAGAATGCAACAAGATGATGGAGCTTAGTGGAAAGAAGTCGCCTTCACTAAGTGGGCCCGCAGGCTATTTTTGGCGCAAAGTCTATTTTTAGACTATGTCTATTTTTAGACATATGGATCATGGTCTATGAGTTGCAGGATGTTGTTTATGGATGATTGGTCATGTTGGGAAAAATAGATGGACTTCTATTTTTGGTTCACAGCGGAGTGATCAGAGTCTATTTTTAGACTGCCATGCTAAAAATAGAAACAATCAAATATTATTAGCCCTTAGTAATATTTGGACTCTAAACATTATCTTATTCTCTTGGAGCACTTTAGTTCAAGCTACGGATGTGGCACATGCAGCTGAAAAAAGGAATCATGTGGTTTCTTCTGTGCTAGTTGAGCTATTGCTGGAGGACTTCAGTTAGAACTTATGCATGTGAGTTCTGTGGAGTTGGATGTGGAGTTGATGGAGTTGTGTTTAGTTTGACTTAGTTGAACTAGTTGTATTTAGTCTAACTAAAGAATACACTAGTGATGAGTTGTGTGAATTGATTGTTAATTAATCCACTAATTATTAACTCATAAAGAAACTAAAGAATACATCAGTTAACTCAGTGCATGGACAGTTCAACAGAGACAGGTGTTAGAGGTAAGTGAAAGGGTGAGTTGTGACTATCAGTTGTGCATGAGATTTTTCACATGCATGGATTGAGTAATGCCAATGAGGACTACGCAGTGTGGGCCAATATCAAGGCAATTGTAGCTTGTGCTCACGTGATTCTCTTTCAGGATTGTGTAGTGGAGGCAGGCAAAGCAGCGGAGGAGATTTGAACCTGTGACTTGTTTGGATCTGAGCTAGTTTTGTGTGTAACAGGTGGAGATAGTACTGAGTACTTGTGAGGAGTATTGTACTATGTATTTTTACATGTTCTCAATCATTATAATATACAAATAGTGTGGGGTTTTCAGCTGTATGCTTTCCCCGGGTTACATACTGTGTTAATGTGTGCATGCGATTAATGTTTCATTGTTTTTAATGCTGCTAAATTGATGATCACCAAAGAGGAGATTATGTATTGTGCATGTATTCCGCAATAGTGTATAATTGGGATAATCTCTGTGAATAAGTGTTTATTATTCAAAATTTCTACAGGGACTAGAGGAAGAAATACCACATGATGACGAGGAGATACCTGAGGCATATTCATGGAGACAATGTTCACATGCACACCATCAACGTTAGGAGATAGGTGACTAGTAGATGGGATATCTACCAATGTTGAGACCAAAGTGTTCATTGAAGAAGGTTTAATAGAATCACAATAGGAGACATAAAGGGAGTTCCAATTCATTGATATCATGGAGGATGACAGGTAGAGAATGGGAGCAGTATTGTTCGTCATCTCGACATTAGGCAGAGGGATCACAATGAGTGGCTGAGAGATCTCTTGTTCTGGTATAGGAGTGGGAGTAGAATCTATAGGTAGAGGAGAGGTGGAATCACTATGAGTGACCTCTAATTCGTGAATCAATTTAAGTGTATCATAAAGATATTCAAGATGGGGACAACGATGAGAATAATGGCCTTAATTATCACACAAAGCATGGGGGTGATTCATGCATAATGATCTGTTCTTCTTAGTTGACTCAGGTAAGGTGACATGGACCTCAAGAGTGTTAGAATAAGGGAAGGTATCATAGACCACATTCTTCATATGAGGGAGCTCAGGACAATTATGGGTGGCATGAATAGAAACATCACACAAAGCACATGGAGGAATATGCTTTGTTAGCTTAGGAGGAACTAGATTTTCTCGGGTTGCCTTGTCTTCGGTTCCCTTTTTCTGGGCTTTTCCTCCCTGACCAGATTCTTTCGCAACAAGAGTAGGTTCCTTTTGAGGTTCTTGTGGAACTGAAGCAAAGGCAGGGGTAGGAACTGTTGGATTGATGGGGCATGACCCAGGTTCAACGTTAGTTGTGCCAACCAACAAAACCCTAACTATTGGCCCTTTTGGAAAAAACTTGCGTAGCAAAGGATGTAGTCTCACCCAAAGAAGTATTGGGGAATGACAGAACCAGGTTTTTTCATCTAGAGGTCTGTGTATAATTTCCTGTGGCTCCTAGGGCTTATTTCTATCTTTGCGAACCCTAAACCTTCCGAAACAAATAATCACAACAATTCATTTAAACAACATCTTGATCTTTGCAAAGGCCTTTAATTATTCATAACATGTATAAAATGTACTGATCTACCACTTTCGCACACAAGATATGCATTTATTCATATAAATTGTACTACAAAGCGAACATATAAAAAGTTGCAGAAGTAAGAATAAATACACAGATGCATAAGTATTGGATCAAAACAGTCTTTATTATTTGTAATCATTCAGTTATAGACTCTTTTTCCCTGTGCACTCAGCCTGCAAAATTACTAAGGTGTCCATGCACTCAGCTGCAAGAGCCTTCCCCTCTGCTTAAGTGCAAGAAACATACCTTTCCTTTCTTAGCTTACTTTCCCTTACAAATATTTCTATCAATGAGTTACCTTCTAGGCTCGCTATGACTCTTCTATTTATAGCCTTCTTACTTACAATACCATGGTCCATAAACCATGGGCGAGTCTTAAAAATTCCTATCACCTACCCATCTAGGGGACTAAAGCCCCTTTCAATCTTACTATCTTCGCACTCTGTTTCCACACTTTGTAGAGGCTTTACATCTTTTCAAAAATAAATTAAAAAATTTAATAAAATTTACCCCAAGGACCCCATTCAAACAGACCCCCAACACAATTTGGTGACTTGTCCTTGAGTCACTTGGCTGGCACTTCAATATTGGCCTGGAGTTCGTGGAACTCCATCTTCAGAACCTGCAGATTAGTTGTTCCCTGCATTGCTGCCTGTTGCACTTCCTCGACTAGCTTCTCTATAGTGGGGCCTTCCACTGCGAGGCCCATTGTCTATTTCGTCTGTTGAATGCCTTTTAACTTGTTTTGCACTAACAGAGTGAGCTGGCTAGCTTCCTCTGTCCCATGTTGTGTTCTGGCCCTTAGAATGGCCTATTTCCAACGCAGCTCTTCAATATCAATCTGTAGTTGCTTTCCTTCCTGTAACTGTGTGAACCTCTGTATTGGCGCCAAAGTGCACACTGTTAACCTTATCTCATCAAATTGATGTTGTTTTTCCCTAATGTCAGTGTTGATCTTTTGCAGAGTGGGTTCCTCCTGCAGAGATGTCCAAAGCTCCATGTCCTGCTCAAATAATTATGTACAATCCTTGACTTTTGCATCTAATGTGGCCATCACCTCCTTGATAGCTTATCTGCATTTCTCTCGAACCGTTGGTGGAGTTGTTGGCTACAACTTCAATTGTAGCTCTAAAATCTGTAACTATAGCTCAAATTGGACTCGGCTGATTTCATATTTTGACTCCCTGACCGTCGTAACCAGCTTCTGTATCTTTTTTGTTGATTCTGGTTCTGTTGGAATGTTGAGTTCAAGTAACACATTACACGCCTGTGTAATCGCTACTTCTAAGTTCTGGTTGTACGTAGCAAACTCTTCTTTCTCCTTTAGTGCCTGCACCTTTTCTTGGAAGATCTGTTGGTTATTAGTATTAACTTCATTAATGACCAGTGGCACACGCTACTTCCTAACCCTCAGCTCATTGGAGACGCCTTGGTGTAATTCATGTAGAGTCTGGATAGGGAGTCCTACAAGGTTGATGCCTAGATCCTTAGGCTACATTAGTTGAGCATTGGCCTCTTCTGAATTAGCACACAAGGCCCCATTCGACAACTGGGTCAGTAAGAGATCCAAAGTCCGATCTGTGTCTAGTATTGTTGTGCTCGCTTGCTGCAGGCTCGCCTAAATCCCATTGGCTTGCCCAATGCTAGCTTGCAGTCTCCCTGTCTGGATCTGTAGTTTGCACGGATCCTTTTGCACATTTCCTAGCGCCTGCTGGTACTGCTGCTCAAATTGGGTCCATACCTCTGTTTTCATATCCTGGACCTTGTCTCCAATCTCTTCTAAGTCCCCTTCAGTGAGGACTAATGGATCCACCTGGGAGAATTTGGTCGACTTCTGCTTTTTTCGCGACCCCGATGTTGTTTGTTTCGGTCTTTTATTGAAGAAAAATGGGGTTCCTTGCTCCACGCCCCCACCTCCCTCGAAATCTGACTCCTCCTGGTCCTGATTATGTTGGGAATCAGACTCCTCAGCCTCTATTATGGTCTCCTTTTCTGCCCGCTCTTTGTCAGTAGTTGCCTTAGTAGCAGCTTCCTTGGCAATAGATTCCTTCTGCTGCGCATCTTTCTCTCGAGCTGCAACCTGCTATACCTCCTTCTGCTTTGTTGCTGAGGTCTACACGATGGTACCTTCCACTGCCTTTCACGTTCCCGCGCCTGGATCTGAGGGGACCATCCAGTCCCCTAGCCATTTACCAACGATCTCTTATACATCTGCTTGCCAACAAGGTAAGGCAACTTATACCATACCTTCTTTAGATCTCGTCGTGCGTGAATAGATAAATTGTGAAAATCCTCTTTGAACTCTACGTGGGGATGAAGTTGCTCAAATAAAGTAGGTGATAGCCTCTGCCTTTGGCTGACCACCATGCACATATCCATCTCCACTAACACCCAAAACATCTTGGTCTGAGTGACTGCGCTGCGTCTTTTGTTGCCCAGAGCAAAGTGAAATTTGCTACCTCCAGAAGGTCTAGGTCTTGAGGAGGAAACAGACTGTCCTTTGGCATCCTCCATGTTACTAAGATGATTAACAATAATAAGAAAGCATAGTGAAAGGCCTTGCCCTCATCCTGGGCCTCTCGACAATTTGATAAAAAATCCTTGCAAAAATACTGAGCCCAGTTGTATTGGACTCCTTTGGCACATTGCGTAGATAAAGAAATCACTGGTGCCGGAAACTCATCTGCATGACACTTCCACATGATCTTTCATGCCAAAATTTGTGCGGTGAACTACACTGCTTTGTCTAAAATGGAGCGGATGGAATATCTGCGCGACTTCTTAACCAACCTGAACTTTCTCTTCATCTGATTCACGAGTTTATTCTCTTTTTATTTTCCTTGAAAAGCTTCTGCTGTATCCACAACTTGGTAGGGCAGCGAAGTGATCCGATGGATGAACATGTCATTAATAGGGATGGGTTCTCCGAGCCAAACACACCCATTGTGCACCAAGGTGAGTAATTGTCTAACACACACAGTGTTAATGTTTGTTCAGCTGAAGTGCAACACCGAGAGCATGTTTAGAAGGCCCACTTTCTCAACTCCTATGACCCACTTCATCGGCTCTAAGCGCATGACCCAGTTTCCTCATAGTAGATTTTGGCCAAATATTTGTTGGTGCAAGATGAGGGAACTTCTCATGATTTTCCAAGTCCCAATCCTCCATCTTGATGGATTGAATGCCGCCCAACAACGTTCCCTCAAACACCACCTTTTGCAGCAACAATCATGTAGAGATCATGAATTTGGCAGTGTCCGGGTCTTTAGGCACCTTGGCTGTGCCCTTACGCGATGGGTTGTATTTCGAGAGCTGAGTTATAGGCTCATCCTCATCAACATCCATCTCATTGATGCCTCCATGAAGTTATTCTTCATCTAAATCAAGGGGCTCATGTGGCTGCTACGCTTTGTCCATTTTCCCCTTCTGGCGAATCTCTATGGGAATTTTTTGCAGTGATTGCCTCACTGGAACTTGTTGCGGATTTTTCTGCTTTTTGTCAGTGGCAAATGGCTTAGGTCTAGGATACCTAGCTATCCTAGTCAGAACTCTCATACGAATAGAAGGTGGTGCTTCAACGGAGGGTGCGACTTCTGGTGGAGTGGCCATGATTATCTCAAAGATGATTTGTCGGCGCCACCCAGGTAAGTTGGTGAACTGTAGTCATGCTAAAATATCCTCCCAAACCTTCTAAGACATACATCAACCATTCGGGCGATAAATATTAAGGCAAAATCATTGAAAGAAAAGTGTTTGAATACTGGTCAGCCTATCAAATTTATAGGCGAATTCAAATTTGAATCCAACCATTCCCTCCAAAATTCTATCATTAATGCATCTTTGGCGGACACTTTCCAGATATTTGGCCCATAAATTCACCCTCCCCGCTCCTCCTAACGGAATTTTTTCCATCTAATGATCTACAGTGGATCCAACATCTACTTTTGGACCCAGCTGGATGGCACCAACCTCCATGGCACAGCGACCTTGCCGTAGCTCCCCTCAGCACCCTACTTTCTTCCATCGCGCAACCCTCTTACTTTATCTTTCCAATTTTTGGGCAGTGTAGTTTATAGTCCCATACTTCCTTGCAATTGCCTGGAGTACTAAGACTATCCCGCCATCATATAATCGTTGCACAAGGGCAGGATCATTCTTGTACAACTTCAATCGACTACCATTGACTCTATTAGGAAACAATTCTCCGTTCCGCTTTGCAAGCTGAATTGCGCCACCATCCATAATTTTCTTTACCACATAGGGTCCAAGCCAGTACATTTGAAACTTGACAAGAAATTTTGTAAACTTGCTATCATATAATAAGACCAAATCATTAACCTAGAAGGTGTGTTGCTTTATAGGTCGATCGTGCCATGCCTTCTCATTCTCCTTTTGTACCTGTTGGTGAAATCCTACTAAAAAAAAATCCTCCTCCAATTCCATCAACTGCGTGAGGTGCTCCTCCATGGTCTCATGATCAGCAATATTGGTCAACATTGCAATCCACAGACTTGACACAATATATTCCATAGGCATCACAACCTCCTACCCATAGACCAACTTGAAAGGGGTTTAGCCTGTTAACTTTTTACAAGTAGTTCTATACGCCCACAGGACAGTTGGTATTCACACATCCCAGTCATTCTGCTTCATGTTGCAAACCTTTGTTAAAGCTCTCTCTAGGATTTTGTTGAAGGCTTCAACCATACCATGAGATTGAGGATGATAGGGTATACTTTTTTGATGATAGGCCTGTAATTCTTCAAGCATCGTGAAAATCATTTCATTTAAGAAGTGCATGCCCCTATCACTCATCAATATCTTAGGGAAGCCAAAGTGGGACAAGATAAACCCAAAAATAAACTTCGCAGCAGTAGCTACGCTACAATCCTTTACCGGTTGTGCTTCTGCCCATTGCGTAGTTATTCAGTTGCTGTAATAATATATCGTGCTCCAGTCTTTTTCCTTGGAGGCTGGATCAGACCCACAAAATCAATCGCCCACTTATCAAACAACTGCAAAGTTATCTGTGGATTTAAGGGTAATTCTATTACATCAGACAATCCCTCTTGTGGACAAGAGCGATCTCCCTAGATCCTAAATGGAAACTAGAAACAATCATGACAAATGAACTGACTCTTTCCCTAAGTTGAACTTAATCGAATTACAAGCAGTCTAACTGATAGATAGACCTCTTACCGGTTTCACAAAATACGCGATGAAGATCCCTGGTTGTGACTTGATGCAACCCTTCAATGCTTAGTAGAACCTACAAACATAAACCATAAAATGGATCAAAATCACATGTGATATAGTAATTCAAACAACTTATCCTAATGATCAAGGAAATTAGGGATTGAACTTGCCTTAATGAACATAATAACCAATTGCAAACTATTCATCATTCATAAAAGACAAAATCAATGGGAGAAAGTGATCATTTGTATTAATTAGAAGATAAGAGGAGTCTTACAACCTTCGCCTTGATGTCATGAGGTCCCTCCCAAATGCCTTCAATCTCCTCCTTAGATAGCAAGCTCTCCAATCTTAAACTAGAAACATAAGTTTGTATTCTCTAAATTATGATCTCTTTCATCCGTAAACCCTCTAGTCCTTTTATAGATCAAAGAGGGGGAAGTTTCAGATCCCTAAGAAAAGGATGAACCTCCTTGTCAGCCGGATAAATCGTTCTTGCGGACAAGACCAATCTCCCTAGTATCTATAGATATCTAGCGACAAGCAGAACAAGCAAATCTACCTTTCTTTAAATATTGCGATTTATAAATAAAAGCCAAGAGGTGTCTTTAGACCCTACCTTAAGTCCAACGCTAGTTTTTGGCAGCTACGCTTCGACCGTCCAAATGAGTTTCCTTTTGAGAACCTGTAAACAAAAACAAGCACACATCAAATAACACCTGCATAGCTAATATAATAAATTATATTCATCATGGTGATCAAGGAATCCATGAAATAAACCATAAAACACAGCTTACTGAGAAAAATAAACTTGTTTGTATTAACTTTGAACAAAGAAGAACTTTACAACTTTGGTGCCTTGATGTTGTACAAGCTCCTCCCAGGGTCCAAGCAAGAATCTCCTCTACTTTGACAAGCCTCACACTCTTCCCAATAAGATAAAAAGGTATGTAATCTCTCCTCTCAAGCTTAATTAGGAAGTCTAAATTCCAACAGCATTTACCCTAAAAAATATTCAGCTTTCAACCTCCTTAGTAACCAGCCCAATGCCTCATTTTATAGTGCAGAGGAAGGAAGTTACAGGTCCACCTATGAAGGGATAGAGTCCTCCTTCAAAGGGATAAGCTCCTCACATCAAGGGGTTAGCTCCTTTAGTTACGGGATGCATGAACCTCAAAGGAGCGAACTTGCCACCTCAAGATTCCCTTTAGAAGCTTCCAGAAATAACCCAAAGTGAGTTTTTAAGAATATACTTGCGCCTTTTTGACTTTTACAGGGGTTCGCACCCTTTACACAGAAACAGAGTGGGCAGGTCCGCTGGGGACATGACTAGGGGGTGTGGGACCACAGGTAATGCTAAGAGAAAGTGCGGAACGAGAGTTTTAGATATTTTTAAGGGCTTTCTCTTATTTTTCAAGGCTTGAAATGAAGAGCTAAGGTTTAAGACTTGCAAAGGAGGAAAGTATGAGTGGTGATAGACTCACACTGATTGCAGAATGTCATGGTGACAATATTTTGTGCAACACTCCTTTATGAAGGAATAGGTTCCCATAAGAAAAGGGATGGAGATGCATCTTATGAGGGTTATAGTTCGAATAGTCATCACCTGGAAGCTTTCAGTTGGGAAATATTCGACCAACTAGGTTTCTAGAATGTACTTTTTATTTTTACTTTCTAGAATTTAACTGTGTGGGTTTATAGTTATAGACAGAGCGCATCTCTGCGCTGTTCTCAAAGTAAATTTTAGTGCATGTTCGGGAAACACTAGAGAAATCAGCGCTGGTGGAACTTAACAAGGTGTGAGAGCTATTTGAGCAAAATTTCTCATGGACTTTAACATACTTTGAGTTGTTGGACTTCTAAGGGAGATGGTTTCAACATGTTCACCAATGGTAATAATATCCATAAACTGATCAAGTGTCATGCCGACAAATTGATGTGTAACATATTCCCCCCTAAAGTGCGAAGTTTGAAAAATAAGTTTAAAACATTGAAGCGCTTTATCATTCCAAGGATCGGATTAGAGGCAATGGTCGGAAACCTGCAAGGAACATTCAAGGGAACATAATGAAAAATATATATCAAAAATCATCTTCGAGGTAGGAATTCCCATACTCAGAGTAAAGCGAACTCAATGAACAAGATGGAAAAACTAAGATCATATTGATGGTAGACACATCATGGAAACAACCATCTGTCTATATAATCATGAATATAAAATCTCCTTGCAACCTGAATTGATGAAACTAGATCCAGGGTCTTAATCTGCATCTCTCTATCCACATTATGATTCTAACCATTGGAGTGAATTTCTTGAAGTCAAACATGGCATAAACCACTTGATTATCGGTTAATGATGTGAACCATTAACAAGCAAAAGAGAAACCACCGATAATGAAAATGGTTCTCAAGGTACTACCAGTACAATCTATGAAGTGTGAATATGTGATCTGAAGTTGAACACTCATAGAATTGTTCGATCAAAGGCCAATGATGATAACTTGTCGTTGAAAGAGAAAAACCTACCATTAAGGCATGTAGGCTTCAAGGTATTGAAGGTTTCTAAACTAGTTTCCTAGATGATGAGTTGAAGTCGATAGGAAGTGATTTGCCGTATTAAAGCTTACGACACGAAACATGATATCAAGTTTTGAAAATAATTGCAAGGACTGACTCAAGGATGGCCGACGCATATGAAGGCAAATATTTTGTAGAAGGATTTGAACTAATGTTGGATTTCTCTTGAACACATAATGACACTTTAATAATTTGGCAGCATTTGACTCAACAATAATACCCAAAACCATGAAGAATTTTAATGAGGTTTGATTAACTGTACGGAAAATGGATTTCCCAACTCGAACATGCATGTGACGGAGTGCTGTGTTCAAGAGTGACATGCTACCTTTTAACTAATGATTTAAAATGGACACTTTCCCCAATTTTCCCCCACCATTATTGGCAAGTACATCTTTATTTTTCACAAGCTTGAGGAGGATAACATATGCTTGGACTGTAATCTCATCCTTTGGATGAGTCCATCAAAGTATTTTTAATGAACCCTAAGAAAGAATGGTTCGGTATCGTCATGCCTAACGAGTCCTATACTGTTTAATTTTAACGAGTCCAGTAGAGGTGTAACTAGATGTCATTTTCTTTTAAGATATTTGAAAAAGACACAAAAAGGAAAATCATTCAACTCTTTAACCATAAAATTTTAAAAAGCCCGAAGAAAGTAAAGCTCAGTGTTTTTCATTTCTAGAGAATCAGAAGAAAAACATAAGTAGACTCCACTAGGTTATATTTTGTTAGTTTAGTCTCTCAGGTCCAAAAAGGGATAAAATAATACAGGAGAGAACTCTATTGACCATGTTCGATCAACGTATACCTTTTTCGTAAACAATCCTAGCTCAGCCCGTAAAAGGGGTAAACTTATATTGAGTGGATGGTTGTTCATTTACTTTTACGAGTTCGAACAAGCAAGTACACGACAATCTTTTTGGTTTTGAAAAAGTTTAAAAATGGATTAAAAGAAGAATTCATTATTTTTCGCTTTTCGTAATTTTTAAAGAGCATAAAAAGCAATAAAAGTCTGCTGAAATGTCAAAAATGATTTATCTTGACTCCATAAATGATCTTGCACATTCAAACTCAATAACCCGTCATAACTGCTCAAACATATGTTTTCCCTCTTAAAAAGATTCAAAATATAAAAAATAATATTTTTAAAGCTCCAAAAACTTATAAAAGTGGGAAAAAGTAATTTATTTTCACCATTTTCATTTTCACCAGTTCAAAGCAGAGAGAGGGGTTTTTACCGTAAAACTTCTAGGACTGATTCCGAGCCAATCGGTGGACGAAATCACGTGTCATTTCCTCCAGGTAGAAGATCTTTCCATAACTTAGCTTTCCATCCATTTATTTTTTCATTTTAAGCTTGCATTTGGTTTTTTGGGACAAAGTTTTGTCAAAAAATGTGCCCTCGGCCCTGCACGGGTTTTTCTCAATTGGGCCCGTGCAGGCCAATAAATTTTTCCATACGAAACTTCTTGGCTTGCACAGAATTCTTCTAGAAATTTCCGCACAGTTGTGCCTTATCCATAAAAGGGTGGCCACTCAAGCACCGTGGGATATTTTAAAAACAAATTTTGAGCCCCAAAAAACATGAAATGAATTTCAAGAAAAACTCGAACTGCTTGAAAATGTTCATTTTGGGTCATTTTGCGTGCTCAAAAATGGAATGGAGGGAGAGAGAGCATGGAGCCAATGATGTGGCTGCTTTGGCGGATCCGGCCACTTTGTAGGCTCTCAGGATCTGCGACCTCCTGAAATACTGGCTAATCCATGGGATGAAAGCTCGAGTGGATATGATGACATGGTTAGTGAGGACCTGAAATGTCTAGGAACAATGTTTCGTGATTGCTGATTATTGCCTCATCATTGATGTTGATGACATATATTTCCTGACTAGGTTATCTCATGAGGGATCCGATATTTCACTTTTTGGATCGAGAGTAGCGGGATACATTATTGATGGATACTTGTGGTGCTTTTGTAGGGGTACACCACCCAAAGATGGATGGATTGACATTCCGTCCATCGAACTTTTACCGTTGAGGACCATTGCTTTCATTGTTAACAAACTGTGTGGTAGTTCTTCTCTCCATCTAGCCACCCGGGCACAGATGCAGATGGCCACGGAATGCTTGGATTCCATGGTATACAATTGGTGCAAGGCAATAGTGGTAAATGTGAAGGGGCAGATGACTAGGTGCAAGAATGGTAAACTAAAAAATTTCGGTTATGGTGTCATTCTAGTTGATTTTTCTCTAGAAAGGGTTCCTATTCTTCAACCACAACATATTCGGCAGACAAAGGGGGTCCGCGGGATCCACGCTTGATGAGGTGGGTTGCACTGATGGCATCCCATGCTGGTGATGGTCATGTAGTGAGGTATACAGAAGAGTTTTTTGATTGGTTGAGTGAACAGATTATTTTGATCGAGGACCTCCCATATGTCAGGATAGATTACTGAGGTGACCCTGATATCCCACTTCCATCCAGAGCTCAGTGGGGTGATCTAGGTAAGATTTTCGCATTTTTGGCATAGTTTCAAAGTTTTTAATTTTAAGTGTTTTTTGTCTTCAAAGGCTAATTATCCGAAATGTATGTGCAGATGTGGGTCAAACCCGACCAACCGAGATGAGACGATACAATAGACAAGACGAGAATCCTATAATTTCTGCGATAGCGAACCCAGAGGTAGATGACACCCTGACAGAGTTGGAGCACAACCTTGAGAGGTTGACTTCCAACATGTCAGAGACTAGATTTGATGATATTCCACACACCTATTAGAGGCATGTAGTTGGGGTTATTGAGCCGCTCAAACGTTTGCTACATCGATTTGCTTGTGCTATCATGTGTTATCATGAGCATCACCATGCCTAGATGTTCTAGTTTATAGGACCATTTTTGACCTTTTGGAGTAAGTATTATTCAGAAAATAAAAGGCCACGGGGTCTTATGTCCTTGGATGACATATTTTGTAGACACACCAAAACTCTATTTTAATGAACTGCTACTTTTATCTATGTTTATCTCGATCAATGAATGAATGAATATTGTTTTTAATTTTTAAATGTTGTAAATGTCTATTTAACCCATGATTCACCAATGCATCTGTCAATGTGTTTAAATATCTCAAAATGTGTTGATATTCGATATATCAAATCGAATTTCCAAGAGACGGACTTGTAAAGACATCCTTAACATGGTTGGACTCCTAACTGAATAGAAACTGTTTAAATGTAATACTACGAGTTGCGAATCTAACCTAACGATGAAACGCTGGATGCCAAATGTAATGGCATTAGCCAATAGCTCAATGACTGCACTATATTATGCTATATTGTTCGTTGTTTGACCAAGACATATCTCGTGAATAGAAAGTAGCTCATTACTGGGTGAGTAGATAACCTTGGATGCAGAAGATAAATTCTGAGTACTGTGAATAGTGCCATCAGCAAAGACAATGTAAGTCGGAGAAAACGTCAACATATGCAAATCAAGTGTAAAAATGAGATAAGAAGAAGTAGTACAAAACACTAATCTACCACATACCTGAAAATGGTAAATAATGTACAAATCTTCACCAAAAATTTATGCAAAATATTTCTTTAGGTAAAGACCATTTTTGGGCTTTCCCAAAGGAACACCATCATAATCTATCAACTCATACGCACCTTTAGCTAATACGCGTTTTAGGATGTAAGGGCCATGCCACATGGGCTCGAATTTTGTTGCACCTAGCTTGTCATGATCTTGATCATATACCAAGACTAGGTCACCTTCTGAATATGTACGAGGACTAACGTTCTGATCGTATTAGGCTTTGCCACGTTTTTTGTGAGCTTCGCTAGGCAATACGACAGTACGACTATTTTCATCTAGATGGGCTAAGTGTATAAAGTGTTCTTCATTTGCAGAGGTAGCAGGTAATAATTCAATAGATAATTTAAGATATGGAATTTCACATTCAATAGGTAATACGACTTCCAAACCATAAACGAGTTGAAAAGGGGTAAAAATAGTTGATGTTCTTAAAGTAGTGCAGTAAGCCCACAATGCTGAAAAGAGCATAGAGTGCTAGTTTCCTTTATGGATACCAACCATTCGTTTAATCATATTAGTTAAAACTTTAATGATTGCTTCGACCTGACCATTAGCTTGTGGATAATATGGAGTAGAGCTATCATGGCGGAGGCCAAGTTGCGCAGATAGTTCGACCATCATAAAGTTGCAAAAGTGACTACCATGGTCTATGACAATAACTTGTGGGACGTCGAACCGAACAATCACATGATTGAAAATGAAAATAGCTGCAGTTTCGCCATCATCTCTATATGTAGGCATTGCCTCAACCCATTTTGTAAAGTAATCGACTGCAATGATGATATATCCATGGCCCCCGACTGAGTGAGGGTTACAAGTGATGAAGTAGATGCCCCATTTAGCAAAAGGACTGACAACTATGATTGGGTGAAGAGGAGCGAGAGGTGCTCGCATTTTGTGATCATAAATTTGGAAATTATGGCATTTTCAGGCTGTAGTGATGCATTATTTAAACATTGACAACCAAAAATAGCCAGCATACATAATATCTTTTGGGCAGTAGCATACCTAGACATGTGACCACCACATGCTCCAGAGTGACAGTCACTCAAATTTTTTCGGCTTCTTTAAGAGTTAAACAATGTCAAAAAACAAAATAGGCACCAAGGCGATAAAGAGTGTCATTAATAATGTTGTATTGTTGGGATTGGTATCAGATTCGTCGACGATCAGTTTTGGATAACTCAGGCCTAAAATTTTATGTTTGGAGATATATAATGATATTTACATAGCATGGAGCAGACACACTAATAAGAAAGAGAGATTCGTCAACAATCTTCTGCTATAGTTTCTATGTCAGTGTGGGGGAAGTCACACAATAATTTGACGAAAACCAAGGATTTATTTGATTTGGATTTTTCAAATTCCAGATCAAACTCTTGTAAAATGACTATCCACTTTGAGTATTTTCCCCCTAGTAGTTGCTTTGTAAGAATATACATCATAGGGTTGCAATCTGAAATGACAGTCATTTTCTGGAGAATTATATAGTGACAGAGTCATTGAACAACTTGCACGACTGCCAAGGCTAGCTTCTCCACATGTGTGTATTTAATCTCAGTTTTAGTGAGGCCCCTACTCAAAATTAAATCACATGTTCATTGCCAGAATCATCCTCTTGGACTAACACCATCCCAATGGTGGCATAAGATGTAGCTAAGTACAAAAAGTAGTATCGATGAAAATCAGGTGGATGTAGTAAAGGCGCATTAGTCAGTGCATGCTTTAATGCATCAAAATCTTTATCAACAAGCTCATCCTAGAAAAATGGAATACCCTTTTTCAAAAGTCGAGTAAAACCCTGTGTTAGTTCAGCATAGTTGTGGATGAATCTACATAAAAATTTTGCTTTCCCTTGCAAATTTTGGAGTTGAGTTAAGCTAGAAGGAGCAGGCAAATTCAAAATTTTCTCTACCTTGAGAGGATCGACACAAATGCCTTCCTTTGAAATGATGAATCCTAGAAGGTGACCGGATTGCACACAAAAAACACATTTGTGTGGATTCAAGCGAATATTGTAATGCCTTCATCTAATGAAAATCACTTTTAAGTGCATTGGCTGATCCTGCCATTTCATGGAATGAGTCGGGAGGTCATCTAAGGATGAACAATATGCTTGATATCGTGGAATGCTTAAGACATCGCTCGTTGAAAAGTTGCACCAACATTTTTTAGGCCAAATGGGAGTTTGTGATAAGCAAAAGTCTCCCATGGGCATATAAATGCGGTTTTATATTGATCGACAGGGAGTATATTTATCTAATTGTAGCCAGGAAATCCATCCATAAAGGAAAAATTTCATTTTCGGCATAGTGGTCGACAATTTAGTTGATGTACGGAGTTGGATAATTGTCTTTGGGAAAAACTTTATTGATATCTAGGTAATCAACACACACTCGAATGGTTCCTTGCTTTTTGTTAATGAGCACAATATTTGATACCCAATCGGTTAAAGGAATAGGGTAGATGAATCCCACTTTCAACAATTTCTCAACCTCGGTTTTGATAGCAGCATCTTTTTGTGGATGTATAGAATTGCAGATGTATAGGTTTTAACCCCGTATAGAAACTACCAGCATATGAATTCTAAAACACAGAAAATAAACAATGCGGGAGAATAACACATAAAACACATATACACAGAGATTTTCCCCTGGATCCCAAAACTGGGACTACCAGATTGATTTTTCATTATGTTCCTTTCAATGTTACAATACATATTTATACATGCCAAAGCATCCAAAACCATGGACCGAAAGCCATCGCGTCTAAAACCATGTGCGAAAACCATGCACAAAACCATAGGTAGGTCCGCCCAACCTAATATATGGTCCAAAAATATTTTCCCTAGGGCACTGCCCTAGACCTCGTAGAGGTGGGCTACCCGCCCCCCCAAACCCCCCGGACAGGGGGGGCTGCCTCCCCCCCTGTGACACCCCCGTTGCGCAATCGGCGCAACGAAGGGGGGGCTCCGCCCCCCCCTCTAACCCCCCGGTTAACTACATGGGCTAGTCATGGAAAGAATATAACACAACCCAACACTTTTTGCAGATGTATAGGACACAATCATTGTCTGACTGTCTTAGCATCCAGATAGGTTTTTATTTCATGTTCAACAATGCTAGGGTAAATTCTTGGCATCTCTTCATAGGACTGGGAGAAAATGTCACGAAATTCCTAAAATAGGGCTTTATAAGTTGAAATCTCTTCTAACAAACAAGAGTCTCCTATATGAATATTTTCAATTATTCCAGGTTTCAGTGAGATATCGATAGGTACTATTTGTGATATGTTCCCTAAATTCTGTTTAGAACTAGAAGAAAGGGTAGATATTGGATTTTGAGGATCACTAAGGGTCTCAGATGAAAATAATGATGAAAAAGTATTCTCAATTTTATCAAAAGATGGTAAGAAAGTTGAATGATGATGAGTATCGTCCCATGGCATTTCATCCAAGGCCATAACTTCCATAATCCCTTCATTAGTTAAAAAATCTTTTTTAAAAGGATTAGGCATAGAGATTGGTTCCAAGTGTTACAAATGAGAATATTCACCAATGATCATATTCATTTGATCATCATCAGATGTTGATGGGTTTGGAAAAGACTGAATGGCCTCATAGGCTAATTCGAAAGGACTACGAGGCATTTCGTCACCATATAAGATCATTTATGATTCTAACAGTACTTTCCATGGATCTCCCATTTTGAAAGTATTTGATGTAATGATATTGATATGTGCTTCATTCTGAAGAAGAACGGGTGGAGGGAATGCGAAAGTTCCCATCAAAGATGAGTCTTTGAGCAGGCTAACACTAACTTCTTCATATTAAGTGGCGGATTTTCCAACAAATGGGATACTGTCGGTAGAATTAGGGTCAGAAGTATAGTAGGATAATTGATCTACTTTCACAATTCTTCCTTTATGAAGAAACATAATCATCCTAAAATATGACGAGACTACTACCGCCATGGCATAAGTCCAGCTCCAACCAAGCAAAAGGTTGTAATCAAGTTGAGCATCAACAACCTCAACGCCTATTGCAACTATTTTTCCTTCTAACTCGATTGGCTAATCATTTAAAAGTCCATACGGACGAAATCCTCTTCCATCGAAGGCTTTCAAAGTCACGGGATATTGATTGATTGTTGGAGAACCTAAATCTTTCCAACAAGTAATGGAAATAATACATGTCGATGCTCCTTTGTCAATCACTATTCAAAAAACTCGTCGATTTTTGACGTGAACTGGTATCTGAAAAGCTAGTTGTTGTGGGAGACATGGGACATGATTCTTAAGATAGAAAACAATCAAATGGGAGTCTTGAGGATCTATAGATCCTATCGTTGATAATAATTTCCTTTGCGCTCAACAAGTTTGCAACACTTCAAGGGAAGACATGGCCAAAGGTGACATAGCCAAATCTTCGACGATGTTATAATTTTGGGCAACCCTCGCATGAGGATTAAAGGCTGACTTACGAAGCATACCCTTAGGAGGTAGACGAATTACCATACCAGGATTTGGTTTTTCAATGTGTAATGGTTCAGAAGAAAGAGGAGTAGATGCGGAAGTTTGACCATATGAACTGGGGTCATCTCCATTTTCAGCAGGACTCTTTGATGCGTAATATTTGGATCTCATTGCTACCATAACTATGGAAGACATCATCATGAAATCTGCTGACAAGGATGAGAAGGATTGGTCATGAGAGACCATTTTACTGTCTTGTGGAAAAATATCCTTGAAAATAGTGGGTGCGGGCGAAATTTTGACGAATTTGGTAACTTTGGCTCGATGAGGGCACTCCTTAGTGTAATGGTCTTCCTCATAAATCAAGCAAGGATATCGAGGTTTTCTCTTTTTGTCAGATGTTTCGTTCTTGGCTGATTTCTCCTTAGAGTGGTTGTCTTGTTTAGTTTTTCCTTTTCCATCTTTCTTATTTCCGGATGACTTATCTTTGCCAGTAGATGAATCTACGCCATTGATTTCGAAAGTAATTCCAGGAGAAGGATCTTCGTTAGGTGAATCAGATTGAGCCGAAACTTGAACATTCTTAGAATTTTTCATTTTGTTCTTACTATTCTATCTCACAGAACCAATCATGCCTTCTGCGGCATGTGATCCTGGAAGAGGTGGATTGTTTGGAGTAGATAGGGGTAAATCTAGGATCTTTTCATATAAACTACCAGACTAAGTATAAATAAGATCGAGATATTGGGGGCGAGCAATTACCCGCTCTTCAGTTACAACACCCCCTTTGGCCACATCTTTAGTTATTACTGGTAAAACTAATTTTATAAACCATTCGGCCAGAATCTAGCCTGGAATGTAAACTTTAACTAGGTGACGTCTTCATCTCCATTCGTGAATGTGATCTGAGATATGGGTAGACGTTGACTACTCTAAAGAATTAAAAAGTTTAGTTCCATTGTCATACAGAACGGGTAACTGGAAATGGGTCAAAAATGTTGTATAAAGGGCATTGAACATGTTGAAAGAAGCGTGTGGTAATTCTACATACCATTTGGCTTCCGAACCGATAAGGTTTCATTGGAAAAGTCTTAATATAATAGAATCATCATTTAATGAGTTGGACATAGACCAAAGATGGTAGGTCATGACATGGCTGGATGAATCTTCACCTGACTTACCTTCAAACTTAGGAATGTCATTGGGAAACTGAGTAGGAATAACCAGCCAATAGGGTAAATAAAGAAGTGGATCATTAGTTAACCGAGATAGGTCAGGTAAATCCAAAGTTGCAATGAAAGGCAACTAGGGATTGGGGTCCTGTGATGGATATTGATAACCCCGAGGGGCGAGTCCCGTACCAGGAGGAGGATATCTAGGATATCCTGGGATAGCCTAAGAAGTTGGGATCTTCATACCTCCTAGGTATCTAGGATGAACCATACCATATTGCGGTTGAATAGGTTGTTGAAATGTATGACTTGGGTACGGTTGATTTTGGAAGGCAAGATTCTGACCCATTTGACCTTGAATAAACTGTCCTTGAAAGGGTTGGCTTTGGAAGGGTTGACCTTGGATAAATTGAGTTTGAAAAGGCGTAGTGTTTTGGAGAATTTGGTATATATGGATAAATACTATTCCCTAGATAAGTAACCATATCTAGAACAACAGTTTAAAGTATTTTAGAGTTTCCATATAAGCAATAGCTAAGATGAGAAGATGAGAAGACCTACTTGTAGTTCTGCTTTCCTCTCGTCTCCCCTGTATCGATCTTGTCGCTCCTTGCCATACTTAATACACTGAGAAGTACCTGTAAACACAACATAAAACAAAGAATCGATCAAAGCAAAAGATCTATTGAATATAAGTGAATGGAATCATATACAATTCACACATATAAGCATTATAAAACAATACAAACATATGGGAGAAAGGTTCAAACACTTTATTAAATAGAAGAAGGAATTACAACCATTGTGTCTGATTCAAAGTCATTCCTCCAGCTTGGATCCCATCCACATCACATCAAAAGCATGACAAACTTGTAGCATTATAATACTTTCTTCAAAGCCAAATCTCATAGCAACATTATCTCCTTACAATTCAACATAATCCAGCCCCTGATCACTTAGATGAGTGGTCAATTTATGGGGAGATGAAGGAGGTTTTGTCATAAATGGGGGCATTGAATGGCCTTCCATACTTAGAATTAGTTCCATGGAGGAAGGGATGATAGGATTGGATGCATCTTAACTCATTCCTTATCCATTTTCGAGCTCACAGGAGTTGATAAGTGAGGGAACCTTCTAGATGACTCCAAAAGATAAGAATATTCCCAAAACCCTATGTGAATTTCACTCAATCTCACCCAGTGCAGGTGAAAGGAAGCCTAAGTGCTCTGAAGAGCACCCTGGAATGGACTTAACTACTTTGCAGTGCACCTTTACATGGGCCTACCTGCGCTAGTCCCTCTAGAGGCCATTTCTGGATGTCTTCAAGTCATGAAACTGTCTGGGAAGGAGGCATTCAAAGGGGTGACTTGTTTAGGGCATGTAGCAACTAAAATTAGGGTTTGATGAGCCCTAAAATACTGATCTGGATGATGGGATTGATGTTCCCAAATGGATCTGTAACAGCTACCCCCTAAAGCATGAACTCGGAAAAATGCCATTGTCGAATGAAATGCTTTACGATGTGATGAGGAGGTATCAAAGTGGAAGGCGACCTGCATCAATTACAATACATATATCATGATTTTTGATTTTTACATGAATTGCTGAGGGAAGGCATACCCACGCTCAGCTTATAAACTTTCATTACATGTACATAAACAGTCGTCTACAGATATAGACCTATGATTAGAATGAACATCAATGTAAAGCCATTGTACATATGATTTAGTACTCCTGAAATCGTAGTCCGGATGGATGAAAATAGATCCAGAGTCTTCTATCTCATTCAATCATTTGGTCAAGTACGATTCTAACCATGTGAATATGTGATCTGAAGTTGAACATGGGAAGACACCATCTGATTACCAGCCAATGATGTAAGCTGTTAACAAATGCAAGAGAAATCACCGATAATGATAATGATCCTCAAGGTACTGCAATACATTCTGCATGATGTGAATGGATGATTTTATGTCGAACACCATACAAAGTATTTCGGTCGAAGGCCATTGATTTCAACCTATCGCCAGAAGCGAGAAACCTGCCATTGATGCATGCAAGCCTCAAGGTATTGGAAGGGTGTTTCTAAGTAAATTTCTTGGATAATGTGTTGATGTCGACAAGAAGCGGCTCATCATAGGAGTGCCTTAATGTATCCCATATCAACGACATGAAACTAGTGTAGTGATTTTAGAGATGGAATTTGACTGACGACACAAGGTTCAGGAATGGAAGTCATGAATATGAAGGTTTATGGTATTGCAAATGATGAATTTTGACTGAATGACTTCTCTTGAACATGTTGGCGACATTGAAATGAATTGGTAGCATTGATCCAAAACAAAGTGATGGATGGCATGATAGACCAATGGTATGATAACCATCAAGCTAATAACCCAACCCAAATAGTCATGATGATGGAGTGAAAGTGTCATGTTCAAGAGTGACTTGCTACCATAAAGTGGTTTTCCCCAGTCATTACTGGCCATTACCTCTTTATTTTTATCAAGCTTGAGGAGGATAACATATGCTTGTTGTATAATTCCATCATTCAAGTGAATCCATCATTATTTGATGTCTTAATGAGTCTAGCGAAGGTGAAACTTGGTCTTGTCTAGATGGACAAGTTTGTCGCTATTTGATGTTTTAACGATTTTAATGAAAAATATAACTCGATCCTTTTCATGTTTAGAGTGTTTCAAAAGGGGCAAAAATAAAACTCCACAAGTTCTTTTTCGTAAATTAATATCTCAAGCTCGAAAAAGCGTAAAATAATACAAGAGAGATATCGTTTCCAATCCATTAACGAACTAGAAAGGACAAGCGCTCGACAATCTTTTCATGTTTAGAGAGTCTAAAAAGAGCTTAAATAGGACTCCAAGGGGGTTCCTTTTTCGTTTTTAACAGAGCTCGAAAAAGAGATAAAAGTGTGCTATGTGGTCAAAGGTACAATTTACAATTGAGCATGTCGAATTCTGTAAGTCAGTTGCAAAACCTGCTCAAAATGCCACTAAATGGATTAAAAATACCTGTTTCATAGGCAAAAATAGGCAAATACTAATGTTTACTTGATTAATGAACATGAAATAAACATAAAACAAGTTTTTACCATGACATTTTTACCATTTGGAACTTACCATTCAGTTTTGTGCTCTGAGCTATTTTTTTACCTCAAACTTCATCAACTAATTGCGAGAGATTCTGTGGACCATTTCTCGAGCCGTCTAGACCAGGTAGGAGCTTAACCTCTCTTCTTTCTTTTCAGGTCATTCTTTTGTCATTTCATGCAAGTTTTATGGTTTTCATTTTTTCACCCTGGGATCAACGTAGGCTTTCACATTGAGAACTATGCTGAAGAGCACCCAGATAGAAGGCTGCATACTCTACAATGCACTATCTTTGTGCCTGGGCTGCGCTGGGCGAGTTTCCCAAGTTTGATTTAGCTGTTTGCTCCAAAATTTGTCTTGTTTTTTGCATGGAAAGGATCCTAACTAAGCTTATGATTGTGTTTCAGGCTTTCATTGGATCAGAATGTTGATTACATGGCGAGAAAGAGAGCACGAAGAACAAGACATGGTTTCCCTAAACAATCTGGGTACAGTTGAGGCCCTCAAAAAATATGGGTTACTCAAATACTTCAAGTTGTCTGGAATGAGGCAATAAATAGAACTACTGCATTTCCTTGTTCATGCATGGGATCTGACAGATCAAACTTTTCACATTAGGGACAAGATTGTCCCTATTACCATTGATGATATTTACTTTCTTACTGGACTGTCGAGGCGAGGTGCCCCCATCTCACTTTCTGGATTTTCCCGTGGAGGTGAATCGGTGAGAGATTATATTAGATAGTTTTGTCGGCCAGGTACATAGCCTAGCAAGGATGGGAAAATAAACATCAAGGATGTAGGTGATTTTCCTTTGAGAACGATCCTCTTCACAATCACAAAATTGGCTGGCAGTGTGACACTACATTTGGCGAATAGATCATATATGCAGTATGCACTAGAGTGTCTAGAGCCAAAAGTTTTCAACTGGTGCGAGGCTATGCTTTCTTCACTAAAAGAACAACTAACCAAGGTAAAAAGTGGTAAGACAAAGAATTTCTACTATGGTTTGATCTTAATCGCTTTTACCTTAGAGAGAATCCCATTGATGCAACCACAACATGTATCACTGGGTGTAGCTAGTCCTAGAGATCCACGTATGCAAAGGTGGGTCGAATTGATGACTCGACATGTGGGTCAGTCAACAATCATTTTTTCCATTGCATTCTTCAGTTGGTTTGAGCAACAAACCTTGTCATCGAGGAGCATCCATACTCAGGGATGGATTTCCATGGAGATCCAGATTTGATTCTATCATTTGGAGCACAATGGGGTGCTATGGGTAAACTGTTTGACCAAAATTGCTTTTTGATTTTTCAAGTTTCTACATGTTTTTTGTGTTTTTAATCTTCCAAGACTAAACTAAAATCATTCTTATGCATGCAGATGTGGGCACTGTTCGACCTGTGGGGCATCAACAGGTTGCAGGTGGGCCAACGCGGAGAAACATTGGGGGAGTAGTTCTCCAGGACATATATTTGGCCGAGACCTCAGTAGAGTTGCAGGATCACATAGAGGGATTAACCCTTGGTATTCCAGATGTCCAGATCGAGGAGTTACCTATGAGGCTGCAACACCACACTATTAGTGTTCCTAGCCGCTGGGTGAGGCTTTTGCACATGATAGCGCAGGCTGTGACCTGTTATCATGAGCACCACTAGATCTACTTAGGGTGTTTTGCATGCATTTTGAGTTTTTGAGTCAGATGATCAAACGTGTCTTGGACACAAATTTTGTAAAAACTTTTAAAACACCTATCTATTTTAGTTTCAGAGTTTTCTATAGTTATATGAAATCCTATTGAACTGATGATGTGAATTGAAAATATTACTTTTACATGTGTCACAAATGTCTATTTAACACATAATTCGCTAGAGAATGAGTTAATGTGTTAAGATTTCTGGAAATATGTTGATATTGAATGTGTTCAAAATGCCTTTCCAAAATACGAACTCTAAGGAACATACGAAAAATTGTTGGATTTCGGACAGTATAAATGTTTTGTTAGTTGTGGTACAACGAGTTGCAATTCTAGCCTAACGATGATTTGGCGAATGCCAAGTGAAATGGCATCAAAGAGAAGTTCAATCAACGTGCTATACTCAGTGATGTTGTTCTTCGATCGACCGATACAAATCCCTTGAAAAATCACTAACTCACCACTTGGAGCAAAAATAGCCCATGCTGCAGAAGACAAGTTCTGCGTACTACAACTAGCACCATCGGCGTAACCAACAAAAGGTTCCGAAGACTCCGACATTTGCAACAAATGCAATGCAAATTACTAACCAGATAAAAACTCTAAAAGACACACACACACACATGCAATGAAAGCATCTATACTCTGAGTTTTACTACACTTAGTCAAGCATAGTAACGTTTGAGGTACAACCCATTTTGGGGCTGTGACAATGGAATCCCATCATAATCTACTAAATCGTAGGCACCTTTTGCCAGAACACGCTTGAAAATATAAGGACCCATCCACATTGGTTTGAATTTCCCTACTCCAAGTTTACCAACTTCCTAATCTTAAAGCAAGACCAGGTATCCTTCTGAGAAGATACAAGGCTTGACATTTCTATCATATTGCGCCTTGATTTGTTTCTTATGTGCTTCGTTAGCCAATGCGGCATCACAACGGGTTTCATCCAGATGGATTAATTCCAAGAAACGTGCTTCTTCGTCAGAAGTGTCAGGTAACATGTCAATCACGAGTTTGAGAGATGAAATTTCACATTGTATTGATGAGATCGATTCCAAACCATACACCAACTGAAAGGGTGTGAATCCAGTTGCCTTTCTCACTGAGGTTCGATATGACCACAAGGCAGAGTACAGGATTAAGTGCCAGTTTCGCTTATGAACCCCTATCATTCTCTGCAACATCCATTTCAGGACTTTGTTGATGGCCTCAACTTGTCCATTTGCTTGCAGGTAATAAGGGGTAGAACTATCATGTGACAGTCCTAACTTAGCAGTCAACTCAACCATCATGTGATTACGAAAATGCGACCCATGATCTGTAACTATGGCTTGTGGTACACCAAATCGGGCAACCACATGGTTAAAAAAGAAAAGAGCAGCTGTTTCACTATTGTTGTTCAATGTTGGCATCGCCTCGGCCCATTTGGTAAAAAAGTCAATGACGACTATAATATACCCATGCCCCCCGAATGAGGTGGGGTTACATGTCATAAAGTCAATGCCCCATTTGGCGAATGGTCCAACAACAACAACTAGATGCAATGGTGCAGGTGGTAATCTGTTTTTTCGGTCATATATCTGGCATGCGTGACAACTTCTGACAGCAATAATACAATCTTTGAATATAGTTGGCCAGAAGTAACCAACATGGAGAATTTTCTGTGTAGTTGCCTCTCTAGATAAGTGTCCACCATAGGCACCTGAATGACAATCATTCAGTGCTTTCTTGGCTTCCTCATGCGTGAGGCACCTCTGTAAAATCGTATCAACACCACGACGGTAAAGAGTGTCGCCAATGATCAGAAAATCAATGGAGGTCGAGGGAAGGTCGTAAAGTAACTTTGTGAAAACTAGAGCTTTCTTTGATTTGGACTTGATGAATTCCAGATCAAACTCCTGAAAAATGACTATCCATTTTGAGTATTTGCCCCCCAGTGACAAAATGTATGTCATAGGGTTGCAATTCGAAATGATAGTTGTTTTTCGGAGCAGGATGTAATGGCGAAATCTTTGAACAGCTTGCACAGTTGCCAAAGCTAGTTTCTCGACATAAGAGTACTTACTTTTCGTATCACTGAAATTGTGTCTCAAATAATAAATCGGATGTTCAATCCCATTTTCCTCTTAGACTAAAACCATGCCAATGGTTGTATCTGCAGCGACAAGATACAAGTAATAGTCATTTTGATAATTTGGAGAATACATTAATGAAGCTCTAATCAATGTATCTTTAAGAGCATCAAAGGAAGCTTGCACAACCTAATCCCAGTGGAAGGGTATCTTATTTTTCAAAAGACGCATAAAACCTTTAGCCATCTCAGCGTAATTAGGAATGAAACTCCTCAGAAAGTTAGCCTTCCCTTGGAGTCTCTGTAACTGTAAAAGATTTGAAGGTGGAGGTAGATCAAGAATTGCCTGAACCTTTAATGGATTGAGTCACTGCCATCATTCCTTGAGACTATTTCAGCAACAAAGCCGTAGGGTGTTTAAATGAAATTTAACAGTGGAAAAACGCAGGTTAATTGAGCCAGGTTTCTGTGTAACTAAGAATAAAATCGATATGCCTATTTAGATTACCATTTTTTTATTATTATTTTTATTCGTATATATCACTTATCTTTCCATTTTTTTTTCTTTCTTTAATATATTTTAGATTTTTATTTCTTATTGTTAAAAAAAAACAAAATACTAATTAAAAAAAAAAAAAATCAAAACAACACAAAACAATTTTCTTGTGATTTTCTTATTTTTATTTTATTTTTAATAACAATACAAAACAAATAATAAAAAAAAAAAACAAACAAAAACGATATAGTTTATTTTTAGAATTTTCCTTTATTAGGTTTTAATAAAAAGTTTTGTTGATTTAAAAAAAATCTCAACTTAAATAACAAATTAAAAAAATTTATGTTTTTTTAATTTGTTGTTTAAAAAAAAATCTAAAGAAATAAATAAAATCAACATAAAAAAAATATAAAAAAAATTATGTTTTCATTTATTTATTACTTTTAATATTTTCTTTTTAAAATTTGTTGTTTAAAAAAAAAAAAAATTAACAAAAATAAAATAAATAAAATAAAAAATAATAAAATAATAAAAAATAAAAGTTCACAAAATTCACACAGCTTTGAAAATAAAAAATGGAATACTTGGAAACAAATTTCAAAAATCGATTTATCAAACATTGGAGGATTCTTGTTTCGATAGCTTCAAGTTGGCATTAACTCATCACATCTTTCTGTTAAATGCTTTTACGTGACATACTAATATGCAGAACACAACAGATATTTCTAATGTCAATCTTTTTGCCGAGCACATTTCATGAGTTATCTGACAGGGAGTATTATTTTACATGGTTATTTTTAAGAATGGATTGAAACTGATATCATGAATTGAGTTACTTTCAACACTTTGATTTTTCTTAAATCTGTTTTATTTGGTATGAAATTTTTGCGTAAGAATCATGAAGGAAATGCACAATTCTTCTTGAACAAACTTATGTTTTCTTTTTGCCAAGTTTTTTTTACAGGTTACAGGATAACAAAGTGATCATTAAGGAGATTGCATTGTGATGACAATTAGTCTTCCAAAGACTAAATTCATGAAAAATTCTGAAGACAAATCCATCTCTACAACCACTACCTTGCACCTCCCTTCCTGAAAAAGATTTTAAATTCCACCAATTGTAAGCATGACATTTCCATATCCATTTTTCACAGCAAGAGTTCTTATTCATACACCATGCGTTTCCTTACATCCATTCCTTACAATCTTATTTCCATTTTCCTTGTCATTACCATTCCCCTTCATTTCCGCCAATAAAACCCTACTTGAGTCAAAGTCCTAGAGTCTAAGTATCATTGAAAAAACACCTAGAGGCTTGCATGCCTTGATGGCAAGTACTCTTGCCAATGAACAATGGGAGTACATTAATATCCCTTGTTCGTTGGATCTTGTAGGTGACTCGACCACGACAAATTTATTCGTACCTACAAAGATGTGTTAGGCATCCTGACTCCCATTGGAATCAATGGTGGGAGCTCTTGTGTTGGCTAGGGGCATTCATTAACGACCACTAAGTCAACAACTTCTTGCTATGTTCGACATCGACACATTTAATCACATAGTAAGATTTGTGCCATCGAGCGTTGAAGACTTGAAGACCCATATTTTGTAGCAGATGAAGCCAATTTCCTTTCATTTTTTTTTTTTTTCAGTTTGTCATCACTTGAGGACAAGTCAATAAATAAGGCGGGGGGGGGGGGGATGTAACTTCTATATTTTGTATACCTTCCAAGCCTTATACATTTTTAGCTGCATTTAGCAGCAGATTCCGAACATTCAGCAGAAGATCCAACAACAGATTCAACAACAGATGCAGCAACAATAAAAGATTCACTTTTTCGATTTCATCCACCATTTTCACAACCAAGTAAAGAAGACTATGAACAACAGTTTTTGCAGCCACACGTACACAACTCTCATCCATTTTTGGAAGGGTAAGTTAAGGTATGATATTTTCTAACTTTTAACCATTAAATTCCTTGAAAAGTTAGAATAATAATTTTTGGAAAAACTTCACTTCCTTTCCCCTTCCTTTCCCCATTTCACATAACTGCCCAAACCATCCGTTTAAGGGGAAGGATACATTTACATACATACTTTGTCACATTCATATATCACATTCTAAACCCCACTTACCTTCAAAATATATTCACTATTACATGAGCATACAAATGGCTTTGTCAAAAGTATTTAAAAGTTAATTGGATGCCAACACAATCATGGTTGTTACACAAGAACCAACCATGATGCATTCCAACAAAAATACTCTGCAATAAAAATCACATTATCAATATGCAAAGATCATACATTGAATGCAACAAACAAAATATGGTTGAAACAAAAGAACCAACCAAGTTGCAGTTCATCAAAAACGCTTTGCAAAAGTTAAGTAAATGATATCATGCAGAGTTTAAGCCAAAGCTCAAATATAAAAAAGTAATGTAATAGATTGCATGAGGACATGCAATACCTTCAGTTTGGGGGTATGTTGGGCCTCAAAATAGTCCTTATTTTCACTTCATTATTCACCAATACCTTCACATTTTACCTTCATGTCACCTCCATTCCACCTCCACATCATTACATTTACCTCATTATTGGGTTATAACTATGCTTTTCCAAATTTTATTAATTCTTAACATTTTAAAGTGGATTTATGGTTAAACTTTAGAAAATAATATGCTTATACTTATACCTAACAATTAGAATGAGTTTGTTGACATGTGTAGGTACAAAGGAAGCTTCCAGGGCATATTTATGTGGCCTTGAATGATCAAATTCGAATTTGATAAGATAAGCTTCATGGAAAAGATCATGATCTCATGGAGAAGATCATGGACCTCATGGAGGAGATCATGGAGGATAGGGTTATGTGTCTAGATGGTTGAGAAATGTATGGAACTAAAGAGAGATTAGTGGATCATCATTATGAGTTTGTTATCTCATCCCATTGTATAAATAGGAGTACCTCCTCCATTCCAAAGGGAGGACTCTTGGAGCATGTATCCAACTTATGATGGAATAGAATAAAGCTTTATTTTACATAAATTTCCATTTTATAGTTTTAGATATAAGTTGCCTTAATGTAGTATATGGAATAATTTGTCACTTTGTTCTTAAGAGAATTGAGCTCACTCTAAAAGGATGAGAGAAACATTTTATTTCATATTAGATCTTATTTCATTTAATTGCTTAGATGTTTGAGGATTTGTTTGTGATTGATGAATGAGTTTTAAATTAGAATCTTATCAGCATATGAGAGGACAACCAAGGGTCTAAGTTAGGCTCTTCCTCTATTTGATTTGCATGATAATTGGAATTCATTCTTTTGCTTTTAAGTTTCAAGTTATTTCATTTATTATGCTTATGAATGAATATTAGTTTAGTTTGGATCAATATATGAGGGAACAATCAAGAGACTAAGTTAGTCTCTCTCTCTACTTGAATCTGAACAACAATTAAATTCATTCTCTTGTCTTTATTTCAAGTTTCTAGTTTTATGCAATCAATGATTTCTTTTCAATCTATAATACTATAGGGAAGGACGACTAGGACCTCCTCAATCAGGAGCCTCTTCCTTGCATATTATATTGAATCGGAAATCATTTAGTTAGTCATAGAGTTAGTTGCCTACTCCTGCATATATTTTGCTAGCATCATCACAAGCTTACGAGTCTCCCTGGTTGATAATTTAATGAAAGCAATTTAAGCAATTAAATTGCCCAACAGTGGTTTGGTTAATTTAAATAATCTTTGATGTTAGTTGGAAGATGGGAACAATGATGATAATCTTCCCAAGGTTCTTCTCCTATCATCATTGATTGGACAATTCCTTCATCCGTAGAATGTATATGTGAGAAAGGATCAGAAGAAGTACCATATTCTAATGAGTGGTCTACCCATACAATTGGTGAAAGTGGATTTGGGTTTGCCGCACAAGCCATAAAAATGATTGCTATGCTAGCTCAATGGGGCTTAGCGACATAACCTCAGTATTACTATCAACTTCAAAATTGTTGGTAATCCTCCTTAGATCAGATGAGATAGAGGAAATCATGTTGCAATTCTCTACTCTTGCCACTTTCGCCAAATCAGATGGTGACGGTAGTGTAAAAGTACCCATTAGGGAAGGATCTTTAAAGAGACCTACTCCAACACTTTGAAGTGACAGCGGGGGTCCGTGTACCAACAAAATGCTTCCTGTAGCCTGTGAAATAGATGCAAAGAAGGCAAGTTGATCGATAACTGTGATTCCACCCTTATGAGGGAATGAAATATTATGAAATTACGTGGAAACCACAACAGCGATAGCATATACCCATGGCCTTCCCAATAAAATGTTGTAGTCGAGGGGTCCGTCAACTACCTCAACTTCAACAATAACTATTTTGCCCCTAGTTTGATTTGCAGGTTACTCAAAATACCACAAGGAGTATATGTTTTCCTGTCAAAAGCTTTTAACATGGTTGGTGATCGTGACAACGGCAGTGAACCAAGTGTTTTCTAGTAGCTCATTGAAATAATGCAAGTAGATGCCCCCTCATTAATAATAGTTCGGTGAACATTCTTATTGAGAGCTTTTACTTGAATTAGGAAAGTTAACTGTGCTAGTAACTGTGGTGTATATCTCGCATGGTTAAAAACCACAAGATTGGAATCCATAGGGTCTATTCCACCAATTGCTGACAGTAAAGCCTGCTTCTGGGAGGGACAATTTTGTAACACCTCGAGTGTCGACATAACAGAAGGTGATTGAGCAAGATCTTCCACTATGTTATAGTTCTAAGCTGCTTGAGCTCGAGGGTTAAATGTCAATTTATGCACAACTCCCTTTGGTGGTTTTATTGTCAATTCTGGTGCAATAGGTGGTGGAATATTTTTAGATGAAGTCGAAGTCGAAGGATTAGGTTGATCAGTGGCTTGATTATTCGACGATGACGGTGGATTTCCATAATCTTTATTTCTTGTTGACACCAAAACTTCATTTTGTGGCTTTTTGATGGATAACATGAGTACTTAGTATGTAGAAGCATGGTCTGTTGCAACCAAATGTGTCTTCGGGTTTGGAAACAAATCAATCAACACTGCAGATATGTTAGAAGTGTTTAGAAGTTTAGAGACTTTTGAGCAGTGTGGACAATCTCTTGTAAAATGCTCGTCATTACAGATTATACATGGATAAAGAGGTTTCCTTACCGATGTAGACGAATTAGATGATTTCTCTTGAGGGGAATTATCTTGTTTCTTCTTGTTTTCCCCCTTCTTCTTGCCTCCTAGTTGTTTTTTATTTTTTCCTTTTTCAAATGACATGACATTAATTTTGGAAGCAAGAGTGTTTTATGATGCATTGGTAGTTTGATTGGTAATGGCAAGAGTTTGACCAGATGGTCTTCCTACCATTTGCGTGCTCGAAGAACCGATCACACCATCACTGGCATGAGAGTCCTTACTTGATTATGGAGGAGCAAGAACAGTGAAAGCTAGTTGGGGTGCATTGGGAATCTTTTTGTAGAGCATGCCAGATTATGTGTAAATCAAATCCAAATATTGTGCACGAGAAATTACCTGCTCTTCTGTGACAACTCCACCTTTTGCCACATCCTCGGTGATTGATGGCAACAAGGATTTTATGAACCACTCAGCCAAAAGTTGATCAGGAACATATGTCTTAACCATTCAGCGACGACGCTGCCACTCATGAATATGATCTGATATATGGGTAGTAGTAATCTGTTTAAAGTTGGTTAGGAGTTCCGTTCTTGTCTCGTATCTGATAGGTAACTGGAAGTGGGTCAGAAATGTGGTGGCTAAAGTCGTAAAGTTGTCGAAAGAAGCTCATGGTAACTCAATGTACCACTTAGCAGCCAGACCAGTAAGCATTCTTTGGAAAAGGCGAAGTCTAACCGAATCATCATTTAAGGAGTTTGACGAACACCACAAATGAAAGGTCATGACATGATTTGATGGGTCTTCTTCGGGATTTCCATTGAATTTCGGAATGTCAAAAGGTAACTTATGCAGAATCACCAGCCACCAAGGTGCATATAAGATTGGATCATTAGTAAGCTGATTTAAATCTGGTAATTCCAAAGTCGCTACAAATGGCAACTGTCAATTCAGGTTAGGTGGAGCATACCCAAGATATGATGGAATTGCCTGAGCAATAGGTCTTTGCATACCAACATAGGGCATGTGAATTTGGTAACCTTGATAAGGTTGTTGTTGAACAAATATGGCATAAGGTGGTTGTTGATAACTAGGTTGAATTTGCGATTATCCATAACCTGCAAAGCCTTGTTAACCAAGACCTTGGTGAGCTTTATACTGTCCAAACCTAGGTTGAGCCTGTTGGGTAGGTTGAAATTGGGGTTGGAATTGCTGGAATTGAGGTTGTTGAAATTGGGGCTACCACGGTTGTTGAATCAACTGTTGTTGTTGTTGGTACAACTGTTGTTGACTTAACGGTTGTTGTTGCCCAATAATGAAAGGTTGGCCAGGTTGTGAATAAACTATACCAGTGTAAGTGTGAGTCAGTCGAGATAAGGTTATACTAACCTGAGGTTGTTGAACCCCGGACACAAGTGGTTGTTGTACAAAATCCTGAGAAACTTGAACTTCTTGACCTGAAACTTGTGGTTGCGAGGTAGAAGGACCAGTTTGTATTGGTTGAGATACAACAATTTGAACTTATGACTGTGGTAAAATAGTAAAAATAGGTGTAGTAGGAATAGCTGACACAGTTTTCATTAGTTGTGTTGGATACACAAGCCTTGGTTGAAATAGCACTGTTGGTTTCCATTGACAAACTCAAATTCCAGGTTGACCTGAATACTGAGGGATACTACCATATGACGATCCTCCATAGGGAGGATAAGGTGAATAAGCATATTGCTCTCCATACGATGGCAATCCAGTATTTAATGGATACATAGGTCTTTGTTGACTAGATTGCCTAGCTTGATATTGATATGCAAGATCAAACTGTTGAGTTCCCGCTAAACAAGAACCAGGTAGAATTCTGGTTGAGGACATGGATGATGACCATGGTGTAGAAGCCACCACTAAGTGGGTTCCAGGTAAAGATTGGTAACCAACTAGGATGGACCATTCACCATATAGGTGTGACTCAGGTGTAGTAGAAAACATCGAAGAGGTTGCAACAGAGGATTCTGTTACAACTACATCAAATGATACAATATGGGATGTTGATGGTTGTTTAGCCATAGTTAACTGACCCAAAAGTTGTCCTAAAGAATCAACGGGTACTTGAAAATAAGTAGAATCAAATGGAGCAGTAAAATGAGGAGTATGAGTGTAAAGATAAAGCCCAGTTCCAAAGTGGAATGGGGTTCCAGGTGTAGAATCTTCTTCCAATTCTTCCTCGACAACAATTAAACCAAGTGGAAGAACTTCATCATTTGGTCCGTAAAAGATTTCCGGTGTTGATAAAGTGGAATTTTGAGTAGTTACTGATGTCTGAGGGGTAACTGGTTGATCGTCTTCCAATAAAGTAACAACTTCCGAATGTTCAAAATCGAAGTCCAAATGTTCGGGTAAAAGAACAACAGTTTCAGAAAGAGGTTCCTAAACAACTTCAGGTTCAGATGTAACTTCTGTTTGAACTATGATAGGTTCTAGATTAACTTCTAGTTGAACTTATTCAAGTTCAGAAGTAATTTCTTGTTGAGCAACTCCAAGTTGAAGATCACTTGTTGTTGAACAACTTCAGTTACTGTTTCACTAGGATAAGTGCTAATGTCCTTAGGTAATTGTGAAACTTCTTCTTTAGAAACAAATGTACCAGAAATGGTTGGAGTAACTGGAGTCTTAGTACTTACCGAAATAGAAGATTCAGGTAATTCAGATGAAGAACTAGGAGTTCTTGATGTACTTGACTTAGTTAAGCGAGACCGCTTTGACGGAATAGGTGTAGCTTCGGGCGACAAATGCAGTTTACTCTCTGTTCTCCGTGAACGACAGGGTAAAGGTTGACATTCCTCTAAGATTGCTGATTAATTTTATTATCAAAAAAGAAATAAACAAAAAGGGGCAAGCTAGGTAAAAGGTTTACCAAGCAACTGTGAACTACAGAATACCTCCTGGCAAACCAAGAAGTACGGGCAAGCAATCTCCCCGAATGCTGTGTTCGGTGTATCACAGTGTACAAGGTGGCCGACTCAGTTACCTAAGGATGGATAGCAACCTAGTGTTGTCCTCCCATATATACCTGAAGGTACATGGAGGCCTAGTCCGTATAAGTGTTGTCTAATGCAAAACTGCACAGTGATAACATTCCAATATACTTTACGTATTGTAACACTGCCCTATATACCTGAAGGTACGTGGATGAGCTCGACATACTCACGTATGTGGAATGAGGTATCACACTCGGGATGTATTGCAGACAAGTTAGCGACAACTGCTTTGTTTTACGATGCCAGAACAAGTCTCTAGCCTAGAACCACTAAATGTTTTCATTAATGACAATGCTCCATTAGGTAAAGTGATGTTAACTTTAAGTTGATCTTTCTTAGGAATTTTCCTTTCAAGTTCACCATGTGATGTATTATGAAATTCCTAGGAATGAAACTATCATGATAAGCATTCTTTCCATTCAATTTAATGATGAAAATTCTAGCTACTTAGGGATAGAGCAATCAGATTTCGTTCTATCAAAGAGTAAAGAGCACAATATAATGCAATTTCCCTATACTATTCCTATGAGCACACACAAACTTTTTCAATGCAACATGCATGTATTTCTTTTCAATTTCCTTAATGTGAATATGAACAAAAGGAAATATGCACATATAATCAATCAATCTTTCATAAGAATGAAGACTTTTACGATAGTTCTGTTTCGAAGGAAAAGAAGACTTTACGACACTTTCTTTCGAATGAAGATTAATCAACTATATTATAACTTTGAGTATAGATTGATAATGAAAAGAAAACATTAAAAAAATTAATCAATCAAATCAAAGTAGGGCTAGACAAGGAGATAGAAACTTGTTCTCTGAGACATAACATTCATTGATCAATCAACAAACAAACAAACAAAGAAAAGTTGGAAAAAACACTTTCCAAAGGTGGGAAATTGACCCTAGGAGAATCAGCGCATCCCTAAATGGGAGACAGTGCGCTTCAGAGCACTGTCCCTAAGCCAGGGGTGCATTGTAGCACACTGTGTGCCTCACAAGCCTGCACTGGTGATAGTGAGCCATTTCAAAAGGCAATTTGACACAGTTTTGACCAAATTTTCAATCCAAAAGAGCTGAATTACAATCTATGAACACAAGTAAGGTCTGTAAGGATGTTCTAGGAGGTGGATAAGCTACTAGGAAAGAGGATATTCCCCAGTGGAGTTGCCAATTTGTTTTGGATAATTTGGTATCTACGGATAAATACTAATTCCCTAGATAAGTAGCCATATCTAGAACAACAATTTAAAGTATTTTAGTCTTTCCCTATAAGCAATAGATAAGATGAGAAGATGAGAAGACCTACTTGTAGTTCCTCTTTCCTCTCGTCTCCCTTGTATCAATCCTGTCGCTCCTTCCCATACTTAATACGGTTGAGAAGTAACTGTAAACACAACAGAAAACAAAGAATCGATCAAAGAAAAAGATCTATTGAATATAAGTGAATGGAATCAGATACATTTCACACATATAAGAATTATAAAACAATACAAACATATGGGAGAAAGGTTCAAACACTTTATTAAATAGAAGAAGGAATTACAACCATTGTGTCTGATTCAAAGTCATTCCTCCAGCTTGGATCACATCCACATCAAATCAAAAGCATGGAAAACTTGTAGCATTACAATACTTGATTCAAAGACAAATCTCATCGCAACATTATCTCCTTACAATTCAACATAATCCAACCCCTAATCACTTAGATGAATGGTCAATTTATAGGGAGATGAAGAAGGTTTTGTCATAAATGGTGGCATTGAATGGCCTTCCATACTTAGAATTATTTCCATGGAGGAAGGGATGAGAGGATAGGATGCATCTTAACTCATTTCTCATCCATTTTCAAGCTCATAGGAGTTGATAAGTGAGGGAACCTTCTAGATGACTCCAAAAGATAAGAATATTCCCCAAACCCTATGTGAATTTTGCTCAATCTCGCCCAACACAGGTGAAAGGAAGCCTAAGTGCCCTGAAGAGAACCTTGGCATGGACTTAACTACTCTGCAGCGCACCTTTACATCGGCCTACTTGCGTTGGTCCCTCTAGAGGTCATTTCTACATGTCTTCATGTCATGAAACTGTCTGGGAAGGAGGCATTCAAAGGGGTGACTTGTTTAGGGCATGTAGAAATTGAAATTAGGGTTTGATGAGCCCTAAAACATTGATATAGATGATGGGATTGATGTGCCCAAATGGATATGTAACATGTAGATTGAACAAAATGACTCTGGGGCATACCTTGGAAAGATAGCCCTTGAAAAGGTACTTGCATATATGGAACACTAGGCTGAACAACAGGTATTTAAGGTGCTGATGGAATCTTAGGAATATATTGAACACTAGATGCCTAAGGTAAATTCTAAAAAAGAGGTTGCATAGTAACCTGTGACGTAAGCGGGACAGTTATTTGTGATACTCCTGGAATTGGCATTCTAGGTGAACTTGAACCTGGGTTCTGAATAGACGTTGCCATAGCAGACTTCCCTACAGTTTGATGAGTACTTTGGGTGGGCTGCTGAAGTGATTGCTGGGCAGGTGTCGATGAGGTAGCCTGGATGGTTGGTTGAACTTGAGAAGACATACCTTCAAAAGTCAGTTGTTGTATAGGTTATTCAAAAGGTTGGCCAGGTTGATACAAAGGAACTTGAGAAGCAACAAGAATTGACTGTTGAGAAGGGTTCCAGATTGTATTCAATCCAGGGTAAGGCATTCCATAGGTGGATTGAGGCATAACAGGCTGACCAAAACCAATTTGAGGCATTTGAGCATAGTAAAATTAGTTTCCGGCGGGGGGGTTCCCCCCAGCTATAGGGTAAGGTCCACCAAAAGGTTGTCCTCCAGGTGGAGGATACGATGGTTGTGCCGTAGGAGGATAATAACCATCTATCGGGTTAGCGTGTGGATTACCAACATTACCAGAAATCATATTAATGGCTTGTTTAGATGCCAAAACTTCATTGGTAGGGTTAATTACACTAGTTGACATGTTTTAAGATGGGTTCAAGGAAGAAGCTCCTAAATAAGCTCCTGCGAGAGAGTGATATCCAGGTGGTAAAAGACCACCATACAATGTGGACTCTGGAGAAGTGGAATACATGGATGTATTTGTCACGACACTTCTAGGAATCATTGTGGACTAGTCAAAACTGGGCACAGTAGAGTAAGGAGTTGTGTAACACGAAATCCCTTGCCCTAAAAAGATCAAGGGTGTAAAATACCAAGGGTCAGGGTGAAGAGATCGAAACAAAATTTCTGAGATATCCACAGGTTCACTAGTAGAAACTAGAGATTCTTCCTCTTCATTGAAAACAAATTCTTTAATGGAAATAATACCGGGAGGAATACTATCAGTAATGATAAGTTTCACACGAGGTGAAAGTGGAGGATCTAGAATATGTGTTGTAGCATGTGTATGAATTTCAAGCTCAGAAATATCAAACTCAGGTTCGTCAATATCTGGTTCGGAAATGAGATTTATATTAGAAGATTCTCCAATATCCGATTCAGTTTAAACGATTTCAGTAATTTGTAAATCAGTTGCTGCTGTGTGTGATGTTAAATTCCGAGTTTGATCAAATTCAGTTTATGTTACTTCAATTCCTGAAATAGTAGATGTTATAGGTCGATTAACTTCAGTTCCTCTTACCTCAGAATCTATAATAGTAGAAGTTTCAATTTCTGTTGCAGTTCCAATTTCATATGATTTAGATTTTTCTGCTTTAATGTTTTCTAACTGACTCGGTGTATACTCAGGGGGATCCCTGAGTATCCTACGTTATTGTATTGGTAGTTCTGCCACAAGGAATTTTTTTAATTATTAATCACACAATATCTAAATTACACCTAAAGTCTCTAAAAGGTAAAAAAACAACAACACCGAAAGTAACACACGCTAAAATCTAGGAGTTCAAACCACACAAAATTACTCTTCACGGCGGTCAATATATACTAGTTGGTGATGAAATCCAACATCGAAGAGATCAAGGTGAATTTTTTTATATAGAAAATGAGTATTTGGACCATTTACCCTGACAACCTTCTTAATGAAATGGTCTGGTGCAAGTAACTCGGCGTGAGGTTGTCTTTGCCTCCCTCAGCCTCTGCGTAGCCTCTTCATGGCCTGAACTTGATGACGTAGGCACTACGTCACCCCTTCCTCACTGTTTTGCTGCTAGGAATAGCTTATGTCACTCAGGATAACTGTTTTCTACTGATGCTGCTGCTCTACTCGGCTGATGTCCTCAGTTCTCCTGTGATATGCAACCACCCTCTGATACTATGTTGAATTTTCTAAGTCTAACAGTTAGAAACCCTCCATGTACTTTCTGATTTATTACTTCCTAGTTGTTTTGATTAATTAACAAGTTATTTACCATGTAAATACTGAAAATAAACACAAGTACATGCTCAACACATTATAGATAATCAACTGAAGGAAACAAAAACAAGCACACAAATGACACTGTTATTTTTGGACTAATGTCCCCGAAAAAAACCAATGCGGGAAAACTGGTGCAACTATCTGAGGGTTTGATTTATTAAGGAGTTTAGAATACAATCTGGGTGTCAAATACGACTCACCCAACAAAGAAAAATCTCGGCAATAGTACCTCTCCTTGAAAGATAGATACTCTGGTTGAAAACCTAGATAAACACTCCGACAACTCCTCAGCTCTAATCTGCCCCATGAAAAACCCCAGCATTAGCCTCTAGGGACTGTGTTAGCCTCTTTTTCCCTCTGTGTCATCTTTCCCTGCAGTTCCGGCAGTTCCCGACAGTTCCAGGAGTTCCCGACAGTTCGGGTTTCTGCCCTCTGCATCAGCTTTCCCGGCAGTTCCAGCTGTTCCTGATAATTCCGACTATTCCCGGTAGTTCCGGCTTCTGTCCTCTGCATCATCTTTCCCGACAGTTCGGTAGTTCCCAACAGTTCTGGTTGTTTCTGGCAGTTCCGACTTTTGCCCTCTGCGTCACCTTTCCTAGCTGCTACGTTGATCCTCTCAACACTATCTTTGCCTCTCAGCTTCTGTATTCACTGCCCCTCAGTTGCAACTCTAGATCACTCTCTCAACTTTCTTAGCAAACCCAGCCCCAAAATTCGAAATATTGATCTGTTGGTGTCTTCTCCAAGTGACCCTCAAGCTTCCTCTTATAATTTTCTTGTTGAAAAATCAACAGTCGAGATTAAGTCACTAATCAACGGCTAAGATTAGATCTGGCTTGATCCATGACTTTTGGACCATTCTAACATAGTTTTATATTAATTCACATTAATATTTTATTTTCCCTAAGTTCGTGAGAGTCCAAGTGAGTCTAGCCAACATCTGTTCCAGGTACAAAAATACCTTCCCTCTATAATCACCTTAGGTAGAGCCCTAGGATTATAGTCACTATGTTCACCAAATACAACAATTACCTGGGGGGATAGTTGTAGATCAGACGTACACGTAAGGGCAGATTAACAAGCTCAATCCCCTTGAAGGCTCCTCCACGTGATCAATCGGAGATTTACTTTCAAGTGACCCCAAGTACCTTTCGGAACTGTTGTAATATGTGTAAATCACTATATCTAAGCCAATGAAGTGGGTCAGATCACTTCACCAGAGTCGAGACGACCTCATGCTTAACTCATGTATAAGAAGAGCTTCCCAAAGCAAAATAGAAATACTTGGATATTCTCTCCCTAACTCAAGATTCTATTGTTTGTTTATAGCTTTGGAAAGTTTACTTCCTTCCCTATTCCAAAGCCCTACACTTAAGCTACTGTAGGTGAAAAGAGCCCTAAAAAAATATAAAATTCTAAGTGAATTTTAATTAGTGTTGTATTATTAAGTTGTTCTTTTACTCAATGGGTAATGGAGGTGAAACTTATGATGTTGTGATTTCTCGAAATGTTAATGCACTCTGAAAGGCAAAAGCAACTTTGAATTTTTAATGAAATTCTATTTAGAGAAAAGAAAGAGTTTTCTTGGATTCTTTAGAAATAAAATGAAACAACTCACAACTTTTCACTTTTCTCAAAACAACCAATTTCACTATTTTGTAATGAAAAATGCCGCCAACAAACTAATTTCTAGATTTCCCTAAAACTCTTTTCTTCTAATCACTTGAAACTTTCAAGCACACAAAATCATCAAGAAGATGGAGAAAATACATACTCTCCTATGAATTCTTTGATTTTATGACAATAATAGTGCAATCGTGAAAATTTTCCCAAGATGAAAGCAATAACTTCTTTTATGAAGAAAAAATAACTATGTTTTTTCACAAAAGCACATAGTCTTCAAAAACCCTAACTTGTAATTCAAAGTAATTTTGACTACAAATAAACAATTTTTTAAAGCTTAACCAATGTATTTGACAGAAGAAAATAAGAATATCAATGAGAAAAAGACATTCAAACTTGTTTTGATCAAACAACAAATCAACCAGTCAAAACACTAAGGTATTCTTCCAAAAATACCTAATCTTCAGAAAATCATCAACAAAGCAATAAACTAAGTTCAGAAAAGAAAACACATAGTCCAAACAAATAGAATGACATTTTCAAAAAGACAAATCCAGGTCTGGGTTGAAGCTATAATGAAATTTTCAAAAAAAATCAAGGGGTATGACGGTTTCCAATAGGAAACAGTGCGCATGCGCTTAGTTGCTACGACAAAAAGGGTGCATATATGCGCTCTGTGTAGAAACAAAAATGGCACGGGGAAGAAAACTTAAAGAAAAAATAAAAAATTGAAAATCAACCAATCAGACTAGAAGGCCATTAATTTATGAAGACTCAGGACTGGATAAATCAGAAAAATTAGAAAGCAACGCTAAGGGAAAAGACGAGAACAAAGATGTTTCTCAGTATGGTTGCCAGTTTGTTACACCAGACAATCCCTCTTGTGGAAAGGATCAATCTCCCTAGATCCTAAAAGGAAACTAGAAACAATCATGACAAATGAGCTGACTCTTTCCCTATGTTGAACTTAATAGAATTACAAGCAGTTTAACTGATAGATAGGCCTCTTATCGGTTTCACGAAATGCTTGATGAAGGTCCCTTGTTGTGACTTGATGCATCTCTTCAATGCTTAGTAGAACCTGCAAACATAAACCATAAAAATGATCAAAAGCACACTTGATATAGTAATTCAAACAACTTAGCCTAATGATCAAGGAAATTAGGGATTGAACTTGCCTTAATGAACATAATAACCAATTGAAAAATATTCATCATTCATAAAAGACAAAATCAATGGGAGAAAGTGCTCATTTGTATTAATCAGAAGATAAGAGGAGCGTTACAACCTTTTCTTGGATGTCGTGAGGTCCCTCCCAAATGCCTTCAATCTCCTCCTTAGATAACAATCTCTCCAATCTCAAACTAGCAGCATAAGTTTGTATTCTCTGAATTCTAACCTCTTTCATCCCTTAACCCTATAGTCCTTTTATAGATCAAAGAGGGTGAAGTTTCAAATCCCTGAGAAAAGGATGAACCTCATTTAGTGAAGGATTAGGTTACCATGAGAAAAGGGATGGAGATGCATCTTATGAGTGTTATAGTTCAAATAGTCATCAGCTAGAAGCTTTCAGTTGGGAAATATTCAACCAACTAGGTTTCTAGAATGTACTTTTTATTTTTACTTTCTAGAATTCAACTACGCAAGTTTATAGTTACAGACGGAGCACAACTCTACGTTGTTCTCAGAGTAAATTTCAATGCATGCGTGGGAAACACTAGAGAAACCGGTGTAGGTGGAACTTAACAAGGTGTAAGAGCTATTTGACACAAATTTCTCATGGACTTTAACATATTTTGAGTTGTTTGACTTCTAAGGGAGATGGTTTCAACACGTTCACGGATGGAAATAATATCCATAAACTGATAAAGTGTCATGGCGAAAAATTTACGTGTAACAAATTCACTCCTCTGTGATGGTTTCCCCATCCTTTGGCAAGCATCACATGCTAGACAATACACTTTTGCATCCTTATGTATTGTTGGCCACCAACGTCTTGCACGAAGGATCTTTTGCACGGTCGCTCTTCCTATATAATGGCCTCCTGCTACTCCTCCATGTTCTTCTGTGAGGGTGCTCAGTTGTTCAAACTCAGGGACATATCAGCGTATTATCTCATCGCAACCCATTTTATATAGGTGTCCAACGATCATAGAAAAATCAGCTGCATGAACCACCAAATCCTTCTTCCGTTGTGTAGAGTATCCCTCTAGGGCTATGCCAGTCATTAAAAACTAGATTATATTAGGAAAGTGATCATCTGTGACATGCAAAACAAAGAGCTTCGCATTAGGCAATCCTTTTTCCAAACTAGTAGGCTCATCACCAGTATCAATCCAGGATAGATGATCAGGACCAACAAACTAGTAGGCTCATCAGCAGTATCAATCTAGGATAGATGATCAGGACCAACATTGAATCGTCCGGGCTTCACAATAACCTCAAAATCATACTCCTGAAAGAGCAACAACCATCTACAGATCTTGATCTCATTGTACCCCGAGAATCCATTAGTGAATGAATAGGCTTCCTGCCCTCCAACATTCTCCAAGACTTCATCTGTAAATGGTGTTGGAAATGGTTCATGGATGCACACATCATTGAGCTTCCTTATATTGACTCATATCCAGATTTCATCCTATTAATTTGTTTCCTGGACTACCATAGGACTTACCCAGTTTGATTCTTCCACTGGCTCAATGATCCCAGCCTCTAGCATTTTGTCCAACTCCTTGTGTACCTTTTCCTTATACTTGGGATTCAAATGGTAGGGTCGTTGTTTTACAGGCTTCGCATCGGGCTTCAAATTAATCTTCATCACACCCAAGTCCCCTACTATCCCCTTCAGATCTAAGAACTTGGTGGGAAACAAGTCCTGGTATTCGTGCAATAGTTCCGTGACCTTATCAATTGTATCCTCATCCCAATAGTCACCTATTTTAGCAAACTTCAGCTACACGTCTGATCCAATGTTTACCTGTCTAGTCTTCAAAGGTTCTTCTATGTCAGGGATTGTTGCTTTAGGTTCTTCAACTTCATGTTGTACCTCAGATTCTAGAATACTGATATTTCTAGGATCATCTTCTTCTTCTTCCGTGGTGACGTTATAACATTCCAGCACATGGCGTAATTGTGTATTCCAGTCTGGTTGAACCCATTCGAACAGGTTATTAGGAATTCTAAAGATCGAAACCTTAATTTCTTGGAGCACTTCATCAATACATTCAAAGCCATCCTCAAAGCCGAAGGTTAACAAAAAACTTTCCCTGAGAATATCCCACTCGGTTGTTCCATGGCGTAACTTTGTTTCCAGGTACCAATTCATCAGAATGGTATCCAAAGTATGACAAAATATCTACACCCATTCAGGTTGAGGTTCCTCTCCCTAAGCTTTAGTCCACCGCGCTAGATGCTTGCGCAGATCATATTTTCTGGTGTATTTCTCCGTCATATGGGTATTGGCGTACCTGAACCTGATCTTCATCATTTGCCTGTATTATTTCCAATCAGCGAAGTTGTCCTTATGTGTACCCCACCAATGGGCAGATGTAGCATGCAACGCCAGATCTAGTGCTTAGAACCAATGCTCTTCTGGCACCTCCCTTTCAAACTTATCCATAAAAAAATTAGCATCATCTAAACCATCATAATGAGGGAGATTTCATACTGTAGGTTTTAACCCTGTACAGAAATTACCTGCATACGAATTCTTAAACAAAGAAAATAAACAATGCAAGAGCATAACCCATAAAACACATATGCACAGAGATTTTTCCCTGGATCCCAAAACCGGGACTACCAGCTTGATTTTTCATTATGTTCCTTTCAATGTTACAATACATATTTATACATGGCGAAGGATCCAATAACATGGACCGAAAACCATCGTGTCCAATACCATGGACCAAAAACCATCGCGTCCAAAAAACATGTGCGAAAATCATGCACAAAACCATAGGTGGGTCCGCCCAACCTAACATATGGTCCAAAACCAAAATTTTCCGGGGCGCTGCCCTGGACCCCATAAAGTGGGGTTACGGGTGCCCTTCAAACCCCCTATTAACTACGTGGAAAGAATATAACACAACCCAACAATCTCCCACTTGTTGTTTCTTTCCACAGGGGGCCACAGGAGAGCTTAGTCATTTTTCAGCCCTGAGATTCCCATTGCTTCTCTACACCAAGAGAACTTCTCAGAGCTCACAGATTTTTTCAATGCATCTGCAGTATTCTTCAAAGTGTCCACCTTTACCAGCAACACCTTTCTGTCTTCTATCGTATCCCTCATAAAGTGATATTGAACATCAATGTGCTTTGTCTTTGAATGATAAGCAGGGTTCTTTGCCAAGAAAATTGCACTTTGGCTGTCACAGTCTATTCTTATAGCTCCCTGTACTAACCCCATACTTGAACACAATCTCTGCAACCAAACTGCTTCCTTGCTTGCATGAGTGGCTGCCATGTATTCTGCCTCTGTAGTTGATAGTGCCACTACAGATTGTTTCTTACTCATCAACCTGACTGCACCTCCAAATAGGTTAAACACATACCCACATGTAGATCTTCTCTGATCCAAATCTCCAGCCCAGTCTGCATCAACAAAGCCATGAATATCCAACACTCTGTCCAATCCTGGTCTTCCTTGGTAGCACAAACCATAATCACTAGTGCCACGCAAATACCTGAAAACCGGCTTCACTGCTGTCCAGTGCTCCTTCCCAGGTTTTGACATAAACCTGCTCAATACTCCCACTGCATGTGCAATGTCTGGTCTAGTACAGACCATTGCATAAATCAGGCTACCCACTGCACTTGCATATGGAACACGGGACATGTCCTCTTCCTCTTCTTGTGTCTTGGGACACTGTTCAACAGATAACCTCACACCTACAGGAATAGGAACCTTCACCGGTTTACTATCCTGCATATTAAACCTCTGGAGTATTGTCTCAACATACTTCCTCTGGTTTAACCAGAGCTTCCTCTTTGACCGATCTCTTTTAATTTCCATGCCCAAAATATAGTTTGTAGCACCAAGATCTTTCATGTCGAATTTGGAGGACAATTGGGTCTTCAAATCCTGGATAATTTCTTTGTCATTTCCAACCAGCAACATATCATCCACATACAAGACCAGATAAATAATACGGTCACGAATTAATTTAAAATACACACAATGATCTGCTTTGCTTCTGGTGAAGCCATGTCCCCGTATAAATGTATCAAATTTCTGATACCACATCCTTGGTGACTGTTTTAACCCATACAGAGACTTCTTTAACTTGCATACCAGTTCTTTCTTACCCTTCACCGCAAAGCCCTCAGGTTGCTTCATGTAGATTTCCTCTTCCAAATCCCCGTGAAGAAATGCTGTCTTCACATCCATCTGTTCTACCTCAAAATCAAAAGCAGCAGCAACAGATAAAAGTAATCTAATAGAAGTTACCTTGGCAACAGGAGAAAAAATATCACCAAAATCAATTCTCGGCACCTGGGAATAACCTTTTGCTACCAACCGAGCTTTGTATTTCTCCACCTTTCCTTCCGCATTTGTCTTCTTCTTGAACACCCATTTGCTGCCAATGGGTTTCCTTCCAGCCGACAACTCCACCAAATCCCAAGCCTCATTTTTGTGCAAAGATGCCATTTCATCGACCATGGCCTCTTTCCAGAGTTTTCCATCCTCTGAATCCACTGCTTCCTTCACAGTTCTGGGATCATTATCAGTAACAGACAAAGCAAAATTTGAACTGAAGGCAGATGGACTATACCTTTCTGGCTGCCTTCTTTCTCGAACTGATCTTCTCACAGCCGGAGTTTGTGGCTCTTCATCTTCTGATTCCTCCTCTGCTGCAGAGTCTGATTCTTCCTCCTTTGGCTCAAACTCTATCTTCTCAGGTTCCTTTGGTTGGACTTCATGTTGAATAACATCTTTTACCTCTCTGAACAACACATCTCGGTTGTACACAACCTTCCGTGTGACTGGGTTCCAAAGCTTATAACCCTTTAAACCATCCTTATACCCAATAAAGATGCACTTTTCAGATTTACTATCCAACTTGGTTCGTTTCTCCTTTTGAACATGTACATATGCATCACATCCAAATACCCTCAGATGTGAAAGAGAGGGTTTCTTACCAGTCCATACTTCTTGTGGAGTCTTATCCTCCAACGCTGATGAAGGTGACCTGTTGACCAGGTAACATGCAGTATCCACCGCCTCTGCCCAGAATTCCTGTCCTAACCCAGCACCACTGAGCATGCTTCTTGCCCTTTCCATCAACGTCTTGTTCATTCTTTCTGCGACTCCATTTTGCTGAGGTGTATATGGAGTAGTCTTCTGACGTGCTATACCACACTTCTTACAGAATCCTTCAAGTTCCTTGCTGCAAAATTCTCCACCATTATCTGTCCTCAACACCTTTATCTTCTTCTCTGTCTGATTTTCCACCAGAGCCTTAAATTCTTTAAACCTATCAAAGACTTCAGATTTCTTCTTAAGAAAATATATCCATGTATTCCTTGAGAATTCATCTATGAATGATACATAGTACACAGACTTACCCAGTGATGGAACCTTCACAGGGCCAAACACATCACTGTGCACGAGCTCTAATATCTGTTTCGTCCTCTTACCACCAGAGGGGAAACTCACCCGATTTTGCCTCCCATACACAATTCTCACAGAAACCAAAATCCAGAGAGCTATTATTCATACCTTCTACCATACCTTTACCATGAAGTATTCAAAGACCCTTCTCTCCAATATGTCCAAGCCTTTGATGCCACAACATGGTCTTCTCTCCAGAGACCACTAGATTCTCTACTCCATTTTCAGGAACCATAGAACTATTGCACCCATCAACAACAGTGCTACCTTGCAGCTTGTACAGAGTTCCAATCCGAACTCCCCGCATTAATATCAGTGCTCCTCGAACCATCTTGCAGGTATCTTTCTCGAACACCGTCTTTACACCTGCATCATCCAACTTGCTTACAGAAATCAGATTTCTGGCCAATGCAGGAATATGTAGAACACCCGGAAGTGTTCTAACCCTTCCACCTTGCAACTTCAACTTTACTTTTCCCCGACCAATGATTCTAGCCTTCCTATCATCTCCTAAGAAGACATCACCACCATCGTATTTCTCATACTCGCAGAACCACTCGCTATGGGAAGTGAAGTGAAAGGATGCACCTGAGTCAATCAACCATGCCTCATGATCTACATGTGTACTTGAAGAAGCCAAGTACACATCCCCACCTTCATCTGAGGTGGTTTTTGCCTCTGCAGAAGGAGCATCATCAAATCCCTTTCCTTTATCAGGAGCTTTAGATTTACAATCCCTTCTGAAGTGCCCTTCCTTTCCGCATTTCCAGCACACCACCTTTGTAGGTTTTCCTGGAGATTTAGATCTCCCTCTAGATTTAGATCTCCCACTCGATGACTTATTTTTGTTTTTGTTCTAGGACCGTCCTCGTACAGACAAGGCATCACCATTCTGGTTGTCCATATTTTTCTGTCTCATCTCCTCCGTTAGCAAGGCTGAGACTATTTCATCAAACTGCAAAGCAGTTGCATTGCTACCTATTGCAATAACCAGACTATCCCACGAATCTGGTAGAGAACATAACAGACTGATGCACTTATCTTCATCTGAAATTTTAATATCAACAGATAATAATTGACTTACCACAGTATTAAACGCATTCAGATGCTCTGTCACCGAGTCTCCATCTTTCATCCTCAGGTTATACAGCTTTTTCCGCAGGAATAGTTTATTCACCAGAGACTTAGATTGGTACGAAGTCCCTAAGTTGACCCACAAAGCCTTTGCCGTAGCTTTCCCTGATACATTCAACAATACTGAATCTGAGACACACAATCGTATTGTGCTCTTTGCCTTCCGATCCAACTTCTTCCATTCTTCATCGGTCACTCCTGATGGTTTAGTACCCGGATCTACCGCGATCCACTGATCTTTATCCACCAACAGATCCTCCATCTTGAGTTTCCACAACTCAAAATTCTGACCATTGAACTTCTCAATCTCTATCTTTCCACTGCTCGCCATCTTCTTTCACCACCAGAATCGATCTCGCAGATCTCCCACTGAACAGGGTCTACCACAGGCCCGAGCAAAACCCCTCAGCAATAAAGGCGTCCCTTTGAAGACAAAACAACTCCGATACCAAATGTAGGTTTTAACCCTGTACAGAAATTACCTGCATACGAATTCTTAAGCAAAGAAAATAAACAATGCGAGAGCATAACCCATAAAACACATATGCACAGAGATTTTTCCCTGGATCCCAAAACCGGGACTACCAGCTTGATTTTTCATTATGTTCCTTTCAATGTTACAATACATATTTATACATGCCGAAGCATCCAATACCATGGACCGAAAACCATCGCGTCCAATACCATGGACCGAAAACCATCGCGTCCAAAAAACATGTGCGAAAATCATGCACAAAACCATAGGTGGGTCCGCCCAACCTAACATATGGTCCAAAACCAAAATTTGGGGTTATGGGTGCCCTTCAAACCCCCTATTAACTACGTGGAAAGAATATAACACAACCCAACACATACCTCCGTGGAAACACAACGAAGCAATTTGGTCAACATGTTGTGGTACAACGAGGAGAATTCATGTAATCTGTTCTGCCAATGCTCAAGTTCTTCGTCGGAATCTGAGGTGTAGGAGCTATCACTATCCCAGGTAATTCATCCATCTGCTGTAGGATTGATCCAGTCTTCATCCTGTGTAATGATCTTATATATATGATCTAGATCATCCTCCTCTTCATAATCGCGGACTGGTTCCATGTATCGCGCACCTTCAGATGGATCTAAGGGCACAATTACTCGGAGTTCTTTTCTTTCAAATGTCATTCTACGCTTTTAAGATTAATGACCACATCCATGTCAAAGGCCCAATCAATGCCTAATATCATAGGGTAAGGATTACTATCATCCACAATCTCGATTAATTCAAAATTGGCCAAGGCACTCACTCCTTCAATATCCACTGTAACCCCATACAGCGCCCCATATGAATTATTTTTTGTTGATTTGCCATGTGAAGTTGGATAGGAGACCATTACAGTGCAGTTCTCCCCATTCTTTCCCAAGTTTGTTTTGGTAATACATTCGCATAAGATCCCAGATCGAGAATTACCTACTCCATTTCATATACCCTAATCTGTGTTGTTAGCCTCATTTCACGACTGGTCTATTTCTTTCTTTTGCCCACTTTTCGTACAATGCGTTGTTCTAGAGGAGGCTTGACCTTACCTATACAATTATCAATTAACTCTTGGAGCCCTTCTACCCCCTTTCTATCTTGTAACAACTTCATACAAGTCTTCAAAAAAGTAACTAAGAGTGAAGGATCTACATCCTAGGCTTCATTGTTTCCACCAGACTTCTCTTGAATTCCTAAGGTAGAGACCCTAAGGAAGCTATTTTTGGCTTCCATAAAGGTCTCCTTAGCCCGGTTTAGATCAAATCCAAATTCCTTCTCAGCAGCCTTGCGTACCCATATTTCTGTTTTCGAATTTTTTGCCTTATATTCTCTTGTGGCAATACCACTTCGTGTGACTATGTTAATGCTAGGCTCTTCTTCACGAGGCTCCGCCCTCATCATCTAAATATTCTACATAGGTGTCTGCATCTTCTTCTCCTGCATCTTGGCTATTACTATCGGGAAATCTTCTATAACATGATCAAACTGTCAGTAATATTGACAGGAGGGATGTGTTGGATTTTGACAGTCGCGTGCAAAATGACCTGCTTCTCCACAATTATAACAAATGATTTTTCTGCGACCCCTGCTAGCCCCTCCTCCTTGTCCTCTTCCTCGGACCTGGAATCCTCCACACATTGCACCAGCGCCCTGATCCTGGGGCCGATTTTTCTGTCTGCATTCTATACATAGGGGTCCATTCCATCATGAGTTCATAGCTCTAGAAATTGTGCTCCTCATGCCCAACTGACTTACAAAAAGTACAAAATAACTGCTATAGTGTTTGCACAAACTTTTGTAGGAGATGACAGTTATTAGTCACGTGCTTCCAAACTATCTAATAGATAGTGCACCATAAAGGTACTTCTACACTCGGTCCAATGATGTTTTCCATTTTTAGAGGAGAAATACCTCCCCCAATGAGGTAGTTTTGATAAACAAGACACTGGTCCTTATCATGACCCTGGCCCTTGCACATCAAGCACCAAACTTCTGTGGCCTACTCGGGTTGGACTTCCTTTCCCTTCTTCAGGCTCTACAATTCCATGTGCAAGCTTGTTAGCTGCGATTGAATCTGTTGTACCCCTATATTGGTATCCTTCATTGGTGAAGCTTCTAATCTCATGGTGATCTCCATTGCTTCTGCTTGTGTGCCTATTTTCTATTGTGACAATGGTAATCTCAGATGCGGTAGGAGCGAAACAATATACCAGTCTCTATGCTGAGCATATGCAATAGTCATATTAGCCTACTAAATCAAACATTTTAATATTTGATCAAAGTTCGATGTGGACTCAGTTACCCTCTGCTGAATCTCCTTGAGCTTTGTTACAGACTGGGCCTGAGATTTGGGCTTATTAAACTCACTATTTAGCACTTGCTCGGTCCTTAGCATAGTCGCGTTGGGTTTATTTGTACAAAATTTGATGTACCAGCTCAGTGCTCTATCCTGCAGTGTTGTGACTAGCTACGATTTCTTCATATTATCATCAGCAATCTCTTGTGCCGTCCATACAACATCTGCGTAAAACCAAAATTGTTCTGGGTCTTTAGTTCCCACACCCTTAAACATAGGCATCTTCATTATATTCACCATATTAAAATATGGAGGAGGAGGTGGAGGTGGAGGCAGAGGTGTAGGAGCATGAGGCAGAGATGGAGGTAGAGGTGGAGTAGATGGATGAGGTATCCCTACGATACCCTGACATACGAGCTGTAGCGTGCTTCGCGGTGTTCTCAAAAAATTACCTTCGTCGTCGTTATCTGAAGATCGTAATAGTGGATTGTATTCAAAGCCTGATTCTTCACTCCTTCTGAATTCTCTCCCACTTCAAGTGGTTCGAAACATTAATTTAAAGGCATAGCCCGCTTTTTACACAATAACATCTTAATCTAGGTCTTCACAGATTTTAAGTATTTACCTCTTGGTCCTTTGAAGAACCTTCTCTCTGCTTCACTAAGCTGGTGGATGAATTGATCGCGAACTCAGTGATGAATCCTCCTAGAATACGATCGATCGAGTGGTTGGCGACCCTCGCGATGTTATTTTCTGAAGCTTCCAAGCACTTTACCAGTTCATGGGTCCACACAATAGGGTTGTCAAGCTTCCATGTTCCCTGACTATCCACTAATCTGGATAGCCACCCGTGGAATTCACAGGGAAAAGTGGAAAAGAATATTTCAATTTTGTTTGTGAACATGTATCTATTCAACCACTCTTCCTTTGATAAGCACATATTTCTATTCTCTTTTGCTGCAAACGCGTGTAGCTTCCGATTGATCCACTTCTCGATTTCCTTCTTAGTTGGGAACCACTTATTCAACATCACACATTCCTTAAAGAGATCACGGTCCAGGAAACAAAACCATTTTTTAGCTTGATGGGGCTTGACCTAGGTTCAATGTTAGCTACGCCAACCAAAAAAACCTTAATTGTTGGCCCTTTCGGCAACAACCCATGTAGCGTAGGCTGCAGTCTCACCCGAAGTAGTATTTGGGGATGAAAGAACCAGGTTTCTACATCTAAAGGCTTGTGTGATGGGTTCTTGCGGCCTTTAGGGCTTATTTCTATCTTCGTGAAGCCTAACCCTTTCGAAATAGATAATCATAGCAATTCACTTAAACACCATCTAGATCTTCATGAAGTCCCTTAATTATTCATAACATGTATAAAATGTACTGATCTACCACTTTCGCCCACAAGATAAGAATTTATTCATATAAATTGTAATACAAAGCAAACATACAGAAAGTTGTAGAAGTAAGAATAAATGCACAGAGGCATAAGTATTGGATCAAAATAGTCTTTATTAAATGTAATCGTTTAGATACAGCCTCTTTTTTCATGCGCACTCAGTTGCAAGGGCTCGCGCACTCAGCCTGTCGACTTACCAAGGTCTCCATGCACTCAACTGTAGGAGCCTTCCCCTCTGCCTAAGTAGAGGAAACACACCTTTCCTGTCTTATCTTACTTTCCCTTACAAATATTTCTATCAATGAGTTACCTTCTAGATTCGCTATGGCTCTTCTATTTATAGCCTTCTTGCTTACAATACCATGGTCTGCGGACCATGGGTGAGTCTCAAAACTTCCTATCACCTACCCATATAAGGGACTAAATCCCCTTTGACTCTTACTATATTCGCGCTCTGCTTCCACACTTCGCAAATACTTTACATCTTTTCAAAAAGAAATTACAAAATTTAACAAAATTTACCCTAGGGACCCCATCCGAATAGGAACAATAGGTTGGACTGGGGTCAAAGTAGTGTAAGGTTTGAGTTGATTGGGGGGAGTGTTTGCGGGAGGATCATTGTACCAGATTGGGATCCCCAAGATAATGTTAGGCAAACTCAACGTGGCCATGACAGGTGTATAATAAAATTCCTGGGGTGGAAATAAGAACGACATTTGACTAGAAGTGTTATGAAACCAGCTCAGGAAAAGATAGAAAAGAAAGATCAACGCCTTAGAATTAAGCCTCTTCGAGGGGGCAACCTCCTTTACATTACATAAATGAACAATTCTTGGATGATACAAATGAAAAAACCTCCTTTCTATATATAGGAGTCTAAGGAGTCACAATATAATCCAGCCGACCTAACAATAATAATATAAAGCCACAAAAATAACAATAGAGGGATTCTATGGGGCACAGAAATAACAATATGGGGGTAATAGGGGCACAACAATATAAATAAGGGGTATAACTACAATAGTAATGGGGTAATCACTAGTATTATAGGGACCCAACATGCCCCTCCCCTTCAAAAAGTGTTGTCCTCAACGCTTGAGCAGTTCTGGATACTTCTGCATAAAATTCTCTTCCTCCCATGTGGAATCTTCAGCGGATAAGTTCTTCCACTTGATAAGATACTGTGAAATTGATAGATTTCGTAGCTGTCGAGTTCTTGTTTCTGTGACTGCTTCCGGTTCCAATATAATTTTTCCTTCCTCGTCAAGTTCTGGCAATATTGTTTGAACTGGGAGCTTGTCGCCTATAACCTTCTTTAAACATGAAACATGGAAAACTGGGTGCAATCGAGAAGCTGCAGGAAGCTCCAATTTGTATGCCATAGTACCAATCTTTTCTAACACCTTGTACGGACCATAATACTTTGGTGATAATTTATTATCCTTCTTAGCTTGCTTTAGGGACATTTGCTTATATGGTTGTAGCCGTAGGAATACCCAATCACCTACATCAAAACTTCTTTCACTGCGATGTTGATCTGCCTGTTGTTTCATTCTATTTTGTGCCAACACGAGGTTATCCTTTAAGAGTTGGAGGACTTGTTGTTGATGTTCGATGTGATGTTCCACTGCCTGAACCTTAGAATTTTCTCTTAAATATGATGTGATGGATGGTGGTTGGTACCCATAAAGTGCCATAAATGGGGTCATTTTTGTTGCTGTATGGAAGGAAGTGTTATACCACCATTCAGCCAGAGGCAACCATTTGACCCATTGTGTCTGTTTATCAGATACAAAGCAACGAAGATATCCTTCCAAACATTTGTTTACTATCTCAGTTTGCCCATCAGATTGAGGATGATAAGATGAACTATGAGCTAACTGAGTACCAAGACAAGAAAATAATTCTGTCCAAAAATTTCCAGTGAAAATGGGATCTCTGTCACTTACAATAATCTTTGGGTTTCCATGTAGCTTTTGAACTGTTTCCATAAATGCAGTAGAAACTGTACTGGCTTTAAATGGATGTGATAATGCACAAAAGTGTGCATACTTGGTAAGTCTGTCAACTACCACCATGATGACACTCTTTCCCTCAGACTTGGGTAAACCTGTGATAAAATCCATTGAAACCTCCTCCCAACGTTGGCTTGGAATGGATAAAGGTTGTAATAGACCCGGTGTCTTAATTGTTTCAACTTTATTTTGTTGGCAAACCAAACATTCCGCCACAAATTTTTGAATATCTGATTTAAGGCCATCCCAAAAAAATTCCTTCTTAACCCTGTGGTAAGTTTTTAAAAATCCTGAGTGCCCTCCTAAGGGAGAAGTGTGCAATTCCATAAGAATCTTTTGCTTTAGCTGGGAATTCTTACAGAGGTATAAGCGATCTTTGTACCATAACGAATCATTTTGCCAGCTAAATGTATCAGAAGTACTGGAATCTTGTTGTAGCTTTCGAATAAGTGCCCACACTTCTTCGTCATTCTTCAATTCCTCCTTTGCTTCGTTTATCCAGTCTGGTTGGATAATAGAAATGGCACACAACAATGCTTCCATATCCTCATCCTTTCTTGAGAGTGCATCTGCCACCACATTTTGCTTCCCTTTTTTGTAGATGATTTCAAAGTCATAACCCAACATCTTTGTGACCCACTTTTGTTGCTCTTCAGAGGATAATCTTTGTTCTAAAAAGTATTTAAGGCTATCATGATCCGTTTTTACCTTGAAGTGTCTTCCCATTAGGTAGGGTCGCCATTTCTTAAGTGCATGGAGTATTGCCAACATTTCCTTCTCATAAATAGCTTTGCTTAAAAACTTTCCCTTGATTGGACGACTTTCAAAAGCAATGGGTCTTTCATCTTGCATTAGAACAACACCAATTCCATTTCCTGAAGCATCACATTCCACAATAAAGGTTTTTGTGAAGTCTGGTGTAGCTAAGACCGGTGCTTGGCACATTGCCTCTTTAAGATGTTTAAAGGCCTTTGTTGCTTCCGGAGTCCATGAAAATGAATTTTTCTTCAATAATGTTGTTAGAGGTGCTGCTATTCTCCCATAATTCTTAACGAACTTGCGATAATACCCTGTCAACCCAAGAAATCCTCGCAGATGCTTTATGGATGTGGGGATTTTCCATTCCTTAATGGATTTAATTTTGCTAGGGTCTACCTTAACTCCTTCATGAGATACAATATGACCCAAATATTCCACCTCCTGGACTCCAAAGAAACATTTGGATCTTTTTGCATATAATTGTTTCTCCTCCAATAGTTGTAGCACCTTGTCAACATGTTCAACATGATCCTTCCAAGACTTGCTGTAGATTAGTATATCATCAAAAAATACCAACACAAATTTTCTAAGGAATGGTTTGAAAATTGAATTCATCAAACCTTGAAATGTTGAAGGTGCATTGGTAAGGCCAAAAGGCATGACCAAAAATTCATAATGACCCTCATGAGTTCTAAATGCTGTTTTCGGAATGTCTTCAATCTTCATTCTGATTTGATGATATCCCGAACGAAGATCCAACTTGGTGAAGTAAATTGATCCATGCAATTCATCCAGTAATTCATCAATGACAGGAATGGGGAACTTATCTTTAATAGTGAGCTTGTTGAGCTCCCTATAATCTGGACACATGCGCCATGATCCATCCTTCTTGTGCACCAATACTACTGGAGCTGAGAAAGAACTTTGACTCGGTTGAATTATACCAGCCTCTAGCATTTCTGCAACCATACGTTCAATTTCACTTTTTTGGACATATGGATATCTGTACGGCCTGATGTTTGGAGGAACATTTCCTGGAATCAGATGAATAGCATGATCATGATCACGCATAGGTGGGAGACCTTTGGGAGTCTCAAATACCTTGGAATGATTGTCCAGGACTTTTTGGAGATCTGGAGAAATAGATGATTCCAATGTGGAAACATCTAGCGAACATAATTGTGCAATTACACCTCTTTGCTCCTTTTTTAGAAGCTTTGTCATGCCATTAGAGCTGATTATCTTTCCTGGTTTCCCTGCAATACCCCTTAATTCAACTTCCTTTCCTTCCACAGAAAATTTCATGAAAAGTTCTTGAAAATTAAAAGCTATTGTACCCAAGGATTGTAGCCATTGGACTCCTAGTACAACATCAGCACCTCCCATTGGAATGGAAAGCATTGGGCTAGTCAATACATATTCTCCCATGGATAGCTTGATATTATGGCACTTTCCAGAACAATTTATTGTTCCTCCATTTGCAATCATCACTTGACACTCTGGTGCTGGATATAGGAAGCAATTCAATTCTTTTTCTACCCTACAATGAATAAAATTGTGGGTGCTTCCTGAATCAATCAACACTATTACCTTTTTCTTCTTGATTTGTCCTTCTATCTTGATGGTTTGAGGAGTGGTAATTCCCGCCAATGCATTACAAGATATGGTCGGATTTATTTGTTCTTCATCTAGGCTTTGTTCCTAGAATATATCCTCTTCTTTTGACCTTTCTTGCTCCTTTTCTTCTTCCTCTTCACAATCTATGTAGAATAATTTCTTCTCAGCACACTTATGACCTTTTGTGTATTTGCTATCACAATTGTAACAAAGCCCTTTTGCTCTTTTTTCTTCCAATTGTTGTGGTGTCAACCTTGTAGGTTGTGGAAGACTATGGGCAACAACACTTCCGTCTTTATAGTTGTGAATGGTATGCTTCCTAGTTGCCATAATTTTGCTTTCCATTTTTCTTGCTAACCTGAATGCCTTCTCTAATGAATCAGGTTCCCAAAGGCGCACATCATGTTGGATATTATCCTTTAAAGACCCTATGAACACATCAATCCTATGCTCCTCTGGAATATCTTTTACCCTTATGTTCAATTTTTGGAACTCCTCAATGTGCTCCATTATTGAACCCTTTTGTTTGAGACTTATCAATTGGCTAAAAAAAGTGTTGCTTTTTGTATCCTCATAATGTGCTATCAATTCTTCCGTAAAAATTGCCCAAGTGATAAATTGTTTACGAGAACAAAGCCATTGATACCATACAAACTGATTTGGTTCCAAATATAAAGTTGCCATACGTACCTTTTGTGTGTTTTTCACATTATTGAGATCGAAGAATTGCTCCATCTGTAATATCCATGTGGCGGGATCCTTGCCATCAAACTTCCTCATATCGATTTTTGGAACATGGTGAGTCTTCGATCCAACATTAGAGTCTATGGAATCATGATTAACATTTCTTTTGTTCTCATCATGAGTTTCCTTTAGTAATCTTTCACCCTTAGTGACCATTTCTTGTAGCAACTTATTCATATTTATCTTCAATTCGTCCATCTTATCATCCATGCCATCAATTTTAGCGTCCATGCCATTCACCTTAGCTTCCATGCCATCCATCTTAGCTTCTACGCCTTTCTTTAAACAGTCCATCTTAGCTTCTACACCTTTCTTTAAACCATCCATCTTAGCTTCTACATCTTTCTTTAAACCATCCATCTTAGATTCTGTTCCTTTTTGTGCAAGGGACAGTTGTTGCACTTGGTCTTGTAATTTTGATATATCATGTTGCATGTCTTCCTCTTCTTCGCGAGTCATGCTAGAGCTTTCAGGTTCCTTACTAGGTGTTTGCATTTTCTTTCCTCGGGGCATCAGTTACCGATAATAATGCTCTACTATGCCCTTTGAATTCCTTCAAAATAAATTTTCAAACCAAGCTTAAGCAAAAATTTAAAAAAATCTACAAACCTTTTTTCACTTTGTAGGAGCTTGATATTGCCTCTGATGTATCTCTGTACTTTCCAATCATCTAGTTCTGAAATTGTGACCTGTAGTAGCTCTCTGTGTTCTCTTTCCAATGCCACCAGTCTGATCCAAATTGGATTCTCCAAGAAAGAGTTATGCACAATCTCCCAAGATGACCTGATTATAGACCTTTCCAGAAGAGTGAACTTGTATGAAGTGCCACGTGTACAATTTTCGACCTTTGGTTATGAAAAAGATATAAAAGAAACTACAGTCCGTCCTCTTTCTGTACCTTTTTATGAAATTTCAATCCGATCCCCAGAGAGAAAGTTATGATGATTTTCCCTAGGTCACCTGTTTTGAATGTAATTTAGGAGTCTGCAAAAAGACCAACTTCCTCAGAGCATATCTCCGCAAATATCGCGCGAAAAGATCTGAAATTCGGACCCAAGGTTCAGCGTGATTTCTTCTCAAATGGGTTGTTTTTGTGACTTCTGAAACGTCACAGAAAAAAAGTTATAGCGAAAATGCCACGATGACCTGTTTGGAGCAGCGAAACCCTAGAATCCAAAGCTCTAATACCAAATGTTATGAAACCAGCTCAGGAAAAGATAGAAAAGAAAGATCAACGCCTTAGAATTAAGCCTCTTCGAGGGGGCAACCTCCTTTACATTACATAAATGAACAATTCTTGGATGATACAAATGACAAAACCTCCTTTCTATATATAGGAGTCTAAGGAGTCACAATATAATCCAGCCGACCTAACAATAATAATATAAAGCCACAAAAATAACAATAGAGGGATTCTATGGGGCACAGAAATAACAATATGGGGGTAATAGGGGCACAAAAATATAAGTAAGGGGTATAACTACAATAGTAATGGGGTAATCACTAGTATTATAGGGACCCAACAAGAAGGATGATGGCCTGGAGGAACTACTCTGAGATGGTTAAGTTCTGGGGGAACGGTTCTGGGCGTAAAATGATTAGGAGAGATACAAGTAGAAGGAAATGATCATTGAGGAGTAGTACCGAGAGGTTGGGTTGATTTGGGAACTATAAGTTTCAAAGGTGCTAGGTGCTTTGAAGGCATACCAAATTGTTTGTGGGCAGACCGTGATGCTTGGAGCATGCAAACACTGAATGAGCTAGGCTCATAAGGAGTAGGTGGTGGACCATAATAAGCACCAAGTAAAGTGGAGTCTTTGTAGACTCCAGGAGAAACATTGGTGAGGGACGAGATAATCTTATTATCAATCACAAATGATATGTTGGACTAAGGTGAAGTCTAGGATTTGGGAGTGTAGTAAGTCAACTAATCAACGGTGATGATCTTTAAATTATGGGGAAATGACATCTTACAATGAACCGTAGATGTGATAACTGACATAGCATAAGTATAAATACGGCCTAAAATAATGTTATAGTCTAAGGGAGCATCGATGACTTCAATGTCAATAGAGACAGTATTGCCAACAACAATGATAATACAATTGCGATATAAGCCAAGGGGTTGTGAGGGATGACCATCCCAAGTACGGAGAGTGATGGTGGATGGGGAGGTGCATTTGTCTATGATACACCACTGAACAATGGCATTTCAAATGGAGACTAGTATTTGAAATGCAACGAATGAAGGTAGGAGTGGATTTTCTGGCTTGTCAACATGACAATCATATGATCATCTTGGGGATCCACAACACCCAAAGTAGAGAGTAAAGCTTTCCATTGGGATGGGCATGTCTGGAGAATTTCTAGCATTGAAACAGTAGCAAGAGACTGCTCCAAGTCATCTAATATGCTATAGGTATGGGCGGCTTTAGCAAAATAAATGTTTTGAGGTAATGGACCTCTGGGGATCTTAGGAATAACCCTATATTAGGCAAAGGGATCTAGAAGTGATATGGATCTTGGTGGGAGGCCCCCAAGATCTAAAGAATTGAAATGGATCTTGGGGAAGGTGGCCCGCAAGATTTGAAAAATTGCAATGCAAGAAAGAAAAGGAGAGAACACATAGTAAATAAAACCATTTTTTTTTATTTATTAAAACATATAATAACTGTAAAAGCTACATTGTGGTGGACAATATGTCTTTTTACAAAATGTGATTTGTTACTTATAGCCTTTTTTGGTTACAATATCATAGGTAAATTCCAGGGGTGGGTAAATACCATGGGTTGATGTCACTTAAAATACCATGGGTGGATGCCACTTACAACACCATTGGTTAATTCCGTGGGTGGATAAATACCATGGGTTGATGAATACCATGGGTGAATGCCATTTTCCATTCAAATCATTTCTCCCTCCTTAAGAAGCAATTCTCCCCATTGCATGAAGTTCCCTCCTGAGAAGCCTTTGTTGAATATGAAGAGTCACTAAAGAGAAGATTTTTGTGTGGTTAACCCATAACCATGATGAAAAAAGATTCGAGGATAGAGATACCCTATAATTCTTGTGACCAATTGTGATACTGACAATTTGCAACCTAACAAATGGACTTCGATAAAGTGTGGGTTTGTGGATGACCCATAACCATGAAAAACGAAGATCCGAGGAGAGAGAAACATTGTAATGCTTGTGACCAACTGTTATACTAATGGTGTGTGACCTAGCGAATGCACTTCGATGACAAGGTTTTGTGCAGTTGACCCATAACTGTGATGCTGACTGTTAATGAAGTAGCATGTGCCTACATAGCCTGGGGTGGGAGGGCACATCTCCAAAGAACCCAAGACAGATGTTGCTATGCTGAAACTGATGAATGTGAAGTAGGTTCCTACTAAAGCGGGGTGGGAGGGCACGTCTCCAAAGGAAACTTGTTGCGAATGCTGCTCTAGATTTAAAATGGACATAAATCGATCACTATAACTTAGAATATTTATTATAACCTATTTTGTGAAACAGAATGACCATTTTTCATCTTCCCATGGGTTTGAAATCCCTATCTGGACATTCTGGAAACTCGGATTCGCGCTGCAATTGTTTCGTTGTCACAAAAGTTCTGAAAAAATGGATGATTTTAAATCAGCGATATCTCCCTCATCTGAACTCCATTTCCACCAATTTTTTTTTGAAAATGGGTGATTTTTTGAGAGGAGCTAAGATCAAAAATCATTTTTTTGAAATTCTGCACAAAAACTACAAAAATGATATGAGAGCCTCTGTCCACGAATTGTCATCAGAAACATTTATCCAACATAACCTATTTTAAATCAGCGATATCTTCCTCATCGAGAATTTGATTCGGCTGATTTGTTTTTTGAATTTAGGTATATTTTCGCAAGGAATACATATATACATACATACATATATATATATATATATATATATATATATTGTAATTTCTTCACTAAAATGTTAAGATATGATTTGCAAACTCGCTGCCCAAAAAAATTCCTGCAAAAAAATGAAAATGAAAAATTCTTCCCGCTTGGCCCAAGAAACTGCTTTGTGGAGGTCATAGCATGTGCTTGAATTTTGTTGAATATTGCTGCAAAAATTTGAAACTGAAATATTCATCAAAAACTCATTCCCATGGAATCGTAACCTGTCTCTGATACCATTGATCTGAATCTTGGTGGGAGGCCCCCATGATTTAAAAAATTGAAATGGATCTTGGGGGGGAAGGCCCTGAAAAATTGAAATGCAAGAAACAAAAGAAGAAAACACAGTAAATAAAACCAAAAAAACCTTTTTTATAAAACATATAATAATTGTAAAGGCTACATTGTGGTGGACAATTTGTCCTTTTACAAAATGCGATTTGTTACTTATAACCTTTTTTGGTTACAATATCACAGGTAAATTCCATGGGTGGGTAAATACCATGGGTGAATGAATACCATGGGTTGATGTCACTTATAATACCATGGGTGAATGAATACCATAGGTGGATTCCACTTACAATACCATTGGCTAATTCCATAGGTGGATAAATACCATGGGTTGATGAATACTATGGGTGGATGCCACTTACAATACCATGGGTAAATTACATGAGTGGATGAATAGCATGGGTAAAATCCATTTTCCATTTCGATCAGGAAGGTACCATTGGATGATGACAGAGGCTCATTGGAAACTTGGGGTTGGGACTTAGTCACTGACTTAGTGGGTGGCTAATCATATTGGCGCGATCAAGTCTGGAGGCTGACTTGTGCGATATTGACCTCATCAGAATTCATCATAAGACTCTGATAATCATGGTGACGAGATGGTGGAGTTTCCTGAACTGGTGTAGGTTGGGAAACAATATATCCTTGGTGAGGAAAAGGATTGGGAGGCACTACTGATTGAGATGAAGCAGGAGGTGGGGCCTGAAAGAACCAGGCATAGCCCGAAACATTAATTTAAAGACATAGCCCACCTTTTACACAATAGCATCTTAATCTAGTTCTTCACAAATTTTAAGTACTTACCTCTTAGTCCTTTGAAGAACCTGCTCTCTGCTTCACTAAGCTGGTGGACGAATTGATCGCGAAATCAGTGATGAATCCTCATAGAATACGATCGATCGAGTGGTCGGCAACCCTCGCGATGTAATTTTCTGAAGCCTCCAAGCACTTTACCAGTTCATGGGTCCACACAATAGGGTTCTCAAGCTTCTATGTTCCCTGACTATCCGCTAATCTGGATAGCCACTCGTGGAATTCACAGGGCAAAGAGAAAAAGAATATTTCAATTTTGTTTGTGAACATGTATCTATTCAACCACTCTTCCTTTGATAAGCACATATTCTATTCTCTTTTGCTGCAAATGTGTCTAACTTCCAATCGATCCACTTCTCGATTTCCTTCTTAGTTGGGAACCACTTATTCAACATCACACATTCCTTAAAGAGATCACGGTCCAAGCAACAGAACCATTTGTTAGCTTGATGGGGCCTGACCTAGGTTCAACGTTAGCTACACCAACCAAAAAAACCTTAACTGTTGCCCCTTTCGGCAAAAACCCGTGTAGCGTAGGCTGCAGTCTCACCCGAAGTAGTATTTGGGGATGAAAGAACCAGGTTTCTACATCTAGGGGCTTGTGTGATGGGTTCTTGTGGCCTCTAGGGCTTATTTCTATCTTCGTGAAGCCTAACCCTTTCGAAACAGATAATCACAACAATTCACTTAAACACCATCTAGATCTTCGTGAAGTCCCTTAATTATTCATAACATGTATAAAATGTATTGATCTACCACTTTCGTGCACAAGATAAGAATTTATTCATATAAATTGTAATACAAAGCAAACATACAGAAAGTTGTAGAAGTAAGAATAAATGCACAGAGGCATAAGTATTGGATCAAAATAGTCTTTATTAAATGTAATCATTTAGATACAAACTCTTTTTTCATGCACACTCAGTTGCCGGGGCTCGCGCACTCAGCTTGTCGACTTACCAAGGTCTCCATGCACTCAAATTTAGGAGCCTTCCCCTCTGCCTAAGTAGAGGAAACATACCTTTCCTGTCTTAGCTTACTTTCCGTTACAAATATTTCTATCAATGAGTTACCTTCTAGATTCGCTATGACTCTTCTATTTATAGCCTTCTTGCTTACAATACCATGGTCCGCGGACCATGGGTGAGTCTCAAAACTTCCTATCACCTACCCATATAAGGGACTAAAGCCCCTTTGACTCTTACTATATTCGTGCTCTGCTTACACACTTCACAAATACTTTACATCTTTTCAAAAATAAATTACAAAATTTAGCAAAATTTACCCTAGGGACCCCATCCTGATAGGAACAATAGGTTGGACTGGGGTCAAAGTAGTGTAAGGTTTGAGTTGATTGGGGGGAGTGTTTGCGGGAAGATCATTGTACCAGATTGGGATCCCCAAGATAATGTTAGGCAAACTAAACGTGGCCATGACAGGTGTATAATAAACTTCCCGGGGTGGAAATAAGAACGATATCTGACCAGAAGGATGATGGCCTGGAGGAACTACTCCGAGATGGTTAAGTTCCGGGGGAACAGTTCTGGGTGTAAAAGGATTAGGAGAGATACTAGTAGGAGGAAATGATCCTTGAGGAGTAGTACCGAAAGGTTGGGTTGAGTTGGGAACAATAGGTTTCAAAGGTGCTAGCTGCTTTGAAGGCATACCAAATTGTTTGTGGGAAGACTGTGATGCTTGGAGCATGCAAACACTGAATGAGCTAGGCTCATAAGGAGCAGGTGGTGGACCATAATAAGCACCAAGCAAAGTGGAGTCTTTGTAGACTCCAAGAGAAACATTAGTGAGGGACGAGACAATCTTATTATCAATCACAAATGATATATTGGACTAAGGTGAAGTCTAGGATTTGGGAGTGTAGTAAGTCAACTATTCGATGGTGATGATCTTTAAATTATGGGGAAATGACATCTTACAATGAACCACAGATGTGATAACTGACATAACATAAGTATAAATACGACCTAAAATAATGTTATAGTCTAAGGGAGCATCGATGACTTCAATGTCAATAGAGACAGTATTGCCAACAACAGTGATAATATAATTGCGATATAAGCCAAGGGGTTGTGAGGGATGACCATCCCAAGTACGGAGAGTGATGGTGGATGGGCAGGTGCATTTGTCTATGATACACCAATGAACAATGTCATTTCAAATGGAGACTGGTATTTGAAATGCAACGAATGAAGGTAGGAGTGGATTTTTTGGCTTGTCAACATGAAAGACAATCATATGATCATCTTGGGGATCCAAAACACCCAAAGCAGAGAGTAAAGCTTTCCATTGGGATGGGCATGTCTGGAGAATTTCCAGCATTGAAATGGTAGCAGGAGACTGCTCCAAGTCATCTAATATGCTATAGGTATGGGCGGCTTTAGCAAAATAAATGTTTTGAGGTAATGGACCTTTGGGGATCTTAGGAATAACCTCTATATTAAGCAGAGGGATCTAGAAGTGATATGGATCTTGGTGGGAGGCCCCCAAGATTTAAAAAATTGAAATGGATCTTGGGGGAGGTGGCCCGCAAGATCTGAAAAATTGCAATGTAAGAAAGAAAAGGAGACAACACATAGTAAATAAAACCAAAAAAAACCTTTTTTTTATTAAAACATATAATAACTGTAAAAGCTACATTGTGGTGGACAATATGTCTTTTTACAAAATGTGATTTGTTACTTATAGCCTTTTTTGGTTACAATATCACAGGTAAATTCCAGGGGTGGGTAAATACCATGGGTTGATGTCACTTAAAATACCATGGGTAGATGCCACTTACAACACCATTGGTTAATTCCGTGGGTGGATAAATACCATGGGTTGATGAATACCATGGGTGGATGCCAGTTATAATACCATGGGTGAATGCCATTTTCCATTCAGATCATTTCTCCCTCCTTAAGAAGCAATTCTCCCCATTGCATGAAGTTCCATCCTGAGAAGCCTTTGTTGAATATGAAGAGTCACTAAAGAGAAGATTTTTGTGTGGTTAACCCATAACCATGATGAAAAAAGATTCGAGGATAGAGATACCCTATAATGCTTGTGACCAATTGTGATACTGACAGTTTGCAACCTAACAAATGGACTTCGATAAAGTGTGGGTTTGTGGATGACCCATAACCATGAAAAACGAAGATCCGAGGAGAGAGAAACATTGTAATGCTTGTGACCAACTGTTATACTAACGGTGTGTGACCTAGCGAATGGACTTCGATGACAAGGATTTTGTGCAGTTGACCCATAACTGTGATTCTGACTGTTAATGAAGCAGCAGGTTCCTACTAAAGCGGGGTGGGAGGGCACGTCTCCAAAGGAAACTTGCTGCGAATGCTGCTCCAGATTTAAAATGGACATAAATCGATCACTATAACTTATAATATTTATTATAACCTATTTTGTGAAATAAAATGACCATTTTTCATCTTCCCATGGGTTTGAAATCCCTATCTGGACATTCTGGAAACTCGGATTTGCGCTGCAATTGTTCCGTTGTCACAAAAGTTCTGAAAAAATGGATGATTTTAAATCAATGATATCTCCCTCATCTGAACTCCGTTTCGACCAATTTTTTTTGAAATTGGGTGATTTTTTGAGAGGAGCTAAGATCAAAAATCATTTTTCTGAAATTCTGCACAAAAACTACAAAAATGATATGAGAGCCTCTGTCCACGAATTGTCATCAGAAACATTTATCCAACATAACCTATTTTAAATCAGCGATATCTTCCTCATTGAGAATTTGATTCAGCTGATTTGTTTTTTGAATTTAGGTATATTTTTGTAAGGAATATATATATATATATTTGTAATTTATTCACTAAAATGTTAAGATATGATTTGCAAACTCGCTGCCCAAAAAAATTCCTGCAAAAAAATGAAAATGAAAAATTCTTCCTGCTTGGCCCAAGAAAGTGCTTTGTGGAAGTCATAGCGTGTGCCTGAATTTTGTTGAATATTGCTGCAAAAATTTGAAACTGAAATATTCATCAAAAACTCATTCCCATGGAGTCGTAACCTGTCTCTGATACCACTGATATGAATCTTAGTGGGATGCCCCCATGATCTAAAAAATTGAAATGGATCTTGGGGGGGAAGGCCCTGAAGATATGAAAAATTGAAATGCAAGAAACAAAAGAAGAGAACACAGTAAATAAAACCACAAAAACTCTTTTACCACCCAACCCAGGCCCACTTGGATATACTGAAGGATCGGCGCAGGGGAGCTATTCAGAAACAATAGGGTAGAATCACGTCCTATCACGAGTGTGGTAACGTCATACCACAAAGGAGGACTACCTCTTATGATACTAGTTCCTTATATATAAGTAGGCAGGCGGGCTCATGCCACTTGCCGGGGAGTGGAGTCATTAGTGTGGGCCCTACCTATAGGAGTTATAGTGAAAGTCAAGTCCCTTTCACCGCCGCTGTGATTAGGTCAGTCCAAGAGATAGTTGCTCGGTAGTTAGCCCCTCCTGCCATCCGAGCTCAGGCTGCTCGAGATCAAATGGCTGGATATATAGCCCCCTAAGTCCCTTTTTTTATTAAAACATATAATAATTGTAAAGGCTACATTGTGGTGGAAAATCTGTCCTTTTACAAAATGCGATTTTTTACTTATAGCCTTTTTTGGTTACAATATCACAAGTAAATTCCATGGGTGGGTAAATACCATGGGTTGATGTCACTTACAATACCATGGGTGAATGAATTCCATAGGTGGATTCCACTTACAATACCATTGGTTAATTCCATAGGTGGATAAATACCACGGGTTGATGAATACTATGGGTGGATGCCACTTACAATACCATGGGTAAATTACATGAGTGGATGAATAGCATGGGTGAAATCCATTTTCCATTTGGATCAGGAAGATACCATTGGATGATGACAGAGGCTCATTGGAAACTTGGGGTTAGGACTTAGTCATTGACTTAGTTGGTGGCTAATCATATTGGCGCGATCAAGTCTGGAGGCTGACTTGTGCGATATTGACCTCATCAGAATTCATCATAAGACTCTGATAATCATGGTGACGAGATGGTGGAGTTGCCTGAACTGGTGTAGGTTGGGAAACAATATATCCTTGGTGAGGAAAAGGATTGGGAGGCACTACTGATTGAGATGAAGCAGGAGGTGGGGCGGAGTGATGGGCTGCACTCCCCGAGAAGCAGCTGGTTGATCTTCCCATACTTGACGCATCTGAGGTAAAAGGGGACACTCATGAGTATAGTTTCCATATACACGACAACAAGCACATGGTTTGTTGATATGAATACCCTTGTTTTTCTTTGGTTTTTCGCCCTCTTGTTGAGTTGTGGGATTAGGGTGGGCTCCCTGAGGTGCATTGGGTGGTGGAACCTGACTACCTTGATTACCTTGAGATTGCTGGTTTTGGTTGCCTTCCCCTTGTTCCTTTTCTTGGGGTTGGGGGGGTTGGTTGCACTCTCCGAAGCATACACTTGACCTTGTGGAGGAGGTAGTTACTATGGCAGAGGTGAAGCAGGCATGGGGGGCTAGGGCGCTGGTGCCGGAGGGGCTAGAGCGCTAGGCGGTGCATACAAATAATAAGGACATGGGGAAACGTTGGGATAAACAGGTCGAGTAACAGTTGGCCTTGACATCTGTTTATGGGGTTGGGAATATGCATATGATGTGTTGGGACTTGGATAAGAATTTCCATGTGGAAGATGGGGGGATGGATAAATTTAAGAGGAATTAGTCCCTCCCTGAGGTTGACCATAACTCATCGAAGGTGGAGCATATGGTTGAGGTTGAGAAATGTTTCAAACTATGCCATCTGTGAGATGAGATGCCCCTGATGCATTGGAAATGGGAGGCTGAGGAAGATCGAGGATGACAATATAAAAATCAACTGAATAGGCATTGATCAGAGTAAATTTTAAGGCTACTTGGAGTGCATCTTCCTCAGACTTGGGGAAGTGTGACATGACATCTTTAGAAACTAGGGCCAAGAGTGATCTAAGAAACCAATCCATATAGACACATTCTTCGAATTCAAGAGCTCTACAAATTCTCCTCCTTCTACGCCTTTCTTGAACATGGTCCAATATGCAGGTGGCAAAAGTTTGATGGAAATAAGTCAATAGTTCAGTACGCGTTTCATAACAGAGAGGTAATTGGAAATAGGAAAGAAAAGATTTGTCAAGGGTCAAAAAAGTGGAATTAGTGGCTTCTGGTTTTTCAACATACCACTTAGTAGCAACTCCAGTAAGAGTTCGTTGGAACATACGAAGACATATGGAGTCTTTAGTGATAGAATTGGATGAACACCGCATATGGAACGAGCGAAGATGATTAGTAGGATATTCTCCAGGATTATCTTCAAACTTTGGGATCTCTGAAGGGAGTTTAGTAGGCATAGCTGGCCAATTGGGATCATGGAGAGAGGATCATTGATGAGGTGGTTGAAATCAGGGAGACTCAAACTAGCCATAAAAGGAAGAAATGGAGGAGGAGTGACTACACCGGTGGGGTTACCCTGGTTGGTACCTAGGTTACCACCTTGGTTTCCTGCACCCATGTTGGTGCTTGACATGGTGGCAGTACGAGGTTGAGAAGACACGGAATCAAAATTGGATGAATTGATAGAATCAGAATCAGAACGATGACTCGATGGAGGAATGAGAGGATGTACTCTAACTCGATAGGGAGGAGTAATATGTCATAATGAGAACTGAGGGTGAAGACCTCAAAGTCTCCACGACAAGCTCCTAGGGGGCACAATGATGTCAAGACAATGATGACTCTAAGGACTAAAAGGTGATGATAGGAATAAAAGAGCAACAAACAACAATAAAACACCTAGTGTAGTGGTGCCAAATGTAAACTCACTATATTAATGATTTTACTCTAATACAAGCAAACACATACTATCAAAGAAAAATACCTCTATCCTATAAGTGGTCTAAATCCTCAAACAATCCTAAATATGTTATTTCAGATGGCCTTCCAAAGAACTTCTTGCTTGACGGAATCTCATCCCCGCAAGAAGAGATATCCAGAGAAAGGTAGGGTAGAGAACCAACTGTTTCCCATAACCAGTCCTATAAGGTGTTTTCCGAAGATTGTCACTACGGTTACCTTCATCCCATGAGGGTGGTCGAGTCTTGAGCTTCTTGGTAGTCAACCAACACACAAGATTTCCTACCACGGGTTGGGTAGCCTCGAGGAGAACCGCTCGCACGTTGACATAGCCTAACCCCCTCTAAATCAAGTTTCTGATGCACTCCAGATTTGGACCATGGGATGGTGAAGGATTTTAAGCTCCCTAATATGTCAAATTCTATGTCTCAATGAAAGCGATTGTTGGGTGTTACTGGAAGCCTATCCCAATGATCCTACACCTATAATACAAAGGTTGTTTGGCCTTGGTGCCCAATGGGCTTAACCTATGTAGATTGAATTATTAAGGTGTAGTATTTCAAGTCTTGATTTGGCGGTGTTAACCAAGTTCACGTTCGCTTAGGGTGTGAGTGTGTGAAAATAATGTGTCAAGTGGATGAGTTAATTGAACATGTTTTATGATGCCATGTGTTGCTAAAAATAAAGTGTTGAAATACTGTAAATAATGATGGTGTGAGTGTGTGAAAATATGTGTCAAGTGGATGAGTTAATTGAACATGTTTTATGATACCATGTGTTGCTAAAAATAAAGTGTTGAAATACTATAAATAATGTTGAAAATGACAGAAAAATAAACAACCAATCAAGCACACAAAACCCACCCAAAAAAGTTATGAAGCAACTAAGAAAGAGAGGGATAACCAGCTACTCAAAGACACATAAATTGCCTAAAAGATATAATGTCAAAGGGAATGAGATCTAGAAGCACTAATATGCTATAAATGGTGAAGACAAACAACAAAAGTCAGAGGTGAAAATTGTTGAAAATGATAGGTATGAAGCTCCAAAACCTAGGATGATCAAGAGGATCCTAAGGGGGGAAGGAAAAACCCAAACTATAAAGGGATAAAAGGTAAAATAAACCTATCCAAAAGTGCTAAAAAGTAATGGATCAGACTCTGAAAATTAGTGGATGAAAATGCTGAAACCTTAGTTTCTTCACTCAGCCAATATTTCATGTTGAGGACTAGTAAGATTCACCAAGGTTTCTAAACTTTAAAATAAATTTCCATCCTTAAAATTTTCCCTGATGTGGAGGTGTACTCTAAACCCTACAGAGATTTTTCCTTCCTCAAAGAGAAACACTAAGAGAATCTAGGCCTAGGGGAGACTGAAAATAGAGGTGAAGTACCCTTCCTAGTCTACACACAACACTCAACAAATTTAAAAAATTATGTAAAATACCAAAACACAGGTACTTACTTGAAACAGTGGAAAGCATAGGTTTTGGGCCAAAAAGTGCACTCTGGAATGCAAATCTGGGGTTAAAAAGTGAGTTTTCTCCCAGGACTCTCGGTTGGTAGTTCTCGCATAGATTTTGCTGTCTCCTGCTTGACTGGTATCTATGACTTGTGCAAAGGACTAGAAAACCACCAGAATCCAAAAATTTGACCAAAAAGGAAATAATACTATAAATATAAATTGAGAGATAAAAAATAGCTATAGAAAACCCTGAAATTTACTGAAACTTCAATCATCCAAGAACGTTGTTATTACACCAGTGAAGTCACCATTTATTAGTGTGAAATTTCTTGGAAGGTGTACCAAAAACACCTACAACAAAAATAACATATACGATCCAAAACAACAAACAATAATATAGATGTCTAATGCAATAACCCAAATGGAAAGGCTTTAAGACGAATAAATTCTTTTATTGATGACACCTGGTGAAGGCGGTCTACAAAAGGGTCTGCAAACCCCCTCCATGGAATGGGTCCTTTGATGTCCTTGATGCTTCAATAATCGATCATCTCTCTCAATATGTGAAAAACCCAGAACAATGTGAAGAAATCAAATGGAAGCTCAAAAGAAAAGAGATGATAATGGTGACAACGATAATGATCATGGTGAAGAATGAATGGAAAACCCTCCTTTTTATAACAAAGTATTGAGTTAAACTAAAAAATGGAGAATAATAAAATAATATTGACCAAATCAAGATCTAACCGCTAGGAATACCTTATTATACTTTTTGGAGAGGGAAAATATTTTAAAATGGTCAAATATCTTTATATAGAAATAATCAACAAATAAAATGATTTATTAATTATTTCGCGAGGATTAAGAATTGTGTGAAATTGAAATAATTATTAAATAATGATTTAACAATTATTCCAATAATAGAAATAAGGAATAATAAATAAATAGTGATTTATTTAGTTAATCATAGGATATTTAGTCAAATGTCACAAGGAATAATTATCAAATAATGACTTAATAATTATTCCTAAAGAAAATTAAATAAATAATGATTTATTCAATTATTCTCATGGGGCTTTTTTATTTTAATCAGAAAATAATTTAATAAAAATGGTTTACTAAATTATTTTCCATGGTGAAAGTGATTTTACTATGGTAAAATTAATCCTACATGGTGTATTTCAATCCACCTAGTTAGAAATGGTTAGGTGATAATTTTCTTGTGATAACATGAGGAATCCCTCGACGATTAGGTTCGAACTTGGTTTTACTTAGCCAATGGAACCCTCGAACCTATAGCCCTTGAGAAACAATTCTCATAACGCTCCAAGGTTCTGACCTTCCAGGCTTCTAGGGTGGCTACCTCTAGCAGCTTCCCCTCCTGACGAATCCGAGTGACAGAAGACATTTCCGTCGCTGTCTCTCGACAAAACCTAAACGCCCTTTACCATTGATTCCCTGACTTGAATTTAAATTATCTTCTGGGCTTCAAGCTGTATGAAATTTCTTCCTCATCCTTCTGATAAATCACGTGAGGGGGAATTTGGTTCCACCAATCATAAGCCTCCACTTACTAGGGTTTTGACCGTATAAAGGATACGGTTATCCCAAACTTTCCTATAAGTTCATGGTCTCACTCCTCTGCACTACAACAAGGCCTTCCTCCTCATTCCCACCATGACACAGTCAAGGGACCTTGACTCTGGCTCGTGGAGTGTCTTAGACAGAGAGATATGCAAACTCCCCGACTACAAGCTCTGCTTCTACACAGGCTTATTTGAGCTAGTCTCATTGACTATGGATCTATCTCAAGAATCTAGTAGACCCCCATATGTGCTCCACTATTTCATGGCGATACCTTTGGTTTCTTAGGGTGACCTACAACATCATCCCTCCTGATCTTGGGTGATATATTTTCCAATGGGTTCCTGGACCACGAGTCTTCCTGTCCCACTGGGAGGGAATGTCACCATTGGCGACGTAGGCACCCCTGCATTGCTTACCTAACATGGGTTTGGTGTGGAATCCTAAGAGGTTCCAAACTCTCCAGCCACACATTGATGATACTAGACCCTATTTCGAGCCTACAGAAAGCTCCATGGTGCTACATAAAGCCTTCAGGTGCCTCGACAACCACCCTAAGACACCAATAATATGTATCTGGCTTGTTGACAATGCCAGGTTGAAGGTCATTTAGGAAAATCTAGCAGCTCAATTGGCCCCAGGGGAAAACTCCCCTTAACATTAATGAATTTCTTGCCACACAACACAACATTTGGTAACTTGGTAAACAAATAACATGTAATTGAATACATACCCTATTATGCATAGGGTCTTCGACGTAATATTCATATTAATAAAAGGGTCTCAAAACCCACTATATTTCAAGTTTTAATCGAAGCTCTCATGACTCGACCATGATATGTAATGAGTTCTGTCTATTCCTTAATAAGTTATTTATGTGTTACTTCTCACACTATTAAACATGTATGTAGATCCAGGAACAACAAAGCATTGTGGCATAGTCTTTATTATCATGCAGTTTGTTATGCCTCTTAAGCATCTGAAGTTATGTGTCTACCTTTAGCAATCATTACACACATTTTCTTGTTCAACTTTCACACAGACACATCTGTATATTAACCATAATATGTATGTATGTATATATATATATATATATATATATATATATATATATATATATATATATATATATCTATTCCCACAGGGATGTATCACAAATGCAAGCATAATACACACAATGCAGTCCCTGAATCCATAACCATTATCTACCACACAACGACATGATTCATTAGAAGATAAATGGTATATAAAGATACTTGTATTTGAAATTGTAGGGCAACGAAGCCCCTGATAGTTGAAAGCACACTTACTTACAACCGTCACCCCCGATTCAGATTCCAGAGTCTAGGAGGTTGCTTGCTTTTGGGACAAGCATGCCAATTGCCACTGAATCAGGGACTCTAGAGGTATTCCCTCCTCAATGCCACTAATTAACAAATACTTGCGTGTTCGAAACTTGGAGTCGAGAGGTGCCCAACCTCACCCCCAAATGCACACACTGTGGTTCACCCCCTTTTCCAGAATCTAGAATCAACTGTTCCCTCTGGGTGGTAACCACAAGTCTTCATTCTAGTCTCCCTCTGCTTTTTCTCTAGCATGGTATATTCCCAAGTTGGTAGAGGGCTCCAGAGTATTCTATATAAACCCACAACCTCTAGGGGACCCAATCTGTCATAGGGCTCTAGAGATTCCATCCAAACTCACAGTCTCTAGGGACCCAAGTTGTTAAAGGGCTCCAAAGACCTCTGTCTCAACCCATAATCTCCAGGAACCCAATCTATTATAGGGCTCCAAGTATCCTATCTCAACCCACAACCTCTAGGGACCCCAAGCTGTTAAGGGGATCTAGAGACTAGCAAATCAACCCACAACCTCCAGGGATCGAGAGTCAATCCCCTTCTCTTCTCTTCTCTTTAGCGTTGCCCACTGGAAACTCTTGCTGAATCTTTTCCCTAATTCCACTCTTCGTTCGTCTTTGTATCTCATCCCCTTCTATGAATGTGTCCCCTCTGCCTCTAGCTTTTCTTGGCCTCTTCCTCGACCACAATTACTGTTGTGTCCTTGCTAGCCTGGAGTATGCATTCCCTCCATAAAATTCTTGTCCCTTTTCTTTTGGTTGCTTCTCAAGCAACATTTTCATGCATAATTCCTCTTGCAGCTCATTTAATTTAAAGAGATCCTTCGTCAATTCATGCACCAACCAACCTTTAATGGCTATGCTGCATTTCATGTTTCTTCTTTACACAAGAAATTATAGTGTCCTAAGCAAGCAACCTCCTCCCCAGCTCTAGAATCTATGTCCCTTGACTCAGTACCCTTTTCTCGATTTCAAACGTTGCAAAACATTTACAATACATTTACAATGCAACTTATACGAGTAATTTGGGTGGGGCTATCACGATGAGACTATAAAGAGAAGCCAAGTTTTCCTATAATATCATTGATGCCAAACACCCAAATAGTAATCCCATACATGTTATTGATCAAGAATTGGGGTGTTATATTCTATCCATAAATAATCAGTTTAGTGTTCCAAATACATTGTATAAAGTTGTAAAAATATTAGAGTTTTCAACAAATGGAGTATGGAAGTTTTATTTTGATGGATCTACTTCAAAGGAGGGCTCATGAAGTGTATTTTTTCTAGTTTCACCTTCAATGGAAACTATTACTCTTTCATGTAAGCTGGAATTTGAGGTCACAAATAATGTATCAGAATACGAGGCTCTTATACTAGGACTTGAAACTGTTAAAAAACAAAAAAATCTTAATCTTATAGTTTTTGGCGATTCTAAATTGGTGGTAAAGTAGGTGAGAAACCTATGAATTTATAATATATCAATTGACCTATATATTTTAGATCTATATCTATATCACACTGACAACTCATTAGTGAGTGGATCATCACAAAACCTCATCAAGATAAGTATTACAAGTTTTGACAATTGTATTCTCGGACTTTTTGATTCTCTAGGGACTCAGTGTAATACCCCCACCCCGTCAATCACAAGTCTGAATAATTATACAACACTTGTACCCATAATTTTTTTCATTTTGAATTTGAAACTATTGAACTGAGCTTCGAAATAGATTTCCCTTGAAAACCACCAATACCTGAATATCTGGAAGTGAATAACTATTATGTCTGAACATTTCCATTGAATGATTGTATATTAATTGAATGTTGATTGAAATTTGATTGATAATACTTTGAAACTTGAATCCTGATATTTGATGCCCCCCTGTCAAGTGAAAAGTGAGAATTTTTGCAATAGTTCATTATGGAAGGATCCAGGCTAGGGCTTTGGATTCTTTAGGTGGTGGTTTTATTTGGTTAACCACTAACCATCTTCCATGGAAATTAGTGTTTTATGGTTTACCAGTGACCAGACTTCTTTGAAGATTGCGGTGGTTTCTATTTGACCACTAACCAATTTTCTTTAAATACGGTGGTGGTTTTTGGATGACCATTAACCAATCGTCTTTGAATAAGATGGTGGTTTTTGGATTACCACTAACTAATATGCTTCTAATAATGTGGTATTTTTTCGATGACCAGTAACCAAATTAAATTTATCAATTTATTATCCCCTTTAAAGGTGTAGGAGAGTTTCTTTTATCATTGTGCTCCCCCCTCAGATGTGTAGAGTACCAATTTTTTTTTTTAATAATTGGTTGATTTTTTTTTTCTTTATTCATTTCTTCAGGTTGTTAGAAAATCAGAAAGGTAGAAATGTTTTCTTTATGTTGATAATTACTTGTGATATTCTTATGTTCTTCTTTTATCTTAGTTCATCAAGCAATTACCAAAACAATAGAAAAAAAATCACAGACACCATATGTAGGTGGAGACCCAGGGCAAAAACCTTATCTAGGGGAAAACCAAGTCAACAAGTCTTCCTTAATAGTTTCACGAGATAATAAAAGAATATTGACCTAGACACACACTTCCACCACACCAAGTCAACCTTTTCTTCCTTGTGTAAATGATGACCTTTTTAGCAATAACTTTGTTCTAGCAGCAACAAATTGCAACAACAACAGGACTTCGATCTAACAAAAATTTAACCCAACAATAGCCCAACAAAATATTCAACCTAGTAGTTAGCCTAGAAAAAACTTTGAACCATCAGTTAGCCCAATAAAAACTTCAACCCAACAGAAACTTCGATCTTCCAGAAGTAACCCAAAAAATTCACACTTGTGAGAGAAATGTTCCAGAAATTTGACTTCCAACAATTCTTCTCCTTCTTCTACAAATTCACACTTTTTTTGCTCCTTTTATTGGATATCAAACTTGTGTCTGTGGGTGTCCTCCAAATGAATCAAACTGCTTGAATATATAGGCTTCTGGTGAGGTTGAATTGCCCTGTTTGAGGCTAACTTGGTGTGGAGATGACAAATACCTTATTTGACTCAATAATAAAATCTTTTTAGATTATTCAAAAGCCCAAGAAGGGTCTTTTTTTATGGACAATGACTCTAATGAATCGGTATAAATCCTAGATGTCCTCAATGGGGAATTTGACCTAAAACATGATGATGCAAGCATGAAAGCCATGCTTTAATAAGTGTTGGGCACTACTCAACTTGGCCAAATTTTGGGAAAAGAATCTGAAGTTTGTGGATAGAGAGCACAGTAGAAAGGATGTTGCAGAGTGAAAAGTGGACTGTGCAACAGAGCATCGAAGCACAAGGAGGACCGCGCAACAAAATCACCGCACAGTATAGGGGTTACATGGCGAAGCCCCTCACGTTTTGTAAAAGTGTATAATATTGCAAAAGTTGAATGGTTTTGCACCATAGTCCTTTGTATTTTGGAAACTATGGTATTGAGTCCACGATAATGTAGCGACGTAATCCCTCAATGTAATAGTATATATAGGGATTAATAATAAATAAGGAAGGCATAATGGGATCTAAATATGTGTTTATGGTTGGATCTTTGTGATCTATATTTCAGAGAAAGCGACAAGGCTCCATAACTGAGTGCGTGGAGGCCTGGGTGTGCAGCTTAGTGCACAGATCGTCTGCAGCTTAGTGCGCAAACAACCCGCAATTGTGTGCACAGATGAAGAATTGTTTGTTGTACCAAATTATCTATTATAAGCAACAATTATTGTGGATGTAGTCCCACATTGTGATGAACCACAGTCAAATATGTGTTTCCATGTGTTGATTTGCTTATTATCTTTACGTTATTTTAGTACTAGGAATTTTATGAATATTTATGATATGTTTAAGTAATGAATGTAATTCTGCGAAGTAGTTCATGAATGTGAAGTAGTTTATAAGTGTCAAAACATAAGAAAATACAAAATTTCACATCGCAGTATCCCTCAAGGCTGCAAAAACCTAGTTCTGCAACCTCCTATAGTCACTTCGGGTGAGACTGCGATTTTCTTGCAGGTCGTTGCCGAAAGGGACAACGTTTGAGGGTTTTGTTGGTGTGCAGTAAAATATGAACATTGGTCATCCCAACCTAAGCCAAAAAATGGTTCCATTTTCACGACCAGATTTGTTTGAGGGATATGTTTATGTGGCATTCGTTGAAGAAATAAATCCAAGATTGGGTAGAACAGAAGGAACGAGAATTTCTAGAACAAGAAAATAGAAGCCCTTGTCTGTTGACTAGGAGGTGGCTGGAGAACCATATTTTCAAATATCAATCTCCTTCAGTTCATTTCATGTTGAGCTATATGAGTGGATATCAAGGTTGACTGAGAGAAAGAACTGTTTTAAAGGAGACAAACCTAAGGAGTGGACTCTTGAACTAATACAATGACTCAAGAACACTGACAATAGGATCTCAAGAGTTGTTGATTTTTGGATTGATAACATCTTGGGAGGATTCATTATTGAGTTTGCGGTAGATTCGATTGTGTCCTATAGTGAAGTAGAACAAAAATTTTTCAAAGGACCGTGAGGTAAGTTCTTGAAATCTCTAAAACTTTGGATTAAGATGCTTTTGTGTGAAAAGGGAATTGTACAAATGTAGTCAAATTGTTAGTTAGTTATGTTTGGGAGAAGATCCGAAGAAGAAACTGGAACAACGCGAAGTGGAAAATGATATAGAATAGATAGTAGGAAAAGATTGTGTGGCCAAGTTCCGAAGAATTTTATAGAAACTGACTATAACCCCCTATTGAGTGAGTCTGAAAGTGAAGAAAACTGCCCCGAGAAACCTAAAGTAACTCCACAATATTCACCCTTCCAGCCTGAAAGTTTACCGAAGCCATAATCAAGTAGTAATAAGGGTGATTTTGGGTTTCCCCATTCCCCTACCCCCCCACCCACCATCCCCCTCCCCTTACGAATCCCCCTCTCCCACTGCCTCCCCCACCCCCTCCGAGAAGAACTATGGATGATGATATTAAGCTACCTATATTTAAATGGATTGGATCAGAGGATCTAGAGCAATTCCGGTTCTTATGTGAAGAAGTATGGAAAACGAAGCAGGTCCACTGTGAAACTATAAAGAAAGTGCATCTTGTCACAACATTCTAAGGTAGAGTGTTGACATGGTACATAAAGTATTCAAGCAATCATATCAGATCATTTGCAGACATTAAAACAACTGTTACATAGTATTTTGTCACACCTCTTACAGTTCCTTGTGTCACACCCAAGAGTGCCGAAACATTGACAACTATGCAATGTACCCATCCTGGTATGTAGACCAAATCCTCCCTGAAGAATTATTGAAAAGTTTACTTGAGCCTTTCCTAAGAAAGATAAGCTCAAAAACCTAATTTCTGGGTCAGTGCGACTATGACATTGCCCTCTCGTGCTGATGGCAGGTTGCATTATAGGAGCCTCACGCTGCCAACATGATTTTTGCTTAGATACTCACACTGAACCCTTTAAGGAAAGTTTTCCAAAATTGGAGGACTAGAGGATTCCAGAACGGTGAGTTAAATGTTGTTCATTGTGGATGTGGTCAAATTCTCCCAATATTTCCCTTTGATCTTAATCCTATGAGCTTCCTCATTGAGATATGGACCTTCCTCTATCTTTGGTGAGATCCTAACTCCCTCTCCCTACCTATAAATTCATCCCCCTCCATTCCCAAATGGTTGGTATCTGATTATTTGCACCCTTATGTTTAGATAGTGCCTACATGCTATTCACTTTGGCTTGGAGAAGGAGTGCTTGGATAGCTTGAGCTTGGACTTGGAAATTCACTCAAGGAGGGCTACTAACATCAAGGCCTGGGTTGCGTGCTTCCTATTTTTTTTATTAATATATACAAATGTTGGTTCACTTTCCATAAAATTTTGAGTTGATGCTTCATTTATCTTAATGCTCCTTGATCTTTTAAGTGGAATACATTTGAAATATGTTGGTTTCACTTTTATGCTTTGTTGTGTTTTTGGTCACTTGTGTAGGTATCCAAACGCCATGAGCTGTGAGGATCGAGCCTGAGGGAGCAAGCGATTAAGATCTTCAACAAAGGAATGCATCATAGCATTAGCCCGAGGTAGGTATCCTTCCTCTTCTCTTATTTTGATTGTAATCTAGGAAAGTGTCTTGTAGATTGTCTCATTTTTGCTAGACCCACTCATTGGGCTAGAGGGATCGTCTCTGTCCGTAGGGAGGATTTGACTTCACAACAAAATGGTGAATCTGCTAGTGAAGTTATAACATTTCCATCCATTTCTTCAGTTTGATCATCTGATTAGTTTGACCAACTATCAATTTCTCGTCTTGTGTGCATCAATGTAGGTTTATACAGTCATTGGTTTTTGCTTGAGGGTGTTGACTCTGGTATGATTTTTGAAAATTTTTGTTGTTTCCTTCTTTTCCTCACCCAACGCATTTTCTAGTTTTACAAAAGCACTGCCAGCGCTAATTTTGGATTTAGTCATGCTGCTTTGCCTTTCAGCGCTACTTTGCCTTTCATAGGCACACTGATCCTAGAGGCTAGAAAAAATTAGGGTTTCTTCTCATTTTTAGTGTGTATCAACCTCTGTGAGTGTTTTTCCAGTGTGATCCCATTGTGTTTGCATTGATTGTTGTCCTTTAATCGTTGGAATCGTTTCTTTATTTCTGTTGGTGTGTGATTGAAGTTATATTGCCTTCTAGGATTTCTAGGTCTAGGTTACCCTTCACTCATCACTTCGCTTGTCTTTGTGAGAACAATTGTATCCATTTAGAAGTTTCACTGTGATCAGGACACTATTTTCAAGTTTCTTTCAGTTCATATTTGCAGAGTTGTTTTCATTAGTATTGGATCATATTTGTACTTTGAAAATTACTTTTGCTCCATTGGAAAACATAGATTACAATTGTTTGCTTTGGTGAAAGTGAAAGTATATGATTGTTTTGATTTCATTGTTTCGAAAAGAAAAGTGAAAGGATATCTTTATTAAAGTATTTTTGAAACAACTTTTGATTTATTCGAAACCAAAGTGAATGAAATCTTCATTTTAGTTGTTTTGAAATTCATTTTTCCTTTGCTTATCCATTAGTTTGAATTTTGAATAAAATTGAAAGGAAAAGTGTAGTGCCTTGCTCTAGTTGACTGATAGTGATATGGCATTAAAATTTATTTAGCCCTAAGGCCCACACATTATTCTTTGAGGACCTCAGGTTGAGGATCCAGACACATGACTCTATTATTAGTGGTTGTGATGTTTATGTATGTTTCCATTGATGTTAGGATGATGATAGCCATGATGGATGTGTCCCCTATGTTACCTACTTGCATTAGTTCTGGTTCACAATGAACAATGATGCGAATGACTAGGTGATGTTGATGATGCTATTATGACAATGACTAACACCAAGAAACCATGTTATTGATGATTATTGAGTATGGAAGGAAACCACCAGAGGCACTCGCATATGACGAGTTGACGACACCTGGTTTGATGAAAATTTATGTTATTTTAACTTTGAAATTCTAAGTCAATTTTGAAACTTGCTATATATGTTTATCTGTATTATGATGATATGTCAGTGGTTGCATGCACATATTTGTTTCTTGACTGAATGACTCACATATGGGTGACGGGGTTGTACAATTGGATGGAACTGCATGGGAGCGATGGGGCAGTGTCCCTGATCTCACCCACTAGCACTCCCGCTGTGACTTGGCCTGGAAAGGTTGAAACACCTTGCCTTGAAGATAACGATGTCATGAGGGCAGGTCCCAAAGTTGGGTTGCTCATGAGGATTTTATCGGGGGGCGTGCATCAAGGCAGATTTCTTGATCCCTGACACCATTAGTCTCACTATAGCAGGCAACATAGGAGATGATAATGGTTTGTGTGGTTGCACCTATACTTTCCCCTCGTAGCCACTGAATGCTTGAAGGGCAAGTGGTGTGGCACCCTTGGAACTTCAAGGGTATTTCTTGAAGGGCACGACCAACTTTGCACCCTTGGCATCACAAATAAACTATTAGGCATGGCATCCTTGGAGCTTCAAGGGAAGTTCTTGAAGGGCACGACCAAACTTGGCACCCTTGGAATCATTAAAAATAAATAAATTTATAAATATAATCAAGATATGAAAACCAGGTAAATTCACATCAAGGGTAAATGATGTTAGAAACCGAGGTAATTAAATCAAGAATAAAAATTGGGTTAAGAGGATCATGGGGAGAAATAAAATAATTTACCTTAAAAACTCTACCTTTTCCATGTTGGAAAATATTAGGTAGATAATGTAGTTTAATTAGGTAAAAAGGGAAAGAGGGACATAAATGTAAGGATAAATATTAATCCTAAAATAGTTAAACCTAATTAAGAGAAAATGATGGTGAATTAAAATAATATTAATAAATTAAATTTTAGAGAAATTTAGAGAACCTCCATGTAGCAACAACTAACATAAGAATATCAATCTAAGAGATAACTTGAGTTAAATTAGGGAGTAGATAAAGGATCAAATCTTGACTTATAAATTGGCTTTAGTAATGAACAAAAATTAAGGAGTAAAGAGGGGGATCAAGACACATGGGTAGGTGAATAATCAAACTATTGTATTATCAACAATAATTAATTATGCATGAAATGCCAAGTGTTAGCTATGAGGACTCCTATAAAAGAAGTGGAAGGGCGTGGGAGAAGGGAATTTTCTTTACCCTACTAGTGGATGGATGAGACTATGTCAGAGTAGTGACTACGAGCTATAGTGAGTTTGGTGTGGTAGAGGAATTTAGAGAGGGGACTCTTTAGCCAAAGAGTGCTCTCCTCTACCAGCTAATACATTCCGCCATTGTACAACCCCATTGTAGCTCGGGGGTCCATGGGGAAGGAGAGTACCCAAGGAGTAGGATGGGAGGTCAACCGGTGGGTCATTGCATTCAGATTAAGCATGTCAACATTCACACTTGGAGGCGACCGACAACAAAGGAGGCAAAATAGAGGCAAGTCAAGTTGAATCTCGTCTCTTGGTGAATGGTACCTATGTTGTTATAATATTATTTTGTATGACTTCATTATGGTTTTAGTTAATAATATGTAAATTTGATGATATGTTCAATGAAGTGAAATTCAGAAAAGTTTTATATAATGCTCAATATTTTTGAGTTCACAATGTTATTTTCTTATGATTGTATTTTTAGTTTATATCTCTCTCTCTCTCTATATATATATATATATAGGGTTGGTCTCTACACTTGGTATCAGAGCTTAGTTAAACCCTTGAGACCTATGGGCCCATGCATGCATGACTAGTTTTGGTTAAATATCTACTACATTCTACCCTAAAATTGTGTATGGTGACCTTTCAAGGCTCTTAGTTGTTTGTTAGATGCAAAATCCCATAGTTGTACAACAGAATTAGTCAAGCCAACACCAATATGTCTTCCATGCACAATAATTTATTATGACCAACATCCTAACTATGCTCAATTTCCAACGTAACTCATTATAATTTTGTGGATAATTATAAAAAGATTTCAACACCTAAAAAAAATATCATAGGTGGTGAGGTTTATAGGGCCAGTGATAAGAACTATACCGAACTAGCATTAAATTTGAGAAACATGTTCAGGAAATGCAGAGTAAGAGGATTCCATCAAAATAGATATACAACCTTATAAATTCATTTATCCGATAGAATGGACTGGGCTATATGCACTTAACATGGATTTCCAATGCCGAACAAATTGTAAGTCAATGGAATTAAAACTCCCAAATATATATTAATGAAAAGCATATCACAACTTCTCCTTCAAACAATGAAAATGGGTTTATCTGTAATAAGCAGAAGAAGGTGCCCAACAACCAGAAACTTCCTTCTACTGTCATTCAATCCCGCGTCAATGTCAAGTTTATCGATGCCCGACATTAATTCATCTTCAATCACCCGAAAGCCTTATTTTGCGAAAGAGGGTTTAAGGTTTATCATGTGCAGAGGGTTTGAAAATAGAAATATAATGACTTCATGTAGTCAGTTCCCCTCAAAATCTTACAGGTCTGAAGATGGAGGTGAAAAGGATTTTGTAAAAGCAACGAGAAATGTGATGATGAGGTTTAATAAGGTGATGCCAATGATATTACAATGACATTACTGCTCGTCTCATGCGGACTGCAAAGAGATAAAGTCAAGCTCTTGTAGATTGACAATAAATGATATTGCCAATCATGGGTGGCACATGCTTGATGAAAGCGAGAGTGATTGGCGAAGCCATGCTGTGGTTGTTGCTCAATTAATTCAGCTCATTAAAAAAAATGCAATGGAAGATGGTTATCTCCAGGCTGGAACAATTGAGTATTGAACTTAATAGGCTAGATTTATGGGATGATCCACATAGGGTTGGGTGACTTAGCCGTGAGCATGGTTCACTAACAATAAAAATACAAGTTGTCAATGAAATGGAAGCTGAACTCATTAAGAACATGGATATGATGGAGCTTGAGCATGAAGAAAATGATTCAGAATTAGAAGCGGAACCAGAGACTTGCTAGAAATGCGGAAGCTTGAAAAGGAGAAATAGATTGCAATGTTGTTATCTGTAGAGCATGATTCATGTTCTTGCAATTTAGAGATTCAAGAAAGAGCTGGGGGAACAGAGAGTATGGATTGGGCAGCTATGGTTTTGCGTATGTACAAACTGTGGGCTTAGCGTTGTGGATTCAAAGTCAACTTTATAAAATAGAACCATAATTTGACACAATTCTCATGAACTAAAACGAATGCTGGAGAACAACTAAAATTCGAACATTGGTTCGACCTCAAATTATTTCTACTTCGTTGTTCTTATTTTCTTAGATCCAAGGACATTTTTATAACTCTGTGACGTCTATTGTAATACCACTTCCATTTAACTACCTGTCATTATTAATTAGATGAAATTCTTGGAGATAACTACCCGCATGCATGAGTTAAGATGAATTATTAGTTTGAGTTGTTTAGAAAATTAAATTTAGTTGTTAGTCAAGTGTCAGTAATGTGCATGTTACATGTCTTGCTATGCTCGGTGAGTTTGAGTTGGAGTTTGACATACTCGTAGGAGCACCCTAAATAATCCGAAGTATCCACTACCATAGCCTAATGTTGTGAGGGTATTCGAGAGTGTGAAACCACTATGGAGGAGTCCCATGTAATAGTCGTGGAGCCACATGTAATTGTTGTTGGTAAAAAAAAAAAAAACACTTTAATGTGCAAAAAATTATGTTCACTGACCAAATTGTGAAGAGCCACTAATTTTATGAGCATAATTTTTTTCTCTACTACACTAATTATATTATTATGAGAGCCTTCCTGTATATGAAGATAATTGCGTTAGTGAGGAGCTTCGTGTAGTTGTTGTTGCATTGCAATGCTGAGCAACCAAATTTGTGTTGAAATTTGAATATGCAAAATTCATTGACATCTGCAGACTTGCGTGCTGTGTGGACCACTGTAAAGCCACTGCCTTTGAATTTCTTTATGGTTGACACTACATTTGATCGATGACATCCAATGCAACGTTTACATAAACTGCAACATTTACATAAACTGACATACATCCGAGGAGCCATAAACCCATTTATGGAGTGCAATGCACACATTTGTTTTATAGCATTAATAAGAATCCATGGACATCCATGAATTTTGTTTTTTTCCACTAAGTGAAAGTTCACGTGACATTTGAATGAGAATGAGTGAATTTATGAAGTTTAATTTTTATGAATTTTACATTCTCCATGAGATATTATATTAGTGAATCTTTATGAGTTGGAGAGATAATTAGTGGGAAATGCAGGTAGGAGAGATAATTAGTGAGGAGAAATCAAAGAATGAATATTTTTAATTGAATTTGTATTTAATTTTTAAATTGAGGGTGCAGTTTATCAAATTCTTTATATATATAATAAAAATTAAAAAAATTGGTAATAAAGTTGAAAAGGGAGGATGAGAAGTATTAATTATTTTCATTGATGATTAATTCCTATTTAAGAAGACTTTGGTTGTAATTGCGCATTTATTGACCATGTTTATAACCTCATTTCAATAAAAATGATATTTTGTGGTGGGTGTTGAGTTTAAATTTTTGGGACATTTGGTTCTTGTCGTAGCTTGAAGCGGGACACATTGTGTTCATTGTTCACTTTCTCTCTCTAATTCTCTAAATTTCTCTTACTCTCCTCATGGTGACAAGCATTATTGTTTTGCATAAAATTGTTGGCACAAACTATTTTTATTGGATAAAACATATGCAACTTATATTCATCACCAAATATTTATGAGAACTTGTAATTGATGGATACACTATGCCTTCTCCTGATGAATTCAAAGCATTAAGTGATGATGAAAATAAATCTCTTAAGGAACTTATTAAGAAATATAATGAAGCACTTTCACTTATAGGAAGCACTCTTGAAGAATACATATTTCCAAGAATCAATGGTGCAAAATCATATAAAGAAGCATGAGATATCTTAAAAGACACATATGAAGGTGTTGTTGTAGCTAAACTGCAAACATTAAGGAGGAATTTTGAAAATGCCCATATGCAAAATAATGAATTAATTCTTGATTACATCACAAAAATGCAAGATCTTGTTAATCAGATGAGGTCATTAGGTGAAAATGTTCCAGAAATAAGGCTAATTTAGAAGATTTTAAGAAGCATTCTACCTAAGTTTCAGATGGTTACTACCAATATTATGGTCTCCAAAGATTTTAAAACCATGAAAATTGATGAATTAAGTGGATTCTTGTTAACTGTTGAAAATAAATAAACCATCTGATCAAGTAGAACATGCATTTTTCCAAAGCATAGAGGAAGAGAAAGGAGTAGGGGTCCATATCATAATCAAAATCAAAATAGAAATCAAAATTTTTTACAAGGAAATACATCTCCTTCGAGAGGTAGAGGAAGGAATCCTAGTCAATTCAGAGGAAGAGGCAGAGATGGATCTTGTGGAAGAGGACAAGGAAGAGATAGAGGTAGAAATGGAGGAAGAGGTGGAGGACCACAGTGTAATTATTGCAAAAATTTGACCATCTTGAAAGAGATTGTTATGAAAAAATGCGAGATATGGAGTGAAAAGGTGCTAATACAATTGTTGAAGAAACTAGGAATGAGAAGTTATTCATCTCAAGTTTGATGACACATAATGAAGAAAGTGAAGCATGGTATATTGGTTCGGGATGTTCATCTCATATGACATCTCAAGAGGAGTTGTGTATTGATGCAAGAAGGAAGAGTAATAGCTTATGCATCAAGGAAACTTAGAACCCACGAAGAAAACTATGCAACCCATGATCTAGAAATGGCAACAATTGTTTACGCACTAAAGATTTGGAGACACTACCTTCTAGGAAGGAAGTTTGATATTAGAACTGATCATTGTGGGCTACAACACATACTCACTCAATACCACTTAAATTCAAGACAAAGACGATGGTCTGAGCTAATTAGTGAATATGATTTTGATATCAATACATAAAAGGAACGGTAAATAGGGTCGCTAATGCTTTAAGTTGGAGGCCTCAGATATTTTCAGTGATTCCCTTAAAGACGAATTTGAGGGAGAAATGGTTTGATTTACAATTTAAAGACACATGGTACCATGAGGTTAGTAAAAGTTCGAGGGAGGATGAAATGAGGGTCCCAAAATATGAAGAATACTCCCTTGACAACGATGGGCTACTACGATTTTGGGAAAGGATATATGTACCACTGAATGAAGATATATGCCAGTTAATCTTGAATGAAGCACATCGCGCAGTATACATGGCACACCTTGGTGTTAAAAAGATGAGCGCGGACCTTAAAACACTCTTATTTTGGAAAGGGAGGAAGAAGGACATTGTGAACCTGGTAGCAAGATGCTTAGAGTGTCAACGACTAAAAGCTGAACACAGACATCCAACAGGATTATTGCAACCCCATGAGATACCAAAATCTAAATGGGAAGTTATATCAATGGACTTCATTGTGGGACTACCAATGACCTCAAGAAGACATGATTCCATATTTGTAGTGGTGGACACGCTAACCAAGAGCGCCCATTTCATACCAGTTAAGACTACATATAAAGCACCATAAATAGCCAGAGTTTTTATTGATGAAATTATGAGATTGCATGAAGTGCCTAGGAAGATCATATTTGATAGGGGAGTAGTGTTTATAGAAGGTTTTTGACCAGTTTCCAAGAAGCCTTGGGAACCTAGTTGAACTTTAGCACTTCTTATCACCCCGAGACAGATGGGTAGACAAAGAGGACTAATCAAATCCTCGAAGACATGCTTTGGATGTATGTGATGGACCAACAAAAGAGATGGGAGGAGTTTTTACCTCTCATGAAATTTGCTTACAATAATAGTTATCAGAGTTCCATCAAGATGGCACCATTTTAGTTCTTATACGGAAGACCTTGCAGAACACCTCTTAGTTGGGATTGACTAGAGGACCGAGTATTAAAGGGATCAGAAGTGGTGCAAGAGATGGAAGAACAAATTACTATGATTAGGAGGAGGCTAAAAAAAACACAAGATCGACAAAAGAGCTATACTGATACTCATCGGGTAGATCGAAGTTATGAAGTGGGAGATAGGGTGTTCCTGAGAGTAAGGCCCAAAAAAAAAAAAAATCTCTATAAGGTTTGGAAAGGGAGAAATATTGTCTCCACGGTTTGTGGGACCTTTTGAAATCTTAGAAAATAAAGGGCCGTGGCATATAGACTTGCCTTACCTCCATCTTTAGTGTGTATGCATGATGTGTTTCATGTTTCTATTTTGCGTTATTATATTGCAGATCCTTCACATGTTATTGACTTTGGTCATTTGCAGGTTTCGGGCGAGGGCACAGTGATGGCTAAACCAATTGGCATACTGGACTAGCGAACTTTGCAGCTTAGACAAAAATTAGTGGACCACGTTAAGGTCCAGTGGGACAATTATAGTCCTAGTTCAGCCACATGCAAGGATGCCAAGGAGATGCATCACCGTTTTCCTTATTTATTCCAAGGACTTCGAGACGATATCTATTATTAAGAGGGGGTGTATGTAGTGCCTCGCTCTAGTTGACTGACAGTGATATGACATTAACATTTCTTTAGCCCTAAGGCCCACACATTATTCTTTGAGGACCTCAAGTTGAGGATCCAAACACATGACTCTATTATTAGTGGTTGTGATGTTTATGTATGTTTCCATTGATGTTATGATGATGATAGCCATGATGGACGTGTCCCCTATGTTACCTACTTGCATTAGTTCTGGTTCACAATGAACAATGATGTGAATGACTAGGTGATGTTGATGATGCTATTATGACAATGAATAACACCGAGAAACCTTGTTACTGATGATTATTGAGTATGGTAGGAAACCACCAGAGGCATTCGCATATGACGAGTTGACGACACCTGGTTTGATGAAAATTAATGTTATTTTATCTTTGAAATTCTAAGTCAATTTTGAAACCTGCTATATATGTTTATTTGTATTTTGATGATATGTCAGTGGTTACAAGCACATATTTTTTGCTTGACCGAATGATTCACATATGGGTGATGGGGTTGTACAATTGGATGGAACTACATGGGAGGGGTGGGGTAGTGTCCTTGATCTCATCCACTAGCATTCCCGTCGTGACTTGGGCTAGAAAGGTTGAAACACCTTTGCCTTGAAGATCACGATGTTATGAGGTAAGGTCCCAAAGTTGGGTCTCTCATGAGGATTTTATCGGGGGGCGCGCATCAAGGTAGATTCCTTGATCCTCGACACCATTAGTCTCACTATAGCAGGCAACATAAGAGATGATAATGGTCTCTGTCGTTTCACCTATATTTTCCCCTCGTAGCCACTGAATGTTTGAAGGGCAAGTGGCGTGGCACCCTTGGAATTTCAAGGGTATTTCTTGAAGGGCACGACCAACTTCTCACCCTTGGCATCACAAATAAACTGTTAGGCATGACACCCTTGGAACTTCAAGGGAAGTTCTTGAAGGGCACGACCAAACTTGGCACTCTTGGAATCATTAAAAATAAATAAATTAATAAATATAATCAAGATATGAAAACTAGGTAAATTCACACCAAGGGTAAATGATGTTAGAAACCGAGGTAATTAAATCAAGAATAAAAATTGGGTTAATAGGATCATAGGAAGAAATAAAATAATTTACCTTAAAAACTCTACCTTTCCCATGTTGGAAAATATTAGGTAGATAATGTAGTTTAATTAGGTAAAAAGGGGAAAGAGGGACATAAATGTAAGGATAAATATTAATCCTAAAATAGTTAAACCTAATTAAGAGAAGAGGATGGTGAGTTAAAATAATATTAATAAATTAAATTTTAGAGAAATTTAGAGAACCTCCATGTGGCAACAACTAACATATGAATATCTATCTAAGAGATAACTTGAGTTAAATTAGGGAGTAGATAGGGGATCAAATCTTGACTTATCAATTGACTTTAGTAATGAACACAAATTAAGAAGTAAAAAGGGGGATCAAGACACAACTAGGAGAAATAGGAATCTTGTTGAGGTGAGGAAAAATATTAGTTTTAAATTAAAATTTAAGTAAATAATTTTGGAGACCCTTGATGAGAGAGTGACACATGGGTGGGTGAATAATCAAACTATTGAATTATCAAAAATAATTAATTATGCATAAAATGCCAAGTGTCACCTATGAGGACTCCTATAAAAGAATGGGCAGGCCATGGGAGAAGGGACTTTTCTTTACCCTACTATTGGATGGATGAGATTATGTCAGAGTAGTGAATACGAGCTATAGTGAGTTTGGTGTGGTAGAGGACTTTAGAGAGGGGACTCTTGAGCAAAAGAGTGCTCTCCTCTACCAGCTAATACATTCCGTTGTTGTACAGCCCCATTGCAGGTTGGGGGTCCGTGCAGAAGGAGAGTACCCAAGGAGTAGGCTGGGAGGTCAACCGGTGGGTCATTGCATTCGGATTAAGCACATCAACATTCACACTTGGAGGCAACCAACAAAAAAGGAGGGAAAATAGCGGCAAGTCAAATTGAATCTTGTCTCCTGGTGAACGGTACCTATGTTGTTATAATATTCTTTTATATGACTTCATTATGATTTTAGTTAATAATATGTAAATTTGATGATATGTTCAATGTAGTGAAATTCAGAAAAGTTTTATATAATGCTCAATATTTTTGAGTTCCCAAAGTTATTTTCTTATGGTTGTATTTTTAGTTGTAATATATATATATATATATATATATATATATATATATATATATTGGGTTGGTCCCTACAAAAAGAACAAAAATATTAGTGCATCTTAGTGAAATAAAGTGATTTTGTTCCTCATAATATTTCATTTTGGCATTGCATTCATTAGTGAAAGTAAAAGAATATTTTTCATTTTTTACATCTTGCATTCGAAAAGTTAGAGAGATATGTTTTGATGCATTTTTCTTGATTGATGCATTGTTTGGTTGTCTCTCTTCCCTCATTAGTTTAGGTTTCATCGAATGAAAAGCTTTCATTTTTATCATTTAGTTGCATCATAGGAATTCAAGTGACATCGTTGAACCATACAATTGAAATCTAATTCGAGATAAACTTAAAATTTACCTCAATTAAACTAAGGAGCATTTGTAACCTAATGCAAATATCTAGAGGTCTAGTCTAGAGATGATTTTGACTTCTTTAAACATACCAAATGTCTTTAACTTCTTTCATTGTATCCCGAGGGTGAAATCCTGTTCTAGTATTGAAGTATATTGAAGGTCTCCTGTAATTTTGGGTATATCGTAGGCACTTCAGTATGGAAAGTATATCGGAACACTCTCACCAAACAGTTATGCATTAGAAAATGCTAACACGGATTGTGCTCCCCATATCGGCGAGTATATATTGGGAGACCCCACTAGGTTTTATGTAACCGATTTAACCGCCTTGTAGACGTGATACACCGAACACAACATTCAGGGAGATTGGCTGTCGCACGTTAAGTCCTTGGTTTCATCTAAGGTATATATGGTGGTTTACAGATACTGGATAAACCCTCTTGCCTAGATTTCCCCTCTTTTATTTTGTTTTGTTAATTTCTAAAATCAATTATTTGATCGCGTAACAACATCCTTCCTATGGAGATATTCCTTAGTAGATCTTAGGTTGATACTGATGGCAACGTTTGTTGAGTCTACCAATCAAGGAAACCCCTCTGACAAGAATCCTAGTCCTTTTCCTTCTCTTGGAAATATTGGTGCTCCCTATATGGAAACATTGTCCCTTCCTAGATTGACCATTAGTCTGCCAGTTTTGTTATTTTCGACCTCGATGATTTTGAGTGTCCAAACTTCTTTTTAACTGAGTTCTCCTCCATTTGAACAACATTAAGCTCAAATTGATCCTAAAGTTGACCCCTCACCTTATTCGCCTATTTATTCACCTCATTCTTCCTCTTTGCTTTATGAAAGTCTAGATTCTACTAACTAGGAAGCTAAGAAGAAGAAGAAGAAAAATAATCAAGGGGGAAACCAAGAAACCAATGCTACAGATGCAACTGATGTAGGAAAATCTTCCAACCAATCCCAGAAAGTAAAATTCCCTTGAATGTTATGTAAGGATGACCACCTTCTTCGAAATTGTCCTGGTATTCCCACGGTCTTAAAAATGTGGTCCAAAGATTCACATCGACCTTTGTCATCAGCCTCTGGTGTTCATGTCGGTGATAAACATTCAACTAGTAATAATAAGGTACATGGGAAAAGGGGAATAGTTAAGTTTCCCTGTAAGTTGGGTGAAGGTAATCATTGCATTCACCTTTGTCCTTTTTTGGATGAGGCCACCAAAGAGTTGGAAAAAATTACAGCTTCCCAGCCTCGTCTTCCAGTTGGTTATTAGAAGATTTCCCCTAATCCTTTGCTAGTTGATCCAGTGATTGATCAAAAGTCATCTTTGGTCAACCCTGCTCTCTCTGAAAGTGAGTCTCATGAGTTCGTTCTCGACCAACCATTGGTTGAGAAAATGGTAAACATGGATCCACCTATAGTTAATTGTACCTTTTCGGTAGAGAGTGAATCTCATAGTACTCAAGTTCTTCTATTTTCTTTAGTTTTGAATGAACTGGAGGGAAATCCTCCCATTTCCGAGGTGCATGAGATAATTTCTCCTATTCCCATACAGAAAGAGGGCAACTCTCACGTTCCTACGACACCCCTCCAAGTAGTGTAGTCACTTCTTTTGATTGGAGTCGACTCGTAGGATATTGCCTTTCATCTTATGTGCCTTTCCATATTACAGTACAATCTTAGAATATGGTCGTATCGAGCACATGCATAGATGAGGGCGCATCTGTTATTATTCTGTCCTCAACTGCTTGGTAAGCTTTAGGTTCTTAGCAACTTGTCCCCATCACCCAGAATCTGTTAGCTTTTAACAGAGGAAGCAGTCAACTGTTAGGGATCCTTCCTAAGTTACCTATTACTTTAGGATGAAAGACTATCTATATAGACATGATGATTTTCCAAGGCCCTTTAGTTTTTAATTTACTCCTAGGATATGACTATGTTTATGTCATGGGAGCTCTTGTCTCTTCTCTATTTCATGTGATGTATTTCCTGCATGAAGAAATAATTGTGATCATTGATCAGCTTACATTCATTGGTCCTAATCAATCCCCAATCCACCATCATCCCTAAATGGTTCTTATGTGCAAGCGGTATCACCCATGCCATAGGTTAATTATGTGGCCACTTGTTCCATGCCCACATGTAGGTGATGTAGTACATCATGTACTAGGGGCATTGGAGCTCGATTTTTCATTTGGATCCCTGGACATGTATCCCTTCCAAAGTGGAGTTATCCCATTTGATGAGAACCTCTTGGAAGCCATGGCCTCTTTTGGTCTGTGATCAAGGTATTTGGAGTAGAGTTCCTTGTCTTGTGTCAAGCTCATTAAGAAAATGAAACAAGGCGCATGAAGATAGTTCTTTTACTATGTCAACCTCGTTAAAAAATGAAATAGGTTCTATGAGGATATTTCTTTTACTATGTCAACCTCATTAAAAAATGAAGTAGGTTCCATGAGGATATTTCTTTTACTATGCCAACCTCATTAAAAAATGAAATAGGTTATGAGCATGGTTCCTTTACTTGTGTCAAGCTCGATAAAAAACGAAACAAAGTGTCATGAGCATGGTTCTTTTCCTGTGTCAAGCTCATTAAAAAATGAAACAAATCCCCTTCCAATTTGAGTTTTGATTAGATCTTGTAAAATACGAGTCGAGTCTTTCACTTGATCTCGTAAGTGAAACTTCATTCCATGCACCTCTACTTAGGTGAATGAAATGAAGCTTGGGGGGCATGTACCTCGAATTGAGTCATTATGCTGGGGGCATGCAAACTTATCTCAAGCATAGTTTATCTTTGTTTCAAGATTTTTAAAAATGAAACTAAACCCAAGCATAGTTTGTTTCCGTTTCAAGCTTGTGTAAAATTGATTCCAAACCCAATCATAGTTTGTTTCCGTCTCAAGCTTGTGTAAAAATGAATCCAAATCCAAGCATAGTTTATCATGTTTAAATCTTGTGTAAAAATGAAACCATTCCCAATTTACATCTCGTGATTACTGTTTTTATTAGTCGTTATGTTACCAGATGAGCCTTGGTTTTTCCTTTCCATCGTCGCCATCTCTTTGGCCGATAATACGCTTTCACTTGGTTGTTTTAAACTTGCTTTAGGAACATCTACGATGAGTGGTATTATTAGCTAGACTCTTGACATTTACATGTTTTGAGCAGTGCCATCATGATCGAAACCCGTTTCTATCCTTTTATACCACTCATTCTTCTAGGTGGAGTCATCTTTAAGCTCTTTTCTAACTCTCGAAAAATTAAAAGATTGTCGAGTACTTGTCATTTTGAACTCGTAAAACTAAATGAAATGACGTCTACTTAGTATAAGTTTAACCCTTTTCTGGACTGAGATAGACTATTGTACGAAAAAGGAATACCTTAGTCAAACATCGATAGGAGGTTCTCTTGGATATTGTTTTCTACCTTTTCGGGTTCAAGAGACAATTTATGAAAAGGGACCTTTGGAGTTTTCTTTTTCACTTCTCTTTAAAACTCTCTAAACATGAAAAACATGTTGAATTTCACCTCTGTCGGACTCGTAAAACTTAAATGACACAAGATTTGTCACCATGACGAGACTGAGTTCCTCCTTCCTAGGACTCGTAAAACTTACTAGGATGGATTCATTCGATGAATGAACTTATATGGCAAGCATATGATATCCCCTTTAAGCTTTTGATTAAAAATATTTGGGGTACTCATTAGAAATAGTGGGGGAAAAGTGAAAGTGAAACATCTCTTGTATAGGTAGCATGTCGCTCTTGAGCATGACACTCATTTGTTTCTCGTGTTGGGTTTGGGATATCCTCACTTAGTCACTTTCCATTCCTCTTTTGGGTAATCCATTTTTCCTCTCATTTGACTATTCCACTTCGTCATCATGACCCTGGGTCCTATATTGAGTCAAATGCTGCCACATTCCATTGTCATGTTGTCGATATGTTCAAGAGAAGTCCTATGTGCAGTTTTTACTACCTATACATATCCTGACCTTTTGCCACAGTCCTATATCATACTTATTTATTCCACTTTATTCCTTGTTTCATGTCGATGATGAGGGAATCATTATGGCCCTCCCTCGACGGGTCACTTCCTATCGACTTCAGCCCATTATCCAGGAATATGATCTAGAAATTCCCTTCCAGTACCTTAGAGGTTGCATGCCTTAATGGAAAGTTCTTCACATCCGACGACAGGTTTTCATCATTGGCCTTTGATCAAATGATTCCATGAGTGTTCGACTTCAACTTCATTTTCACATTCATGGATTGTACTACTATACTTTGAGAACCATTGTCATTATTGGTGGTTACTCACATGCCTGTTAACGGCTTTCATCATTGGCTGGTAATCAGGTGTTTTTTAGCATGTTCAACTTCGACACATTCATTCGCATGTTAGGATTCGTACTTTGACCAGGTTGGGATTGAGCACAAGACCCTGCGTTTTGTCTGATATAACTCAGGTTATGTGGAGTTATGAGTTATTCATGATTGTACACACGTTTTCTCTATATGACTAGCTGTCACGATACCATGGAACCTTATACCCATGATGATGATGATCCTTCTATATTCAGATGGTTGTGTCCATACCATGGATCTTATATTTTTAGACGGTCCCTTTCATTAAGATGGATGCACCCATACTATGGATATTTTCACATGGTCATTTCTATCTGGATGGCTACATCCATACCGTGGATTCATTTTTTTATATATATGTTGGAGGTATCAAATATGTATATTTATATGTACCATTTATTTCCAAGTCTCCTGATGGTGTTTTTTCTAGCCCTTGCATTGGCTCGTAAAGCATCTCAGCCATCACTCCCTGTTCTGCCTTCATGCTTTAGGGGGAATATGCTACACAATATTTTGTCACACCTCTCACAATTTCCTGTGTCATACTCGAGAGTGCCAAAACATTGATAACTATGCAGTGTGCCCATCCTGATATGCAGACCAAACCCTCCCTGAAGAATTATTAAAAAGTTGCCTTGTGCTTTTCCTAAGGAAGATAAGCTCAAAACCCTAATTTCTAGGTCAGCACAACTGTGACACTGCCCTCTCGTGCTGATGGCAGGTTTCATTATAGGAGCCTTGCATTTCCAGCACAATTTTTGCTTAGATACTCGCGTTGAACCCTTTTAGGCATGTTTTCCTAAACTGGAGGAAAATCTTCATGATCTAGAGGCTTCCAAAACGACGAGTTGGATGTTGTTCGTTGTGGATGTGGTTGAATTCTCTCAACATTTCTCTTTGATATTATCCCTATGAGCTTCCTCCTTGAGATATGGACCTTCCTTTATCTTTGGTGAGATCCTAACTCCCTCTCCCTACCTATAAATTCACCCCCCTCCATTCCCAAATGGTTGGTCTCTGATTATTTGCACCCTTATGCTGAGATAGAGCCTATGTGCTATTCACTTTGGCTTGGAGAAGGAGTGCTTGGAGAGCTTGAGCTTGGAATTGGACATTCACTAAAGGAGAGCTAGTAACATCAAGGTCTGGGTTGTATGCTTCCTCTTTTGTTTATTAATATATATAACTTCTTGTTCACTTTCCATAAATGTTTGTGTTGATGCTTCATTTATCTTAATGCTCCTTGATTTGTTAAGTGGGCTACATTTGAATTATGTTGGTTGCACTTTTATGCTTTGTTGTGTTTTTTGTCTCTTGTGTAGGTATTTAAATTCCATGAGCAGCGAGGATTGAGCCTAAGGGAGCAAGTGATCAAGATCTTCAACAGAGGAATGCATCATAACATCAGACCGAGGTAGGTCTCCTTCCTCTTCTCTTATTTCGATTATAATTTAGGAAAGTGTCTTGTAGATTGTCTTGTTTGTTGCTAGATCCACTCATTGGGCTAGAGGGATTTTCTCCTTCTGCAGAGAGGATTTTCCTTCACAACAACAACGTTGGTAAAAGAATTTAAGAAACCAAAGTCTAAGTCACAATGCATCAAAAAGCTAAAATAAATAAAACAGAAGCCTACTGAATCTGTTTGGGAATTTAATCAAAGATTCAAGATATTATTGGATCAGGTGAGCTTCTAAATAGCTCCACAACAGCATAAATAATCGTTTATAGCTGCGCTTAGTCCATAGATTCGTAACAGAAGATATAAATTGAAGCCGAATCTTTAGAACTTGCAATGAAATTAGAAGCTTCACCGATAAGGGATACCATTGCAGGTATGCAATAGATCCAGAGTAAGTTGGAAAATTTGACTCTGCAGATATAAGATATGAAGAAAAGTAAGGAAGTCAGAGAAGAAGTGTGGTGTACAAAGTGCAAATCGGAAGGCCACTTTAAGGAAAAATGTCCTCTCTTCAAAAATTACATGGATAGTGGAGCTACAAACCCTTTGAACGCGGATCCAGCATATGCTGTGAGATATGAAAAACTAGAGGTGAACATCATGCAAACGATTGCTACATATTACAGAAGCATATCCAGACTCCAAGAAATTTATATTGCAAGTTCTGTAAATCAATGGGGCATGATCTGAACAACTGTCAAGCTTATGAATTTATGATGGAGCATAGTACTGATGCCTATATAATGCAAGTTGAAGAACATGGACAATACAATGGTCGAGGTGGTCATCATGGATGAGGTCGAGGTGTTGGTCGAGGTGGAAGAGTTGGTCGAGGTCGAGGACATATTATCTTCTACAACTGCGGCCAGTCAAGTCACTTTGCAAGAGATTGTCAGAATCCTACTATGACATGTAATTATTTCAAATCATTTGATCATGTAATTGAGGAGTGTTCGGTACTTATGGAAAAAATGCAAGAAAATAAAAATCAACAGCTAACACAGAACATTCATATGATGACTGTGGGACCAAGGACTGATGAACCTCACATTAATATTGTAATAAGGAGTAGAGATGCAATTGGAAATGATAAAGAAGATGGAAGAAATGAAGCTGAAGCCACATGGGTTAGAAAGATTGCTAAAAAATCCACCATGTTTGATATTCAAAAGGAAAAAAGTATTTATGGAAGTGAAGTATCATCTTCGACACAAAGCCAAGCTCTGGCAATACAAGAACATGATGCAACATATAAGGTATATACTTTAAAATATTTTCTTCAAACTTGCATGAAACTGTTGCGAGATCAAAGAGCTGTAGAAGGACTTCAGGAATTGATAAATTCTTGTGCATCTAAAGAAGTACCGCTGAGTGATATGCACGAAGTTAAAAAATTACATAAATAGAAGAGAACTGGAAAGGAACTGAGGCATAGTGCACAAATAGGAGAATATGCCATGGCCAAGTTATTTTAGATCTGGGATCTAAAGCTAATGTCTTGACAATGAAAACATGGGATTTAATGGCTAAACTGAAGTTTCAATGGTCACCTATTCAGCTAAGAATGACGAATCAACAAAAGATTGTTCCTCTAGGAAGATTATTAGGCATTACAATGGACATTGAAGGGGTGCACACTACTACTGATTTTGAAGTAACAGAAATTGTGGATGACAGTAACCCCTATCCTTCATTACTTGGACTGGATTGGGAATTTTTGAACATGGCTATACTCAACTTAATGAAGAGGCAAATGATATTTGAAAGCAACAATGTGGGAGTGATCATTCCCTTAGATCCATCAAAAGGAGTAATGTATACTAAACTAGTTGAAGAGGAGTACATCCCAGTTCATATAGACAACATCTATTAGATGAAAGTAAAAGAACAATACTGTGTTAACTCTACTAAGGGAAAGTTGAGTTGGTAGCATGAAAGTTCGTGTGCTTCAAATTCAGAAGAAGAATTGGAAAATTGGCAAAATAGGTTACATGAAGTATATACGAGGTGATGTGCAAGAGTTACTAAAGGAGTTCATGGTATGAAAGTCGAGGTATGTGACTTACCTTTTCATGATGGTTTGGGTGATATAAATAATTTTCTTGAAGAATATGAAGAACAAGTACCAGAATGTCAAAAATTGTTAGCTCTGGATATAGCCTTAAGAGCTACTCTGGCTAGATGGTGGGGTACACATAAGAAGAATATACGAACTTGGAAAGAATGTCGAAGGTTGATATGGATATGCTTTGGTCAGGTAGAAAAAAAATTAGTAGATAAATATGATGGTAAAACTAATCCTAGAGAACACATATAGTTGTGCATGACAACATGGAAGGAGATTCCACGAAAAGAATGGGTGCATGGGTTCATCCATGCATTGGAGACAATTCCTCAAAATTGGTACCTGGAAACAGAACTTCGACATGGTACTATGAACTAGGCAGATATGGTTGATGGGTTTATATTGACATTTATATTTGAAAATTATTGTCCATATATAGATTCATCCTTTTAGATAGTTAAAAAGAAAAATTTTGAGAATGAAATTCCACTCACTTGGCAGCCTGATTAGGTTATGCGGCTAGAAAATGTGCTGGAATGCTACAACATCACTACAGAAGAAGATGAAGATGCTCAATATATTGACATAGAAAAATATCAAGGCTACCGCAAAGTGAATGGACCTGAGTTAGAAATGCCTGATATAACAAATCCATTGAAGATGAAGAAGGTGAATATAAGATCATAAGAGGAGCATAAATTTGCACCAATAGGAGATTATTAGGATGAAGAAATAGTTAGTAAAGTGATAGATTTTATGCATGAATACCAGGAGTTATTTCCCACTAAATTTTCAATTATGAAGGGCATAGTAGGATATTTAGGAGTTATGAAGATTCAACTAAATCTTGATGCGAATCCAGTTAAGCAAAGGCCTTATAGACTGAATCCAAAGTAAAATGAAAAAGTGAAGAAAGAACTTGACAAAATGATAACAATTGGAATCATTGAACCTGTGGAAGAATCAAAGTGGGTAAGTCTTATGGTGGTACAAGAAAAGAAAACACAAGCAAAGATTAGGATTTGTGTTGATTTAAGGAAGTTAAATGATGCATGTCTACATGACCCATTCCCTACTCTTTTCACTGATGAAGTATTAGACAATGTAGGAGGTAGGGAAGCATATTCATTTACAAATGGATTTTCAGGATACCATCAGATTAGAATTGCACCAGAGGATCGACATAAGACCACCTTTGATACAGAATGGGGTTCATATCACTATACAGTGATTCCTTTTGGACTGAAGAATGCCCCTGCAATATTTTCAAGAGTGGTGGTCACAACTTTCAAAGAATATATTTATAAGTTTTTAAAAGTATACTTTGATGATTGTACAATATTTGGGTTCTTGAAGAAACATGTTGTGAGCTTGAGACTGATGCTCGACACATGCAGGTAGTATTAGATTTCTCTGAATATCAAAAAGTGCATATTCTATGTACCTTTTGGTATATTGTTGGGACATATTGTTTGCAAGTAAGGATTGATGGTGGATCCTGTGAAGATTGCTATTATTGTAAATTTACCTCACCAAAGATAGTGAGACAACTTCACACCACATTGGAGCATACATGATATTACAGAAAATTGATTAAAGGATATGCACAAATCACAACACCTATGGAAAAAATGCTAAAGAAAGATGTATCATTCCTATGGAATGAAGAATGTCAAAAGAGCCTCGACACATTAAAAGAAAATATGGTAACTTCTCCTATACTGGTATTCCCATATTAGAATAATAACTTTCATGTTCATGTGGATGCTTCATGCATATCTTTAGGAGTGGTATTGGCACAACCTAGTGCAAGAGAAATCGATCACCCTATAGATTTTGCAAGTAGGAAATTTTCTATAGTAGAGAAGAACTAAACAACTACAGAAAGATAAGGATTGGCTATGGTATATGCTTTACAAAATTTTAGACATTATTTGTTGGGATCACATTTCAAGATGCTCAAATATCACTCTGCACTAAAGTATTTGGTTAATAAGCCAGTTTTAGGAGGAAAAATTTGCATATGGCTATGATTATTTCAGGAGTATGACTTCAAAGTTGTTGTTAAGCCAGGAAGACTAAATGTTGGACCTGATCATTTGTCAAGGTTGGAAACAGGAGAAGAACAAACGAATATAGAGGATAATCTTCCTGATGCACAGTGTTGGGTTGTGTTATAGTCTTTCCACGAATAACCCACGTAGTGAACCGGGGGGTTAGAGGGGGGGCAGAGCCCCCCATTTGTTGCGTCGATTGCGCAGTGGGGGGGTTTGAGGGGGGCGGGTAGCCCCCCTCTACGGGGTCCGGGGCAGCGCCCCGGGAAATTTTTTATTGGACCCTATATTAGGTTGGGCGAACCTACCTATGGTTTTCGGTCCATGGTATTGGATGCTTCGGCATGTATAAATATGCATTGTAACATTGAAAGGAATATAATAAAAATCAAGCTGGTAGTCCCGGTTTTGGGATTCAGGGGAAAATCTCTGTGTATATGTGTTCTGTGTGTTATGCTCTCGCATTGTTTATTTTTCTGTGATTTAGAATTCATATGCAGGTAATTTCTGTACGGGGTTAAAACCTATATTTGGTATCAGAGTTGTTTTGGCTTCAAGGGGATGCCTTTGTTGCTGAGGGGTTTCGCTCGGGCCTGTGGTAGACCCTGTTCAGTGGGAGATCTGTGAGATCGATTCTGGTGGCGAAAGAAGATGGCGAGCAACGGAAAGATAGAGATCGAGAAGTTCAATGGTCAGAGTTTTGAGTTGTGGAAACTCAAGATGGAGGATTTGTTGGTGGATAAAGATCAGTGGATCGCGGTAGATCCATGTACTAAACCAACGGGAGTGACCGATGAAGAATGGAAGAAGTTGGATCGGAAGGCAAAGAGCATAATACGATTGTGTGTCTCAGATTCAGTATTGCTGAATGTATCAGGGGAAGCTACAGTGAAGGTTTTGTGGGACAAGTTAGGGACTTTGTACCAATCTAAGTCTCTGGTGAATAAACTGTTCCTGCGGAAAAAACTGTATAACCTGAGGATGAAAGATGGAGACTCGGTGACAGAGCATCTGAACGCATTTAATACTGTGGTAAGTCAGTTAGCGTCTGTTGATATTAAAATTTCAGATGAAGATAAGTGCATCAGTTTGTTGTGTTCTCTACTAGATTCGTGGGATAGTCTGGTTATTGCAATAGGTAGCAATGCAACTGCTTTGCAGTTTGATGAAATAGTCTCAGCCTTGCTGACGGAGGAGATGAGACGGAAAAATATGGAGAGCCAGAATGGTGATGCCTTGTCTGTACGAGGACAGTCCCAGAATAGAAACAAAAATAAGTCATCAAGTGGGAGATCTAAATCTAGAGGGAGATCTAAATCTCTAGGAAAAACTGTAAAGGTGGTGTGCTGGAAATGCGGAAAGGAAGGGCACTTCAAAAGGGAATGTAAATCTAAAGCTCATGATAAAGGAAAGGGATTTGATGATGCTCCTTTTGCAGAGGCGAAAACCACCTCAGATGAAGGTGGGGATGTGTACTTGGCTTCTTCAAGTACACATGTAGATCATGAGGCATGGTTGATTGACTCAGGTGCATCCTTTCACTTCACTCCCCATAGAGAGTGGTTCTGCGAGGATGAGAAATACGATGGTGGTGATGTCTTCTTAGGAGACAATAGGAAGGCTAGAATCATTGGTCGCGGAAAAGTAAAGTTGAAGTTGCAAGGTGGAAGGGTTAGAACACTTCCAGGTGTTCTGCATATTCCTAAATTGGCCATAAATATGATTTCTGTAAGCAAGTTGGATGATGCAGGTGTAAAAACAGTGTTTGAGAAGGATACCTGCAAGATGGTTCGGGGAGCACTGGTATTGATGCGGGGAGTTCGGACTGGAACTCTGTACAAGCTTCAAGGTAGCACTGTTGTTGATGGGTGCAACAGTTCTGTGGTTCCTGAAAGTGGAGCTGAAAATCTAGTGGTCTCTGGAGAGAAGACCATGCTGTGGCATCAAAGGCTTGGACATATTGGAGAGAAGGGCCTTCGAATACTTCATGGTAAAGGTATGGTAGAAGGTATGAGTAATAGCTCTCTGGATTTTGATTTCTGTGAAAAGTGTGTATATGGGAAGCAGAATCGAGTGAGTTTCCCCTCTAGTGCTAAGAGGGTGAAACAGATATTAGAGCTTGTGCACAGTGATGTGTTTGGACCTGTGAAGGTTTCATCACTGGGTAAGTCAGTGTACTATGTATCATTTATAGATGACTTCTCAAGGAATACATGGATATATTTCCTTAAGAAGAAATCTGAAGTCTTTGACAGGTTTAAAGAATTTAAGGTTCTGGTGGAAAATTAGACAGAGAAGAAGATAAAGGTGCTGAGGACAGATAATGGTGGAGAGTTTTGCAGCAAGGAATTTGAAGAATTCTGTAAGAAGTGTGGTATAGCACAGCAGAAGACTACTCCATATACACCTCAGCAAAATGGAGACGCAGAAAGAATGAACAAGACGTTGATGGAAAGGGCAAGAAGCATGCTCAGTGGTGCCTGGTTAGGACAGGAATTCTGGGCAGAGGCGGTGGATACTACATGTTACTTGGTCAATAGGTCACCTTCATCAGAGTTGGAGGATAAGACTCCACAAGAAGTATGGACTGGTAAGAAACCCTCTCTTTCACATCTGAGGGTATTTTGATGTGATGCATATGTACATGTTCCAAAGGAGAAACGAACCAAGTTGGATAGTAAATCTGAAAAGTGCATCTTTATTGGGTATAAGGATGGTTTAAAAAGTTATAAGCTTTGGAACCCAGTCACACGGAAGGTTGTGTACAGCCGAGATGTGGTGTTCAGAGAGGTAAAAGATGTTATTAAACATGAAGTCCAACCAAATTAACCTGAGAAGATAGAGTTTGAGCTAAAAGGAGGAAGAATCAGACTCTGCAGTAGAGGAGGAATCAGAAGATGAAGAGCCACAAACTTCGGCTGTGAGAAGATCAGTTCGAGAAAGAAGGCAGCTAGAAAGGTATAGTCCATCTGCTTTCTGTTCAAATTTTTCTTTGTCTATTACTGATGATGATCCCATAACTATGAAGGAAGCAGTAGATTCAAAGGATGGAAAACTCTGGAAAGAGGCCATGGTTGATGAAATGGCATCTTTGCACAAAAATGAGGCTTGGGATCTGGTGGAGTTGCCGACTGAAAGGAAACCCATTGGCAGCAAATGGGTGTTCAAAAAGAAGACAAATGCAGAAGGGAAGGTGGAGAAATACAAAGCTCGGTTGGTAGCAAAAGGTTATTCCCAGGTGCCGGGAATTGATTTTGGTGATATTTTTTCTCCTGTTGCCAAGGTAACTTCTATTAGATTACTTTTATCTGTTGCTGCTACTTTTTATTTTAAGGTAGAACAGATGGATGTGAAGACAACATTTCTTCACGGGGATTTTGAAGAGGAAATCTACATGAAGCAACCTGAAGGCTTTGCGGTGAAGGGCAAGAAAGAACTGGTATGCAAGTTAAAGAAGTCTCTGTATGGGTTAAAACAGTCACCAAGGATGTGGTATCAGAAATTTGATACATTTATACGGGGACTTGGCTTCACCAAAAGCAAAGAAGATCACTGTGTGTATTTTAAATTAATTGTTGACTGTGTTATTTATCTGGTCTTGTATGTGGATGATATGTTGCTGGTTGGAAATGACAAAGAAATTATCCAGGATTTGAAGACCCAATTGTCCTCCAAATTCGACATGAAAGATCTTGGTGCTGCAAACTATATTTTGGGCATGGAAATTAAAAGAGATCGGGCAAAGAGGAAGCTTTGGTTAAACCAGAGGAAGTATGTCGAGACAATACTGCAGAGGTTTAATATGCAGGATAGTAAACCAGTGAAGGTTCCTATTCCTGTAGGTGTGAGGTTATCTGCTGAACAGTGTCCCAAGACACAAGAAGAGGAAGAGGACATGTCCCGTGTTCCATATGCGAGTGCAGTTGGTAGCTTGATGTATGCAATGGTCTGTACTAGACCAGACATTGCACATGCAGTGGGAGTATTGAGCAGGTTTATGTCAAAACCAGGGAAGGAGCACTGGACAGCAGTGAAGCGGGTTTTCAGGTATTTGCGTGGCACTAGTGATTATGGTTTGTGCTACCAAGGAAGACTAGGATTGGACAGAGTGTTGGATATTCGTGGCTTTGTTGATGCAGACTGGGCTGGAGATCTGGATCAGAGAAGATCTACAAGTGGGTATGTGTTTAACCTATTTGGAGGTGCAGTCAGTTGGATGAGTAAGAAACAATCTGTAGTGGCACTATCAACTACAGAGGCAGAATACATGGCAACCACTCATGCAAGCAAGGAAGTAGTTTGGTTGTAGAGATTGTGTTCAAGTATGGGGTTAGTATAGGGAGCTATAAGAATAGACTGTGGCAGCCAAAGTGCAATTTTCTTGGCAAATAACCCTGCTTATCATTCAAAGACAAAGCACATTGATGTTCAGTATCACTTTGTGAGGGATATGATAGAAGACAAAAAGGTGTTGCTGGTAAAGGTGGACACTTTGAAGAATACTGTAGATGCATTGACAAAATTTGTGAGCTTTGAGAAGTTCTCTTGGTGTAGAGAAACAATGGGCATTTCAGGGCTAGAAAAATGACTAAGCTCTCCTGTGGCCCCCTGTGGAAAGAAAACAACAAGTGGGAGATTGTTGGGGTTGTGTTATATTCTTTCCACGACTAACCCACATAGTGAACCGGGCGGTTAGAGGGGGGGCGGAGCCCCCCCTTCGTTGCGCCGATTGCGTAGCGGGGGGGTCACAGGAGGGCGGCAGCCCCCCTATCCAGGGGGTTTGAGGGGAGCGGGTAGCCCCCCTCTACGGGGTCTGGGGCAGCGCCCCAGGAAATTTTTTTTTGGACCTTATATTAGGTTGGGCAAACCTACCTATGGTTTTCGGTCCATGGTTTTGGACGCGATGGTTTTCGGTCCATGGTATTGGATGCTTCGGCATGTATAAATATGTATTGTAACATTGAAACGAATATAATGAAAAATCAAGCTGGCAGTCCCGGTTTTGGGGTCCAGGGGAAAATCTCTGTGTATATGTGTTTTATGTGTTATGCTCTTGCATTGTGTATTTTTCTGTGATTTAGAATTCGTATGCAGGTAATTTCTGTACGGGGTTAAAACCTACACACAGTTGTTTGCAATGAGGGTTGCAAATGATCACTTCGCTTATATAATTCAATTCTTAACCACATGGATGGCCCCTTTAGAATACACTACGCAGTAGAAGAAAGAATTGGTGGTCAAGGCATCATATTTTTCACTAATAGTGGGACATTTGTATAAAATGGGATCAAATGAAGTATTTTGCCTGTATGTTCTTGAGCACAAAAGACAAATAAGTTTAATATAAGCTCATAGTAGCGCAACTGGTGGACATTATGCAGGGAAAAACACTGCACAAATTTTTTTAAGAGTGGGAATAAGGTGGCCTACACTACAAAAATATGCAAAGGAGTACTGTTGAGCTTGTGATTTCTACCAAATAATATGAGAGCCTTCAAGAAGAGATGAAATTCCACTAGTGCCACAAGTAACATTGCATGTTTTTGATAAATGGGCTATTTATTTTGGTGGACCTATGAATCCACCTAGAAAAAAGACTAGTGCAAGGTATATAATCACTACGACTGATTATTTCACAAGGTGGGCCGAGGCACAGTCAGTGAAGGATTGCAGTGCAAAAATTGTTGCGAAGTTCATCTTTGAGTCATATTGTCCATATTTGGGTGTCCAAAGGTTTTGATGAGTGATCAAGGGTCTCATTTCATGAATAATACCATTGAAGCATTAACTGAGGAATTTCAAGTTTACCACCAAAAGAGAACTCCTTATCATCCTTAGGTAAATGGAACTATGGAAGCATTAAATAAAATTTTGGAGAATGCACTGATCAAGGTATGTAATTTAAACATGAATAATTGGGATATTATGATTCTGACATTATTATGGGCTTATCGGACTACATGCAAAAAGTTGACAGGTTAGACACCCTTTAGGTTGGTTTATGGGCAAGAAGTTGTGATGCGAAGGGAATACATTATCCCTAGCCTAAGAATTGCAACTTTTACAAATATGGTAGACCTCGACATAATGGAAGAAAGGATGTCGCAGCTACTTGCTCTGGAAGAAGACAGGTTTATAGCAGGATTTCATCAACAAGTATAGAAAGTAAGAGAAAAGGCTTAGCATGACATGCACATTATGTTGGAAATAATACTGAGGGGGGGGTGAATTAGTATTTACAATTCAACCATTTTTCATTTCCCAATTAGATTTATATATTCTACTTTAGTGAAGTGAACTTGCATGTGCACACTACTGTGATTAGAGAAACCGGTTTATACCCAAAGACTTTATCATATAGTCAATTTACCATGTGTCGATTTTTAATCATTGCATCAGTAACTTATTATACAGTAACTATGTGCATTAATAACATAATAAACCATTACACATAAGCAACACACATGAACACCAAGATTTAAGGTGGAAACCAAATGCGGGAGAAAAGCCATGTGCTGTTGCCATCTTTGTCTTCTTTTAATATAAAAAAAATATGTTTACAATCTTGTAATGGTGCAGAATCATACCAGTATGCAGGCACCCACCTGCAGAAGGCTACAACCTTCTCTTGTTTTCCAGCTTCTACTGGAAGGGAGCAACAACCCCCTAGATCTTGTACTAGCTGATATGTTTACTAGTATGTAGGTGTTAGCCTACAGAAGGCTATGACCTTCTCTCTTCCTCCAGGGACCATGTTTCATTAATTCTCAGACTAGATGCTCCTGGTACACAACAATATAATATGAAGGCCTGGTTTCGTCAAATTTTCACACTGGACTTATCAAAAACTTAGAAACTCAAAATGAATCAACCAATAATCTGTTAGTCTGAACAATCATATCACTATGACCATAACATTATGCTGAACCCAGAAACTTGCATCAAAATACAAAACCACCTACAACCTCAATAATCATACATCAGAATGTATACACTACTTTAATGAACCCAACCTGCGTGTATACGCTACTTCCTGCAACAAAACCTGCGTATACCTCCAAAACTACTGAATCATAAAAACTTTTGAATCAGATCTGTACCAACCAGTAATATTCTGAACATCTACTGTCAATTTACAGAGATCTAGTCAGTCAGCAGCAAAGATAACCCTTCTCACTTAATCAATCAATCAGACACAAACTCCTTATGCATTCAATTTTACTTTCAAATCTAAGAAGGCTTCATTGACAGACAATAGTAAAGCAACATCAGTGATCAAATAGATCAGTCATTTTTGAACAACAATATTTTCTTTTGCATACACTACTTGGAAGAGTCGAACTTGCGTGTATATGCGCCTTTGCCAAGGTGAACCAGTGTATAGATCTACAAATATTAACTTACAACTTCGCTGCTATTCTAGACTTCAAACATACCCAGATCATGATATTTAAAGAATAAAACATGCGCAAGAAATCATATCTATCCCAACCAATATCAGATCATACAATGATAAGTCATTTCAAGTCTTATAATCTTGATCCAACATTATATCTAGGGTGCACAAAATATTTTAGATTATATCATAATCATAACCTCTGTAACATAAAATATACTTCAGATAGAAATATTCTTAAGAAACCATTTTCACTTGCACTCCTGGCCCTTTGATCTTCTCCTCCTTATATAGTTTTAGCCTTCCTCAATACCTCGGACCAAAACAACACTTAGAGCCTGTGGTATTCATGGACGGGATCAAATAACCATTACTCTACTCAATATTGTGGGCTAATACCATGGTATTGACCCTTGGTATTCTTTACTCTTGAATTTTCTTGATTTTCCAACCCATACATGCCTTTCCTCTTGTGAAAGTGTGTGAAAAAGTATGTACTCTTTTTGTTCTGTGAAATTGCATATATACGCTGCTTTGTCAAGATGAACCTACATATACCGCTTAAAATATCTGAAAACATCCTTTTCCATCAACTTCTTGATTCTGATCAGTAGACCTTTGTTCTAACTTCCTGTTCTTCTGTACCAATTCCTTGTTACCTACAAATTGACGTGTTACACTGTGAGTTTCATTTTATAAAATCAGAGATGACCTGTGAGTGAGTTGCCATCAAGGACAACATCTATATCATAATGCCAATGATCTCCCCCTTTGGACTTGATGGCAACCATATCGGTGTTGATTATTGCAAGCTGTAGAAACTATTAGAGATATTAGGAAACACCAAAATACTCTCCCCCTTTGACATCAAGGGCAAAGGGCGAACCAAGATATTCTCCCCCTTTGAGATACACATGTTGTCCATGCTTCCTCTGAGTACATGCAGAGTCTATGCAACAATTGATGTGAATATCTGAAACCATAGCTGAAATCAGCAACCATAATGCCAACAATGTAGAATGTTTGATAAAGCTAATTCTCCCCCTGGACCTCTGCTACCTGTTCATTGTCAACAAATCATTCATCAAGGCATCTTCATTAGTCAGATAAAAATCAATGAACAAAGCATAACAACAGACTATAATCATCAATATCAGACCGAGCACCCATATCAGAGTCTGACCCACAATTTTTCTATCAAAAAACATATACACTTCTTCGGCCATAGAAAATTGTGTATATGCGCGACTGTCCTTCATGAAACCCACGTATAGGAACCTTCCTCTGAAAAACTGGATTTAACAATAGGATGATGCAAAAAATACTCCTAGCTTTTGTCTGAGATATTCAAATGTTTCTCTGGGAAGCGGTTTGATGAATATATCAGCAACTTGTTCTTTGGAGGGAACATACTCCAATTTCACATTTTGTTCAAGCACTTGTTCTCATAGAAAATGGTACAGAATGGGTATGTTCTTGGTCTTGGAGTGCATGAATGGATTTTTTGAAATACTGATGGAACTTGTATTATCACATAGAATGGATATCGATGGAGTACATGTGATTTGAATATCTTGCAATGTTTGCATCATCCAAAGTAGTTGTGTGTAGCAAGATGCAGCAGCCACATATTCTGCTTCAATTGTATATAAGGCAATCGAACTTTGTTTCTTGTTGAACCAAGACACTAACCGTGATCCCATATAGAATGCACCTCCACTAGTGTTTTTTTGATCATCAATATTTCCTGCCCAATCTGCATTTGTATATGCATGAAGAGTGGGATTTGTATCTTTAAGGTACCATAGACCAAAGTCTTGAGTTCCTTGAAGATATTTGAATATTATTTTTACAGCTTGAAGATGTGATTCCTTTGGATTTTCTTGGAACCTTCCAACAATTCCTACTGCATGCATGATATTAGGTCTGGTACCTATTAGATAAAGCAGACTTCCAATCATAGATATGTATGTTGGTTGGTGCACTGCAGGTGATTCATCGTTAGAACTGAGACTGCATCTTGTTACCATTGGAGTACATACAGGTTTAGAATCTTCCATTCTGTACTTCTTCATAATCTGCTTGAGATATATAGTTTGTGAAAGAAAATACCATCTTTTGTTTGTTGTACATGTAGACCAAGAAAATAAGTAAGTTCACCAAGTAAGGAAATTTCAAATTCTTGCTGCATAACCAAAGCAAAGTTTTGACTCATAGATTCTTCATTGCTACCGAAGACTATATCATCAACATAAACAACAATAATTAGCAGTTTGTCATTTTCAATCTTTGTATATAAGTTGTTGTCTGTTGAACCTTTTGTGAAGCCTTGTTGTTGTAGATATTTGTCAAGACGATAATATCAGGCCCTTGGAGCTTGTTTCAGACCATATAGAGCCTTTTGAGCTTACATACAATATTTGCATCATTTCCTAGAATGAATCCTTCTGGTTGCTCAATGTAAACTTCTTCTTCTAAATCCCCATTAAGAAAAGTTGATTTCACATCCATTTGATATACTTTGAATTTTCGAAAACTTGAAAGAGCAAGAAACATTCCTATGGCTTCAAGTCTGGCAATAGATGAAAGTTTTTCTTCAAAGTCTACACCTTATTGTTGAACATACCCTTTATAAACAAGTCTTGCTTTGTTTCTAATGGTCTCTCCTTTTTCATTCAACTTATTCTTAAATATCCATTTTGTTCCTATAACATTTTTATCATGAGGTCTAGGAACTAACTCCCAAGTATCATTCTTTTCAATTTGGTCAAGTTCTTCATCCATGGCCTTAACCCAACATTCATCTTTGCTAGCTTCAATTACATTCTGTGGTTCTATGGAGGATAGTAATTCTAGATAACTTGAGGTTCTTGTAAGAGTTCTTATTGTCTATACTCCATACCCTTTTTCTCCTAGAATTTGAGATTATGGATGATTCTTTTGAACATTCTTGGATGGAGTATTTTCCCTGTCTATTGTATCTTCTTCTGATGCTTCATTGGTTTCTTCCACTATATCATTTTGGTTTAATATGGAAAAGCATTCACCATATTCCTCATTGTCATATTACTTTGTTGATTTCATCTATTCCGAATTTTTGCATCCTCCAGCAATTACTACATCAATGCATTTCAACAATTTTCCGAAGCCTTTTATTATAACATTTGTATCCTTTGCTTCTGGATGAATAACCAAGAAGAATTCCTTCGTCTACTCTGGGTTCAAGCTTACCAAGTTTGTCATCAGTCTTTTTAATGAAACATTTGCTTCCAAAAACTCTAAAGTGTTTTATAGTAGGAGGCTTACAATACCAAAGTTCATATGGAGTTTTATCACTATTTACCTGAACATTAGCTTTGTTGAGAATAGTCACGGCAGTAAATGTAGCTTCACCCCAGAAGGTGGCAGGAGTTCCAGATTCATCAAACATAGCTTGAGCCATTTTTTGAACTATTTTGTTCATTCTTTCTACTACGCCATTTTGTTGAAGAGTTTTGGCAATAGAGAACTCCCCTTTTATTCCATGTTGTTCACAAAAATCAAAGAATTCATCTGATATTAATTCTCCTCCTCGATCAGATCTGAGCCATTTGTTTGTTCGATCTGATTCATTTTCAACTAAGGCTTTGAAGGCTTTGAACTTTTAAAATGTTCCATCTTTATGCTTTAGTAGACCTCTCCAACACATTCTAGAAAAATCATCAATGAATAAAATAAAATATTCTTCTCCACGAGGTGAATTTTTCCTCCTTGGTCCACATAAATCAGTATGGATGAGTTCAAGAGGATTACTTGCTAATCCTTATTTTTCACTGAAATGAACTTTGGTTTTCTTACTAACTTGACATGGTTTGCATATGGTATTTTCTAGAATGCTGATATGTGGAAGATCATGGACTGCCTTGAGCCTGCATGTTTTTCTTATTTGAGAGAAGCTTATATGCCCCAATCTTCTGTGCCATAACCAGTTTTTATCTGTTTTGCTTAAATAACATTGTTTTTGTCCTCCTTTGAGTATATATAAATTGTTTGGAGTTCTTGTACATTTGATTATGATCTTTCATGTATCAAGCTCACAAACCGCACATCCGTTTGATCGAAACACAACTTCATTTCCTTGATCACACATTTGACTGACACTCAACAAGTTATGCTTTAAACCATCTACATACATGACATTTCTATTGGAAATAATAATGAGGGGGGGGGGGGGGGTGAATCAGTATTATCTAATCAATATAAATTTTTCATTTCATACTCAGATTCATATACGCTACTTCAGTTAAGGTAACCCGCGTGTACACGCAACTGTGATTAATGCAACTAGCGTATATCCTGTAAACTTATGATTCAGTTAATCCTTCATATGTTGATCTTTAATTAGTGCATCAGAACTTCATTAACCATATAAGCAGTAAACAAGTGCAGTTAAACAGAACAGATCATCACACATAAGAGACACACATGAACACCATGATGTAAGGTGGAAACCCAATGCGGGACAAAAACCACCTGCTGCTATTTTCTTTAAGATAAGAAAAACCTGTTTACAATCTTGTACTGGCGCAGACTCATACCAGCACGTAGGCACCCACCTGCAGAAGGGTACTACCTTCCCTCGTTCTCCAGCTACCACTCGAAGGGAGCTACAACCCCCTAGCTCTTGTACTAGCCGATCTGTTTACTAGTACGTAGGCGCCGGCCTACTGAAGGCTCCAACCTTCACTCGATTTCCAGTTGCTACTGGAAGGGAGCTCCAACCCCTTGGTTCTTGTACCGGCGGATATGTTTACCAGTACGTATGTGCCGGCCTACAGAAGGCTATGACCTTCTCTCTTTCTCCAGGGACCATGTTTCATAAATTTTCATACTGGATACTCCTGAAGCACAACACCAAAATCTGAAGGCCACGTTTCATCCAATTTTCATATTGGACCCATCAACAACATTGAAGCTCAAAAATCAATCACCATCAACTACAACTACATCATTAATCTTTGAATCACCCAATCACTGAAACACTGAAACCTTGTCATCAAAACACAGTCACCAGAACACAGAGCAGAACCCAGAATTCTGCAACAACAACCAGATCCAACTGCAACATCAAATATTATACTTCATATTGTATAAGCGACTCTGATGAGCTGAACCTGCGTGTATACACGCTTTTACCAAAGCAAACCCACGTACAGATCTGCAAATATTTACTCATAACTTTGTAGCTACCCCAGACATCAGACATACCCAGATCATAACATTTATACAATAAAATATGCATTAGTAATTTAGATCTAGACTATCCATGATCAAACCACATAATACATTCCAAGCCTTAAGATCTCGACCCATCATCCATCATCATCCACATAGGTGCATCCTTGGTTCAAATCAAGCAATGCATCACAAACCCATAACCAGCATACTGGATCTCACACTTCATCAGATATTCAATATTTGCACCACTTGCCCTATGCATGGCCTAATGATCTTCTCCTCCTTATATAGGTTTAGGCCTCTCTTAATACCATGGTCCAAAACCACGTAGAACCAATACCTTAGACCCAATACCTGGGGTCAATACCTCGGACCAAATATCATGGACCAAAATACCATGGACCAAATACCATGAACCAAAACTTAGTTTTCCAACATGTACGTGCCTTTCCTTCTGTGAAAGTGTGTGTGTACACCATACGCTCATTTTGGTCTGCTAACCCGCGTGTATACGTGCCTTTGTCATGCTGAACCTACGTATACCTCTCTCTGATCATTAATTCTTTACTATTGACCTGCTGCACTATGATCTGCCATCTGAGTGAGTTTCCATCAAGGACAACACCTGTATAATACCTACATCATAATGGCAACAATTTCCAGCTTTAACCTTTTCTTTCAAATAAACATAACTTTTACCTTTAATGACGGCTAGTGTGTCATTTCCAAACGATACATTCTTTTATTTTTCTAAATCATTACATGAATGAAGTTTCTCTTTATCATCTATCATGTGTTTGGAGCATTTGTTGTCAATATACCACTGATTTTCTTGTCCTTCTGCAAATAGAGCTATGTCACATCTTTCTGATTGAACTTCCTTCTTTCTCCATACCTTGGAATTTGATGATTTCTCCTTTTGAAGTGTTGGCTGAAATTTTCTCTTGCATTCAGATTCTTCATGACCAAAGTTATTACAAAACGAACATTCAATTTCATCTTCAAGAGGAGAGAAGTTATTATAGGAAATTTTCTTGATTCTTGTTACGCTCCTTTGATTTCATGCTTCTCTAGTCATGATAGTTTTGTAAGCAACACATTGAGAAGCCTTATGCCCAAAGTTATGGCATGAAAATAATTGTCCATTAAAGAAGTTTCTGTGATCATATAATCTTTTGGCATTGTTTACCTTTTGGTTGATGCTTCTATTGACGTTCATCCTTGGAGTAAATTGAGCATGATTTACTTGATGAGTACTTTTAGGCTTTTGCTAATGATTGACATACTGTTCATTGGTATTTGTTGCATCAAGATAGCTTCTAGTGGAGGCTGATGGATTTTGTGATTGGGATGATTCTTTAGTATATCCAAGACCTGTCTTTATAAGAGGGGAACGCTGAAATTTAATGATTTCATTTAAAGTTTCTGATCTTTTAGAAAAAAATAAGATTAAGAGTTTTTGTCTTCTCAAGTTCTTTTCTTAAACCCACAACTTCACATTCTAGTTTTTCATTGTGATTTTCTCTTTCAGTGAGTTGTTGTGTCAACGTGTCTATGATCATATTCTTTTCTTTCAAACATATTTTGAGTTTTTTGATTTCTTCAAGAAAGCCTTCCTCTTCTAAGGCATCCAAAAAATCATCATTGTCATAAGCCATGAGTAGTTTATAATCTTGTTCAGTTTCATCTTCATCATTATTAGATAATCCATCACTATCTTCATGGGTATAGAAACTTCTTCTATTGACAACCTATTTGCTATTTCCTTTTGCATATTCATTTCCTCTTTCATACTTATCTTTATGAGGACACTTGGCATCATAATGACCGACTCTACCACAAGAAAAGCATTTGTACGGTAGCTTACCTCTGAATCTTCTGGAACCCCATTGAAGCTTCTTGACAAAGTTTACCTCATCTTTTTCTTCTGAAGCATACCCTGATTCATTGTGTTATTTCTTTTCTTTTCCCCTTGCTGAAGCTTTGAAAGCAACTTCTCTCATATTTGATGGACCTCCTTTCCTCATTTCAAAGGCAGTTAGAATTCCATGAAGTTGAACCATAGTAATAGATTGAAGATCCTACTTTTCTTCTATGGCAGATACTTTTGACTCAAATTTAGAAGAAAAAGATCTCAAAATTTTCTCTACTAAAGTAGCCTCCTTTATCTCATCACCCACACTCTTCATACAATTAACAATCTCATCTACACATAAAAAGTAACTAGCAATGCTTTCATCACTATGCATCTTAAGAGTTTCATATTGAATTTTGAGAGTTTGAAGCTTAGCACGTTTTACCTGGAGTCTCCTTCGTAGCTCTGAATGATTTTGCTACATATCCCTTTGGCTATCTTGAACTAAATGAATTTGATGAATTCTGATTCTAACAGACTTCCCAATAGAGTATTGACTTCTTTTGCATTGTATTCGTATAACTTCTTACCTGCTGTATCTATAGGTATTGCTGTTGGAAATTGATATCATCCTTCCACAATTTCCCAAACATCGGCCCCAAGTGATTGAATATAGGTTCTAGTTCTTATTTTCCAATATACCAAGTTGTTCCCATTGAAGATTGGTGGTCTGATAGATCCCATGCCTTTGTGATTGTTCATCTTGAAAGATCTCCCTTCAAGCGATCAAGCTTCTTTTGAAGGACTTGCTCTGATACCAATTGTTGGAAATAATATCGAGAGGGGGGGTGAATCAATATTTACAATTCAATAATTTTTAATTTCGCAAATAGATTTATATACGCTACTTCAATGAAGTGAACTTTCATGTGCACGCTACTATGATTAGAGAAACCAACATATACCTAGAGACTTTATGATATAGTCAATTTATCATGTGTTGATTTTTAGTCAGTGCATCAATAACTTATTATACAGTAACTATGTGCAGTAATAACATAATAAACCATCACACATAAGTAACACACATGAACACCAATATTTAAGGTGGAAACACAATGCGAGAGAAAAACCACCTGTTATTATTGTCTCTATCTTCTTTCAATATAGATAAAATATGTTTACAATCTTGTACTGGTGCAGACTCATACTAGTATGCAGGCACCCACCTGCAGAAGCCTACAACTTTCTCTCATTTTCTAGCTTCTACTGGAAGGGAGAAACACCCCCCTAGCTCTTGTACTAGCCGATATGTTTACTAGTACATAGGCGTTGGCCTACAAAATGTTACGGCCTTCTCTATTCCTCTAGGGACCACATTTCATTAATTTTTAGACTGGATGCTCTTGGTAGATAATGATACAATATGATGGCCTCATTTCATCAAATTTTCACACTCGACCTATCAAAAACTTAGAAACTCAAACTGCATCAACCAACAATCACTTAATTTGAACAGTCAGATCATTATCACCAGAACACTGTGCTAAACCTAGAAACCCGCATCATCATTCAGAACCAGCTTCAACCTCAAGAATCATACATCAAAATGTGTACGCTACTTTAATGAACCCAACCTTCGTGTATATGCTACTTCCTGCAACAAAACCTGCGTATACCTCCAAAACTACTAAATCATAAAAAATTTTGAATCATATTTGTACCAACCAGTAATATTCTGAACATCTACTATCAATTTACAGATATCTAGTCAGTTAGTAGCAAAGATAACCCTTCTCACTTAATAAATCAATCAATCAAACACAAACTCATTATGCATTCAGTTTTACTTTCAGATCTAAGAAGACTTCATTGACAAACAATAGTAAAACAAAAGCACAGATCAGATAGATGAGTCATTTCTAAACAACAAGATTTTCTTTTGCATACGCTACTTGGAAGAGTCGAACTTACGTGTATACACACCATTATCAAAGAGAACCATCGTATAGATCTGCAAATATTAACTTACAACTTCATTGCTATTTCAGACTTTAGACATACCCAGATCATGATATTTAAAGAATAAAACATGCGTAAGCAATCAGATCTAGCCCAACAAATATCAGATCATACAATGATAGTCATTTCAGGTCTCATGATCCTCATCCAACATTGTATCTTTGGTGCACAATATTTCAGATTATATCATAATCATAACCCTTGCAACATAAAATATACTTCAGATAGAGGTATTCCTAAGAAACCCTTTTCACTTGCACTCCTGGCCCTTTGACCTTCTCCTCCTTATATAGTTTTGGCCTTCCTCAATACCTCAAACCAAAAGAACACCTAAAGCCTGTGGTATTCTTGGATGGGATCAAATAACCATTACTCCACTCAATATTGTGGGCTAATACCATGGTGTTGACCCTTGGTATTTTTTACTCTTGAATTTTCTTGATTTTCCAACCCATACGCGCTTTTCCTCTTGTGAAAGTGTGTGCATACGTATATGCTCTTTTTGTTCCATGAACCTGCATGTATACGCTGCTTTGCCAAGATGAACCTGTGTATACAACTTAAACTATCTGAAAACATCCTTTTCCTTCAACTTCTTGATTCTGATCAGTAGACCTTTGTTCCAACTTCTTGTTCTTCTCTACAAATGCCCTGTTACCTCTAAATTGACCTGTTACATTGTGAGTTGACTCTTATCAAATTTGAGATGACTTGTGAGTGAGTTGCCATCAAGGAAAACACCTGTATCATAATGTCAACAATATCCCCCTTTGGACTTGATTGCAACCATATTGGTGTTGATTATTGCAAGCTATAGAAACCATTAGAGATATCAGGCAACACCGAAATACTCTCCCCCTTTGACATCAAGGGAAAAATTCAGACCAAGATATTATCCCCTTTGAGATACACATGTTGTTTATGCTCCCCCTGAGTACATATAGAGTCTATGCAACAATTAATATGAATATCTGAAACCATAGCTGAAATTAACAACCATAATGCCAACAATGTAGAATGTTTGATAAGGATAATGCTCCCCTTGAACCTGCGCTAATTGTGCATTGTCAACAAATCATTCATCAATGCATCTTCATCAGTCAGATAAAAATCAATTAACAAAGCATAACGACAGACTGTAATCATCAATATCAGACCAAGCACCGATATCAGTGTCCGACCCATTGTTTTTCTATCAGAAAAACATATATGCTTCTTTAGCCACAAAAACTCGCTTATATATGTGACTATCCTTCATGAAACCCACGCACAGGAACCTTCCTCTGAAAAACTAGATTTAACAGCAGGATGAAGCAAAAACTACTCCGAAATTTTGTCTGTGATATTCAAATGTTTCTATGGGAAGCGGTTTGGTGAATATATCAACAACTTGTTCTTTAGAGGGAACATACTCTACTTTCACATTTTGTTCAAGCACTTGTTCTCGTAGAAAATGGTACTTAATGGGTATGTACTTGGTCTTAGAGTGCATGACTGGATTTTTTGAAATACTGATGGCACTTGTATTATCACATAGAATGGAGATGGGTGGAGTACGTGTGATTTGAATACATTACAATGTTTCCATCATCCAGAGTAGTTGTGTGTAGCAAGATGCAATAGCCACATATTCTGCTTCAGCTGTAGATAAGGCAATCGAACTTTATTTCTTGTTGAACCAAGACACTAACCGTGATCCCATATAGAATGCACCTCCACTAGTGCTTTTTTGATCATCAACATTTTCTGCCCAATCCGCATATGTATATGCATGAAGAGTGAGATCTGTATCTTTAGGATACCATAGACCAAAGTATTGAGTTCCTTGAAGATATTTGAATATTATTTTTATAGCCTGAAGATGTGATTCCTTTGGATTTTCTTGGAACCTTCCAACAATTCCTACTACCTGTATGATATCAAGTCTGGTACCTATTAGATAAAGCAGAATTCCAATCATAGATCCGTATGCTGGTTGGTTCACTTCAAGTGATTCATCGTTAGAACTAAGACTACATCCTCTTACCATTAGAGTACATACTGGTTTAGAATCTTCCATTTCATATTTCTTCAGAATTTGCTTGAGATATTTAGTTTGTGAAAGAAAAATACCATCTTTTGTTTGCTGTACTTGTAGACCAAGAAAATAAGTAAGTTCACCAAGTAAGGACATTTCAAATTCTTGCTGCATAACCAAAGCAAAGTTCTGACTCATAGATTCTTCATTGCTACCAAAGATGATATCATCAAATAAACAACAATGATTAACAGTTTATCATTTTCAATCTTTGTATATAAGTTGTTGTTCGAAAAACCTTTTGTGAAGCCTTATTGTTGTAGATATTTGTCAAGACAATAATATGAGGCCCTTGAAGCTTGTTTGAGGCCATATAGAGCCTTTTTGAGCTTACATGCAAGATTTTAATCATTTCCTAGAATGAATCCTTTTGGTTTCTCAATATAAACTTCTTCTTCTAAATCCCCATTAAGAAAATCTGATTTTACATCCATTTGATATACTTTGAATTTTCAAAAACTTGAAAGAGCAAGAAACATTCTTATGGCTTCAAGTCTAGCAACAGGTGCAAAAGTTTCTTCAAAGTCTATACCTTCTTGTTGAGCATACCCTTAACAAACAAGTCTTTCTTTGTTTCTAATGACCTCTCCAATTTCGTTCAACTTATTCTTAAATATCCATTTTGTTCCTATAACATTTTTATCATGAGGTCTAGGAAGTAATTCCCAAGTATCATTCTTTTCAATTTGGTCAAGGTCTTCATCCATGGCCTTAACCCAACATTCATCTTTGCTAGCTTCATTTACATTTTGTGGTTCTATGGAGGATAATAATGCTAGATAACTTTAGGTTCCTATAAGAGTTCTTCTTATTTGTACTCCAGACCATTTTTTTCCTAGAATTTGAGATTCTGGATGATTCTTTTGAACATACCTGGATGGAGGCTTTTCCCTGTCTATTGTATCTTCTTATGATGCTTCATTGGTTTCTTCCTCTATATCATTTTGATTTGATATGGGAAATGATTCACCTTCTTCCTCATTGTCATATTCCTTTGTTGATTTCATCTGTTCCAGATTTTTGCATGCTTCATCAATTACTACGTCAATGCATTCAACAATTTTCTGAAGTATTTTATTTTAACATCTGTATCCTTTTCTTCTGGATGAATAACCAAGAAGAATTCCTTCGTCTACTCTGGGTTCAAACTTACCAAGTTTGTCATCAGTCTTTTTAATGAAACATTTTCTTCCAAAAAATCTAAAGTGTTTTATAGTAGGAAGCTTACGATACCAAAGTTTATATGGAGTTTGATCACTATTTGCCCGAACTTTATCTTTGTTGAGAATAGTCACGGTAGTAAATGTAGCTTCACCCCAGAAGGTGGCAGGAGTTCCAGATTCATCAAGCATAGCTCAAGCCATTTGTTGAACTATTTTTTTCATTCTTTCTACTACGCCATTTTGTTGAGGAGTTCTGGCAATAGAGAACTCCCCTTTTATTCCATGTTGTTCACAAAAATCAAAGAATTCATCTTATATGAATTCTGCCCCTCGATCAAATCTGAGCCATTTGTTTTTTCAATCTGATTCATTCAACTAAGGCTTTGAAGGCTTTGAAATTTTAAAATGATTCATATTTATGCTTTAGTAGACCTATCCAACACGTTCGAGAAAAATCATCAATGAATAAAATAAAGTATTCTTCTCCACGAGGTGACTTTTTCCTTGTTGGTCCACATAAATCAGTATGGGTGAGTTCAAGAGGCTTACTTACTGATCCTTCTTTTTAACTGAAATGAACTTTGGTTTACTTATTGACTTGACATGGTTTTCATATGGTAGTTTCTGGAATTCTGATATCTGGAAGATCACGGACCTCCTTAAGCCTGCATGCTTTTCTTATTTGAGAGAAGCTTAGATGCTCCAATATTCTGTGCCATAACCAGTTTTCATCTATTTTCCTTAGAAAACATTGTTTTTGTCCTCCTTTGAGTGTGTATAAATTGTTTGTAGTTCTTGTACCTTTGATTACGATCTTTCTTGTATCAAGCTCACGAACCATAGATATGTTTGATCGAAACACAAATTCATTTCCTTGATCACACATTTGAATGACACTCAACAAGTTATATTTTAAACCATCTACATACATGACATTTCCAACTTTAACATTTTCTTTCAAATAAACAGAACTTTTACCTTTAATGACAGTTGGTGTGTCATTTCCAAGCGAGACATTCTTTTATTTTTCCAAAGAATTATATGAATTAAGTTTCTCTTTATCACCTGTCATGTGTTTGGAGCATCCGTTGTCAATGTACCACTGATTTTCTTGTCCTTCTGCAAACAAAGCTATGCCACATCTTTTTGATTGAACTTCCTTCTTTCTCCATACCTTGGAATTTGAAGATTGCTCCTTTTGAAGTGTTGGCCGAAATTTTCTCCTGCATTTAGATTCTTCATGAACAAAGTTATTATAAAACGAACATTCAATTTCATCTTCAAGAGGAGAGAAGTTATTATAGGAACTTTTCTTGATTCTTGTTACGCTCCTTTGATTTCGTGCTTCTCTAGTCATGATAGGTTTGTAAGCAACACATTGAGTGACCTTATGCACAAAGTTATGGCATGAAAAGAATTGTCCATTAAAGAAGTTTTTGTGATCATAGAATCTTTTGGCATTGTTTCCCTTTTGGTTGATGCTTCTATTGATGTTCATCCTTGGAGTAAATTGAGAGATGATTACTTTTAGGCTTTTGTTGACGATTGACATACTATTCATTGGTCTTTGTTGCATCAAGATAGCTTCTGGTGGAGGTTGACGGATTTTTTGATTGGGATGATTCTTCAGTATATCCAAGACCTATATTTACAAGACGGGAACACTGAAATTTGATGATTTCATTTAAAGTTTCTGATCCTTTAGAAAATATAAGATTAAGAGATTTTGTCTTCTCAAGTTCTTTTCTTAAACCCACAACTTCACATTCTAGTTTTTCCTTGTGCTTTTCTCTTTCAGTGAGTTGTTGTATCAACATGTCTATGATCATATTCTTTTCTTTCAAACAAATTTTGAGTTTTGTGATTTCTTCAAGAAAGCCTTCCTCTTCTAATGCATCCAAAAAATCATCATTGTCATAAGCCATGAGTAGTTTATAATCATGTTCAGTTTCATATTCATCACTATTAGATAATCCATCACTATCTTCATGGGTATAGAAACTTCTTCTATTGACAGCCTATTTGATATTTCCTTTTTCATATTAATTTCCTTTTTCATATTTATCTTTGTGAGGACACTTGGCAGCATAATAACCGACTCTACCACAAAAAAAGCATTTGAATGGTAGCTTACCTATGAATCTTTCAGAACCGCCTTGAAGCTGCTTGACAAAGTTTACCTCATCTTTTTCTTCTGAAGCATATGCTGATTCATTGTGTTCTTTCTTTTCTTTTCACCTTGCTGAAGCTTTGAAAGCGGCTTCTCTCTTATCTAATGGACCTCCTTTCCTCATTTCAAAGGCAATTAGAATTCCATGAAGTTGAACCATAGTAATAGATTGAAGATCATGCTTTTCTTCTATGGCAGATACTTTTGACTCAAATTCAGAAGACAAAGATCTCAAAATTTTCTCTACTAAAGTAGCCTCCTTTATCTCTTCACCCAGATTCTTAATAGAATTAACAATCTCATCTACACGTAGAAAGTAACTAGCAATACTTTCATCACTATGCATCTTAATAGTTTCATACTGAATTCTGAAAGTTTGAAGCTTAGCACGTTTTACCTGGGAGTCTCCTTCGTAGCTTTGAATCATTATGTCACATATCTCTTTGGCTATTTTGAACTAAATGACTTTGACGAATTCTGATTCTAACAGACTTCCCAATAAAGTATTGACCTCTTTTGCATTGGTTTCATATAACTTCTTACCTGTTGTATCTATAGGTATTTCTGTTGGAAATTGATATCCTCCTTCCACAATTTCCCAAACATCGGCTCCAAGTGATTGAAGATAGGCTCTGGTTCTTATTTTCCAATATATCAAGTTGCTCCCATTGAAGATTGGTGGTCTAATAGATCCCATGCCTTCGTGATTGTTCATATTGAAAGGTCTCCCTTAAAGTGATCAAGCTTCTTTTGAAGGACTTGCTCTGATACCAATTGTTGAAATAATACTAAGAGGGGGGTGAATCAGTATTTACAATTCAATAATTTTTCATTTCCTAAATAGATTTATATACGCTACTTCAGTGAAGTGAACTTGCGTGTGCACACTACTGTGATTAGAGAAACCAACGTATATCGAAAGACTTTATGATATAGTCAATTTATCATGTGTTGATTTTTAATAAGTGCATTAATAACTTATTATACAATAACTATGTGCAGTAATAATATAATAAACCATCAAGCATAAGCAACACACATGAACACCAAGATTTGAGGTGGAAACCCAATGCGGGAGAAAAACCACCTGCTGATGTTGTCTCTATCTTCTTTTAATATAAAGAAAATTGTTTACAATCTTGTACTGGTGCAAACTCTTACCAGTACGTAGGCACCCACCTGCAGAAGGCTACAACTTTATCTCATTTTCCAGCTTCTACAAGAAGGGAACAAAAACCCCCTAGCTCTTGTACTAGCCAATATGTTTACTAGTACATAGGTGCCGACCTACAGAAGACTACGACCTTTTCTCTTCCTCCAGGGACCACATTTCATTAATTTTCAGATTGGATGCTCCTGGTACACAACAATACAATATGAAGTCCTCGTCTCATCAAATTTTCACACTGAACCTATCAGAAACTTAGAAACTCAAATTGCATCAACCAACAATCAGTTAATCTGAACAGTAAGATCGTTGTCACCAGAACACTGTGCTAAACCTAGAAACCTTCATCATCATTAAAAAGTAGCTACAACCTCAAGAATCATACATCTGAATGTATACGCTACTTTAATGAACCCAACCTGCATGTATATGCTACTTTCTGCAACAAAACCTACGTATACCTCCAAAACTACTGAATCATAAAACTTCTGAATCATATCTATACCAACCAGTAATATTCTGAACATCTACTATCAATTTACAGAGATCTAGTCAGTTAGTAGCAAAGATAACCCTTCTCACTTAATAAATCAATCAATCAGACACAAACTCCTTATGCATTCAGTTTTACTTTAAGATCTAAGAAGACTTCATTGACAAAAAATAGTAAAACAAAAGCATTGATCAGATAGATAAGTCATTTCTAAACAACAAGATTTTCTTTTGCATACGCTACTTGGAAGAGTCGAACCTACGTGTATATGCACCTTTACCAAATAGAACCAGCGTATAGATCTACAAATATTAACTTACAACTTCGTTGCTATTCCAGACTTCAGACCTACCCAGATCATGATATTTAAAGAATAAAACATGTGTAAGCAATTAGATCTAGCCCAACAAATATCAGATCATACAATGATATGTCATTTTAGGTCTCATGATCCTGATCCAACATTGTATCTAGGGTGCACAAAATATTTCATATTATATCATAATCATAACCCCTGCAACATAAAATATACTTCAAATATAGGTATTCATAAGAAAACCTTTTCACTTGCACTCCTGGCCCTTTGATCTTCTCCTCCTTATATAGTTTTGGCCTTCCTCAATACCTTGGACCAAAAAAACACCTAGAGCCTGTGGTATTCTTGGACGGATCAAATAACCATTACTCCACTCAATATTGTGGGCTAATACCATGGTATTGACCCTTGGTATTCTTTACTCTTGAATTTTCTTGATTTTCCAACCCATACACGCTTTTCCTCTTGTGAATGTGCATGCATACATATACGCTCTTTTTGTTCCGTGAACCTGCATGTATACGATGCTTTGTCAAGTTGAACCTACATATACAACTTAAACTATATGAAAACATCCTTTTCCTTCAACTTCTTGATTCTGATTAGTAGACCTTTGTTCCAACTTCTTGTTCTTCCGTACCAATGCCATGTTACCTCTAAATTGACCTCTTAAACTGTGAGTTTCCTTTTATCAAATCTGAGATGACCTGTGAATGAGTTGCCACCAAGGACAACACCTATATCATAATGTCAACAATATCCCACTTTGGACTTGATTGCAACCATATTGGTGTTGATTACTACAAGTTGTAGAAACCGTTAGAGATATCATGCAACACCAAAATACTCTCCCCCTTTGACATCAAGGGCAAAGGGCAGACCAAGATATTTTCACCCTTTGAGATACACATGTTGTCTATGCTCCCCCTGAGTACATGGAGAGTCTATGAAATAATTGATATGAATATCTGAAACCATAGCTGAAATCAGAAACCATAAAGCCAACAATACACAATGTTTGATAAGGCTAATGCTCCCTTTGAACCTGTGCTAATTGTGCATTGTCAACAAATCATTCATCAAGGCATCTTCATCAGTCAAATAAAAATCAATTAACAAAGCATAACAACAGACTATAATCATCAATATCAGACTGAACACCCACATCAGTTTCTGACCCACTGTTTTTCTATCAGAAAAACATATACGCTTCTTCAACCACAGAAACTTGTGTATATATGTGACTATCCTTCATGAAACTAGCGCATAGAAACCTTCCTTTGAAAAAATGGATTTAACAGTAGGATGATGCAAAAACTACTCCCGGATTTTGTTTGAGATATTCAAGTGTTTCTCTGGGAAGCGGTTCGGTGAATATATCAACAACTTGTTCTTTGAAGGGAACATACTCCAATTTCACATTTGTTCAAGCACTTTTTCTCGTAGAAAATGGTACTTAATGGGTATGTGCTTGGTCTTGGAGTGCATGACTTGACTTTTTGAAATACTGATGGCACTTGTATTATTACATAGAATGGAGGTTGGTGGAGTACATGTGATTTGAATATCTTGCAATGTTTCCATCATCCAGAGTAGTTGTGTGCAGCAAGATGCAACAACCACATATTCTTCCTCAGCTGTAGATAAAGCACTCGAACTGTGTTTCTTGCTGAACCAAGACACTAATTGTGATCCCATATAGAATGCACCTCCACTAGTGCTTTTTTGATCATCAATATTTCCTGCCCAATCCGTATCTGTATATGCATGAAGAGTGAGATCTGTATCTTTAGGATACCATAGACCAAAGTCTTGAGTTCCTTTAAGATATTTGAATATTCGTTTTACAGCCTGAAGATGTGATTCCTTTGGATTTGCTTGGAACCTTCCAACAATTCCTACTACATGCATGATATCAGGTCTGGTACCTGTTAGATAAAGAAAACTCCCAATCATAGATCTGTATGCTGGTTGGTTCACTGTAGGTGATTCATCATTAGAACTAAGACTGCATCCTCTTACCATTGGAGTACATACTGGTTTAGAATCTTCCATTTCGTACTTCTTCAGAATCTGCTTGAGATGTTTAATTTGTGAAAGAAACATAACATCCTTTGTTTTTTGTACTTGTAGACCAAGAAAATAAGTAAGTTCACCAAGTAAGGACATTTCAACTTCTTGTTGCATCACCGAAGCAAAGTTCTGACTCATAGATTCTTCATTGCTACCAAAGATGATATCATCAACATAAACAACAATAATTAGCAGTTTATCATTTTCAATCTTTTTATATAAGTTGTTCTTTGCAGAACCTTTTGTGAAGCCTTGTTGTTGTAGATATTTATCAAGACGATAATATCAGGCCCTTGAAGCTTGTTTCAGACCATATAGAGCCTTTTTAGCTTACATACAAGATTTTCATCATTTCCTCGAATGAATCCTTCTGGTTGCTCAATATAAAATTCTTCTTCTAAATCCCCCTTAAGAAAAGCTGATTTTACATCCATTTGATATACTTTGAATTTTCGAAAACTTGAAAGAGCAAGAAACATTCTTATGGCTTCAAGTTTGGAAGTAGGTGCAAAAGTTTCTTCAAAGTCTATAACTTCTTGTTGAGCATACACTTTACAAACAATTCTTGCTTTGTTTCTAATAACCTCTCGATTTTCATTCAACTTCTTATTAAATAACTATTTTGTTGCTATAACATTTTTATCATGAGGTATAGGAACTAATTCCCAAGTATCATTATTTTCAATTTGGTCAAGTTCTTCATCCATTTCCTTAACCCAATATTCATCTTTTCTAGCCTCATTTACATTCTGTGGTTCTATGGAGGATAGTAATGATAGATAACTTGAGATTCCTATAAGAGTTCTTCTTGTCTGTACTCTAAACCTTTTTTCTCCTAGAATTTGAGATTTTGGATGATTCTTTTGAACATACTTCGATGGAGTCTTTTCCATGTCTATTGTATCTTCTTCTAATGCTTCATTGGTTTCTTTCTCTATATCATTTTGATTTGATATGAGAAAGCATTCACCATCTTCCTCATTGTCATATTCCTTTGTTGATTTCGTTTGTCCTAGTTTCTGCATGCTTCATCAATGCATTCAACAATTTTCCGAAGTCTTTTATTATAAAATTTGTGTCCTTTGGTTTTGGATGAATAACCAAAAAGTATTTCTTCGTCTGCTCTGGGTTCAAACTTACCAAGTTTGTTAGTGTTTTTAATGAAACATTTGCTTCCAAAAACTCTAAAGTGTTTTATAGTAGGAGGCTTACGATACCAAAGTTCATATGGAGTTTGATCACTATTTACCCGAACATTAGCTTTGTTTAGAATAGTCACGACAGTAAATGTGGCTTCACCCTAGAGGTGGCAGGAGTTATAGATTCAACAAGCATAGCTCGAGCCATTTGTTGAACTGTTATGTTCATTCTTTCTACTACGCCATTTTGTTGAGGGGTTCTGGCAATAGAGAATTGCCTTTTTATTCCATGTTGTTCACAAAAATCAAAGAATTCATCTAATATGAATTCTCCCCCTCGATCAGATCTGAGACATTTGATTTTTTGATGTAATTCATTTTCAACTAAGGCTTTGAAGGCTTTGAAATTTTCAAATGCTTCATCTTTATGCTTTAGTAGACCTATCCAACAAATTATAGAAAAATCATCAATGAATAAAATAAAGTATTCCTCTCCACGAGGTGACTTTTTCCTTGTTGGTCCACATAAATTAGTATGGATGAGTTCAAAAGGCTTACTTTTTGATCCCTCTTTTTCATTGAAATGAATTATGGTTTGCTTACCGACTTGACATGGTTTGCATATGGTATTTTCTAGAATGTTGATATCTGGAAGATCACGGACCACCTTGAGCCTGCATGCTTTTCTTATTTGAGAGAAGCTTAGATGCCCCAATCTTTTGTGCCATAACCAGTTTTCATTTGTTTTGCTTAGATAGCGTTGTTTTTGTCCTCCTTTGAGTATGTATACATTTTTTGGAGTTCTTGTACCTTTGATTATGGTCTTTCCTGTACCAAGCTCACGAACCACACATTCGTTTGATTGAAACACAACTTCATTTACTTGATCACACATTTGATTGACACTCAACAAGTTATGCTTTAAACCATCTACATACATAACATTTCCAGATTTAATCTTTTTTTTCAAATAAATAGAAACATTACCTTTAATGACAACTGGTGTGTCATTTCCAAACGAGACATTATTTTCTTTTTCCAAAGCATTAATGAATGAAGTTTCTCTTTATCACCTGTCATGTGTTTAGAGCATCCGTTGTTAATGTACCACTGATTTTATTTTCCTTTTGCAAATGGAGCTATGCCACATCTTTCTGATTGAACTTCCTTCTTTCTCCATACCTTGGAATTTGATGATTTCTCCTTTTGAAGTGTTAGCTGAAATTTGCTCCTGCATTCAGATTCTTCATGACCAATGTTATTACAAAACGAACATTCAATTTCATCTTCAAGAGGAGAGAAGTTGTTATAGGAACTTTTCTTGATTCCTGTTAAGCTCCTTTGATTTTGTGCTTCTCTAGTCATAATAGTTTTGTAAGCAACACATTGAGCAGCCTTATGCCCAAAGTTATGGCATGAAAAGCATTGTCCATTAAAGAAATTTATGTGATCATAAAATCTTTTAGTATTGTTTACCTTTTGGTTGATGCTTCTATGTTCATCCTTGGAGTAAATTGAGCATCATTTACCTGATGAGTTCTTTTACGCTTTTGTTTACGATTGACATACTGTTCACTGGTCTTTACTGCATCAAGATAGCTTCTGGTGGAGGATGACTGATTTTGCGATTGGGATGATTCTTCAGTATATCCAATATTTGTCTTTACAAGAGGGGAATGTTGAACTTTGATGATTTCATTTAAAGTTTTTGATCCTTTAGCAAATCAAAGATTAAGATATTTTGTCTTAAGTTCTTTTCTTAAACCCCCAACTTCACATTCTAGTTTTCCATTGTGCTTTTCTCTTTCAGTAAGTTGTCGTGTCAACGTGTCTATGATCATATTCTTTTCTTCCAAATAGATTTTGAGTTTTTTGATTTCTTCAAGAAAGTCTTCCTCTTCTAAGGCATCCAAAAAATCATCATCGTCATAAGCCATGAGTAATTTATAATCTTGTTAAGTTTCATCTTCATCACTATTAGATATCCATCACTATTTTCATGGGTATAGAAACTTCTTCTATTGACAACCTGTTTTCTATTGCCTTTTGCATATTCCTTTCCTTTTTCATATTTATCTTTATGAGGACACTTGGCAGCATAATGACCGACTCTACCACAAAAAAAGCATTTGAATGGTAGCTTACCTCTGAATCTTCTGTAACCCAATTGAAGCTTCTTGACAAAGTTTACCTCGTCTTTTCCTTATGAAGCATATCCTGATTCATTGTGTTCTTCCTTTTCTTTTCCCCTTGCTGAAGCTTTGAAAGTGTCTTCTCTCATATTTGATGGACCTCATTTCAAAGGCAGTTAGAAGTCCATGAAGTTGAACCATAGTAATAGATTGAAGATCCTGCTTTTCTTTTATGGCATATACTTTTGACTCAAATTTAGAAGACAAAGATTGCAAAATTTTATCTACTAAAGTAGCCTCCTTTATCTCTTCTCCCAGATTCTTCATACAATTAACAATATCATCTACATGTAAAAAGTAACTAGCAATACTTTCATCACTATGCATCTTAAGAGTTTCATACTGAATTCTGAGAGTTTGAAGCTTAGCACGTTTTACCTGGGAGTCTTCTTCATAGCTCTAAATGATTGTCCCATATCTCTTTGGTTGTCTTGAGCTGAATGACTTTGACGAATTCTGATTCTGATAGAATTCCCAATAAAGTATTGATTGCTTTGGCATTGGTTTCGTATAACTTCTTATCGGCTGTATCTGTAGGTATTGCTGCTAGAAATTGATATCCTCCTTCCACAATTTCCCAAAAATCGACTCCAAGTGATTGAAGATAGGCTCTAGTTCTTATTTTCCAATATACCAAGTTGTTTCCATTGAATATTTGTGGTCTGATAGATCCCATGCCTTCGTGATTGTTCATATTGAAAGATCTCACTTCAAGTGATCAAGCTTCTTCTGAAGGACCTGCTCTGATACCAATTGTTGGCTAATAATATTGAGAGGGGGGGTGAATCAGTATTTAAAATTAAATAATTTTTCATTTCCCAAACAGATTTATATACGCTACTTCAATGAAGTGAACTTCCATGTGCACTCTACTGTGATTAGAGAAACCATCGTACACCCAGAGACTTTATGATATAGTCAATTTATCATGTGTTGATTTTTAATCACTGCATCAATAACTTATTATACAGTAACTATGCGCAGTAATAACAGAATAAACCATCACGCATAAGAAACACACATGAACACCAATATTTAAGGTGGAAACCCAATACGGGAGAAAAACCACCTGTTGTTTTCGTCTCTATCTTCTTTTAATATAAAGAAAATATGTTTACAATTTTGTACTAGTACAAAATCTTACTAGTACACAGGCACCCACCTACAAAAGGCTACAACCTTCTCTCATTTTCCAGCTTCTACTAGAAGGGAGCAACAACCCCCTAACTCTTGTACTCGCCCATATGTTTACCAGTACGTAGGTGCCGACCTACAGAAGGCTACGACCTTCTCTCTTCCTCCAGGGACCACGTTTCATTAATTATAAGACTGGATGCTCCTGGTACACAACAATATAATATGAAGGCCTCGTTTCATCAAATTTTCACGCTGGACCTATCAGAAACTTAGAACCTCAAACTGCATCAACCAACAATCAGTTAGTCTGAACAGTGAGATCACTATCATCAAAACACTTGGCTGAACCCAGAAACCTGCATCATCATTAAGAACCAGTTGCAACCTCAAGAATCACACATCAGAATTTTTACGCTACTTTAATGAACCCAACCTGCATGTATACACTACTTCCTGCAACAAAACCTGCGTATACCTCCAAAACTACTTAATCATAAAAACTTCTGAATCATATCTGTACCAACCAGTAATATTCTGAACATCTAATGTCAATTTACAGAGATATAGTCAATCAGCAACAGATATAACCCTTCTCACTTAATAAATCAATCAATCAGACACAAACTCCTTATGAATTCAATTTTTCTTTCATATCTAAGAAGACTTCATTGACAGAAAACAATAAAACAACAACACTGATTAGATAGATCAGTCATTTCTAAACAACAAGCTTTTCTTTTGCATACACTACTTGGAAGAGTCAAACTTGCGTGTATACGCACCTTTACCAAGGCGAACCAACGTATATATTTGCAAATATTAACTTACAACTTCGCTGCTATTCCAAACTTCAGACATACCTAGATCATGATATCTAAAGAATAAAACATGCATAAGCAATCAGATTTATCCCAACCAATATCAGATCATACAATGATAAGTCATTGCAGGTCTCATGATCCTGATCCAACATTGTATCTGGGGTGCACAAAATATTTTAGATTATATCATAATCATAACCCCTGCAACATAAAATATACTTCAAATAGAGGTATTCCTAAGAAACCCTCTTCACTTGCACTCCTGGCCCATTGATCTTCTCCTCCTTATATAGTTTTGGTCTTCCTCAATACCTCGGACCAAAAAAACACATAGAGCCTGTGGTATTCTTGGACAGGATCAAATAACCATTACTCCGCTCAATATTGTGAGCTAATACCATGGTATTGACCCTTGGTATTCTTTACTCTTGAATTTTCTTGATTTTCCAACCCATACACACTTTTCCTCTTGTGAAAGTGCATGCATATGTATACGCTCTTTTTGTTCCGTAAACCTGCTTGTATACGTTGCTTTGTCAAGTTGAACCTACGTATACAACTTAAACTATCTGAAAACATCATTTTCCTTCAACTTCTTGATTCTGATCAGTAGAACTTTGTTCCAACTTCCTGTTCTTCTGTACCAATGCCCTGTTACCTCTGAATTGACATGTTACACTATGAGTTTCCTTTTATCAAATCTAAGATGACTTGTGAATGAGTTGCCATCAAGGAAAAAACCTATATCATAATGCCAACACATTAAGCAAAATAAGTTTCAAATTGAAGACCTCGTGCTCCTCTATGACAACAGGTTTGTGAAATTTCTAGGAAAATTAAAAACAAACTCGTTAGGCCCATATGTTATTAAGTATATTACTGATGGAGGCGCAGTGCAGTTAGTGAATTTAAATGGAAAATTAATTCATGGAAAAGTAAATGGCGGTAGGTTGAAGTTGTATAGTGACAATCTTGTCCCTATAACTTCAATCTAAAGAGGAAAGAAGGAATGTCTTAGTGTTGTTGAAAGTGGGCATTGGACTATAAACTACGGTGCAGAAAGAGCTTCAAAGAAGAAAGTAGTTCGCTACAATCAGGAATAAGTCGAAGTTCGTAAGAAGCCGTGATGTAAGACAAAGGTGTGCTACAATAGGGGACGTGTCGAAGTTCACCGAAAAAGTAGAAATATGACTGTTAAAAGGGAAAAGACACGTGAAAAGTTACATTTAAGACGACATGCTGGTAGAATTTAAGGATAGATACGCATTTAATGATGAAATCTGAATAAAATCAGGACAAAATCAAATCTAGGCCGTATTTTTTAAAAATAGTCGATTCCCACTCAGTTTAAGAACTTTGCTGAATCAAGAGATCGAACGATTAATAGTGCAAAGAAGTTGCAGGAGACTCTGATGTGTATGTCGTGTGAGTGGTCTTGGGAGGATATTGTGCAGAATTTTCATGAGCAGGGATTGTTAGGAGTCGTGGAAGCTTCCAATATGCCTGCACCAGTAGTTGAAACACCTGCAATAGCCTCACCTATAGTAGCAACACCGTTTCCATAGAAACAATGAAAATCACCAAGGTCGAAGCAAACCAAGGAAGAAAGAACCAAGAAAAAGAAAGCCAAGAAGCCTACCAAACCTGTGAAACCTCTGAAGAAACCTGAGCAGGTCATTATTGACGAAGAAGAAGTAGAGGAAAGTTTTTATCAGTGGTTGTCATTGATGTCAGCCCAAGCAGCACCAAGGGCTACCTCAATCTTGCATGGGAATTATGACTTGAAAAATTACTCTATTATAAGTCAATGATCTTCTAGATGGATTCTACTCGTTGATATGTTTACGTTGATATATGGCACGCCACATAGTTCTTCATGGTTTAAGAGATATTCATGTTTGAAGTTAGTAACCCTAGTTAGTGGGCTAAAACCCTATGGGGTTGTGGCATGGCACTCATAATTGGTTGTGGTCATTGAATAGTCAATAAATAATAATTTTTTTTTTTTTTGCTCCTAAAACCCCTCCAAAATTCACTTGTTGAGGACCCTCTCAAGTCAAGACACTCATATAAATAGTGACCCTCATATCCTCCTCGAGTGGGGATTTTGTGGCTTCAAATAGGTCATCGAGGAATTTTCGCTATAACTTATTTTCTGTGAAGCTTCAAAATTTGAAATTAAAACCCATTTGAGCCGAAATCAGAATGAACCTCGTGAATGAATTTCAGATCTTGGTTTGCTATATTTTCGGAGATATGATCTGAGGAATTTATGGTTTTTACAAGCTCCCGCATTCCATGTCAAATAGGGCCGAAGGTCGCAACAATGACACTTGTCACTTCGTACAAGTTCGCTCTACTGAACCAGTCTACAATCAGGTCATCATGGGAGATTGGGAATAACCCTTTGTTGAAGAATCCAATCTTGATTAGACCCGTGGGGTTGAAAATAGGACTTAGAGGGCTAACACAAGATGGAATTTCAGACCCTGGAGATTCGAAATTACATAGATACAACAAATTCAATATCAAGCTCCTAGAAGGCAAGAAAAAGCATGTCTTCAAGGATCACTACCATAAGGACCACACATCAACATTCAAGGGTAAGTCTCCGACAATAAGGTATGTATGATTAGTGTTTACATTTGAATTTTGAGTATCATCTCTGACATATGTTTTTGCAAGACAACATAAGTATATACAGGGTCTCGGTTATATCCTTATGCCTCTGTATGTCACAATTAGTTTTGATACCACATTTTGGGTGTCCTATTCTTGATACTATACATTTGATGCTACATATTCTTGATGCTTCACCAAGTTTGGTAAATCTATATGATGTTGTAAGTTCATGTTAATTGTCTCGTCATAGTTGATAGAATGGTCTCTGTTGTTGTACTTAGAACTTGGTCCATCACAAGTCTAGGGTCTGCTGTCAATTTTTATTGTTTATATCTTTAGGTCAGTTTTGGATATAGTCTTGCATAGTGTCCAGGCCTATATAAAGAGTGGGAGTCTTTGTCTACTGCTGCAACAAGTCAACAACAAGAGTGACAAGCACACTTTAGGCATGCATTGTAATTTTAATTTGTATTTATTCATTATTGTGCACTTACATGTGTTTTGCAGGCAGAGGTAACTCGAAGGGTATTTTGTTTTGTTTTGGGATTGGTTTCACCAAGAAAATTTTGCATGCAGGCAGAAGAATATTCAAGTACAACATCAAGAAAGAATTCAAGAGCAAAAGTATCAAATCAAAGGAAGCATTGCAGTGGGACATCCTTGAAGACATGACAACCATCCAGATATTGTGAAGTATTGTTAAGGCCAAGAGTCATCATTGTAAAGTTGTAAAAGAGTCATTTACAAAAGAGTAATCATTGTAAAAGATTCATCATTGTAAATTTGTAAAAGAGTCGTCATTGTAAATATTGTAAAAGAGTCATTTGTGAAAGAGTCATTTTTCCTAGTGATTAGGTGCTAAAAAATAAGCTCAAAATTCAAAGTTGTTGGATTGGTGTGGAACCTAGACCACCGCGTAGTGTTTGTCATCCTGAATTCAGCGCAGCTTGTGACACGAAAAACAGATATCGTATGCTACCAGAATCATGTTCTGTTCACTTTCCCAAACAAGTGAATTAAAAAAAGAATGAAAACCTAGCCATCAGTCTGTACTGCTGACGTGATGCTGACTGGGTAGGTCTATGTGGCAGTTTGAATAGTCAATGGGCTCCTCTGGTGAATGGTAGGTTGACAAGTGTCAGTTTGTTAGTGGACAAATTCTGCATTTTTGATTGGCTGGATTGGTGGCCAACCACACGCTGACACGTGACCCAGCCAAAGGCCGCCACATGGCAACCCAGGGGCCACCAAAATTATGGTTCAATTCTGAGTAGAGGCAGTGGGGGTCGAACTTGTGACCTCACATAACAAGTCCAACGCCTCTCCCAATACACCATGCATTTATTTCTTAACCGTTATGTTGATGGGTTCTATTTAAATTGCAATGGCGCGCCATTTCTAGGGAGGGGCTAGCCCACGGGGGCCAGCCCTTGGTCACACCACCACAATGCAACCACCAGTAGAAAGAAGCAGGGGAATCAGCCAGTGGGGGCGGGCTGTTGGCCTTAGCCCCAGGCACGTGGCCACATTTTTTAGAAAAAAGGTGTTAAAGGAAATTTAATGCATCTGACAAATTCGTTCGATTTTCGACGAAATTGTCGCTCCGTTAGTGTGGTTTGGGGAAAAATTATAGGATGGTGCCGAATTTTGGGGAATTTGTAGTGTGATTAGTAGAATATTGGGAAAGGCCATAACTTCTTTAGTTTTTGACCAAATCAGGAACAAAAAGAGGCTACACAGAAATTTTTGGGCATTCTGGAGCCATTGGAACAAGTTTTAGAGCTTTCTGAGAATTGTAAACTGATGTATTCACACTCTTAAGAATAATAGAGAGGGCCAAGCCATTGGAAGCTGGACCAAGGAGACGTAGCCCAGAAGGGGTGAACTCCTTCATCATGTGTTGTTGTGATACTTTTTATAGTGATGCTTATGTATATTATATGTTGTTGTTCAATCATTTGTTTATATTAATTTTCACATAAAATTTACATAAAACACTCTAAAACCCATGTTTAAACTTGCAAATAATTTCATAATCCCTCAAGCACTTTTAATATATTCTGAAAAGTTATTTTAGCACATCAAAACTAATTTTCCCAATTAGATTAAGTTTAATATCAGAACTCTTGGTTTTATTTGTGCAAGAAGGATTTAACTGTTTGCAAGTCAATGTCATGCTTACAAGGTTAAAACTCAAGATAGGAGAAGGGAAGCTGGTTGAAAGCTCTAAAGTTGGGTCAAAGGGAAGGAGGGAAATTTTTCCACAATCTCCATCACTAATTCTTCCTCAAGTTACAGTTGAGACTCCAGTGAGCATGTCTCATGAAGGAGAACCTACAAACATGACAGATGATGAGAAGGTCTTTAGGAAGGCTTTCTTTAATATGACAGAGATGGTGAAGGTCCTCTATGAAGAGAGGAATACCAGACTGTGGAGTGAAAGCTCCAAACCTACAAAAGGAGAAGGTTTTGTAGGAGGAGGTAATGGAAATGGAGGTAAACCTCCACCCTCTCCACCATATCCTTCATCTTGTTCTTCACAGGAATCTTCACCCTCTTCAACTAAGACAACCCTTACTCATACTCATCAACATACCTCAAAAGGAACTGGTAAATCACCCTTATTAAAACTTGATGTTAAATTTGAATTGCCCATGTATAATGGTGAAGTGAATGCAGAGAAGCTTGACAATTGGGTTCGTCAGTTGGAGGTCTATTGCAGAATTCAAAACCTTCAAGAGGATGACATAAAGATTCAATTAGCTTCCTTGAGGATGGAGGGTGCAACACTAGTATGGTGGGAATCAAAGACACAAGAAGAGATAAAAAAACACAGTAAGATCTCAATTTCTTGGTCTGATTTCATTGTTGCAATTAAAAGACAATTCTACCCTCTAGCTTATATGCAGAAAGACATCATGAATTGGAAGAACTTTAGACAACTTAAAGGTCAAAATGTGCAAGATTACACCCAAGAATTCAGAAAAAGGTCTCTAATGTTAGGTGTAGATTTGAAATCACAAGACATGTTGCTGAAGTACATAGGGGGTTTACACAATTACCTTAGGCATACTATCCTTATGTTTAATCCCAATAATCTAGATGAGGTGTGTGTGCAAGCCACTCATCTTGAGGAAAGAGGGAAAAACACTCCAGAAGAGGGTAGTAAAAATCCATTTAAGGGTAAAGGAAAAGAAAAGGGTTTCAAAGGGAAGGGAAAGAAAAATGCATTCATTAAGAAGGAAGGAGAAAAATTAACATGCAAGAATTGTTCCAAAGCAGGTCACGATGAAGCTCATTGTTGGAATCTTCATCTCGAAATGAAACCAAATAAATTCAACAACAAGGGAAAACAAAAGACAACTGCAACCACTCAATAGGATTTGGGATCCGATTCAGGTGATGAAACTAAAATTACAGCCATGGGTATGAAAGGAAAAGAATCCATTGCTAGCACTAGTACTTCAAATTCACACAATGAAACTCCAAATGAAAAGAAGAGGATAATGTAGTGCCTGTTATCACCCCAAGAAACTCACCTAGGTTGTATATTAGTGATGCTCAGGAACATTAAAAATTCAACAGTTTTGTTGGATAAAATGATGGATGAATGGAAGATGTGCAGCACCTTTAAGCCAGATAACCACTCCTATTATAATTTTCCCCAGACATGGGTGAAGACCCCTAAACTACAAGGCTTTCAACCACCAACTACTCACGGTTTAAGGTAAAAGTGATGATGGAGAAGACTGATTGCACCAGCAGATGCACAAAGCTCTGTGATGTCCAGCTGCAATCAGTTAGAGGATCTGCACGACTATTATTCAACAGACAGTGAGGATGACAGCTCTCTACAATTTGAACAACAACAACTTGCAAGCAATTTTAAATGAACTACTAAATTTTAACATAGAGGTGGGATGACAGCCCCTCAGACGCCAAATATTCACAGCACATTAACAAAATGCAAAGCAGGCAGAGCCTAGAACATAGAAGAAGTGAAAGGCGAGCAGGTGATAGCAAAAGAAGCTTGTATTAATGGAAATCAAGACCAGAAACTGCAGGTCTCATAGTATTAACAGTCTCCAGAAGTTAAAAGGCTACAATAAGCTCTCATTCATCAAAAACTCATCCCCCTATTACATCTCTGTTCTTGGTATATATAGTGTTTGTTTACAAAATTGCTCTGCTGGTTATGCGTGCAGGAATTAATAAATGAGGGCCAACAACATTTACATTCAGGAATGGGCCCTTGATACGAATCTGGCTGTGCTGTAAATGGATTTGCCTCCCTCTGGCTCTCTGCGGTCCTTCTTTGGGCAGGTGGAATGAAATATGGGTAAAACCCATAACCACTGAATGCTTTGATTTGATCGGCGGTGTCCTGCTCCTCCTCGGCCATACTATTGATTAAATGCTGCTGCTGAATCATTGAATGGCTTTAATATGACTGCTGCTTATTAAACAGTGGAATACTGTCAAACTACTCATTCCCACCCATTAATGCTTCACCTGAACTTCAAAAGGTTCATTCATGGCCTAATCATTTATCGGGTTCGTCATTTGGGCTGCAATGCATACCTTAGGCTAGCCGATCCTTTGTTTCTTTATACTTGGGAATACACGAAGAAATGCTACAAAATCATAAAACAATGGCTCAGGCGGACCTGAAATATTATACCATTTTGCTTTGGGAACCCATCGGGTCCGAGCTTATCGCATCGCAAACATAACCATTGTAAAGGCCTCCTTTGTATTTTCTTTATACAAAGAAAATACATAAAAAATAATGAAAAAGCGACGGGCGCGGATTTGAAACATTATGCAATGGAGCTCTGAATGGCCATCGGGTCCGGCCCCTCGGGCGAAGTCTTGTCGCTGCCACTGCATCCTGCCGATGCGATATGCCGCGGACCCGAAATAATATAAAACGGACTGTTGAAGGGCCATCGGGTCCGGCCCCTTTGACAATGCCGATAGTGATACGCCGATGCGATATCGGCGATCGCTCATCGGCGAATAATAAAGCCCAACTCCTTTGTAAGTCCTCCATTGCGATATGCCGACGCAATCTGGAGCGTTGATCGGCCAGATCCAACGGCTGAGATTGAAGCGGATCCTTAAGCCTGCAATCTTGGTTTTTGCATAGTTTTTTGGGGTAATCCCGCCTCTCAATAGTGTATTTCTACCCACCAAAGGGCTTTTCTCTTGCAAATTTTTCAATCGGTGGAAAGCTTTTAGCCATAATTTGAGGATTTCGGCAGCATCAATGAATCCTTTGGCATGATTATAAGCATTTTTGCAGCCTCTGAGAGCATTTTGAATCCATTTTTGATTTCTTGTTCAGCAAAGCTAACACTGGCTCCTTCTGGGGATGAGATCCTCCCTGTGAGGTCTCAAGAACCTGCAGATCGATGCCTTTCCAGCAGCAAACAAATTAGCCAAAATTCCTAGTGTTCCATTGGGCATGGAGTCTATTACAGCTACACAAAAAACTGATAAAAGCAGAATATTTACAGCTTTTAAGGCCAAAAGACCTTAAATCACATAATTCTTTAGAAACCGCCCATTAACTGGGCCATCAAAGACTGGTTCTCCTCCCATACTTTTCAATATGAAGGTATTGTTCCCTTGAATCTGTGAAATGATGAAAGGGCCTGTCCAGAGAGCATCAAACTTCCCATGATTGCCTTTCTTTTCTTTAAAAGCATCCCATTTCATGACCAAATCCCCAACCTGAAAATTGTTTCTTTTTGTCTTCTTGTCAAAGGCTTCCTTGACCTTTTGTTGATGTGCTGTAGCTTTTTCAATCAGCTGCTCTCTGATCTGATATAATTCTGTTAAATCAGTGATTCTATTGGCCATATCATCTTCTTCATTATGCGCTGTTTGGAGCAACTTTGCCACAGGGAGGGTAAGTTGAATTGGAAAAATAGCATCAGTACCATATACCAGCTTGAAAGGAGAGCAGCCTGTAGATCTTTTGATGGTCACTCTGTCTGCCCAAAGTGCATATTTGAGCTTGGCATCCCAATTCTTCTTATTTTCCTCTAACAACTTCTTTATAATCCTGATCAGACTTTTATTAGAGGACTCTGCTAGACCATTCCCTTGGGGGTAATAGGAGGTGGAATGAACAAGTTTAATGCCCATTGAATCACACATTTCCACCAACTCCTTAGCCTTGAAGGCTGCTGCATTATCTGTTATAAGCTTATGTGGGCAACCAAATCTGCTGAAAATGTTTTCTGATAAAAATTTCATTACCACATTATGATCAGCCTTCCTTGTTGGGATTGCTTCAATCCATTTTGTAAAATAATCAGTGGCGACTAATATCCACCTGTGCTGGCCACTGGAATGTGGGTTGATTTCACCAATGAAATCCAAGCCCCACTGCTGAAAAGGTCCTTTTGCAATGATTGGCTTTAGGGGCAGGGATTTCAACTGCTGCTTCCCTTCAAATCTCTGGCACCTGTCACAAGACTTAACAAAAGCAAATACGTCAGAAAATAAAGAGGGCCAATAATACCCGGCTCTGAGAATCTTTTGGGCTGTAGTTCTCCAATAATGATGTCCTCCACACATGCTGTCATGGAACTGCTGCATAACTTCTATTGACTGTTGTTTATCCAGGCATCTTAAAAGCACTCCAGATGGATCCCTCCAATAAAGCAAGCTACCATTGATGCAATATTTTGCTGCCTTGAGCTTTAACGTTCTTGCTTGACTTTGAGAAAATTCTGAAGGAACTTCTAGCTTTAGCAGGAAATTAATTATTGCAGCATACCAGCTACATGAAGCTAGGTTTTTGGCCACTGATTGTCCTCTTTGCATTTCAGCTGTTTCATGCTCTTCCATTAGACTATTTTCTGCTACATTGAACAAGAAATCAATGTCCAAAGACCTGCAATTTTCTTCAGCCAACAGTTTAGCAAGCCCCTGACCTCTTGCCAGCCTGGTGGGCTTCAGCTCTATGTTGAATTCTATCATTTTTGCAATCCATTTCGCTCTTTTTCCATCAGCATCAGGCTGTATTAAAACATCCTTTATTGCAGCAGAAGGCACGTATGCAACTATTTTGGAGTGCAAGATGTAAACTCTAAAAGCCTTCAAAGATTTGATAAGGGCATAAGCCTACTTTTCAATGATTTCATACCTTAGTTCAGCATCCCTCAGATTTTTGCTGAAGAAGGCAACTGGATGCTCTTGGCCTACTTCATCTTGCTACAACAGGACAACTGCAATGGTATCCTTAGAGGCAAATGAGAACAGATGAAACTCCTTGCTATAGTCAGGACTTATTAAAGTAGGAGCTTGCACAATAGCCATTTTAATGGATTCAAAAGATCTTCTAGCCGCATCAGTCCACTTCACCTCTGCTCCCTTTTTCAACATGGAGGTTATGTGCTTGACTAGCTCTGCAAAATTAGGAATGAACCTCCTTACAAAGTTGATTTTGCCAAGAAAAGACTGTATATCTTTCTTTGATCTTGGAAGAGTCAAGGACTGAATTGCTTTGACTCTTTCTGGGTCAATCTGAACACCTGCAGCAGACACTACATGTCCCAACAGTTTGCCTTCTTCTAAAGCGAATTGGGATTTTTTGGGATTGAGTGAAATCCCAAACCTTCTGCACTTCAAAAACACCTTTCTTAAATGCTGTAAATGATCATGGTGGCTGCCAGAATAAATAGTTATGTCATCAAGATATATCAACACGAATTTATCCTTTTCACCCACAAAAGCAATATCCATAGCGCGTTGAAAGGTGGCTCCAGCATTCATTAGCCCAAATGGCATTTTTGCATACATGAACGTGCCCCAAGGAGTGGTAAATGTTGTCTTTTCTTGATCATCTGGATGCACAGCGATTTGATTGAAGCCTGAAAACCCATCTATGAAAGACATCACTTTGGCACCTGAGACTTGCTGCAACAAATGCTCCATTTTTGGCAAGGGATAATTATCTTTTTTGGAGCATTTATTTAGATTCCTGAAATCAACGCACAGTCTAATTTCTCCATTCTTCTTCCTCACAACAACTAGATTGGCCACCCATTTAGAATATCTGAGAGGCACTATAATCTTAGCAGCCAACAACTTTTTAATTTCTTTCTCAACCAGAGGAAGGAGCACAGGATTCATTGGCCTCAGCTTCTGTTTGAAAGGAGTAGCGCCTTTCTCAAGTGGAATTTTGTGCTGAATTATATTCTTGTCATATGTTTTCAGATCATTGTACTCCTAAGCGAACACATCAGCAAATTGCATCATTAATTTGCAATATTCAGCACTCTGATCAGCAGATAGATTAGTGGACAGATTTATGAATTTGGGCTGACCAGGACCTCCTATATCATGCTTGCAAACTTCAGACTGATCTTATTTTTGGGCAGCTTTGTAAGGCACATCATTGTGGTCAAACAATCTCTCAAGAGGAATTAGACCCTTAGGAATATGGTTACTAGGAAGCTGGACTACGCTATTCTTGCCAATTTTATTTCTAAGCTGGGACTTGGGATCTTCTAATAAAGCATCATTGTTTTGGTCAATTTGCATTTCAGAGAACTCATCAATGACTTGAAGGAACCTACTTAACTCATCATCATCATCAAAAACCTTCCAATGGTCTACATTATCAAGCACTGAGGGTCTATACTTCATTTGTACCTCATAAACTAGTTTGGGAGGCGATGGAGGGATGAACAAACTAGCAGAGACAGCAAGGGAATCAACAAGCTGATTTTGGGCTCTAGGAATATATGAAATGCAGAAAAATTCAAATAACTCTTTGACTCTCCATACCTCATCTCTATAAGCTTTCAGCCTTGGATGCTTTGCTTGGAACGTTCTGTTTACTTGCTGAATTATCAGATCAACATCTCCAAATATCTTCAGATTTTTTATTCCTCTATCTTTGGCCTCATGAAGGCCCAACAGCAATGCTTCATATTCTGCTATGTTGTTTGTCACTTGAAAAACTAGCTTTAGAGATAACTGAATTGTTTCTTGTTGTGGAGACACTAGCACCACCCCTGCTCCTGCAATCTGCTTAGTACATGCTCCATCAAAAAACATTTCCCAAATTGACCACCCGTATCATGTTCAGCCTGAGCTGTTGGTTTCCGGATATGCAATGCAGCCTTCTGAGATTCTTCTATTTGGAGGATGCAGGCTCCAAAATCAGTGTCCACTGCATATATGGGATGGTTTGTAGGATCCTTCTCATCACTAATAACATATGCCAGCTGTGCTTCTCTATATAACCTCCTGCTTTCTCCTCCAAACACTGGAACAGTTGCATAAGATAGATCATTCTGCAATGTCCCTCCTAGTCTCTTAATCCACCCTCTAGACAACAGCATACCAAACTTAGGAGGAACATCGGCCACCACTATATCCATCATCATACTTTTCATGGCAGTTGGGTTAGGGTAATGGCCAGATCCTTAATTAATCCAAGGCATTTTACCTTCCTTGAATCAAATGAGAATAAATCATGATAGGGTCTGGTGATATCAAGGCCTAGCTCTTCCATGACAGTTTTAGGCATTAAATTGTGACTGGCCCCTGTGTCTAGCAGGCAATTGTGGAGAATTTTATCATGGATAGTTAATGAAACATAGAAAGATGGAGAACTATTATCAGCAGGTTCAACCATGGGGCTAAGCACGATAGCAGGCTTGTCATCTTGCAAATTGACAGAATCAATGGAGGTTTGTTTAGGCTCTAGTTCAAGGGCCTCAAGGATGGGCTTCCTAAATAATTCACTCTTCACCAACTCCGCCAGAGGCATGGATATTTTCAATTTCTGAATTTCTGACTCAAAACTAAAAGAAGAGAATACTTTATCAGCAGTTTTTACCTCTTGAACTGGAGCTTTAAGGGTGACCGGATCAGCTGCTGGTCTTCTTTGCATGCTATTGTGTGGCATTGTTTGAGCAGTTGTTTCTTGTGCCACAGTTTCTTTGACATTCTTTGCATTAGATCTTAGAGTATACCTTTGTTGCTGCTCACCAGATTGCAGAACGGCACCACTGTCCCACCTCTGGCTGTTTTGCTCTTGCAGCAATGACTCTTCATATTCGGCCAATGTTAAAAATGCAGCACTACCTTTATCCTCCAAGCAGTGAATTTCATCCTCATCTTCTTCAGATTGTTCCCCCTCCATGACTGCATTCTGAAAGGGAGCTTTTACTTTATGATCTTCTCTTGCTTCTTCACCCCTTTGCATAATCTGTAGCTGCTCATTTGCTTTTCTGAATGGGTTTGGATTTCTTGGGACAAATGTGTTTTGCTGCCTTGTTTTGCCTGAAGTCTGCTCAACCTTTAACTTAGAAATTTCAGTAGCCAATGACTCTATCATTTTGGTCATTTTGTCTAACTTAGGCTCGGAAGTTGATGCAGTGGAAGAAGAAGCCTCACCTCTCGGCCTTCTTCTATCAACTTGACTCTTCAACTTCTCCGCTGCCATAATATTGGATTCCACCTCCAGGGCTGCTTCTTGCATATCACCCAGAGTAGCACATCGTCTTTCTCTGAGCAATAAGCAGAAATCAGAGTCAAAAGCATTGGCATATGTGAGTTTGGCAGCAGTGGGGGTAGGCTTTACCTCAGCTGGAATTTTACTATACATTCTATTAAATCTTTTATTGAAGTCAGGCAAAGACTCACCCTTTTCTCTTTTCAAGTTTCCAAACTCTGTATGATAATACAACAAGTCCTTCTTATCTCCCCATTGCTTCAAAAATGCCTCATCTAATGCTTCTATATCTGTTATAGATCTCTGGGGTAATTCTCTAAACCACTTCCTAGCCTCTCCATCAAGACTCTGGACAAAAACTCTCATCCATACATCATTCTCACTTATGTCTAAATTATCAGCATAACTGTAAAAAGCTTCAAGATGTTCTTCTGCTGTCACTCCCTCTGTTCCAGTAAATTTGGGCATATATTTTTGATATTCTCCTGTAGGCATGGCATTTAAAGGTGTAGGCAATATCAAAGGTCCATATCTAGCAGCAACAATCCTTTCAATCCTAGTAGGTGCTTGCTGCCCTGCCATGTTTGGAATATGCGGAAGAATACTAACAGATGGAGCAGTAGGAGATAATGTAATGGGTGGGAAAGATATTGGGATGTTCTGGACAGTATGGGAAACTTTCTTCGGACTCAGATTCAAAGGGGAACTAAATGGAGAAGGAGCTTTATGAATCTCTGCAGGTATTTCTTCCTTAACGGTACTAGGCTCTAAGTCTTCAAATTGTGTATCCTCAACTAAAAACTCCTCATGCAGAGACAAATAAGATTTCTTGGGCTTACCTGATCCTGATGCTCCTTTTTGCGATGTTTTCTTCGAGTTAACAATCTTTTCAGGGTCAGGCACTGGAACAGCTGGAGACTTCTGTGGATTTCTTCTAGTATGCCTCACAAACTGCGCCAGAACTTCAATGTGGAGTCGCCAAAGGATGGCCTTCCTCCAGTGGAGTCGCCAGACAGATGATTACAACCAAAATCTGTGTTCAAACCTTGTCTGTCATCAAAGTTTGAAGCTGTGTCGTTCTCCCAAGGAAGCTGAGCTTCGATTCTCCTCTCCCCGGCAACGGCGCCAATTAATGTTATCACCCCAAGAAACTCACCTAGGTTGTATATTAGTGATGCTCAGGAACATTAAAAATTCAACAGTTTTGTTGGATAAAATGATGGATGAATGGAAGATGTGCAGCACCTTTAAGCCAGATAACCACTCCTATTATAATTTGCCCCAGACATGGGTGAAGACCCCCAAACTACAAGGCTTTCAACCACCAACTACTCACGGTTTAAGGTAAAAGTGATGATGGAGAAGACTGATTGCACCAGCAAATGCACAGATCTCTGTGATGTACAGCTGCAATCAGTTAGAGGATCTGCACGACTATTATTCAATAGACAGTGAGGATGACAACTCTCTGCAATTTGAACAACAGCAACCTGCAAACAATTTTAAATGAACTACTAAATTTTAACATAGAGGTGGGATGACAGCCCCTCAGACACCAAATATTCACATCACATTAACAAAATGCAAAGCAGGCAGAGCCTAGAACATAGAAGAAGTGAAAGGCGAGCAGGTGATAGCAAAAGAAGCTTGTATTAATGGAAATCAAGACCAGAAACTGCAGGTCTCATAGTATTAACAGTCTCCAGAAGTTAAAAGGCTACAATAAGCTCTCATTCATCAAAAACTCATCCCCCGATTACATCTCTGTTCTGGGTATATATAGAGTTTGTTTACAAAATTGCTCTGCTGGTTATGCGTGCAGGAATCAATAAATGAGGGCCAACAACATTTACATTCAGGAATGGGCCCTTGATACGAATCTGGCTGTGCTGTAAATGGATTTGCCTCCCTCTGGCTCTCTGCGGTCCTTCTTTGGGCAGGTGGAATGAAATATGGGTAAAACCCATAACCACTGAATGCTTTGATTTGATCGGCGGTGTCCTGCTCCTCCTCGGCCATACTGTTGATTAAATGCTGCTGCTGAATCATTGAATGGCTTTAATATGACTGTTGCTTATTAAACAGTGGAATACTGTCAAACTACTCATTCCCGCCCATTAATGCTTCACCTGAACTTCAAAAGGTTCATTCATGGCCTAATCATTTATCGGGTCCGTCATTTGGGCTGCAATGCATACCTTAGGCTAGCTGATCCTTTGTTTCTTTATACTTGGGAATACACGAAGAAATGCTACAAAATCATAAAACAATGGCTCAGGCGGACCTGAAATATTATACCATTTTGCTTTGGGAACCCATCGGGTCCGGGCTTATCGCATTGCAAACATAACCATTTTAAAGGCCTCCTTTGTATTTTCTTTATACAAAGAAAATACATAAAAAATAATGAAAAAGCGACGGGCGTGGATTTGAAACATTATGCAATGGAGCTCTGAATGGCCATCGGGTCCGGCCCCTCGGGCGAAGTCTTGTCGCTGCCACTGCCTCCTACCGATGCGATATGCCGCGGACCCGAAATAATATAAAACAGACTGTTGAAGGGCCATCGGGTCCGGCCCCTTTGACAATGCCGATAGCGATACGCCGATGCGATATCGGCGATCGCTCATCGGCGAATAATAAAGCCCAACTCCTTTGTAAGTCCTCCATTGCGATATGCCGACGCGATCTGGAGCGTTGATCGGCCAGATCCAACGGCTGAGATTGAAGCGGATCCTTAAGCCTGCAATCTTGGTTTTTGCATAGTTTTTTGGGGTAATCCTGCCTCCCGATAGTGTATTTCTACCCACCAAAGGGCTTTTCTCTTGCAAATTTTTCAATCGGTGGAAAGATTTTAGCCATAATTTGAGGATTTCGGCAGCATCAATGAATCCTTTGGCATGATTATAAGCATTTTTGCAGCCTCTGAGAGCATTTTGAATCCATTTTTGATTTCTTGTTCAGCAAAGCTAACAGTGCCCACTCTAATTTCCTGACTCTATTATGACATTATCTTACATACTTTAGTCTATGAGGAACTCAGGCTGAGGATCCAGAAACGTGACTCTATTATCAGTGAATGTGATGGTTATGTATGTTCTCTATTAATATTATGATTACGATATAATTAATGGTTATGTGTACTCTCTATTGATATCATGACGGTGATAGTAGTAAAGGATAGACATGTTTCTATTGATGTTATAATGATGATAACTTTGATCTATATGTATGGTTCCATTAAGGTTATGATGATGCTAGCCATGATGGAGGTATCCCCTATGTTAGCTACTTACATTAGTTCTGGTTCACAATGAACAATGATGTGAATGACTAGCTGATGGCAAAAATGCTATTATGACAATGACTAACACTGAAAAACCTGGTTACTGATTATTATTGTGTATGGCAGGAAACCACCAGAGGGACTCGCACATGACGAGTTGACGACACCTGGTTTGATGAAAATTTATATTATTTTATCTTTGAAATTCTAATCGATTTTGAAACCTGCTATATATGTTTATCTATATTCTGATGATATGTTAATGGTTGCAGGCACAGATGAGTTGCTTGGCCGAATGACTCACATATGGGTGATGGGGTTGTACAAGTGGATGGAACTACATGGGAGGGGTGGGACAGTGTCCCTGATCTCACCCACTAGCACTCCCGCCGTGACTTGGGCTGGAAGGGTTGAAACACCTTTGCTTTGAAGATCACGATGCCATGAGGGCAAGTCCCCAAGTTGGGTCGCTCATGAGGATTTTACCAGGGGGTGCACATCAAGGCAGATTCCTTGATCCCCGACACCATTAGTCTCACTATAGCAGGCAACATAAGAGATGATAACGGTCTATGATGTTGCACCTATATTTTCCCCTCGTAGCCACTGAATGCTTGAAGGGCAAGTGGCGTGGCACCCTTGGAACTTCAAGGAATTTCTTGAAGGGCACGACCAACCTGGCACCCTTGGCATCACAAATAAAATGTTAGGCGTGGCACCCTTGGAACTTCAAGGGACTTTCTTGAAGGGCACGACCAACTTTGCACCCTGACATCACAAATAAATTGTTAGGCGTGGCACCCTTGGAGCTTCAAGGGAAGTTCTTGAAGGGCACGACCCAAACTTGGCACCTTGGAATCATTAAATTTAAATTAATTAATAAATATAATCAAGAAATGAAAGCTAGGTAAATTTACATCAAGGGTAAATGATGTTAGAAACCGAGGTAATTAAATCAAAAATAAAACTTGGGTTAAGAGTATCATAGGAAGAAATAAAATAGATTACCTTAAAAATTCTACCCTTCCAATGTTGGAAAATACTAGGTAGATTATGTGGTTTAATTAGGAAAAAGGAGAAAGAGGGATATAATTGTAAGGATAAAGATTAATCCTAAAATAATCAAACCTAATTAAGAAAAGAAGAAGGTGAATTAAAATAAGAATAATAAATTAAATTTAGAGAAATGTAGAGACCCTCCATCTGGCAACGACCAACATAAAAATATCCATCTAAGAGATAACTTGAGTTAAATTAGGGGGGTAGATAGGGGATCAAATCTTGACTCATTAATTGACTTTAGTAATGAACCCAAATCAAGGAATAGAAAGGGGGATAAAGAGGCAACTAGGAGAAGAAATAGGAATCTTGTTGAGGTGAGGAAAATATTAATTTAAATAAATAATTTTGGGAGACCCTTGATGAGAGAGTGACACTTGGGTGGGTGAATAATCAAGCTATTGAATTATAAAAAAATATAACTAATTATGCATGACATGCCAAGTGTCACCTATGAGGACTCCTATAAAAGAAGGGGCAAGCCATGAGAGAAGGGACTTTTGGGAACCCTATTGTTGGATGGATGAGATGATGTCAAAGCAGTGATTATGATCCTATAGTGAGTTTGGTGAGGTAGAGGAGTTTAGAGAGGGGACTCTTGAGCCAAGGAGTGCTCTCCTCTACCAGCTATTGCAATTCTCCATTGTACAACCCCATTGCAGCTCGGGGGTCCACGGGGAAGAAGAGTACCCAAGGAGTAGGCTGGGAGGTTAACCGGTGGGTCATCGCATTCGGATCAAGTACATCGCCATTCATTCACGGAGGTGATCGACAACAAGGGAATACTAGCAACAGCAAAACAAACGGAGTCTCGTCTTCTGGTGAACGGTACATATGTGTTGCAATACTATTGTGGTCTTAGTTAAATGTAGGTAAATGTTATGATATGTTTCTTGAAATGAATTCCTAATGTGTTTCTCTTCTAGTTGCATTTTGTTGTGATTTAAAAAAAAAAAATGTATATAGTCTGGATGTGGTCCTTACACAAAACTTTTTCACATAAGGTGTTACAGGGAAAAGTGTCTATGCAGAACTGTTAATCCCACTAAGGTGTGGTAGCTACCTTAGAAACAAACAAAGTAAAGCTACTTTCATTTTTCCTTTATGAAAGATATATGAGAGAAGAATAAAGGAGACCAACCTCTGTCTTGCGCTTGGCTCCTAGTTCGATTCCTCTCTCTTCTGATAGTCCTTTGCTACTTGCTTCCTTGTACACCCAGCTTCACAGAGTACCTGTAGAATCAAAGTAGTATGAAACTATACAAGAACATGGATCTATTATCATAAACAATCTAGGATCAGATGTAAATTGACCATACAAATGCATAAAACATAAACGACACAAGAGTATGGAGGAAAACTTGAATAGCTTTTATTGATAATCAAGAAAGAGCCAAGAGAGTTACAACCAGTGGTTCTGATCCAGCATCATCCTCTCAGCATGTAAGCCCTTCTTCACCTCATACAAAGCTTAGATCACCCAACACTATGATGTTGCCTCAAGAAACCAACATCAATTCCTTACAAGATGCAAAATCCCAGCCTCCAACCTCTTGGATCTCTGGGATGAGAGATCTATATATAGATATTTGCAGAGGTGTGAGTCAGCTCTGGGATTTTGATTAGTGTCTTCTCTCTGATAGTTCTTGATTCCACTTGGAGATCTCATTGATCTCTTACTCATCCTTAGGCGATTCTGAGAGGCAAGTGTCACAGGAGAAGTTTCTAGAAGATTCCATGATCATCCACCTCGCAAACTGTCTCCGCCACTTGTCTTTTCTCGTCCATCGCAACCCATAGAAGGGATTTTTGAAATGCAACGCACTTCCCGTGCGTACAAGGTGCGATGCATCGCACCCTGGCCATGGAGCAAGTGAGATGATCCAGTTTTGACTAGTTCTGAGTAGTTTTTCATGGAGAACTTCTGGGAGAAGCTGTAATCAGTTGACCTTGTTCATTTAGGGGTTGGAACAACACTTTTAGGGACTTAGGAGCCGTTGGTTTATGGACATTTATGCTTGGGGTTGCAGTGCCCAAAAATTTCTATAACAGTTGCCCCCTAAAGCATGAGGTCGTTAATCTTTTTTGATGTTGGGTGAAATGATTTATCATGAGGATCCGAAGTTCTTTCAAGCTGGAAGGAGACTTGTAATAAGATACAATACAATATATTATCTTCATAATATTTTCATGATCTATCTGAGTCAGGCATTCACATGCTCAGCTTTATAAATTCATTTTTCATGTACATGAGACAGACAATCGTCTGAGTGTAGACTGATGATTCTGGTAGAGCCATCATCCCTTAGATTGGATGATTATCTGTGCAGCAATGATGTACATTTGATGTCTTTATTTTCCTGAATATATATCGCAGCCCGGATGGATGAAACTAGATCCGGGGTCTTCAATCTCGTTCAATCTTCACTCAAAGTACAAGTCGATCCATGTGAGAGATGTTCTAGAGTCGAACATGGAAAGCATCGCCTGATTACCAACCAATGATGTAAGTTGTTAACAGCCGCGAGAGGAATCACCAATAATGAGAATGATTTTCAAGGTACTACAGTACAATTCACGTGGTGTGAATAAAGGACTTGGCGTCGAACACCACGCAAAATCTTTCGATCGAAGGCCATTGATGTAAACCTGTCACCGGAAGTGAGAAACTTGCCATTGAGGCATGCAAGCTTCAAAGTACTGAAAGGGGTGTTCCTAGATCGACTTCTTGGATAATGAGCTGATGTTGACAAGAAGTGATCCGTCATAGGAGGGCCTTAATGAATCCCACATCAATGACACAGAACGGAGCAAATGATTTTAATGGAGGTGAAAACGATCTGGTGATATAAGGTTTAGGGTGGCGGTCATGAAAGAATAGAGCGTAAATGTATTGCAGCGGGTGAGACACAGGTGAATTCTCTGAGTGACTTCTCTTGAACATATCGGTGACACTGACGTGATGGATTGTTAGCATTAACCCCAAATGTGGATGGTGTGATGGGACCATGGTGATGTGACCGGTGAATGAAATAACCCAACCCGACTTGGATGCGGAGTGAAAGTGTCATGTTCAAGAGTGACTTGCTACCAACAAAGTTTCTTCAAGTTTTCTTCCCAATTTTTCCCCAGTCATTGCTGACCAATACCTCTTTATTTTTGTCAAGCTTGAGGAGGATAACATATGCTTGTTCTATAATTTGCCCTTCGGGTAAACCCATCGCTATGTTTTAACGAGCCTAGCGATAGTGAAACTCGTTCTTGTCTACTATGGACAAGTTTGTCGCTATTAGGTTTTAACGAGTTTAATGACAAAGATAACTCGGTCCTTTTCAATTTTAGAGAGTCTAAAAAGGGACGTAAAGGAAACTCCAAAAATCCTTTTTCGTCATCTAATCCTTTAGGTCTGAAAAAGTATAAAACAATAGAGAAGGGATGAATTTTCGGTACTTTTAACGAGCCGAAAAAAAAAAGCGCTCGATCTTTTTGTGTAATAATCCCTCAAGTCCAAAAAGATTAAAATCTAAAGGAGGGATAGCACTTCCGGCTACTTTAACGAGCTGGAGAGGCCAATGGCTCGGCAATCTTTTCATATTTTACGAGTCAGTTGAAAAGAGCTTAAAGGAGACTCGTCTTTGAGGAACGAGTGATAAATTCGGGTAGCAGCTGATTCCAGGTAAGGTTTGGAATTTTCCAATCACAGCAGTGTCACAAGGATGGCTAACAAGATCACTCTTCGCAGCTGTTCCTCAAAAGGGGTAAACAATCAAGTGGAAGTGAATGATCGGCCATTACAAAGTGGAGGTGATGATGAGAACACGACCAAGGCTTCAAAGGCTGAAGTACTACATTCACAATGGTTATTTACTGTAAATTGGTTCATTTTTTAATGAGCTTAAACGCTGGGGGAAACATTTGCTCATTGCTTATGTTTATTTTTTAACGAGCATGAAGTCCGCGTTAAAACTGCTCGATGCGGGTTTATTTTTTAACGAGCTTGAACCCTGCAGTAACACTGCTTGTGATAAGTTTGCATGCCCCCAGCATAATAATGCAAATCGAGGTGTATGCCCCCCAAGCTTCATTGCATTCAACTCGGTGGTTGGAATGAAGGTTTACCTTTGATATTTGGAAAGGGGATTTGTTTCATTTTTTAATGAGGTTGACACAGTAAAAGAACTATCCTCATGACTCCTTGTTTCATTTTTTAATGAGGTCGACACGAGATAAGAACCATCCTCGAAATCCACCGTATTTACAGTATTTGATAGAAAATCAAAAACTGAAGGATGATTAAGGTCATTGGAATAATATTCATTGTAATCCGGGAGATGGGAACGATGGTGGTAATCTTCCCATGGTGCCTCTCCTAACATCATTGACTGAATGATTCCTTTGTCTGTAGAATGTACATGTGACCAAGGATCTGAAGAGGTACCATATTCCTTAGACCTATCTATCCAAACACTCGATGAGCATTGATTTGGGTTTGCCCCCCAGGCCAAGAAAATTGATTGCTACAATATTTCTAAAATGGCGATGATCCATGCTGACAAAATGTTTAGGAATCTTCTGAATCCATTAGATATAAAAGATTTCATATTGCGGGTTTCCACTGTGGCAACTTCCGCCAGATTACTCGGAGGCGGTAGGGCAAAAGTACCCATTAAGGCAGGGTCTTTTAGGAGACCTACTCCGATATTTTGGAGCGAATGATTGCTTCCATGTATCATTGGAATGCTTCCCGTAACTTGTGAACCGTTGGGGAGAAATGTTTGTTGGTCGACGATTTTAATTTCTCCTTGAAAGGGAAATGCAATCTTCCTGAAGTAGGTCGACACAACTGCGGCCATGGCATATATCCAGGGCCTTCCTAGTAGGATGTTGTAATCGAGGTTTCCGTCGATTACTTCAACATCAATGTTTTGCCCCCTAGTTCAACTTGCCAGTTACTTAAAATCCCGTATGGAGTGTATGATCTTCCATCAAATGCTTTTAACATCGTTGACGATCGTGACAAGGGTGGTGAGCCTAAATTTTTCCAGCAACTCATCGACATAATACATGTAGATGCCCCCTCATCAATAATTGTTCGATGAACAGTTTTGTTGAGGGATTTCACTTGAATAAGGAAAGCTAGTTGAGCTGGTAACTGAGGGTCATATCCTTTGTGATTAAAGGATACAAGATTGGAATCCATTGGGTCAATCCCACCTATTACTGATAATAGATCCTGCTTTTGGGAGAGGCAATTTTGCGGTACCTCAAGTGTCAACATAGCGGACGGCGATTGGGCTAGGTCCTCTACTATATTATAATCCTGTGCTACTTTGGCACGAGGATTAAATGTCGATTTGTGTACTACTCCCTTTGGCGGCTTTATCATTGGTTCAGGAATGATGGGTGGCACAACTTCGGTCAAAGTTGTTGTCGAACTACTAGGTTGTTCATTAGACTTGTTATTCGACAGCTGTGGATTCCCGTAATCCTTATTCCTTGTCAAAGCATCATTTTGCTGCTTTGAGATAGACAACATAAGCACTTGGGATCGGGAAGCATTTTGATTTGCAACCAGTTTGGTTCCCGGGTTTGGAAACGGATCAGTCAATACCGCGGTTTTTGAACTCTTAAAGTGTTTCTGAACTTCATCTTTATGTGGACAATCTCTCGTCTAATGATCCTCATCGCATATCTGACACCCCACAGGGGTTTCCTTTGCCCAGAAGGGTTTGCAAAAGGTTTTTCAGGAGATGACTCATCCTGCTTCTTTTTTCTCCCTTTCTTTTTCTTCTTGCCCCCTGGTTGCTTTAGTTGTTTGCCCTTGTCGGTCGACACGACATTTACTTCCGAGGCGAGAAGTTCTTCTTTTTCATTTTGACTGGAAATCTTACGGGCCTTTTTAGGTGTAGCCTTTATCGATCTCGTGCCTGTTGCGCCAATCACACCATCGCCAGCATGAGAGTCATTGTTTGATTTAGGAGGAGGAGGGACTGAGAATTCCGGCCTAGGAGCGTCAGGTATTTTATCGTAGAGCGTGCCAGACTGAGTGTAAATCAAGTCTAAATATTGTGCATGAGCAATAACTTGCTCTTCGGTGACGACTACCCCTTTTGCCACATCTTCCGTGATGGAAGGCAACAAAGACTTAATAAACCATTCAGCTAAAAGCTGATCAGGAACATACGTTTTTACCATTCTACGACGATGTTGCCACTCATGAATATGATCAGATATGTGATTGGCCGTTGTTTGTTTGAAATTGGTAAGAAGTTCTGTTCCCGTTTCGTACCTTATTGGTAACTGAAAATGGGTTTAAAAGGTTGTGGCTAGGGTACTGAAGTTGTCAAACGACACTCTGGGCAATTCGATATACCATTTTGTTGCCGGACCAGTTAACGTCCTCTGAAAAAGGTGAAGCCTAATCGAATCATCGTTTAGGGTGTTTGATGAACACCACAGATGAAAGGTCATCACATGATTCGACGGATCTTCAACTGGATTTCCATTAAATTTAGGAATATTTGACGGAAGTTTATGCGGAATCGCTGGCCACCAAGGAGCGTAAGCGATTGGATCGTTTGTTAACCGATTTAGGTCCGGTAACTCTAAAGTTGCCACAAAGGGTAACGGTTGATTCAGTTAGGTGAAGCATACCCAGGATAAGATGGAATCGCCTGAGCAGTTGGTCTTTGCATACCAGCATAATGCATTTGATGTTGGTAACTTTGGTAAGGTTGGTGGGCATAACCATTGTAGAATGGTTGATTTTGACCGTTTTGAATATACGGCTGCCCACTATTTGCAAAGATTTGTTGCTCAGATCCTTGGTATACTTGTTGGAATTGCGGTTGTTGGTATTGCACCAACCATGGTTGTGAAGCCATGTGCTATTGCCCGATACTAACTGTTTGACCAAGATGAGGGGTAATTGTACCCGTTTGGGCCTGTTTCATTCCACCAGTGGGCGATTGTGGTTGAGTCGCAGGGTCAAGAGGCTGTTGCATTACAACCTGAGAAACCTGAGGTTGGCATACAACAGGCAGCGCTTGTACTTGCGACACCGTCACAATAGCTGGCGTAGTTGGTATACTTGACATAGGTAAACATTGTTGCATCGAATATACAACTCTTGGTTGTTGAGGTAGTATCGGTACCCAACCGTTTGACGTAATTCCAGCATAACCCAAATTTTGTTGTGAACTCCTGTATGGCTGTCCTCCCAGAGGGGACAATGAAAGGGTATACTGCTCCCCATATGGCGGTAATTCGGTACTTAAGGGAATGGTTTTCCCTTGAGGACCGAACTACCCAAATTGACCTACAAATGGATCAATTTGTTGAGACTCAACATAAGAGTTTCCGGATATTATTCTGGATGAACAAACAGGAACGGACCATACCATCGAAATAGCCCCTGAGTGGGCTCCTTCTAGTGATTGAGAGCTAGTTTGGACGGATGGTATACCGGCGAACATTGTTGGAGTGATAGCAGGAAGTTCTGCCGTCGTTGTGTCAAACGACACAGTCCTGGATGTTGACGATTGTTCAGACATTTCTAGTCTATCCAAAAGATTACCTAGCGATTCTACAGGAGCTTCCGCTGGTGGTAGACCAATTTCTGATGAAGAAGGATACAGAGTGATCCCGACTCCAAATTGCGATGGAGTACTAGATGGAGGATCCTCCACAATCTCTTCTATAGCAATCAGACCAGGTGGAAGAGGTAGACCGTCACGTCCGTAGAATATTTCTGGTGCCGAAGAAGGTATGGAATCTGCAGCGACAGATGTTTTGGGAACAACACTCTCCGAACCGGTTGTTGATGGAACTGGTTCAATGATACAAGTGTTTACCCTCAGACTAGAATCAGTACTACTGTCCTTCGGTGGCTGCTGAACTTCTTCTGTAAAGGCAGGGATACCAGAAATGTTTGGAGTAACCGGAGTTTCTGATGTTGTTGGAACACTTGTTCTAAATTTACTAGGGGATTTGGAACCGGTTAATTGAGTTCGCTTTGTCCATAATAGTTTCGATTTCAGAGACAAAGACGGTTGACTCGTAAGCCTCCACGAACGACAGGGTTTCAATTGACTTTCTTCCATGATTGTGAATTACTCGATCAACTAAAAATCAAGGGGAAGTATGTTTCCGAATTAGATGAATTTTAGACGCTTTGACACAACTTGTTTTTTCAATTTTTAAGAGTTGAGAAAAAACAAAAGATGACTCTAGTCACCTTCGATTTTTAATGAGCTTGAAGTGACAAGTGCTCAGATGGACCTTTTTCGTTAAGGAGTCTGAAAAGGAACGAAAAGGACTGCTCTGGAAATCTAGGCAGAGGGATTACCAAACCAATTGCAAAACTGCAGAATAATTTTTACGGTACGGCAATCAATCTTCCCAAATGCTATGTTCAGTGCATTGCGATCGATAGGGCGGTAGACACGGCTTCCTATGGATAAAGGATTAAGCCTATTGTGGTCTCCCAAAATATACTCGACGGTACGTGGGAGCACAAGTCCGTACTGGCACTTATCGTCTCAAAGTGGAGGAATCACCCAACCAACAGTGAGAACAACAGTTACCAGGCATTACGACGCCGGAATATGTCTCTAGCCTAGACTTCTAGATGTTGTGCGTTAGGTTCCAAAGCGTTGTTAGATTCATCAAATTTATTTTATAGTTGATCTTGCTTAAGAAATTTGACTTTCAGGTTCACCGCGTGATGTAGATGTACAATTCCTAAAATGCAATCTAAGATGATAAATAGTCATTTTATCTTCTTTTTGCAATGAAAATCCTAGCTACTAAGGAAAGAGAGACAGTATTCTTTCAGCAAAGAGCATAGAGCACACACTATATGCACTGTCCTAAATCAAACCAATTAAACAATCTAAATGCAAATGCACATGCATGTATTTGTTTTCAGCCTTCTTAATATGTGAATGATAAAAAGAAAGATAATGCACAAATTTGAATTACTTTTCAAGCGACAATTACTAACAAGTTTCTTTTCAAAATCAAAATGAAGACAATCACAACACTTTGCGATTTGGAAATGAAGACTTGCTTTCGACACTAGAAAAACTACAAATTCAGATCAAATACAACAGTAACGGAGTAATCAACTATCAAGAGCAATCAGACTCTCTCCTATGACTGAAAACGACACTTGCGACACTTTCAAATCAAGAAACGACAGTACAATTACGTTACTTTTTGCAAAGGAGAACTGAAAATGACTCAACAAATACACAAAAACATTTACAGTTCTTTGCACAATGGAGGTGGAATAATAGCAAGGAAAGGGGTTTCAAACAGAGGTGTACTGACCATAGGCAGCAAAACTCATGAATAGAACTGAAAAGAATGAACAGAAACCAACATTCAAGAACAATGTCTAGTCTGATCAGCACACCTGTAACACAGTGAATTTGGAATGCAGCACACCTACTACACTCGGGAAGTGCGTTGAATTTCAGATTCACAGAATAGAGACTGTGTTGGGCCAGGGACGAGACTTTGCTTGGGTTCCGGGTCACAGTTTGCAGTTCAGTTCAGGGATTTTGGCCGAGCAAGTGGTAATCAGTAAATCAACAACAGGGGTAGATCTAAAGAGGTTACTAGAGCCACCACAAGGGCAATTAGAGAGTTTGTAAATCAGTTGTTTAATTCATAAAAAAAACCCGGAGATTGACTGAAGCGGCATTTATCTACTTTTCATTTGCATAGCAAATGCAGTTTGAAAGCTACCTGGCTCGACTTCAGGCTCCATCTGTAAGTTTATAAAGTAAACAAAAACGTAGATAAACAAACAACCTAGTCGCTCCCCAGCGGAGTCGCCATTTTGTTACAGGGAAAAGTGTCTATGCAGAACTGCTAATCCCACTAAGGTGTGGTAGCTACCTTAGAAACAAACAAAGTAAAGCTACTTTCGTTTTTCCTTTATGAAAGATAGATGAGAGAAGAATAAAGGAGACCATCCTCTGTCTTGCGCTTGGCTCCTAGTTCGATTCCTCTCTCTTTTGATAGTCCTTTGCTACTTGCTTCCTTGTACACCCAGCTTCACAGAGTACCTGTAGAATCAAAGTAGCATAACACTATACAAGAACATGGATCTATTATCATAAACAATCTAGGATCAAATGTAAATTGACCATACAAATGCGTAAAACATAAATGACACAAGAGTATGGAGGAAAAATTGAATAGCTTTTATTGATAATCAAGAAAGAGCCAAGAGAGTTACAACCAGTGGTTCTGACCCAGCATCATCCTCTCAGCAAGTAAGCCCTTCTTCACCTCATACAAATCTTAGATCACCCAACACTATGATGTTGCCTCAAGAAACCAACAACAATTCCTTACAAGATGCAAAATTCCAGCCTCTAACCTCCTGGATCTCTGGGATGAGAGATCTATATATAGATATTTGCAGAGGTGTGAGTCAGCTCTGGGATTTTGATTAGTGTCTTCTCTCTGATAGTTCTGATTCCACTTAGAGATCTCATTGATCTCTTACTCATCCTTGGGCGATTCTGAGAGGCAAGTGTCACAGGAGAAGTTTCTGGAAGATTCCATGATCATCCACCTCGCAAACTGTCTCCGCCACTTGACTTTTCTCGTCCATCACACCCCATAGAAGGTATTTTTGAAATGCAATGCACTTCCTGTGTGTACAAGGTGCGATGCATCGCACCCTGGCCATGGAGCAAGTGAGATGATCCAGTTTTGACCAGTTCTGAGTAGTTTTTCATGGAGAAGTTCCAGGAGAAGTTGTAATCAGTTGACCTTGTTCATTTAGGGGTTGGAACAACACTTTTAGGGACTTAGGAACCCTTGGTTTATGGAAATTTATGCTTGTGGTTTTAGTGCCCAAAAATGTCTATAACATAAGGGTAATCACAAAACATAGAAAAATTGATACTCTTTTCGACAGTGGCTCTCAAGCCAATCTTATCTCTGAAAACATTGTCAAAAGTTTAAACTTAGAAACCATTCCACATCATAAACCATATCCACTTGGATGGGTGTGTGACAATGCACAATTGCAGCTAACTAGAAAGTGTAAACTGAAATTTGCCATTACTACAAATTTCATAGATGAAGTGGTGCTTGATGTTGTGCCATTAGACATATGTGGTATAGTTTTAGGCAGGCCGTATCTCTACGACAGAAAAGTTATCTTCCATAGACATGAAAACAAATACTATTTTTTCAAAGATGGAGTAGAATATATTGTGAGAGCTCATAGCAAGAAACTAAATTTTTCACTTGTAAATGTGGTTTAGATGAAAATACTAGTGAATTCAAGCAAGAATTTTTGGCTTCTAATGATCAAACCCAAGAATAATGTTGATAATGAAGCTTTTCAAGGTTGTGATTCAAGATTGAAATTTGAATTGGTTGATGTTGTTAACCAATATGATAAGATGTTTCATGGATCAAAAGGATTGCCTTCCAAGAGAGAAATCTAACATGAGATACAGTTGCAGCAAGATAGTCCTCTTCCTAACATTGGCATGTACAGGATGTCAGTGATGGAAAGTGCAAAAATTAAAAAGAAAATTAAAGAGTTGTTGGATAAAGGGATCATCAAGCCATGTTCTTTGCCATGTGATTCACCTATTGTTTTGGTGCCAAATAAGGATGGAGCATGGCATATGTCTATGGACTTCCATGCATTAAACAAGATTACGATAAAGAACCATTACCCACTGCCTAGAATAGATGATTTACTTTATCAATTGAAAGATCCAAAGTATTTTACTAAGTTGCACTTAAGGAGTGGCTACCATCAAATTAGAATTTCTAAAAGAGGCATTTGGAAGACAACATTCAAAACAAAACAAAGTTTATTTGAATGTCTATTTATGCCTTTTGGTTTATGTAATGCTCCTGCTACCTTCATGCGTGTGATGAATGATGTGTTGAGGCCATTTCTTGATGAGTTTGTTATAGTCTACTTAGATAACATATTAATTTTAAGTAAATCTCATGATGAACATGTCATGCATGTGAGAAAAGTAGATGTATTAAAGAAATAACATTTGTATCTAAAGATGTCAAAGTGTGAGTTTGGAAAAATGCTTTTAGTCTACTTCGGTCATATTGTTAGAGGAGGTGAGTTGAAAATATATCCCTCCAAGGTTGATGTCATTTTGATTTGGCCAAGGCCCAAGACAGTTATTGAGGTAAGAAGTTTTTTTGGAGCAACCCAATATTGGAGGAAATTCATTGCTAACTTTTCTTCTACAAAAGCTCCTTTGCATGCATTAACAAGTGTGAAAAAGGTTTTTTAGTGGGGAGGAAAACAACAAAATGCCTTTGATGCATTGAAGGAAAAGATCAATTCAACTCTAGTACTTTCACTTCCATACTTGAGACAGTCATTTGAGATCCAGACTAATGCTAGTGACTACGCCTTGGGTGCAGTCCTCATGCAACATGGTAATCCTATTTGTTTTCATTCATAAAATTTCAATGGTGTGGTGATTAATTATCCTACATATGACAAGGAATTCTATGCATTGGTGTAAAGATTGAAAAAGTGGAAACACTACTTGATGGGTAAGGAAACAAGCATTCACATTGATAATCAACCATTGCAATACTTTCAATCTCAATCTAAGTTGTAGCAATCAAGGCACTTTCGATAGATGGGGTTTCTTCAACAATTCTACTGGGTAGTTGATGAGCCTCGATATTGTAACAAGAATGTTGCAACTCCTTAAATTTTCAATCATAAATTATCGACCAGGGAAGGTATACTAATGAAGCACAGGTGCACTATATGTGCTAGAAGTTATTTTATGTCACTATGTTCCTATTAGAGTCTAAACTTAGAATTAGTGTTGAGATGGTATTGTTTATTATATTAGTGTATTTATCCCTAAAGTTTTTAGCTAGTTCTCTCAGGAATTATTCTCTATTAAATCAGTTTATGGATGGTATGAGAGTGATTCTAGACTTTACTTTTGTTAGACTATTTTGGATTTTTATCTTGAATTTTTATGTTTCAGCCAAATCTAAATTACTATGTGTAGGAGAGATCTATTCTATCAATTTATAAATGAATAATGTTTGAATTTGATTTCCAAGGAAAAGGCTCACTCTTTTACTTATTCGGCTTCATCCAAACAAAACATTCTGGAAAGCAGCTATGCTATGAAATAAAACAGTTGAACCACACTAAGTAAAAAGCAAAAGAAAATGAACACATTGTACCAGATAAAAAGAAAATAAAATGACAGAGTTAAGCTAGGTAGAAAGCAAAGGAGATTGCTTATGCATACAATGATTCAATGGTGAATTCATCATACTGCATTTCAACACACAAAACAGAGCATCTACAATTAAGTAATTAAAGAAATCTATGTGTAATTGGTTAAAGACCTGTACTGGTCATAGGGGCCCTCCATGAATCAGTTGACAATCTCCAATCAATGCAGCATAGAGCAAACATAAAACCAAGTCTATTACTTGCAAACAAGTCTTAACAAACTGTTCTCAGAAATTACATAAATTGGCGCTCACCCAAAACACAGAGCAACCATAACTTTTATAATACTTCTCAGCATAACAGTATGAGCATTTCAAGCCTACATATATTTATTTCAATCAAACTATATCACTAAATAATTGATTTGCTATTTGGAAAAGCAAATTGATAAGATTTCGTGAAAACTTGGACTCTGTCCTGGCGATAATCTTGCAGTTGACTTTGGGGTTGACTGTGTTATCATGCGACCTTCTTGATGAATTGGTTCGAGGGAATAGGAAAGAATCCATGAGGGGATTATTCCTCATCCATCTATATCTTTCTTCGTTGAGCTGGAGCTTCTGAACCCTGTCAACAATGGAGGCAGCTGCAGAAATCTGGATTAGCTGCAGAAACAGGCCAATTCTGTAGCCGAATGCATACTTTAACAAAACAATAAGGTATATAGACAAATATGAATATGAAGACATGTAAGTGCTTACCTTTAACAAAACCTTGTATCTATTCCATTACTTAAGTGATAAGTATAGGGAAGAAGTATAGGCAAAAAGGGTGTCAAGGTAAGACAGTCCTTGGACTCTACAGTCCCCCATGCTGGAGGTTTTGTATGTCCTCATACAATTCATCATTGTCAGTCACTTGTGCCTTTTGATCATCGCCTCCAGGATTCATTTTCTTCTTCTTTATGGAAACCACTGGCATCCTTGGTATTCTCATGAGGATTTTATATTTTAGGTTGATAATTTCTCTTTGCATTGCCCTGTTTTCCTTCTTCAGCTTTTTGTTCTTTTTGTACCACAAACTCAAATGAAGGATGAGGTTGTCACTCTTTGCAATTTGAATCTCACTTTGTGCTTTCAATGTCTCATTTTCATCCCTAAGATATATGTTCAATGTCTCTAGTTCAAAAATCTCTTGCTTTAAAACATTTGATGCTGAAGGTTCTTGTGGCTCCTTGAACTGATTGCTCCCTTCTCCAAGACTTTGGATTGACTCTTTAGTTGTTGTTTATTTTCTTTCTAATGACTCTATGTAGTCATAAATCTCTTGTTGAATAGGATCAATACCCAGACTGTGCACTGGGATCCTTGGAGGCAAAATGCAAGGTGATGATGACATTCTCGGTGATAGTTTTGGTGATTCTCTTGGGGAATCCTCAGGGTTTTCAGTTGGCTCATTTTCCTCGAGATCAATGTATTCCATATCTTCTGAGACTGCTTGTTGCATTGTGTTCAACCTTGTACTTCTCCTTAGTCCTGGGGTCTGTAATCCCTATGCTCTCCTTCTTTTGGCTTTTGGCTTTTGGCTTTTCTCCTTGAGGAAGGGTCCTAGTTTGTGGTAACTCTTCTATTCTTTTGCTAGATTTCTTTCTTCTAAAATTTCCCTTTTTCATTTTCTGTAAAATATCCACTATGGGCAATTCATCTTCTGATAATTCTAGTTGAGTCTGGGGTTCCTATTCTTTTATTACTTCCATTGTTCTCTTTCTTCCCCTGAGGGTTCTACTGTTGCTGGGTTGTTCAAGAGATCTTTCTTCAAAATGGTTCCTTACAAAAAAGATTTCCCAGTTATACCCTATACTCCGAAGGTGGAACTCAATCAAGATCTTTATCAATCCATGATGATACATAGTATTATCTATGAATTGAATTTTTCTTTTGAACATTCATGGACATTTCCTTAAGACTATGCAAGAGGAAATAAGGAAGATTCATCTGGTGTTCTTCAAGAAAATGCATCATTATCCTAACATGGTAGAAATACATGTATCCAAACTGACCCTCACAAGTGATGAATTTTTGAAGTACAAGTAGTAAATTCCTCCATTTACTCTTAAGGGTTGTACTAGGAATACCTTTCTTGAAGATGGTGATGTCCATATTTGGATTTTTCAGGAACACCTTCCAATCTTCTCCATTGATTCTCCTATTTTTGAACCATTTCTCCCCGCTTCTAGGAAATTTAGTTTCTTCTGCAACCATGGACTCCGTTATGGTGATTTTAATGTCTCCTATTTTGGCCTCCATTCCATCAAACGAGCATGCAAAAGTCTTCATCACTTCCCTGTGAAAACCGTCGAATTTTTCTATGAATTGCAACCATTGTTTTTTTTGCAACAGCTCCCTGGTATGAGGATATCCTTCTAAGAATTTCTTCCCTACTGGCTCAGTTCGGACAATAACACCCATTATGGAAGATGCTTCGTTCCAAGGACTGGTTACTTTGACAAGAGAATGGTGTTGGTAGGGTTTCGCTTAGCGGTGGAGAGATAGAGAGGTTATGTGAGTTCTGAGAAATGCAAGAACAGGTGGATTATAATGAAGGTTGTGGAATGAATTTAATCGCTAGGGCACATTTAAAATAATGATTCAGTGATTACTTAAGCAGATTCAATATCAGGGCATGACAGAGTTTTTAAGTGGTGGATTATGATGTTTTTAATAAGCGGCCATCACCCTTAAATTGCAATGATTTTGTTTAGTTTTTAGCAGTACTATGTCCTCTTAGTCATATATGAAATATATCAATCCCTATTGCTAAATTAAAGTAGCACATACCTTTGATTAACTTTTCTAACCTTATTTGTTGTTCTGAGATCTCCTACAGGTACTTTGCTCTGTCAATTATCCTCCAATATGAATCATCAAGTGTTTCTGTCAAGTAGGCTTCAAAAGTATTATTAGACTACATAAACTTGTCCTAGCTGCAGAAACTTGTCCGAGCTGTGGAAAGTTACTGGTTCTGCAGATGAGAAGAAAAACTTTATTAAAGGAACTTTATTATTAATATTTTTAATTTTTTTTTTTAAAAGAAAATTTAAAGTGCCAACAGAAATTGGTTTTCACTTCAAATTTTCTGTATAAACATGCCAACAACATGTTGGTTTTCATGCTTATACATTTAATTAATTAATTAATTAATTTTATTATATATATGTGTGTGTGTATATATATATATGTATATATATATATATATATGTATATATATATATATATATATATATATATATATATATATATTTTAACATAAAATTGAGCAAAATTTCTAAGGTGGAAAAGAACAAGAACTCTGCTTGACCATCTTCAGTTCTGAATTATCTTGGAATATTTTAACAAATTCTTCTTTTGTCAATGGCTGCGTCGATGTCCATTTATTAAAATATGGATTTTCTCTTCATCAATAGTCCTGATTCTAATTGCACCATTGTCAAAGACACTTTCAACTTCATAAGGTCTAAGCCAGTGGGTTTGGAATTTTCCTTGAAAATTTTTGAACTTTGAATCAAAGAGTAATGCCTAATCTCCTAGATGAAATTTTCTTTCTTTAATTTACTTATCATGTCATCTAGATCTCTACTGTTGAACAGGCTAGTTCTCTGGAGGGCTTCTTGTCTTATTTCATCAAGCTCATTAAGTTGTCTCATCCTTTGCTTTTGTGCTTATGATAAGTCAAGATCTAACTGAACTATTGTTTTATCAGTCTGGATCTAGAACTCTATCGGAAGTAAGACCTGCTTCCCATAAACAAGTTCATAGGGAGTATGTCCTGTAGTATTTCTCCATGTAGTTCTATAGGCCCATGAAGCTTTTGGAAGCTTCTCTACCCAATCCTTTCTGTGTAAGTATACAGTCTTGGTAAGGATTGCTTCAATTACCTTATTTGTAGACTCAACCTGTCCATTGGCTTGTGGATGGTATGGAGTGGACTTCCGATGTTTGATTTTGTACTGCTCCACAAGCTTCTGTACTAATCTGGATGTAAACTGTGTTCCTTGATCTGTTACAATTTCTATTGGAACACAAAAACAAGTGAAAATATCCTCAAAAAGAAATGAAACTACAACATTTTCAGTAGCAAAAGGAAGTGCTTTAGCTTCTACCCATTTAGTGACATAATCAGTACATACCAGAGTATACCTCTTTTGCTTTGAAGGTTGGCTTATTGGTCCAACAAAATCTAGTGCCCACTTTTCAAATTGTTCAATGAGTACCTATGGTTGTAGTGGCATTTCATTTGAAAGAGTGGGTTTTCCCATTCTCTGACAACTATCACATCTTTTAACATATTCCTTGGTGTCCCTAAAAATGGAAGGCCAATAATATCCGAAAAGCAAGATTTTATAAGTAGTTCTCCTCTCAGAAAAATGTCCTCCACATGGCCCGTCATGGCAGGCTCTAAGTATTTCTGGTATTTCATACTCTCGAACACATCTTCTGATGAAAAGATCTGGTCTTGTTTTGTATAACTCTTCATTTATCCATGAATAAGATGTGCTATTGTGCACTATTCTTCTCTTTTCTCTGGGAGACAAATGAAATGGAATTTCTCCTGTAGCTAAATAGTTAGAAATATATGCATACCAAGGTGATTTAGTAGATACTGCAAAAAGATATTCATCAAGAAATTTATCCTCTACAGGTTGATCATTATTATCATTTTGAATTCTAGATAAAAATTCGGCAATTGTGTTTTGTTTTCCGGACCTATCTAGAATGGTGATGTTGAATTCTTGTAACAATAAAAGCCATTTGGTTATTCGTCCATTAGTGACTTGTTTATTCATTTGATATCTAATGGTAGAATGGTCTGTGTGAACAAAAGTTTTATAGCTAGTTATGTAATGTCTGAAATTGTTAATGGCATGAACTACAGCTAAAAACTCCTTCTCAGTTACAGTGTAATTTAACTCTATAGGAGTTAAATTTTTACTAGTATAATAGATTGCAAAGGAGTAAGATCTTTTTGTCCTAAAATAGCTCCTAAGGCTAAATCTGAAGCATCCGTTGAGATATGGAAAGGTAATTTCCAATTAGGTCCTTTTAAGATAGGTGCTTCATAAGTTATATTTTTCAAAGTTTTAAAGACAGCTTGACATTCAGAATCCAAATTGAATTCACAGTCCTTGGTAAGTAATTTAAAAAGTGGAAATGCAATTTTTGTGAAGTTTTCTATAAATCTTCTATAATATCCAGTAAAACCAAGAAAAATTCTAACATCTCGTTGGAAATTTGGCACTGATAATTTAGAAATGACCTCAACTTTAGATGAGTCCATGTTCATTCCATCTCTTGAAATATGGTGACCTAAAACAACTCCTTCGTTAAACATCATGAAACATTTTTTATGGCTTAACAAGAGATTTGTTTCTTTACATATTATTAATAATTTTTCTAAATTTTCTAGTGCTTCATTAAAAGAATTCGCATAAACTGTGAAATCATCCATGTACATTTCCACACAATCGTGAATAAGATCAGAGAAAATTCCGAGGACTGCTCTTTGGAATGTTGATGGAGCATTGCATAATCCAAAGGGAAGTACTTGTAAGCGTAAGTCCCCCATGGACAAGTGAATGTGGTTTTATCTTGATATTCGGGGGCTACTTGAATCTGGTTATATCCATTGAACCTGTCCAAAAAGGAAAAATACTTTTTCCCTGCTAATGTGTCTAAGACCTGATCTATGAAAGGTAGTGGAAAGTGGTCTTTTAATGTTTCTTTATTCAATTCCCTGTAGTCATGCATACCCTCAATTTTATGTTTTTCTTTGGAACGATTACTAGGGGGTGAAACCCACTGATTGTTTGATATTGGATAGATGAAATTTACATTTAACAACTTTTGTAATTCCTCCTTAACAATTTCTTTTAAATTTGGGTTCATTCTTCGTTGAGATTGTCTAACTGGTCTTGCACTTTGTTCAATGTAGATATGGTGTATGCAGGTTTTAGGATCAATCCCCCTCATATCAGTGTATTCTCATGCAAAAGCAGAAGAATGTTTATATAAAACTTCTACCAATTGATTCTTTTGTAATTCTTCCAAGTTTTCATTAACATTCAAAGTTTTAACTGGAAAGATCTCTATCAAAGAATTCCCAAATTTTTCCATGGAGAGCAATGATACCTCTTTAGATAAGAGATACTCCTTTGGACTACGATCATAATGTGAGGAAGATCCATTATTTTCCAATAGGTTTAAAATTTGGTTTTCCTCTCTTACTTGTTCAGTAGTAAAAACAGGTTGTATATCATCTTCCCATCTATCCATTCTTCATTCTTTGTTCCTATTGTTGTTATTACAAGAGGGTATAATGTAATTTTTTTTTTGTAGAATTTCCATCTGAGATAAACATGTCATCTGATCTACACTCGATGAAAGCATCAGTTGTGGCTAACCAAGGTCTTCCTAGGATTAATGGATGTCCTCCTAAATTATTCTTGGGTGTTAGGACCATGAAATCAACAGGATATTCCCAAGAATCTAAGGATACACAAATATCTTCCAAGACGCCATCAAGTTTAATCACATACCTATCTGCTAATTGTAATAAGGTTGGTGTGTATTAAAGGTTAAGAAGCCTAAGTGTGTCCATAACTTGTTTACTCATTATATATATGGTTGCTCCTAGATCAATCAATGTGTTTGGTATTTCGGTTCCATTGATGTGAATTTTTATAATGGGGCTTCCTGGATCTAATTATTTTCGAATTTTCATCTTCTCCATCATAATGTCTGCAATTTTTCCGAATAACTGAATCCTTTTGATGTCTTTTATTTTTCTTCCTGATCTTTGAGTACTTAGTTCCTTAATTGTTTTCACAAAGATCGGTATTTATTTTATGGCTTGTAATAAAGGAATCTTAATACAGACATTTCTTAATTCATCCATCATATTATAATCAGGCAAGATAATTTGTTTCTCTACTCCTTCATTGATTTTCAACCATTCAGGGAAAGGTTGTATAATTGATACCGAGGGTTGTTCTATGATAGGAGTATTTATTGGAACATTTTCTGTTTGTTCATTCTCTTTTTGAGGGAGAGAGGTCCCTCCTTCTTCCGATTGTTTTTTGTGTTTTTGAAGATTTGGTCTTGTTTCCTAAATGACAACAGGGGGCTTTCTTTGTAACATTCTTCCAGACCTTAATTGGACATTATTTAGATCTAGTGGAGTTATTACATAAGTTTGAGGATTCTGCCCTTCCATGTTGTACACAGGTTGTTGTGGTATTTTATTGTTAGGATTCATAAGTGGTTGGGTGGCTAGTTGATTTGGTTTGTTTGGAAATGGTAGGGAGAGTTATGGATTTTGATTTTAAACTTGGATTTGAGGTCATTGATTAGCTTGGGGAATTTGATTATATTGGGGTAGAAATTGTGGTGGAAGATAGGATGGTGAATATTGTTGATATTGAGCATAAGCCCCATAAGAATTTTTCCATCCTTGATTCCACGATTTGTGATTGTGGTTGAGCCCAAGGATGCCAAGATGGATTCCAATTATTTTGTGAAGATAGAGCAGTTGTGGTCTGAACCCTTGTGGTTTATCTGGTTGGGGGTTTTTCCATGGTCTCTTGGCTATAAAGTAAAGAAGGTCCACTTGTTCTGGTATTCCTTCATCATTAAATACAGCCTTGAGACCTGATAAAGAAGGACATTCCTTAGTATCATGATTATCTACACATATGACACAAATTCCTATGGCTTTTGAATCTAAGGGACACTCTCTTAGAGCATGTTTATTTCAACATCTAGGATAGAAAATAGATAATGCAACATTTTCGTATTTTTGCTTGTTTTTTATTTTAAGAGTGTCTATCTGCTCACTTAGACTCCCTAAAATATTTGTCTTAAAGGTAACAAGCAAACTTCCTAATTCCGCCCTACTAACTGTCCCAGTTGCAGATTTATTAATTCTTGATAAGAGAGGGTCTCTAAGACTCCTTCCAACTTGTGCTTTACCCCTTGAGATATGTACACATAAATCACAAATATCTAAAAATGGTAATTGAGAAATATCTCCTTTCCCGGTTAGGTTAAAGAGATCAATCCATTCATATTTAATAGCTTTGAGCAGGAGGGTTTTAAAAGTTTCCTCATTCAATTGTCCATTTTTTCTCTCTTAACATTGTAGACAAATTTTTCTACTAAATCTTCCTTTTGTGTCATTTTGAAGACTTCATCTTTAAGGTTGCTAGGCATACAATAATCTCTATATATGCCTAAGAAAGCCTCTTTCATTTGCCCCCATGTTGTTATAGAATGCATTCCTAGACTCATGAACCATTTTAATGCTGAATCCTTTAAGGTAGCAGGGAACAATTTCAGTTTTTGAGCATCATGCAGATAGTCATATGATCTGCATAATACCTCAAATTCGAAGAGAAATGTCTCTGGGTCTTCATTTCTTTTTCCATGGAAATTAGGAAGAATTGAGGGTGATATATTTTTCATTGTGAGGGTTGTATCTTCATCAAGAATAGGAAATCCAAAAGGATCTTGGTTTCCTCTACCTCTACCCCCTCCTCTGTTCCTATCTCCACCTCCTCCTCTACCTCTACCTCTACCTCCTCCAATCCTATTTTCCTCACCATTGACATTGTGTACCTCTCCTTCCCCTTCTTCAGCCATGATAGATTCCTCATAACTAATATAGGGTTCTTCTAATTCTTCTGGTTCTTCTATCAATGGTTGTTCAAAATAAGTTTCATGTTCCCCTTCTTCACTAGGAACTTCTAATTCTTCTCCCAAAATTTGTTCACCAGTGGAGGATAGAAAAATTACTCCTGTAGTTGGGGATATAGGATTTTCTTCAATTACAGCTTCAATATATGAAGTATGTGAAGTTCTAGATTGGATTTCTGATCTTGAGACTTCAGGAAATCTTTGTCGACCTCCAAATGGGATTCGGGTTTGAGTAGGTGGTGTGGAATCTTGAAATCGTGGTGAAGTGAGTGGATTTGTGGGAATTAGACTTCTTCCTCGCCCTACAAATATACCTCTAGAGTCTCTATCCCTACGCATATCATGTTTTGAATTAATGATTTTTTTCTTAACTTCTATTTGTACTTCCTCAGCAAAGACGCCAAAGTGTTTGGCTAATTTAATGTCATTAAATTGTGAATCATAAATTATCGACCAGAGCAAGTATACTAATGAAGCACAGGTGCACTATATGTGCTAGAAGTTATTTTATGTTGTTATGTTCCTATTAGAGTCTAAACTTAGAATTAGTGTGGAGATGGTATTGTTGATTATATTAGTGTATTGATCCCTAAAGTTGTTAGCTAGTTCTCTCAGGAATTATTCTCTATTGAATCAGTTTATGGATGGTATGAGAGTGATTCTAGACTTTACTTTTGTTAGACTGTTTTGGATTTTTATCTTGAATTTTTATGCTGCAGCCAAATCTAAATTACTATGTGCAGGAGAGATCTATTCTATCAATTTATAAATGAATAATGTTTGAATTTGATTGCCAAGGAAAAGACTCTCACTCTTTTACTTATTCAACTTCATCCAAACAAAACATTCTGGAAAGCAGCGATGCTATGAAATAAAACAGTTGAACCACACTAAGTAAAAAGTAAAAGAAAATGAACATACTATAGCATATAAAAATCAAATAAAATAACAAAGTTAAGCTAGGTAGAAGGAAAAGGAGATTGCATATGCATACAATGATTCAATGGTGAATTCATCATACTGCATTCAACATACAAAACAAAGCATCTACGATTAATTAATTAAATAAATCTATGTGTAATTGGTTAAAGATCTGTACTGCTCATAGGGGCCCTCCATGAATCAGTCGACAATCTCCAATCAATGCATCATAGAGAAAACATAAAACCAAGTCTATTACTTGGAAACAAGCCTTAACAAACTATTCTCAGAAATTACATAAATCGGCACACAGCCAAAACACAGAGCGGCCATAACTTTTATAATACTTCTCGGCATAACAGTACGAGCGTTTAAAACCTACATATCTTTATTTCGATCAAACTATATCTCTAAATAATCGATTTTCTATTCAGAAAAGAAAATCGAGAAGGTTTCATGAAAACTCGGACTCTGTCCCGACGATAATCTTGCAGCTTACTTTGGGGTTGACCGTGTTATCATGCAACCTTCTTGGTGAATTGATTCGAGGGAATAGGAAATAATCCAAAAGGGTATTATTCCTCATCCATCTATATATTTCTTCATTGAGCTGGATCTTCTGAACCCTGTCAACAATGGAGGTACCTGCGGAATTCCGGATTAGCTACAGAAACAGGTCAATTCCGTAGCTGAATGCATACTTTAACAAAACAATAAGGTATATAGACAAATATGAAGAATAATAGATGTAACTGCTTACCTTTAACAAAACCTTGTGTCTATTGCATTATTTAGGTAATAAGTATAGGAAAAAGGGAAGAAGTATAAACAAAAAGGGTGTCAAGGTAAGACAGTCCTTGGACTCTACAGGTTCGTACAAACTTAAGAGGTATCAACACTATATGTGCAGCATACAATGTGTCCTTCCTTTGCTGTCCTGATGTAATGGGGTGCATGTACTGAAATCAAACCCTAAACTTATTGCAGAAAATGAACTGAAATGGAAACCCTAACCTATTGCAAGAAATAAAGTACAAGGGAAGAAACGTATTCTAATTGCATAAAGATCATGAACTAAATGTAAATGAAACCTAACTTAACCCTATTTATTACATGTGATTATTTAAACTAGCTGAGCATGGAATCTAATCTAGAGAGTGCTAACTTTTGTGTGCATGAATAAATATAAAATAACTTTTTCCTTTTTATCTTTTTGCTTGAAAAATGTAAATACTAATCTTGCTTGGTTCTTTGGCAAGGGAGACAGGTGTGGAGAAAAAGGAGTACAATGGTTCAGATGGCTTGGAGGGAAAGTAGGTGCTTAATTCTAGCTTCTAGTGATGATTTTTCTCAATTTGGTATCAAAACAAGCCACTACGACATTTCCTACAGGATGTCTACAAGAATTACTAGTTCCTACAAGATGTCTACAGGATCCCCCGTTTTATTACAAAAAGTAGGCCAAAAGCTTAGGATGTGGTCTAGAAGGTGGAATGGAGCTTAGGAAGTGGTCTAGAAGGTGGAATGGAACTTAGGAAAGGTGGATAATGGAAGAACAAGGCATGGATGTGGTGTACACTACCCAGAACTCAAGCAAGAACTTCAAGATGGGTAGATTTGCTCAATGGAAATGACATTTTTTTCTTATAAAACAAGAATTTGGATTGAGACTTTAATGGATTTTGGAGACATGGGTGGATGAGGTGAGATGAGGTCTCCCTGCAATGTAGAATCTCTTGCAACAACACATATTATTGTCTGCATCTATCCACAAATTCATCTATACATGGGAAAGATTTATTAAATAACAGAAAATTACTAGTCTAAAAATCAGAAATTCGAAAACTAGTGAGCTAGTAAATCTATCAAATGCCTAACCTCATCAAGTGCAAATGCAATGGGGTAAATTTTGTTATTAAATAGAATGCTTTTTGATTTAATCCAAGTGGAACAAACTTGATTGAAACTTGTTAGAATGCTCTTAAAAATACCATAAATTTACTATTCTTTGCTGAAAAGGAGTTCTAGAAATCTAGATTTGGGAATAAGAAGACTAATCAAAGTAGCTCAATGATTACTATGACTTTCCAAAGATTTTCCAAGAATGAAATGATGCTTGTGATCCTGAAAAATAACTTACATCAACTACTTAACTCAATCCTACGACAAGAAATCATTAATACTAAATGCAGAAATGGAAATAAATAAGAACAAGAGATGCATGTGAATAAGAAGTGAAAAGAAGAAAAGAAAATGCTACAAAAGGGCTTTGAGGCTCCTGGGATGGAAAATTCCAAGGAAACTCAAAAACCTATGGAGGAAAACAAGATTTAGAAGTTGAACATGACATCAATCTTCATTATTTTCATCAATACAATTACATCCCTCCAAGAAAATACAATGGAGCTGCAAAAATACGAGTTCTCTGCACAAGAACACTAATCAAAATCTCCCCCCTAGAGAAAAATTCAACTTGGTACTTATACAAAATGATTAGGAATCATTCCCCATGAAAGGAGGAAGCTTTCCCCACCAAAATCCCTTAATTAGTGGATCTGGTTCTCAATACTAGGAATCTGCACTAAATGGCAGGGAACATATTCCTAGATTTTCTCAATCATTGGAGTTCCAAAATATGTGCATAATTCCATAATATATTGTTTATTTATTATTTGATATTGATCCTCCTGTAGTAGGGAGCGATTCCCTAAATTATCTCCTCCTCCAAATCTTCATAATCTGCCCAATATTCTCATAATATTCCACAAAAATAAGTAATATTAGGCACAAATATGAAATTATTCATAAACCTTCCTAATGAATATATTAACGTTAAAAATACATTTCCTAATGCAAAAAGAGAGGTTTAATGTGCTGAAAGATGGTCATAGGCCTTAATTTATGTTTAATTTAGAGGCATGGGCCTCAATTTATGTCTAATTTAGAGGCCCATTAGTAATAAGGTATAAGAAAGGTATCTACAATAAAGTTGTTGATATGATTTCTAGCCCTATTATTAGTGCAACTACTTTACTCAAGCATAATTATGTTTTGCATGAAAGTTATATTGAGCAGTATGCATTAGGCAATGAATTTCAAGATGTTTATGCAAGCTTGAGTCAAGGTAAAAAAGTAGAGGAATTGGATTATCATTTGCATGATAAATTGTTGTACCATCTTGACAATATTTTTATTCTACATGGAGAAAGATTCAACATCATAAGAGAGGCACATACTTTTCTTATTGCTGGTAATTTCAGTGTAAATAAGATGGTGGCACATCTATAGAGGTATTGTTATTGGCCTTGTATGCTTGAAAGTGTGTTACATTTTATTAAAGGATGTTCATTATGTGCAGTTAGTAATCCTAGAAATAGGAAGTTAGGATTGTACACACCACTTCCAGTTCCTTCACGACCGTGGGAGAGTGTTTCTATGGATTTTGTAGAAGGTATTCCATTGTCAAAAAGAGGTCATGGTTATTTATATGTAGTGGTGGATAGGTTTAGCAAAATGTGTATTTTGATGCCATGCTAAAAGCAAATTACAACTAAACAAACTACTCAATTATTATTTCTGAATGTATGGGTGCATTTTGGATTTCCCACATCCATTGTCAGCGATCGAGATTCTCTCTTTGTTGGGAATTTTTGGTAAAGCTTGTGTGGATTCATGGACACCAAAATGAAAAAGAGTACAACATTTCATCCACAAACAAATGGTCAAACAGAGGTGGTGAATAGGACAGTGATACATCTTCTTCGTGGGTATTGCAGCAAGCATCCTAAGTTGTGGTATGAACATTTGCACTATATTCAACATGCTTACAATTGGGTCAAGCACTCTTCAACTCAAACATCGTCATTTGAATCATGTTTGGGATACTTGCCTAAGTCTCCTTTGGATTTCATTTTTGAGAAAGATGTTGCTATTAATGGTCATAGTGACTTAGACAAAGAAAGAAAGTTCATTCAACAAATCCAAATGGTACACCAAAGAGTTCAAGAACAACTTGAAAAGAGCCAAGGAAAGTATAAAGAAAGGAACAAAAAGCATCGTGTAGATCACAAGTTCCAAGTCGGTGATGAAGTTTGGCTTCACATTAGCAAAGAGAGGATCCAAGGAGAAGGTAAAAAGCTAAAACCAATTAGATATGGTCCATTCAAAACTTTGTAAAAGATTGGTAACAATGCCTTCAAGTTGGATTCGCCTTCATATATGCAAATTTATGTTGTTTTAATGTTGAGAACTTAAGGTTTTATGAGCCTCCTTTGATAGAATATCAAGGAGAAAATGTCCAAATTCCTTCCATTGAGGATTTTTCTCATGAATACCTTGATGAACTACAATAAGACACCATTCTTGATAGAAGAACAAGGTCTTCAAAATGGAGGAATGTGGATTACCTTCGAGTGGGGCTCAAAGGAACAAATCCTTCAAAAGCCAAATGGATCAAGATTGGAAATGTGAGGGAACTATACCTTCATCTATTGGACAACTGAAAGTGATCTTTTGGGGTCCAAAAGGCTTCTAGTGAGGAGGAATGATTATGTGCTAAAAAAGTAGCTCAAAATTCAAAGTTTTCGAATCGTTGTGGACCCTGGACGATTGGGTAGTGTTCGTCATCATAAATTTGACGCAACTTGTTTTGTGCAAAACGAACACCGTATGCTCCCAGAATCATGTTCTATTGACTTTCCCAAATAGGCAATTTTAAAAAAATTGACAGCCCAGTCAGCAGTTCATACTGATGACGTGGCACTGACTGAGCAGGTCCATGTGGCAGTCTGAATTGTCAACGGGCTTCTCTAGAAAATGGTGGGTTGATAAGTGTCAATTTGTTATTAGACGAAATTATGTGTTTTTGATTGGTTGGATTGGTGGCCAACCATGGGTTGATACGTGGCCCAACCAGAGGCTACCACATGGTAGCCCAAGGGCCACCAAAATTATGGGTGAAGTCCGGGTAGAGGCAATGGGGGTTGAACCCGTGACCTCACACAACAAGTCCAACGCCTTCGCCAATACACCATCGTATTTATTTCTTAACCATTATGTTCACAAGTTATATTTAAATTGCAATGGTGCTCCATTTCTAGGGAGGGGTCAGCCCATGGGGGGCGACCCTTGGTCACACCATCATAATGTGACCACTGATGGAAAGAAGCGGGAGGATCAGCCGGTGGGAGCAGGTCATTGGCCTTCTCCTCAGGCATGTGGCCAACTTTTTCGGAAATAAGGCATTAGAGGACATTTAACGAGTTCGACAAATTCGCCTGATTTTCGGCGAAGTTGTCGTTCCGTTAGCTTGTTTTGGGGAAAAATTGTAGGATGGTGCCAGAGTTTGGGGAATTTGCAGTGCGATTAATAGAAGATTGGGAAAGGCCATAACTTCTTCATTTTTTTACCAAATCAGGAGAAGAAAGAGGCTACACAGGAATTTTTGGGCATTCTGGAGCCATTGGAACATGTTTCATAGATTTTTGAGCATTGTAAATTGATGTATTCACACTTTTGAGAATAATAGAGAGGGTTAAGCCATTGGACGCTGGACCAAGGAGACAGCCGAAGAGGGGTGAACTCCTTCATCATGTGTTGTTGTGATAGTATTTATGGTGATGTTTATGTTTGTTATATGTTGTTGTTTAGTCATTTTTTTTATGTTAATTTGCACATAAAATTTACAGAAAAACACTCAAAAACCCATGTTAAAATTGCAAATAATTTCATAATCCCTCAAGCACTTTTAATATATTTTGAAAAGGAATTTTAGCACAACAAAACTAATTTTCCCAATCAGATCACCTAGAGTCAAAGAGGCAGTGTTGGGAGGTATAGGAGTCACTGTTGGGATGATGTCATGGTTGGGTTGTAGGTCATAGAGTGATTGGGTATTTGGTCAAGTACACGAAAATAATTTTACATGTTATTGTATTGTGGATTGTTGTCCCTGGTTTGGGAATCCACAATCTTGTCCTACTTCAATCGTTACTGGGTGGCACGAAAGTGTTAGGCAGGAATATGAAGTCGCCTACATGTTGGGGCCTATGAACACTTTAGGGTGGTAGGGTGGTGTTAGGGTGAGTTGTGGATCACTAGGGTGTTGGGGCATCCATTCAATTTATTACTGAAGAAACTAGGGTGTTGGGGCGTCCTTATAGTGGGAGTTGGAGAAGAATGCTTTTCTAGAATTATGGGAAGTTGTTTCTTTCATTTCAGTTGGTGCTAAAGATTAAAGAATTTATTAGAAAAGCATTTGGTGGTTTTTGAACAAGAGGGGGTTTTCCACCTAAAATTCTTGTGCCTACTATGTTATTTTATTTACTATTATTACTGCATAAACATTAATAATAATTGAATATTAACTAATGTTTTGAAAATATTTAAAAGTGTTAATTGCTAAGGAATATTGATTCACCGCCCCCTCAGTATTTCCAACATTTGGTATCAGAGCTTGGTTCCTTTAATAATAGTCTAACAACTGGAAGGAGATCATGGAGTATAATAAGAATAGAGTTCCTTTGTTCAATGGAAATAACTATGCACTTTGGAGTGTAAGGATGTAGGTTCATTTGTTGGCGCAAGGATATGAAGTATGGGAAATCGTTGACAAAGGCTTCACACCAACCCATGATGAATAAAGTATATTTAATATCACATCGAGCATCAACGACAAGTTGTACAACTCTTAAAGGATAACCTCACTCTAGTGCATAATCAAATGAAACAACAAGCAGATCAACACTGTAGTGAGAGAAGTTTTAATTTAGGTGATTGGGTATTTTTACGGATACAACCATACAAACAAATGTCCCTCAAGCAAGCTAATAAGGATAATAAATTATCACTCAAGTACTATGTTCCTTACAAGATGTTGCAAAATATTGGTACTGTGGCATACAAATTGGAGCTTCCTGCATCGTCTCTAGTACACCCAGTTTTCCATGTTTCATGCTTAAAGAAGGCTATTGGTGACAAGATCCCAGTTCAAACAATATTTCTAGAAGTTGACAAAGAAGGAAAAATCATATTTAAGCCCGAAGAAGTCACAAAAACAAGAACTCGACAAATACATAATCGATTAATTTCAGAGTATCTCATTAAGTGGAAGAACTTACCCGCTGAAGATTCCAAGTGAGAGGATGAAAATGTTATACAGAAGCTTCTAGAACTACTCAAGCGTTGAGGACAACACTTTTTTGAAGGAGAGGGGCATGTTAGGTCCCTATAATACTAGTGTATTCTCCTTATTGTTATCGTTAGTGTAGCCCCCTATTATTAGTTTTGTGCCCATGTATCCCCCATATTGTTATTGTTGTGCCCCATAGAAGCCCACTATTATTATTTTTATGCCCTTACATTATTATTGTTATGTAGGCTTTGATTATATTGTGACCCCTTAAACTCTTATATATACCAAGGAGGTCTAATTATTTGTACCATCCAAGAATTGTTATTTTATGTGATGTAAAGGAGGTTTCCCCCTTGAAGAGGTTATTTATCAAGTCATTGATACATCTTTTCTTCTATTTTGTGAGTTGGTTGCATAACAGAAAATGGATGAAAGATGGATCAATAGGGCCAACAAGTGGTATCTTTCATTCTAGGGGAAAGAGTCCCTTTTAGTGAAAAGAGATAAACGGGCAAGGATAGAATTCTTTTTCAATAGAAACTGATAAACACACAAGTAGTAGCTTGTGGGGCAATGACGTAATTGAGTTGAAGCTTGTATTTGACAAAGAAATAAAAAGAAGATTGGTGACTCATATATATGTTGCACACGTGTATGATAATGGTTATGATGTTTTTTACATGATTGAGTTCTATTGTTGATTACATGAGTAGTTTCCAAAGTGATTGAAAAGTATATATTTTCAGAAGTTGTATAATTTGGTCACACTACTAATTCACCGCCCTCTCAATAGTATCCTAGTTTCCATTGTTTATAACAATTGGTATCATAGCAAGGTTCCTTCGAGATCAGTTTAACAATAGGAAGGGATATGAAGGATCATCGAGATCCATGATTGAATTAGCACATATGGAGTTCCCTTTTTAAATGCTTCAAATTACACAAATTGGAATGTAAGAATGAGAATATACTTGTAAGTTCTTGATTTTTATGTATGGCTATCTATGGAGAATGGATTAATAAATGATGAGTTTGATGAACAAGCCAAGGAGGAAATATTGAGAGGGTTGTCTAAGTCAGATCTTGAGAAAGTAATCAATTGTGGAATTTCCAAAGAGATATGGAATGAGTTTCAGTCCATATATGATACAAACATACAAGATGCATATGATGTCAAGAGGATTTCCCTAGAGAACATAGCAAATAATAGTGATCAACAACCATAGGTTTAAGAGGAGATGCAACCTACAAGTAAGTTGTTGTTTTGTTGTTATTATAACACAATAGGCCATTTATCTTCAAAATTTTCAATCGTAAGTTTTGGTGAAAGAGAGATTTGTTCATCTAGTTGTAGTGAAGAAGGAACTACCTTGATAGTAATAGCATATCTAGACATTGTTCAAGAATTAAATGGATCCACCTCTCGTGGATAGGAAGAAAGAACATCTCATGTGTCTATAGAAGAATCCCTGGAGTAAAAAAAGGAACAATTTTTTGAACAAGTTGTGAATGAGATAGACAAAAGTTTTGAATCTATTAACTCCTCTATTGAGTTCGAGGATCTTGAAAAAAATATCTATTTAAGAAATCAACGCATAAAAATCCTTGACAAGATCAAGAATCTTAGAGCCATCAATTTGGAGTTGGAAGTGGAGAATAGAACATTAAAATAAAAGTTGACCAAGTTTTAGAATTCTAATGTGTTGGAAGATATTCAAACCAACCAAAGTCCCCTTCATGTCGAGACAATATTGGAAGGTGAAAGTGACTCAAAAACAACATCAAAAGGACCCACCAACCTCGTTAAAGAAATACTAACAACACTACAGTCGCTAAGAAGATAATGCAACCCCTCATATGTTTTTATTGTGGTAATGTAGGGAACTTTGCCTCTAAGTGTCTAGAGAGGAAAAAGAAGTTGTAGCAGTATAAGTGAAACACTCTATTTCAATGACACCATGAGTTTCTCACAACAATTTGAACAACCATGCACAAAGAGCGTTTTCCTCTCAAAGGAAATATTATCAATGGTCCAATAACACCATGAGAGCGAGTATCAATCAAAGAAATTGGATAAGCAGAATATTTGGTAAGAATAATTTGTTTTCCCCTTTTCTCAATCACATTGAATGCTATAGGTGTAAGAATTATTGGCACAAAGAAATCGTATGCAAACTTGGAAATAAATCCCCTTTCCAAAATATTGCAAATAGAAGCATGGATCATGTGGAGAGCCAACAAGGACAACTATGTAGGATTTATTACAACAATCATAAGAGAGGAAGGTTGAATTATGCATGAAGGAAACACAGACCAGTGTTTGAATTTGAAAATCATTAGCAGAAGATTAGTAGATTAGAGCCTGAATTCTTGTGGTTAACCTCTCTTACATAACCTACAACAGGAAAAGACTTTAGTTATATAAAGGAAGTAGCAACAACCCAAATAGTTCTCCAAAAAAATACAAGTAGAAAGAAAGCATAGACAGTGAGAAAGAGGAGCAATAGGTAAATTGTAGATTGACTTTAATGGGTGCTAAAAAGAGAAATGGTCAGTGGTTTGTATGCTCGGACTATGGAAATAAGTCATTAAGTCAAGAAAAAGGACCAGATCAATGCAAGAAATCAATTTATGGTGTTGACCAAGTAAAAAATCAACATACCTAGGGGTGGAAGAAAAAGGGAGATAATGTACTTAGGTGGAGTAGATCCAATGTTCTTCTTCATTGAAAAGAAGAGGTCAACTTCAAGAGAAGCTAGAGAGGACAGTTGCAAGGAGCAGAAATAAAAATTCCAAGTAATGCATCTGAAAGGTTAAGGGAAGTAGGCCACTTTTTGTTTTTCTTGAGTTTATGAAATTGTTGAAGAAGACTGATGTTGTTGAGTATTGTGGTTGATTTGATGTTGTTTCCAAATCATATTGACAGACTACGTATAGATGGAGATGATCTATAAACTACTAAAGTTTCTTTGTCTTGTGCATTTCTACAAATTCTTAATGCCAAATATGGAGCATAACCACAAAGTATACTAAATTTATCATTTGGGTATTATATTATTATATTAACAATCGATATCATCAATTGGTATTAGCTTTTTTTTATTAAGGAAAAGCATGGAAGATAGAGGTTGATGATGTTGTTGCTTGAATGATCATAGTTTTGTGTTGAAGATATGATGAATAGTTTGATTGTTATGATGGTTTTGGATTGTTTCAATTATTAATTGGTATCAGGCATCAGGCTTTTAGAGAGAACAAATATTGGTGAAAAGAGCATGATCATAGGGGGAGAACACTCAGTTATCAAGTGTTCAAAAACTGGCAACAATGGTATCAATTAAACAATTGGTATCATTGATCTCAAAGGCATTAACACTTTTTATAAGTGGTGTTATCAATTGGTATTAAATGAAATTAGATTTTTGTTTCAATGTGTTATTCATATTGATAGTAGAATATTTTCAAGGGGGAGATGTATCTCAAACAAAAACAAAAACAAAAAAAAAAGAGGGAGAAGTATTGGCGATTAATCAAAAGTAACAACATCCACAAATAAGAGAAGTATACTTATATTTGCTTGTTTCTTTATGATGTTATTTTTGTTTGATCATGTGTTCTCACCAATTCCAAAGGGGGATATTGTTAGAAATATGTTGTCATTGATGGAAAAGGTGATGAGGATGAAGGAAAAGGCAAAGAAGATGATGGATATTGTGAGAATATGTTCTCAAGGAAGTGCTCATGGATGTCAAGTATTTATATAGGGTTACTACATAAGGATGATCTCACATGTGTCAATGGTGGTGTATCCATATCAAAGATAATGAAATGGAAAAAGTAAAGACTAAGGAAGATCAACACATGTATGGAAAAAGTGTTGCAAGGCTCAAATGTTTCCAAGTAGATTGGCGAGCAATAGTGGTGGAGCTTACTAGTTAAGGTGCATACACTTTGGAGTCATTTATTGTGCCGCAGATCACCTCAAATGTAGTTTGAACCCACTCAAATGAATAGATCTTTGAAATATATTTCTAGTGGTATGTGGAAGATCAGAAATGGCCTCATGTATTATAAGTTATGGCCAGTCAAAGGAAGGGACCCAAAAATTCAATGATTGTAGAGCTATCAATGGTTAGAGGACCTTTGGCACATGTTTTAGTTTGGAATTTTACCAAATGTGACGAATTAAGTTGGAGTTGTTATCCAAAGGCCCGGGAAGACATGGCATAGAGGAGCAGGTGGCAAGCATTTCTATTAGCCCAATGGTGGAACCCATTAACACATCATCTCGATGAAGTCTCTTCCCGAAAGACTCAAACAAGTGCACAATGGTGACCACTCAAGATGACACAAGAACATGCAAAGGTGGAAAACACACAACAATGGAAAGGCTAGGAATTAGCAGAGAGCATTGTAGCAGAGGTCCCACATGACAACTCATCTCAATGGATTCGTCCCAAGAAGGTTCAAGGTTGAGTGCATAAGGGAGTTCCTGGAATGATGATGACCCAAGAGAACTACCCTAGAAGTAACATAGTGCGCAAAGAGGTGAGGCCCAAGATAATTAAGCATCGGGCTAGCGTGGTGACAAACAAAAGTAGAGAAGGACCAATAGACAAAGAGTCGGGTAGTTGTGGCAGTCGCGACAATATAAAGGCTTGAGCCCAGTGGTTTTTATTAAAAACTTTAATGAATAAATTCAACAAAAATAACAAAGGCTCGGGACCCTTTATCTATCCTCTCTAAGAGACACGTGACAATATTTTAGTGGCCCATAATGATTTTAGCATGATGTTAGTATGGAGGACACATGGCAAGCAGATTCAATGCTTTTGGGTGGCCTAGTGGGCCAATTCTAGTTGACACATGTCACTGCTTTGGAGGCACCACATGGCATTCATGACATAAGCATGATGTAATCCTTGAGACCTTCTCTCAAAATATTTATACAAAGTGCAAAGGAGGAGGTTTCAGGCTGACTAGGTTTCGAGCAGATGCAACAAGTGTCAAAGATAGATCATCCCGACAGTATTGTGATTGGATCACGAGCGCGACAATGGTACCCACAGGGACTTCATCCCAGATGCTTGACCCGGGAATGATTTTTAAGAGTGCAAAGGAGGAACTATCGCTTAATAGTCCTCCGAAACAAGATGACAATACAATTGGGCAGTGTAGGATATTGGAATGAGCACAAGTAAGGCACAAGGTGGTCCCATGCAACACATCATCCCAAAAGGAAAAAAATCCGAAAGGAAAACAAAGGTGCACAAAGGAATGTGGTCGAGATAATAGGACCGAGAGACAAAAATATTGTTGATAAGTGACATTGAGTCACATAACGAAGAGCACATTGGGACACAATTTTGTTGTGGTTCTTTGTGTATTGTAATCAAGAGCCTTTGGGTTAATTGCAATATAAAAAGCATTGTGAAAAATTAAAAAGCTTTAACAACTTAAATATAAAGGAGTCAGTAGCTTAAGCACTTTGGGTCTTTGAATGAAGCAAAATGGGACAATAGAGATTACAACATATATTTGGCAACAGTCTATTAGAAAGCCTTCAGGTTTTAGGCATGGATGAGTCAACAACTTGGAACTCAGCAGTTATGCCAAACTTAACAGGAGTGGTAAAAAACCTGATAACCACATAATAATCGAGCTGGTAGCAATATAGTAGAACAAATAGTTAAGAGGTAGATTTGGCAGTTAAGCCAAACTTGGAGATTCAATAGAGTTAGAAGACCTCTACTAAAACCTATAAAAATTCCAGAATAACAAATTTGAGCAGTTGAGCTTAGTTTTTTAAGAAGAAATAGGTAAGGAGAGTTTGATAACCTAAAGAGAAGATTCAGAAGACTCAACTAAATGGAATAAAAGAAAAAAAAAAGGAATATTCATGCAAGCATTCAAGTTCAAGATAACTAAAGTTTCAATTCCAAAAATATCAGTCCAACTTTCTTTATAAACATATTTCAACCAACCAAGGTGAATGTGTGAAAGGTTGTTGGTGCAATGAGATGCGTAGTGTTGTTATGCATCAGAGGTGAATCAAAGACCAGTTGTGGTGACTAAAAGGTGTTGAGAAGATAGAGAATGAATTCGTGAGTGGTGTTTTGGTGTATTTAGCAAAGGGACAATTATGGTGAAATTAGAAAATTGCTAAGGATTGATGTTGTTGGTGTGTTCGTTGATTTTTTAAATAATCAAACATTGTTGAATATGTTTTCATGGTGGTTTTGGTGTGTAGTTGAAATGAAAAGGCTTATTTTTTTATGAAAGTTGTTGGATTGTGTTATATTCTTTCCACAACTAGCCCACGTTTTTCACCTGGGGGTTAGAAGGGGGGCGAAGCCCCCCTTCGTTGCGCTAATTGCGTAGGGAGGGGAGTCATAGGGGGTTTGAGGGGTGCAGGTAACCCCACTCTATGGGGTTCGGGGCAACGCCCCAAAAAATTTTGTTTTTGGACCCTATATTAAGTTGGGTGGACCTACCTATGGTTTTGTGCATGATTTTTCACACATGGTTTTGGATGAGATGGTTTTCAGTCCATGGTATTGGATGCTTCAGCATGTATAAATATGTATTGTAACATTGAAAGGAACATGTTGAAAAAATCAAACTGGTAGTCCCGGTTTTGGGATCCAGGGGAAAATCTTTGTGTATATGTGTTTTATGTGTTATGCTCTCGAATTGTTTATTTTTCGTGTTTTAGAATTCGTATGCAGGTAAATTTTGTACAGGGTTAAAACCTACATTTGGTATCAAAGTTGTTTTGGCTTCAAGGGGATGCCTTTGTTGCTGAGGGGTTTCGCTCGGGCCTGTGGTAGACCCTGTTCAATGGGATATCTGCGAGATCGATTCTGGTGGTGAAAGAAGACGGCGAGTAGTGGAAAGATAGAGATTGAGAAATTTAATGGTCAGAGTTTTGAGTTGTGGAAACTCAAGATGGAGGATATGTTGGTGGATAAATATTAGTGGATTGCGGTAGATCCGGGTACTAAACCAATGGGAGTGTCCGATGAAGAATGGAAGAAGTTGGATCGGAAGGAAAAGAGCACAATATGATTGTGTGTCTCAGATTCAGTATTGTTGAAAGTATCAAGGGAAGTTACGGCGAAGGTTTTGTGGGACAAGTTAGGGACTTTGTACCAATCTAAGTCTCTGGTGAATAAACTATTCCTATGAAAAAATATGTACAGCCTGAGGATGAAAGATGGAGACTCGGTGACAGAGCATCTGAACGCATTCAATAATGTGGTATCAGTTATTATCTGTTGATATTAAAATTTAAGATGAAGATAAGTGCATCAGTTTATTGTGTTCTCTACCAGATTCATGGGATAGTCTGGTTATTGCAATAGGTGGCAATGCAACTGCCTTATAGTTTGATGAAATAGTCTCATCCTTGCTAATGGAGGAGATGAGACGGAAAAATATGGAGAGCCAGAATGGTGATGCCTTGTTTGTACAAGGACGGTCCCAGAATAGAAACAAAAATAAGTCATCGAGTGGGAGATCTAAATCTCCAAGAAAACATGTAAAGGTGGTTTGCTTGGAAATGCGAAAAGGAAGGGCACTACAAAAGGGACTGTAAATCTAAAAATCCTGACAAAGAAAAGGGATTTGATGATGCTCCTTCTGCAGAGGTGAAAACCACCTCAGATGAAGGTAGGGATGTGTACTTGGCTTCTTCAAGTACACATGTAGATCATGAGGCATCGTTGATTGACTCAGGTGCATCCGTTCACTTCACTACCCATAGAGAGTGGTTCTGCGAATATGAGAAATATGATGGTGGTGATGTCTTCTTGGGGCATGACAGGAAGGTTAGAATTGTTGGTTGCGGAAAAGTAAAGTTGAAGTTGCAAGGTGGAAGGGTTAGAACACTTTTGGGTGTTCTGCATATTTCCGCATTAGCCAAAAACCTGATTTCTGTAAGCGAGCTGGATGATGTAGGTGTAAAAATAGTGTTCGAGAAGGATACCTACAAGATGGTTTGGGGGGAATTGGTATTGACGTGGGGAGTTTGAATTGCAACTCTGTACAAGCTGCAAGGTAGCACTTTTGTTGATGGGTGCAACAATTCCATGGTTCCTAAAAGTGGAGCAGAAAATCTAGTGGTCTTTGGAGAGAAGAACATGCTATGGCATCAAAGGTTTGGACATATTAGAGAGAAGGGCCTTCGAATACTTTATGGTAAAGGTATGAGTAATAGCTCTCTCGATTTTGATTTCTGTGAAAATTATGTATATGGGATGCAGAATCGGGTCAGTTTCCCCTTTGGTGGTAAGAGGGTGAAACAGATAATAGAGCTTGTGCATAGTGATGTGGTTGGACCTATGAAGGTTCCATCACTAGGTAAGTCTGTGTACTATGTATAATTTATAGATGACTTCTCAAGGAATACATGGATATATTTCCTTAAGAAGAAATCTGAAGTCTTTGACAGGTTTAAAGAATTTAAGGCTCTGGTGGAAAACTAGACAGAGAAGAAGATAAAGGTGCTGAGGACAAATAATGGTGGAGATTTTTGCAGTAAGGAATTTGAAGAATTTTGTAAGAAGTGTGGTATAGCACGACAAAATACTACTCCATATAAACCTCAGAAAAATGGAGTTACAAAAAGAATGAACAAGACATTGATCGAAAGGGCAAGAAGCATGCTCAGTGGTGCCGGGTTAGGACAGGAATTCTGGGCAGAGGCGGTGGAGACAACATGTTACCGAGTCAACAGATTACCTTCATCAGCGTTGGAGGATAAGACTCCACAAGAGGTAGGGATAGGTAAAAAACCCTCTCTTTCACATCTGAGGGTATTTGGATGTCATGCATATGTACATGTTCCAAAGGAGAAACGAACCAAGTTGGATAGTAAATATGAAAAGTGCATCTTTATTGGGTATAAGGATGGTTTAAAGGGTTATAAGCTTTGGAACCCAGTAACAAGGAAGATTGTGCACAACCAAGATATGGTGTTCATAGAGGTAAAAGATGTTATTAAACATGAAGTCCAACTAAAAGAACCTGAGAAGATAGAGTTTGAGCTCAAGGTGGAAGAATCAGACTCTACAATAGAGGAGGAATCAGAATATGAAGAGCCACAAACTACAGGTGTGACAAGATCAGTTCGAGAAAGAAGGCAGCCAGAAAGGTATAGTCCATTTGCTTTCTGTTCAAATTTTTCTTTATCTATTATTGACGATGATCCCAAAACTGTGAAGGAAGTAGTAGATTCAGAGGATGGAAAACTTTGGAAAGAGGCCATGGTTGATGAAATGGCATCTTTGCACAAAAATGATGCTTGAGATCTGGTGGAGTTGCCGGCTAGAAGAAACCCATTGGAAGCAAATGGGTGTTCAAGAAGAAGACAAAGGCAGAAGGAAAGGTGGAGAAATAAAAAGCTTGGTTGGTAGCAAAAGGTTATTCTCAAGTGTCGAGAATTGATTTTGGTGATATTTTTTCTCCTGTTGCCAAGGTAACTTCTATTAGATTACTTTTATCTGTTGATGTTGCTTTTGATTTTGAGGTAGAACAGATGGATGTGAAGACAACATTTCTTCACGGGGATCTGGAAGAGGAGATCTACATGAAGCAACCTGAAGGCTTTGCGGTGAAGGGTAAGAAAGAACTGGTATGCAAGTTAAAGAAGTCTCTGTATGTGTTAAAACAGTCACCAAGGATGTGGTATCAGAAATTTGATACATTTATATGGGGACTTGGCTTCACCAGAAGAAAAGCAGATCATTTTGTGTATTTTAAATTAATTGGTGACCATGTTATTTATTGTATGTGGATGATATGTTGCTAGTTGGAAATGACAAAGAAATTATCTAGGATTTGAAGACCCATTTGTCCTCCAAATTCGACATGAAAGATCTTGGTGCTGCAAACTATATTTTGGGCATGGAAATTAAAAGAGATTGGGAAAAGAGGAAGCTCTGGTTAAACTAGAGGAAGTATGTCGAGACAATATTGCAGAGCTTTAATATGCAGGATAGTAAATTGGTGAAGGTTCCACCTAAAGTTATCTGTTGGACAGTGTCCCAAGACACAAGAAGAGGAAGAGGACATGTCTCGTGTTCCATATGCAAGTGCAGTCAGTAGCCCGATGTATGTGATGGTCTGTACTAGACCATAAATTGCACATGCAGTGGTAGTATTGAGCAGGTTTATGTCAAAACCAGGGAAGGAGCACTAGACAACAGTGAAGCGGGTTTTCAGGTATTTGCATGGCACTAGTGATAATGGTTTGTTCTACCAAGGAAGACCAGGATTGGATAGAGTGTTGGATATTCATGGCTTTGTTGATGCAGACTAGGCTGGATATCTGGATCAGAGAAGATCTACAAGTGGGTATGTGTTTAACCTATTTGGAGGTGCAGTCAGTTGGATGAGTAAGAAACAATCTGTAGTGGCACTATCAACTACAAAGGTAGAATACATGGCAGCCACTCATGCAAGCAAGGAAGCAGTTTGGTTGCAGAGATTGTGTTCAAGTATGGGGTTAGTACAGGGAGCTATAAGGATAGACTGTGATAGCCAAAGTGCAATTTTCTTGGCAAAGAATCCTGCATATCATTCAAAGACAAAGAACATTGATGTTCAATATCACTTTGTGAGGGATATGATAGAAGACAAAAAGGTGTTGTTGGTAAAGGTGGACACTTTGAAAAATATTGCAGATGCATTAACAAAATCTATGAGCTCTGAGAAGTTCTCTTGGTGTAGAGAAACAACGGGCGTTGCAGGGCTAGATAAATGTCTAAGCTCTCTTGTGCCCCCTTGTGGAAAGAAAACAACAAGTGGGAGAATGTTGGGTTGTGTTATATTCTTTCCACGACTAGCCCACGTAGTTAACCGGGGGGTTAGAAGGGGGGTGGAGCCCCCCCTTTGTTGCGCCAATTGCGTAGTGGGGGGAGTCACAGGGGGTTTGAGGCGTGCAGGTAACCCCACTCCATGGGGTCTGGGCGGATGTTTTTGGACCCTATATTAGGTTGGGCGAATCTACCTATGGTTTTGTGCATGATTTTTTGCACATGGTTTTGGATGTGATGGTTTTCAGTCCATTGTTTTGGACGCGATGGTTTTTGGTCCATGGTATTGGATGCTTCGGCATGTATAAATATGTATTGTAACATTGAAAGGAACATAATGAAAAATCAAGCTGGTAGTCCCGGTTTTTGGATCCAGGGAAAAATCTCTGTGTATATGTTTTTATGTATTATGCTCTCACATTGTTTATTTTCCATGTTTTAGAATTCATATGTAGGTAATTTATGTACGGGGTTAAAACCTACAAAAGGAATGGTCTATGAAATCTGGTTTGAAAATGGATGAAAGATGGATCAACAGGGCCAACAAGTGGTAGCTTTCATTCCAAGTGCAAGAGTCCCATTTAGTGAAAAGGGATAAACGGACAAGGATATAAGTTCCCTTTAGTAGCAGCTAATAAATCTCCAAGGAGTAGTTTGTGGGGAAATGATGTAATCAAGTTGAAGTTTGTATTTGACAAAAAATTAAAAAGAACATCGATGTCGCATATATATGTTGCACGTGTATGACAATGGTTATGATGTTGTGTTTTACATGATTGAGTTATGTTGCTAATTATATGAGTAGTTTCCAAAGTGGTTGAAAATTATAATTTCTCAAAATTTTTATAATTTTTTCACACTAATGATTCACCCCCCCGCACCCCCCCCCCGGCACCCCCTCTTAGTAGTGTCCTAGTTTTCATTATTTCTAACAAATCCATGGCAACTCCCATGGTGACAAACTTGAATAAATTAAGAGGATTTTACTCCATATTGGTAGATTATGTGTTGGTCGCTGATTGGTATGTTGATGTAGTTGGTTAGCACCAAGCCAAACATTTGCTTTGTTGTGAACACCTTAAGCCAGTTCCAAGTAGAACGAAGACACAAGCATTGGATTGCAACAAAGCACATCTCAGGATATTTATGTGGTACAGTGAACTATGGCTTGAGGTATGTTGCAAATAAGGATGTACAACTTCAAGTATATAAAAACCTTGATTAGGCAAGAAGTGCTGAGGATAGGAAGATTAGGAATGATATCTAAGATCACTGAGCAAGAAGAGCTATTAGGTCTGACGAAAGAACATTTAGGATTAGGGGCAATGGAACCACAAAGAGACACTCTTTTGAAGCGATTTGGAAGGCTTTATTGTAGGACATGTACTCCAACTACTATTAAGAAAGAGCTCGAGGTTTGAGGAAGATGAGATATTAGCGCTTAGGAAGGAATAGATTAGGTATTTCTTGATAGAGCTTAGTCGCAGTCAAAAACAGGAATCCAAGGGTCGGTTTCTTTCTCACCTTCCCCATGATCTCCCCCAGAGGCCAAACTACATGATGAGGAATTGAAATGAAACAAACACCCTTGCTGGTTATGAATAAGAACTAAGTGAAATAATTTACAGACCTACCACCTACCATGGGCACACTACCCAAATATTATTTCTACTTAGATAAGAGTTTAAGCCTTACACTGGCAGAACCTTGTTCCTACAGAGAATGAGTCGGATGGAATAATTTGTTTTTCCTCAGATATGGTTATGCTCCTCAACACATGGATGGGAATTCAAAAATATCCTGAGGAATGTTGCTTGGACTGATACTTGTTATAATGTTGTCGGGAATGACCATTCATTCTAATCTGATTGAGAAAATTCATTTTCCACTTGAATCTACCTACCATATCACAAATAAGAAGGGAGTGGGAAGCGATTGGAAGCAAGCAGACACTGCCCCTTCATTGATTTTTATTGAGAAATGATTCAAGGGAATTCATTCATTCATTTTTAGATAGAAAGGAAAAGAAGGGATATTACCCCTCTTTGAGAGGGAGTGTTGATATGTCTACAGCACGGATGAACATTCTCATGGAAGGGAGAATGGGTCCAAGAGACCTAGAGGGCTCAATAGGAAATGTTGAGAGAGTATCTCTTAGAGGTGGACCTTGACCGCACACCAGGAATGGTGGAGTGAGGTCCTAAACCCTAATCACAAACCAGGCATGGTGGAGTGAGGCCCTTTAGCATCTAGACCCTGATCACACACCGGAAAGGTGTAGTGAGGTCCTGGACCTTGATTACACACCAAGAAGGTTGGAGTGAGGTCCTTTCGGCAAATAGACCTGATCACCAACCAGGAAGGGGTTGAGTGAGTTCCTTTCAACATCTAGACCTGATCACCAACCAAGAAGGGGTTGAGTGAGGTCTTGGCCCAGAGAGCTCACCAGGAAGGTTGAGTGAGGGCTTGCTAGTTGAGGGTCTCGACATTTTTTTCCTAGGTAGAGGCTAATGGATTTGAGGACTGGTCACTCTAGAGGAGTTAGTCTTCATATTTTGTTGACATTTCCATGGATTCGGTACCACCCCATATATGGCCACTAGTGGATGTTGATGATATATGATGATGTTTGTAATAGTGGATAACCTTTTTGTTTAGAGAAATTTGTTCGATTTGAAAACGTCTATGACAGTGATTATGAATACCTCCCTAGTTAAAAGGGAGTGTTGAATTTGTAACTATGGTTGATCTTCATAATATACATTTGGTCACTTGATGTAATTATATTTATCATTATAAAGCATATTTATAAATGCTTGAGTCAAAGGAAAATTTATTTTGAGTCAATGATCCCTTGCCACTTTCGAAAGATGAAAATTTGAATTTTTGGAATGTAAAATTTGGCTCAAAAACTAAAAAGTTGTCTTCCCTCGAAGTGAAGTCGGCCTTGGTCAAGATACACGTCCATTCAACCAAGACATTCTATTATATAAAGGCATCTCGACCTCCTCCAGTGACACATTCACATTCTCTCACACAAGATAGTTTTTGGGCAAGTGAGTGAAGGACAAGAAGGATAAATAAGGACAATAACACCAAGTTTTCTCTCTTCTCTCTCTCTCTCTAGAAATTCGCACATGTGAAGTAATCTATCCTTCCATGGTTTTCATTTTTTTCTGGGGCAACTGTGGCAGGGGACCAAAATTTTGTGGCAACTGGGTATTACAGGAGGGTTGCAATTCTAGAAGTGTAGGATCAAATTGGGTGACTTGAATTGGAGGAGAAGACCAGGTTTGACCATAGGTCTAAGTGTGTCTCTCATTGAACAAGAAGAATTTCTCTATTGAAAATGTTGTTAGGTTTCCACCGTAGTGGGTTTTCCTAGGGTAAATCTTGTCTTCTCTTGTGTGTTGTGATCTCTACTATTCTATTGTTCTTTATGGTTGAATTTCTAAAGTATAATTGCTAAATGATATATTGGAATAAGCTAAAAGAATATCTACATCAAAAGTAATTATAAGAAATTTAGAAATTTTGTTCTAACCCTAATTGCACTAAGAAAATCAACAAAAAGGACTTCATTAATGGCAAATGGACATATGCTTCAAGTATATCACAAGACCCCATCAAAATAATCCTTTTTAAGAAGTATCAATAAAGGATGGCCCGACAACAACTTTGAGATTGTCCATCAAGAAGAATTCCTTGCCGAATCTTTCATTTTTTATGATCCATTTGCAAAAATGCCTAGGGCACAACTAGGCATGTCACATGAAAACCAACTAAGCTAACACTTGATATGTTAAAAATAAAAATAAAAAGAGAAGAAGAAGAAGAAATAAACAAAGAATATTAAAAATAATGTGTCCATGACACTTGTAGTTCCTTGATACTTTTTGTACCTCTACTAATAAACACTCTATAATTTCTCATGATATACGGAAAGGGACAACCTTTTTGCTACAAAACTAGTATCGTGTGGTTGTAGTGCCAATATCGTGTGGCTGCAACATAGTGTTGCAACAATGGAGGGGATTCATATTGATTTGTGCACTCACCATATCTATATCAAGGAACACTCCAGACTCATTCACCAACCTCAATGACAAATAAACCTTGCTTTGTGAGACATAGTCAAAGAGGAGTTGCAGAAGTAACTTTTAATTAAATTTATTCACCCTATTTCTTATAGCCAATGGGCCTCCCCTCTTGTTATTTTAGTTAAAAATAATAGCAAGTGGATAATATGTGTTTATTATTGAGAACTAAATAAGGCCACTCATAAGCACCACCTTCATTTACCATTCATTGATTAGGTGTTACATACTTTAACATTAAAGAAATATTTTTCTTTCCTCGATGGATTTAGTAGATATAACCATATTTAGTTCACTCTTAGGACCAATATAGAATAACTTTTACTCGTCCCTTGGGGACATTTTCTTATTGTGTTCTACTATTTGGACTTTATAATGCTCCTGCAACATTTCAATGAGCTATGATTAGAATAATCTCTGGCCTAATTTATGAATGTGTAGAAATTTACATGGATTATTTCACAACCTATTGTGATGATCCTGAGGTGGCTTTGGTTAATCTAAAAAAGGTATTAATAAGATGTAAGTAATGTCCCATATCCCTTAGTCACAAAAATTGTTTAATAATATTAATTGAATGCATTGTGTTAGGGAATCATATTTATTCTAATAACATAAGAGTATATCTAGAAAAAATAAAGGTAATATTAAACTTGTGATCTCCATGAACTCAAAAAGAGGTATGAAGCTTCCTCAAGCATGCAGGTTACTGTCAACACTTTATTGTAAATTTTATGCAAATAACTCACCATTTATTTTCTTTGCTTACTAAAAACACTAACTTTATGTGGATATAATGTTTCCATAATGCCTTCAAGGAACTAGAAACAAGATTATATACAACTCTCATCTTATGAGAGCCCAATTGGTCCTTCACATTTCATATATCTATAGATGCTTCACACATCGATGTTGAAGTTGTCTTGGATCAAGAAGAAAATCATTATCCATACACAATATACTTTATTATTAAGAATCTCTCTCATGTATAATTAAATTACATGGTAATACAAAGTGAATTTCTTACTATGATTCATGATAAATTTCGACATTATATTACTGGATATCCCTTGATCTCACATACTGACCACACCACTATTAATTATCTAATGAATAGATTAATTACTAATGGTAGGTTGGCTAGATGCTTGTTACTATTGCAATAATTCAATATAACCATCATAAATAAGCCATGAAAGGACAATTTTGTAAACAAATTCCTTTCGAGGCTTACCACAAACGAAAATGAGCTACTTTTTGAAGACTTGTACTCTTACGAAAATCTTTTCTTATTATCTATTAATTCACCACGGTTCACAAATATTGCTAACTATTTGGCTACAAGGAAGCTTCCACTTCACCTATCTCCAAAGGAACGATAGAAGATCTATTGAAATGTGGTTGTCATTTATGTCAAACTAGGTAGAATCAGAAGATGCCCCGCCTTTCTTGACCAAAATGACATGGAAAACCACAGTTCCTCGAGCAAAACACATCTTAGTTGGATTCTGCTCGTCATGTTGATTCTGTTGGTATGTTGCATGCCACAAGAGCCCTAACGGTTTGAAAGATATGCTTGTTTAAAGTTGATGCCCCCATCTTGTGGTTAAAATCCCCAACAAATGGTTGATGTGGCAATTTGTTATTAGTTGGAAAAATCATAAAATTTAAAGAGGTGTTCTTATTGAGAAGTTAATTAAATATTTGGGCTAAAATAATTCATTGATGGCATCCAAATTCAAATTAATATGTATATCAAGTCGGCCCTATCTTTCTTTTCGATTTTTCGATCCAATATTTTTGAAATTCAAATATTAGCTTCCCTCCATATGATGTCGACCTACCCTCTAAAACAATTTTTTGGCCTCCATGAATATAAAGCATTTGCTCTTCACATTGGCAAGAAAAAATTTCTTATCTCTATCTGAAACTTTGTCCAACCAACATAGTCACGATCATATCTTAAGGAAGGTTGAAGAAAGGGTTTGGTTCTTTGTTATCTTGGGATAAAGGTTTCGTTGTGTTCAACCCTTCTCCTTTACCTTAAAAATCTGAGGTATCTATGTATCCTCAAGGACTAGTGAAGGAAGATGTGAGATTTATTTATGTGCTTGGCATTTGGGTATTGTTGAGTTTGTCAAGTCTTGTAGGTAGAATTTTCTCTTCTAAACATGTTTTGCACAGTGTAATCATTCTAGGGCAGAGGCTTAATAGTTTTAGACTTGCAGTCTTACTGCCTAACACTTAGAATAGATGGCTATTCTTCTAGGGAGAAATAATGTCAGAGGATTTTTTGCATTTATACATTGCTTGAATATTTGTTGGTTTGGTTTTGGTTGGGAGGCATACTCTTGTACAGTGAATTCTTGAAATATGGAAGTGGTTTGCTAAAGTTTCAATCCTTGAATTAGGGCTTCCTGGAAGTTTCTTATTCAAATTATTTTTCATTGTATAAGAATCACTTCAAGGGATATGCAAGCGATAAATTGCAAGATCAATTTGTGTAAGGGACACCACGAATTTCGTGTTATCTATAAGGATGTAGGTTTTGTCTCTAAGCCTCACACCCTATGGCCTTTATTGGCCTTACCCTGTGGCATACCAAGCTTTGTTTGAGGGACTCGCATAAGGGTTTAATACCTAATCTTTGATGTTGACATATCTTGAATATTGAAATTCTCAAGCAAGAGTGCATATTTTGTGTTGTAAGCATCTTGGAATTGTTGAGGCTTCTGAATCTAGTTAGAGTTCACTATTATTGCAGAAATAAAGCAATCTACGAAGATGACTCAACCTTGTATAAGATCAAGTTGAAGACTTTTGTTGGGATAATCTTGAAACAAGTTTGAGATTAATTTCTACTTTGATATTATTACAAAGTTTCTCCTATGCCCTAGTCCTGAAGTTGTCTTAGTTAGCATTTAAATCTTAGTATATATTTGGAACAAAATATTGTGCCTAGAACATTGATATAAGGACAAGCCATGAAATGATAATCATTCGTTGAATAAGGTGGTATTGAAGCCACACATTAGGTTCAAGAAGAATGAAACATACAGAGCAATGAAAGATAAGTGAATCCTTGACAAAAGGCATCAATATTATAGCTTAGTCTCATTGACATATCGGTTGACAGCAAATTGAAGTTTGTTGAATTGTTTTTGAAGTTGTTTAGTGAAAAACTTACATATCAAAGGTCCAAGTAATTTATTTTAGAAATTGAAGTAGTTTAGACTATAAGAGTGGACATTATAAGGCATCTGCAAGTAAAGGAGAACGTCTACAGGGAGAGGCATCAACATATTCTTGGCAGTAGTAAACATTAGCATACTTTTGAAAGAAACAAATAAGGTGGAGAGAAAAAAATCATCCAGGCTTGTCTACAAAGAAACATTTTTTCAAGCACAAAGTTTTCGTTAGCGAGAGTAGTGTTTTATTTGTAGCAAGGTTTTATTGTAAGGGTTTTGTTGAAAATTTTTGTAAGTGGGCCATTGTCCCTGGTATGGGATCCCACAATAGTTGTAATTTTTATCATTTTGAGGGTGGTAGGGTGGTGTTATTCAGGTGATTGAAGTGACCTTCAAGTTGAATCCTAAAAACACTTCAGGATGGCAAGGTCATCCTAGGGCATGTTGGGGCTTACAAGGGTGTTGGATCATCCTATTGGAAACAACTGATAAAGCCATGTCGTTAGATTGTCCTTCTAGTTGAAAAGAAAAAGCTTTTATTGAGTATTAGGGATTTGGGCCTTCCATTTTAAGATGGATTTTAAAAATTTAATGTACTCATAAAATATTAGAGAAACAATTGGTGGTTTTTCTCCCAGAAAGGTTTCCACCTAAAATATGGTGTCTACTATCTTTTGACTTTGAGTACTATTGATTTACATTTTGATTTGATATTGAAGATTAATTAATTCTTTGTGAAAGAAAAATTAACTAATGGTAAGTGAAATATTGATTCACCACCCTATCAGTATTTCCAATAATTAGTATCAAAGAAATTTCCTCCACTAATAGTTTGACCACTGGAAGGAGATCATAGAGTGGAAAAAGTCAACAATTCTAGTACTTAATGAACACAACTATGATTTTTGGAATGGAAGGATGAAGGAATACATTCAAGCACAAGGATTTGATGTTTGGAATGTTGTTTTGAACGTATACCAAGGACCTTCGACCCTTGCTTCGAATATCAATGTCCTAAAGCTTTATGAAAGCAATGGTAAAGCTAAAAACACCATTTTAATTAGATTAATAGAATATGTATATGTTAAAGTAATTCACTACAAATTAGCAAAAGAAATTTGGGACAATCTCTTAAATATATATGAAGGGGACAAGTGATATGGAATTTATCCAAGATAAAGAATTAAAGGTATCGCAGACTCATGTGCGTGGAGGTGCCTATGTTACTTATGCAACGGATCGATAAGATTACTAGTACATATAGACAATGAGGCAATTAGAGAAAAACATAACATTCAAACATGTAAACACAACAGGTTTAATAAGGAGTTCACCCAATACTCCTGGGCTACGTCTCCTGGTCCAGCCTTCAGTGGTGGCCTCTCATTTATGTTTTCAAGCAGTGTTTTACAACAGTGAACTCAAATTGAGTCTCACTTAACAAATATAAGTCAGTAGATCTGGAGTACACAGAGTCTCCTTACTGAACTCAACCTCTGAGGGTCACAGTAGTATGATAGGCATATGTCAAGGAGTTTGCTTGAACCTCTCAAGCCTTCTGGAGTACACATGCACTCGGACTCTACTCTGGCTCTGTCTGGCTCGATGTTGCCTTCAGGTCAGCTCGACTACTACTCTCTACTCTTAGCTAGCTTCATATAACTAACTCTTGTCACTGCTTTTCTGTTTGTCTTCTCGGTTGCTGCCTCTTTTTCCTTGTGTTTGCTTCTATCAGTTCATGGTTTTAAAGCCAGTCTGTTCTTTCGACTATTCATTTCCTCTTCCCAGCCTTCTGGTTTCCTGCCCTTTGTCTGTTCAAAATCCTCTCTCATCATCATTGGTAACGCCTCGCAGGGAGGTGGCCACCTGTTTTCCAACGAAGTTTCAGATTCCTTGAATCATATTTGAATGGTCGTTTCTTCCATTTACTTCAAGATCGCCCGCGAACACGAATCGTCTGCCAACTCATCATCCACGTCGGACTCCAAATCCCATTGAATCTTGCTTTTTGATTGGTCAAATCCGGTCAGTCATCGGGATGCATCTCCGCCGTCGATCTAGACCCCCCAGATACTATGGTTGTCCTTTATATCGGGTGGGTAAGTCGCACGACATTTACCCATCCGATGTGGGCATTTTCTCTCTCATCCGCCGGATGCGTGTCACTCGATGTGTGGCATCGGGCGGGACTCAGTCAAAATTGCTTACCACCTCAAAGCCTTCTGATATCTTGCCGGTTTGTGGAATCCCGCTTTACAGAACCGAAAATATTACTTTTCCGCTTTTCATAGCAATTTCGAGTCTGGGAACTTCGAGGCTTTCCTTCACTGAGGGGGACACCCTGCGATACGCGATTAGAACTTAGCGCTAATCGCGTATCAGAAACCACCCCCGTTTCTAGATTTGATCTCTCATTTTTCCAGTTTTGTGCCATCACACGTTCACCATGGCCAAACGGTCTACGTGTGTTAGAAAATTATATATTATGGAGCAATGGAACACATAAAATATTGCATAAATATAAACACAGAAAGCGCATAAAACAAGAGAGACATAGATATACGTGGTGCACCCAGTTTGGGCTACGTCCACCCCGAACAGCCAGTCCTTCCTTTCTATTATCCAGCAAAATGAAGGGACACAACCTACAGCAGATCCGTTGTAATATCCTCTGTTTTCTCTCACAGTCTCACCTCTCTATTTCCCACTCACAGAATACACATCTATCACACAGCCTCAAATACAATACCCTCATACAAAGAGAGGGGTTTCCTTCTAAGGCAAAAACCCTAAACTAAACATAAGTTCTACCATCAGATCATCTGCCTAATGAACGACCCAAATTGACTAGAAATTACTATACTTGTACAAGGCAATTTTACAGTTATTTTTAGCTTCAGGGGTGCTGCCCCCGAAACCCCCCACCAGGGGGGGGCTCCCAAAGGTCGCAGTCGCCCCCCCTTGGACCCCCCCTGTAGCGGATATTTTACGGGTAGCGTTGCCACCCCCATTTCGAACTGGGGTCCAATGTGGCGATACCTTTGAATATAGAAGATAATCAAGCTCCACACCCAACAATCTCCCACTTGGAGACTAATTGTAGTAACTCCACCGCTGCTCCATTTGCTGGACAATGACTCCTCTTTGGACTTGGCTGTTTCTCATCTTCATTGTCATCCTTGAAGACCAATTGAAACTGAGCATATTCTCAGTTTCTCCCTGGTTACAACTTTTGTTAGCATATCTGTAGGATTCTAGCTAGTGTGTATCTTTTCCAGCTTCAACTCTCCATCTTCCAACACTGATCGTATGAAATGGTACTTGAGCTGTATGTGTTTAGTCCTGGAATGAAATGTTGAGTTCTTTGCAATATGAATGGCACTTTGGCTATCACTGTATAACGTGCCCATATCATGCTCCTTACCCAATTCACCCATAAACCTTTGTAACCAAATCATTTCTTTACTAGCCTCTGTAGCAGCAACATACTCTGCTTCTGTTGTTGAAAGTGCAACAACACTTTGGATTTTTGAAACCCAACTGACAGCTGTTCCTCCAACAGTAAATACATATCCTGTAGTTCTCCTCATGTTATCTCTGTCACCTGCCATATCTGCATCAACATATCCTTATAGGGAGATGTTTGAACCACCAAAGCATAATGCTTGATTTGTGGTACCTTTCAAATATCTGAGAATCCATTTCACTTCCATCCAATGTTCCTTTCCTAGATAGTTCATGTACCTGCTTACAACTCCCACTGCATGTGCAATATCAGGCCTTGTGCAGACCATTGCATACATTAAGCTTCCAACTGCTGATGCATATGGAACTTTAGACATATAATCCATGTCTTCTTGGGTCTTTGGGCACATTTCCTTGCTAAGTTTGAAATGGCTAGCAAAAGGTGTACTAACTGGTTTTGCATTGTGCATGTTAAATCTTTTCAACACCTTTTGTATGTACTCATTCTAAGACAATGTTAATTTACGATTTTTCCTGTCTCTAGTTATTCTCATACCAAGGATTTGTTTTGCAGCTCCCAAATCCTTCATTGCAAATGAATTTGCCAATTTTCTTTTGAGCACATTTATTTCCTGCATGTTAGGTCCTGCAACAAGCATGTCATCTACATACAATAACAATATAATATAGTTGCCATCATTTTGCTTTTTCAAATAAACAGAGTGATCAGAGTGACATCTAGTATAACCTTGTTCAGACATAAACTTGTGAAATTTTAGATACCACTGCCTTGGAGCCTGTTTTAAGCCATACAAGCTCTTCTTCAACCTGCACACTAGTTTCTCCTTCCCTTTCACCTCATATCCTTGTGGCTGCTGCATATATATCTCTTCCTCAAAATCCCCATGGAGAAAGGCTGTCTTCACATCTAACTGCTCAAGATGCAAATCTTCAGCTACTACAAGACTTAAAATAGTTCTGATTGAAGTCATTTTAACAACAGGAGAAAATATTTCATCAAAATCAATACCTTTCTTCTATGCAAACCCCTTCACCACAAGTCTAGCTTTATACCTCTATTTTCCTCCATCTTCTTCCTTTAGCCTGTAAACCCATTTATTCTTCAATGTATTTTTTCCTACAGCAACCTGACTAAATCCCAAGTCTGGTTATGCATTAAGGAGTCCATCTCTTCTTCCATGGCTACCTCCCACTTCTTCCTGCTTTCAACCTGCATTGCTTCTTCATAACATTCGGGTTCACTGGAATCAGTCAACAATAAATAATATAATGAAGGAGAGTATCGTTCAGGGGGTCTACTTATCCTGGTAGATCTTCTAACACCACTTTCAAGTGTTTGGGGTGCCTGTTGTTGTTGTGGTGGTTGCTATTTTTGTGGTTGTTGATTATTATTATTTTCAGGCACCTTTACTTTTTTAGTGATTTCATCAAGAACTGCGTATTCCTTGTTTTCCTTTTCCTATTTCTTTTCCTACAACTGATTCTTATACAAGACCTTTTCATTGAATATTACATCTCTGCTCCTAATGATTTTTTGATTTTCGTAATCATATAAGCGATAACCAAAATCATTAACACCATATCCAATAAAGGTACATTTCTTTGACTTTGCCTCAAGCTTTGTTCTATTTTCTTCATCAATATGGACAAAGGCCTCACAACCAAAAGGCTTTAAAATAGAGTAGTTTACCTGTTTACTTGTCCATGCTTCCTCTGGAACACCACCATCCAAGGAACTTGAAGGCCCTCTGTTTATTAGATAAAAAGCAGTATCTACAGCATTTGCCCAAAACTGTAAAGGCAATCCTGCATGCAATCTCATGCACCTTGCACGCTCCATGATTGTTCTGTTCATCCTTTCTGACACACCATTTTCTTGTGGTGTTCTTGGAACTGTCTTCTCTCTGCGAATTCCATGCTTTGAACAGTACCTATCAAACTCTTTGCTGCAATATTCACCTCCATTGTCTGATCTAAGACACTTCAATTTCTTTCCTGTCTCAATCTCAACCAAAGCTTTCCATTTCTTGAAAGTATCAAATACATCAGATTTATTCTTAATACAATAAATCCAAGTTTTTCTAGTTGCATCATCAATAAAAGTAACATAATAACGAGAGCCACCGAGAGATGATACCTGAGCAGGTCCCCATACATCTGTATGCACAAGCTCTAATTTTTCATTCTTCTTTTCTTTCCCAACTCTGAGAAATCTGACTCTCTTCTGTTTTCCATAAATACAATTCTCACAGAAGTCCAAATCAACATTCTTCAAACCCGGCAACAAATTCATTGAGTGAAGAATCTTCATCCCCTTTTCACTCATGTGTCCGAGCCTATGATGCCATAATGTTGCATCTGCTCCTTTGGAAGTTAAAGCATTAACAGAGTTAGAAATACCATCGCATAAATACAATGTACCAACATTTTCGCCTTTTGTTATTACCAGGGCTCCTTTGGTGACCTTCCAAGCTTTATCTGTGAAATTTGTCACACAACCTTCACCGCCTAACTACCCTGTTGAAATCAGATTTTTCTTTAGATCTGGAACATGCCTTACCTCCTTTAATAGCCATTGGTTTCCATTCTGTTGTTTTACAAGAACCTTACCCATTCCAACGATTTTACAGGGTTTATCATCACCCAGACGAACTTGTCCAAAATCTCCTTGAACGTAGTCATGAAAGTATTTCTTATCAGGTGTGGCATGGAATGAAGCTCCTGAATCTACCACCCAGGAATCAGTAATATTTTCGAAAGAAAGAACCAAAGCATCTTGTAACACCTCACCTGTCACATTTGCTTCATGATTGTTTTCTTGCTGTGCATCTCCTTCTTTTCCCTTCCGAGATCTACAATCTTTCTTTAGGTGTCCTTTCTTTCCACATTTCCAGCACACTATCCCCGATCTAGACTTGGATCTGCCTTTCCTTGATTTACTGCGATATCCTGAGCTCTTTCCTCTTTCCATTTTTCTTCCTCTAGACTATGCACTCAAAGAATTTCCCGATATCTCACCGGAGCTTTTCCGTCGGATTTCCTCGCTAAGGATAGCACCGAAAACATCATCAAACTTTAAAGTACTAGATCTAGAAACGGAGTTACTAATGGCCATTACCAAACCATTCCAACTTTCTGGTAATGAACACATGAATAACAGAGCTCTAACTTCATCATCAAAGTTTACCCCTACAAAACTTAACTGACTTGTAACTGTATTAAAATCATTTAAATGGTCTGCAACAGATCCACCTTCTGACATCTTCATATTAAATAACCGTTTCATAAGAAATACCTTGTTTGAGGCCGAGGGTTTTTCATATAGTTTCGACAACGCCTGAATCAAACCCTCTGTCGTGGTTTCCTTCGAAATGTTGAAGGCGACTGACGCAACAAGGCACAACCGTATTGTTCTGAGTGCCTTTCTATCGAGAAGGTTCCATTCTTCGTCTGTCATACCCGTCGACATCTTTGATTTTCCGCCCAATGGTAGGTATAGATCTTTCTGATACAGATAATCTTCCATCTGCATCTTCCACAGCGAGAAGTTTTGTCCGTTAAATTTCTCGACCCTAAACTTACCATCTTCTGCCATTGCTCCCACTCGAACCAGGAACCCTTCTTTCCTGTGAGTTTATTAGCCAAATAAACCTTCGGCTCTGATACCAGTTGTTAGAAAATTATATATTATGGAGCAATGGAACACATAAAATATTGCAGAAATATAAACACAGAAAGCGCATAAAACAAGAGAGACACAGATATACGTGGTTCACCCAGTTTGGGCTACGTCCACCCGAACAGCCAGTCCTTCCTTTCTATTATCCAACAAAATGAAGAGACACAACCTACAGCAGATCTGCTGTAATATCCTCTGTTTTCTCTCACAATCTCACCTCTCTATTTCTCGCTCACAGAATACACATCTATCACACAGCCTCAAATACAATACCCTCATACAAAGAGAGGGGTTGCCTTCTAGGGAAAAAACCCTAAACTAAACATAAGTTCTACCGTCAGATCATCTGCCTAATGAACGGCCCAGATTGACTAGAAATTACTATACTTTTACAAGGCAATTTTACAGTTGTTTTTAGCTTCGAGGGCACTGCCCCCAAAACCCCCTGCCAGGGGAGGGCTCCCAAAGGTCGCAGCCGCCCCCCCTTGGACCCCCCTGTAGCGAATATTTTACGGGCGGCGTTGCCGCCCTCATTTCGAACTAGGGTCCAATGTGGCGATACCTTTGAATATAAAGATAATCAGGCTCCACACCCAACAACGTGCTCGACCAAGGGTCCTCATTGCTCTACTTTGGCCACAACTGTCACTGTTACAAGGATTCTTTCTGATAGCTTTGATTTTAGTTGGACTTGAATCTTTTAGCATAATTGAAACAGTCATGAAAACTTAGAGAGTGTTTTAGGATCCAATTTGGATCACGGCCTTCCCATTGAAAAAGCTTTTGGACCACCAACAGTTGGTTTTCTTTAAGAATAAATCAAGTGAGAGTATTGCTTCCTCACTTTCTCAATTTCTATCCATTTCGCACTGCTTGGTTTTGAACCTTTGAGTCCAATCCTGAGGTACTCAACATCCCCTTTGCATGTGGTCCTTACCTTCCTGTCTAGAACTGTATCTTCCTGCAATTCATTAAAATATTCGGGTAACATATCATCAATAGAAGGAAATTGACTCTGCTCTTCGGGATCTTCAATTAATGAAGGTTCAAATAGTCTCAAGATGTCTACATTAACAACTGAGTAGATGTGCATGTAAGCCGTTAGATCAAGGTGAAAAGCATTCTCACCAATTTTCTCAAGTATCTTAAAAGGTCCATACCTTATTGATTTTATCTTTTTACCTTCACCTTGCATTCTGCCTTTGCTGATATACAACCAGACTTGGTCACCAACTTGGAAACTATGCTCCATCTGATGCTTGTCATGCCTTGCCTTGTACTTGGCTTGGCTCTTTTCCAGCTGTTCCTGTACTACCTGGTGAATCTCTTGGATTTGTTCAATGAACCTGGTTGCCTTGTCCACATCGATGTGTCCATCAACCGCTATGTCTTTACCAAAGACAAAATCCAAGGGAGACCTTGGTGTGAAACCAAAACAGGTCTCAAAAGGAGATCTTTGTGTAGAAGAATGTTTAGCTCAGTTGTAAGCATGCTGCATATAACATAAATGTTCATCCCAAAGTTTGGGATGCTTACTGCAATAACCTCTGAGCAACTAGATCACTGTCCCGTTGACCACTTCTATTTGGCCATCTGTTTGTGGATGAAAAGTTGTGCTCTTCTTCAACCTGGTGTCCATCAGTTCCCACAAACTCGACCAAAATTTCCCAACAAATCGGGTATCTTGATCAAATATAATGGAAGTGGGTAATTCAAAATGAACCCATACATGCTAGAAGAAAAACTTTGTAGTTTCTTCAGCCGTAATCTATTTATTACAAGATATCAAAATACACATCTTGCTGAACCTATCCACAACGACATATAAATAGTCATGACCTTTCCTAGATTTAGGCAGTCCTCCAACAAAGTCCATGGAAACACTTTCCCAAGGATGAGAAGGAATTGGTAATGGAGTGTACAAGCCTAGTTTTCTGTTGCTGGGCTTGCTTTTAGCACACATAGTACACCCTCTTACATATCTAGAAACTGTCTCATTCGTTTTTGGCCAATAACAAAATCTTTGCAGTTGTGCAACTTTTTAACTTACACCAAAGTGACCTGATATTAGAGAAGTGTGTGCTTCTTGAATTATCGTTACTCTTTCAGTTTGTGGAATGCATAGCTTCCCAAAATGATACAAGAGTCAATCCTTAACATGATAATCCAATTCTTCTACTCATTTGCCTTGACTTAAAGTTGCAGATACATCTTTAAAATCTATATCTTGAGCATATTGTTCAATGTAGCTCTCATGCAATACTGAATTATGCTTAAGTATAGTAGATGCATTTATAATTGGTCTAGACAACATATCTGCAACTTTATTGTGTATTCCCTTTTTATATCTGATGACTAAATGAAACTGTTGTAGAAAACCCATCCATCTATAGTGCCTTGATTGCTGCAACTTAGTTTAGGAGTGTAGATATTGAAGTGGTTGATGATCAATATGTACTAGTGCATACAATTCTTTATCTTATGTGGGATAGTTAAGTACTGCAGAATTAAATGTCTCATAATGATAACATATGGGTTTACCGTGCTGTATCAACACTGCTCCCATGGCATAGTCACTAGCATCCGTTTGAATCTCAAATGGTCTTTGAAGATCGAGTAGTGCTAGTACTGGTGTTGTACTAATATTTTATTTCAAGGTGTCAAAGGCTTTCTGCTGTTTGCCTCCCCACTGAAACACCTTGTTCAATCCTGTTAAAACATGTAAGGGAGCTGCAATTAAGGAAAAGTTAGAAATAAACTTTCTCCAATATTGTGTTGCTCCTAAGAAGCTTCTAACTTCTGTAGCAGATTTGGGTTTAGGCCAGTTTATAATGACTGCAACCTTAGAGGGATCTATCTTCAATTCACCGCCCCCTACTATTTGACACAAATAATTCAAAGATGTTTTGCCAAATTCACATTTTGAGAGTTTAACATAAATATTTTCTCTTTTCAAAACATATAGAGTCTGCTTAACATGCTTTAAATGTTCTTCCCATGTTTTGTTGAATATAAGAATATCATCCAGATATACAATAAAAAAATCATCAAGAAAATGTATGAGCACATCATTCATTACTCTCATGAAAGTAGCAGGAGCATTAGTTAAGCCAAAAGGCATAACCAACCACTCATACAATCCCTGCTTTGTTTTGAAAGCAGTCTTCCATGCATCTTTCTCTGCAACTCTAACCTGATGATATCCACTATGCAAGTCTAACTTGGAAAAATAAACAACTTCTTTCAATTTATCTAATAGATCATTTATGCGAGGAAGGGGATAACGATTTTTTATCATTATCTTATTCAGTGCTCTGTAATCAATGCAAATTCTCCACGAGCCATCTTTCTTTCTCACCAAGACGATTGGAGACCCACATGGTGATGTGATAGGTCTGATGAACCCCTTCTCGAGTAGCTCCTGTACCTACTTCTTGATTTTTGCATTCTCTAAATTAGACAACCTGTACATTCTAATGTTAGGCAATGGAGCATCTTGCTGCAAATTAATATCATGCACTATTTCCTTTTTGGGTGGCAAGCCTTTAGGTTCTTGAAACAATATATCATATTCTAAAACGACTGTTTCTAAATCAGCTTGCTATTTAGCATCACAGCCCTCAAATACATTGGTTTTATCAGGTTTCTTTTCCTTTACAACCATCAGTAAAAATTGTTTGCATGAATTTACAATTTGTTTCATCTGCCCTGAGTTTATGAGAGTATAATTATTCTTGATCTTATGAGCTCTTACAATATATTCGATTCCATCTTTAACAAGTAGATACTTGTTCTCAGCTCTATAGTAAATAGCTTTTCTATCATACAAGTAAGGACTTCCTAAAACAATTCCACATATATCCAAAGGAACTATATCTAACTCAACCTCATCCACAAATGTTGACCCAAACAAAAACTTAAGTTTGCATTGTCTAGTCACTTGTAGCTGTGCTTTAACACATAACCAACCTAATGGATATGGTTTCTTGTGAGGTGTGGTTAGTAATCCCAACTTCTTTACAATTGCTTTAGAAATTAAATTTACTTGTGAGCCACTATCAAACAAAGTATCATTCTTTTGATGTTTGGAAATAACTCGAATATGAAAAAGCTAATGCATTTTCCTCTCATTTTCTTCATTATCAGTAGATTGTGTAGAATTACTAGTAGATGCTTCAGAATTTTTACCTTTTATACCTGTGGCTGCGATTGTTGTTTTATCTCCTGATTTTGACCCCAAGTCCTTTTGAATAGCTGCAACAGTCTTCTTCTTCTTGCCCTCGAACTTATTAGGTTTCAGCTCCGAATGCAAAATCTAGCAGTGTTCATCATCATGCCCCTCCTTCTTACAGTGAGTGCATGAAGACTTTGTCTTTTGTACAACATTAGCCTTCCTTTCTTTCCATTTCTGTTTTCTTTTCTCCTTATTCTTGCTTGCAGTGGGTTGGGATGATCCCCCAACTTCTGGGTTCTCATTCTTACCTCTAGCTTCTAGATGTGTAGCCTGAACAGATACCTCATTTATACTAGTGGGATTAAACATGAGGATAGTGTGCCTCATGTAGTTGTGTAGACCACCTATATACTTCAACAGAGTCTCAGGTGAGTCTAAAGAAATTCCTATAACCAAAGGTCTTTTCCTAAATTCTTGGGTGTAAACTTGTACACTTTTCCCTTTGACTTGTCGAAGAGTTTGCTAGCTCATCATGGCTTGTTGCATATAAGCCAGTGGATAGAATTGCTTTTTGATTGCAGAAACAAATTCACTCCAGACAGAAAGAATCTTACCATGTTTCTTCATGTTAGCTTGCATCCTGCCTTCCCACCATACCAAGGTAGTGCCTCTAAGGTGTAGGCTAGCCAGCTGAATCTTACTTTTGTCTGAGTCAGTATTTTGCACCCTAAAATACATATCAAACTATCAAATCCAATTGTCCAGCTTCTCTACATTTAAATCTCCATCATATATAGGAAAATCAAATTTAACATCTAGTTTAATCAAAGATGTCCTCTTCTTATTTTCAAGGCTATTAGGAGGTGTGAGAAAGTTTCCCTCTTTCCCTTTACCTTTAGAGTGGTCATGGAGGAGAGATTCTTCTTCTCCTTTATCTTTGGAGTGTGATGAATCTGCATCTCTACCTTTCTTAAACTCCCTATACATTTCCTCTACCATGGATCTCATGGCCAGGAAACTGTCCATGAACTGGGGGTCTGATCCCAAGGGACTTTCTTCTGACATTTTCTTCTTAGGATGGACTCTTCCAATTTCTGGGTTAGCTTCAACCAACTCTTCTTCTCCTAATTTAAGCTTTGATCTAGTTAGCATTCAACAACAAATCCAGCACAATCTTGTCTAACCTTAGTAAACCTAGAGCTCTGATACCACTTGATCTGGAATTTATCCAAGATAAAGAATTAAAGGTATTACAGACTCATGTACATGGAGGTGCCTATGTTACTTATGCAACGGATCGATAAGATTGCTAGTATACATAGACAATGAGGCTATCAGAGAAAAACATAACAGTCAAACATGTAAACACAACAAGCTTAATAAGGAGTTCACCCAATACTCCTGGGCTACGTCTCCTGGTCCAGCCTTTAGTGGTGGCCTCTCTATTATGTTTTCAAGTAGTGTTTTACAATAGTGAACTCAAATTGAGTCTCACTTAACAGATATAAGTTAGTAGAACTGGAGTACACAGACTCTCCTTACTGAACTCGACCTCTGAGGGTCATAGTAGTATGATAGGCATATGTCGAGGAGTTTTCTTGAACCTCTCAAGCCTTCTAGAGTACACAGACTTCAAACTCTATTCTGGCTCTGTCTAGCTCGATGTTGCCTTCAGGTCAGCTCGGCTACTACTCTTTGCTCTTAGCTAGCTTCGTATAACTAACTCTTGTCATTGCTTTTCTTTTTGTCTTCTCGATTTCTGCCTCTTTTTCCTTGTTTCTGCTTCTGTCAGTTCATGGCTTTAAAGCCAGTCATTCTTTCGACTGTTTGTTTCCTCTTCCCGGCCTTCTGGTTTCCTAACCTCTATCCATTCAAAATCCTTTGCTCTGCATCATCATCACCAGGTAACGCCTCGTAGGGAGGTGGCCACCTGTTTTCCAATGAACTGGGTGTCAGATTCCTTGAATCATATTTGAATGGTTGTTTCTTCCATTTGCTTCAAGATCACCCACGAACACGAATCGTCTGCCAACTCATCATCCACATCGGACTCCAAATCCCGTTGAATCTTGCTTTTTTATTGGTAAAATCCAGTCAGTCATCGGGATGCATCTCCGCCATCGATCTGGGCCCCCCAGATCCTATGGTTTTCCTTTATATTAGGTGGGTAAGTCGCATGACGTTTACCCGTCCGATGTCGGCAGTTTTCTCTCTCATTCGCCGGACGCGTGTTGCTCGATGTGTGGCATCGGGCGGGACTCAATCAAAACTGCTTACCGCCTCGAAGCCTTCCGATATCCTACCGATTTGTGGAATCCTGCTTTACGGAACCGAAAATATTACTTTTTTGCTTTTCATTGCAATTTCGTGTCCGTGCACTTCGGGGCTTTCCTTCACTGACGGGGACGCCCTGTGATATGTGATTAGCACTAATCGCGTATCAGAAACCACCCCTGTTTCTAGACTTGATCTCCCGTTTTGCTAGTTTTGTGCCATCACACATTCACCATGGGCCAACAATCTGCGCACTCGACCTAGGGTCCTCGTTGCTTTGCTTTGGCCACAACTGTCACTGTTACGAGGATTCTTTCTGATAGCTTTGATTTTACTTGGACTTGAATCTTTTAGCATAATTGAAACAGTCATGAAAACTTAGAGAGTGTTTTAGGATCCAATTCGGATCAACAAGAAGGTGAAGGAGGCCAAGCTCCAAACCAACCAAGGTAAATTTGAGCAGTTGAAAATGAATAAAGATTAAAATATTGCAGCTTATTTTCTCCACGTTGATGAAGTAGTGAATGCCATAGAAGGACTAGGAGAACCAATGGATAACAAGGTATTTGTCTGGAAGGTACTAAGATCACTTCCAATGAGCTTCGACGCTAAAGTATCAGTGCTAGAAGAAAGAAAAAAATTAGAAAATCACAGCATGGATGAGTTGTATGGAATACTTACAGCTTACAAAATGAGAATAGAACAAGAAAGTCCATCAAACAGAGAAGAAAACTTCACAAAATCCAAGAATACCAGTAAAAACAAACAACAATCAAATCCAAGCTCCAGTTGTTGTGAAGAAGAAATCTCAGATGAAGAAGTTGCTAACTTTATAAGAAAGTTGAAAAGAGGAACAAGCAAGTTCAAAGGTAAACAATTTCAACTGTGGTGAGATTGGTCACTTTGCTTGTAAGAGTCCTCATAATAATTTTGATGATGAAGAAGAAGCTCCTAGGAAAACAAAGAAAAATCAATGAATATTCAACAAGCAAGGTAAAAACAAGGTCTTTAAGAAAATCTTCTACTCAAAATAAGACAGCTACTCATCTGAAGAATAAAATGAAAGTGATGAAGAAAATGATACACAAAGAGCATTGTTCATGGCTAGGGACAACATGAAGGAAGCTCCGGAAGAGGAAGAAGAGGATGAAGAAGAGATTAATGAGGTCAAATTTGAAAAGGAGATTGTCAGATCTATAAGGATCTCAAGGTTGAAAGAGGAAACATAAAACCACTGGAATCCGAACTAAAAGAAGTAAAAGAACATGCCAGAATCCTCAATAAGAAGAATTAAGAATAAAAAAATATCATCATAAATCTTAAAGTGCAGTTGGAAGAAGCCAGAAAAAATTGAAGAATCGCTCAAAAGAGGACTGGAAGAAATCAACAAGGCAGGGGAAGATTTAGAAGCATAAATAGACTCTCTATGAAAAGAAGCAAAAAGAAGAAATGTTTAGCAAAACTTTTCAAAAAACTTTAAAAAAGTGGATTAAATCATTAGCAACCAAAGCCCATGTAGTGACAAAACATGATTAGGTTAGAAATCAAGTTCCTCAATAGTTAAGAACAGAGATGAACAAAACTCTTGCAAAAAATATTAAAAGATCCATAAAGAAGGATGAAAGCTTCCAACATAATAGAAGGAATAGGAAGACGGTTCTTGGTGAAAAACATCACGAAGCAGACCTCCCCCTCTCAAGTATCAAACTATCTTTCGTGGTGTTTGTTATTCTGGAGGAAAAATTAGACATAAAGTTGTAAATTGTCAAGCCTATGATAGGAGCAAATACAACTTTGGAAACTACTTCACAAATGATTATCCTAGAAATTCCCGAGAAGACTACAAGAAAAATTATAAGGAGTTTGGATACTTAAGAAATGAAGTGGAATGTCATAAATGCAACAACTTTGGACATTTCTCTAAAGACTACAAGTTAATCACTTCACCAATAGAGACACAACAATATGAAAATATCCCTATGAATATTTGGAAGAAGAAAACTGAAAGTTGCGCACTTGCTCTAAAAGTTCAAAGCAAGAAGAACGTATGGTATGTTGAAAATGACTACTCAACACACATGGTCGAAGATAGAAACAAATCTATATCTCTAAAGGAAGAAAATGATGGAACAATATATTTTGGAAATGACGGATTTGCAAACATTATAGGAACAAACACAGTTAAGCTCGGAGGCAAGGATGCTACAACAAAAGTTTTGCTACTCATAGAAAACATGAATCATAGTTTGTTGAGCGTAAGTAAAATGTGTGATCAAGGGCACACATTGTTAATTGACTCAAATAAATCTGAAGGGGACAAAGATTCGGCAAGTTAGTGGAAACTACAATAAGGAATCCAAATGACGTATACAAGTTGGATGAGACCGTAAACAATGGTTGTTTCTTGGTAAAAGAAGATAAAGTTAGCTTTGGCACATAAGTATGAACACACAAACTTTGATAATCTTGTCAGGATTAGTAAAAAGGAAGTCGTGAGAGAAATGTTGCAGATTTCAAAACCAACCAGCATCTCATGTATGCATTGCAACCATGGAAAATAGCTAAGAGTTGAGTTTAATACTAAGTGACAAAACACATCAAAACCATTACAGTTGGTATGCATTGATCTATATGGACCTGTTGTGGCCACCAACAACCCCCCTCTTTGTTTGGTATTAGCAATAACACAAAGCAAATGGGGACCCTTAACAAAAAATCCAAAAAAAAAAATTATCAAAATTTTTGTATTTTAACTCCCTAAAGCTGTATCGCATCGCGAGAAGAGAGTGAGATGTTTTCCTATGCGCATAATAAGCTGCGAAGAAGCGACGCGAAATTCATCGCATCGCTTATATTGTGAAGCGCTCTTAAATGAAAAACTTAAGGAATCGCCGACGGCCGATATGCGACGTCGCATATCGCAACATCGCATAAGCAGCACACAATGATTGGATGATTAAGTGCGATCTGTGATTTGCGATCTGCGATATTGCGATCTGCGATATTGTGATCTGCGATTTGCGATCTGAGATGAATGCGATCATCAATTCCTGCGATGACACATCTTGATGACGCAATCCTCGATACTGCGATGCGAGTCGCAGAAATCACTCATCGCAAAATTTCCTCGACATAGTGTTCAAGGAAAGTTGTCTGTAGACCAAATTTGGGTGCGCACCTTAAAAGAAATTAATGATTGTACGCCAAAGTATCCAAGAAGGATTGTGTTGTGTTTTTCGAAGAGTCAGTTCATTATGAGTGTCATGATTATGCATTCATTAGAGCTTAAAGCTTTCATGTCAATCTTTTCGTCATTACTATTTTCCTTTGCGTAAACTGTAAGACAGCAACTAACATAAAGCAATGTGCAGGAAACATCTAAGGAAAAGGGGAAAGCGTCAATACTCGGAGAACAGAGAAGAGATGCCTTTGCAAACGGATGCCGCATGCAGCAGGACCGCGGATTCCAGAGTATCACTCAACAGATACTGATGGCAATAGACTATCCAAGACTCAGAGTCAAAGGCGCACAAAAGCAGCATGTTTACAAAAGATCCTGAAGCTTAGACTGGGTAAAGCAAAAAGAAAAACGCTAAAGAGGAAAAACACACCAGAAAAGCCTGGAACAAAGAACGCAAGCAGTTTTCAATACAGAAAATTGTTCAAAGAGCAAAGTCCCTAACTTATTCAGTCATTTGCAAGGCCGGAAACCGAAATAGCAACAACACAATCAGTTTGAGAGAAATTTGGGTTATTACCAAGTATACACACAGTGAATACACCAAGCCAGAGGAAGATTTTCGAAAATATCTTCTAATTTGTCAGAAAGCGGTGCCAGCTCTTGTTATTTCTATTTTTGTAGCTCAAACGAAAGGAGAAGACAACCAGCCGACTCTTCCCAGGCGAATGTTGCATTTCTTACAACACTGAGGAGCAAATACAGAAACGGTTAGAAATTAGATTCAATTTTTAGAAATAAATTTGCTTTAGTAGAAGGGCGGTCATTTGAAACCGTGTCCTAAATTTATGTAATTAAGATTAATTAGTTAGCAGTATTTAAACCCTTCTCAGCCATTTGGAGAAGGGTCCGGAAATTTGTCAAAAAACTTGTCCTCAGAACATGCACTTTTTCACCCTCGGAGGGGGTTTTTGATGAATGGATGGATCGAGATTTATCAATGTTTGCATTTAATGTCTACTACTGATGTTGCACTTTTGTACTCTTAGTAGATGTTAGAACAAGTAGAGATAAATCGTTATTGCTTGAAGCTTATGAGTGGAACCAGTCATAAATGGTACTTTTATCTCTTGACCAATTTCTGCTTATATTCTTAAAGTGATATGCAGTTTTCAGTTGTTTATATGTTAATGCATGAATGTGTGCGTTACCATTTGGCACTTCTGTATGGTGGAGTCATTTATTTGTGCTTGATATATGAATAACTTATTATGCGATATGCTGTTCACAACTGTTTTGCTTAACTTTTTATGCATAATGGTTTATCTTAATTGATTTCTATTCTTATGATAGCTGAATGATCTTTATTACCAGTTATTGTTCGAAATCTCTTTAGATCGCATAATAGAAGAAATACACCCCGGGTTAGCGTAGATTAGATGTGTTGTTTCTCATTAGATTACAATAGCATAGAGTTAGTTTAGAAGTTTGAATTAAATTAGCTTTAAATACTCCTAGATCAGCATTATCCAACTCTACACACACACACACCCCTTAGATTGGGAAACTAGTCCCATTATCCCTAGTCGGACCCGCTATACCAAACGGATAAGGAGCTGCCAACCAAGGTCCGGACCGGGTGGGTATCCCCCTTGTTGTCGACCCGATTTTCGGGGCTTCAACATATTTGGCGCTAGAAGGAGGGCCCAAACTATGAATGGCACCTAAATCAAAATCTAAATACCATCCTGAGAGTAAATCGCCCTCATCAACTCCCCCGACTTCTCCAGTACGTTTAAATCCAGAGTTAGAAGTCGCTCGAGTATCAACTGCTGCTACATACCCTAATATTTCAGACCAATTTACCATTGAACCCCCTGAAGTTCAAACTCTGATTCGCAAACTCCAGGGATTTTCTATTTTTACTCAGAGGTCTGATAAATCTCAAAGCAGCGTGACTTCGCAGTACAATCCTGCTCATCCCCTGACCAGATTAAAGAGTGAAAAATTTGGCATCCAGCCAACTGAATTCCCTCTCCCCACCAGGAAAAGAGCAAGGAAAACACCACCAGAGTCTGACAGTGAGACTCTTTCATCTACGTCGTCCATTTCAAATCCCTCACCACGAAGTCAGCCACCCACATCTTCATTCCAAACCACTCATCCATCTTCCACAACCCCTCCTCTTCAATCATCAAAGATCATAATATCTTCATCTTCCTAGCATCAGGGATCATCCTCTGCACTTTCATTTACTAGCAGCTCAATGATGGCTCAGTCTCCATGGAACAATCTTGGGGCAGTTTTAATGCCTCCACCCCTGAGCCAAATACCGGCCCATCCTGAGAAATGGCTACCCAAGTTCAATCCAAAAGCAGGCATGCTAGCTGAAGAGCATATTAATAATTTCATGCTTTCTGTTAATCTCAACGGAGTTACCAACGAGGATGCTATCGTCCGGCTTTTTCCCTACACAATGCAAGGAACAGCCGGGTCATGGTACTTTTCATTACCTTCCGGGTCTATCACAAGTTGGGACATTTTTCAAAGTCAATTCCTTACCAAGTTTGGTGATGACAGATCAACGGCGACGTTAATCAATGACCTATCCAATCTTAAAGCCGAGGCTAGAGAACCCATCAAAGATTTCAATTTACGGTTCAATAAAATCCTCAACAAAATTCCCGCTGCTTCCCAGCCCAGCGAAGAAGTGAGATGTGAATGGTATATTACGGCCTTACCATCAAACTTGGCAATCTTCGTGGATAGGGCAAATAAGACAACCTTAGTTGAAAACTTGACAGAGGCGATAGCAGTAGAGAAACGCGTAGTAGCCCTGGAAAAAAGATCTGCGATAGAGGAACGCAAATCTAAGAAAGTCTCCTTCAAGGAAGACCCCAAGAAGAAACAAACGAAAGACCCTTTCGATTTGGAAGGATTACAAAAAGTGTTAAAAACCATGTCCAATGAGATGATTGACATAAAAAAACAAGTAGCAGAAACTTCTTCAAAAAAGCCCTACAAAGCTTTTAAAATAAATCCTTCAATGGATGTGAAACCACCCAACGCTATCTCAAACGTCGAATCCGAAGAAGAGGAAGAAGAAGAGAATACCACTGAAGGGCAAACCGATGACGAAGAAGTTGTGGAACTACAAGGAATGTGGGATTTCATCCTCCCGCAAGAAGAAGATCAAGAAGTATTTCCGGTTAGCACACGAAGCAAAAATCAACTTGATCCTCCCCAAACTACCCCTAAGCAGAAGGGCGCAAGCCCTGCAGCAAAAGATAAAGTCACAACAAAGAAAACGACCGCTAAAGCGACTCAATCTAGCGCAGTCCAATCAGATCAAACACCTCCATCAAGAACACTGATTGTGTCGGATGAAATGGAGTACAACATTATTGATGACATGAAAAAGACTAGGGCTAATATCACTCTTTATGATTTGAGCAAATTGAAACATCAACAGAAGATAATGATGACAGAATTACATGCCGTGCCTACTACATCTTTGCCTACAGCTGTAGCTTCCCACAACATGGGAAGACCTCCAACCAACACGATCAATAAGGTTGACCCAAATGACATCGCCTTGATTGGAGGGAGATCAAGGTCTCACACTCCCCCTTTTCTTCTCACTTATGAAATTTTCAACAAAAACGTGCACAATTGTTTGGTAGATTCTGGTGCTTCAACGAATATTTTACCCAGATCAATATGTGCCAAGTTGAATGTTCAACCACAAAAATCCGCAGTGCGCATAGTTCAGCTTGATCGATCTCAAGTCGAAGTGATTGGTGAACTTAATCAAGTGACCATAAGATTGTCGTCTAACCCGAAGGTATGTCAGGTTATTGACATTCTAGTAGCTGATATCCCTGAATTCTATGGCTTAATTCTTAGCAGGGATTGGTCCAAAAAGCTCCATGGATACTTCTCAACCGACTGGTCGCACATGTGGTTACCCTACAACGGTAAACCGAACCAAATAAAGGTTGAATGAGAGTTACACCAGAAGTACATAGTAACAGAATTGGAGGGAGAAAATGAAGCAATAGCATACAACAGCAGTATCATAGGCAATTACTCGGTAGATTCTTTCCTCGGCAATTTCAATGCTCATACCTCACCTTACTTAGAAAATTCAGTTTTGTCCCAAGTCGAAATTTTTCCCAAACTGATAATTCAAAGTGTGTTAATTTTTTAGATAACCCTGTAAATACATCTTTGTTTTGGAAATTATATTTTGATGGCTCTAAATCTAACGAGGGAGCAGGAGCAGGATGCGTTCTGATTAGCCCAGACGGAAATAAGACCATGCTTACGTGCAGACTTGAATTCGATTGCACAAACAATACAGCGGAATACGAGGCCTTGGTGCAAGGCCTATACAAAGCAATCGGGTTGAACGTTAAGTACCTTCAAGTCTTCGGAGACTCTGAGATTGTCGTCAAACAGGTACGTAACACCATACATTGCCTATCAGGTCATTTGAAGCACTATCAATCTTTAGTACAAGATCTGACTGCACATTTCATAGCATTCAATATTTCGTCAATCCCAAGACTCCAAAATGCGAGCGCAGACCTGTTAGCTAACGTAGCCTCTAGACTTATTCCCTCCGAAGATTTTAGTCCAGATAGATTCTCAATAGAATTAATCTTTAGACCGTCCATCCCTGACAACATTACAAACTAGAGAGTATTCAATGACGATCCTGACATTGTAAATTTCCTCACTTCTGAAGGATCCTACTCAAATCAAATAATTGACGAAGACCATCATGATCACCAAATACAACAAAAGAGCACTGATAATGCCATACCTAAATCGGTGGTTAAGTTAGAAGACTTATATGATTTGAAAAGTCGGTTTAAAAGGTCTACCAATTCTAAGCTCTACAGTTCGACTCTGAACTACGAATTAGTAAACCTAGGAACTGATGAGAAACCACAAAACGTTAATCTAGGCCACGACCTAGCCCCTGAAGAAAAATTAGCATATATCCGTCTTTTGAGACAATACAAAAATGTTTTTGCCTGGAATTACGATGAGCTGAAGACATACGACACTTCTATCATTCAACATACTATCCCTATGATTGACAATGAAAAACCTGTCCAACAGAAACTTAGAAAAATCCACCCCAATTTAGAAAATCAGATAAAAACTAAGCTAAATAAGTTATTGAGAGCCAGAATAATTTTCCCTGTCAGACATTCCAAATGGGTCTCCAATATGGTACCCGTTAGAAATAAAAATAGAGATATTAGAATTTGCATCGATTTCCGAAATCTCAACAAAGCCTGTCAAAAAGACAATTTTCCCCTCCCACCTATGGAGCAGATATTACAGGCAGTAGCAGGCTCAGAATTAATGTCTTTTTTGGATGGATTTTCAGGATACAATCAAGTGCTGGTACATCCCGATGATCAGTTAAAAACCACATTCCGAACTTAATGGGGCACATACGCATATCGGAAGATGCCATTTGGTTTGATCAATGTCGGCGCTACATTTCAGAGAGCCATGGACATCGCATTTAAAGGTTTAGTCAATAAATCTGTAGTGATTTACCTGGATGATATAACAGTGTACTCCAAGAAGCGAAGCGACCATCTCAAAGACTTGAAACAAATCTTTCAACAATGTTTAAGGTATGGGATTTCACTTAACCCAAAGAAATCTTTTTTCGCATTAAGTGAAGGAAAACTTCTAGGATTCATAGTGTCAAAATCTGATATTCACATTGAACCTGACAGAATCAAAGAAATTTCTGAAATATCCATGCCTCATAACAAAAAAGCCATGCAATCTTTCCTCGGTCAAATCAATTTTGTGAAGATATTTGTCCCATATTTCTCACGTATTGTTTCTCCTTTGCAAAATATGATTAAAAAGAATTCAAATTTTAAATGGGGTCAAGATGAGCATGAAGCATTCAACTTGATCAAACAAGCTATCATTAATGCTCCATCTTTAGTGACCCCGAATTTTTCAGAATCTTTTATCTTATACACATTTGCCTCAGAGAAATCTTATGCCGCGATTCTAACTCAAGCAAATCAAGAGAAAGCGGAAGCTCCAATCGCATTTTTTAGCTTGAATTTACAAGGTGCTGAACTCAACTATTCAGACATGGAGAAACAGGCATATGATGTTTTCAAAGCTATCAAATATTTCAGACCTTTCTTACTTAAAGCCCATACTAAGGTCATAGTACCGTTTCCAGTGGTAAGAAACCTTCTGATACAGAAGGATGTGGGTGAAAAAAGAGCAAATTGGATCACCGCTTTACAAGAATACGATCTTGAGATCAAACCAGCAAACATTGTGAGAGGTCAAGGCTTCTGCAAAATGTTGGCTGGAGCATCGCAAATTCCTGAGAATTCATCCGAAGAGGTACATACGTATGAGGTAAGCCTAAACGATGCAGAATCATTATATGCTGACACCATTTATTATCTTAAGAACGGGTATGCTCCATCACACCTGGATCACACCAAGAAAAGAGCTCTGAGATTGAAAGCTAAACAATACCAGCTCATAAATGATGTTATGTTTAAAAGGAATTACGATTCTGTGCTTCTTAGGTGTCTTGAGAAAACTGAAGCCAAAAAGGTTTTGCAGGAACTCCACGATGGACCAGCAGGCAGACACTATGCTGGAGATGCTACTGCACATAAAATCTTATGTGCAGGATATTATCGGCCCACGTTGTTCAAAGACTCACACAGTTACGTGAGGAAATGCCAAGTCTGCCAGGCTGCTGCAGGGAAACAAAAGAAACCGTCCATGCCACTACAGCCGGTTAACATCGAGCAACCATTCAGTCAGTGGGGCTTGGACATAATAGGTGAGATCGTTCCTCACTCTTCTAAGCAGCATAGGTGCATCCTCACAGCAACAAATTATTTTACTAAATGGGTAGAAGCAGTTCCTCTCAAGACAGCTAATTCTAAAAACATTATTGAATTCATAGATCAATTTATAATCACTAGGTTTGGATTGCTAATGGCCTTAATGTTTGATAATGCTTCATACTTTTCTGGAAATACAATGACTGAGTTTGCACTTAAAAGAGGTTTCAAACTGAAATATTCGACCAACTACTATCCGCAAGGTAATGGATTGGCTGAATCAACAAACAAAAACCTGATCAGGATTATTAAAAGAACAGTCAACCAAAACCAAAAGAATTGGCACAAAGCGTTGGTAAATGCTTTATGGGCAGATAGAATAACGAAGAAAGCTTCAATCAGCACTTCTCCCTTTAATTTAGTTTATGGGAAAGAAGTGGTTCTTCCAACTCACTTAGTCATCCCCTCTTTGTCTTTAGTACAACACATCGATGAGGTATCTACCTCCTCCATACAACTAAGACAAATGGAAATAATAAAATTAGAAGAACGACGAGAACAAGCTAAGAAAACCCATGCCCATCACCAAGCACTGATAAAATCCTCTTTTGACTCAAGCATAATGACCAGAAAAAAAATTTCAGATGGGAGATTTAGTTTTGAAATGGGATAAGGCTCATGAAGAAAAGGGCAAACATACGAAATTTCAGAAATTGTGGCTTAGTCCTTTTCAGATTGTAGAAGTCATAGGCCCATCGACGTTTGTGTTGCAAGATTTAGCAGGTAGAAGAGATTCTTTGCCTGTTAATGGACAGATTCTTAAAATATATTTTCCATAGAAAATCGCTCTTCTATTTTTGTATGATAGTTTTAGTTTTTATTTGTTTTTCTCTTTCTTATAAATAAAACCAGTTGTAGATGGTTACTAAAGGGTTCATGAAAAAGACACCAATTCTCTATCAGATTTTGAGCTTTTCGCTTGTACAAGTAGCAAAAATTTTCGAAAAATCTGATCTTTATTATTGACAGGTAGAGTTAACTTTAGCCTAGACATGATACTAGTTTCAACTTCAAAAATTTGATGAAAGCAACCTTTGGTAAGAAATTGTTTTATATCAGCACATTGAAAGGTATCAATAATAAAATAAATATTCTCTGTAAAGTTGCTATTTTCAAACTCTATTATTGTCTTCCAGAGCTTTCTTAAGGAAAAACAATGACTTCCTCCCTGCTAAAGGAAATTGCAGCATTCAGAGGAACAATCTGGGAAAACACTGTATCTCAAAGAATAATAGGTCTCATCACGAGCCGGCTTATCATGATCACAGATATTATAACTTGCTGACTTTTCCAATACTGTCTACCAAAACAGGGCAACGACTCAAGATTGTTGCAATCAAAAGACAAGGGGTCTCATCACGAGCCAGCTTGTTCAGCAAAAGTGTAAATCAAGTGAATGACTGTGTCATAATTTGGCCACCAAACCAAGACATTGTTCTTTAGAGAATGAAGACTGTGATTCAATCGATGTCGACACAAGAAGTAGCTGCGCATGTATGAATGTAGACTGCACAGAGACCATGATTGATCAAGAAAATTCAAATGATATCAGTAGCTATGATTCAAACGGTGTCAGAGCGGGAGGTATTAACTGCGCAGGTGTTAGGATTAACGCTGGAGAAAACCACAGAATTATTAATATTAATCATGATAAGTTGAATATATCGAGTGGCAGCGGTAATCATAGCAGATGGGATAAGAATTCAAAGGAAGAAAACTGCACAGATATCACTAAACCTCTGGGGATAAATAGTGGTTTTGGTGATGAAATCAAACTGGTTAGGGAGCAGAATGATGAAGCTAATTCGTTGAATTCCCATACAAGGGACAATCACAACACAGATGGCAAGGGGCTCTCGACATTAGTGACTCCAATTTTTCTTCAGAAATCAGATAACTTTGCCAACTCACAGAGCAAGGACATAACAATGAAGATGGGCAGTGGAAAGCATAATGATAAATCAAAAAGAAAAGTGGTTAACCTGTCTTCCCTGGAATTGGATCCTGTAGTCATTAATATTCTCAGCAAAGGTCTGGGGTTTGCAGTGACTCCTAAAAACCTTCCCTTTGAAAAGATGATTTGTAGCATAGAGGATGGGATCAGTAACCTTACTGTGGAAGATAAAGAAACATTGAGGCAAGAATGTTCTCTCATCATGAGGAAAGCCAAAATTCCCAAAAGCAACCTGAGTAAAGAGGAACAAAAAGCCTTCAATTCCTTGCGAAGCAATGACAAGGTTGTGGTTCTTAAAGCAGATAAAGGAGGAGCTGCGGTCATCCTAGACAAAGAAGATTATGTATGTAAGATGAATGATCACCTAAATTGTGGCAGTTATAAGAAGCTAAGCAGCAATCCCATCCCCAAAATCGTGAAGGATGTAAAGAAGATTATCTCTAATTCCAACCTCGACGAAAAATTAAAGAAGAAGTTGATCCCCTCCTGTGAAACTGTCCCCAGAATCTATGGATTACCCAAAATCCATAAAGAAGGAGTCCCCCTTAGACCAATAGTTAATACTATTGGTTCCCCAACCTATGAGCTTGCGAAATATGTTGCAAAAATTCTTAAGCCCCTTGTGGGAAATACTGATTCCTTCATCAAGGACTCCCAGGACTTTGTGAATCTTATTAGAAATGAGAAGTTGGAGCATGATGATATCCTTGTAAGCTTCGACGTGGTATCCTTATTCACTAAGATCCCTCTTGATGAAGCCATTCAAGTTATAAAAGAAGTTGCTGATCCAGGGACTGCAAAGCTGGCTGAGATCTGCCTAAGGTCAACTGTGTTCACCTTCCAAGGAGTATTTTATGAACAAACATCCGGTGTGGCAATGGGATCCCCCCTTTCACCAATCGTGGCCAACCTATACATGGAATACTTTGAAAAGAAGGCCATGAATTCATGTCCTTTGAAACCAGCCTGGTGGAAGCGATTTGTCGATGACACCAATATAAAATGGACTCATGGTAAAGCAGAACTCGAAAAGTTTTTCACTCACTTAAATTCGATCTCCCCAGATATAAAGTTTACAATGGAACTTGAAGAAAACAAGAGCATCCCATTTTTAGACATTCTAATCATCAGAAAAGAGGATGGCTCTTTGGGCCATAAGGTTTTCAGGAAATCAACCCACACAGAAAGTTACCTCCATGCTGATTCCCACCATCACCCAGCCCAGAAGTTTGGTGTTCTAAACACGCTGGCCATTAGAGCCCTTCGAATTTCCGACTCAGAGCACCTGGACGAAGAGAAGAAGCATCTAATTTTAACTTTTAAAAGTATAGGCTACAAGGAGCAAGAAATTAAAAAGGCCATAGAAAAAGCTGAAAGAAAGTTGTTGTCTCATGAGCCTAAGGCTCAAGACCAACCTAATTGTGGTAATGTTTTTCTACCGTATATCCATGGAATTACAGACAAAATCGCTAAAATCCTAAAAAAGAAAAACATTATCACACATTTCTCAGCTCCAGGTACTATCAGACAAAGTTTGAAGTCTGTTAAAGATGATATCGACAATCATCAGCTTAAAGGAGTATATAAAATAGAGTGTTCTTGTGGAAAAAGCTACATTGGTGAAACAGGTCGCTCCCTCCAGACAAGACTCAAGGAACATGGCGCTGATATTAAGAACGGAAGATCTCGTACTTCAGCCCTGGCAGAGCACTCCTCAAAGACTAAACACCATATCTGTCTAGAAAGCGCATCAATTATCGCAAGGGAAGAGCAACATCAGAGACGAAAGATCAGAGAAGCCCTTGAAATCATCAAACATCCTCATAATCTAAATAGAGACAATGGTGTGGAGATTAGCGGGAGCTGGCTTCCCTTGATCAGGGAAATAAAAATCGCAAGCACATCCCCTGGTAAAGGCCTCAACAGGTAAGTTTCCCTCTCCTTTCTTGTGTCCTTAGTCTTTGTTTTCATTTAGATCTAGGTATAATAAAATTCCATTAAAGACTAAGAATTTATTAATTTCTATATAGCTATTAGTAATATATTAATCATTATATTAATTAATTATAAATATCAATTATTTATAATGGTTAATATAATTTGATTAATATTTTAATTAAATTATATTAGAATTAATATATTTCCATAGTTTTTAGTTTTTAGTTTTTAGTAAAAATTAGTCTCAGCCTATTTTTGTTTTAGTTATAACCCTTAAATTTATTAGTTAGCAATATTTTTCCTTAAAATAAAATAAAAATAAAATAAAATAAAATAAAATAATTTCTATATAACAATTAATTAATATATTAATTATTATATTAATCAATTATAAATACTTATTATTTATAATTGTTAATATAAATTAGGTTAATACATTATTTTAATTTTATATAGAAATTATTTCTTTTTAATTTAATAGGTTTCCTTAGTTTTAGTTTAGTCCCTATTTAATCTTTAGGTTTGGTATTAATTTATGAACTCTTCCAAAAATTTAAATAATAATCAAATAATAGTAATTTATTAAAACAAATTAATATTAAATTATATAAAATTAATTAAAATTAATTAATGATTATTACAGCCGACAATTTGTTGTTCTAAAAATTTATCCTCATCACTATTTATTATTTCTTTGTTGCTCTTCTGTTATCATCATTCTCATATCCTGATGATGGATCCCATTTGGGATTTGAAACGTTCGTGCAAAAATGTTCTAACTGTGGATTCTCCGGTCAATGATTCAAAAGATACAAGCCACAGATCTCTTAAATCCAAAAGGAAAAAGTGTCAAAAAAGGGTTTTCCTCTGAAAAGTTGTAAATAACCTCAAGCAGGATAAAGGATCATTGTTGGGTAACAGGTAACCCTGTCGAGGCTATGGACGCTTGCGGGCAGCAGAGGCTCTACCTACGACAAATGAGCATATTTTAAAAGCCAGCACGCAGAGAAGACCTTATTTTATCTTTAAAATACCAAGTAATGTCTGGTGTGAATACAAGAACTAAGCCTGAGGAAACAAACAATTGGAATATGAAAAGGTTGAGACGAAGTATCATTGATAGGATAAGGCGTAATATACTCTATCTGTCCATAACAAAATTTAGACATATGAAAATTTTTCTGCTTCGGAAGTTAAAATTCAATAGAAAAATAGAGATAACTGGTTCTTCACAGTGAATCGCCATTGTTGTGGCCACCAACAACCCCCCTCTTTGTTTGGTATTAGCAATAACACCAAGCAAATGGGGACCCTTAACAAAAAATTCAAAAAAAACATTTTATCAAAATTTTTGTATTTTAACTCCCTAAAGCTATATCGCATCGCGAGAAGAGAGTGAGACGTTTTCCTATGCGCATAATAAGCTGCGAAGAAGCGACGCGAAATTCATCGCATCGCTTATATTGTGAAGCGCTCTTAAATGAAAAACTTAAGGAATCGCCGACGGTCGATATGCGACGTTGCATATCGCAACATCGCATAAGCAGCACACAATGATTGGATGATTAAGTGCGATCTGCGATGAATGCGATCATCAATTCCTGCGATGACACATCTTAACGACGCAATCCTCGATACTGCGATGCGAGTCGCAGAAATCACTCATCGCAAAATTTCCTCGACATAGTGTTCAAGGAAAGCTGTCTGTAGACCAAAATTGGGTGCGCGCCTTAAAAGAAATTAATGATTGTACGCCAAAGTATCCAAGAAGGATTGTGTTGTGTTTTTCGAAGAGTCAGTTCATTATGAGTGTCATGATTATGCATTCATTAGAGCTTAAAGCTTTCATGTCAATCTTTTCGTCATTACTCTTTTCCTTTGCGTAAACTGTAAGACAGCAACTAACATAAAGCAATGTGCAGGAAACATCTAAGGAAAAGGGGAAAGCATCAATACTCGGAGAACAGAGAAGAGATGCCTTCGCAAACGGATGCCGCATGCAGCAGGACCGCGGATTCCAGAGTATCACTCAACAGATACTGATGGCAATAGACTATCCAAGACTCAGAGTCAAAGGCGCACAAAAGCAGCATGTTTACAAAAGATCCTGAAGCTTAGACTGGGTAAAGCAAAAAGAAAAACGCTAAAGAGGGAAAACGCACCAAAAAATCCTGGAACAAAGAATGGAAGTAGTTTTCAATACAGAAAATTGTTCAGAGAGAAAAGTCCCTAACTTATTCAGTCATTCGCAAGGCCGGAAACCGAAATAGCAACAACACAATCAGTTTGAGAGAAATTTGGGTTATTACCAAGTATACACACAGTGAATACACCAAGCCAGAGGAAGATTTTCGAAAATATCTTCTAGTTTGTCAGAAAGCGGTGCCAGCTCTTGTTATTTCTATTTTCGTAGCTCAAACGAAAGGAGAAGACAACCAGCCGACTCTTCCCAGGCGAATGTTGCATTGCTTACAACACTGAGGAGCAAATACAGAAATGGTTAGAAATTAGATTCAATTTTTAGAAATAAATTTTCTTTAGTAGAAGGGCGGTCATTTGAAACCGTGTCCTAAATTTATGTAATTAAGATTAATTAGTTAGCAGTATTTAAACCCTTCTCAGGCATTTGGAGAAGGGTCCAGAAATTTGTCAAAAAACTTGTCCTCAGAACATGCACTTTTTCACCCTGGGAGGGGGTTTTTGATGAATGGATGGATCGAGATTTATCAATGTTTGCATTTAATGTCTGCTACTGATGTTGCACTTTTGTACTCTTAGTAGATGTTAGAACAAGTAGAGATAAATCGTTATTGCTTGAAGCTTATGAGTGGAACCAGTCATAAATGGTACTTTTATCTCTTGACCAATTTCTGCTTATATTCTTAAAGTGATATGCAGTTTTCAGTTGTTTATATGTTAATGCATGAATGTGTGGGTTACCATTTGGCACTTCTGTATGATGGAGTCATTTATTTGTGCTTGATATATGAATAACTTATTATGCGATATGTTGTTCACAACTGTTTTGCTTAACTTTTTATGCAGAATGGTTTATCTTAATTGATTTTTATTCTTATGATAGCTGAATGATCTTTATTACCAGTTATTGTTCAAAATCTCTTTAGATCGCATAATAGAAGAAATACACCCCGGGTTAGCGTAGATTAGATGTGTTGTTTCTCATTAGATTACAATAGCATAGAGTTAGTTTAGAAGTTTGAATTAAATTAGCTTTAAATACTCCTAGATCAGCATTATCCAACTCTACACACACACACACCCCTTAGATTGGGAAACTGGTCCCATTATCCCCAGTCAGACCCGCTATACCAAATGGATAAGGAGCTGCCAACCAAGGTCCAGACCGGGTGGGTATCCCCCTTGTTGTCGACCCGATTTTCGGGGCTTCAACAGGACCAATGAAGACTAAGGGATTGTGGTGAACAATCCTTCATGCTGATGATTGACAATTATACAAGGATGAAAACAATCAATTTTCTGAAGAAGAAGTTTAAAGCTTTTGAATGTTCTAGAATCAACAAGGAAATGGTTAGAAATAAAACTGATTTCGAGACAAAATGTTTGAGATAGTAAAATGGAGGTGAATTCACATGCAAAGAATTTCAAAACCTCTGCGAGGCACATGGCATAAAGTGACAAATTTTAGCAGCCAAGACACCTAAACAAAATGGGGTCGTTGAAAGGAAAAATAGAACAATAGAAGAGATGGCTATAATGATGTTGAATGATTCAAAATTAGATAATAAATTTTGGTTCCAGACAGTAGATAAAACAATGTACATTTTCAATATGGGTTTGTTTGGAAGAAACTATGATAAGACTCCATACAAACTATGGAAGGCGGGACCAGTGAACGACAAACACTTCAGGAGCCTTGGAAGCAACTACTAGATTAAAAGGGAAGACTAGAATATTGGAAAACATGATTCTTGGGTAGACGAAGGCATTTTTGTTGGGTACCCACACAAAACTAAGGCATACATATGCTATAATGAGAGACTCAACTAAATAGTTGAAAGCATCAATGTGTTATTTGATGAAGTTCGTGGACCAAAGGCCAAACAAGGAAGCCCGTCCTCAAGTGAACTAGAGACAAAGGAAGTAGAACCAAAAACATGTAAAGAGGAACCCCCAGAGGAAGAACAATCAAATGAGGAAACAATCACCGACCAGATCATTGCGGGCATCAATGAAGGCATAGAACCAGAAGAAATCAACTGATACGCGTGTCAAATCAAGCACATATTGCACTCTTATCCACATATGAGCCTAAGAACTTTGAAGAAACCAGTCATGATGACCATTGAATAGTAGCCATGAATGAAGAATTGTATCATATTGAAAAGAATGACACATGGGAATTGGTTCCACGACCTTAGTGTTGGAAAATGTAACTAGGTTTGGTATTCATTAATGTATTTGAGTCATCATAAAATGCACTTGTCAAAAGAATGAAGAAAATAATTTTTATTATTATATCAATGACTTATTAAAGCACGGGTTTCATGCTTGGGTCATCATTATATTAATCAAAGTCCCTATTGTGGACTCCTAGGATTAATATTGAGTTTATAGAGTCATTTTACATTCAAAGAGACCCTTCTTGGGCTTTTGAATCATGTAAAAAGGTTTACTATTGAGTCCAATATAATTTATGTAACCTCCACACCAAGTCCACCTAGAAGATATCAAGTCGACCTCACTTGGAGACTATAAATAGAAGGAAGTTGAATTCATTTGGAGCATCTCATCTCAAGCTAGTTTGATATCTCTAAGATAGTTGGAGATGTGCGAAATGGGTCTAAGGAAGCAAAAGGAAGTGTGATTTGGGTCAAATCTAAGGAGAAGAAGAAAATCAAAATTTTGGAGCCTCTCTCTCTCTTTGTTTCATGCCCTAGTTTGGGAGATCGAAGTCTTCCAAGTTTTTCTATTTCTTGATGTTGAAAGTTTCTGCATAGTCAAAGTTGTTAGGAAGGAAGTGTTGCTAGAAAGAGGTCAAAGATCTAGGAGGTTGACTTGGTCTAGATGGAAGGTTTGGTCTTTGTCTAGGGTGAAGAGTCTCAAAGAATACTATTGAAAGGAAGAGAATTCTTCACTAGGTTTTCCCCTCGAGGGGGTTTTTCCCTGGCATAGTGCCTACATCTTGTGTCTCTTGTTTTTTGATCTTCATACACACATAATATGGTAATACTTGATGAAAGATAAGATAATAAAGAAGTAAAAGAAGCCAACATAACTCACAAGTAATTATCAAGTAAGGGGAATCAAACCCTAATATATTTTCATTGACACTCCAACATGGTATTAGAGCTAAGGTCAAGAGAAGTTGAATATCACTTTGTTGGCATGGATTCTCCCTCTTTGATGAACTACATAAGAATGGGTATCAACACTGTTGTAAGTTGGATCAAGAAGGTCATCCATTACTTATTCAGCAAGGTCAAAAGTCAAGGATTCTTAACTGCTCTTACAGGTTCTCGTAATGATGACAATGCATGGATCATTGATAGTGGAGCATCAAGACACGTGATGGGAGAAAGTAAACAACTTCATACACTATCAAAGGAGTCATATTCTCATGCAGTGGAATTGGGTGACAACAAAAGCTATGTTGTTAGAGGCATGGGATCAACATCACTGAAGCTGGAAAACGGATCGAAAATGCACCTCAACAACATTTTATATGTTCCAGGTTTGAAAAAGAATTTTCTTTCTATTTATTGTTTTGAAGAAAAGAGGAAAGAGTTTCTTTTGTTGATGGAAAAGTATTGATTTGGGGAAAAAATCTAACATTGATAAAGCTACAGTTATTGGAGTTCGTGAAGGAAGCCTTTATAGGGTCAGTACAACACCTCCTCAAGCTTTGGTTCATATGGAAATCAATCCCATTGAGCTATGGCATAGGAGTTATGTCCATATACATTATAAGGACATCCCTACTCTTAGCCAATTGGTTCATGGAATCCCAGATATGAAGTTAGATCATGAAGGTGTGTGCAAGGGATGCTCTTTGGGAAAACATATAAGAAATCCATTTCCGAATAGTGAAACTAGGTCTAAAGAGATATTAGACATCATACATTCTATAGTGTGTGGGCCCATGTCTGACAAATCACTTGTAGGTCATCTCCACTATGTAACATTCATTTATGACCATCCTAGAAAGACATGGCTCTACCTTCTCAAAACAGAAGATGAATTATTCAATAAGTTCAAGGAGTTTAGGTCCAAAGTGGAAACCCTAACTAAAAGAAGGATAAAAACTCTAAGGTTTGACAATAGTGGGGAATACACTTCTAAGGTATTGATTGCATATTGTAAGGAAGAAGGTATTAAGAGGGAGATCATTGTTCCCCATTATCCCGAACAAAATGGATTGGCCGAAAGGAAGAATAGGTCAATTTAAGAAGGCATTCAAACTAAGCTCCTTGATCAAGACCTACCAAAATTCTTATGGGGAGAAGAAGAAATGACAGTTGTGTACATTCAAAATGGAAGTCCTCATAAAAGTCTTAATAATACAACACCCGAAGAAGTATTCACAAAAAATAAGTTGAGTGGGGATCATCTCTGAATCTTTGGAAGTCCAACATACATCCATGTTCCAAAGGACAGGCGAAAGAAGTTGGACTCTACAAGTAACAAGGGAATATATGTTGGATACAATCTCTCCTTAAAATCATATAGAACCTATATTAAGGAAGAAGACATATTGAAGTAAGCAAGAATGTCATATTTGATGAAAATCAAGCATACAAGAAATCAAAGGATATTACTATTGATTCTGATGATGAAGAAGTTCCCATATTTAAAGAAGAAGAAGTTCATCATGAAAACCATACTACAAATCAAGAAGAAGAACAAGGACCAAGTGAGCCTATTCAATCGATGGTCATCCCAACCACAAGAAAAAGAAAAAATTGGTTAAGAGCTACATTAGAAGATGTTAAAGGACATGAAGTTGTGAAAGGAACCTTCAGGGAAGTAAGAAACCGAAAATATATTTTGGTTATGTTGCATACATGACAAAGTTAATTGCAGCCGAACCATCTGCATTCAAGGAATTTACTCATCAAGAGGTTGGAAGAAAGAAATGCAGGAAGAATATCAACACATCATGAAGAATGGGGTTTAGGAAATCATTCCTAGACCCAGTGACAAATCGGTTGTCACCTCCAAATGGATCTATAAGATAAAACATGTTGTTCATGGAAGATTATACAAGTACAAAGTGAGATTCGTTGCAAGGGGTTTCTCTCAAAAGGAATACATCAATTATGAAGAAGCCTTTGCTCCCACGGTAAGGTACACTGCCATTAGATCTTTGGTTTCATTGGCTGCTACAATGGGTTGGAATATCCATCAAATGAATGTGAAGACCACATTTCTGAATGGGACCATTGATGAGGAAGTGTATATCGAACAACCCGAGGGATTTTAAGTTAATAGAAGGGACTCTCATGTTTGCAGACTTAAGAAGGCCCTATATGGTTTGAAACAAGCACCTAGGGCATGGTATGCAAGGATGGATGCATATCTATGTAGAATTAGATTCATGAAGAGTTTTGTCGATTATAATCTCTACATCAAGGTCATGAATAATGAGCCTGTCATTATTCTACTATATGTGGATGATTTATTCATCCAAGTGTGGAGTGAAGAATTGAAGAATGCAAGAAAATGTTGGTAGTTGAATTTGAAGTGAAGGATCTAGCACTAATGCACTATTACATGGGTCTAGAAGTATGGTAGAGACCTGGGGAGATATATTTGGGGCAAGGAAGGTACATCATCAAGTTGTTGCAAAAATTTAGGATGATGGATTCCAAGTAGATGACTACTCCTATGATCACCAGTCTCAAGAATTTGAGGGGCTTTGACTCTAGTCTCGTGGATCCTACTTCCTATCAACAATTGGTGGGTTCCCTAATGTATCTAGTAAATACTAGGCCAAATATATGTTTTGCAGTAAACATTCTTAGTCAGTTTCAGGTGGAGCCTCGTCATGATCATTGGATAGTTGCCAAACATATATTAAGGTATCTTCATGGCACTATACATCACTGCCTAAAGTATAACAGTAAGAAATTCAATCTATTTGGTTTCACAAATTCTGATTAGGGTGGCAGTGATACTAATGGAAGGAGCACTACCAGAGGATGTTTTAGTTTGGTAGCTACTATGATCTCATGGATGAGTAGAAACCAAGATCTCATTGCTTTAAGTAGTGGTGAGGCAAAATATGTGATTGCATGTGAAGTAGGAAAGGAGGTTGTTTGGTTAGGGAAGCTTCTGACATATTTGTTCAAGAAATCTTTGGGTCCTACTGTGATTAATTGTCACAATCAAAGTTGTATCAAGATGTATGGAGATCCCGTGTTTCATGCTAGAACGAAGCATATCAATAATAAGTTACACTTTATTAGGAACTTGGTCCAAGATGGGATCATGAAGTTGGAGTATGTCTCGACAAATGAACAGGTAGCAGACATACTAACAAAGTCTCTTCCTAATAAAATGTTCGAATACCTGAGGAACTTTCATGGTTTAGTAGATATTGTTTATTGTATTGATGATAAGGAATTGGAAGAGATTTGTTGAGGCTTTGCGAGTGAAGCATTTCCTGGGAGGACATATGACTGACACTTTGTGTTGATGTCTAGGTCCCAAAGTAGGGAAGGTGGTGTGGGTCATAGAGATCTGACCATGGATACACACCTAGGTCCCTTGGTTGGTGGTTAGCAATTAATCCTGATGGTACCTAGAGAGGCTAAAAGACTAGTTCCACCTTATTCCCACTTAGATATATTGCCATGGTCAGGAATCTAGTCTGTGATATTGAGGTGACTAAATTGATGAGAGACCAAGGAATAGATTTCCCTAGTCAGGAATCTAGTCCATGGCATTGAGGTGCCTAAAGTTCTTCTTTGTTCATATAGTTTGAGATCTTCCCTTATATTTGTATATTATTAATACCTCCCTAGTTAAGAGGGAGTGTTGGAAAATGTAACTAGGTTCGGTCTTCATTAATGTATTTGGGTCATCATAAAATGTACTTGTTAAAAGAATAAGAAAATAGTTTTAACTATTGTATCAATGACTTATTAAAGCATGGGTTTCATTCTTAGGTCATCATTATATTAGCAAACTCCCCATTGTGGACTCCTAGGATTGATATTGAGTTTATAGAGTCATTGTACTTTCAAATAGACCCTTCATGGGCTTTTGAATCATGTAAAAAGGTTTATTATTGAGTCAAATATAATTTATGTAACCTACACACCAAGTCGGTCTAACAACATCAATTCGACCTCACTTGTGTAGGTTTTAACCTCGTACAGAAATTACCTACATACAAATTCTAAAAAACAGAAAATAAACAATGGAGAGAGCATAACACATAAAACAAATATACAAAGAGATTTTCCCCTAGATCCCAAAATCGAGACTACCAGATTGATTTTTCATTATATTCCTTTCAATGTTACAATGCATATTTATACATGTCGAAGCATCCATAAACCTCAATCCATTTGTTAGTGTCGGTCTTGAGCCCTCTATCGGTGATCAAAAGCTCTTTGCATTTTGCATAAGTAGGTGTCTCATCAGTGTCAGTCTTGCATCCCATTAGGCATGCCATAACACTGATGGAGGAGCTAGTCTTTTGTTCCCTTCTTGGTTTTGCTGGAGCAGGTCATGTCATTTAATGAGCTTGTGTTATACTTGTTTATTTTGGTCTTGAGATCCCAAGTCTTAGGTCTAGGGTTTTAAGTCAAAAATCACTGCAAGGTCATGAGTCAAAGGTCCATGAGTGCCCAGCAAGCCAGAAGGAGGTATGTACATATGTTCCATTGATATTTCTCATCAGCTACAGATCATTTATACCTTGGTTTTAAAAACTTTGGTTTTAAACCCAAGGTCATGTGAAATTTGCAAAAATAAAGAAAATTTTCAAAATTCTCCAAAATGCCGGCAATAACCCTGGTCTCCTCACTAGCATCCCTCAGATGGCTAACCTGCAAAAAGAACGGAGTTAAAACATTCAAAAGGCCAAAATCAGGACAAAATGAACTCAAAAACAGTGTTAAAATGAATGCCAAAGCAAAAACATTACAAAGTGGGTTTGGTAAGTTAATTTTTTCAAATTTGGGCATATAAAGGCCAAATTTCCCTCTAAGGAGCCTCATTATGCATTTGAGAGCAAGCAAACACACTTGAGAGGTCGAAGAAGGCGATTTGCAGCAAAATTGGGTATTTGCCTGGTGCGCGACCACTTGGGTGGGGCGCGACCACTCAGCGCAATTTTTGCTGTGTAAATTTACAAGGGCGCGACCACTCAGCAGGGGCGCGACCACTCAGCACGGGGGCGCGACCACTCAGGCCGATTTGCCCAGGAACCTCCAAAATCGACCCAAACTCTCTCTCATTCACTCAATCGGTCGAGGTAGGGTCTCTTTATACATTTGAAAGCTAGAGATATGAATTCATGGGCTTGATATGTATGTTATCACAGAAAAAATGCATGGAGAAAGGATAGGAATGATTGTTTGTGTTGTAGGCATTATGCTACGGTTATGTTTGTTTTTCAAGGTTTATAATTCCTTTTTCCCTCCTTGGTTTCCCATTTTGGTTCACAAATGTCAGTGTGTCTCTATCTTTTATCTCATTTGCAAACTATACTAAAAATCCCATCCCAAAGTTCCTAAAACCCTAACCCCTCCTCCAAACCCTAATGCCTATCTATCCTTCCCAAACCCTAATGCCTATATACCCTACTCAAACCCTAAAGCATTATCACACAGCAGTTAATAAAACAAAAGATATATAAAAACACAGCAAAGATAAAAAGAAATGTTATGAAAAAGAAAAGAGTATATATATATGGCAAATGCATGTGCATGTTCACCACAAAAACAGAGTCAAGTATTACCATGCCATAGCCTAGCCACTACAAGAGCAAAAAGACATATTGTTGTGTAAAAATCAGAGGCAAGGATGCTGTGTAAACATTCATGCCAAAATCAACAATATACAGCTGTACATGATGCTCAAAATGGACAGTTTGCTGTGATAGGGTTTGCACAGGAACAATTGTTGCATCTCCCCAATTTTAAACTCTGTTTTCCCTACTTTTCCCTTCATTAAAATCCCAGTTCAATTTCTCTATTCCTTCCCTAAAAATCACAGTGCAATTGAAATCCCTCTTCCCTTTTGTCAACATGTAACTAAAGCCCCTTTTTCCCTCATGACAAATGCAAACTAATGCTTTGTTTCCCCTTAGCATCAAAAGCACATAAACTTGAAAAAACAGAGTATGCTTATAAAGTACAGTCAAAGACAAATTAAAGGAGCAGCCTATTGATGCTAATGATTGATGCTACCCCATACCCCTATGATCATGTTGTCCTTTACCCCATGTTAAAAAAAATATATTGTCCTTTCCCTTGGTGACCATTACACATATTTTCCCTAATAAAGTATTTATTTGCAAATGATTTCCAAATGATAAGAGATGAGGAACATGTTTGATATTTTGTGAATCAGTCCTTTAAATTCCCTGTTTTTATATATTTCCCTTTCCTTATTAAAAGTCCCCCCCCTAACATTTCCTTCATGATTTTTTCCCCTTGAAAACAGCATACTTCTCAGCATTTTGCAGGCAGGGCAGCAATCAGTTGTGTTCTTTTTCTCCACTTTGCTCAATAACATCATGTCAACCACTGAAACTAATGAGCAAGGTGATGACCGGTCTTCTTCTTCGGAGTCTGAGGTACAGAGGCCTCGGAAGGGTGGCAAAGGTGGTCATCATAAGAGAGAAGAGCCCACTTCTCTAGCAGAGTTACAGGCTTGCCCTTTGGCAGTGACTTTTTTCCGGTACATGTCATGTCTTGAGTTTTGTGAGAGGCTGGCCCAGATTCAGCACCACAGGGAGTTGGCCCGATTATTTGTTTTGCACCTTCATGATGGGCAGGTCACTCTTGCAGGGGTGAATTTTGTACTATCTCCGGAGGTGATTTCAGAGGCTACCGGGATACCAAATGTGGGTGAGGTGTGGCCCAAGCGCAAAATGCTGGATTATGTTTATTTTGAGCCATATGTCAGGCCAGCATTCATGAGTCATTTGTCGGGGATCTTTCCTTTCAGGTTCCTCCGGGCAGAGTATGCTTCTATTATGCGGCTTATCATGCACTACTTCACATGCGAGGGGAGATTTTCGGAGTGCTGGGAGCTATTGGAGAGACAGAGAGATTTTTATTGTACAGTCCATGACAGGGATTTTTAATGAGAAAGACACAGCTCTGTTTTCTGAGATTCATGTGGTATGACAATTTAACATTAGTTTTTCCTCTGTTACATATGTAAACCGTTATGTTTCATTTCATTTCATGATCATTTCTAGCTGAACAAATGAAGTGTTTAGGTAGGAATTCATAGTATTATATGCTCCTCCTATAAGTTTTTTCACGTTCGATGTTTTCTTCTGTTTGACAAGGATTCATCTCCTATGCCCTTGTCAACTCCTCACCAGTCTTGCCATCCCATTTAAAATCTAGATTTGGTGTTAAATTTCTTGCCTACCTTGCCTCAGTTGATAATCTGTGTAGTCATTATATTTCTCTGTTCAAGCTGTGATTTTGCCCATGCAGCCCAGAAAAACCCCGTCATTAAAAACCCCAAATCAACCTCCTAATCAGTTTACTAGCCTAATATCAGTGTTACCTTTGGTTGGTCATCTCACCCCATTGAAAATTTGCCGAGATAGACCGGAGCGAGCCTTCTCATACCCTGTAGGGCTAGCTACGAGGTGAAATGGTTTGATGTTGCCTTGAAGGTTTACCTTCCTCAGCCTAGGGTGAAATCTCAAGCGCTAACACCATTAACACTGGATTAGAACATAATCGCAGTTCCCTTGACCGGATCTACAAAATACCATGGACCGAAAACCATCGTGCCCAAAACCATGTGTGAAAACCATGCACAAAACCATAGGTAGGTCTGCCCACCTAATATAGGGTCCAAAAAAAAAATATCCTGGGGTACTGGCGTGGACCCCATAGAGGGAGGATATCGCCCCCCTCAAACACCCCGTACAGGGAGGGTTTTCGCCCCCGCTACGCATCGGCATAACGAAGGGCTAGTCGTGGAAAGAATATAACACAACCCAACATTCTCCCACTTGTTGTTTTCTTTCCACATGGGGCCATAGGAGAGCTTAGTTATTTATTCAGCCCTACAACGCCCATTGTTTTTATGCACCAAGAGAACTTGTCAGAGCTCACAGATTTTGTCAATGCATCTGCAGTATTCTTCAAAGTGTCCACCTTTACCAGCAACACCTTTTTGTCTTCTATCATATCCCTCACAAAGTGATACTAAACATCAATGTGCTTTGTATTTGAATGGTAAGCAGGATTCTTTGCCATGAAAATTGCACTTTGGCTGTCACAGTCTATCCTTATAGTTCTCTATACTAACCCCATACTTGAACACAATCTCTACAACCAAACTGCTTCCTCGCTTACATGAGTGGCTGCCCTGTATTCTGCCTCTGTAGTTGATAGTGCTACTACATATTGTTTCTTACTCATCCAACTAACTACACCTTCAAATAGTTTAAACACATATCCACTTGTAGATCTTCTCTGATCCATATCTCTAACCCAATCTGCATCAACAAAGCCATAGATATCCAAAACTCTATCCAATCCTGGTCTTCCTTGGTAGTACAAACCATAATCACTATTGCCACACAAATACTTGAAAACCCGCTTCATTGTTGTCTAATGCTCCTTCCCTGGTTTTGACATAAACCTGCTCAATACTCACATTGCATGTGCAATGTCTAGTCTAATACAGACCTTAACATACATCAGGCTACCGACTGCACTTGCTTATGGAACACGAGACATGTCTTCTTCCTCTTCTTGTGTCTTGGGACATTGTTCAATAGATAACTTTACACCTACAAGAATAGGAACCTTCACTGGTTTACTATCCTGCATATTAAACCTTTGCAGTATTGTCTTGACATACTTCCTCTGGTTTAACTAGAGATTCCTCTTTGCCCAATCTCTTTTAATTTCCATGCCCAAAATATAGTTTGCAACACCAAGATTTTTCATGTCGAATTTGGAGGACAATTGGGTCTTCAAATCCTGGATAATTTCTTTCTTATTTCCAACCAACGACATATCATCCACATACCAGACTAGATAAATAACACGGTCACTAATTAATTTAAAATACACACAATGATCTATTTTCTTCGAGTGAAACCAAATCCCCATATAAATGTATCAAATTTCTGATACCACATCCTTGGTGACTGTTTTAACCCACACATAGGATTTTTTAACTTGCATACCAATTCTTTCTTACCCTTCACCGCAAAGCCTTCAGGTTTCTTCATGTAGATCTCTTCTTCCAGATCCCCGTGAAGAAATGTTGTCTTCACATCCATCTGTCCTACCTCAAAATCAAAAGCAGCAACAACATATAAAAGTAATCTAATAGAAGCTACCTTGGAAACAAGAGAAAAAATATCACCAAAATCAATTCTTAACACCTGGGAATAAACTTTTGCTACCAACTGAGCTTTGTATTTCTCCACCTTTCCTTTTGCATTCATCTTCTTCTTGAACACCCATTTGCTGCCAATGGGTTTCCTTCCAGCTGGCAACTCCACCAGATCCCAAGCCTCATTTTTGTACAAAGATGTCATTTCATCAACCACTACCTCTTTCCAGAGTTTGCCATCCTTTGAATCTACTGCTTCCTTCACAGTTCTGGGATCATCATCAGTAATAGATAAAGAAAAATTTGAGCAAAAATCAGATGGACTATACCTTTATGGCTGCCTTATTTATCGAACTAATCTTCTCACAACCAGAGTTTTTGGCTCTTCATCTTCTGATTCCTCTTCTGTTATGGAGTCTGATTCTTCCTCCTTAAGCTCAAACTCTATCTTCTTGGGTTCCTTTGGTTGGAATTCATGTTTAATAACATCTTTCACCTCTCTGAACACCACATCTCAGTTGTACACAACCTTCCTTGTTACTAGGTTCCAAAGCTTATAACCCTTTAAACCATCCTTATACCCAATAAATATGAACTTTTCAAATTTACTATCCAAATTTATTATTTTCTCCTTTGGAACATGTACATATGAATCACATCGAAATACCCTCAGATGTGAAAGAGAGGGTTTCTTACCAATCCATACCTCTTATGGAGTCTTATCCTCCAACGTTGATGAAGGTGATATGTTGACCAGGTAACATGTTGTCTCCATCGCCTCTACCCAAAATTCTTATCCTAACCTGACATCACTGAGCATGCTTCTTGCCCTTTCCATCAACGTCTTGTTCACTCTTTCTGCAACTCCATTTTTCTCAGGTGTGTATGTCGTAGTCTTTTTTCATGCTATACCACACTTCTTATAGAATTATTCAAATTCCTTCTTGCAAAACTCTCCACCGTAATTTTTCCTCAACACCTTTATCTTCTTCTCTGTCTAATTTTCCCCAGAGCCTTAAATTCTTTAAACTTATCAAAGACTTCAGATTTCTTTTTGAAGAAATATATCCATGTATTTCTTTAGAAGTCATCTATAAATAATACATAGTACACAGACTTATCCAGTGATGGAACCTTCACAGGTCCAAGCACATCACTGTGTAAAAGCTCTAATATATGTTTCGCCCTCTTACCACCAGAGGGGAAGCTCACCCGATTCTGCTTCCCATATACACAATTTTCACAAAAATCAAAATCTAGAGAGATATTAGTCATACCTTCTACCATACCTTTACCATGAAGTATTCGAAGGCCCTTCTCTCCAATATGTCCAAGCCTTTGATGTCATAGCATGGTATTTTCTCTAGATACCACTAGATTTTCTGCTCCACTTTCAAGAACCACAAAACTGTTTCACCCATCAATAACAGTGCTAACTTGCAGCTTGTACATAGTTCCAATCCAAACTCCCCACATCAATACCAGTACTCCCCGAACCATCTTGCAGGTATCTGTCTAGAACACTGTTTTTACACCTGCATCATCTAGCTTTCTTACATAAATTAGATTTCTGGCTAATGCAGGAATATTCAAAACACTCAGAAGTGTTCTAATCCTTCCACCTTGCAACTTCAACTTCACTTTTCCGCGACCAATGATTCTAGCCTTCTTGTTGGATAGGTAAATCCCCTCTGCGGACAGAGGCGATCCCACTAGCCTAAGATAGAACTAGCCACAATCAATTCATGCTGCTACGCAAGTTCCTAGTTGTACACTAAGGGTGAATTAAGAAGACCAACCTGGAGTCCAACGCTAAAGTCGATGCAGAGTTGATATCCTCACTCCCTTGCTCCAGTAGGTCACAATCCTAGAGATCCTCGCGAACGGACACCTGCACACACAAAGGACGAAGCAGATACAAGCATAAAATCCACCAAAGTACAACTATATTTCAGTCAGAAAGGAAATAAATCAAACATCATTATAGTAGACAATGAGATTGGAACCATAACAGCAGTCGTTCATTAATGAATAATAGACGGGAAAAGTTACAACCAAGGTTCTGACGTTGAACCTCTCCTCTGGCTGGGCGAGCAGCTATGTGTGTCTTGCAATATACCTCCTCTCCGGCAGCATAACCTCTCTATGCTTCACTATCACTCACGACAAGCATAATCACAACTAGCATTACTCAAAAACTAGCTTGTCTAATGCATGAGGACAGACATTTATAGATGGAGAAGGGAGGAAGATTCAATGAACCAGGACACCCATTGTGGATTGGCATTATCTCTGAAAGGATAGATGTCAAGGATAGATGATGACTCTCGACCTCTATCCGATGGATTTTACCCTCAAAAGACTTCGTGATCTGAAGGGAAAAAGCATATGGGTGCGCGTTTGTCAAAAATCATTACCAAACTGGGTTGGCGCGGGTGTTGTTCTGTGACAGAGCGCCAATGGTCGCACCCCCTTTTGAGGATCTCAGTGATTGGCGGAGGTAGGACACTGTGGACCTGCGCCAATGGAAAAAGAGCACTTTTCAGGGATAATTTGCAGAAGGTGTCTTCAGGGAACATGAAGTACATACTCAGGGGAATATAATGCAAGTGTTTTTGGGTTATGTCACTGTTCACAGGTCCCGGAATTCGTCCTCCAATGTACGGGAACGGGGCGATAGGGACGGTGACCAATGGTGACAAATTACTGTGTAACAGATGCCCCCCAAAGCATGAGGCCCGAGAGGGAGAGAGGGGTGAAATGCTTTACAAGAACACATATAGTTGCCGCCGAAGATCTGCATTGAGAGGAACGACTGATAGTTCAATTACATGATGTACATGGTATGGTCGCACCCATCCATAAGAGAGTACATAAATAATCTAGATCCATGGTATGGACGCAGTCATCTGGTTAGGATCAATGAATTGACTCAGGTATGGTCGCAGCCATCCAGTGAATGAGTCATGTATCAAGAATCACACCTGGATTACAACAGACACAATCCAGGGTCTTGCGCTCCATCTCGACCCGATCAAGAGTACAAGTTCAAGCATGCGAATATGTGAGCTGAAGTCGAACATGCATGAACATCGTCTGATTACCAGTCAATAATGGAAACTATTAACAGACGCGAGAGGTACCACCAATAATGACAATGGCCCTCAAGGTACTATAGGTACAATCTACGGCGTGCGAATTAATGAGCTGACGTTGAACACCCGTAGAATCATTCGATCGGAGGCCAATGATGAAAACCTCACGTCGAACACGAAGAACCTGCCATTGAGGCATGCAGGCTCCAAGGCACCTAAAGGGAGTCTCTAAGTCATATTCCTGGATAATGAGCTGAAGTTGACAGGAAGCGACCTTGATCGAAGGTGGGCCATAATGTTTCCCACATCATCGACACGAGACAGAGAGATAATGTTGTGAATCAAGATCATGTGAACTATCAGATGGAGGTTGTTTCTTTTCAGAGGTCAACTTCTCTTGAACATATCGGCGGCACGACAGTGGAATTGGCAGTATTTGACATCAATGGATCAGAGGTCATGATGACGAGTCAATGAGCAGATGAGAGGTCAAATAGGATTACCCAAATCCATGGAGGCCAGTGAAAAATGAGATTAGATATCCCCACCCAGACACGAAAGCAGACAAGTGCCATGTTCAAGAGCGACATACTGCCGACACGACAATAATTATGGTTCCAAAATTTTCTTTTCCCCCACCATTTCTGGCGAGTACCCCGATTATTTTTAACAAGCTTGATGGGGATAGCATATGCTTGTGGTGTGTCATTTCAACAAAATCCGATGTCATCAGGTTTTAACGAGTCTGACAAAGGAAGAACTCGGCGTCTTTTCATGTTTAGAGAGTTTGAAAAGACAGCAGAAAAGGAAACTCCAGGGGTGTCCTTTTTCATAAAGTTGTGTCTCTCGAGCCCGAAAAAGTATAAAACAATGCTCGAAAGAACCGCCCGACCATTACGATCGAGGAGTACTTTTCATAAATAGTGATTCCGACCTGAAAAAGTAAAAAAGCGGTCAAAATCACGTCGTTTCGTGACCATTAACGAGTTTGAAACGACAAAACCCGGTAATCTTTTTATGTTTTAACGGTCGACAAAAAGAACTTAAAACGACCGCCCCTTATTAACGTTTAACGAGTCAAGAGGAGTAACTCGGCCATCTTTTCCTTTTTAAATGGTCAGAAAAAGAGCTGAAAGCAGACCTTAGAGTAACCTTTTCATTTATTTTACTGAGCCTGAAAAAGTAGGAAAATGAGCTCGTTTTGTTGCTTGAATGGCACCAACCCCTGTCATCATACAAAGAACAGCGTAAAACCCACTTTGACATAAATATATTCCAAAAATACTCAAAAAATATCATTTTTAATGTATTTTTAGGTCAAAAATGCTATAAATAGTGAAATGGTAAAAAATAAATTTACTTTTCACTTTTTACCTTGTGAGTTTACCATTGGAGGGTTTTGGGTGCAAAGTTCAAGTGCTGATTGCGATCAATCCAGGAGACCATTCGAGCCGCCGTCTGAAGCAGGTAAGAGGCCTCATCCTTAGCTTTAATTTCATTCCATTTTTTCAGTTTTCCATCCACAGAATGATCCTCTGCAAGGAGGATTGCAAAAACTAGGGTTGCGCCCATTGGCGCGAGTTTCCCGCGCGGGTTCGCGCCAATGGGTGATTTTCCTAACAGGAGGCGCGCCATTTTCGCGACTGTTCTGAAAACAGTCGCGCCAACCGCGCGAATTGATTTTCCAAGAAATCCCACCGTTTGTTTTGCAATTTTTCTCTGATTTTGGTTTCATCAATGATCTAATGATGACATCTTCAGATTTTTGGTTGCAGGGATTGGTCAGAATGGCTATAGAATGGAGAGAAAGGGAACATGAGGCCATAGATGCCTTGGCATTGGAGGATGATGCATGCATGGATGCTTTAAGAGATTGCGGCTTGAAGAAATTCTTCCTTACCTCATACTTACGTGCACAACCTGAGTTACTGAGATTTATTGTGGATGCTTGGGACACAGAGGATCAGGTATTCCTCCTGAAGGACCAGACATTGGAGCTGGATGTCTCCGATGTCTACTTTATTACTGGTCTATCGCGGCGAGGTGCACGGCCCATCTTGACTGGTAGCAGGCCTTCCGATGAGAAGATGGGAGAGGTGATGGAAAGAGTTTGTCCCGGGGCACATTTTGGATCTAACAGTGCCAAGGTAGATATTGTCACTATTCCGGACCTGGTGCTACGAGTGGTACTATTCACTATCACCCGGACGGCTGGGGTACAGGCACCCCACGAAGCCAGCAAGAATCACTTGCTGCTGGCAACTGAGTGTCTGGATCCTACATTGTTTGATTGGGCCACGACAGTGACAACAAACATCAAAAGGCAGCTTACTAAGTGTAAGCATGATGGGAACAAACAGTTCGGCTACGGATCCATCATAGTGACTTTCTTCCTAGAGCGACTGCCGATATTCCGGGTACAGGGGGGTATAGTGGCAGATCCAGTGCCACGGGAGCCGAGGTTGAATCGATGGGCAGAACTCATGCCCAGAGGAGGAGGGGGCCAGCAGATGGCCTGGAGGCCCGAGTTCTTCATCTGGCTCCGTCACCAGATGATCGTCATAGAGGACTGGCCCTATACGGGCACTGATTTCACTGGAGATCCCGATCTCCCATTGCCTGCAGGGGAAGACTGGGATGAGGAGCTAGGTTAGAACTCTCTGTGTTTTTGATGTTTTTTATGTATTTCAGTTTTTTTTTTTTTGTATAATACATGCCTATTTCTTACAGCATCTTATATGTATGCAGATGTTGGTGCAGAGCGACCAGCTGACTTGCCTCATAACGTACGGAGAGCACAACCTGCAGCAGACCCTCAGGTAGAGGGTGATGACGATCTAGTTCAGAACCTTGAGGCACTTACTCGAGGAATTCCAGATTATGGCAGATTGGCCGACGTGCCTAGAGCGTACCAGAGGCACACGGTGGGAGTATCTACTCGCGTCCATCGTCTGTTGAGACGTTTGGTGCGGGCGGTGACATGCTATCATGAGCATCACCGTGCTTAGACGCCTAGGTTTCATTTTTGCATATTTTTGAGAGACATGTTGTCAGCGGCCGTATGGGACTTGGACATGTATTATTTTTGGGTTATGTAATGCGCGTGGCGCAAACATTATGACACACACGTATATATATACATATGCCTATGGTTTACTATTGTGTTTTCATGTGCTTGCTTATGTACTGTTTTAGTTACAAATTATGCAAATGTCTATCTAATACATGATTGGCCAATGCATCAGATAATGTGTTTAATTGTCTTGGAACATGTTGATATGTGATAAAATCAAAATTCCTTTCTAACAATCTTACACGTAGATACAACCTTAGAATATGATGGTTTCTGACGGAATATTGCCCGTTGAGCTGGTGGACAACAAGTTGAGAGTCCAGGTTCACTACCAATGCGCGAATGCCGAAATTAATTGCTTTAGCAAGTAGCTCGATTACAACACAATATTCGGCGACATTGTTAGTAGTACGACCTAAACACACACCCTGACAATCTATTAGCTCGCCATGAGGATCGTAGATCACCCATGCCGCAGAGGACAAATCGCGAGTACTGCGGCAGGCACCATCAGCGAAACCAACATAAGGTGCATCCGACATCTGCACAAGAAGCGAAAAACACAATAAGTGGTAGCTATGTCTTGAAAACTGACACACACACACAACACACTAAAGTACATGTATGTACACAATAAAATGTACTAGCATTACGCATAGTACTTTTTCAAATAAAGCCCATTTCGGGGCTTCCCAAGAGGGTTTCCTTCATAATCAATCAGCTCGTAGGCCCCTTTCTGCAGAACTTTCTTGACAATGTAAGGGCCTAGCCACATAGACTCGAGCTTTCCTGCTCCTAGCTTATCTTTTGCCTGATCATAGAGCAGGACTAAGTCTCCCTCAACAAAAGAACGTGGACGGACGGTCTGATCGAAGTGAGTCTTGACTCGCTTCTTTTGCATTTCGATGGCCAAAGAGGCCAGGCGACGAGTCTCATCTAGCCGTTCTAAATAAAGAAGGCGTTCTTCTAACGGGGTGGTGTTGGGAAGTAGCTCGACAGCTAATTTCAATGAAGGGATCTCACATTCAATTGGAAGGGTAGCCTCTAGTCCATAAACTAGTTGAAATGGAGTGAAACCAGTGGCATCCTTCACGGAGGTTCGGTAGGCCCACAAGGCAGGGAACAACATCAAATGCCAGTTAGACTTATGCATGCCAACGATACGTTGAAGCATTGTAACCAAGATCTTATTGGCAGCTTCAACTTGACCATTGGACTGAGGGTAATATGGAGTTGAACTATCGTGTTGCAAGCCTAGCTGGGTTGTTAATTCCGACATCATATGATTACGGAAATGCTTTCCATGATCGGTGACGATGGCTTGATGGACGCCGAATCGCGAAATAACATGATTGAATAAAAATTGCGCCGCTGTGTGACCATCTTCAGTTAATGTAGGCATCGCCTCGGCCCATTTAGTAAAGTAATCGACAGCAACGATGATAAACCCATGCCCCCCGGCCGAGCGAGGGTTACAGGTCATATAATCAATGCCCCATTTTGCAAAAGGGCCGACGGTGACAACAGGGTGCAATGGAGCAGGAGGCGCTCGCATCTTGCGCTGGTATATCTGGCACTCATGACAAGAGCGGACGACAAGGATGCAATCCTTGAAGATAGAGGGCCAAAAGTAGCCAGCACGAAGGATTTTTTGGGCAGTAGCATATCCGGACATATGTCCGCCACAGGCACCAGAGTGGCAGTCATTCAAAACCTGCTCGGCTTCCTCGAGAGTAAGACAGCGGCGGAGAACAGAGTCTGCGCCGAGACGATATAATGTATCTCCAATGATACGGTATGGTTGAGATTGATGACGAATCCTTCGCCGAGCGTCTTTAGACACACCCGGGCGAAAGGAGGACGTTTGCAGATATGTGATTATATCTCCGTACCATGGATCGAGGGTGCTAATGAGAAAAAGGGTCTCATCCGGAATTTGATCCTCTACATGCGAGGTCGAGGAAGAAGATGGCAAAGAGCAAATTAACTCAGCAAACACAAGGGATTTCTTAGACTTGGCAGTGGTAAATTCCAAGTCAAACTCTTGGAGGATAACAATCCACTTCGAGTATTTGCCCCCCAGCAACTGGCGTGACAATATATATGTCATGGGGTTGCAATCAGAAATCACGGTAGTTGTTCGCAGCAGGATATAATGACGGAAACGTTGGACAGCACAAACCACGGCTAAAGCCAACTTCTCGACATAAGCATATCGAGTTTCCGTATCTAGAAGGTTGCGGCTGAGATAGTAAATAACATGTTCAGTGCCATCATCGTCAGCTTGAACAAGAACCATGCCGATAGTGGTATCGGCGGTAGCCAAATACAGCGTGTAATCGCGATAATAATTCGGAGGACGGAGTAATGGAGCAGAGACAAGGAGACCCTTGAGACGCTCAAAAGATTCCTGAGCAATGGTATCCCAATGAAAAGGGACATCACGTTTTAATAACCGTGTAAAACCTTTGGCTACCTCGGCATAGTTTGGAACGAAACGACGTAAGAAATTTGCTTTACCCTGCAATCTTTGCAATTGCTGTAAAGAAGCAGGGGGAGGAAGATTCACTATGGCCTCGACTTTAAGGGGATCCAAGCGGATGCCCTCTCGGGAGACCACAAACCCGAGAAGTCGGCCAGATTCGACGCAGAAGACACATTTGTGGGGATTAAGCCTAATTCGGTAGTATCGACAGCGAAGAAAGATTTCGCGAAGGTGTTTAGGGTGGTCCTGACGTTTAGCTGAATGAGCAGGGAGATCATCCAGGTAAGGCTGTACAATGTGTCGAATGTCATGAAACGCATAAGACATTGCACGCTGGAAGGTAGCACCGGCATTTTTTAGACCGAAAGGGAGCTTCTTATAGGCAAAAGTGCCCCATGGGAAAATAAAGGCAGATTTGTGTTGATCAGCAGGAGCAATATTGATCTGGTTATAACCAAAGAAACCATCCATAAAAGAATACATTTCACTTCCAGCACACTCGTCAATAATTTGATCAATGAATGGTGTGGGAAAATTATCTTTAGGACAGGCTCGATTTATATCACGATAATCAACACAAACCCGAATTGTACCCTGTTTTTTGGTCACAGGTACAATATTAGAAACCCAATCTGTGAGAGGAATAGGATAAATAAAACCGGCGTTAAGAAGCTTCTCTACCTCGGCCTTAATCGCTGCAGCCTTTCGGGGGTGTACAGGGCGTAAACGTTGACGAACAGGCTTAGCACCTGGGTACGTGATTATCTCATGCACCACTATACTAGGATCAATGCCGGGCATTTCTTCATAGGACCATGCGAAAACATCATGAAATTGGCGAAAAAGGTTGGAATAAAGTTGAATTTCCTCTGGAGTAAAAGTGACTCCAATGTGAAGATGCTCGACAATCCCTGGTTTGACAGAGATGTCGATGGGTTGGGTTTGCGTAATGTTCGCCATATTCCCTTCAGAAAACACCTGATCAATCTGAATAGGCGTTTGAAGGATTTGTGATGGGAGACAAGGAGCAAACCGCTCGAGGCAAGTTAGAAAATTCTGCTGGGCAGGTAGAAATGAGGAACGATGGTGAGAATCATGCCAAGGAGGTTCCTCTAGAGACATGGTCTCAATAATGGCTTCGTCGGAGAGGAATGTTTCTCTTAAGGAATCCGAAGAAGCCTCGTCTAGAAGCCCTGAGGATGGAGTAAGCGTAGAAGAGGGAGTCGAGGCAGCAATGATTTCAACATAATTAAGCTCGGTAGGACTCAACGGCATCCATTGACACCCATTGTGGATTGGCATTATCTCTGAAAGGATAGATGTCAAGGATAGATGATGACTCCCGACCTCTATGCGATGGATTTTACCCTCAAAAGACTTCGTGATCTGAAGGGAAAAAGCATATGGGTGTGTGTTTGTCAAAAGTCATTACCAAACTGGGTTGGCACGGGTGTTTTTCTGTGACAGAGCGCCAATGGTCGCACCCCCTTTTGAGGATCTCAGTGATTGGCGCAGGTAGAACACTGTGGACCTGCGCGAATGGAAAAAGAGCACTTTTCAGGGATAATTTGCAGAAGGTGTCTTCAGGGAACATGAAGTACATACTCAGGGGAATATAATGCGAGTGTTTTTGGGTTATGTCACTGTTCACAGGTCCCAGAATTCATCCTCCAATGTACGGGAACGGGGCGATAGGGACGGTGACCAATGGTGACAAATTACTGTGTAACAGATTGTTGGATAGGTAAATCCCCTCTGCGGACAGAGGCGATCCCACTAGCCTAAGATAGAACTAGCCACAATCAATTCACGCTGCTACGCAAGTTCCTAGTTGTACACTAAGGGTGAATTAAGAAGACCAACCTGGAGTCCAACGCTAAAGTCGATGCAGAGTTGATATCCTCGCTCCCTTGCTCCAGCAGGTCACAATCCTAGCGATCCTCGCGAACGGACACCTGCACACACAAAGGACGAAGCAGATACAAGCATAAAATCCACCAAAGTACAACTATATTTCAGTCAGAAAGGAAATAAATCAAACATCATTATAGTAGACAATGAGATTGGAACCATAACAGCAGTTGTTCATTAATGAATAATAGACGGGAAAAGTTATAACCAAGGTTCTGACGTTGAACCTCTCCTCTGGCTGGACGAGCAGCTATGTGTGTCTTGCAATATACCTCCTCTCCGGCAGCATAACCTCTCTATGCTTCACTATCACTCACGACAAGCATAATCACAACTAGCATTACTCAAAAACTAGCTTGTCTAATGCATGAGGACAGACATTTATAGATGGAGAAGGGAGGAAGATTCAATGAACCAGGACACCCATTGTGGATTGGCATTATCTCTGAAAGGATAGATGATGACTCTCGACCTCTATCCGATGGATTTTACCCTCAAAAGACTTCGTGATCTGAAGGGAAAAAGCATATGGGTGCGCATTTGTCAAAAGTCATTACCAAACTGGGTTGGCGCGGGTGTTGTTCCGTGACAGAGCGCCAATGGTCGCACCCCCTTTTGAGGATCTCAGTGATTGGCGCAGGTAGAACACTGTGGACCTGCGCCAATGGAAAAAGAGCACTTTTCATGGATAATTTGCAGAAGGTGTCTTCAGGGAACATGAAGTACATACTCAGGGGAATATAATGCAAGTTTTTTTGGGTTATGTCACTGTTCACAAGTCCCGGAATTCGTCCTCCAATGTACGGGAACGGGGCGATAGGGACGGTGACCAATGGTGAGAAATTACTGTGTAACATTTCTTGTCATCCCCCAAGAAGACATCACCACCATCATATTTCTCATACTCACAGAACCACTCTCTATGGGGAATGAAGTGAAAGGATGCACCTGATTCAATCAACCATGCCTCATAATCTACATGTGTACTTGAAGAAGAAGCCAAGTACACATCCACACCTTCATCTAAGGTGGTTTTCGCCTATGTAGGAGGAGCATCATCAGATCCCTTTCCTTTCTCAGGACCTTTAGATTTACAGTCCCTTTTTTGGTGCCCTTCGTTTCTGCATTTCAATCACATTTTTACAGATTTTCCTAGAGATATAGATCTCCTACTCGAGGACTTATTTTTGTTTCTATTTTGGGACCATCCTCGTACAAACAAGGCATCACCATTCTAGCTCTCCATATTTTTTCGTCTCATCTCCTCGATCAGCAAGGATGAGACTATTTCATCAAACTGCAAGGCAGTTGCATTGCTACCTATTGCAATAACCAGACTATCCCACGAATCTGGCAGAGAACACAACAAACTAATGCACTTATCTTCATCTGAAATTTTAATATCAACTAATAATCATTGGCTTACCACAGTATTAAATGCGTTCAAATACTCTATCACCGAGTCTCCATCTTTCATCCTCATGTTATATAGCTTTTTCCATAGGAACAATTTATTCACCAGAGACTTAGATTGGTACAAAATCCCTAACTTGTCCCATAAGGCCTTCAATGTAGATTCCCTTGATATATTCAACAATACTAAATCTAAGACACACAATCGTATTGTGCTTTTTGACTTTCGATCCAACTTCTTCAATTCTTCATTCGACACTCCCGTTGGTTTAGTACCTAGATCTACTGTGATCCACTGATTTTTATCCACGAACATATCCTCCATCTTGAGTTTCCACAGCTCAAAACTCTGACCATTAAATTTCTCTATCTCTATATTTCCACTGCTCACCATCTTCTTTCACCACTAGAATCGATCCCGTAGATCTCCCACTGAACAGGGTCTACCACAGGCCCGAGCAAAACCCCTCAGCAGTAAAGGCGTCCCCTTGAAGCGAAAATAGCTCTGATACCAAATGTAGGTTTTAACCCCATACAAAATTACCTGCATACAAATTCTAAAAAATAGAGAATAAACAATGGTGAGAGCATAACACATAAAACAAATATACACAGATATTTTCCCCTAGATCCCAAAACCGAGACTACCAAATTGATTTTTCATTATTTCCTTTCAATGTCACAATACATATTTATACATACCGAAGCATCCATAAACTTTAATCCATTAACCCTGGATTAGAACATAACCTTAGTTCCCTTGACCGGATCTACAAAATACCATGGACCAAAAACCATCGCGCCCAAAATCATGTGCGAAAACCATAACACAACCCAAAAAATTGTAGCCTATTAATAGAAGGAAGTCAAATTCATTTGGAGTAACTCATCTCAAGCTAGTTCAATATCTCTAAGGAAGTTGGAGAAGTGCAAAGTGGGTCTAAGGAAGAAAAAGGAAGTGCGAGTTGGGTCAAGTCTAAGGAGAAGAAGAAAATCAAAATTTTGGAGCCTCTCGCTCTCTGTTTTGTGCCCTATTTTGGGAGATAGAGGTCTTCCAAAGCTAATGCATAGTCGAAGCTGTTGGGAAGGAAGTGCTGCTGGAAAGAGGTCGAAGATCTGAAAGGTTGACTTGGTGTGGAGGGAAGGTTTGGTTTTTGTCTAGGGTGAAGAGTCTCAAAGAATACTATTTAAAGGAAGAGAATTTTTGACTTGGTTTTCCCCTCCAGGGGAGTTTTTCCCTAGCATAGTGCCTACGTTTTGTGTCTCTTGTTTTTTAATCTTCATACACACATAATATAGTAATTTCTTGATGAAAGATAAGATCTTAAAGAAGAAAAATAAGGCAACATAACTCACAAGTAATTATCAAGGGGAATCAAACCTTAATCTATTTTCATCGATTCTCCAACGCTTAGGACAAAAATCACATTGGCACAAAATAGGTTTTCAGAAACAAGGTGAATGAGGATGGATAGTTCACCAAGAGTATGGCATGATTTGTGTGCAAAGGGTATGCACAGGTTGAAGGAATAGATTTCAAAGAGACATTTGCACATGCTGATAGGATGGAAGCCATTAGGATGTTCTTGGCCTATTCTTGTTCGAGAATGATCAAAGTGTATCAGAGGGACATAAAGTCAGTAATTCTTAACGGAGAATTGGAAGAAGAGGTCTACATAGAACAACCTAAATGATTTCTACTTACTAAAAAGAAGGATTATGTTTGCATGTTGAAGAAGGCTTTATATGGTCTCAAACGGGCTCCTAGAGCTTGGTATGCCCATCTAGACAAGTAGTTGCAGCAAAAAGGTTTCAGAAGACAAAATGTCAATAGAAATCTTTAAGTAAAGGTTGAACAAGACAGTTTCACTATCATTGCAGTATATGTAGATGAAATCATCTTCGGCAATGATGATGATAGGTTAAGTAAGAAGTTTTCATCAAACATGCAGAGTTAGTTTGAGATGTCATTACTTGGTGAGTTGACCTTCTTCTGGGGACTTCAGATTTATCAGGAAGACAAGGGCATATTCATCTATCAAATGATGTACATTAAAGAAATGTTGAAAAGGTTTCATATGGAAGAAAACAAACCATTTAGCACTCCAATGGTGACTGGTTGCAAGTTGAGCATGGATGATATATGCAAGGATGAATACCGAAGAATGTACAGGTCAATGATTGGTAATTTATTATACGTAACAACTTTGAGGCCATATGTGATGTAGGAAGTTAGACAAATAACACATCTTCAAGTAGCACCAAACGAATCCCATGCTCTTGAAGTGAAGGCAATTTTTGAATATCTCAAGGGAACAACAGACTTTGGCCTATGGTATCCAAAAGAAAATGAGTTAACCATCACAACTTATATAACTGCAGTTGGGTGAGTGGTGTTTATGATCGTAAAATAACCATTGGAGCAATCTTCTACGTAGATGACTGTCTTGTATCATCATGGAGCAAGAAGCAGCATCTAGTCTCTTTATCCACAACAAAAGCAGAATACATATCAGCACCAACTGTTGTACTCAGGTCCTCTGGATGAAACAAATGTTGCAGGATCTTCAGGTGAAGTTTGATGAGTCGATTTTGATGTTCTACAACAACACCAATTCCATAAACCTCTCCAAGAATTTAGTCATGCATTCAAAAACGAAACACTTTCCTATCAAATACCATTTTGTTCAAGAACAGGTTGCAAAAAAAGAACATAAAGAAAAAATACATTGGGACAAAAGAGCAAATCGTTGACATCTTCACCAAGCATCTACTACGTGAGACTTTTCAGTATATATGATAGAAGCTTGGGATTATACCATGTTCACATTCAATTATGTTCTATCCAACCAAGCAAATAGGGGGAGTTAGGTAGAACAGAAGAAGCGAGTAGTTTGTCAGGGGGATTCATCCTTTGCCATTGATGTCAAAGGGGGAGAGAAAGTAGGTCAAAACGATCAAAGGCATAGAGTTAAGGGGAGCAGTGATCACAAGGGGAGTACATGCATTGCCATCAATGACAAAAGGGGAGAATTTTGAAATGTGGTTGTCATTGATGTCAACCCAAGTAGCACCATAAGACACATCGCCTTTGTTGACAAAAATGACATAGAAAATCATAGTTTCTCGAGCACAAACCATCTTTTTTTTATTCTCCCCATCATGCCAATTGCAACGGTATGTGGCACGCCATAACAACCCTCATGGTTTGACATATATGCTTATTTAAATTTGATGTACACATCTAATGGTTAAAAACCCCAACAAATGGTTGATGTGGCAATTTATTATTAGTTGGAAAAATCATAAAGTCTAAAAAGGTCTTCTATTAACAATTTAAATTAAATATTTGAGCTAAAATAATTCATTAAGGACATCCAAATTCAAATTAATACCTATATCAAGCTGGCCCTATCTTTGTTTTGGATTTTCACTCCAATATTTTTTAAATTCAACTATTGGCTTCAAATAGGCCCTAGTCCTAAAGTTGTCTTAGTTAGCATTTGAATCTCAGTATATATTTGAAACAAAATATTGTTCCTTAAACATCGATCTCAGGAAAATCCATGACATAATAGTCATTCCTTGAATAAGGTGTTACTGAAGCAGCACATTAGGTTCAGGAAGAAGGCAACATACAAAGCAATGAAAGACAAGTAAAGCCTTGACAAAAGTTCTAAGTATTATAGCTCAATCTCATTGACATATCAGTTTACAACACATTGAAAAAGTATGTTGATTTCTTTTTCAAGTTGTGAAGTGAACAACTTGCAGATCATAGGTCCAGGTAATTTATTTAGAAATTGAAGTAGTCTAGACTTTAATAGTGGAAATTGTAAGGCATCTGCATGTCAAGGAGAACATCTGCAGGAAAAGGCATTAACATATTCTTGGTAGCAACAAACATTAGCATACTTTCAGAAATAGCAAATAAGTCAGAGAGCATCAAATCCTACAAGCTTGTCTATAAAGCAACATTTGTTCACGTACAAAGTTTTTGTTAGTAGGGTTAGGGTTTTATTTGTAGCAAGGGTTTTCTTGAAAATTTATGTAAGTGAGTCATTGTCCTTGGTATGAGAACCTGCAATAGTTGGTGTATTTTTTTATCATTTTCAGGGTGGTACGATGATGATATGTAGGTGATTGAAGTCAACTTTAGGTTGTAGCATGAAAACACTTCGGGGTGACAGGGTGATTCTAGTGCAAGTTGGTGCTTGCAAGGGTGTTAGATCATCCTATCAACAAAAACTAATAAAACCATGGCATTGCAACTTCCTTCTAGTTGGAGCTGGAGAATTGAACACTTTCTAGAATACTAGGGAGTTGGGCTTTCCTTTCTAGTTGGAGTCGAAGCATTCAATGTACTCATAAATTATTAAAGAAGGGATTGGTGGCTTTTCTCCGAAAAAGAGTTTCCACCTAATAATCTAGTGTCTATTATCTTTTGATTTTGTGTATCATTGAATTATGTTTTGATTTGACATTGAATATTAATTAATTCTCTGTGAAAGAAAAATTAACTATTTACAAGTGAAATATTGATTCACCCCCCTCTTAGTATTTCCAACACGATCATCAAGCAAAGTTGGAGGGTTTTATGGATTGACGGAAGAACATTTTACATGAGGAAAAATCTTGTCATGCGATGATGTATGAGACAAAAATAGATCTATGATATATTCAAGGTCGGTCACGATGGCCCTTATTGAGGCCACCTGTTAAAATTGGAAACTAGGGCCAACTTCCAACTTAAGACAACTCATATGATGGAGATGATTATTGCATTGGATTACTCTTTTTGAGAGGTACAATTTTGATATAAATATCATCTCACTCTGACAAGCAGAAATGGAATTTTGAATTTATTCTTTCTAATGGATAAATTGTCAAGGTCAACCTCAATCAAATGTAGGCTCATGAAGCCCAATGGATTTCTTCTCACCCTCAACGAAGTGTATAAATAGAAGTGACCCTTCTCTCATTTGGACATCATCTTCTCTCTCCTCTCTTGATTGGTTCGCACAACCTCTCTACTTCACACATGGAACAGGACAAAATTCTTGATTGGTTTTGGAGGCGGAAAATTTCAGAGATTAGGGCATGCATTGGAAAGCGTTGAATTCGGTTTTGTGGGAAGAATTATGATTTTTGTAGGCCACATTCATTAGCATGTGTTTCTAGGTGTTTGGGGAGTGTTTGGTCGTGTTGACTACAATATTGACTTTCTGGTTTGACTATACAATTTACAACAAACTTTGACTGCGTTGACCAAGTTGTTTTTGGGTTGACTTTGAATCCCTTGGCAAGACACATTCTTCTGTTGTTGACCAAGATGCTTGGAGGATCTTTTGGGGCATCTTTTACCATCATTGACTTTTTGGTTAGGGTTGCATTGACTGTTGAGTTGAATGTTGATTTGGTAGGACTATTTTGGGCATTTAATTATGATATTTGTACTCTCTCTCTTTGTTGAACTACCGAAGAATAATAAGGAGATTTGATCAAAGGGTTTCCCCACATTGGGTTTTGTCCCTGACATCTACCACATCTTGTGTCATCTTGTCTTATCTTGTCTTCTGCACATTTTTTTATGTTCTATTTGCATTTACTATCAATGTGTTTATGTTAATATGATTGCTACTAGACATAGTTGGAAATTATCATTGGGCTGCTAAAGGAACATTGAAGTAAATTGTGCTAAATCATAGAACACGCCATTTTTATCTAAAATTAACATGGTAACAGAGCTCAGGTGAATACAAAAACCAAGAAAGAGTGAAGCAAAGAAATCACTAAGAGAAGTTGTTGGACAAGGACTTGGAACTAGTCCCAATGACGACTACATATTTCTTCAAATCCGAGGACAAGCTCAAGGACAAATCCGACTATCATGCATGGAAGATGACTCTAGATTTCACATTGGAAGAAAATGATGCTATGGACTATGTCAAAGTAAGAATAGTAGAGCCTCCTTCAAATGCATCCACAACTGCACAAACAAAGTACAAGAAAGGTGAGGTTAAAGTTAAGAAGATTATTGTTGATTCTATTCAGAAGCCTTTGGTTGCCTATATTTGTGATTTTGAAACATATAAGGAGATGTATGACAAGTTGGTTTGGATATTCAAAGTAAATAATGCAAATCATTCTCTTTCTCAAGAACAAGTTGAAAGAGATCAAGATGGATAGAGGATAATCCAACCAATCCTACTTCATGAGGATTACCAAGATCAAGAATGATCTCCTATCTATTGGAGAAGTCATTGGTGATAGGGAGTTTACTCTTATTTCACTTGGAGGTCTTACAAGAGATTTGGATGTGTTCAACACTACCATCCTCAACAATGACAAGATTCCGGGATTTGATGATTATTGGCTAGTTGCACTCAGCGAGAAATAAGGATGATGGAAAGAGACAAGCTCGCCAATGGAAACAATCCTATTTCCTTCTCCGCTCATGCTAAGACGAAGAACAATGTTGGTCCAAGAAGACAAGGTCAAGGGTTTAAGTTGGGATTCAAAGAAGGAAGAAAAGGAAGATTCTTCAATTATAACAGGTTTGGCCACTTCGCTAGAGAGTATCCTCGCAAGAAGGATACTCCAATAGATGATGACAACAATAACAACAACTTCAAGGGAAATGGAAATCAAAGGAACAACATGTTCAATAACAAAGGAAAGAGGAATGCTCCCATTACTCGAAATGGAAGTTGTCATCCTCCCAAGAAGTCGAGAAACTCTAGGTATGAAGAAGTTAATGTTGTAAAAAAAAAAACAATTTTATCTCATTTCTACTCTCTCCATTGCCTCTCCTACGGATACATTGGATCATTTGTTGATTGATAGTGGTGCCTCAAGGAACTTCACTTGGTACAAAGAAGCTCTCTCTAACTTGATTGAAAAGAAGAGGAATATGGAGTTTATACTTTGGGATAATGCCTCTTATCCCGTGAAAGGAATTAAGACTATTACTCTTCACTTAAATCAAGGTCAAAACCTCCACTTACAAGAAGTGCGATATGTACCTGATCTGAAAAAGAATTTGGTCTCCATTTTTGCGATGGAAGACAAAGATTTCAAGGTCACATTCATTGATGGGAAGGTTCGTGTTTGGCAAAGGAACCCAAGAGATTCATTGACTCTTAGATTCAGGGTTGAGGGTTGTTAATTTTAGGTATGTTCTATGCTAGAGAAATTTATTTCAATTTTCACAGTTAGCTCAATATCTTTTCTAGATTAGCAATCACATCAACATTAAAGTAAACTGCAGATAGAACATAAATATAAATTGCAGAAGACAAGCCAAGACAAGAGGACACAAGATGTGGCGCTAGCCAGGGACAAACCCCAATGTGGGGAAACCCTTGATCAATTCTTCTTATATGTTCTTCAATAGTTCAGCAGAGAAAGAGAGAGAGAGAGAGAGATAGTACATTTACAACAGAAGTCAACACTTTGACTTATCTAGATAAGAGCATAGATCTCTAAGAAGATGATACATGAGATCAGTTGAAGACATGCTGCTTCAACTGATTCTCCAAGGTGACTCCTTCACCTACCATTGTGTTGCATTTCGCCATCATGCTGCAAGTCACCACACTGCACCATGATGTACCCATCATCACTATGCTGCATCTCATCACGCTTCATTAATCATGACTATACCTATCACTGTACTGCATTATGTGACATTACTACACCATGTTGTCATCCTGACCTATGTGTTGGCTACACCTTGCTTGCTTGTTGTCCCTTGCTTGCTTGTTGTCCCTAGCATGCTTGTTGTCCTTAGCATGCTTGTTGTTGCATGCTAGTTTTCCCTTGCATGCTAGCTGTAGCATTGCATGCTTGGTGTATTTGCTGCTAACTACCATACAGCTATCCCAATGTTAGTTAGTTGTCCCTTGCATGATACTTTCCTTCAAAGGCAAATGCTCCAGCTGTTCCGGCAGTTCCAACAGTTCCGGATTTTCTGACTTTTCCAGCAGTTCTGCCAGTTCCGGCTTTTCCGGTAGTTCATTCTGGATTTTCCGACAATTCTGGATTTTCTGGCTCTTTCGGAAGTTCTAGCGTTTCCAGCAGTTCCGGCTTTTCTGACTTTTCCGACTTTTTCGGCTCTTCCGGCAGTTCCAACATTTTCAGCTTTTTCAGCAATTCCAGCTTTTCTGGATTTTTCGACAATTTTGGCTTTTCCAACTTTTCCGACAGTTCTGACTTTTTCGACAGTTCCGAATTTTCTGGCTTTTCCGACTTTTCCAGTAGTTCCGGCTTTTCCAGCAGTTCTGACAATTCCGGATTTTCTGGCAGTTCCAACTTTTCCGGCTTTTTCAGCTTTTCTAGCTTTTCCGACAATTCCGGCTTTTCCGATAGTTTTGGATTTCTGCCCTCTGGATCAGGGCAATGTTATCCCTTAGGATCTATCCTCCTACTAAAACCCAAAGACAAGTAGAGAGAGGAAGAGATCCCAAGTGTGTGATGATGAAGTGTCCAAATGAGGAGAATGCTCCTTGTATTTGTATGCAAAACGTTGAGGTTGAATAGACATGATTGTTGGGCTTCTGAGCCTACATAAGTTGTTGGCTGACTTTGACAATTTTTCCTTAATCAAAATAAATTCATATCTCCATAAATACTTATCGGAATCGGATGATTTTTAGATCAATCCTACACCTCTCGATGAGAGGAATCTAGGAAAAATATCAGTAGTCACAAATAAAGTGATCCACATGGAGTTTGGCCCTAGTTGCCAATTTTAACACTCCTTCTCAACTAGGGAGAACTCCATCAACAATTCATCTGATCGTCGCTACTATTCATCCATCAAATTCACTGCCATGTGTAGCTTGACCCCTGCTCTGCTTTGTTATGCTTTGTCTACTCTGCTCTGCTTTGCTCGAACTATGAAGAAGAAGAAATGACCGAGGATGTATCATACCATCCTCCACTGACCCAAAGTCAGTCTTAGAGTGTGTACCACTCTCACTAATCCTATATCAGTATTAGTGATCCTAGATCAATGTAGGTCATCCTAGCATAGGGAGTACAATGGATACAGCGATGCGTCCATCGATAGTACTACTATGGTCCCTATCCTCATTTCCCTACTCATTGATCAGATGAGAGGTGCTTCGCATGAGCCCCAGACTACATGCGTAGGATGCCTCGACAGGAGAACGAATCATCCTGTCCACAGGAGAACGAATCATCATGTCCATAGGAGAACGAATCATCCTATTAGTGGATTCCATGGAGAACGAATCATCCTGGCCCAAAGGAGAATGAATCATCCTGTTCCACAGTTTCCACGGAGAACGAATCATCTTGGTCCACAGGAGAACGAATCATCATGTTCCACATTCTCCATGGAGAACGAATCATCCTAGCCCACAGGAGAACGAAACATCCTGTCCACAGTCGCCACGGAGAACGAATCATCCTGGCCCATAGGAGAACGAATCATCATGTTCCACAGTTGCCATGGAGAATGAACCATCTTGGCCCACAGGAGAACGAATCATCTTGGCCCACAGCAGAGCGAATCATCCTATTCCACAGTCGCCACAGAGAACGAATCATCCTAGCCCACAGGAGAATGAATCATCCTATACACAGTCGCCACGGGAGAACTAATCATCCCGACCCATAGGAGAACTAATCATCCTGTCCATAGCGCACCACCAGGGGAGGGTGAGTCGCTCTGTGGTCATATGTTGCTCTAGTAAGTACCCCAAGCCCCCCAGAGCTCCCAGAGTTCGATGCATGCAACATGCAAGACCCTTATAAGAAGGTCTCTCAACGACTCCAAGTCATTCGGGAAAGTCACAGATTTGACCTTTCCCTGGGGCTTTGACAAAATGTCTACGTCCTGTACATCAGTCTTAATGCGATGGAGCCTCCTCGCTCATCGACTTACCATATCCCAGATAAGGCAGTATCTAATGTCTATCTGCTGGAGCAATCATCGAATATGGGATTCCTCGATAATCGAATCCCACCTCTAGTTGTCACAGAGAATCACAGTGGTATTCATCATGTGTACAAACAGCTCACTTAAGAGCTTCTACAACCATGTAGCATCACACGAGATCATACTAGCTATGTATTTGGTCTCGACGGTGCTTATAGCAACCAACTTCTGCTTCCTTCTCATCCATGATATCGAAGTAGAATCCAAAGAGAACCAGCACTAAGAAGTGCTCTAGTGATCCTCCACACTGCCTGCCCACTCAGTATTCGAATAATCATGCAGTTTCATATTTCCGGCAGTGTATCTCAATCCATGAGAGATTGTGCCCTGAAGATACCTCAGAAGATTCTTGGCACTAATCCAGTGAGGCTCAACCAAATATGAGCTCACCATGCTAACTGCAAAACATATGTTCGGACAGAAGTTCACCAAGAACATCAATGTGAATGAGTTTATGAAACTCAGAGGCATTTCCGAAATCTAGTCCGACATCACTACCATATAACTTCTAAAAGTTAATATCCTCGAGGTAGTCACAGGCTTTCAGTTCATTATTCCACATTCGGAATCCAACTCCCTCTTACTTCTGCAAGTGATAGGGTTTGCACCTATCAGAAATAGGTCGTCCTCATAAGGTGCCGATATGAGAGGTCTATCATCCACAACCTTCGGGTAATGGTTTGGATCGGTTTCACTCCTAGTGAATCTCAGCTTCATCAAAAAACTATCAATCCTCTCATACTATGCCCGGCGTGTTTTGCTTCAAGCCATAGAGGGCTTTCTTCCACTTGTATACATGAGATTCCCGATCATGAATCTCAAACCCCTTGGGTTGTTCCAAACTTGTGGACCTACTACATGAGGGGAATGGTCCCCTTGTAAGATTTTCCTTCGATACGCCTCAGACATGTACTTTCATGCTCTTTTTGAATTCAGGCATCCCTGTCACCATCTGACTCACAAACCTTCGGTGATATGTGTCAATGGACATGGTCCCCAGTGGACTTCCTGCAACTTGATACAACCCTGAACACAAAAACATCTTTGAAAATTCTATTTTCAAACACGTACCTTTCCATCGATGAGTGCCACCCTGAAACCTTTGACTTCCATTACTGAAATGGACACCAAGTTCTTCTTGCGATCAGGTACATAAAAGAGATTCTGTAAATGAATTGAGTTACCCTCATTCAATTGAGGGATAACATTCCCTACACCCTTTCTGGGATAGGTGGCATTGGCTCCAAGTATAATCCCATGATTGTTTCCATCTCTACCAAATTAGAAAGTGCACCCATCTATCCGATGAAGTGCCTTGAAGCACTACAATCAATAGGCCAGATTCACAAAGAATCTGAAGGAGAGGGCCAATACAAGATAATGCTTCTTTATCTTATCAGAAACAAAATTTGATTCTTCATACTTGGGGTTCCTTGCTTTCTTTGAAGAGTTGACCATTTCCTTGATGACCTGCATTACCTGTCATTCCTTTGATCATTGAAGATGTCCCTGGAATGATTGTTATCTTCATCAAGAAATATGTCTCTACCATTCGGACACTCCTTCGCATAATGGCTGAACTTATTGCAACTAAGGCATCTGCCTTTCCTTCCACCCTTAAATCCAAACTTCCCAATGAAGTGATCTTTAGGTAGGCCATTAGAAACTTCTGCTGCGCCATTCTGATAATATTCTCTACTTCAACTTCACATGAGGAATCCACTAATCCTTTTGTCCTTTCCCAACTGTCTTTGGTGATTGCTCTTTCACTCTTGCTTGGGCATTGTCTTCACCTCAGCTCTGATACCATGTTAATTTATGTATGTTCTATTCTAGAGAAATTTATTTCAATTTTCACAGTTAGCTCAATATCTTTTCCAGATTAGCAATCACATCAGCATTAAAGTAAACTGTAGATAGAACATAAATATAAATCGCAGAAGACAAGCCAAGACAAGAGGACACAAGATGTGGCACTAGCCAAGGGAAAACCCCAATGTGGGGAAACTCTTGATCAATTCTTCTTATATGTTCTTCAATATTTCAGCACAGAGAGAGAGAGAGATAATACATTTACAACAGAAGTCAACACTTTGACTTATCTAGATAACAGCATAGTTCATCTCTAAGAAGATGATACATGAGATCAGTTGAAGACATGCTGCTTCAACTGATTCTCCAAAGTGACTCCTTCACCTATCGTTGTGCTGCATTTCGTCATCATGCTGCACCTCACCGCGCTACACCATGTTGCACCCATCATCACTATGCTGCATCTGATCACACTTCATTAATCATGATTGTACCCATCACTGTACTGCATTATGTGCCATTGTTGCACCATGTTTCCATCCTGATCTATGTGTTGGCTACACCTTGCTTGCTTTTTGTCCCTAGCATGCTTGTTGTCCTTAGCATGCTTCTTGTTGCATGCTAGTTGTCCCTTACATGCTAGCTGTAATATTACATGCTTGGTGTATTTGCTGCTAAGTACCATACAGTTGTCCCAATGTTAGTTAGTTGTCCCTTACACGCTGCTTTCCTTCAAAGACAGATGCTCCAGCTGTTCTGGCAGTTCCCAGCAGTTCCGGCTTTTCTAGCAGTTCCAGTTTTTCTGGCTTTTCCGACAGTTCCAACTTTTCCGGTTTTTCCGGCAATTCTGGCTTTTCCGGCTTTTTCGTCTTTTATGACAGTTCCGACCTTTTTGGCTCTTCCGGTAGTTCTGGATCTTCCAGTAGTTCTGGCTTTTTTGGCAGTTCCGACAGTTCCAGCTTTTCCGGCTTTTCCAGCTCTTCTCGCAGTTCCAGCTTTTCCGACTTTTCCTTCAGTTCCAGATGTTCCGGCTTTTCGGGCAGTTCCAGCTTTTCCGACTTTTCCGGCTTTTCTGACAGTTCCGACTTTTCCGGCAGTTCCGGCTTTTCCGGCTTTTCCGTCTCTTTTGGCTCTTCCGGCAATTCCAGCTTTTCCAACTTTTCCAACAATTCCAACAGTTTTGGCAATTCTGGCTTTTCCGGCAGTTCCGGCTTTTCCATCTTTTTCGGCTTTTCTGGAAATTCTGGCTTTTCCGACAGTTCTAGCTTTCTACCCTCTGGATCAGGGCAGCGTTATCCCTTAGGATCTCTCCTCCTTCTAAAACCCAAAGACAAGTAGAGAGAGGAAGAAATCCCAAGTGTGTGATGATGAAGTGTCCAAATGAGGAGAATGCTCCTCGTATTTATATGCAAAACATTGAGGTTGAATAGACATGACTGTCGGGCTTTTGAGCCTACATAAGTTGCTGGTCGACTTTGACAATTTTTCCATAATCAAAATAAATTCATATCTCCATAAATACTTATCGGAATCGGATGATCTTTAGATCAATCCTATACCTCTCGATGAGAGGAATCTAGGAAAAATATCAGTAGTCACAAATAAGGTGATCCACATGGAGTTTGGACCTAGTTGCCAATTTTAACAAAGGTCTTTATCAGGTTGGAGGAAGTTCATTTAGAGCAATGACTTGTGATACTTCTCTTCAATCCGAGTTATGGCACCGAATATTTTCTCAACTTCATTTCAAAGACTTACCCGATATGTAAGGAAGATGGCCACAGGAATGCCCGAAACCAACTTAAATCATGAAGGTGTTTTTCAGGGATGTGAAGATAGAAAACATACAAGGGGACCATTCCCCTCAAGTGAAACTCAAACCACCGATATTCTTCAATTGGCCCATTCTGATCTATCAGGTATGTTTCCCGTGACATCTTTGGGTGGATATTTGTACTATGTTATTTTTGTGGATGACTTCTCTCACAAAACATGGATATATTTCTTAAAGAATAAGAATGCATTGTTTAAATGGCTTCTCTCTTTCAAAGCCTTGGTAAAGAATCAAACAAGGAAGAATATCAAAATATTGAGGACCGATAATGGGATCGAATATGAGTCAAATGAATTCAAGGACTATTGTAGAGAAGCTAGCATTAAGAGGGAGACCACTACTGTATATACTCCTGAACAAATGGTGTTGCCAAAAAGAAGAATCATATTATCATAGAAGCCACCCGCGTTATGCTTCATGATCAAGGTTTTCCAAAGTTCTTATGGGGAGAAACTGCCAACACTGTTGTGTGTCCAAAACCGATGCCCACATAAAGCTTTGGACTTCAAGACACCCGAAGAAGTTTTTACCGGGAAGAAACCTGATGTTTTTCATTTTAGAATTTTCGGTTGTTCCGTATATTTTCATGTGCCGAAAGAGAAAAGAAACAAACTAGATGCATCTGGGAAGAAATGAATGTTAATGGGCTACAGTGAAACTTCAAAGGCATGTAGAATTTATGTGCATGGTCAAAGGGAAGTGGAATTAAGCCATGATGTCACTTTTGATGAAGATTTTGCTCTTAGAAAGATCTAAGATCTTCCTATCCCTAGGAAGGACAATGATGATCTGGATGCAGAAAAGCAAGATGAACCTATGTTTGATGAATCGATGCCCGATGTTGAAGGTCTGATGGATCCCATTGATCCACCTCCAAGTGAGCCCTATACTTTTTGTGGCTCAAAGATATTCTTGAAGATGCTAAGAAACATATTGCACCGAGGGGGACATTTCGTGAAAGCAAGAAGTTGAATAGGTACCAAGAGTACTTAACTTCCATGAGTACCATTGTATAATTTGAGCCTTGTACATTCGAAGATGTCATGAAACAACAAATTTGGAAGGATGCGATGAACGAGGCGTATGAGTCGATCATGAAGAATGATGTCTAGGAAATCGTTCCTAGACCCAAGGACAAGTCAGTGGTCACTTCAAAATGGCTCTACAAGATCAAACATGGAGCTGATGGGAGTGTTGAGAAATTCAAGCTCAGATTTGTAGCTTCAGGCTTCCCTCAAAAGGAAGGAGTAGACTACGATGAGATATTTGCACTGGTTACCCGATATACCACCATCTATTCGATCATAACCCTTGCTGCTTCGCAAGGATGGAGCCTGCACCAGATGGATGTCAAAACATCCTTCTTGCATGGTTCGATTAAAGAGGAATTCTATGTGAAACAACCTGAGGGGTTCGAGGTTCAAGACTGTGAGACACATGTATGCAAGCTGAACAAAGCCCTTTATGGGTTGAAGCAAGCCCCTAGGGCTTGGTATGAGAGGATTGATAACTATCTTATGAAGTTGGGATTTACAAGGAGTGATGTTGATTCGAACCTATACTTCAAGCTTGAAAAGGGAAAACATCTCATTCTATTCCTTTTTGCGGATGATCTATTTCTAACAGGTGATCACCCTCTCATTCATCAATGCAAGAGAGAGTTGGCTTCCGAGTTAGAGATGAAGGACTTAGGACTGATGCATCATTTCAAAATCCAGGTGAGATTTTCCTTTCTCAAGGAAAATACATTGTAAAACTACTTGAGAGATGTGGGATGGTGGATTGCAAGTCTGTGACTACTTTTATGGAACTCAACTTTAAGAAGCTATGGGGAAGTGTTGTTGGGCCCGGATTCGCGAACCCTTCTGAGCATCGTCAACTTGTGGGAGCCTTGATGTTTTTTCTCAACTCTCGTCCTGACATATGCTTCGATGTGAACACATTGAGTCAATATATGGTTGAGCCTCATCACATTCATTTGATTGTTGCTAAGAATCTCTTGAGATATCTCCAGGGCACAATCCACTATGGACTGAGATACACTGTTTGGAATTTGAGGCTACATGTATATATAGATGTTGAGAGGGTTGGCAGTGTGGTGGATTGTAAGAGCATGTTTGGGTGTTTCTTCTCTTTGGGGTCTTCTTCTATGGCTTGGATGAGAAGGAAGCAAAAATCGGTTTCACTAAGCACTACCGAGGCCGAATACATTGTTGCGAGTATGGCCTGTTGTGAAGCAGTATGGGTAAGGATGCTCTTCAATGATCTATTTAAGCACATGATAGATACCACCGTGATCTTCTGCAACAACCAAAGTGAAATTCGCCTATCAAAGAATCTTGTGTTCCACAAATGCTACAAGCACATTGATATCAGGTACCACTTTATTTGGGATATGGTAAAATGGGGAGAAATAAGGCTCCAACACATCAAGACGAATGCTCATATCGCAGATATTCCCATGAAGCCTTTGGGGAAGTTCAAATTCTTAACCTTCTAAGAGAAACTTAGATTCGTGGAACGACCCTCCTATGAAGGTCTCGTATGAGTTGGACATAGAGCTCTAGGAGCTTGGGGTACTTCTTGGAGCTATGAGCGACCATAGAGTGAGTGGTTCACCTACCTCTAATGGTGCATTGGATATAAGGTGAGTGGTTCACCTTCCCCTGTGATACCCCATGGTGACATGTGTGTAGGGTTAGTGGTTCACCTTCCCCTAGCCAGACACATTCATGTAGGGTGAGTGGTTCACCTTCCCCTACAATTGACATATGCATAGGATGAGTGGTTCACCTTCTCCTATGGCATATGAGGAGGATGAGTGGTTCACCTTCTCCCGTTGATTCCGCGACACACATCCTACCCATAGTGTACAAGACCCATGGGAAATACCTCCCATCTGGCCATTGAGTTGGGAAAAGATGGTTAGGGACCATAGCACTACCGATGGACACATCGTGTACTCTCATACTCCCTATGACTAGGATGCATGGTGTTCAACAACTTGATTTGGGATTAAGGACTGAATTTTGTCAGTGGAGAGTGGTATGATATTATGACTCACTCTCGATCACTTCTTCTTCACTATTACTTCATGGTTCATCAGAGAAAAGTAGATCAGAGGAGGCCACTGATGGCGGGGATGGTACAAGATGACAGGATGGCATGATGATAGATGGATTGGCAGGTGGAATTCTCCCTAGTTGAGAGGGAGTGTTAAAATTTGCAACTAGGGCTAACTTCCACCTTAGCACAACTCATATGATCGAGATGATTATTGCATTAGATTCCTATTTTTAAGAGGTACAATTTTGATATAAAGATCATCTCATTCTGACAAGCATAAATTGAAATTTGAATTAATTCTTTCTAATGGATAAATTGTCAAGGACAGCCTCAGTCAAATGTAGACTCATGAAGCCCAATGGATGTGTCTCCTCACCCTCAATAGAGTGTATAAATAGAAGTGACCCTTCTCTCATTTGGACATCATCTCAACTCATCACATCATCTACTCTCTCCTCTCTTGATTGGTTCGTACAACTTGGAGGCTCTCTACTTTGCACATGTGGAAGAAGACATAATTCTGGACTGGTTTTGGAGGCTGAAAATTTCAAAGATTAGGGCATGAGTTGACTAGCGTTGACTTCGGTTTTGTGGGTAGAATTCCGATTTCTTTAGGCCGCATTCATTGGCATGTGTTTCGAGGTGTTTGGGGAATGTTTGACCATGTTGACTGCAACATTGACTTTCTAGTTTAACTGCAGAATTTACAGCAAACTTTTACTGGGTTGATCGAGTTGTTTTTGGGTTGATTTTGACTCCCATGGCAGGCCGCATTCTTCTATTGTTGACCGAGCTGCTTGGAGGACCTTTTGGGGTAGCTTTGACCATAATTGGATTTCAAGTTAGGGTTGCATTGACTATTTATTTGAGTGGTGATTTAGCATGACTGTTTTGGGCATGTAATTCTGATATTTGTACTCTCTCTCTCTCTCTCTTTGTTGAACTATTGAAGAATAATAAGAAGATTTGATCAAAGGGTTTCCCCACATTGTGGTTTGTCCCTTCCATCCGTCACATCTTATGTCCTCTTGTCTTGGCTTGTCTACTGCACATGCTTTTATGTTCTATCTGTATTTAGTATCAATGTGTTTATGTTAATGTGATTGCTACTAGATATAATTGGAAATTATCATTGGGTTGTTAAAAAAACATTGAAGTAAATTGCGCTAAATCATAGAACATACCATTGTTATCTAAAATTAACACCACCTTGCATATAAGTGGATGAATAAAAGTAATCCATTAAGGATACTGTTGACCCTCTATTTTCCAGGTTTAGAGATGCGACAGTGTGTCATGGGTGGGAATTCTAATCCAATAAAATGAAATGCCATTATAAACACAACTAGTTATAAAACCCTTTGAGAAATGAGCTCTTGATTTCACTAGACCCATTAACCATCCATCTTGATGAAACTCCTAGATCCTAGTCCGTACAAATTATGTTACAAAGTGGACAAATGCAAGGACATTAGAACAACAACAAAACAAGCAGTAACAGATTTTCACCATAGAGAATATTTGCTAGATTTGAGGTACCGTGAAAGCTTGTCATTGATGGAGGAACACAATTCATTTCAAGGATCATTAAGGGTATCATGGAAACATATAAGATCAAACATACAGTGACAATTCCATATCATATGTAGGCCAATAGGTAGGTGGAAGGGACATAAAATCATTGAGGCCATCATAACAAAGACCTTTCAACTCTACCTAAGGACTAAGTAGAAAAACTTCTTAAATCATTATAGGCCTAAAAAGCGACATTGAAAAATACCATTGGTTGCAATCCATTTGAGCTAGTATATGTAAAGAGAGTTATTCACTAATAAAGACAAACGTGTAGACCCTGAGGGAGAAAATGCAACTTGGCATGTGTTATAGCATCATTTACAACCTTTGTATACTTGATGCTCTGAGTCATGGCCTTGGGCATACCTTTCCCTTCAAACTTGGTCCAAATATTAAAAAATAATTTTAAATTCCATACGCGACTCTACCCTGCAAAAAGCACCTGCACATGCGGGTTCAACTATACCCAACCCGCATATATGATTTAAAATATGCAAGGACATTACCAACAACAACAAAACAAGCAATAATATATTTTCACCATGGAGAATATTTGTTAGATTTGAGGTACCATGAAATCTTGTCATTGATGGAGGAACACAATTCATTTCAAGGATCATTAAGGGTATCATGGAAACATATAAGATCAAACATACAGTGACAATTCCATATCATATGTAGGCCAATAGGTAGGTGGAAGGGACATAAAATCATTGAGGCCATCATAACAAAGACCTTTAAACTCTACCTAAGGAATAAGTAGAAAAACTTCTTAAAGCATTATTGGCCTAACAAATGACATTGAAAAATACCATTGGTTGCAATCCATTTGAGCTAGTATATGGAAAGAGAGTTATTCACCAATAAAGACAAACATATAGACCCTGAGGGTGAAAATGCAACTTGGCATGTGTTATAGCATCATTTACCACCTTTTTATACTTGATGCTCTGAGTCATGGCCTTGGGCATACATTTCCTTTCAGACTTGGTCCAAATATTAAAAAATGTTATTTTAAATTCCATACGTGATTTTTCCCTCCAAAAAGTGCATGCACACGCGGGTTCAGCTATACCCAACCCACATATATGATTTAAAATATGAAAAAAATATAAAATCCCTATTTTTTGGGCAAGGTTTATGGGTTACATTAGAAGCCTACCAATAGAAGCCCGTGGCCTAACTGTTTCCCAAATGAAAACAAAAAAAAAAAAGGATGTTGAGGTCATATAAATACACCTCATGGGGAAGGCCTAAGGGGAGAGAAAGATAGGATATTGATATTATATCCAACTTGTCCTTGATCAAGTCTAATTTATCACCGTGCCTTCTGCACTCCCAGCTATAGGAAACTCCTATTTCCTCATTGTGATTTCCATCCCCTTTATATGGCATCCATGTGTATGCATTTGAAAGAGGATTGTTGATGCTTGGGTTGGATGGATCTAGAGGAAGGTTTCACTTGGAGTCGTGGACGAATCACATTGTATTCTTCCACATTCTTTTGCAGTCATCAATAAAGAAGTCATCTCTTGTTCCTGATGTTAAGATCTTAATGCTTTAATTCATGTTTTAATCTAATTGATGTATGATTTCATGTTTTATACTTATATGCTTATATGATCTAACATTTATATCATGAACATGCTTTCAACTGATACTAATATAAGTGCTTTCTTGAATGAGTTTCATGTTTTGAAGCATTGGAGGAAGCAGAGGGTTTGGACCCTATGGAAACGACCTCAAACGTAGGACCTTCAGGAATACTTCTTCTTCCTACTTCAGTAATTTAAGTATTAAGGCAGCTTGTTTGTTTGCTTCTTCTTGGTGTATGCCCTCTACTCTATTGGGGTGCTCAACGCATACAGTAGGGTGTATTATTCCCATAACAAAATTGGTGACTCCATTGGGGAATACTTTTAGTATTTCCTAGTTTGGGTTGTTTCTTGCTTGATTTGGGCCTTCTTGTTTGGTTTCTTATCTTTCCAGTATCATTGACTTGTCTACAACCTAGGCAAAAAGTCCGATCTTTTGGATCAGAACTGTTTTTTTTTTTTTCCTTAATGACTTTTATATACGCGAGTATTAGTTTACACAGTAGCATATACATGCACTTTTTCCAAAGAAATACATGTATACATGTGTTTCCTTGAGAATAGTCATGTATACACACAAGTTTGTCAATGTACAGTCACATATGCCTGGTTTTATTTGAATTTTTCAAATGCTGAGTCTAGTAAAGGGTTTTTCCTGATGTTTCTTGCTTCTGTTTAGTCATTGATTGTCTTGGAAAGTCCTGCTTCTGGCAGATTTTCAGTTTCCTATCTCTCTTTGTGAAAAGACCTAGTCAACCTAGGGTTTGCTTTTTGGTAAGGTGTTGGTTTCTGTGTTTGGGTTCAAGGCTTCTCAGTGAAGTTCTTGGCTGTTCTGAGCCTTTGGAACAGAGAATTGGTTTCAATTCGTTTATAACCCAGCCTTTGCATTACTTTTCCTTGCTTTCTTGAAAGTTGGTGTTCTTGGTTTTTTCTTGGTTTTTGAGAAAGTTTTCTTGCAATCTTGAAAAGTTTTCTTGGTCTTCTTGAATTCTTTCTTGTTTGCTGGAGTTTGTGTGCTGCTCTTCAGATCATTTCATTTGTGGCTTGTGAAGTTTGAGGTTTTATATGCTTGAATTTGATCTTGAAGCCTTTAGTAGTTTTTGTTTTATCAAAAACTCTTTGTGTCCTTAAAAAGAAAAAGACAAAAACATTGTTTTGTTGCCTTTATTTTTCCTTTTTGGTTTTTTTTTTTTTGGTCTCTTTATCATTTTGAGCAAGTGTGAAGCCCTTTCATTAGGTTGAATTCCCTTGTTTTTGGGAAGAGTTTGTGATTGAATCTATTCTTCCTTTTGTCAAGTTTGGCCTCTTGATCGTTTTTAGAAACACATTTGCTTGCTTTTAGAGTAGTCTTTTGAATCTTGCATTAAAAATTTAGTTTGCATTATGATAGTTGCATTGTAAGCATTTTTAGTCTTTTTGTAGAGCTTGAATGTGTAAGCTTGTGTTTTGAAAAAAGAAAAATAATTTTTTTCTTTCATAGTTTGTTCGTAGAACCTTGTAGAAAACTCTTTTCATCAAAAGGAAAAAGTTGCATATACATGTAGCCAATTTTTCTATTGATTTCTTTTGTGTCAATAACATCATAAAGTTGCACTTCCATTATACCCCTAACCTAAGAAAATCCATTAAAATCAAGCGCTTAATTTAAAATGAACTAGAATTTTTCTATTTGTCATAGTAACATCAACTAGTCTAGGTCATATTAGGGCCTTGGAATAGGTGAGTGGAGAGTTAACTCTCCAAGGCCACTCTAAATTTAAATGTAAAAGTTGACTCAAAGAGTTAAATCCAGTGTCATGAAGTTGACCAGGAAATCTCTTCTCTTATGGGAGTTAAGCACGAGGACGAGTGAAGGAAGGAAAGAGAGATACCCCCTCTCTGACTTGTTGGATCCCGACCAAAGACTGTTCCACCGGACTGTCGATACGAACTAGAGACCTTAGTCGCCTTTCCTAGGGAACACATAGATGACTGTGAGGGTGAATACCTGTGGTACATGAGGCAGACATTGTATCACTCTCATTAGTACTTCTGGAGGGTACCCTTGCAAAGCTCTGGAGGTCAGCATAATTGTTTCTGTTACCTTCGTTGGTAGGTTTGGGCCGTAATTATCCCAAATTGTCTTTGGAAGGTCCCTTATCATCACTTTCTTGTATTTTGGTGTCCGGTCCTCATCTTCCAGAGCGGAAATCCTTGGAAGTTGCTTGATTGGTTGCATCTTTAGGGACTTTATAGTGGAGCGCTCTTTGCTCTTTGTATTTAGTTGGCTTTAGGTGGAATTTTCTTGTCACTTTTGCACCTTAAACTCTAAGTGACTGACCAACCACTCCACTGGTCTTGAAAGGATTTTCATCTTTCGTTTGAAAGTTGTGGAGTTGCCTTCTTAAGGGAAAAGGTTTGATTGTGCATCTCTCTTCCTTAGAAAGTCATGTGTATGATCCCGTAAGGGAAGGATCTGCGTATAAGTTGGGTATGGTCAATACTCCTATGGAGGCCAACCAAGTGACCCTTCCAAAAGGGGATCCTTGTGCTTTTCCTTTCTTTGGAAACCTTGGTACCCCCTTGATGGCCACTTTGAATATTCCTGGATTGAATGTTGGACTACCAGTTTGGTTGTGGTCCACTTCGAATATTCCAAATATTCTTGAAGCCTCTTAGATGAATTCTTTATTTCAAGGGCATCAAATGGGTGTTAATTGTTCATCTTATTCAAAAGAGAAATATATGATTCCTCTTTCTCCTCCCTCTTGTAATAAGATATCTAAAAAGAATAGAAAGAGGAAGAAGAAGAAGAAGAATATTTATATCCATGAATCATCACCAACCCCTGCAAGTCATGTTGGAGATGAGCTTTTAGCAGCTGCAATTCATGCTGGGGACACAAGTCTAATCACTGCAAGTCATACTAGCAATGTGTCACCTACCTTTGTGAGTCATATTTATGTCGACTCACCTACTTCTGTGAGTAGGACTGGGGTACAAGTCCTATCTCTCTTGGAAAAAATTCACTAACCTCTACGAGTCATGTTGAGGATTCTCCACCAACCACTGCTAGTCATGTTGGTGGAATGGATGTTGATCAAAAACCTAGGTGTAGAATATTTAAACCAAAGTTCCCTTGTAAGCTATGCAAGGGAGACCATCTTACTCATTTGTGCCCTACTATTTCAGTGGTACAAAGGTTATGGTCTGAGTCTGACGTTTGTTCTACTCCTGAGTTTGTTAGGGTTTCTCAATAGTCTAATCAACCATTGGTCGATGAAGTGGTCAAGCCAGTGCAATCTCTTGTTGATTCCACTCCTCTTTTGGGGGTTGAAATGCCTAACAACAGAGTCTCCTTGATTTCTAGTATAGAGGCTTCTGGTCTAGGGGGAATTCTGGTCTCTTTGAGTGTACCCCCTCCAAGTTCTAGGAGTGTCTCCTGTGATTGGGATAATCTTTTCGAGCCTCATCTTCCTTCTACTGCACCTTTCCAAATAAGGGTTAGACTTAATTCCACAAATGTCTATCGATGTATGGCGGGTGAAGGATTCTCTACAAGTATAATGTCTTCCTTGACTTGGAAAGCTTTGGGTTCTCCAAAGTTTTTGATAGTTGATAGTCAGTTGTTCGCCTATGATAGAAGGCTTGGTGAATCTATGGGTGTTCTTCTTCAATTACATGACTTTAGGAGGGAAGACTATCTTAACTGATATGATGGTGGTTGATTTTCTTTTATACTTTAATATTCTACTTGGATGTGATTTTGTCCATGCTATGAATGTTGTCGTGTCTTCACTCTTTTGAGTGATGCATTTTCCTCATAAACGGAAATATTGTCACTATTGATCAGCTTGCATATGATAATCAACCTCCTAATTCAAATTTACTATAAAATACCCCTTGGTATGTTCCAAGTGTTTAGGTAGACTCTACTCAGCCATAGGTGAACTATTTGGCATTGTATCCTCAATGTTCAATTGCTTTTGAGAAAGATCATTTGAATTATTATTTTCATTCTCGAGACTTGGTCCCAGTAGTTTATTGAGTGATTTCTCCTATGGGGACATGGGACCCATTAATTCCCTCTTTTGATCCTTCTAGTTCTCATGATTTCTTGGAAGTTGAGTTGCCTTCACAGGAGGAACTTTTTGAAGCCATGAGTTTTAACTACCAAAGGAGTCCTTGCCCTGAGCCTTGCATGGGGCTTGTCTTGAAAAACTATTATGCGTAAGCCATAATGCTGCAAGGTTCCTTGTACCATATTATACATATAAGGTGTTGGGTCTTAAATATGCCCATGTTTTCATCATACAATACCACCATTCATAACCTATATTCGTGTACTTTTAATCCATTTCGTACCATAATTCCATAACTTGTCGCCAAATACATATCTTACACTCTATGGTTGGTTATCATTAGTTTTCTAAACTCTTCTATGATTAAAGATGATTTTGCCATGATTTTCTAATGATGATTTTGCTAAGTTCATTTTTCACAAGATTCCATCGCCAAAATTCTTCACAAGTCAGTTGAACTAGTTGGTGCAAGTAGAGTACGAGAATATCCAATTTGGGGTTTTGACATTTCAACATGCTTCTGGGGAAAACCGAGGAAGGTTACTATCCAAAATAATGTTTTAATACCTTTCCATGTGTTGGATTGCAACCAGGTTGCACATGTGGGTCCCTAGGAGCTCATTAACAACAAATCTGCTCAAAAATGTGCACAGTTTCCAAACTACCAAGTTTGACCTCGAATTTCATGCAGCTGGAGGTGAATCTGGAAAATCTAAGAAAATGAGTTTGTTAACCATATAACCAATTATCTATATCCAAAACCATTTCTCCATATTCACACATGTCTAAAAGGTATAAGCGGGTCTTGGAGGCAGTTTTACAAAAAAATAATTGTTTTTCTAGAGTCCTAGAATCTTGCAAAAAAAAGTCAGACAACCAACTTTGAGCGCGATTTCCGAGGAACTGGATTTGAATGAGACAAATCCAAGAGATTTTTTTGTTGAAAATATAAAAGTTAGGTTCCCTCCAAAATTCGCCATGGTTAGGAAGATATGCAAATATCTTTGGGGTCAGTTTGTTAAAATTGTTCAATTTTCCAGAATTGAGGAAAATGACTAATTCGCCTTGTAAATCTTATAAATGGCTCAGCCATGGTTTGTATTGTAAGTTTTTGAAGTTTGTAAGAAGAATAGAAGCAGGGAAGGAATAAATGATGGATTGAAGCTCTGTTGTAATAATAATTGCATCTTAATTGAATTTTGTTTCATCTCTAAATTCTCTGTAAGTATTATGACTGTGTTTTGAATTTTATTTCCATTGAGTTAATCTAACTTGCTCCAGGAGTGGCAAGGGCCCACCACCACCTAGAAGCAAGTTCTGTAGTTCATTCCAATCATAGGGATTAGATTTGCAGAGTGATTTTCATTAACAAATGTTTTCATGAGTGAAATTTGAATCTTATAGTTCAACATTTCGATTTCTATTAGAGTGATTTGGTTTTCATTTAGATGCAATATGAATCTTGTAGTTAAAGTATTTTAATTTCAATTAAGAGTAGTCTAGGTTTGAATTGGCATTGCAATTGAAGTAATTTAGTCTTGAAATGGTCATTGCAGTAATTTAGTCTTTTGATGATTAAGTAAAGTAGTAGATTTGTGAGACCCAAGATTTAGATTTAGTGTGCATGCTTTTAGAATAGGATTCTCTATTTTCGATTAGCATCAAAGTGTGTTAAATGAATTCTGCTTTCATTAAGCATAGTTTTAATTTTGTAATTAGCTTCTCAGCATTTCATAGTTAACATGTCAGTGTGGTTTCATTGTAGTTAAATTTTACTTGCATTGAAATTAAGTTTGATTGATTTAGATTGAGATTAAAATTGTTTATTTGCATTCTGTACTTAATTTAAAAATAGGAATTTGATATTAATTTAGGTTAGATGCTATGATACTGCATTACCTATGCTTGCGCCTCTAAGTCTTACGACCCCGGATTGATAATTTAATGTTGGAATTATTACACATATAATTTCCCCAACATAAGGTACACATTTTCAAGTTTTGTATTCTATAACACAAACCTTTGCCTGAAGTTTATATATGGGATGTATTAATTTCTTGTCTAGTGTTCCTAATTGTGTCTACAGAAATTGGAAGACTTCTCCTTTGGGCATTTTTATGGTTGATCCGCTCTGATAGGTATTGGTTCTCGAAACTGGCATATAGGTTAGGTTTTTCACCTGCATTGTGCATTCATCAGTTTCCTTTTCCATTTTGGCCTTAGGATCGACCCCAACAAGATATGAAGCAGAAGCTTCTCATTGCTTAAAAGTGTCATAGCTTGTGTGGTAGAGCCTACCTTATCATAGGCACCCTAAATATTAACTTGTTGTCACTTGACACCCATGTTGAACTTTTATTCTTAGGCTCAGGAGTCTTCTCTAGTCCTGCCATGACTTTTGTGATGAAGCTTCATTCTCCTTCTTCTTTGCTACCTTTCTGGATTTATACCCTAGAAGCTCTCACATTTTGAGTTGTAGTATTGCATTGCATGTTGACTATTTGTACCTTTTTTCCTTAAGCTGACTTAACTTGGACTCGTGTATAAACCACTTTTTGACCATGTCTTTCTCCAAATCAACCTTGCAATCACTTAGCCTCTGCAACTTGACACCTTTTGCCCATGGAAAGAACATTCCTTTGAGTGTCATTGACTAGTTTCGTCGCCTTGCATTGAGCATAGGAATGTTCCCCTCCCAGGAACTAGCACATTTGTATCTATACACTCGTTCTTTCCATTGTACCATAGGCATTCTTTTATTCTTTTTCAGGCTTTTCAAATATGAAAAAGACAAAAATGATATATTCCAAAACAAAGTGGGAACGGGACTTTACTTCCATATTTGATGGCAGCAAGAGTTAGTTGTGTCACCCTTGAACAAAGCACTCAAAACAAGTCTTTCCTCCATCGAGATGGGGTTTAGTTTGAGTTAGGGGAGCCATAACCTTTTTATTGAGTCAGTACTCCTTCGGTTGGTCATTTCTTCAAATCATATGGAGAGTTTGTTTATTCCTCCTGCATGACAAACTTATACAAAGTTATCATACGCTGCCATATAGTCACAGTTGAGTCATGCTTTTTTTTCAAGGGAGGTAAACCTATGTCGGCCTTTCTACGGTGTCTCTTGACTCATATTCAGTCATCCATACCCGGTCTTTCAGATTTATGTTTAGTATCACATCAACTATTTGGTCCTTTGCTCGTGTTCGTTCTAGAAAGCCTCCATTGACTTCTTGCTGGCGAGTCTGCTCTTATCGACTTCAACACATTTCTATGAGAGTAGGCCTAGAACTGCATCCTGGCCCTATTTCCATCATTGATAGGTGACCTTGTGCTCAACATCGAGAAATATTATGGTTCTTTAACTAATCGGTTTCCCTTATGTTCGACATTAGCGTACATTATCACACATTGGGATTCGTGCAATACCTTGGTTTCCATTTGACCCAATTCATGGATTCCTCGCCTTTGTGTCAGCTTTAATTATTGGTTGGTTCAGAGGGTTTCTGTTGTGCGCCAACCACATCTTGTGTACACCGGAAACGTGCTTCGGTTTGGTTACTTCATCTTTCTTCATCCGATTCCTTCCACATTATTGGCCTGCGGGTTAAACTTGCGCTAGATTGATGTAGGATGCCTTAATGTAGGCCTTCTAGTAGATATTTTCTCATCAACTCGACTTATTGCTCTGGGAATAAGATCTAGAGTCTTTTTTTCAGTACCTTAGGGTTGTAGTCATTAGTGGCAAACTCCTTCACTATTGACAGTGAAAATACATTAATGTCTCCTAATTGATAGATTCTCTCAAGTGTTCAACTTCAACTCATTTATTCGCACTTGTTAGATTGTATCGGGGTAACTTAACTCTCCTCGTCATTATCGGTGAGTTATCTTGCGTTTGTTAATGGTATACATAAATGATCGGTAATCAAACAATTTTTCACATGGTCAACTTTAGCTCATTTATTCCCATAGTGTAGAAATGTACCATGGCGGTCAGTGAAGACCTCAGGTTGCATTAGCATTTCATGGTTCACATGTCAGTCCTTCGAGTTTACTGCCAGTGACACCATCCACCTTATATGTTGCAGTTCATCACAACGACATCCTATATGTTGGCACCTGAGTTGCATTCAGTACCATTATTCCACTTTTTGACTTGGTACTTTTGAGGATCAGTTATGTGACTTCAGTGATTAGATATCTACTTTAGCATCATTGATCAATTCTTCTATATGTGATATTATGGCATGGCCTTGATATGTACTTTTGTGGTTATGATCAGATGATCCACTATGTATTTCTCAGTTTCCTTTATACTTGTATACATATTGGATTAGCTCTACACTTGATATGCGAACATGATTTACTATCTCTGAGCATGGGTATGCCCGCCTTAGACATGAGATTTCTTTCTGATCTCTTCCACTGGTTTGGCAGGTTGGAATCTAGTGATCTCCTCCAAATTCCTCGTGTGATTCTTTTTATACACTTAATACATTTCGGCCACCAAGTACCCCTTATGACCTCATATATTAGGGGGCATTAGTTATAGCATCATTTACTCTGAGTCATGGTCATGGGCAGCCCTTTCCCTTCAGACTTGGTCCAAATATTAAAAAATATTATTTTAAATTCCATACGAAAATCTGCCCTACAAAAAGCACATGCACACACGGGTTCAGTTATACCCAACCCACGTATATGATTTAAAATATGAAAAAAATATGAAATCCCTATTTTTTGGGCGGGTTTACGGGTTACACCAGAAGCCTACCTACAAGAGCTTGTGGCCTAACTGTTTCGCAACTAAAAAAACAATTTTGAGGTCATATAAATACACCTCATGGGGAAGGCCTAAGGGTTGATATTATATCCAACTTGTCCCTAATCAAGTCTGATTTACCCATGTGCCTCCTGCACTCCCAGTTATAGGAAACCCTTGTTTCCTCATTGTGATGTCCATCTCCTTTACATGGCATCCATGTGTATGCATTTGAAATAGGATTATTGAGACTTGGGTTGGACAGATTTGTAGGAAGGTTTCACTTGGAGCTATGGACAAATCAGGTTGTATTCTTCCACATTCTTTTGCAGTCATCAATAAAGAAGCCATGTCTTGTTCTTGATGTTAAGATCTTAATGCTTTAATTCATGTTTTAATCTAACTGATGTAGTGATCCAGGTGGATGTTGGTGGCCACCCACCTATCCCACTTGGACCCCCACAACTGTCTCTTTTAGTTTTTCAGTTTCCGTAATTGTAGCATAATTTACTATTTTTAGTAGTTTTTCGGGTCCTCAACTCCCGGAGTTGTTTTGAGGCCCTAAACAATGTTTTTTGGGAAATCTAGGAACAACATGGGTGAGAGACTAATGTTGCTCTTCCCAAAGTTGTAGTTCTCAAATAAATATTTCTAACGAGATACTATGTGTGCCAAAGTTACGACCCGAGGAAGTTGATGTACCAGTTTACCCAAATGGGGCCCACAGTTTGGCGTTTCATCTTCTAGGGTTAGGTTTTTGGATGTTTAGGGTTTTCCATTGTTTCTCAACAATAAATAGGCCTTCGAACATCATTGTAAGACAATTCAGAGGCATGTAGCAGCCACATCTCTTCTCAGAGATAAGCTACCATCACCCTAGCTAGTTTATTTCCATTTCTATTTGTAAGCATGTTTCAGTATTTTACAGTAATGAAATGAAGTATTATTTCTGCTGCATATCTGTATTTATGGTTATCTATGTAATTTGTTGTGTTCTTGTTTAAATCCGGATCATGTAGGATTTCATGTTTTATACTTATATGATTATATGATCTAACATTTATATCATGAACATGCTTCCAACTACTGCTGGTATATGTGCTTTTCTTGAATGACTTGCATGTTTTGAAGCATTGGAGGAAGCAGATGGTTTGGACCCTACAAGAACAACCTCAGATGTAGGACCTTCGGGTGATACTTCTTCCTACTTCAGTGGTTTAAGTATTAAGGTTGCTTGTTTGTTTGCTTCTTCTTGGTGTATGCCCTCTACTTTGTTGGGGTGCTCAACCCATACCCTAGGGTGTATTATTCTCATAACAACATGAATTTATCCAAGGCATAGAAATAAAGACTTCTTCAAATCAATGAGCTAGATGAACTTTGTTAAGTGGCTCTACATCAGACAACTATTACTCAACAACAGAAAGCTCTATGGCGTGATAAGTTCATAAAGAAGAAAATATTCTAAAGTTTTAGATTGGTCCTTATTGTTTGAATCAATATTTAAGGACTTCAAAGAAAAATATCATATTAGTTGGCTTAGCCCATACAAGACCCACATTATATATGACAATGGGTCCATTAAGTTTTGTACAATTGATGAAGAAAGTGTTGAGCAAAGTGTTTCCATTGATGTCAAATGAGAAAGGTAGACAAATGCATGGTGATGTCAAGTTCGGGGGGAGTCCTATGGTTGATGCAGTTTTAAGTAGAGAACCATCATAGTAGCAAGTTATGTAAAGAAGTTATAAAATCTTATAGTTCTGATGGGTGGATGGCCCAGGATTTGAGAGAAATTTCTACCTCAAGAGACCAGCTCAGATGTATATGGAAATGTCACGGTTGGATAGTGCTCTAAAAGAGCTTTCCAATGGTATGTTGAAGTCTAGAAAAGGCCTTCTAGATCAGGTGTTACAACCATACGAAGTATGCATATTGAAAGGTCAACAGGGAAGGATCCACGGCTCAAGGTTTCTCTTCTCCCTAGAGTTTTGTTCGAAAGATTATTCCATTTAAGACTTAGGCGGATTATGCACTACGGTCAGGACTTAGGTGATTCGGGTCGTGTTGGAGGTATTGCCATGTTGTAAAAGTTTGAAAAGGGATCCTGCCTGACCACCAACTTGTGTGAGACCAGATCTTAGTCACAAGTTGTCAAAGGTCGAGCTACGCAAAAAAGTTCGACAAGAGAACAAAACCCCAACCCCAACCTCCGACCAATGTGGGACATTGTTCAGGAAAACAATGGGCAAATGTGATATGTGAAGCATAGGTGGCAGCCAAAATGACTAATGATGTTAGCTCAAGGTGACACGACAACAGAGGAAGAGAACACTTGGCATTTGTTTTGGCACTTTCAAGAGGCTACATGGGCCAAATCCAAGTGACACGTGTCACCATGCAGAAGGCGCCACGTGGCTCTGTTCACGTCAGTATGATATAGGTGTCATGGATGTTGATGATGTAGAAAAGTTCTCAAGATATGTGTCAGGAGGTTGGTTTGTTGAAGTTTTCCTAGGTCGAGCCTCCAAGCTAAACGAGTCTCTAAGCTGATCGGGCCTTCGGGCAAGTTCGGCCTCCAAGACTATTCATACTTGGAGGTAAATACAAATGGATAGTAGGCAAGGCAAACTAACTCACGACCCTTTGACCCATATTGAAAGGCATGATAATGCAGCAACGCATGCAATAATGAACACCATCCCTAATCTTTAATGATGACTAAGTAGAATTGAGAAGGTGGGCAACAAGAAGGCAATAAGGACCATGACCTACATAAGAATGAATGGAGAGCCATGCTATCAGAATTAGCAAATTTAATGATGGAACAAGGAATTAATTATAGGGACTACAAAACCTTCACAATCTGCTCTCGAACTTATTACAGTCGAAGCTGCAAAGCGAAGCCTTACAAAGCTGCAATAGAGATCATACTTATCTAGCTCCCATGCTAAAGCTCTTAACTGAAGACTAGAATGCCATGGTATGCATTGAAGGTGGTGGTTGATGTGCTGACAAAGTGTATCGTTCACTATGTCAATGGTGAACAAAAATCTCGGGGAACATTGAGCCACTAGGGGAAGGAGCCATATATGCTAAGTGAAGTGTGCGGACTGCTAAAAATGAGCACATACGAAAAAAAGGGATATGGTTGCCAAGAACTGATAATCATACTGAGAAACTAGTGGCCAAGACCATAGCCAATTTAGGAGTTAAGTGTGCAATGAGAATAAGGTTTGCAGTGCAGAGAGGAAGGTGCAGTGTGGAATAGTTGACCAAGTTTTTCTACTTTTGTGCAATTGTTATGGGCCTTCGTTTTCTCAGGCTAAAAATTGTACGAAAAGTGGAACAATTGGCTAAAGCAAGTGGTGGAATGCATTCATAAAAGGGTGCATTCATTGGAGCCTCCGTTAAGTGGGTGCTCACAAACATATTGATGTAATTAAGTAGGATCTTAAATTACATCATAATAACAAACATATTGGTGGTTTTCTCCCTCTAGGTTTCCACACAAAATTATTTTCTCAATATATGCATGTCGCTCAATCTTATGGTTTATGTGTCCATTTTAATGGTTTACATTGTTACCTATCTATTGTGTTGAGAATGATCACATGAGTAATTACCAAGATTGAAAGAGAAAATAAGAATTGAGTTTAAAATTTTAAAAACCTCACCAATTATTGATTCACACTCCCCCCCGGTAATTCCTTATTCTAACAGAAATGGCACCACTAACAACAAATGGACATAGGCTTTGATTATATCACAAGCTCTCATCAGAAGAAGTGTTTTTTATAAAGATCAATGAAGGATGACCCAATAATGAAATGGGGATCATTCATAAGCTAGAAATCCTCACCAAATGATTCATTTTTTATGATCCAGTTGTGAAAACCCTTAGTGAACAACTAGGCATGTCATGTGAAAACCAAATCTACTAACACTTAATGTGTTAAAAATAAAAATAAAAGAGAGAAAGGAAGAAAATATATTAAAACTTATGTACCCATGTGATTTGTACATTCCTTTTATTTAATTTTATTATTACTAGTAAACACTCTCTAGAATTACTTGTGATATAGGGAAAGGGGCAACCTTGTTGCTACAAGACTAGTATTATGTGGTTGCAGTGCCAATATAGTGCCAAAATATCATGTGGCTACAATATAGTGTTGCAACCCCTTCAGGCTAATGCTGACTCAACGACTGTGTTGCAACACCTTTCAACTAGACCAACACAATGATTTTAGCTACGAAACCATTTAATAATGTTGTTGCGTCATCGGTTCAGGGTAATTGTTGCAACACCTTCACCAAACAATAATTACAACTACTCTTGATCGTGCTAACGAAATCACAAGGAAGGATGGGAAATGAAACACCTATCACCATCAACCTAGAAAAAGCCACCAATTCATGATAAGCATTAAAACGTGACTTTCCCTGCAAAATGATTAACATTAACTTGGCATGGTCATTCTTAACATGCAATTATTTGCATGCAGCATTCACTATCAAATTTCATATCACTCCACTCTCGCCACACCCTATGGCACAATCTACACCATTAATTCTTTATTACATTACCTTAACTCAAAATTATCCTAATGCATTATTTATCCACATTACTACTAATATACTATTTTAATTCGAGTGAGCATCATGGGCATCTCACTAAATCACTAAGAACACTTTGAGACCCTCTTATTGCAAACCTACAACCACATTTGGGACATATTCCAAGATGCAAGGTAGATTGAGTATGGAGAAAGACTGCAAGGTATAATGACAATGTTGCACTTGAATTCGCTCTGAATCTATAAAACAACAAAACAGTGGTGGGAGTTACACTGGTTCTAGTTAATAACGAGACCATAGTCAGTGTATTAGGGTTGTATCACGAGGGAGAACAATGGTAGTTTTAAAGAAATAGCTACCAAAATTGATGGAGAAGTTCTTATAAGCAAGTGAAGTCCTAAAAAAGAAGGATAACGGCTTCAATAAAAATCCCCGCCAACACATTGGGCCAATGTAGAAACCTTCATTGAAGGATACTTTACTTATGAGGGACATGGAATCATATATTGCCAACATTTGAAATTGTTGGACCATTTGAAGCATAAGAGATGGATATATATGTCCTTTTTTCCATTGTTAGACATTGGAACACATGGTCACCACCGTTCAAAAAGTCAATTGGCCTAAGGTTTCCCTCTCACACCATTGTCTCATCAAGTTGCTAGTGGTGCATGTGCTCTCATGGGTTGGTCATACCTTCGATAACCTAGTTAGGATACCAAAGCCGAAGCTACCCCTAGCAGAAGCATGTATTGCAACACCAAAAGATGTTGCAACACTTTAAGCAGCTATGGAAACGATCGTTGCAACATCACATGTAGCATCCCCAATAGGGTTAGTTGCTACAACACTCTAAGCATCCATGACAAGGGTCATTGCTCCAACACCTTAGGCACTAACGAAACCAAAACAGCTAGAAGAAGGGCCAGAGACAATCACGTAGGAAGAGTTAGAGGTCTCTGCTAAAACACAATAACTAGTAAGGATGGTGGAAGAAGAGATAAAAACCCTTGCTACTACATAAAAACTAGCAAGGGAAGACCTAAAAGATGGCTCTACCACATAGGGTATGATTAGAAGAATCAAACAAGAGAAGGAATGGCTACAATGCCAAAAATAAGAGCAAAATCACAACACACTCTTTTAGTTAAATAGACCAATGTTGTTGCATAAGCCTTGAGAAAAATACAAATGGCCAAAAGGAAGCAAAATCTTGTAGGTACACTTTTCTTTGCGCCTTTCCATTCACTTATTGTTAAAAGGAATAAAAATATTGGAAATAACAAGGAGCTACAACATAAGGTTAAAACCCTAGAGGAGACAAGACCCTAGTGCATCTGATACATTTATATGGAAAAATAATTCATTGTGGTACAAAGATCACTTATATTCTTTGTAAGAACTCCCAACTGTAACAAAAGGTTATTTTGGAATTGCACTTCTCCTATAGGAGGGCACTAAGGATTTTTAAAAACTTACCACAAGGTCAAGAAGGAATTCTTTTGGGATGGCCATAAATCTGATATTGAAAAGTTTGTTTCAAAATGTTTGGTTTGCCAACAAAATAAAGTTGAGACAATTAAGACTCTAGGTCTCTTACAACCATTAGCCATTTTAAGTCTGTGTTGGGACGTCTCAATGAATTTTATCACAAGCTTACCCAAGTCCAAAGGCAAAAAAGTCATCATGGTGCTAGTTAATAAACTTACCAAGTATGCCTACTTTTGTGCCCTATCTCATCCTTTCAAAGTCGGTATAATCGCTATTGCATTTGTGGAAACATTTCAAAAGTTACGTGGAAACCCAAAGATTATTGTAAATGACAGATCCCACTTGTACTGGAATTTTTTTTACATAATTATTTTCTTGTCTTGGTACCCAATTAGATCATAGCTCATCTTATCATCCTCAACCACATGAGCAAATTGAGATAGTGAACAAATGTTTGGAAGGGCATCTTTGTTGTTTTGTATCTGATAAGTAAACACAATGGGTCAAGTGTTACCCCTAATAGAATGGTGATATAACACTTTCTTCCATCTCGCAACAAAAATGACCACATTTATGGTGCTTTATGGATATCATCCATCGTTTGTCACTTTGTCTTTATGAGAAAAATCTAAGGTTCACATAGTAGAAGATCACATCAAGCATCAACAAGAAGTTCTCCAACTATTAAAGGATAACTTGACTTTGGAATGGAATCGAATGAAACACCAAACATATCAGCATCGCGTTGAAAAATGTTTTTATGTGGTTTATTAGGTATTTTTACGGCTACATCCATACACACAAATGCCCCTCAAGCAAGCTAACAAGGATAATAATTTATCACCCAAGTACTATGATCCTTGCAAGGTGTTGCAAGATTGGTACTATGGCATACAAATTGGATTTGTCTATATCTTCATGAGTACACCTAGTCTTCCATGTCTTATCCTTAAAGAAGGTTATAGGTAACAAACTCCCAATTCAAACTATATTTCCAGAACTTGATGAGGAAGGAATAATCATATTAGAGCTTGAAGTAATTATGGAAAGAAGAATTCTACGACTATGGGATCGATCAATTTCAAAGTATTTCATTAAGTGGAAGAACTTACCTGCAGAAGATTCCACATGGGAGGATGAATATTTTATACAAAAGCATCCAGAACTACTCAAGTGTTGAGGACAACACTTTTTCAAAGGGGCATGTTAGGTCCCTATTCTACTAGTGTAGCCACCAATTGTTATTGTTGTGCCCCTTAGAAGCTCACTATTATTATTTTTGTACCCCTACATTATTATTGTTGTGTAGGCCCTAATTATAATTTGTCCCTTTAGACTCTTGTATATATATCAAGGTCTTGTCATTTGAATCATCCAATAATAGTTCATTTATGTGATGTAAAGGGAGGTTTCCCCCTTGAAGCGACTTATTATCTAGTCATTAATGTATCTTTTTTCTTCTTTTTTTGTGTTATTTTTTATCTGGATACATAACATGCAGACTTCATGGCTCGCAACAAATGAGAAGATATTCATCACTCCATAACACAAATAGAGGTGTTCTCCAAAACAATTGTAGAGGGATGTGCTTAGTGGTGGAAACAAGGCACAAAAGATATGCATCGAAAAGATCAATTCAATCCCAACAACCTTATAATGGCTTTGCAAAGGATGCACAAATATATCAAATGCAGGAAGAGTTGTGAAAATGAATAGAGAGGCCTTAAGTTTCACTACACGATGACCTAGCTACCAACCCCACAATATCAAATTGATTATAGAATGATTAAGAAAGAGATGGATACATACCAAAGGAAAATTGAGAGAAAATATCATTTATTCGCTTATGCTGCAAGGGATGTTAACTACAACATCAACAATTTCCGTGGGGGTCACTCTAACTTCAATGATTATATGGTTATATGAGTGCATGCAACACTTTCAGTTGTGGGAAGATAGTAGGTGTCCAAATTGGCATCTCCTTTAAACACCCATTCAACACATTTTTGAATGCCCTTTTCTCATCTCATACCATCTTATAACTCATTTTGCTCACAACAATGCATTTTTTACCAAAATACAACATTTTCTCTAATTATGTCAATTTTAATGTTCATTCTTATGTATTACAAAAGAAATTGTCTTTTTATGCTAACAAACAAAATTCATGAGAAATACTTCATAGAACCTCATGTAGGTACCCTTGCACACAACAACAACGGATTTCGAAAAAGTTCAGTTATGTCAACACCTTTCTGTTGTTTTAATACCTTGTGTTACTGCAACACCCTTACATTGCAACAACACTACCACCACATCATTATCACAACACCTCCATCATGTTTTTGTTGAAACACCTTACTGATGCTACAACATGTCCCAGAGTACAAATGTTGCAACACGTCAGTGTTGATGTTGTAATATGTCTAAGCACCAATGTCGCAACATGTTGGATAACTAATGCTACAACAAATCTAAGTACCAATGCTGCCACACATCTACGTGCCAATGTTGCAACACATCTATATACTTGTGCCACAAAACCTTTGCACACCAACCATGGAAGCAATTGCTACAACTCCTTATATGTAATGTTGTAATTCATGGATAGTTGTATTAGGACAACACAAGTCACCTACCAGATGCACAAATGGCATGACTAGTTGCTCCACAGAGTGATTGACTACTTATTCCCAACAAAGGAAATGATAATTGTCATTGGTCGTCTAGCATGGAGAGATTGACCGTAACTGATTTAACTTGAAGGTTACGTGAGTTAGTAAATGTCTAATTTTTCCATATTTTGAATATGTTGTTGCAATGAAGGGAAAACAACGCGAGGATTAAACATTATAATCATTGTCCCTTGATTTCATGATCAAATTGAGAGATTGAAGCATTGTATAAATGCCCCGCTCTACTTGAGCCAACAATAATAAAGGGAAAGAAGATTATTGTGATTACTTTTTGGTTGGTGTTAACAAAAACTTGCTAGTTATTGTTCCATTTCCATTATGTGTGCAGGATGTGCTGACAGTTTAGGCGTGTTGCTATAAATTTAACCAGTGCCTCGTTTAAGAAGGTAGGCGCTCATTAGTTAGATGCTATCTATATTTTAGATATGGTAGTTTACATTTTCATTCACAATTCGATTAGTTTGATTATTTAGTTTGTTTCTTAATTATTCATATTTCTACAACTCACTAACCAATTTACTTTGTTTTCTAATTATTAATGTTGTTGCAAATCATTAAGTGATTTACTCAGTTTTCCCCTATTGTATCTCATCAATTCATGAACATTTTTGTTCTAGAGTTTATGAACAAGTAATTAACTTGATCAAGTCACCCACTTACTTTACTTCCTATGCATTTACTTTCTAGTAAGAGTGATATTTTCTCCTACTTGTGTTTACTTTCCAACAAGAGTGATTTACCTTTTTGCAAAAGTGTTCTAGTTAATATTTCATATTTCAATTCCTACAAGTGCAGTATGATATTTCAATTACTACAACTGTAATATTTTAATTCTTACAAGTATGATGATTCAATTCCTACAAGTGTAACTTTCAAGTCTTGCAAATGTGATTTACTTTACTTGGTGACTTGTGAAAGAACATTAACATCAAAAGTACCACCTAATTATCACTTACCATATTGTATTTGGATATACGATGCATTATAGATCGCGAGTTCTACACGAACAACGTATTGACAATTAAATGTACATTTTCTGACATATCTACTAAGTAATTAACAAGTAACTGAAAAGTTCATCATCTAACTCTACCCTGTACACATGCACATCATCTAACTCTAACCCTCTATACATGCACTTATGTAGCTCAACATCATTTTCATTTGTTTCGCGAATGGGGCATGAACAACTGCATAGTATTTTGTATGGCACGACTTCCAACAAAAGTGGTTTATCTCAAAGTATAGGGACAACTTCATCTATTATTGTTGCATCAATATGCGACCTTGTTGATCTTGAAATATTCCCACGTTAAAAGTTATACCAAGTAAACAAGGCTCCCTCTAATAAATTTATCTTTTGAAAAAAATTACTCTATCCCATTTGCTTTCTTCCCATCCCATATGGCAAAGAAGAGGAATTTTTCTTGAAATGACTTGTAGAAAATGTTCAAATGCCTAACTCTTGAATATTGGATCTTTAAATCCTAATATTTAGCCCAGGAAATATATTTGTACTCCACCCTTATGTCAAAGGAATTTATTTTATCTTGTGCTAAAAGGAAAATAGATTGTTTGTTAAAAAAAGAGACGTTATACAAGTGTAATACCCTCTTTATGGAATCATTCCATCCAAGGTTTAGCCTACATATGAAATTGTGATCATATGTCACAATTAATGGCAAACCTTCCTCTTGAATATTGAATATATAAATCTCTCATGATTGTAAGAAACAATCTACATAGCTATATCACCCTTCGATCAAATATTGGTGAACATCTACTACCACAAAAATATACATTTATTTAAATTTATGAAATGACATTATGGAAAAAAATTGAATTAGAGTGCATTGGAAATAATTGTCAAATTATAAACATATTGCTCTCTATTGCTAACTCCATATTGAGTATCAACACATGGTTATGTCTTGTATAAATGAAAATACTTCTTAAAAATAAAAGGAAACATTACAAGCCAATCTAGTAGAATGGGAATTGGTAACTAATAACCACATGTTGTAACCAATTAAGCTTCAAGAAGACCTTGACCTTGCAACATTTTTCATTGACTTTTATTTAATGTTCAAGGAGATCAATGATGATATTGACCTTATAGTGGCTAAAATAATGCCATCTGCAATCTCCCCACATAATCACCTCTTGAGGAGAAGCTAATAATAAACCAATCTAATGGAGTGGAATTGGTGACTAATACCCATATAATGGAACCAATCAAGTGCCATAGGATTTCAACCTTCCAACATCTACCATTGAATTTTTTTTAACCCTCAAGTTGATCAATAGTGATATTGACCTTATTGTGGGGAATGAATTGCCATTCATAATTATAGTGCCCACTCTAGTTTCCTGACCCTGATACGACATTATCTTAGACACTCTATTCTTCGAGGACCTCAGATTGAGGATCTGGACCCATGACACCATTATTAGCGATTGAGATATTCATGGTTGTGATGTTTATGAATGCTTTCCATTGATATTATGGTAGCATGAATGGTTATGTATCTTATCTATCAGTATTCTGATGATTGCAATATAAATAGTTAAGTTGGTCTCTATTTGAAATTATGATGAGGGTAGTAAAGAATATGTATGCGCTCTACTAAAAGCATAATGAGGATAAATTTTATGGATAGGTATATTTCTACGATGTTACGATGTTGATAGCTTAATGAATATGTATGTCTCCATTGATGATTATTGATGATAGCCATGAGGGATGTGTCCCCTATGTTACCTACTTCCTTTAGTTCAGACTTACAATGGACAATGATGTGAATGACCAGGAATTGTTAATGATGCTATTATGATAATTGACTAACATTGAGAAACCGTGTTACTGATGATTATTGAGTATGGCAGGGAACCATCAGAGGCACTCGCATATGACGAGTTGATGACACCTGGTTTGACGAAAATTCATATTATTTTATCTTTGAAAGTCTAAGTTGATCTTAGAATCTGCCATATATGTTTAACTATATTTTGATGATATATTAATGGTTGCAGGCACAGATTAGTTGCTTGACCGAATGACTCACATATGGGTGATGGGGTTGTACAAGTGGATGGAACTACATGGGAGGGGTGGGACAGAGTCCCTGATCCCACCCACTAGCACTCCCGTCGTGACTTGGGCTGGAAGGGTTGAAGCACCTTCGCCTTGAAGATCACGATGCCATGAGGGCAGGTTCCAAAGTTGGGTCGCTCATGAGGACTTTACCGGGGGGCGCGCATCAAGGCGGATTCCTTGATCCCCGACACCATTAGTCTCACTATAGCAGGCAACATAAGAGATGATAGTGGTCTATGACGTTGCACTATATTTTCCCCTCGTAATCACTGGATGCTTGAAGGGCAAGTGGTGTGGCACCCTTGGAACTTCAGGGGAATTTCTTGAAGGGCACGACCAACTTGGCACCCTTGGCATCACAAATAAACTATTAGGTGTGGCACCCTTGGAACTTCTAGGGAAGTTCTTGAAGGGCACAACCAAACTGGCACCCTTGACATCACAAATAAACTATTAGGTGTGGCACCCTTGGAACTTCTAGGGAAGTTCTTGAAGGGCACAACCAAACTGGCACCCTTGACATCACAAATAAGCTATTAGGTGTGGCACCCTTGGAACTTCTAGGGAAATTCTTGAAGGGCACAACCAAACTTGGCATCCTTGGAATCATTAAAAATAAATAATAATAAATAAATATAAGCAAGGAATGAAAACTATGTAAATTTACATCAAGGGTAGATGATGATTAGAAACCAATGTAATTAAATCAAAAATAAAACTTGGAATAAGGAGGATCATAGGAAGAATTAAAATAGAGTACCTTAAAAACTCTACCCTTCCCATTTTGGAAAATACTAGGAAGATTATGTGGTTTAATTAGGAAAAAGGGGAAAGACAAACATAATGGTAAGGATAAAGATTAATCCTAAACTAATTTAAACCTAATTAAGAAAAGGGGAAGGTGAATTAAAATGAGAATAATAAATTAAACTTAGAGAAATGTAGAGAAGCTCCATGTGTCAACAACCAACATAAGAATATCCATCTAGGAGATAACCTGAGTTAAATTAGGGAGTAGATTGGGGATAAAATCTTGACTCATTAATTGACTTCAAGTAATGAACACAAATTAAGGAATAAAAGGAGGGAATAAAGAGACAACTAGGAGAAGAAATAGGAATCTTGTTGAGGTGAGAAAAATATTAGTTTTAAATAAAAATTTAAGTAAATAATTTTGGGAGACCCTTGATGTGAGAATGACACATGGGTGGGTGAATAATCAAGCTATTGAATTATAAAAAAAATAATTAATTATGCATGACATGACAAGTGTCACCTATGAGGACTCCTATAAAAGAAGGGGCAAGCCATGGAAGAAGCGACTTTTAGGGGGAACCCTATTGTTGGATGGATGAGATGTTGTGAGAGCAGTGATTACGAAGCTATAGTGAGTTTGGTGAGGTAGAGGATTTAGAGAGGGGACTCTTGAGCCAAGGTGTGCTCTCCTTTACTAGCTAGTGCTTGTCTCCATTGTACAACCCCATTGCAGCTCGGGGGTCCGCGGGGAAGAAGAGTACCCAAGGAGTAGGCTGAGAGGTTAACCAGTGAGTCTTCGCATTCGGATCAAGTGCGTCATCATTCACTTGCGGAGGTGACCAACTACAAGGGAATACCAGCAACAACAGAGCAAGCGGAGTCTCACCTTCTGGTGAACGGTACACATGTATTTCATTACTATTGATCTTAGTTAAACATATGTAAATGTTATGATATGTTTTCCTGAAATGAGTGTCAGGAATGTGTGTGCTAAATAAATTTGAAATTTTAATGCGTTTCTTTTCTGGTTGTAATTGCTGTTAAAAAAAAAAAAAATGTAATTAGTCTGAATCGTGGTCCTTACAATAATCTCCCCAGTTGGTTGCACTTTATGGAGAAACTAATAAGAAAAAGGATGGATCATTAAAAGGTCAACAATTTAGTCCCTTTGTTTAAGCCTCCTGTTGAAATGTGATTAAGAATGCCAAAAGAATCCAATAGTTTCAAGGAAACTTACTTCCTTACATAGAAAGGATACCTCAGCATAAAATACAAAATGGGACAGAATGGAGATTACATGAATATTAAATGAGGAACTATGAGCCTTCTACCCTATGAGCCATGTAAATCATCAACATAGATTAAGCGCATCACTTCTAGCGGTTAGCAATGGCATATCAAACACTAGATAGGACTTTATATCTAAATGATCAAATACAAGTCACATAATGAAATTTTGATGTGCAACCAAAGAAATTGAATAGAATGCATGTCACGATATATATATATATATATATATATATATATATATATATATATGGAGATTATATGATTGTTAAATGAGGAACTACAAGCCTTCTACCTTATGAGCCATGTAAATCATCAACATAGATTAAAGACATCACTTCTAGCAGTTAGCAATGGCATATCAAACACTAGATATGATTTTTTTAATCTAAATGATCAAATACAAGTCACATAATGAAATTTTGATGTGCAACCAAAGAAATTGAATAGAATGCATGTCATGATATATATATATATATATATATATATATATATATATATGGAGATTATATGATTGTTAAATGAGGAACTATGAGCCTTATACCCTATGAGCCATGTAAATCATCAACATAGATTAAACACATCACTTCTAGTGGTTAGCAATGGCATATCAAACACTAGATATGATTTTTTTAATCTAAATAATCAAATACAAGTCACATAATGAAATTTTGATGTGCAACCAAAGAAATTGAATAGAATGCATGTCATGATATATATATATATATATATATATCAATTTTAATTTGATAAAAAGAATTATTTCCTTGAAACAAATCTTAATCACTATGTAATGATTCTTATCTTTCACATTTATAAAAATAGTGTATACAACATACTTTTTTACTGTCAATGGTATTCATTATGACTACGTTATGATTTTTTATTATCTAAATGATCAAATACAAATCACATAATGAAATTTTGATGTGCAACCAAAGAAATTGAATAAAATGCATGTCATGATATATATATATATATATATATATATAAAACAAATCTTAATCACTATGTAATGATTCTTATCTTTCACATTTATAAAAATAGTGTATACAACATTACCATCAATGGTATTCATTAAAAACGATTTGACTATGTTAAAACTTCCAATTACATTTATTTCATATCTTATGATTATAATTATTATTAATAAAAGATACCTTTTACTCTTTTAAAATTAATTTATGAATTTTATGTTGGTTATTAAATATTTTGAAAGCACTTTATAACTCGTTTAATTGTATATAAATTATATTTATCATACCGGGAAAACCCTCACATAAAATGCATATTATAATGAATTGAATTTTGACACAATAATTCAAATTACAATGTAGTCCAAAGATCCATCAAGTGCAAGTACTCGATATAATCATTTTATTTAAAGGCACACCTACGTACAAAGATGACAAAGTACATAACATAGATACTAGGCACATAATCCAAAGGTGGCTAGATTAGGAATTAATTATTGCCCCCAAACACAATCCAAATATTGAAAATTAGCCCTGATATCATAGATCATAGGAGTCGACAACAATGGATCACATATTTTTAACGATTTGAGCACATTGTTGTTAGGCCAAAGTCTCATGTCCATCTTTAGTTGAGCCAACCCCAATTGTGAGATTCAACCCATGTACTAAGTTCTCTTCACTCAAAATAGCACTTTGTTGTTAGGCCAGAGTCTCATGTCCATCTTTAGTTGAACCAACCCCAGTTGTGAGAGTCAAACCATGTACTAAATTCCCTTCACTCAAAATAGTATTAAAGAAAGTTAATCATTGCATTTAAACATACTTTCATGTAAGAACAATGAAAGCTATAAACATTAATTAAGCTATAATAATGAATATTGTCTCATAAAATTATAAGTTGCAAGCATTAATAAAATGATAATTATGGTAATTTTTCAATAGAATTAAAAAAACTATAAACATGTGCAACTATCAAAAATTATAATCAAATTTCATAACAATATTTACAATTATAATCTTCCTTTATTTGACAAGTATAAAAAATATATACATTAATAAAACTTTAAGCATTTTATTCTCCTTGGAACATCAAAATCATTAAGAATAATCATCCTAAAGCATCATAGTGAAAATTGTATCCATCATAATTATAATATTCATTGTAATCAAAATTCCATTGACAACTCCTATAATTTTATAACTATTACAAGTTTGACAATAGTCATTAAAACTATGAATATTAATGAAATTATAATTATTTCTATTCGCTATTCATAATAATTAAAATTATAAGTATCCATAATTAATCATCTTTAACAATCTTCCATTATTTTATAATTAATCAAAAATATAAACATAAACATGACATTATAATGAAATTGTCATCCATCTATTTTAATAATTTTTATTTTTCTCAATTATTTGATAAAATGAAGAAAACATTTTAATAACCATAAAACATTCTACTTAAAATTCTTCAATCATTTTCACAACTTTTTCATTTAACCAACCTATCAAAATTATAAACATTTATTTAATAAAAAAAAATACAAATTAATGATTGCTAGGATTTCAACAAATCATTCAGAAATATTTATTAATTTAATAAAAATAATAAAACCTATAAATACCGACCTAGATAAGCATAGTTTTTTTTAATATTTTAAAATATAAATAATCAATAATTTATCATCCAATCTTTAAAAAAAACATCGTGACCTAGATAAGCGTAGGTTTTTTTTAATATTTTAAAATATAAATAATAAAAAAATTTATCATCCCATCTTTAAAAAAAAAAAACATCAACCTATAATTGCACAATTATAAGTAATATATGATAAAGAATAATAAAAAAACATTATAATTAAAATTATATTGATTAAAACTATACATATTAATAAATATATTTAAAATAATAAATATTAAAAACAACCAATCATCTGCTTTGTTTTTTATTTTCTATGTATATATATTCAAAATTTTATATTGTTTTTTATTTTTTATTTTAGGATTAATAAATTATCCACTATAATCACCATTGTGATTATAAATAATGTATTCTAAAAATACTAAAAAAATATTATAATTAAAATTCGATTAATCAAAACCATATCTATTAATAAAAACATTTAAAATGATAAACATTAACGACCAACAATCCTCTATACAAACTTTATTGTTTTATTATTTAATTTAAATATAAAATACATTTATTTTTTAAATTATAATAATGTGTACTATTATTATATTATTATGTATATAATAATATATTATAAACTTAGGAAATCATTTATAAACCTTTCCTATGGTTTAAAACTAAAATTAAAATCCCCAACTTACTTTATGGAAGAAAAGAAAGAAGTTCAACATCCCTTGAAAATTATCGAAAAAAAAAAAGTCCAATACCCCTTGAAAAAGAAGCAGATCAAAGTAATTCTATATGGAAACTGTTATTAATATTATTATGTATATAATAATATATTATAAACTTGGAAACCATTTAATATTATTATATATATAATAATATATTATAAACTTGGAAACCATTTATAAATCTTTCTGTGGTTAAAAACTTATCGAAGAAAAGAAAGAAGTCGAATACCCCTTGAAAAAGAAGCAGCCTTATATGGAAACATGAGCTTGATAGTGTTAGAAACATATTAAAAAAAAAAAAAAAAAACCGTAGGTTAAATTGAAGACAATACGAGATGAAATTAAATGTGCGCTAGAAAGCATGCTATGCTAAGTAGATTTTACATTGGAAAATCTCATTGGTGAGGAATAATTAATTGGTAAATATCTGTAAATCAAATTATTTGAGGAATCGGGAATCCATCTCCCCAAAACTATTACTAATGAGATATTCTACCCACCTCTATAATACAAATATTTGATATTTCATTTTAAAAGATAATAATAAGAAAAAAGCACATGAATAACTAAATTATTTTATTTCAACATGGAGTATGGAAATACTTAAACATGAAATGGTAAAATATATATATATATATATATATATATATATATTTTATATATTTTGTGTTTTAGTAATTTAATTATTTTTAAATAATAAATATATTAAAAATAAAATTATAATTGGATAATAATGTCTATCATATATATACAAGTTTTCAATGGAAGTTTCAAGTAATAAAAGAAATAGAAAAACTAACAACTCATGGTATGACAAAGATTGTAAAAGTGCGAAAAGAGCAATTAAGGAAGTTGTTGATGAATCTCTTAAAATTGACAAGATAAAAATATACAAAGCACTAACTAAAAAGACAAAAAGGCAATATATTTGTAAAAGACGAGAATCTCTTACACCTCTCTAAGGTAGCTCCTAAGAAATTATGGGGGCAGATTCTAACTAGGAAAACTAAAGATAAATTATAATAAAATTGCTTTACACGACTAGAATTCCCATCTTAAAAAGCTTTATGAATCTCCAAATGTCATGGATAACTTTGAAACCCTGCTCACAACGAAAGAAGTTTTATCATTAGAACACATTGATTTTGGGGTTAAATGTCTGGCAAATGGGAAAGCTAAGGACATTGAAGGTCTTAAAAAATGGAAGTCCTGTCCTCATCCCCCACATCCACAAGCTTTTCAATCAAGCAATCAACCAAGGGTTCCCTAAACCATGGACTCAGAGCCTCATTATCCCTATTTTTAAAAGTGGGAATACAAATAACCCCTCCAATTATCGAACAATTATGATCAGCCCTCTCTTAGCCAACTTATATGGTATTAGTTTGGAAAAGAAGTTGAGCATATGGCTTGAAAGTAAAGTTAAGCGGACTAAAGGCCAAGAGGGCTTTAGAAGGCATCACTCAACAACGGACCACCTCGTTACGCTTAGGATCATTATGGAAGAATGTTGCAATGATAAATCCAATCCCTTTTGTTGTTTTGTGGACTTTAGAAAGGCTTTCGATACAGTTCCTAGAAACAACCTATGGAATAGATTAGAAGAGCTAAATGTTCCTTTCGAGTTGAGAGCTGCCGCTATAAGATTACACGAGAATGTAATTGCCAAGTTAAAGAGCATTGAGGGGTGGTCGAAAGATATTAAGTGTAATATCGGAGTTAAACAAGGTTGCCCCCTCTCCCCTACCCTATTTGGCATTTACATCGATAAGCTAGAAGGTTGTTTAGAGGAAGCAGGTTGTGCTGACGATCTTAGCTGGGATAGTCATCATCCTTCTTCTCTATGCTGACGATATTGTTCTTCTCGCAAGGTGCCCATATGATCTTGATAAGCAGCTTAGACTCCTTAAGAATTTTTGCTCTACCATGGGTATGGTTGTTAACACTGACAAAACAAAAGTTATGATTATCAAATCCAAGAAGGACACTTACGCTAATTTTATGTATGACAATAATAACTTGGAGGAAGTGTCTTCTTACAAGTACCTAGGAATTGATATTCATCACAAGCTCAACTGAAACTATAACATTGAGAAAAGTATTAATGGGGGTGGAAAGCTTATTTTGGTCTTGAAAATAATTGTAAAACAGCAAACCTCGTAATGTGGGATAGAAAGAAGTTCCTCTTTGAAACTTTATTCACTCCTATTATCTTATATAGATGTGAGGTTTGGGGTTGCAACATCTCTAGAGAATCCTGGAGGAAGATTGAGCAAATCCAGAAGTGTTTTATAGCGTATAACCTCAAAATTAAAAGCAATACAACCTATCATATTCTCCTTATAGAAGTGGATATTTCCCCTATCGAGAGCCTAGCTATGACTAGGCTTTTGTTGTACAAACACAAACTCAATAACATAAGAGACCATAGACTTCCGAAGCTAGCTTTAAATTCCAGCCAAAACCACCTAAGGCTTAAGCGAGGTTGGTATAAAGACGCCAAGGCCTAGTTAAACAATTGGGAGATCGACGAGAATGTTGCATTGCAAAACATTAATAACAATAAAAATATTGTTACTTCTAAGTTCAAAGAAAAAAAGTGGTGTGAGAAAGATTTAGCAGCTAAAGGAAAACTAAGATATTACAAGGAGGTCATCAACCCCACCCTAGAAGATCAAAAGTATTTCTTTGTTTTAACTAACTCAAAGTAGAAAATTAATATAGCCAAGATTAGAATGAACACTCATGAGCTTCATAGTGAAACAAGTCATTGGGAAGTTCCTAAAACAACAGGGATGGAAAGGATCTGCTAGAATATAAACATCGAGGATGAAAATCACTTCCTTTTAGAGTGCCCCGCATACAACCACATTAGATCTCAGTTTCATAATCTTTGTTGCAATACTGACCTTCCTAGCCTTTTACGACGCCAAAATTATAGTGAGCTCAGGAGGCTTCTCTCCAAGCTTTTTGAGCATAGGAATAAAATCTTAAATCAAACTAAATAATTCGTTTCTTTAGGTCGGATAGACCAAAGTTTGGTCTCAGTGGATGTTAACCACCACCACCACCACCACCATCATCATCATCTATATATATGTAACTTAACTATTTAATTATTTTTAAACAATACAAAATCACAAAATTTATATTAAAAATCATATATATATAACTTAGCTATTTAATTATTTTTAAATAATACGAATAACAAAATTTATATTAAAAAATAAATTATAATTTAATAATAATAATATATCTGTTTATTGGATAATAATAATATGTTTATTTATAAGATAAATAAACCTAAGATTATAATTTAATAATAATAATAATATGTTTATGGGAAAATTAATATGAAATCTTGTGTAAACTATGTGAACTATGTAAACTATTTAAATATGGAGTATGGAAATACTTAAACATGAAATCATATATATATATATATATATATATATGTTTGTTTTAGCAACTTAATTATTTAATTATTTTTAAATAAGAAATAATAAATTTTATATTAAAAATAAAATAATAATTGGATAATAATAATATGTTTATTTATGGGATACTTAAAATAAAATTATTATTTAATAATAATGATATGTTTATTTATGGGATAATTAATATGAATTCTTATGTAAACTATGTGAATCTTATATAAATTATGTAATTTTAAATTTAAATCTTCATGATTTACCTAGTGGATTATAAATGAAACACCATATAGATTGACCTAAAGGTTATATTGATATCAATTAAAATTTGGCTAAGAGTTCATCTAAAGCTCATAATGATAACCATCATAACAGTTCATCTAGAAGTTAATTGTTCATCTAAAAGTTATAGTGGTTCATCTAGAAATTATAGTGATACAGTGGTTCATCTGGAAGTTGCACTAATAACCATCCGAATAGACCTCATAATTCATATAGAAGTTACAATAACAATGTTCCAAATCGACCCGTATAAGAACTAGCAAGAACTAGCACATTACCAATTGCCAATTCCTCTATGTACAAAAACCATAAATTATAAAATATTTAAATTTAATAAAATTCATAGGAACTAGCCCATTCCCAATTGCCAATTCTTCTATTCCTTTATGTAAAAAGCCATAAATTATAAAATATTTAAATTTAATAAAATTCATAGAAACTAGCCCATTGCCAATTCCTCTACGTAAATTAAAAAAAAAAAAAAAACCATAATTATAAAATATTTAAATTTAATAAAATTCATATAAAATATCATAATATATTAAAATATATATCATCGAAATTTCTTCTAAAGCTAGTGCAAAGAGAGGGCCACTCTGATACCAATAGTAGGAGGCCCTCTTCAAATTATTAATATAAATTTCAATTTAATTAATAATATGAAAAACAAAAGAGCGGTGCTTTCTTATGCCTTGTGACTGTGTATTGGAGCTACTGGGGAAAGTATCTGGGTGTCGCAAACCTATCACAAGTTTCATGCTAGACACAGATGGACTCTCCACAGCCCCTCCAAACCAAAAATATATTCATCATGGAAACTCTTCATTTTCAAGCATCTTTGTGTTGGCCATAGATAGACTCTCCACAGCCTTGGTTAATGTTCAAACCACCACTGTATCGATTCATCCCTTAATTTTGTATTTGTATAGTCTACAGCAGATAGACTCTCCATAGCCTCCGATAATCTTCAAACCACCAATATATCGATTCATTCTTAATTTTTTTATTTTGATAGTCTACAAAATGGCATGCATGAGACCGTTGCATGTTACCCAGCAAAATGGTGTTACCCACCAAAATGGGTAACTCGTAGGAGCCAGTGGCTCCTGATATTCACTTTTAGATAGTGATATATCATGTGCCTCTGCCATCTGCATTAGCCATACAACTCTCGTCCTCTGGCATTTCCTCCTACATGTAGGTGGGCTGCTATTCCAATGGTACTTTTAATCATTTTGCAATTCGGTGCTTATACTTGTTTGTTTTGAGCATTAGCCATACAACTCTCACCCTCTCGCATTTCCTCCTATATGAAGGTGTGCTGCTATTCAAAAGGTATTTTTGATCAATTGGCAGTTGGGTGCTTATACTTGTTTGTGTTGAGCATATAGTATAGATAAGGGATGATCTAGATGATTGACCAATCTTGATTGTAAATATGTTCTCTCGCCTTACCAAAGGAGGTTAATCTGGAAGATTCAATGATCTTAATTGTAAATATGTCCTCTCACCTTACTAGGGGTTAATCCTTATCCTCAATCCAATGGGACCTCTCTCAAGGCCTTAAGGTCATAGGAAGAGCACTACTCGGAAAATGTGAATTAATATATCATGTTCACTTTCCTTACACCATACATGCCACATTACAAACCCCTTATATACCATCTTCATTCTCTAGGTCTAACTTATCATTGGTTCATTGGGCATTGGAACCCTCCTGTCCACATCCTAGAGTAGGGTCGAGAAACGTCATCCTAGAGCTTGATGCAACTAAAAGAATGAAAAGGTGTAGTATGAAACATTGCCTTGGAGCTTGATGCAACTAAAAGAATGAAAAAGCATAGTATGACCACAATAAAAGAAAATCAAAATGCAAAAGATCTCCTGGACATAAATTAACGCATGTGTGTGGGCAGAAGCCTAGCATGAGCTCTACTTGCCTCATATTAACCATCACTTGGACCCTGAGCATTTGATTCTCCATTTCATCAAAGGAACCCTTCCTTGATGAAGATAAACTACTTCATCTCAAGGGGTAAAATCAATTGCTACATCATGAAAAGCAGGGTCAACACCTTAAGCTATGCACCCAAAATAAATGCATAATCAAAAAGAAGCAAAAGGCACACTAGAGGAGGGGGAAACACGGCCTGAAGAGGGTAATTCATGCAACCACGATTGCTCCCTCCACTAGATCTATACACTTCAGATGTGGACTCGCATTAGTTAGTCCCCTTTGACCATGGCACTTCGAAATGGAGCATTTCACCTCCATTGCCACTCATTTACACTAACACCTATTGATTGGGGAGTTGATCTTGAAAATGCCACTTCCCCTTGGGGATTAGAAACACTTGATAGGGTTGACTATTGGCCACCCCTATCAAGATAGGGAACATCTTTATAGGAGTTTGTCTAGTTAGATAACAAAAGGTGATCCAAGTTTGAAGTATTAATATGCCATTAACATGCAAGTTTGGTCCACTTACATGCTTATATGATCTTAGTCTCTAATCAATGGTTTCCTTTGTTGGAGTTTAAGTTGGTCTTGTCAGGTGGTCCATAGAAGCAGCCTAGGGCTTGAGGGAACCCACTCCACACATACCCATGCCTTTCAAATAGGTTGATGACTTAGAAGATGCAATGTTTCCCACATACATCAAATCGTTAAGAACTGTGATGACAAGAGCAACTGATGCACATCCTACAATACCCCTAGGATGTTGATCTTCTTTGACCTAGTGCAGAGGATTCTTGATGATTACAGTATTGGACCCAACATGCCCCCAAGTTGTCCTTGACACTATCTCATGGGGAGGCCATGATTCATAGCCCAAATGAGGATGGTCTTCCATGAGACTAGGGAGGGCTTGTTACACCTGATGGAGCCCTAACGCTTGAGAGAGGAGGCATTGCGTTGACCATTAGAAACCCATGGAGACGACATGGTGACAACACAATTGGATTTGCACCCTTGGAGTTGCTTCGAGGATAGATTTGAGGAGTATTCCTCAAATGATGGATGATCATCACACATGGAAACACTTCCAAACTTATAGTCCAAAAGGGGCATGACATTATCATTTAGAGGGTTACGCCTCACAAATGTGCGTCTCTTTTGTCTCACACATGTGGGTCTCTTTTGTCACATTTTTTCCATATTGAGTTAGTGGGTTGGCTTGTAACCCAAGGATTATTTTATGCTTATTCATTGTTAAACTTGTTTAGGGGCTTCTCATGCTAAAATTAGGTGAGGTAAGCCTCATATAAATAAAGGGCACATCACATCTCATTTCATCATCACTTGTGGACTATTTCGACTTCCTTACACATTTTGACCTAACTTTTGTAGCCTTGTTCTCTTGTGCAAATGTGATCTTTGTGGATAATTTTCCTAATGGAATCTAATCCTTGTTGTGGAGACATCACTTTGGCATATTGAAGGATTTGTTCATGGATATCCTATATCTTTATTGTTAAATATATTTTAATGGTTTCTATGTTCTTACTTAATTGCATCATCTTTATATGAAAATTTGGTGAAATATTGTATGCTTTAATTAGAGAATCTTGGACATCCCTTGACGACCTCCTAGAGAGCTTTCCTCGTGATTTTATCCCCTCATAAAGTGATAGCTAGGGTTTCAAAAATGGAAAACAAGGGTTTTCCCCCTTACTCCCTTCTAGGGTTTGATATCTCCGTAATAGTTGTCCTTAGACTCCATCACCCAAGAAGTAGGCATTTGCTTCCACATCGAAGATCAAACCATACCACAAATTTATTTTTCTCTCTTTCTCATTTTTGACCCTCCAATGAAAGTTAATAAGGCTAGGGCATAGGGTCGAATTCAACTACGGCTAAATCATTGGCTTGTTGTGAGGTGTTTCTTATGGATTGAACCTTATTGCATCAAAATCTAGGCTTTCACATAGTTAGAAACCATAAACCCTGGTCTAGCATTAAGGCTTCAACTTAGGGCTTGTTGAAGGCTTCGGGTTCCTTTTGTTGATCATAGCTATTCTTCACAAGCATTTTCTCGGTCTTATATGCCTATGTGAGCCAGTCTTGTTGCATATTCCTTAAACCCTAGGTTATAAGTACCCTAGATAGGTTCCTTGGAGAGTACATTGTCCCTTATTTCATTGGATAGAACCTTGTTATTAGTCTGAGTGCCATCATTGAGTTTATCCCAACAGTCATCTTTGAAACATTGTTAATTTTCGACAATGTTCTATGTTGTTATAATCACTTTAAAAATAATTTCTTCAATTCCAACCACCCCAGCATGAGTAAAGCAATTATAGACATAACAATAAAAATTAAATGCACAATAGAAGATATCCAAGCACAATGAGACAACGAGATTTGATCAAAGACCAAGGAAAAACCCACAAGGTGGAAAACACTTTGATCAATTCTTCTTCTTCTATTAGTCTATCAATGTTCAACATGAGATACATAGACCAAATAGTACATCCAACAACCAATCAAATTCAAAGCCTTGACTAGCCAAATGAAACAATCTAATATAAGTCAACAATAAGATAAAGTCAAATTTGGTCAAAGGTACAAGTCTACAATTTTCAGCCTCGTGAAGGTACGATCAACAACAGTGAATGATCTACCCTAACCAGTCAAAGTCAACATTCCAACTATTTAGAAAAGTTCGGTAAACTAGCAATGAATTTGACCTCTCTTGCTCAGTCAAACACAGTGAAAATAGTCCATAAATTCTTCCTCCAATTCAGTCAACTTTCATAGTCAACCTGCGGTAAAGCCCAGTCAAAGTGCCCAAAACAACTCGGTAACCCTACAATAAATTCAAACAAAATCTCCCTACAAGAGCTCAATAAAAGCAATAGAAGATAGCCAAATTAAAACAAAGTCAATGCTGGTCAAAATAGTCCCAAAACAGAAAGTCAAAACATGTTTGAACTCTCTCCTTCTCCTCCTTCGCATGTGTGAAGGCAACTTGAGGTATTTCAAATCAAATCGAACTATTTTGTGTGGATGAGATGTGCCAAATGACTCAATGATGATCTATTTTATATGGTGATTTGGAGGGTCAATTTTTTACTTGAGGCCAACTTGACTTTTTGAAGATGACATGGAGCATCTACAACCTACTCAGTAGTGGAGATGTGTTGGAGTCGTACCACTCCTCTCAGTACCATGTCTCTGATGAAGTGGAAGTTGATCTCAATGTGCCTCAATGTGTCATGGAAAATTGAATTCTCTAAAACTCTGATCCCACTTTGATTGTCACAGTATATCACGGTCGTATCAAGCACCTACTCAAACAACTCTGCAAAAAGCTTTTGCAACCACAATGCCTCGTAGCTAGCCATACTAACTACAATGTACTCTGCCTTGGTTGTATTGAGAGCGACTAATTTTTGATTCCTGCTAATCCAACAAATCATGGTAGATCCCAAGCTAAAGCATCATCCCGATGTGCTCTTCCTGTCAGTAACACTCCCATCCCAATCTGCTTCTGTATATCCATGCAATCTCAACTCGTCATCAACGATATATCTCAAACCATAGTTGATCATCCCATGTAGATATCTCAACACATGTTTTGTGGCCACCCAGTGAGCAAGCAAAGGCTCCTCCATAAATTGACTTAAGGCAATAACAACAAAACATATGTTTGGTATTGTGTTGACCAGAAACATCAAAGCCCCAACCAGTTGTCAGTGCAAAGAAGGATCTGCTAGAACTGGTCCCACAACTTCACCACATAACTTCTTGAAATTTGCCTCCATCGGTGTGGCCATGGATTTGCAATCCACCATCCCAAATCTTTCCAAAAGCTTGACAACATATTTTCTTTGGCTAAGGAAAAGCTTACTGAGTCTGCTATTAATTTGGCACCTCAGTGAAAAATTCCAACCATTGCATTGAATTCCTCGTTTCGAAAGGACCAAAATTGACTTTTAAAGCACTCAATTCAAATAAGGAAAAATGATTTTTTTAGGTCAAGCCCACAAGTACAAAATTGTCAAGGTTGGCCTTGGGTCAAATGGCACATCTCAAGGATAAGGTGGCACCCCTCAAGTTGCATATAAATTCAAGTTGGGTCCTCTTCATTTAGCACCTCATCAACTCACAACATATCTTCTCTCTCCTTATTCTATTGGCCTGTACAGCTCAAAATTACAGGAAAATGAAAAGCTAGTTGACTCATTTGGCTTTGCAGCATGGAAGATCAGGATCAATGTCGCTTTAGATGAGTATAATGTCTTGGAGTACATGGAAGGAAAGATCTCACCACCACCAGAAAATGCTCCTCAAGCCACCAAATCCAAGTATAAGAAAGGTGAGATTAAAGCTGAGGCGAATATTATTGATTCTTTAAGAGATCATCTACTTGTTTATATTTCATCCTTGAAGACTTCCAAAGAAATGTACGATAAGACTATTGGCATGTGTATAAGGTAAACAATTTGGGACCACATAATGGAATTGAAAATCAACTCAAGGAGTCTAAGTTGCATAAGGGAGAAATTGTGCAATCATCCTTCATAAGAATCACTGAGATCAGGGACCAACTCTGAACTACTCAAGAAATTATACTTGATAGGGAATTGGTGTTTACTACACTTAGTGGCCTTCCTTCTTCATGGGACATGTTCATTACTTCTATCGGCAATAGGGAAAGGATCCCTTCTTTTTATGAGCTACTTGTTATATGCAATCAAGAGGAAAGATTGATGATATCTATTGGGAGAATTCAAAGGCCAAATGAAGGAGAACCCATTGCCTTCGTTGCTCAAGGGAAGAAGAAGAATGTGAAGAAAAGAAAGGGAAATTCATCTAAATCAAGAAGGCCTCCTCAATCCAATCGAGATTCCAAGGATTCAAGAAGGCGAGATAGAGATGTTGAATGCTACAATTGTCATCAAAAGGGTCACTATGCTCGAGATTGACCCGAAAAGAGAAATTCTCCAAGAAGAAACTCTTCAAGGTCCTACAACAATAACCATGGCTTCAACAGCAACAGGTCATATGAAAGAAGAGATGATAGAAGAGATGGAAGGAAAAATGAAAGAAGAAGAAGAGACTCTCCTGATGATCGTGAAGATAGATATCGACCACCAAATGCTATTTTTTTTGTAGCATCAGACGTGTTCTAGTCTTGAAACTTTGTGGAGAGGCTAAAACACAGGAGTTTTGTATAACCCAGAAATCATTTCTGGAAATTCCACCTAGAAGTGTCTCAATTAGATTATTAGCCCATTTTTAAATATTTCCTAAGTCTGAACTTAGGAAAAGTGGTTAATTAAACAGTATTAATTGAAAAAGGTGTGAATCATCTAGAAACTCACATGGATCGATCCAGAAATAATCTCAACCATCGATTATGTTTTAATCTTGGGCATTGGAGTCCCAACTAGATATTATAATAGGAGGTCGATGGGTAGATGGAGAACACACACTTGAGATCGATTTCCTTCAACAAATCGATTCTCCAAAGAGCAGCAACAGTTGCGGGAAGAGTTAGAGCCAAAGAAGGGAATCCGAGATAGAGAGGGGCAGGGATTGTGAGTCTAGAGGAAGTCTTCTAGATCCAGAGAGTCAGCTACAGAAGGGTCGAGTTTCCTTAGTGAGGTTGCACAACGTTGACACAAAAGCTTCAGAGGCAGAGATTGATTTAGCAAGATAGAGGGTCGATTCAATTGCTCGAGGTCGAGAGAATTTCTGGAAGGGGCCAGCGAGTCATTCTCAGAGGTTAGATTGGGCAAACGGCTTGATCAATTGTAGTTCCAGGCAAAGTGTGCAAGTGTTTGCGCATATTTGACGCAGAGGCTAACGCATGGGTTTTGTGGAGCCTACTTTGTGCTAATTTCACAACTGGATTAGTATCGAGTGAGCCAAAAATTCTCACTAATTTTTGTGACCAATTTTTCTGTAGATGATTTCCAGTTTGGGCATCCAGTTGTACTCATATTTTTTCTCATTGTTGCTTAACAATAAAAGCCCTCAGTTGTTTCAACCAGTTTTCCCACATTGGGTTTTTCCAAGGACTTTTGTCCAAAAATAACTGTCAAATTTTTGTGTGCGCACTGGTATTTTCCTAGTTTCCAGATTATCCTCTACAGAATTTAATTTGTGGAAATTGCAGTTTCTGAATAATTTTTATGGTCAGTTTTCCTATAGAGGATTGCCAGTTTGGGCATCCAATTGTACGCATATTTTTTCTAACTGCTGCTTAATAATAAAAACCCTCAGTTGTTGCAACCGACTTTCCCACATTGGGTTATTCCAAGGACTTTTGTCCAAAACTAACTGTCAAATTTTTGTGCGTGCGTCGGTATTTTCTCAATTTCCAATTTATTTTATGCTTGTTTTTTTGTGAAGATTGCAATGTGATTATTTCATTGTTGTCATAGCAATAAACTGATAATTAGTTTACATTTAGAAGAAATAATTCCATTGTTGCAATAAAATTTCAGTAGTGAAATTTTCACACCAAAGAGGTCAAGGAACTCTAGGTATGAAAGTAATGCTACTAATCAATCTAAATATATTCTTATTTTTGCATTATCTGGTTCATCTCCTCCGGATACTTGGGATAGTTGGTTGGTTGATTTTGGGGCCTCTCATCACTTATCTGGATATAAGGAGGTTCTCACTAATTTGGTTCAGGAGACCAGTTTGAAGATTATTCTTGGTGACAACACCACTCGTCCCGTAATAGGCTTTGGTTGTGTCAAATTTCATTTGGACTCTGGGGAATCCATTTTGCTTCATGATGTGATGTATGTGTCGGGATTGAAGAAGAATTTGGTATGGATATCTTCTCTAGAGGATAAAGCAATGAGAGTTGCATTCATCAAATGAAAAGTACTTACTTGGCCTATTGGATCCTACATGAGAAATGCCTTCACATTGGCATCTAGGTTTGAACGACTCTATAGAGTCACTGGAAGACCCCTTCTATCTATGGTCCATAATACGAACCATCAAAACAAGTTGTGGCACCAAAGACTGGCCCATCTACATTATGATGCTCTTCCAAAATTGAAAAAGTTGGTCTCTGAGATCCCCGATGTTTAAGCTCAACATGATGGAGTATGCCCTGGATGAGCTAGTGGAAAGAGGTCAAGGGGACCATTCCCCTTTAGCGAGAACAAGATGAAAGACATCCTTCATCTCATTCATTCTGATATATGTGGTATGATCCCTATACATTCACTTGGTGGTCATTTCTATTACAACACTTTTATCAATGATTTCTCAAGGAAGACATGGATATATTATTTGAAGTACAAGGATGAGGCATTCAAAATATTCAAGGAGTTCAAGGCTTTGGTTGAAAATCATACAAGGAAGAAAATAAAGATCTTCAAGTCCGACAAGGACGAGGAATACATCTCAAATGAATTTATAGACTTTTGCAAGAAGGAAGGAATTAAGAAGGAGATTATTGTGCCCTACACTCCCGAACAAAATGGAGTGGCTCACAGAAAGAACAGGTCCATTATGGAAGTTGCCCGAGCCATGCTCCATGATCAAAAGTTGCCAAAGTTCCTTTGGGCTGAAGTAACAAACACAACATTATATGTTCAAAACAAATTGTCTCATCAAACTTTGGACAACAAGACCCCCGACGAAGTATTCACAGGGGTCAAGCCCAATATTGGTCATCTTTGGATTTTTGGTTGCCCCATACACTTCCATGTGCCGAAGGAAAAGAGAAATAAGCTAGAACCCACAAGAAGAAAAGGTATGTTTGTTGGATATAGTGAAGATTCTAAAGCATTTAGAATATATATTTTTGGTCATAGGAATATTGAAATTAGCAGGGATGTGACATTCGATGAAGATGTTTCCCTTGGAAAAGCAAGGGACCTCCCTCCACCTCCTCCTCCTAAAGACAAGAGTGATGATATGGATATTCTAGAAGGTCCTTTTGTGCCTGAATCTAAGGACGACATTGTTGATGATCCCATGGGGCCTATGGACCCCTTGGATCCCTTTCCATGGGACCCCCCTGCGAGGAAGAGACCACTTTGGCTCAAGGACACACTACAAGATGTTGAGAAACATGTTGTTTCTCATGGAACATTTACAGAAAGCAAGAAGCCATACAAGTACCAAGCATATGTTGTTGTTATCAACAACATGACTCAAGTTGAGCCTCATACCTTTGAAGAAGTCATGAAGGAACAAGTCTGGAAGGATGTTATAGCCAAAGAATATGGATATATTATGAAGAATGATGTTTGGGATGTTGTGCTGAGACCAAAGGATAGATCAATGGTGACCTACAAATGACTCTACAAGATCAAGCACGGGGTTGATGGAAGCATTAAAAAATACAAGGCGAGGTTCATAGCTCGTGGATTCTCCCAAATACGAGGGAGAAGATTGGGATGATATATTTGCTCCTATGGCCTGATATACAACCATTTGTTCAATTGTAGCCCTCACTACAAGTCTGGGATGGACCCTTCATCAAATGGATGTGAAGATTGCCTTCTTGCATGGTTTCCTTAAAAAAGAAGTGTATTTTGAACAACCTCTGGGATTTTGAACTTCATGATAGGAAGACCCATGTATGTCGATTGAAGAAAGCTCTATATGGATTGAAGCAAGCCCATCATGCTTGGTATGCTCGCGTTGATAGTTACTTGAAGAAGGTGGGATTTACAAGAAGCAGTGTTTATCCAAACTTGTACTTCAAAACAATCCAAGGTATGCCACTCATTTTGGTATTATATGTTGATGACATATTCTTGATAAGTGCAAACCCTCTCATTCTAGAATGTAAGAGGGAGTTGGCTTTTGAATTCGAGATGAAAGACCTTGGTTTGATGCTCTATTTCCATGGACTATAAGTATGGCAAAAGTCGGGCGAGATTTTCCTCTTGCAAGGAAAATATGTTGTAAAAACGCAAGAGAGATTTGGCATGGTTGAGTGCAAGTCCTTTCCTACACCTATAGAGATGAATTTCAAGAAGTTGTGTGGAGAGGTTGTGGGATGGGACCTAACAAACCCTTGAGTATAGACAATCAGTTAGTGCTCTGATGTTCCTTGTGAACACTCGCCTCGATATATGCTTTGTAGTTAACACTTTGAACCAGTTTATGACCGACCCTCACCATGTACATTGGGTTGCTGCATAGCACGTATTGAGATATCTACATGGGACTATTAACTTTGGATTGATATATGCCGTAGGAGATGCTAGATTGCATGGATATACAATTGCAGATTGGGCTAGCATTGTTGTCGACAGGAAGAGTACTTTCGGATGCTGTTTTAGTTTGGGATCCACCATGATATTGTGGATGATCAGGAAGCAAGAATTCGTAGCACTTAGCACTACTGAGGCTGAGTATATTTTAGCCAACCTGGCGAGTTATGAAGCAGAGTGGTTGAGGAAGCTCTTTGGAGAGTTATTTGAGCAGGTTTTGGACAGGAAAATCATCCATTGCGACAACAAGAGTGGGATGTGTTTGTCAGATAATCCTACGTTCCACGACAAGTCTAAGCATATAGAGATCAGATACGATTACATCTGAGACATCATGTAGAAAGGAGCCGCAAGACTCCACATTTCGACACATGATCAGATAATTGATATCCTCACAAGGCTTTGTCGAAAGGGAAGTTCTTGGTCTTCAGAGAGCAGCTTGGATTGGTTGAAATTACCCTTTTGAATAAGGGTATGAGCTGATCAAGAACACTAAGCAGTGCTCTTTTCCCCCTAGTTGAGCTCCCAAGGTGAGGAATGGAGCTATAAGGCTCCTAGGGATGAGATACCTCTTATCAATAGGATGTTGAGATAGGATGGTGAGACCTGGGAACTCCCCTAGTCAGAGTATAATTTTTTGAGTTGTATATCCTAACATTATGCATACAAATACAATTGTGACAGATTCATCAATGATCCGATAGGAGAAAGACAAGAAACTACAGTTTTCTCATTAAGTCATCAGAATCAAAATGTGTTACATAGGTAGACCGTAGTAGCAATGCCAATGGAAAATAGAAATAGCAAATAGAAAACAACTACAAGATAGTCGACAACTCATGAGTCATCAATCATCGTCATCATCAAAATCAGCATCACTGTCATGGTCACCATTGCTCTCCTCTATTGCATCCTCCTCCTCTGTATCCATTGTAATCTTTGCATTTGTTGGTGTGGAGGATGACCCCTCAAGGCTATCACCATCATCAAAAGTGGCAAGCTCTAGCACTGGGTCAATAAGATCCAAGTCGGTCAATGCCAACTTAACACTCTTGTCCAAAGCCATATCATCAAGAAATACATCCCACATCTTTGTCTTTCTTTTCAACCACTCATCCCTTTGCTTGTAAATAAGATGAAGGTTGGTGTACACATACACCATTGTCTCTTCCCTAGATTGCTCAAGCCTGCTTTACTTGACATTATACAAATTCCCACATGTGCTCCAATTCCTCTCGAAAGAGGATGAAGTCACCTAAGAGTGGAAACTCGTGGCTAAATGTTGTAGAGGAGGGCTTGTTTCCCACCAAGAATAGGGATTCTTAGACCCCCTGTCAATAATCACATCATAGCATGCAAATCGCCCACTACCAATGGAAAACTCTGCAAAGGCATCCTTCGCCTCATCAAGTGATGCTCTATATTATAATATCGCCTCAATGCAACCTTCTTCCCCTGTTAAATGTCATAATCCATGTGAGGAGGGAATTTGCAGGAAGGTCAACCATTCAACCACTCATGGTTGTAGTATTTTGGGTTCAACGAGTGAGCCAAACAATAAAAAGGTGTGGAATTCTTGTCCCATCTGCTAACAAAAATATCATGTATGGAGGTGAAAAAAGGCCTCTGATGATGTCCCATACTCAAGGCACTCACTCTGTAAAATAATGGTCCTCACGAACTCAATCATGGAATCCCATCCCTCACAAACCTCTCCTAGGATGGGTTGGTCTGTATCTGCAAATTGTAGAAAAGCAATGATAGGGTCCATGATCTTAATAGTGATATCTACTCTCTCCCACCAAGCATCATCTAACATTGTGTCCTTGACTCTTTTTTAGGCTACTTGATCTATCTTTCTCCAAAAATACCAAAACTCTTAAATAACCATGGCCACAAGAGCAACCTTGACCTCCCTCAACCTCTTCAACATGATGAATGAAGAGGAAAACTGTCTCTGCAATCTTCAACAATGATAGATACGTGTACTCCAAGACACGTTGGACACGCTAGACACGACAATCCCACATTCCAGGACACGCTCGTCACGAGAATCAGACTCGTGTCCTAAAGAATCATGTCTGATTCGTGGGATTCGAGACAAAGGGGGGGGGGGGGGGGAGGACAAATCTGGTTTCTTAGCTCACAACATATCTTCTCTCTCCTAATTCTATTGGTTCGTACAACTCATAATTGCAAGATATCACTCACATGTGCGAAGGAAATAAGTCATTTTCTGATTGGGCCGAATTGCAAGATTGTTTATGGGCGTTGACCAAGAACTGTTTGACCATCTTTGACTGTGTTTTTTGGTGGAAAATCTATGTTTCTCTAGGCCGCATTGGAGGGCACAAAGGTCGAGGAAATCTAAGCAAGTTGACTAGCATTGACTGCAAGGCTAACCGACGGTTTGACTGAAGAAGCAAGTGCAAACTTTGACCAAGTTTGACTAGTTGTTTTGGGATTGTTTTGGGTTGATTTTGACCAACATTCTAGATTGCATTCATTGTTTCCTTGACCGAGCTCTCTTGGAAGGTTGACCGTTGATTTTGTGGACTGGTTAGGGCTAACTTCACTGTTGTTGATTCTTGTTGACTTGAACAAAATTACAGTTGACTTTTGTTAACTCTCTCTCTTGTCTCTAATTTGAATAGTAGCATGACATTTTGACTTTACTGGATATTGGATATTGGGTCTTGGATGTTGCACTCTCTCTGCTGAACATTTGAAGACAATCTAATACAAGAAGATTTGCAAAGGGTTCCCCCCTTGTGGGGTTTTTCCCTCGTCACTAACCAAATATTGTGTCTCTTGTCTCTTGGTTGTCTTTTATTGTGCATTTGAATAATTGTTCTATTTACTATTTCTCTACTGTCATTGGTTAAATTGAAGAAGTAGAAATTGTTAAATTGGGATGTTATTGGATATTGTTCAAGTAATAATTGCAGCATAAAACAATTGATGAAAAATAACATCTGCCAAAACTCTAAGCCCAAGAAGAAGTGCATCAACCAAAGATATTTCATCTCAAACTCATAGGCAAGCTCCCTCTTACACTGGATGATTAGAGGCTCCACTCCTTTCAAGAATAAGTCATTAACATATAAAACCAAAATCAAGGGCATACCTTGGACAACTTTGATGTAGAGCTTTGGATCGACATTGCTTCTAGTTGTGACATGGTAGAGGTTTGGATCTATGAAAAAGAATGTATATAGGGCAACCAAAGATTCTCAAGTGTCCAACTTTTAGATTCATATCTATAAATATTTCTTCAAGGGCCTTGTTTCTTGAGGAATGATGAGGACTCCTATTTTGGACATACACAACAATATTTGTAGCTTCTCCAAACAAAAACCTAGTAAGCTTTTGATCATGAATCATGGCTTTGGTTGCTTCCACAATAGTCTTGTTCTTCCTCTCAGCAACTCCAGTTTGTTAAGGGTTGTATGGAACAATGACCTTCTTAATCTCAACTTCTCTGTGGAAGTCACTGAACTCATTTGAAATATATTCTCCTCCATTATCTGTCCTCAGGATCTTGATCTTGTTGTATGTTTGATTTTCCACAAGAGCTTTAAAATCCATGAACACATTGAAAACCTAATCCTTCATCTTCAAGTAGAAGTTCCAATTTTTGTGAGAGCAATCATCAAAAAAGATCGCATAGTATAAGTATCCTCCAAGAGATTTCACCAGCATGCACCCACAAAGATCGGAATGAATAAGATGAAGGATCTCCTTAGATTTGTTGTTGCTAGAAGATAGTGGTCCCTTGACATTCTTCCCACTAGCACATCCCTGGCATAAAACTTCATGATCAACCTACATCCTGGGTATCCCTGTCACCATCCTACTCACAATAGGCAAATCTTTATAGTGAAGGTGAGCAAATATGTTGTGCCAAAGTTCACATTGATTTGTACGCTAATGGACCAATGCTTGAAATGGTTGCCCACAAACTTTGTATAGGCCATCATCCCTGATACTCATTGCGAAGGTTGCCCTCGTGCTAGAATTTCTTAGTTAGACAAGGACCTTTCCATCAATGAATGCAACTTTGTGTCCCTTGTCTTCCATGACAGCGCTGGAGACAAGATTCTTCTTTAAGCCCGACACATATAGCACATCATGTAGATGAATGGTTTAACTAGAATTCGAATGAAAAGAAGTAGATCCAAACCCTTTGACATCATGAGAAGAGTTATCCCCAAGCAAAATCTTCAAATTGGTCTCCCTCTCAACCAAATTTGAGAGAACTTTACGATACCCAGTAAAATGTCTAGATGCCCCACTATCCACTAGCTAACTATCAATGCTATTTGAAGAAGAGCTAAAAAGAGTAGCGACAATAACATATTCATATTGAGAACTTACAACATTATTATCATACTGTAATTCTAGTCCTCTTTTGAGGGCGTTGGGGCTCTTCAACACTTGCATGGGCAACAAGATCTCTTCCTCTCCTTCAATTGTTGAAGTTGTTGTTGTCATTGTTGTTGTTGTGGGGCCTTTAAGCATTTCTTCTATCAGGACAATGTCAGGCCATGTGGCCAAATACCTCACGCCTAAAGAATTGCACACTAGAGAAGCCCCTTCTATTGTTCTTGAATGGTGGGGCAAGCTTCTTTGGCTTCCCTTTGAAAGATTTTCCTTTTCCTTTCTTAACATTGGTTGCAAAGGCAGTAGGTTCTCCTTCGTCTTGCTTTTTAATTCTCCCCTTGGAAATGAGCCTGGATTCCTCTTGAGTGCAAGAGCCCAAGAGTTCATCAAAGGAAGGAAGCTACTTTCTACTACTAATGCCTGCAATCAATGACTCCCAAGACATGGGGAGCCCACCAAGGGTCATTTGCATTCCCTGTCAAAAACAATTTCTCCAACAAAAAGAAGTTGATCACTTTTTTGAAAGATAATCATGAAGTACCCTGTTATAGATTCTTGTTTGGTCATCTTGAAGTCACGAAGTTGGGCTTTCAAAGAAGTGATATGGCTAAGATTGTTGACCTCATACATCCCAATCAATTTGTCATAGATCTCCTTTGACTTATTTATCTTGGACACATAGATGATGTTGTGATCCTTGAGCGAATCAATAATGATTTTCTTAGCATTGACCTCACCTTTCTTGTACTTGGATTTGACACAGGCATCATAAATCTCCAAAGGTTCAGCTAACTTGCCTTCCACATATTCCATCACATCATTTTCTTCAAGGGTCAAATCCAATCTAGCCCTCCATGCTACAAAGTTGGAGACATCATTCCGCTTCTCTTCAATCTTCAAGTAGAAGGTAATCATCTTGTCCAAGAATTCAATCACCAATCAGCAAAAAGAATGTCTCCATGGGGTGCTCTCTGGTCTCGTTAGGCTAATATTCACCTCATCCCTGATACCACGTTAATTTTCCACATTGCTCTATGTTTCTATAATCACTTTAAAAATAGTTTCTACAATTACAATCACCCCAACAACAGTAATGAAATTATAGATAGAACAATAAACAATAAATGCACAATAGAAGATAGCCCAAATAATGAGACACAGAGATTTGGTCAAAGACCAGGGAAAAGCCCCACAAGGGGGAAAACCCTTTGATCAATTTTTCTTCTTCTATTAGGAAATCAATGTTCGGCATGAGATACATAGTCCAAATAGTACATCCAACAACCACTCAAAGTCAAAGCCTTGACTTGCCAAATCTACCAATCCAATATAAGTTAACAATGAGAAATAAAGTCAAATCTAGTCAAATGTACCGGTCTGCTATTTTTGGCCTTGTGAAAGTATAGTCAACAACACCCAATTGTTTGCCCTAACCAATTAAAGTCAATAGTTAAGCTGCTCAGAAAAATTTGGTCAAAACAACAATGAACTCAATTTCCCTTGCTCAGTCAAGCCCTATCAAAACAGTACAAAAATTTTGCATCCAATTCAATGAACTTTCATAGTCAACCCGTGGTCAAACCCAGTGAAAGTGCCCAAAACAGTTTGGTCAGCCATGCCCCACTAAAACAAGGAAGACCTAGTTCTTCATTAAGCTTCAAAGTTGCAATGCTTGTAGGGTGAAGCAAGTATTTCTTAAGGCATTTTGCATTCACTCAGGACACTCCCTATTCGATGGTTATTAAAAACTCAAGGCAATGGCTCCTTGGGATCTACATGCGATGTACCCTGCTTTGCATGTCAAAGATATTGTTGGATATCCAAATCATTGAGATACAAATTCTATGACAAATGTTCCAAAGTTTGATGGTGATACATCTTTAGGCATGGATCATGTTATAAAATTCGTTAAATATGCCTCGGAAGTAAACATGATTAATGAGGATGTTCTCATGAGGTTTTTCATTAATTTGCTTGGGACTTGTCAAAGAGAGTGGCTTAAATATTCTTGTGGACCTAAAAGCATCCCCTCGTTTAAAGTATTTATTGAAAGAAAAAAAAAAAAAAGGTATTGGGGGCCAATGCGTTATTTTGAACATATCCTTCAAGATGTGGCCATAGCCCTCCAAGAGGGATGCCTCCCTGATCATGCTAAAGAAGTTGAAGAAGAATACCATGAGCAAGAGGAAGAATCACTTTCAGATCATCAAGATGGATATATTGAAAGTACTCTCAAGTTTGATCCAGGACTGGAGCATGGTGTGGATAAAGATAATCCTGTTGAAAATGATGCTTTAACAAGTGAATTTGAGGCGAGCTCCACCCTTTTCATGGATGTTAAGTTTGATAAAACACTTTCTGAATACCTTGAAAGGGGTGATCCTATAAATTCCCAGGAGATTAACATTGGTGATTTTCTGCATATCGAAAAGGGGAATTGAGATAAGAGTAACCATCATTTTGACAAGGATCTGATTTATGATCTTGATGATGATATTAAAAACAACCTTGTCCTTCATTCACTTCATATAATCGGAAAGATATGATTGTTGATGTATCTGAGCCATCCTTTGATCTTCTTGTTGTCATCCCTCAATCATATTTAGGTGCAATAAATTTTGAACATGATGAGTTAGTGTTGGTTAATCCTTTTGAATTTGATTATTGTAACAAGCAGGCAAGTTGTCAAGATCTTGTCCTCCAGCGATCTTCCTCGTCATACCACTCCTAGCATGTCCCTAAGGACATCAATGAGAATTGTATGCCTCATATAGCTATTAGGCAAGAGTTCCTAAAATTGATCGTCAATTAATCCATACACAAGTTGCAAGGAAGGATTAGCAAGAGTAAGCAAAATTTGGATTCCCCATCCTCATCCCCTACCCCTTCTCATGGTAGTAAAATTGATTCATGTATATTTTATTTTCCCACCTCCCATGCGTGTGATTCATTATGTGAGTGTTATGATAGAATATTGTGATGCTTTCATGTTTTATTCCATGATTAACCAAAGGGTAAGAGGCTACATTGGTTGTATGACTATACTTAGTTGACGTATTGTATGCTAGCATAGGTTAGAGTAGGTAATTACATTAGTGTGTTGCCTTGTATATTTAATTGCATTTAGTTAGACATTATTTTCTACATGCATTTTATTATGTCATGTAAAACCCTAGTACACATGCTTCCAAACAAGCTGATTTGAGTGTGCAAATAACAGGTCTATGAACCTAGGGATTATTATTGATCTCATGAACTCCTCGTTCGAGCATGTGGATCATGTTGGAAAATGTAACTAGGTTCAATCTTCATAATGTCTTATGTAATCTTGATTTTTGTATTTGATGTAAAAGAGAAAAAGAAATTTTATTATCATTATATTTATAGCATGGGTTTCATGCTCTAGGTCAAATTGTTTTTAGTTCAAGCACCCATTATGTGTTTCTAGGGCTTTGTCATAAAGTCAAATAAGTCAAAGAGTCATTGTAATATGCAAACAACCCTTTTGGGCATCGCGTATCAAGTCAAAAAGAATTTATGTAAGTCAATTTTTGGCATAAAGGCCCTCCAAGATCAAGTCAAACTAGCCATCACAAAAGTAGGCCTACAAGAAAGGACAACTCAACCTCATAATGGCAGTTTGAACACCAAAAAAAACATTATATATAAGAGGTACTTGACCTCATTATAAGAGCATTCAAGAGCATCTAAGAAATCTGTATAAGGACATGAATAATACCTAATAGGAGGAGCAAAGAAGAGGAAACTAAAAGAAGAAAAGATCAAAGTTCTGAAATCTAATTTATGGGTTCCATCTTCTCACACCTGTGAAATTAGGGTATCGATTTTGCTGCAACAAGGACCGAATTACATTCACCTAAAGAAGTTGATCTTTGTCTCAAAAGGAACCAAGTTTGCAAGTCAAAAATATAAGGAGAAAGAAGCACCTTGAGCATAGGAAGGAGACCCATCTTGGCATATTCCACCCACACATGCAAGCAAGGCTTTCTACAGTTACAACAAAAATTACAGTCAAAAGTTGCAAGTCAGAAATTGTGGTGAAAGGAGAAGTTGCAAATAGTTTTGAAGCTAGTTTTACTTGAGTTGACTTTGTGAAAAACAAGCTCATCAAAGGAGAAGTTGACTTTGCCTTGGAGGGGTCTTTGTCTTAGGTCTTAGGTCTTTGAATTCGTCACTTGAAGATTATATAAGAAGAGAAGAATTCTTGTGGGTTTTCCTCTCTAAGGGAGAGGTTTTGGTGCTGGCTAGCAGCCTATATTTTGTGTCCTCTTGTCTAATTGATCTTCATAGTTTGGTAGTTGTTTGATGATAAAAACACAATAATAATCAAGTGAAGAGGAAGTTAATAAAAAGTACATCAAGTTAAGTAAAAAGAACATCACAAGCAATTATCAAGATAAGAGAAATCACCCTAACCTCGCTGCCATAGATTTCTCAACATGGTATTAGAGCTAAGGTGACAATAAGAAGAGCCAACTTGAAGAAGAAGAATATGTATGGGTCAATCACAAGAAGAAGAGCATCAAGGACATCAAATCATAAAGGAAAACAAAGAGCATCAAGGAAGACTATCCATCACACCATAAGGATCATATCATCTAGAAGGAACAACACTTGAAAGAAGAAGAAGACCTCAAAGACCCTACCTCCACTCAAAGAGAGAAGGACTCTACACTCTTGGAAATCTTACACATTCTACAATCATAAATCAAAGGAAGCAAGAAGAGCACTTCATCATCAAATAAAAGTGATCTCTCTCTCATTGAAGAGAGGATCACATCTCAAACATCTTTGAAGGAAGAGGAACATTTCTCCTTCTATTGAAGAAGAATTGTTGTCATTCTTGAAGAAGGAAGACATCATCAAGGAAGCAACTAGTGCAAGACACCATCAAGGAGTACAAGGAAGACATCATCAAGGAAGCAACTAGTGCAAGACACCATCAAGGAGTACCTTCATTTGACAAGTAAGTACTTTATATTTTATGTCTCAACCTACAAACCAAATAACTTCTTTCTGCAAGGAAAACAATAAACTTGTTGGGACATTGAATTACCTTGCATGGAAGAAGAGAATAGATTTAATTCTAATGGAGAATGAAGTTATTGAATATGTCAAGGGTTCAATCTACAAACCTCCACAAGAGAAATCTCAAGCACTATCAAAGTATATGAAGGGAGAAATAAGAGCTCAAAAGCCTAACAGTCGCATCTATTCAATTATCATAAGATGTGTATAAATACAGGAGGTCTTTTCCTCATTTGCACTCACTCATCTCATCACATCTCTCTGTCTCTCCTGCGCAAAAAAGAGACTCTTCTCTACTGCTCAGAAAAGAGACTCTCTCTCTCACATGTGGAAGGAAGGACAGAGTTTTAGGGCTGCAACTGCAGAACCAAAGTTTGACCAGCGTTGACCAGAAGAGCCCCTCCTCAGAACTACGTTGTAGGTCCATTTGGACCTCCTCTAAAGGTCGCATTTTTTGGTGGTGGGATCAAGTCGATACGACAGTCGGTTTGCGAGATATCGACTGCCCTAGTTTTGATGATGAAGCTGCTAATGTTGATGCTGCTGATCTAGGGTTTGCTACTACTGATATAAATCAGATTCTCTTTGTCTCTCTGCTGAATTATTGAAGATAAAAGGAGATTTGATCAAAGGGTTTCCCCACACATTGTGTGGTTTGTCCCTGGCTAGCTGCCACATCTTATGTTGGCCTGTTTTCTGTCGATCGTTTAATGTTCTATCTGCACTTTATGTACATGTGATTGCTAATCTGTGGATAATAATAAGAAAGATAAGTAAACTGCTATAAGCATAGAACATACCATAAATTAACATGGTATCGGAGCTGAGGTGAAGAAAAAGCCCGAGCAAGAGCAAAATCAATCATCGAAAGAAGATTGGCAAGGCTATCCTAAAAGAACTATGGGGTCCTCATCACTCTTTCCTACCGAAGACAAGCTCCGTGAGAAAGCTGACTATCACAGATGAAAGATGTCTATCAATCTAACCTTAGAAGATCAAGGAGTATTCGACCATGTGAGAGGCAATATTGTTGAGCCTCCATCAAATGCAACCGCTGCTGCCAAGAACAAATGGAAAACCAGTGAAGTCAAAACAAAGAAGATCATCTGGGACTCTATCGACAAGCACTTGGTGGCCTACATCTCCGACCTGAACACCTCCAAGGAAATCTACGATAGACTGGTGAGTTTATTTAAAGTTAATGATGCAAATCAAGTTTTGTTCCTTAGAAATAAGTTGAAGGAAATTAAGAAGGGCAAAGATGAGAGTATGCAAGCATACTTCTTAAGAATCACCGATATCAGGGACAATCTCCTATCTATTGGGGAGACTATTACTGATAGGGAAATGGCACTCACGACTCTAGGAGGATTACCATCTGAATGGTACGTGTTCAGGACTACTCTTCTGAACAATAATGTAGTTCCTGGTTTCAAGGAATTAATGGCTAGATGCATTCAAGAAGAAACAAGGGCTTAAGAGCAAGAAATGCCCATGCCTAGAGGTCCTCCTGCTGCTTTTTCTTCTTATGCTAAGAAAAGGAGAAATTCTAGGACTAAATCAAAAGGAAAGGCTAGACCTAAGGGTGGAAGAAAAGAACGATGTTACATTTGCGATAAATCAGGTCACTATGCAAGGGAGTGCCCTGATAGAAAGGACTCACACCGGGACGATAATCAAAGTCCATCTCATGGCAATCAAAGGAATGGAAAATTCAGTAGCAAAGGTAAAAGGAGTGCTGGTAATCAAGGAAGAGAACAACCATTCAAGAAGGCTAGAAATTCCAGGTATGAATCCAACATTGTTGAAAATAAGCAAGATGAATATTATTTACTAGTTGCTCTATCTACCTCTGCTCCTTCGGACTCAATGGGAATTTGGCTCATTGATAGTGGTGCATTAAGGCACTTCACTAGTTACAAAGAAGTTCTCCATAATCTAATAAAGAAGGAAACTAACCTGGAAATTGTCCTTGGAGATAATATGAAATATCCTGTGAAAGGTGTAGGCAATGTCTCTCTTAAATTGAATCAAGGAAATACAATCCACTTACAGGATGTGTTATATGTACCTGACCTCAAGAAGAACCTGGTGTCCATCTCAGCAATGGAAGACAAAGGCTACAAGGTGAACTTCAGCAATGGCAAGGTACGTATATGGAAAAACAATGTTAAAGATGCCTTCACTCTTGGGTTTCGAGTTGATTCATTATATCAGGTCGGAGGAAGTCTGCCAGGTGTCATGTCTTGTGACACATCTCAAGCCTTGATCGAGAAAAGGAAAAGAAGATCAAGATCTTAAGGACTGATAATGGCACTGAATATGAATCTAACGAGTTTCATGACTTTTGTAAAGTGGTTGGCATTAAGAAGGAGACTACGACACCATATACTCCTAAACAGAATGGTGTGGCGGAAAGGAAGAATTGTATGATTGTGGAAGTTGTCCATGCCATGTTCCATGATCAAAGACTTCCGAAGTTTCTATGGGCCAAAGCTACGAGAAACATCGTATATGTACAAAACCGATGCCCTCATCAAGAATTGGGTTCCAAGACTCCTGAAGAAATGTTCACTGGTAAGAAACCTGACGTATCTCATTTTCGAATTTTTGGAAGCCCTGTATATTTTCATGTGCCGAAAGAGAAAAGAAATAAATTGGATGCATTTGGAAAGAAAGGAATCTTCGTGGGCTATGGTGAAAATACTAAGGGCTATAGAATCTATGTAGCCGGTCAAAGGGAAGTCGTGATTAGTCATGATGTCACCTTTGACGAAGATATGGCTCTCAGCAAGGTGGACGATCTTCTGACTTTGAGGAGCTCTCAAGAAGCCGCCACCAAGGAACCGAAAAAAAAGGATGATGAAACAATGCTTGATGTGGAAGAACCCATGGATCCTATTGATCCACCTGAGCCCTTCCTCTTCTAGGAAGAGGCCCTCTTGGCTTAGGGGTCTACTCGATGATGCTGAAGGACACATTTCTCCCCGAGGAACCTTTCGTGAAAGTAAGAAACCCAACAGGTATCAGGGATACCTGACCATCATGAGCACGATCATACAAAATGAGCCTTCATCATTCTCAGACGTTGTCAAGCATCAAGTATGGAAGGATGCTATGACCGAAGAATATGAGTCTATTATGAAGAATGATGTCTGGGAAGTAGTTCCCAGACCCCTAGACAAGACAGTTGTCACTCCTAGATGCCTTTACAAGATAAAGCATGCAGCAGATGGAAGTACACAAAAATATAAGGCTTGTTTTGTCACTCGTGGCTTCTCCCAGAAGGAAGGTATAGACTATGACGAGATATTTGCACCTGTTGCCAAATATACCACCATCCGCTCAATCATACCCCCTGCGGCTTCACAAGGATGGAACCTATGTCAGATGGATGTCAAGACCGCGTTCTTACATGGTTTGATCAAAGAAGAGGTCTACGTGGAGCAACTTGAAGGATTTGAGATTCATGATCAAAAATCTCATGTATGCAGGTTGATAAAATCCCTCTATGAGCTGAAGCAAGCACCCCGAGCATGGTATGAAAGGATCGATAGCTACTTGATGAAGCTGGGATTCACTAGGAGTGAATTCGATCCTAACCTTTACTTTAAGGTTGAAGATGACAAACCTCTCATACTGGTGTTGTATGTGGATGACCTCTTCCTAACATGTGCAGACCGTCTCATTCACAAATGTACGAGGGAGTTGGCTTTTGACTTTGAAATGAAGGACCTAGGACTAATGCACTATTTCCGAGGACTTGAAGTTTAGCAGAAGACAGGGGAAATTTTCCTATCTCAAGGAAAATATGTGGTGAAGATTCTAGAAAGATTCAGTATGGTGGACTGCAAGACCGTAACTACCTCGATGGAGCTTGACTTCAAAAAGTTAAGCGGTAGTGCTACTGGACCTGTTTTACGAAATGCCATCGAGTATCGTCAACTCATCGGAGCATTAATGTTCTTGGTGAACTCCCATCCAGACATATGTTTTGCAGTCAACACATTGAATCAACATATGGTTGAACCTCACCACATACATTGGATTGGTGCCAAGAATCTATTGAGATATCGTCATGGCACAATCACTTTTGGGTTAAGATACATTGCTAGAGATGTGAGACTACTTGGATATATTGATGCTGATTGGGTAGGCAGTGTGGTGGACCGTAAGAGCACTTCCAGTTGTTGTTTCACTTTGGGATCTGCTTCGATATCCTGGATAAGTAGGAAGCAGAAGTCGGTGGCTTTGAGCACCGCGAGGCAGAGTATATAGCTACTAGCATAGCCTCCTATGAGGCAATCTAGTTAAGGAAGCTCTTCAGTGAGCTGTTTGGATTTACACTGGATACCACCGTGATCCTATGTGACAACCAGAGTGGGATTCATTTGTCAGAGAATCCCGTATTACATGATTGCTCCAGGCATATCGATATCAGGTACCACTATATTCGAGATATGGCGCAGCAGGGAGCTATAAGGCTCCAGCATATCGGTACAAATGAACAGGTCACCGATATTCTAACAAAGCCCCTAGGGAAAGTCAAATTCCTGACTTTCCGAGAACAACTTGGTGTTGTTCAAAGACCCTCTGATGAGGGTCTTGTCTCATGCATTGAGCTCTGGGAGCTCCGAGGGGTGCAGGGTACTTCTTGGAGCGACATATGACCACAGGGTGATTCACTATCCCTTGGTGGTGTGCATGTACACCGCATGGTGATTATGTAACAGGATGATTGGTTCTCTTGTGAGGCCTGGATGATGTGTTCTCCATGGCGATTGTGTAGCAGGATGATTAGTTCTCCTGTGATAACGAGATTTATTAAGTTCTCATGTCGACGCATCCTACCCATGCAGTCTGGGACTCATGGGAATTACCTCTAATCTGATCTATGAGCAGGTAAATGAAGTTAGGGACCATAGTAGTACCAATGGACGCATCGCTATATCTACCGTACTCCCTATTCTAGGATGACCTTCATTGATCTGAGATCAATGATCCTGGTCTGGGACTAGTGGTAGGAGTTGTACCCACTATGACACTGACTTTGGGTCGATTGAGCACTGGTCTGGGACCAGTGGTACACACTCTGAGACTAACTTTGAGTCAGTGGAGGATGGTATGATACATCCTCGATCATTGATCTGGATCAATGATACTGGTCTGGGACCAGTGGTAGGAGTGATACATATTATGATGTTGAATTCGGGTCGGTTGAGACTGGTTTGGGACCATCGGTACGCACTCTAAGGTTGACTTCGAATCAGTGGAGGATGATATTGGTCTGGGATTAGTGGTAGGAGTTGTACTCACTATGACACTGACTTCGGGTTGGTTGAGACTAGTATGGGACCAGTGGTACATACTCTAAGATTGACTTTGAGTCAGTATGATGCATCCTCGATCATTTCTTCTTCTTCATAATTCGAACAAACGCAGAGCAGAACAGAACAAAGCAGAGGAGAGCAGTACAAGGTAGAACAAGACAAAGCAGAATAGGTAGAATAGAGCAGAGCAAGGCAAGGGTCAAGCTGTACAGGGCAATGCATTTGATGGATGAATAGTAGCAACTAACAGACAAATTACAGATGGAGTTCTCCCTAGTTGAGAGGGAGTGTTAAAATTAGCAACTAGGGCCAAACTCCATGTAGGACATCTTATTCATGGCTGATAATATTTTTATTAGATTCCTCTCGTCGAGAGGTGTACGATTGATCTAAATATCATCCGATTCCGATAAGTATTTATGGAGATATGAATTTATTTTGATTATGGAATAATTATCAAGCCGACCTGCACTCATGTAGGCTCAGAACCCCAACAGTCGCATCTATTCAAACATCAACAGTTGTGTATAAATACAGGAGGTCTTTTCCTCATTTGCACTCACTCATCTCATCACATATCTCTCTCTCTCCTACGAAAAGAAGAGTCTCTTCTCTACTACGCAAAAAAGAGACTCTCTCACACATGTGGAAGGAAGGACGCAGTTTTAGGGCTGCAACTACAGAACCAAGGTTTGACCAGCGTTGACCAGAAGACCCCCTCCTCAGAACTGCGTTGTAGGTCCATAGGTCCATCTGGAACTCCTCTGAACGCTGCATTTTTTGGTGGTGGAATCAAGTCGATCCGACAGTTAGTTTGCAAGATATCGACTGCCCTAGTTTTGATGATGAAGCCGCTAATGCTGATGTCGTTGATCTAGGGTTTGCTACTACTGATATAAATCAGATTCTCTTTGTACTATTTCTCTCTACTGAATTATTGAAGATAAAAGAAGATTTGATCAAAGGGTTTTCCCACACAATGTGGGGTTTGTCCCTGGCTAGCCGCCACATCTCGTGTCTCTTGTCTTGGCTTGTTTTTTGTTGATCGTTTAATGTTCTATCTGCACTTTACTTTATGTACATGTGATTGCTAGTCTGTGGATAATAATAAGAAAGATAAGTAAACTGCTATAAGAATATAACATACCATTAATTAACAACAGGTCAATGGGGCTGAAGGATACAACTAATACGAGTACAATGTGCAAGTGCAAATGCAAATCCTAGAAAATGCCAAAGCTAAATCTTGGATAAAATGAAGTAAAGAAGGATACATTGTTGGGACAACCTCAAAAACATGTATATAACCAACCATGTAGAAGGCTAAGTGAATAAGTCCAAGGTTGGAGGTCGATGATGTCAAGTGTGCTGGAGTGTGATACCCAACAAGGCGGGTAGCAACGGCGTTGGTTCGCTATCAGAGTCCTCTACATCCAATGAAGAGTCTGGTTGCATGGTCTTGGAGGCGATGTAGGAGCGAGGGTTTTACAATTGGCAACTACGACCAAATTCCACCTTAGGACAACTCATATGATGGGGATGATTATTGCATTAGATTCCTCTTTTCGACAAGTCCAATTTTGATATAAAGATCATCTAACTCTGACAAGTAGAAACAGAATTTTGAATTTATTCTTTCTCATGCAGAAATTGTCAAGGTCGGCCTCAGTCAAGTGAAGGCTCATAAGCCCAATAGATGTGTCTCCTCACCCTCAATGAAGTGTATAAATAAGAGTGACATCTCTCCTCATTTGGACATCACTCATCTCATCACATATCTCTCCCTCTCCTCTCTTGATTGGTTCATACAACTTGGAGGTAGCCTTCTCTACTTTGCACACGTGAAAGGAGGACGAATTTCTAGGTCTGTTTGCTGGCCAAATTTTAGGAAAGCAGACCAGCATTGACCAGGGCCTATTTGACCTCCATTGACTTCAATATTGAGGGCAAAATTTCAATTTTGGGAGGCCACATTCATTGCCACAGAAATCGAAGTGTTGGGACAGTTTGTCCAGGGTTGACTTTAGTGTTGACCTCAAATTTGATTGCAGAAATTACAAAAGTGTTTTCTCTCTCCTTTGACTGGGTTGACTGAATTGTTTTGCGCTGACTTTGACCCACTTGGAAGGCCGAATTAATCTATTGTTGACCAAGCTGCTTGGAGTACATTTTGTGGTTGCTTTGACCAGCGTTGACTTTCTGGTTAGCGCTGCTATTAACTGCTGATTTGTCAGGGCTTTTTTGGGCAAGTTAATTTGATATTTGTAGTCTCTCTCTCTCTCTCTCTCTCTCTCTCTCTCTCTCTCTCTGTTGAACTATTGAAGAATAATAAGAAGATTTGATCAAAGGGTTTCCCCGCATTGGCTTTTTTCCCTGGCATCCACCACATCTTGTGTCCTCTTGTCTTGGCTTGTCTTCTGCACTTGTTTTTATGTTCTCTTTGCATTTACTATCAATGTGTTTAAGTTAATGTGATTGCAACTGAAAATAATTGGAAATTGTCATTGGTCTGATAAGGAACAATGAAGTAAATCATGCTAAAGCACAAAACATACCATTGTTATCTAAAATTAACATGGTATCAGAGCTCAGGTGAAGACATAGCCCAAGCAAGAGTGAGAAAAAAAATTACTAAGGGAATCTATTGGAAAAGAACTTGGAACTAGTCCCAATGACGACTACATCTTACTTCAAATCCGAGGACAAGCTTAAGGACAAATCTCACTATCATGCATGGAAGATGTCTCTAGATTTGACGTTGGAAGAAAATGATGCCATGGACTATGTCAAAGGAAGAATAGTGGAGCCTCCTTCAAATGCATCCGCAACTGCACAAACAAAGTACAAGAAAGGTGAAGTTAAAGCTAAGAAAATTATTGTTGATTCTATTCACAAGCCTTTGGTTGCCTATATTTCTAATTTGGAAACATCTAAAGAGATGTATGAATAACCGGTTGGGATGTTCAAAGTAAATAATGCAAATCAAGTTCTCTTTGAAGACATCAAGATGGATAGAGGAGAATCCATCCAATCCTACTTCATGAGGATTACCAAGATCAAGAATGACCTCATATCTATTGGAGAAGTCATTGGTGATAGGGAGCTCACTCTTATTGCACTTGGAAGCCTTACAAGAGAAAGGGATGTGTTCAACACTACCATCCTCAACAATGACTGGGTTTCGGGATTTGATGAGTTATTGGCTAGATGCACTCAAGAAGAAATAAGGATGGTGGAAAGAGACAAACCCTCAAATGGAAACAGTCATGTCGCCTTCTCCGCTCATTCTAAGAAGAAGAACAATGTTGGTCCAAGAAATCAAGGTCAAGGGTTCAAGTCGGGATTCAAGGGAGGAAGGAAAGGAAGATGTTTCAATTCTAACAGGTTTGGCCACTTCACTAGAGAGTGTCCTCACAAGAAGGATACTCCAAGAGATGATGACAACAATAACAACAACTTCAAGGGAAATGCTAATCAAAGGAACAACAGGTTCAATAACAAAGGAAAGAGATATGCTCCTGTTGCTCGAAATGGAAATGGTCGTCCTCCCAAGAAGTTAAGAAACTCCACGTATGAAGAAGTTAATGTTAAAAAGCAAAAAAGAATTTTATCTTATTTCTTCCCTCACCACTGCCTCTCCCTTCAGATACATTGGATCATTGGTTCACTGATAGTGGTGCCTCAAGGCACTTCACTGGGTACAAAGAAACTCTCTCTAACTTGATTCAAAAGAAGAAAAATATGGAGATTATACTTGGGGTAAATGCCACTTATGCCATGAAAGGAATTGGGATTGTTACTCTCCGCTTGAATCAAGGTCAAACTCTTCATTTACAAGAAGTGTTATATGTACTTGATCTGAAAAAGAACTTGGTCCCTATTTCTGCGACGAAAGATAATGTTTTAAGGTGACATTCATTGATGGGAAGGTTTGTGTTTGGCAAAGGAACCCAAGAGATACATTCACTCTTGGAATCAGGGTTGAAGATATCTATCAAGTTGGAAGAAGTCTGTTGGGAGAAATCACTTGTGATACTTCTCTTCAATCCGAATTATGGCACCAGAGATTTTCTCACCTTCATTTCAAAGCCTTACCTGATGTAAGGAAGATGGTCACAGGTACGCCCGAATTCAACTTAGATCATAAAGGTGTTTGTCAAGGTTGTGAAGCTGAAAAACATACAAGGGGACCATTCCCCTCAAGTGAAACTCACACCACCGATATTCTTCAATTGGTCCATTCTGATCTATTAGGTAAGTTGCCCGTGACTTCTCTCGCAAAACATGGATCTATTTCTTAAAGAAGAAGGATAAAGTGTTCAAATGGATCCGCTCTTTCAAAGCCTTGGTCGAGAATCAAACAGGGAAGAGGATCAAAATATTCAGGGCTGATAATGGGACCGAATATGAGTCAAATGAATTCAAAGACTATTGTAGAGAAGTTGGCATTAAGAGGGAGCCCACTATTACATATACTCCTGAACAAAATGGTGTTGTCAAAAGGAAGAATCATACTATCATAGAAGCCACCCGTGTTATGCTTCATGATCAAACTCTTCTAAAGTTCTTATAGGGAGAAGCTGCCAAAACTGTTGTGTATGTTCAAAACAGATGCCCACATCAAGCTTTGGACTTCAAGACACCCGAAGAAGTATTCACCACTAAGAAAACTGATGTTTCTCATTTTAGAATTTTTGTTGTCTTGTATATTTTCATGTGCCGAAAGAGAAAAGAAACAAACTAGATGCATTTGGGAAGAAAGGAACGTTTGTGGGCTATAGTGAAACTGCGAAGGCATATAGAATCTATGTCCCTGGTTAATGAGAAGTGGAATTAAGTCATGATGTCACTTTCAATGAAGATTCTGCTCTTAGGAAAATTCGTGAACTTCCTATCCCTAGGAAGGACAATGATATTATTGATGCAAAAAAGCAGGATGAACCTTTGTCTAATGAACCAATGCCTGATGTTGAAGGTCCGATGGATCCCACTGATCCACCTCCTAGTGAGCCCACTACTTCAAGAAAAATATCTTTGTGGCTCAAAGATACTCTTGAAGATGCTAAGAAACATATTGCACCGAGGGGGACATTTCATGAAGGCAAGAACCGAACAGGTCCCAAGGGTACTTCGTTGCCATGAGTACCATTGTACAATTTGAGCCTTGTACATTTGAAGAAGTCGTGAAACACCAAGTTTGGAATGATGCGATGAACGAGGAATATGAGTCGATCATGAAGAATGATGTCTGGGATGTGGTTCATAGACCCAAGGACAAGTCAATGGTCACTTCAAAATGGCTCTACAAGATCAAACATGGAGTTGATGGAGTGCTGAAAAGTTCAAGGCCAAATTTGTTGCTCGAGGCTTCTCTCAAAAGGAAAGAGTAGACTATGATGAGATATTTGCACCAATTGCCAAATATACCAAAATTCGTTCGATCATAGCCCTTGCTGCTTTACAAGGATGGAGCCTACTACACCAAATGGATGTCAAAACTACCTTCTTGCATGGTTCACTTAAAGAGAAACTCTATGTAGAACAACCCGAGGGGTTTGAAGTTCAAGATCATAAGACACATATATGTAGGTTGAAGAAAGCCCTCTATGGATTGAAGCAAGCCCCCAGGGCTTGGTATGAGAGGATTGATAGCTATCTTATGAAGCTAGGATTTACAAGGAGCGATATTGACCCTAACCTATACTTCAAGGTTGAAAAGCACAAGCCCCTCATTATGGTCCTTTATGTGGATGATCTCTTTCTGATAGGTGATGACCCTCTCATTCATCAATGCAAGATGGAGTTGGCTTCCAAATTCGAGATGAAGGACCTAGGACTGATGAATTACTTCCTAGGGCTAGAGGTCTGGCAAAAGCCAAGAGAGGTTTTCCTTTCTCGAGGAAAATGCATTGTGAAGCTACTTGAGAGATGTGGGATGGTGGATTGCATATCCACGACTACGCCAATGGAACTCAACTTTAAGAAGCTATGTAGAAGTGTTGTTGGGCCCGGATTAGCGAACCTTCCGAGTATCACCAACTTGTGGGTGCCTAATGTTCCTGGTCAACTCTCGTCCTGACATATGCTTTGCTATGAACACATTGAATCAATTCATGGTCAAGCCTCATCACATTCATTGGATTGCTACCAAGAATCCCTTGAGATATCTCGAGGGCACAATCCACTATGGGCTTAGATACACTGTAGGGAACTTTAGGCTACATGGATATTCAGATGTTGATTGGGCTGGCAGTATGGTGTATCGTAAGATCACATCTACATGTTGCTTCTCTTTGGGGTTTGCTTCTATATCACAGATGAGCAGGAAGCAGAAATCAGTTGCACTAAGCACCGACGAGGCCAAATACATTGTTTCGAGCATGGCCTGTTGTGAAGCTATTTGGTTGAGGAAGTTCTTCAGCGAGCCATTTGAGCACGTGTTGGATACCACCATGATATTCTGCGACAACGAGAGTGGGATTCGCCTATCAGAAAATCTTGTGTTCCATGACCGCTCCAAGCACATTGATAGCAGGTACCACTTTATTCGAGATATGGTACAACAGGGAGCAATAAGGCTACAACACATTAGAACAAATGAGCAGGTCGCAGACATTCTGACAAAGCCTTTGGGGAAGGTCAAATTCTTAACCTTTTGAGAGAGACTTGGAGTCGTGGAACGACCCTCATATGAGGGTCCTGTATGAGTTGGACACTGAGCTTTGGGAGCTCCTGGGGGCTTGGGGTACTTCTTGGAGCTATGAGCGACCATAGGGTGAGTGGTTCACCTTCCCTAGTGGTGTGCTAGATACAAGGTTTGTGGTTCACTTTCCCCTGTGATACCCCATGATGATTAACATCTGTGTAGGGTGAGTGGTTCACCTACCCCTACCCAGACACATGTATGTAGGGTGAGTGGTTAACCTTCCCCTATGATTGACATATGCATAGGATGAGTGGTTCACCTTCTCCTATCGATGCCCCAGCACACATCCTACGCATGGAGTTCGAAACTTGGGAAGTACCTCTCATTTGGCAAATGAGTTAGGAAAAGATGGTTAGGGACCATAGCACTACCGATGGACACATTGTGTACTGTTGTACTCCCTATGACTAGGATGCATGGTTCTCAACAACTTGATCTGGGATCAAGGACTGACTTTTTTCAGTGGAGAGTCGTATGATCTTATGGCTCACTCTCGATCACTTCTTCTTCATTATTACTTCATGGTCCAACAGAGCAAAGCAAGGCAATGATGATAGTGATGGTACAGGATGACAGGATGGCATGATGATGACAGATGGATTGGCAGGTGGAATTCTCCCTAGTTGAGAGGGAGTGTTAAAATTGGCAACTAGGGCCAAATTCCACCTTAAGACAACTCATATGATGGAGATGATTGTTGCATTGGATTCCTCTTTTCGTGAGGTCCAATTTTGATATAAAGATCATCTCATTATGGCAAGCACAAATGGAATTTTGAATTTATTATTTCTCATGCACAAATTGTCAAGGTCAGCCTTAGTCAAATGTAGGCTCGTAAGCCCAATAGATGTGTCTCCTCACCCTCAAAAAAGTGTATAAATAGGAGTGACCTCTCTCCTCATTTGGACATCACATACCTCTCTCTCCTCTCTTGATTGGTCCACACAGCTTGGAGGTAGCCTTTTCTAATTTGCACGTGTGAAAGGAGGACGAATTTCAGGGTTTATTTGCTGGCCAAATTTCAGGAAAACAAACCATCGTTGACTAGGGCCTATTTGACCTCCGTTGACTTCGATCTTGACGGCAGAATTTTGATTTTTGGAGATCGCATTCATTTGCACAGAAATTGAGGTGATTGGGACAGTTTGACCAAGGTTGACTTCAGATTTGGCTGCATAAATTACAACATTGTTTTCTCTCTCCTTTGATTGGGTTGACCGAACTGTTTTGGGCTGAATTTGACCCTCTTGGAAGGTTGAATTAATCTGTTGTTGACTGAGCTGCTTGGAGGACATTTTGGGGTTGTTTTGACCAATGTTGTCTTTCTGGTTAGGGCTGCAATTGACTGTTGTTGACTGCTGATTTGTCAGGACTTTTTTGGGCAAGTTAATTTGATAATTGTACTATCTCTCTCTACTGAACTATTGAAGAATAATAAGAAGATTTGATCAAAGGGTTTCCCCACATTGGGGGTTTTTCCCTAGCATCTGCCACATCTTGTGTCCTCTTGTCTTGGCTTGTCTTTTGCACTTGTTTTCATGTTCTATCTTCATTTACTATCAATCTATTTACATTAATGTGATTGCTACTGAAAATAATTGGAAATTGTCATTGGGTTGATAAGGAACATTGAAGTAAATTGTGCTAAAGCATAGAACATAACATTGTTATCTAAAATTAACAGATGGATACTCCTAACATCCCAGGCCAAAGGAAAGAAGCTTTAGGTATGTCCCTAGCTGCTCCACTATGGCTGGGGAGGAACCCATCTAGGGGGTTGTTCGAGCACTGTCTGGTACTAAACCCTTTGACGCTCTGGGTGTGAGTGAACTGATTTGTTGTAAGAGAACTTAGTGAGTGTTCCTTATGTCATGGTTAGGATGGAATTTCAGGGTTGGAGGCACATTGGTCACAAGTGCAGGTTTACATCATCAATGGGTCGAGGGCCTTTTGGAGATGTTTTATGGGGTCTGGAGGGGTTCACTTGCCATATTCCATCACTAGCATTGAATCTGCCACTAGCCATATTCCACCATTATGATTGAATCCACACAACTTGCTTCCCGTTCCATTGTAATCTAACAATTCTCTTAATACATGGTTATTATTGTGCCTAACTCAAATAATTACACTTAAGATAACATTCTAAGAGGAATGCTTGACGGAACACCTTAGTGTAATAGCTTGTTGGAACTAAAACAAGAATATCTTCAGGATGGGATGTTTAGAAGTGATTTTCAATAGCCTGAGGAGGCATGGTGACCAATTTACCATTTTTCCAGATTAAAAAGTTATTTTAATTGAAATAAAAAGAGAGAAATGTGTTCAATGATTAACGTAATAATAAAATAGCAAGTTCTAGAAGGGTCCATCGGATCTATAAAAAGAGAAGGAGAAGGTCATTAGAGAACATCTTGGATTTGATCTTTCTTCTTGTATGAGAGGTTTGAGAACTCGATTCTCTACTTCATTTGTAACCTCAAAACGAAAAACCCTCGGGTGATTCAGTGAGATTGGGCAAGTACCCATCTCCCCTGGTGAATTCATCATGAATTCACAAGAGAGTTTAGCAGTGCAATTCATGTCAATTTGGAGGGTTACTATAGTGCAGCAAATTATCTTGCAGTCCAAGTTTTAATCTCAGCTATTTCGGTTTTATATGCATGTAACCGCAATTTATCTATTATAATAAAAGTTGAGATTGTTCCTATTCACCTTCTTGTTATTTTGTTGTATTCTATTGATTATATGTTTACATGGCAATGTTTTGTTAAATGAATGGTAATTTTATGGAGAAATACTCGTTGAGTTAGATTTCTGCAAAATTAGTCAAAAATCTTGTTTGGCATATTACAGTGGTATCAGAGCTACCTCTTCCTACCAACTTGGAGGATTTCAATTTCAGTTGCAGATATTATTGAAGGTTTCAGGGTTATTGGCAATGATTCCGCAAAAAGTCAAATTCCCCTATAATTTTGTTGCAGAATTTTATTTATTTATTTTATCTTTTTTTTTCGGATAAGTCGAACACTCAATTCCTGTGGAATGAGAAATTGCTTGACAAATTTCTCTTATTGAATGGGCGACAAAATTCCTAACAAATTGTTGAGACATAATTAAAATTAGACAAATCGGCCCAATCTTATAAGCAGACAATCGATCAAATTATGGGCGCATCATAAATTTTGTCCTTAGATCAAACAAAAATTGCGCCAATATATTTTAACTATACAAAGGACCAATTATTCATAGGAGAGAGGCAATATTATGTTAAATATCAATTTTTTATCAAAATTCGTCAAATATTTTCAAGGGACAGCCAACGTATCAATATTGAAAGGTCATAAAACCTCACTCATCAGCGTTGGGTCAAACAGTTAATTGAGAGTGTCAATTCATAAATTTGCAGGTGCGTTGGGCATATTGCGACTGGAGTATTTCTGCCAAGACCGATTTGCCTTATGAATTTAGAGTAATAACGAGGGGGCGATATTACGACAACAACTTGGGAGAGATTATTGTTTTAATATTGTTCCAGGCTTGAAGGGTGGTGATAAAATCCGTCGTATTTCTCAATGATCTGTCTCTCAAGAGCCCGAGGAAATTACTTAAAAGGTAAGCGGGGCGCCGAATTTCTTTACAGGCAAAGTTCGTGAGCTTACTTTGGGTCAGTCTTTCACATTCACGCAGAGGCAGTTTTCCACATACTCACTGGGGCCGAATCGAGAGATTACTGACCAAGGGTTCCAGTCTCAGGTGTGGCATCTTGTTGGGTGGTGCCTAAGTATAGGGGCTATGTCACATTAACATACACGCATGGTCCACAGGTTATGGCAGACAGTTGGGGCCAGCACGGACCGAACCAAGCCTAATTTCAAGAATTTGCGGTTGCTGCGAGGATAGTGGGGGCCGCATATACATAGTCGAGGCCCTAGACGTAGTCCCACAGTGAACTATAGAAGACATGCGTGGGATTTATGGAATGAATCAAAAATTGTGAAGCGTCTCATAATTTTGACGCCAAGACCATCGCAAAGGCATGTTGATCGGGCTGCAATTTTCTGTCTGGATTATCATTGCCGCGAAGTCTTAAATTTGGGCAAAATTGAGCCAAATCCCTCGACAACTGACAAAGACAAGTTGCAACGGGATCAAGCTTCTTGTCGATAAATAGGAGTCGAGTCGAGTCAAGGGGCATTTGTTGTTGGACTGGATGAGAGCTCGTATCAGTTGTGGTTAAAGCTACGCATAATGCACCTGTAGCAGAGGGATCGTGATTTTATTCAAATTAGACAGTGCAGGATGGGCAGTTCTAAACAGCCTCAGTGACTGCTCGGTCAAACTGTCATACCTGAGCATGAAGATCAATTTGTCGCTAGATCTCGCTATTGTAAATGGCACTATATTATTATTGTGAGTTTGTTGGTTGAGATTCCATCATGGTAGGGTGCCAACATGTTTGCAAAAACAGAGGAGTTGATATGATGACCAAAGCAAGTAGATAATCCCTAGAAAAATCAGAGACTATGGACTTGTGCATGTGATTGTCCAGCGTACTCTTTTATTCCAGATTCGATAGCTATCAGATCTTATTTCCTCTTCAAAGGAAACAAGGGATTTTGAGTGTCATTAGCCATAAATTTCCCAAGGGTCCATTGACAAGTGGTAGAATTATTAGTGCACCTACCGTAAAAATTATAAGGCCGCATTCCTCACTATGCATTTTCTAATCAAATCACTTCACAAAGTCAATGTGCTAGTTGTGGCTATATTGTTGTTGGATGGGCATGATTAAAAGTTGTTACAATGAGACAGTCAAAACGCCTTGTTGAAATTACATTTGCACTTGGTCACTGCTTTTGGACGATGCATAGCTGATCCTTATTTCAGAAAATTACTGGCATAACAGGGGTATTTCTACAAGGGGATTCTACCTTAATTTTTTTGGCATCCTTGCCATTGTTGTATTGGCATAAATATTGTGTAAGTCAACCCAACGTACTGTCTTCATTAAACGAAACCATGGAGAGGCTCACAACACTCATGAAAAAATTGAACAACATAGAAATTAGTTCCTTAAACCACCATGCAACATTGGACCAGAAATCCAAGCAAGACAACAAAAATTTATCAAGAGGGGTCTATGCCATTCTTCAAAAAGAACAGCAAAAAGGATCTGCAGAAAGCGTTGAAGATTGCGTGCAAAATCCTTGCACTTGGAAAACTCTTTTTCAAATTAGATGAATTGGATTCACTCCTTTTTGAAGTGACCAGTTAAAAGGGAAGTAACTAATTTGGGCTCTAAAACTAGCTATGCTTGCTCTCATACAACATAATTTCTTGGAGGAACTTTGTGAAAGAGCCAGACTTTCAGCTGCATCTTGTCTCAATAACATCATGAAACTAACCACCCCTATAACTCTTTACAACGATGATATTATGAGAAAAATTTTCAAGTTGATGGTAGAAACCTTGCGAGACTTGGGGTGTGGGTCATCTTGCACACATTTTGTCACATTTTGTCAAAGTTCCAAGGAAGCAATTGTACCATATTTTTTCAAAGGATCAAGATCATCAGCCATCAGTTTTTGAGTCATTATAAACCCATTCTGCAAAATTTGTAATGTAAAAAATGCTAGTAAAACCCTGTATATATGTAGTATGTAACAACCTAGGTAAGCTATTATTTCGGCGACGAATTTTATCTTTGGAGGTTTTTCGTCTTACTAATTCATCTGTGTTTCTAAACACAAACCATCAACATAGTTTTTCCCTCCAGCCTCACCCCAAATCTAGGGTGGAATTTATCGTCAAAGTCTTAGGTGAGTCCTAGTGTTTTAGTCGAGTCTTTTGTAAAAGTGATTTGAGAATAATTTAAGCTAATTGGCTAAATTATTTTATTACATATCATTGGGTCTACTAGATCATATTGTGTCGCAAAATTGGGCGTGTACTTTGAGGGTCCATAATGAACAGGAGTTTCCCATTTGAGGGTTGAAATGTAATTATCTGATGTAAAAATATTTTAGTGCATGGTCCTTCATACTTATACACCATGGCTAAAATATTAGAGAGTGGAAAAAATATTTAATCCCTTCAAGTGTCAATCAATTAAATTTTCTAGCAAAAAATAAAATTATAGGGTGGAAAAAATATTTAATCCCGTGATGTGTCATTCAATTAATTTTTCTAGCAAAAACTAAAATTAATCCTAAGCAAGAAAATTAATTAATTACAGTCAAAAAATTAAATTGCTATGGAAATTAAATTCTCCAAGTGGAAAAATTTGTGGGTCTTAAAGAAATTAAATTTTGGAGGTCCCCGACCAAAGGAATATTGGACATTTCAAGAAAAACTGGACCCTTGGGCTTTGGTGGTTAAGTGAAAGTCAATTTTTTTAGGAAATTAGCTCAAAATTATTATTTTTGAGCTAATAAAAATGAGTTAGATGAGAAATTCTTGAAAATAAGTATTTTCGACGACAAAAATTAAAATTTGATCAAGCATCTATCAACAATCAAGATTATTTTAACATGGATCAAGCCAACTAGCCGTTATTTTTCCACTTCGAGGATTTATTTATAAATTAGTGGTCATTTGTATCTCAAGCCATGATGATGATTTTTCGCTAATGTAACCCTATAAAGCTATTGTCCCGTTGACAATATTTTGAATAATCACAATAAAGACTTTGGGGTACAATTCAGGGTGTCTCTAATCCATTGATTTGTGGTATGTGTTGGATACGAGTAGCTGGGATTCTTTTGGGGGTTTCTATAAATTTTGAATTTTTGCATATATTGGGGTTTTGGGTATTTGTAAATTCATTTGTGTAGGTGAGATCAAATGCAAATTGCTAGATTAGAGCTAGATCTAGGCCCTTGATGGTAAGATCTAGCCTCTACACATTTTTACAGGGCCAAAAACTAAAGACTTTGCTAGAAAATTGCAAACTTGAAGCAAATTGATTTTTTGGCGAGGGTTTTGAAATTTTTAGGGCCTTCAAGCCCGGCGTCCTCCGTCAACCTCATCGTCAGCCTTTTCTCCCTATGTCATCCTTTTCAACCTCTAAGAGTTTGCAGGTAATCCCTTAAGGGCCTCAGCCTCCCCTCTAGCCCTGGTCGTGGGCTTTGAAGCCCTTGTAAGGCTTGGTCGTAAGCCCTAAAGGCTTTAACCTCCCCTCTAAACCCAAAGGCAGCACCAAGGGCTTGTCATAGGCCTTCTAAGGCCTCTTCTTGCCTCAGCCTCCTCTCTAGCCTTTGTCGTGGGCTTTTTAGGCCTTTTAGGGCTTGGCCATAAGCCCTAAAGTCTTCATCCTCCATCCTTGAGCCTAGATGACAACCCTTTAGGGCTTGTCATGGGTCGTTTAGGCCTCTTAAGGCCTGGTCGCAACCCTTTTAGGGTCATTTCTTGGATATAGAGTAATTTACTTCTTGTTGTCCTAAATCTATCTTAACAGTGAAATATAAGTTACATAAGTGATTTTTATTGCTTCATGCTCTAATTAGTTCATTGTGGAGAAGATTTATGATATTGCAACCTAACATTTACTTGTCTAATTTTGTTAAATGGTTTAAGTTACTTTTGGCATTGAAATTTAATTGGCATTTGAATCTCTCTATGAGGTATATTGGCATCTAATTGTTGTGTTGGGCACCTAATTTGTCTATGAAACATTGCTAAGAAATCATTGGGTAATTGCTCTAAAGTAAACACATAATCTTGCTTGGCCATCATATCTTAAATATCTTAAGACGATTCGATAATTTTATTGTCTATATTAATCATTGGCATTTGTCTTGGAAAAATCTAAATCATTTTTCTAAATTGCATTCATTGATTAAGCATCTTGTGGAAGATAAGTTTCTTTATGGATTTGTTTAATAATGCCACTTGATAATTGGCACATTTTTGGTAATAAGATTGTCTTTCCATTTTTAAGTACTCTTGTCATTGAAAATCAATAATAACTTGAGTATTTCAACATTAAGCAATCTTAACCTAAGAATCACTCATCCACCTTGCATAAGCATTCTAAGTCTAGTTGCATCAACAACTTATCTCCAAGCATAAGCTTAGTTGATAGACATTTAGGGCCACCCTTTCTCACTTAGCTTGAGGGATTCAAATACCTTTCTAATGGTTAACACAGTGACCTTGCAATCATCAGAGCGACAGTCTCTGCAGTGCCGGAGGCATTGGGTGGTTGGAACATAGGGAGAGATATAATTAATCAAGCCTTTGCTTGCTTCTTGTTGGCTTCCATCATGTTTTATCTTTGTAGACAATTCTAGGCTCTGGAACTGTGCCAAAGCATCTAAGGGTTTTAATTGAATTGAATGACCATTCTATCAAACCATTAACACTTGTATAATCCAAAAACCACTGGGAATTTCAACGGGCTGATTTTCATTCATAACAACATAAAATCTTTGAATTGATTTTGAAAGTGGAAAAGGGAGAAGATATGTGACAATTAAACTTTCATATTGAATACTTAATCCACCAAATATAGTAGATGCGTGCAGTAGAATTCTACAGCCAAACAAATATATATTCAAGAGATGACAGAATGAAACAATTAAATGAGCAAAGGAACTAATTCAAACAAACTGTTCAATTAACTAATCTCCATAATTATGATAACTGTGCAATGGGCTATCGAGGAAGTTAATACTTAACCTTACCCTAACTCCTATGTTACCTTGATAATATGATGAAAAACAAAGATGAGTATACTAGAAAAACTCACATGAACACAAATGTTGTTAATACTGAAGTCAGAATCCTTTGATTATCTTCAAAAAATTCAGAAGAGTACAATAATGTATTTGGATTATCATAAGGGTTCAACCCTTCTTACTTCGAATTACAAAATATTTATAGAGTGTAATTCAAAAATATCTAATCTAGTACAGTCCTTTACAAAAATAAGGTCTTATCCAAAGTGATTTAGATATATCAAACTAATACAATATAAAAATGGACTTTCTTAAACTTATTTGCATATTCAACACTCTATTCGAGGGTGTTGTTTGTAATTGTTGCCTGAAAACCTATTTCTGCTTTTTGTGCTCCTTATTTCGTTGTAATGGCACTTGAAAATATGTATTCAGCGCATGTTTTCTTGTGCTTTTGCCCTGAAATGTTGCATTTAGTTTTATTCAATAAGCTCGAGTAACTTGTTCCATCTTTCATCATTTGGTTGAGAATTCAACCACTCTTTTGTATGCTTCATCCACCTCTATCTACCTTTCAAAAGTTGGCCTGGTAATAATTAAATGTTGAATTTCATGTTTGGATAAATAAATCATATTTTGGACCTCCTAGAAAAGCTTTACCACTTATAAGTCCCTTTACCTTGGCAAACTTTGACATGTCTGCTACTATGTCATGCAATTTATGTTGATAATCTTATAGTGGAGTCAATTGGCCACTAGAATCTCTTAAAGATGGAAGTCCTTTTTGCTGTAGAATGGCAAACCTTCTATGAAATTTCTTAATCTGAGTTTCTAAGTTTTGACATTTGTTTTCTAATTGTAACATTAAATTTATTTTAGTTAAAACTTTTCTGACTTCTAGGAATGTATCAGTCCTATCTTTAATTACTAAGTCTTCCAATTCATCTTTGGTATTTGAATTTAGTACTTTGATAATCTTTGTTGCCTCCCTTGGCTTATAATCCAAGTCTTCTTTGATTTCTAATATGGTTGTGTTTGCTCTTCTTACCAATTGTTCTTGTTCAAAGATAATCACAACAGACGCCCGAAGCTCTGAAATTGTTGAATTAATCTCAACCCAAATCTTTTCCTTTGCCTCAGATAATGTTTGTGTTGTGAGTGATTCATCTGCATATTTTTCAAGTTGTTTGGTTAGCTTGAAATTTTTTTGTATTTCAGCTATGTATGCATTATCTGACTTGATTTTGTTCTCTTCCATCATCTGTAGTGTTGCTTTCAACTTTTCTATCTCCACATTTCTAAGGGATAAATCTCCCATGGCCTTTGATAATCTTTTTGTGGCTTCCTCACTAGCTCTCTATCTATACTGTAGAGGTCCCTGCACTTGTCTGTTTTCCTTTTTCCTTTAATAGGCTTTCCATATCAACCTCCATTTTCTGTATTTGAATGTTCTACTCCACAATCATCTTCAACATGTTTTCTTTTTCTTTCTCTAGCTGCCCTACTTCTTTAGTTTGTGGATGCTCTGTTGTAGGTAATTTCAATTGCTTTCTGAGTGTTTGAATATTTGAATTTCTGCTCTTGATTATTTCTTCAATAGTGTTGACATCATTAGGATCCAATCCTAACTTTATTACCAGATCTTCCAGCGCTTTTATTTTGGTATCGTTGGCTAAGGAAGACATTCTTTCTAACTTGAGTTGTGAATGAATATTATTTATGGATGCTTGCAATGTAGACATCCCAGAGTTGAACTTGTTAGTGAGGAATAAATCATCTCACTTCCCATTTTGTGGAGATCAATCTGATCTTATTGGGTGTATCTGCTTGGTATCAAAAGAAAACGCAGAAGTCTTATAATAATCTGCACTTTTGGGCATAGGGACCTTTGGCTCGAGGAATGCTAATTGAAAATGCCCTTTGTCAGATTCTAATGCAGATTAGAGTCTGTGTTGAGTAGTGGATGATTGTTTCAAAAACTCAGAATAGGTGGAAGTTTTCAATGTCTCATTCTTTTTCTTCATCTCTCTAAAGCTGACAAAAATATTTTGATGTCCTGAAGAAGGTGAAGCAGGAGAATTGGGAGAATCAATGGTTGTTTCTTCAACTCCCTGCAAAGAAAATATAGGCTCTCTTGATAATATCACTGTAGTGGTTTCTTCTGAAGTTTTGGCCTCCGATGATTCTTCTTCAATATTCATTGATTTCCTTCTTTTGTAAACTTTGAATCCTACTGTATTAACCCCTGAGCCTATAGGAGACATGCTTTCTCTTGGCCATTTAAGTTATTTTTCCTTTAGCCTTGCAGTTTCCAATGCGGTCTAGCTGAAAATTTGTTCTTCGACCTCTTGTAATGTATTCTCCTCCCATTTTTCTTGATTCACATACTACTTAATCTTTGATTTTGCTATATGAACATATAGTGTTGATATCTATTCAGATCTTATCGCTGAAATCACTCCCAGGGGGTCATAAGGCCAACTGAAGTTGGGTCTGAATTTCATTTGTTTAAACAAATTGTCTACTTCCTTCTCTCCAACTCTGGTATTAACAATAAAAGGACCAATTTGTGCCTTTAACTTGAACTGAGCTTTTTGTTTCCTTGACACAATGGATTTCATCCATATTCAACCTCTGCCTAATGAATTTAAAGCTAATATTCTCATAAGAAGGAAAATTTATTGTTTATAATTAAGAAGTTCACAGCCATAGACTCTAATTTCTGCAAAATTCTGATAGAGATACCAATCTCCACCCTTTGATTGTTCATTGAGATGTAACATTCTTTTGATTTCTGTGGAGACAATAGGAACTGCATCACTGCTCAAAAGACATAATGCCATACATAAACTGATTAACGAAATCACTAAAAGAGTATTCCTCTGTGTTTTTCCTAACTAGAGAGGTCTAGTGGATGACTCATTTCGGTCTATACAATGATTCCAACTTTTTTAATGGAAATTTAAACCTCTCACTGATGAATCCAGAATACACTGAAGTTTGAAAGATCCTTCAACACTGAATTTTAGGAATTGGTCATGGATAACATTTGATAAAAACTGACTAAAATTAAAAAGAACTGAGGGTTTCTTTCCAGATGAAAATATTGACAGAAATCCAAGGATGACTTCATCTACCCACTGATCAGTTTGATACCCTAAAAAAAGAAACCATAGAAATAACTTGGTTAGACATCTCTGGAAAAATTGCAAAATATTATGGTGGATTAGTTCTAGGAAATTCTGAATTTTCACATAGAAAAGACTCAAAAATGTGGGCTCGCTGTTGAAAGGTAAGCTTCTAGTAAATTTCCATGAGGGAATCAATTAAAAAAGGATGAAGGGACCTTGGGGATTGATCTGCAAAGCTTGACAAATGGATTCAGAGGTTATTGAGAACAAGATTTAATTGTTTTTGGCCACTATGGCTCTTTGGCTGGGTAAATAGCGACTCTTGCACCAAGTGATGAATTCAGGAAAATGATGGATTTGGGGAAAACAAAATTGAGGCAACATTGACTCCCAGAAGAAAAATTCATCACTGGCATCCTAAATTTTTTTATATGCCCAATTATGGAGTTCATAAAGATCGAATTCACATTGGGTTTCAATGATTTTGAACTGTGTATCGATCAAAGGAAGTTCATCTAAGTTAATAACAAGGGGTGGAATCGGACTCTCTACAACTATTTTGGATTTTCCTTTTTGACTAGCCATTTCGAGAAATTAATATTACAGAGGATAATTTAAGAAACTACCCAATCGAATTGACCATTGGTAACAATGAAGATCGCTGCAACTGGATGTTGTTTGGTATGTCAAAGCGCTTTGGGCAAGAGTAACAAAAGGATGAGTAATGGAGTAATAGCAAAAATTTAAATTTGGAATGGGTTTTCAACAGTTTAGTCTAAATTACCATTATTGGCACGCCCGCATTTACTAGTCGAGACTCGGAACATTGGCGGGAGCATTAAATAATTTAACGGATAAATCTGCTAAATTACCAGAAGGTTTAGCCATGGCTATTTTATCGAGAGCGTTAGCGGTGTGCTACATTAGCGGGAGTGTTGGCAGAGGCATTGGCAGCAGGTGGAAGTGGTTTGTGGGGGGTGGTAGGCAGTAAATAGTTTAGGATGGGGGGTCCTGCAATCACTGGTAGTGTGCCACGTAGAGATAAGCGGTAAAGTGAAAACAACTTTGCGGACCCCCCCCCCTTGTTATCTATCGAGAGTGCAGGGGGTTCCCGTAATCACGTGATAGCTAAGTCACCTGACACGGGGATTCAGGATTCGTAGGATTCAGGATTCGTGGTGTCAGATTCAGACACGTTGACCCCTCGGAACAGGACACGTAGACCCCTCGGAACAGGACAAGTAGGATTCATTATATATTATTTTATTAAAAAAAAATATATATATATATATTAAAAATTAGATATTTCTTACACATTTTAATTAACGATACAAATTTATTGATTTCAAACATAGATCTTCATCTATAGCATGCATAGTACATACAAAATTCAAATACATGTCAGTGGTACTGGTCACATAAATCATGATTCATAATTCATAACTGAAAGACAACTTACAACTACAAAATAGTAATATAAACACACTGACAACACATTTCTGTTTAAAGCAAAGTGATAAATATCTCGAGGAATTGAAATCTAATATTGGTGGAGAGTACAGCACTAATGAGATTGACTCATTTTGCAGAGAGCATGGTATCAAGTGGAAATTCACAATCTATGCCGGAGCATAATGTGATTGTGAAGGCATTAGGTCGATTTTGTTTATGTTTCTAATCAATGACCTGGGATAAAAGGATTCAAATTACCCCAGATTTTGCAATGCGGGGCAAGCCTCAATAGCATGTTATTTCACATAAAAGTTGTAAACCATACACACGCTGCAACTTTGTGCATATTTGCGCCCAGAAAAGATATGGAAACAAGAAAACCAAGTCCAATCAAAGAGAATGTGAAACATTCTATTGAAAATCTGGATGATACATGTAGAAAAGGAAAAATAGAAACCACCATTAATGACTTACAAATAAAACTGCTATCTTGTGATCCTATAGTTGAAAGATTCCTCAATCAAAACTTCTCGTTCAAATAACTTACTTGATTGACATCATCATGAACAAAACCTTAATAAGTACATCCTGAATATTTACTCAAATCTGATTTCCACTATACATTTAGGATTTCCAGTATACATCTAACCGTGTTACACTATATCTTGTTAGAAATAAAGGGAATGCAACCAACAAATATCTTCCAAAAGATGGTCCGGACAAACACAGGTCACTTTTCCGCCAAATGAATCATGTACACGCTGTCAAAAATCAGGACATGCTGGTGAATTTCATGACACGCTTGGGATTCGACGTGTCATGTTTTTTGGACACGTTTTTCAGGCGAATCTTGTCTGACACGTCGGATTCGAACACGTGGCCCCTATATAACGAATCCGGTTACTTAGCGTGATAGCTATTGATCTAGGCAAGTGAAATATTGGGCGTCGAAAAGTGCTCACCATTTAGCTCCTTTGGTGGCAATGACTTATTTACATAAAATAATAATTTAAATCAATCTTTCGCGCCGATACAAATTTTAAAGCGGCATTTGGACTTAATTTTTGAAAGAAACTATGCACTTAAAAAATCAAATGCATAGGGAAAATTAAGTTACAACATATCCCACAACCTACTCTAAAGACTGGTTCCAAAACAATTAAGAGGAAGGTCTTACTTAGAATAGACATATAACTAAAAGTATCCAAGATCCTTGCATCACACATAGGATTTAGGATTTGCATAACATATAGGTTAGTGAAGCATCTAAGCAGCAATTGTCCATTCGGTTACTTGGTCTCAAATTGATAAGAAGCGAGAAATTGACTCCATAAGGCACTGGTCTCAAATTTGAATTTAATCTAATCATTAAATCTTGCTTAAATTAACCAAGTAGCTAGGCCACTCAATTGTGCCTCTTGTACTCGTTGGTTGCCATCTTGTCTTTTATCTTCACATTTCCATAGGGACTATCCCTCATAGTCTGTTGTCGAGAGACAAACAGAACGGAGTGGGCGGGGATCAAAGTGACAACCCCCAACCTAAGTCATTGTCATAATGTGTGTACAATCTGAGCGACAACGTTTTCTGGCACCGTTGTCGGGGACCAATTTATTGGGCCTTGGCGTTACAACATTTATGATCACCCTTCTTAAATCCTCTAATCAGTTCATCTTTCCATTGTTTCATTTGAGCTGACAATGCCACAACATTTTTTGGCACCCTTATTTCATTATTCTTGATCTTTGCATCATCTAATCACTTTTTCTCTCACTGATCTTCTCATATTTTCTATCTACACCTTTAGCACTTGGACATTTTGGTCAGTTTCTTGTTTCGATGGCAACTCCACTTATTCATCCATTTTTCTCAAACAGGAAGCTCTCCTTGATATCCAATTACTTGATCCTTGACTAACTTTTCGGTCTTTTGCCTTTGGATCTTGGAGCTAGATTCATGTTCAAGTGGAGATTCATGTTCAAGTGGCAACTCCACTTCTTCCATTTCTTACAAGAATTTCTGCTAGAAGCTCGCTTCTTGTGGATCTCTTGATTTTCTTGAGCAAGAATCTCTCTCTCTAGCATCCATTTGGCCCCTCTTCCCCTCAAGCAGGTCATCGTGAGTGACTCATTTGCCCCTTGTCGCTTTAATGACATTCTTCATGATCTTGCGAGAGATGCCATTGATAATTTGCCTTCTTTCACAAGTAATAATGCAGTCACTGCTAAAGATCATCTTACAAAATTCGTTCTTCGTATGGTAAAGTTCGGTGGCTATGCATATGATGAACATGAGGATGTCAAGATGCGACTCTTTGTTCTTTCGTCAAAAGGCAATGCATTAAAATGGTTTTGGGAGTTCCCTAATGAAACCTTTGACTCTTTACAATCAATTTTTCAAGCCTTCGAAGATGAATATCGAAATCAAAGGGACTTGCCTTGTGCCTCTAGCGCTAAACAAAAGGATGAAAGTGGTCATGTGAAGGGCCCAAATATCATAGAAACGTACCAAGAGAATGTGCCATATTGCAGACCTTGTAATCATTCATGATGAATCCACTTGTGCAGTTGCAAGAAGAATCTGTGATAGTAGAAAACCAAGGACAAGTTGTTGAATTGGTATCTGTGATAGTGGAAAAGCAAGGACCAGTTGTTGAATTGGTATCGACAATGAAAAGGAAAAAGATAAGCAACTTATCAATGAGTTAACTCAAATTATGAAAACCATGGAATTAATCAAGAGAAATTGATAGCAGATCAAGCCAAGGATATGAAAGCCATGTACAGCAAATTAGAAAAGCGTGATGAGGAGCTACAAATCATTGTAGGAATTTACAAGGTAAATTCCTCAAATAGAACACCAAAGGACACCGCTCACGAACAGATCACAGAACAATACACCAGTGTTCTTGACATAGTTAAACCCTCAAAGAGGGAAACAGTCCACAACCTAAGCCAACGTGGCCACTTCGGGCAATTTATTAATAAAAGAAATAAAATTTACATAAGCTTCTCTCATGAACGGTCCCCTTACAAATGACCCTCCATGCTCTTTAAATAGAGATCATGGATCAAACGGGTGTTAAGCCACGGATCAAGTGTCGGTAATACCGAGGAGAGAATGAACCGTCGAATCACTTCATGCCTATAACATATCGTGACCACTGGATTGTAAGTTACAAAAGTACATAGTAAAGAAACACACGTTACCTAACTCTACACTAGACCAAGTTATACTTAACTATTTCCTATGTGTCGGTTAAGAACAACTTGGGATAGGATTGAAGGATGTACAAATATGACACAATAGGATAAGGAAGGAGGCATTAGAGCCTATCCCCCCTTAGTGACAACTTCCTGAACTCCAACCATAAATCGAAGTTTAGTAAACTTCGCCTTTGTGAGAGCCTTTGTAAAGATGTCTACAACTTGATCATCGGTCAAACAATATTGCACTTCAAGAACATGGTCATGAATGAGCTTTCTAATGAAGTGCATGTGTAGTTCAATGTGTTTGTTGTGCTAATGTTGGGATGGATCTTTGCATAATTGAATGGCACTTTGATTATCACACCAAAATGTAGTCGGATGCTGCTACTGAAAGCCAAACTTTGACAAGATCTGACGAAGCCGCAGGGCTTCCTTACTAGCTTCTACAGCGCCACGATACCCTACTTCTAATGAAGAAAGAGAAATGGCACATTATTTCTTGCAAGCCCATGTAATAGGTCAAGAACCAAGAGTGAAGACATAACTTGCAGTAGACTTCCGATCATCAGGGTCAACAGCCCAATCGGAATCAATGAAACCAACCAATAGAGGAGATGCTTCTGCACTGTAATGAATCCCAAATTGAATTATACCTCGAACATAACAAAGTATTCTTTTAGCTGCTTTCCAATGACTTTCATGTGGGATTTGCATAAACTCAGCAATAAGGCCAACAACAAAGGAAAGGTCGGGATGGGTATGGGTCAGATACAAAAGTTTTCCTACAAGCTGACAGTATAAGGTAGCATCAACTTCAGGGGAAGTACAAGTGACTGAAAGTTTGGCTCCACACTGCAAGGGAGAACGGGTTGGCTTACAGTCTTCCATCTGAAAGTGGCGTAGAAGATCACAGGCATACTTGGACTGGGAAAGGGAAATACCTTCCTTGGATTGCAAGACTTGAAGACCAAGAAAATAATGCAAGTGTCCTAAGTTTGTCATTTCAAATTGCTTTTTAAGGATGGACTTCACATGGTTTATAAAGTTGGGATCACTACTAGTAAGGATAAGATCATCAACATAAAGAACACGAATGATAAGAGACTTACCCATTTTCTTGGTGTAGACAATATTGTCAGAATGAAACCTAGAAAAGCCAGAATCTAAAGGAAAGCTATCCATTTTGGCATACCAAGCCTGAGGAGCTTGCTTGAGACCATAAAGGGATTTCTTAAGCCGACATACAAGGCTGGAGTCTGTTTGTATAAAGCCAAGAGGTTGTTCCATATAGATTTCTTCATGCAAGTTCCCATGCAAGAAGGCAGATTTAACATCCATCTGATGGAATTCCCATTTGAAAGAGGCAACAAGGGAAAGAACAAGGCAGATAGAGTTCATTTTGGCAACAGGGGAGAAGGCTTCAGTATAGTCAATGCCTTCAACTTGTGAAAAGCCCCTAGCAATAAGACGAGCTTTATGTTTATCAACTTTTCCTTCTATTCCAAACATGGTTTTGTAAACCCATTTACATCTAACAAGTTTTCTTTCCTTTGGAACAGGAACAAGATCCCATGTATCATTTGCCAATAATGAACGATATTCTTCATTCATAGCTGCATCCCAATCTGGATGGCCTGAAGCTTCTGCAAAGGTGTCAGGGTCATAATTCGCTAAAACTTGAGCCAGTAAAGAAAAGGCTCTATCGAACTAAGAACGTGTATGTCGTTGATCTGTAGGATCACCTGCAAGAGAACCTGCTGCATCTGGAGTAGAACAGACCCATTTTGGAAGCTGAGGAGCTAAAGGAGGATCCTGAAAAGGTTGGGAGGATTGTCATCCTCAATGTCATCATCTGAAAAAGAAATATTTTCAAAAGTAGAAGGGATGGGTAGAGGTGGCACATCTGTCGAACTAGGCTCGTAGGCCGATATATTCTCAGCAAACTTTACATCTCTTCTAATGATAACATTTTTGGATTTAGGTGAAAAAAGTCTATATCCTTTGACATCTTTAGAATATCCAACAAAAATACATTTTTCATTGATTCTAAGGCTTTATGTTTCTCATCGAGAATATGGGCCCATGCTTCACTTCCAAAAACGCGAAAGTGACTTACATCTGGTTTAATTAAGCGTGATATTCTTTAAAACCTTAGTAGGAGTGTGATTTACTATGTAATTTGCACAGTTAATTGCTTCTGCCCAAAAATTAAGACCAAGTCCTTTAGATTGAAGCATACAATTAGCCATTTCCTTTAAGGTGTGATTCTTCTTTTCAGCTACACCATTTTGTTGTGGAGTATATGGAACAATATGTTGCATTTGAATTCCATGCTCAGTGCGAAAGTTGATGAATTTGTTGTTAACATATTCTCCACCATTGTTAGATCTTAGCTTTAAGAATTCGATGTCCAAATTGTTTCTCAACAAAGGCCTTAAAGGCCAAGAACATGTTAAATACTTCACTTTTGAGTTTTAAAAAGTATACCCAAGTGCGTCTAGAGAAATCATTAATCAAAGTTAAGAAATACTTGTAGCCAAAGAATGAAACAACTGGAAGTGGACCACATAAATCACTATGCACAAGTTGTAAAGGGGTTGAGGCGTGCCAAGAGGCACGTTTTTTCAAAACTATCCCAATGATGTTTTCCGAGGACACATTCAGAACAAACACCATCTCTGCAAGATACCATAGGAAGACTTGTCACCATATTTTCTTTACATAGACTTTGAAGGGAGCGATAGTTTAAGTGACCAAATTGCTTATGCCAAAGTTTGTGCACTTCATCATTATGAGAAACAAATACTGAGGGAAGAGTTGATGACCCAAAGTTGTTAAACTTATACAACCTTGTAGAATCATCAACAATGCCAGTAGTTAAAATTTGTCTAGGATCTCTTAGGTCCTTAATTACAACATCATGGGGTGAAAATTCAACAATTTTACCTTCACCTGAATGAGTTATCTGATATACAGACTAGTCCAAACTTGGTTCTGTAAACCCATTTACATCCAACAAGTTTTCTTCCCTTTGGAAGAGGAACAAGATCCCATGTATCATTTGCCAATAATGAACGATATTCTTCATTCATAGTTGCATCCCAATCTGGATGGCCTGAAGCTTCTGCAAAGATGCCAGGATCATAATTCGTTGAAGCCTGAGCCAGTAATGAAGAGGCTTTATCAAACTGAGAACGTGTACGTCGTTGATCTGTAGGATCACCTGCAAGAGAATCTGTCGCATCCCGAGTAGCACGGAGCCATTTTGGAAGCTAATGAGTTGAAGGAGGATCATGAGAAAGTGGGGAGGATTGTCATCATCTGAAGAAGAAATACTTTCAGAAGTAGAAAGGCTAGAGATAGGTGGCACATCCGTCGAACTAGGCTTGTAGGCCGATATATTTTCAGCAAACTTTACATCTCTTCTAATGATAACATTTTTGGATTTAGGTGGAAGAAGTCTATATCCTTTGATATCTTCAAAATATCCAACAAAAATAAATTTTTCACTCTTAGGTTCTAAGGCTTTATGTCTCTCATCGAGAACATGGGCCCGTGCTTCACTTCCAAAAACACGAAAGTGACTTACATCTGGTTTAATTGAGCTCCATGCTTCTTCTGAAGTGATATTCTTTAAAACCTTAGTAGGAATGCGATTTACTATGTAATTTGCACAATTAATTACTTCTGCACAAAAATTAAGACTAAGTCCTTTAAATTGAAGCATACAATTAGCCATTTCCTTTAAGGTGTGATTCTTCCTTTCAGCTACACCATTTTTTTGTGGACTATAAGGAATAGTATGTTGCATTTGAATTCCATGCTCAGTGAAAAATCTAATGAATTTGTTGTTAACATATTCTCCGCCATTATCAGATCATAGCTTAAGAATTTGATGTTTAGATTGTTTCTCAACAAAGGCCTTAAAGGCCAAGAACATGATAAATACTTCACTTTTGAGTTTTAAGAAGTATACCCAAGTGCGTCTGGAGAAATCATCAATGAAAGTTAAGAAATACTTGTGGCCAAAGAATGAAACAATTGGAAGTGGACCACATAAATCACTATGCACAAGTTGTAAAGGGGTTGAGGCGTGCCAACAGGCACGTTTTTCAAAACTATCCCAATGATGTTTTCCGAGGACACATTCAGAACAAACACTATCTCTGTAAGATACCATAGGAAGACCTGTCACCATATTTTCTTTACATAGATTTTGAAGGGAACGATAGTTTAAGTGACCAAATCGCTCATGCCAAAGTTTGCTCATTTCATCATTATGAGAAACAAATACCGAGGGAAGAGTTGACAACCCAAAGTTGTTAAACTTATACAACCTTGTAGAATCCTCAACAATGCCAGTAGCTAAAATCTATCTAGGATCTTTTAGGTCCTTAATTAGAACATCATGAGGTGAAAATTCAACGATTTTACCTTCACCTAAATGAGTTATCTGATATACAGATAGAAAGTTGCAGGATAAGGTTGGAACACATAATACATCATTAAATTGACCATTGTCTAGATGAATAATTCCAATCCCTACAACTCTAAGAGATCTATCATCACCAACAAATATATATTTGGTGTTACAATCATTTAAAGAAGAAAACATGGTTTTGTTTTTGGCCATGTGATAAGAAGCTCCAGAATCAATCAGCCACTCATGAGAGTGAGAAGAAGAAGATACATTTAGTGCATAACCATACCGAGATGCTTGACAACCACATGAAGAAAGTGTTATTCCCGAAGATTAAGTTGAAGTTGAAAAGTGCTCCAAATGGATGTTATGCTTCTTCATTGTTGCTTCCAAGTGGTCATCTCAATTACAAAAGTTGCAATGTCTATCAGTCTTCATCCCTTTGTTTTATTTGCCTTATCATTTTGTTGAATTGATTTTTCATTTTGAGACTGAAAGTGCTTAGGACCCTTGGTTGGTTTAGGACCATTCCTTTTAGGATGCTGCTTCTTAGGATTCTTCGAACTTGGTTGTTGTTGGGCGGCTAAGGCTTTCTTAGAAGAGTTTCCAAGATTAAGAAGACCAGGATGTAAGAGTTTTTATGTTCTCTTATTCAAGAATCACAAAAAGCATCAAAAGAGGGGGACTTGTAGGCTTGTCCTTGAGAAATAAGGGTTTCTCTTGTATAATGGAAGGTGGAAACAAACACACAGTATGCTGGTCCTAACTTAGTAAAAATGGAATAGATAAGGCTACCATATTCTTTCTTAACCTTAACACCTTCCAAGAGAAGTCTAAGGGTCTTGAACTTGGATAAAAATCTTCAATGGAAGAAAAATTATTGGGGTCCAACGTAAGCAACTCATTTTCGAGTTGATGGGCTCTAATTTCATTTTTAAGTCCAAAAATTTTATTAAGCTATTTCATTGCTTCATCAGGGGTATCAAGTTTTGCGATATGGAATCTAAGGTCTGGAGTAATAGACATCCCTATCAACCCACGTGCTTGATCTTGCTTATTTTCACATTTGACTACCTTATCTTCATCTTCAAGTTTAGACTCTTGGCCTAAGGCTATTCTAGAAAGACCTTTACTTCTAAGTAAATCATCCATGTAGAACACCCATTGGAAGTAATTGATGTTGTTAAGAATAACTTGGCATGGACTTTCCATTTTAACAAAATTGTCGCTGTAGATGCTGAAACTAAGTGTTTCAATGGAAAGATCTCAAAAAATTAGGCTGATTCAAAAAAAATGGCTTCTGGATGAAGAAGTTATGGCTTTTTGAAGAAAATTTGTTGAAGACGCCGACGAAGCACATGAATGTGCGAAGTGAATGATAATGTTATATTTAAAAAAAAAATCCCCCCTCTTTCCAAACTTAATCTAATTAACTCACTTTTAAAAAAAAATTATGTGCCCCACTTTTATAAATAAGTGAAAGTCACTTTTGCAATGGTACTTCATGAACTACCCACTAAATTGTAACTTAAATAAGAGATAAAGAGGCTTTAGAATTATAAGTGACTCACTTTTTATAATGGGTGAAAACACTTATAAAGTAACTTTAAAACATAAGTTACATGTGTTTTTTGAAAAAGTACTCAACAAAAAGAAAGACTTGAACCCAAAACCTCTATTCTCATAAAGTATCTTTGGACCAAGTGAGATAGATTAAAAGGTTAGTAATTTTTGGAAAAGAGGAAAGGGTTTTTTTTAGTCACTGAAGCTTTGGAGAGCGTGCTTACTTGAAAAAACCATTTTTGATACAAAACAAAAAAACACACAACCCAACACGGACATGCAAAAAAAAACCAAACCTTATGGCTTAAGTTAGCTTTCATCGAAAACTAAATATTTTACTCAATGTTTCTGATTTTCTGAGATCACATTAAGGCGTGGCAAAAAAGAGCATACACATGAAAAAAATCATTCATTTTTGTTTCTGATTTGCCCATATCGCACAGAGTCACAGGGCAAAGAGCATACGGAGAAATGAAAGGTATAGATCGGTAATAAAAACAGAGAGCTAAATAAACCGAAATAAACAGAGAGATTAATAACTAACACTGCAAATAAAAACTGTATACCTCCAGATCTTAAAAATGACATAGCTAGGGCTACTGGAAACCTTTTCACGTAAAACGAAAGGGGTTACTCATTGGAACAGATACTCCTAACACAATAGAGCAGTCCTCTCGGCCTGAAAGCAGTCAGAAACAGTAGATCTAGGAAACGACAGTCGGATGTAATTGTATCGACTTCGGATTTGGATCACCAACGGATGCATCCCTCAAATAGCTCTGATACCATGTAGGAATTTACAGGGTAAGTTCCTCAGAAAGAACACCAAAGGACACAGCTCACAAATAGATCACAGATCAATACACCAGTATTCTTGACGTGGCTAAAACCCTCAAAGAGGGAAACAGTGCACGGCCTAAGCCAACGCAGCCACTTCAGGCAATTTATTAATAAAAGAAAGAAAATTTACATAAGCTTCTCTCATGAACAATCCCCTTACAAATGAACCTCCATGCTCTTTAAATAGAGATCATGGACCAATCGGGTGTTAAGCCACAGATCAAGTGTCGATAAAATCGAGAAGAGAATGAACTGTGAGATCACTTCATGTCTAGAACATATCGTGATCGTCAGATTGTAAGTTACAAAAGTAAATTGTAAAGAAACACACTTTACCTAACTCTAAACTAGACCAAGTTATACTTAACTATTTCCTATGTGTTAGAATATCCTAACAATCATGAAGTTCAATCACTTCCATCAAGTGGCCGCCATGCAAAATCATTTGATCACTATGGAAGGAAATCATCAAAAAAAATTAGTTATTTAAGTAATTTACGCAGTGCATTATATTAGATATCATTTTTGGGATTCAATCGTTAAAAGTCATTCACGTATATGAGAAGGAAATCATGAATCAAAAAATAAAAATTAGTTATATTCAAGCAAATCATAATAAAGTAATAAAGGACATGGAAATCGGTTATCAGAGCATGATGTTAGCTGTAGAAGAAAAACAAGACGAGGAGCTAAAGGTCATGAAAATTAATCACTCCAATCATATAGCCACCATCAAGGAAAAGTGTGCTCAAGATATGGAAGCTATGATGTCCAATATGCAAAATCATTTGATTGCCATAAAACCAGATAATGACAAAGTAATAAAAGATATGGAAATTGGTCAAATAAGTCTTCAGAATAAGTCGTTGACCATGGAGGAAAGCTATGCCAAAGAAATAAATGCTACGAAGGTTGAACACTCTAACCAGATGGACGTCGCCAGAATTAATATGACCACTCTTTAGAATAAGCTACAGATAATGGAAAAGACACAGGTACAGGAGCTTCAGCATAGATCAGATGATGAAAGAAACAAAGAACCTCCGACAAGTCATAAGCCTCCCAGTCCACCAGAGTGATTCTCATCTCATTGTTGGGAAGTCACTTGCCCCATTAAAGGGAGGTTAGCTAGAAGTGACAGGGTTGAAAAGGAAACTCAAAAAGATCAAGCTTATGTCTCTCCTTTGACATATTATTTTCAGAAAAAGATTGGGCTTACTTCAGATTCCTCAAATTTTTCATCCAAGCATTCTCAGGATCAAGACAAAAAATCTACATCAGTCTCATTATTATCATCGCAACTTGCCAAAAGCAAAAGTAGGAGGTTTGATGCATCTGATGGACGACAACAGCTCGATATTCAAATAAGACAGAGCCCTTCGATATGTAGGATCGGGTATGGCAGATCAGAGAAGCAACCCACAGACTTGCCGAAAAGTCAGCAAATGTTCAGTATGCACTATGTTGAAGACATTTGATGTCATGGGGTATCTTTTGTATAGTATCTCTAGCCCTGCTCCTTTTTCATTTATGTCATTAGCTAGTTTATTTCACGCATTTAAGTTATACATTTTTCAGTTTGTTAGATTAGATATTTTCTATTCCAACAGATTTATTATATATGCATGATGATTGTGATTATGAATGGATATCTATTTGATGGACTTATGTTTTCATGGATACAGGATTCTAGGATTCTCACACTACTTCATGGATGCAACGTGTCCTCATATGGAGCCAAATGTTGAACACATTTTTTCGAAGTTCCAAGAAACCAGTTGTACCATATGTTTTCAAAGGATCAAGATAATCAGCCATCAGTTTTTGAGTCATTGTAAACTCATTCTGCAAAATTTTTAATGTGAAAGATGCTAATAAGACCGTGTATTTATTTAAAACCTAGGTAAGCCTATTATTTTGGCGATGAATTTCATCCTAAGAGTTTTTTCATCTCACTAATTCATCTGTGTTTCTAAACACAGAGGACCGACAAAGTTTTTCCCTCCAACCTCACCCCAAAGCTAGGGTGGAATTTATCGTCAAAGTCTTAGGTGAGTCTTAGTGTTTTAGTCAAGTCTTCTATAAAGTGATTTGGGAATAATTTAAGCTAATTGGCTAAATTGTGTCGTAACAATGGGTGTGTACTTTGAGGGTATATAATGAACGAGTGTTCCCCCTTTGGGGGTTTGAAATGTAATTATCTGATGTAAAAAGTATTTTAGTGTATGGTCTCTCAAACTTAGACACCATGGATAAAATATTAAAGGGTGGAAAAAATATTTTATCCCTTCAAGTGTCAATTAATTAATTTTTCTAGCAAAAAATAAAATTAACCCTAAACCGGAAAATTCATTAATTAGAGTCATAAAATGAAATTCCTAAGGAAATTAAATTCTGCAAGTGGAAAAATTCGTGGGTCTTAAAGAAAGTAATATTTGGAGGTCCCCCACCAAGGGAATACTGGAAATTTCAAGAAAAATTGGACCCCTGGGCTTTGGTGGTTAAGTCAAAGTCAAGCTTTTGACGAAATTAGCTCAAAATAATTATTTTTGAGCTAATAAAAAATGGGTTAAATGAGAAATTCTAAAATTGCTCAAAAATAAGTATTTTCGACGGTAGAGATTAAAAATTTGATCAATGATCTATAATGGTCGAGAATATTTTGACATGGATCAAACCAACTAGCCATTATTTTTCCACTTGGAGGATTTATCTATAAATTAGAAATCATTTGTATCTCAAGCCATGATGATTTTTGTCTAATATAACTCTATAAAGCTACTATCCCATTGGGAACGTTTTGAATAATCATAATAAAGACTATGGGGTGCAGTTCATGGTGTCTTTGATCTATTGAATTGTCGTATGTGTTGGATACGGGCATTCCTATAGTGTGCTTTATAATTTTTATTGAATCGTTATTTCATTGTAGGTGATAGGAACATCCTATTGGTAAGTTGTGGGCTTATCTAAGGTGATCTGATTTATTGCATGTTCTAGCAGTTTATCTTTCAAAAAATATATAGTGTTTGCAGGTTCCCTAGCCTTTGGACTCCAAATTCACAAACTGTGGGCACAGGATGACTATCTTTGGAACCTAAATATTTTTATGGTTTTCTAACTTCGCTAAGGCTGTTGTTTGGCATTTATCTTTCAAAATAAATTTAGCCATTTATCAAAATTTTGCAAAAAAAAATATTCACAAATTTTTTTTAAGCATTGTACACGTATAATAGAAATTTTGTAAATAATATTATTTCCTAACCCTTGTTTGCAGTTGGGGTTTTTTTTTTGAGATTTTGTAAATTTTGAATTTTTGTATATATTGGGGTTTTGGGTATTGGTAAATTCATCTGTGCAGGTGAGATCAAAGGAAATTGTTGATTAGAGCTAGATCTAAGTCCTTAAGGGTCAAATCTAGCCTCTACAAATTTTTGTAAGGCCAACTACTAAAGAATTCGTAGGAAAATAACATATCTGAAGCAAATTGATTTTCTAGCGAGGGCTTTAAAATTTAGCAAGGCCTTGAGGCCCAGCGTCCTCCTCTAGCCTCAGCGTCAACCTTTTCCCCTATGTCATCGTTTTCAGCCTCTTAGAGGCTGGTCGTAAGCCCTTATGGGCCTCGGCCTCCTCTCTAGCCCTGGTCGTGGGCTTTTTAGGCCCTTTAGGGCCTGGCCATAGGCCCTAAAGGCTTCGGCCTCCCTCCTTGAGCCTAGACGCATCCCTTTAGAGCCCGTCATGGGCCGTTAAGGCCTTGATGCAACCCTTTTAGGGCTTCCTCCTCCCTTCGACCCTCCTTCGACCCTCCTTTTCGACCTCTTAGCCCTTCGCTCTCCCTCTCAACCTCCTTCCTCAGCCTTTCGTTACCTCATTTGGCCTCTTGGCCTCCTCTTTAGCCCCTGCATCAACCTCTTAGGCCTCTTTTCCTTAGCCGCTAGGCCTACTTAGCCTCTCTTGTGTGTGTCTTTTCCCTCTTCCTAACCCTCTCTTGCCTTCATTTCATCTCTAAAATTTTTGGGACTGAATATTGGTGGGTTTTGCAGGGGAAAATTGGAAAAAATCTTGTGTTTTTAGGTGGCCCATCCATTGGAAAAATTTAGGCAACTTGGGCAAGCAATCTTCAAGGCCTTGGGCCTAGGGTTTGATCTCTAAACCCTCATTTTCTCTCACTGTTTGCTACAGCTCTCCGAATACAATCATAACAGTGATAAAATTCAAATTTAAGTGCCCTAAAATCACATACAAATTGCCTAAATACATTAACAAATTCATGGTAAAAATTACTAGCCATTTCGTGAATTTGGAATTATTTTTTTAGCATAAATCTGGCTAATCTTTTGACCGAACATTTTTGCATAAAAGTCTGATCAGATCTGATATACTGAAGCTACTTCACAAAAGGTGTTTGTTAACTCAAAATTCCATATTGGCAAACCTGTTTTGATCTAGAATTTTTTCACATATTTTGGCACACGCACTCACATTGATAGCTCACTTTTTTCATACTTTTCTTATTGATGTCATAAGTGTTTTAAGGTCTGATTTAATTCTGAAAAATACATCATAACGAGGTTGGTTATCTCATATTTTCGTTTGGTAGGTCATTAGGTGTTTCACTGCTCATATTTGGTTCTTACATGTTTGTCATTTCCTGGACATAGAGTGTTAGTGTCAGCGTTTGCATATTGTCATCAGTGATAAAAACTCCTCTTTTCGTATTCATTTTAAAGGTCCCACTCAGAAAATTTTTATCATTCCACTAGGTCATGCAAAAAATTAGTCACTGATAGTAGTCCTAGTTCAAAAAACATCTCTTCTTTAAATGTGATTACTAGCTGGCATAGTTTCGTATCTTGTTGACTGTACATCATCCATAAAGTTAATTTTATCATGCCATGTGTATCAGTCATGAGGTCATCATGTCATCTTATTAGGTCTTTTAGGGTTTTTCAAGGTTTCATTAGGTCATTAGGGTTTCCAAGGTTCCCATAAAACTCCATTCCATTGCATAAGACCAGCAAGTAAAGGGTGATCAAATAACATCTCTTCACCATGTGAAGATGATTTGTAAAGAGAAATGCTTATTTCATCATGTAATTTTGAGTTCAAATGTAAGTTTTTATATTTTAATTATGTAATTTTATGTCTTACAAATGTAATAATTTCACCATCCCAAGCTGTTAACTCAGTGTTCCAAAGATGCCAGACCATCAAAAGATCAATTTGTCAAGGGAATAGTCAAGTGAAAGGGTAAAGTTTCAAAAGGTTAAGTGAATGCCAAAGGGAGTTGTCTTCCCAAGGGTGCCTAAATCATCATTTTCCACAAGCACTAAACCCTAATTTCCTCTCCCACTGAGCTAGGGTTGGCTATGGAATCAAAGACATCTGAGTAGAGGAGGCATAAGGGAGGTCATATCAGCAAATATGGGGTCATTTCAGCTCATAAACATCATGTCTCCATCATTTTTCAAGAAGTCATTCCAAGAGACAAATCATTTGCCACACATAGGGCCAATTTTTCTTCAAACTATGTTTCTGACCAAACAGAGGTAAATTTGATAAACGTGAGAGAGGTTATTGTCCATCATAGGCCAAGGATGAAAAACCTCCTTCACTTTTTACACCGGTGTCATGATTTTGGAGAAATGTCAAAAATACAGTTGTTACAAGAGGTACTCTGCATTTCTGGAGTGACCTAGGGAAAATCAATTTTTCTCCTAGCTGGAGTGTCCAAATAACTTTCTTGATGAGTCAAATGATAACTAGACAGAAAGAGCTTTCTAATGAGCTGTCATGAGCTCAATTTGGAGTTGAGGAAGACCTCAATAAGTTGTCCACAATAGCACACTTCATTTTTTCACCCTCATTCTACACTTTTTGACCAGTGTTGGGAGAATTGATTTTTGAGGGGCTATACTTGATCATTTTCAATGCTTGATAGGTCCATTGTGTAGCCAAGAGAGAGATCTTTCCAACGAGCTATCATGAGCTCAATTTGGACATTGGGAACCCCTTCAAAACTCATTTGGAAGATGGAGCTGCGCATTTGCTTCTGGTGCTATGCACTTCCTTCTGGCGCTACGCACTTGCCAAAGATAGGCCGCACTTCGTTGTGGCACTACTCACTTGCCCAGAAAAGTGAGAAACGTTTCTAGACTTGCCAAATTGCCTCCAAAGCTTCAGCAATGTTGTCTTCAACCTCTAACAAGTGAGTGACAGTTAAATATATCATTCTTCTTCCCCCTACAGTGATTCCTTATGGTACTTTATAAGTTTCATTAAAAATTTGGTGTTTTACTCATTTCAAACCCTAGTATCTCCCTCAAAATCACCATTGCACTCTCAAATCTCGAATTGCATTCCCCTACACTTTCATACCCTTCCCTCATTACAATTCCATCTCCCTAAGCCCTTTATCCCAATACCCTAAGCCCTAGGTGCTATAACTACCTAGGCTAACCCCCAACCTGTAAATAATTTCCCCATCCTAAATTTCATCATATTACTATTGCCTGTCCCCTCCCCCATTTCATAAATCCCTAGCACCATCTCCCTCAATTTCCCTTTCCCATTCCTTATTCCTAAAAACCACATTCCACCAACATCATACCTCCCTAAGATTTTGACATTAAGACACCATGGCAGAAGAAGAAAATAGACCATACAGTAAGGGCAAAGCTCAAGGCAACAAAGTCAAAGATTGAAGCCCTAACTCACCAAGAAAACAAAAAAAAACTTGATATACTTGTAGAGGCTTCACTCCAAGCCTAGCCACACCATCATTAGCCACTTCACCAGTTTTGAAGCATTTTGGCTCATTTTTGCAATTTTTGTCTTTCTGTGTGTTCATGGATAGTGTTATATCAGCAGCATGGACAAACGTGCAGTGCCCTAGGCGATGCACTTTTTTGGGGCACTTTTTGAGCAAATGGAGACCACCACTGGATGCCAAATGACAAATACATCTAAGAAAACCACTTTGACAACCTTAGTTTGCAGAACTAGCAGGTAGAAAGGGCAAAAAACAAGCAAAAAATCATGTTTCTGCCTCAATTTTGGCCTAGGTTCTGCACACAGAGCAGTCTTGGGAGAATGAAGTTTTGAGGGGTCAAATCACCTTCATTTTGCAAACTGGAGGCATATTAAGAAAGTAAACTTGAAGGGCTTTCCAACGAGCTATCCTGGGCTCAATTTGGACACCGAAAAGGCAGTCAAAATCAGCCTGCAAGATGGATGGCACACTTGAGACTGTGAGGGCACACTTGACAGAAAAATGGCGTACATGACCATTAGCTGATATTTTTGAATTTTCACTGTAATTTTGACTTTTATTTCAAAAAATGATGTTTTCACCTATGTAATTGAGGATGGTAAATGTAATAATGATGTGGATAAATTACCTAGGGGTAGATTCACCAGGTAAAGTTATCATCAAGTCAAATGAATCAGTTTCATTGTAATTAGGGAGGAGTCACTTGGACCTCCCTACACTCTAGGTATCAGTTCAGATTTTTGTGGATCTCTTCCTCAACTCAAGGATTCAACCCCTGAGGATGAGAGAAGGTTGTTTTGATGTCTATATCTTCCCTTTCTTCACTTTTTTCAAGGGTTGGATTCAGTTGGATGTTGTAGTATTGATCAAAGACACTATTGTATCAGAATTTGGCCAGTGTAATAGATGAGTTGCAGCGATTTCTTTGGGATACATGTGGTATGAATGTTTAGCATTGTTTCTTCTCTGTTATCATTTGTATGAAAGTTTTGTAAGTTCATAAACCATTTCATGTCTGTTATATGATAATTTTCAAGTTGATAGGCAGAATACATGTTTGCTCATGCTCTGTTTTGGAAAAATTATTATAATTTGTCCATTTTTTCTTCAGTTTAAGAAGAATACATCTCCTATGCTCTTCCTAACTCCTCATCAATCTTAAATCATCTCACCAAATCACCTTTTAAGTGTTAAGCGTTCTGCCTACCTTGCCCCTTTGAATGTTTGCAATCATATCTTATTTGCCCTGACCTAAACTCTTGGAGGCCAGCTTTTCATCTCAGCTATTTTGGTTGTATATGCATGTACCCCAGTTTATCTATTATAATAAAAGTTGAGATTGTTCCTGTTCACCTTGTTGTTATTTTGCGTATTCTATTGATTATATTTTTACATAGCAATGTTTTGTTAAATGCATGGTAATTTTATGGAGAAATTCTGGTTGAGTTAGATTTCTGAAAAATTAGTCAAATATCCCATTTGGGATATTACAGTTTAGCCAGAATCTAGGATGACTGTCAATGGGGCATCCATAGTGTGTTCACTGCATGTCTTGTAATGACAGGAAGTTTTGCTAAAATACAGCAGCGGGAAACTTCTAGTAAATCACCGAAGGCCCCATGATAGGAAGAAACAGAAGTTAAGAACTGGTGTGTCAAAAAGACAGGCTACTAGAAAAACAGCAAGAGAGCCTGTCCATGACGACCTCTTTCTAAGCTGAAATAAAACTGAAGAATTGTCTTTGTTGCTCAAAACTAAGACTGGTATATCAATATACTGTTTGGCAAAACATCCATGAGATTCATTCATAACCACCTCTCTTTTCTTTTTATCAACAAACGGAATGTTTTTGGGTTCTAGCTTCTTTCTGAATCTCAATCTAGATGAGACCGTTTATGATGCATAGAATCCAACACCTTCAATGGAGCATGCATTGATCAATGATCTAGCAGTAACATAACCATTAGTAGTTGCAACACGTACTAATCCAGAATTTGCAGCAATATTTGAATCCAGAATGCCCTTGGCAGGGTTCAAATTAGCATTGCACTCCATTGCAGAACCTGGGCATGAAGGAACACAGCTTAAAATCTTTGAGAGGCTTTTAGAGGGTTTGGGATCTTCAATATGCAATCCGACCACCATTGTTTCTGATGAGTTTAGTTCCAATTCCTGCATCTGTGGTCCATGCTCCAAAGAAGTTCCTGAATTATGTAGAACCTTTTCAGGTAGTGAGTCCTTACCTAAACATGCTGGTTGTGTTAGTATTCCTATAGCATTTTTAAATGCCAAGTTTTCACTTTTCTGAACGTGATCTATACTTGCTGGCTTATTGGAATCTAATAAATATCATTCAGACACAGTCTGATCACTTGTTTTAGGATTGGACATTTTATTTCCCATAGACATAGTTACCCTAGAATTCCCAGGGCTTGATGATGGTGTCAAGCCCAGAGACAGTGACTCGAAATCGTTCACACAATTATTTTCATCTTTCATAGTTGTCTGAAAGATATTATTGGCCACCTCAATTATCTCTGAAGGTTCCTCGTTTACAAATAACCCATAAGAAGACAAATATAGATGCAATGATGTTAAGTTATGACTAATAGCAATGCTTTTAACATCATCTACAGAATTATAAAAAAAAGCAGCAGAGTTTGCAGCATCTACAATTTGATCATGTTTCTGAAACAACAACCCTGCACCCAACAAATGTGACTTAAGTAGTTAAATTTTAGAATTTAATATTTTTTTTCCACTTGTAGTAGTATATTACAGCAATCATCAAAGAACACCATAAGCTTTGTCATTCTAATCAGATTTTTTTAGTGTTAAGAAAATCTTCCAAGTCTACATACCATCAATTTGACCAGCCATATACGTTGTCAAAGCTTCAGGCACAGAATCTTCATTTTCCCTGATATTCTGCATCCAAATTTACTTGGTGAGTGCAGCAAACTCCTATCCCTTTTGCTCCTCTTGTGCAACCAATGAACATCAAGACCTAATAAATTAATATACAGACGTGCAAACAAACCTATTGATACATGCCACAATTCACCAATTTAATGAGAAAACAATGGCAACAATTACTGCTGCCTCCAACTTCACTGCAAAGCTGCTGATCTTTCCCAGTCACAAGAATGTGGATGCGGCAAGTGCTAGGTATGTCAGATAGAAGATTATCACATGTTTGAAAGTCAGAAGCACCTATCTTCAGCTGTCTAAAACCTTTAACAAACAACTGTTCATTGTCATCATAATTTATTGAGTTTTTTCTCACCTCTGAGTCCCATTTCTTCCCAGCAAATCGATCAAAGTGCAGTTGCTCCATTTCTGGGCGACTGTCATCCCAATCATTTCGCATATTCTGTGAATGTCTTACAATTACATCTTTCTCATTTCTTTCTGAGGAATCTTCCATTTTGTGGAATTGCATGCAAACTCCTCTTGCAGCTGTACCCTCAAACGAAAATCCTTGCTTATGACTCTGCAGAACTGGACTACGAGAGCATAACTGGATTCCGGTTTCCTCGCGATCAAATGAGGGATAAGGAACCTCCCATAAACAAGAATCATGATTCTCCAGTTCCCCTATGGAAGGTATTAGATTCTTGACTTTTATATAACCTCCATTCAAAATATCAGCACAGGTATCTCCAAGAGAAGTATGATATGCTTTAGAATTAGTATAGTCCTGTGAAGCCACAGATAACATTTCCTCTAGCATCCTTTCTTCTTCAAAATATGCATCCAAATGTCCATTTGGAACTCCGTACTGAGGAAAGCTTATATTAACTGGAATATATTGGAGCTCACTTTCGACAGATGGAGGACATGCAGATTCACATTGTATTCTTGGAGTGTCTGGCATAGCATCAACCTGAAAAATATCAAGATAGTTCACACAAGCTGTAACATAAAAAGAGTTCAGAACTTATTCAACATGGTATAACTAATAGACAGAGTAAGACAGGAAAGTAACAGGTAACCAATGTGAAAAACACTACCCATCTGAAGGAAGAAATTGGAATGTAAGTTAATTCATGCTGCTCAAAGGTAAAATCCAATAAGTCAAATGACTAAAATTATACACACTTGTTCAAACAGTAAGAAAGAAAGGGGATAATGTGCATTTGATTAACCTGCCTAAAAATTTTAAAAACCTCAGAAAGAAGCTAGAATTCATTTGATGAGATATAACTATTTGAAACTATAAAGCAGGAAAGTAGCATGCAAGCAACACCAATGCCACTAAGTATTTGCATGAAGAAGAAATTGCAATATAAATAACTTTTTGCTGCTTAAAGGTAAAATCCAACAAGTCAAATGGGTAAAATAAGACACACTGGTTCATACACGAATGAACAAACATGATGATGTGGATGTTGTAAACTTGTTTGAAAGTTAAAGACCTCATCCAGATTCCAGATGCACGATGAAAATTATTGACTATAGTTGTGAAAAAGACTGATAAAACTACACTCTAGCTTTCAGAACATTTGAGCAGAAAGGGAAGAAATGCAAAATTCAATTTGCTTTAAAATCACAGACACAACAAAGACAGAAAAAGGACTCATTAATACTTTGGATCAAGCCAATAAATCTTCTTGCTCCACAAAAACCTGAAAATAATCTAAACAAGACCTAAACATAAGCCATGCAATCAACCTTCCGAGAAGTAAGGGAGACATACAGAACCAACAACAAACCTGTGTGTCAATTGAGTCCTCATCAGCTGCTACACATGAAGGGTTTGGAATAGTGTCATCCAGCAATATATCTAACCATTTATTAAGTGGCGCACTATCTCCAGTTGTATCACGTAGAATCTTCGATGATATTTTTGATGATAAATGTAAATTTGCATCAATCCCCTCCACTGGCTTTGACGGATCTTCTGACTGCACTTCCATGTCACCAGTGTAACCAGGAGACGGATTTTTCATTGTAGGAGATGAATCACCCTTCTCAAGTGGTGCCGTGTACTGTTCTCCACTTTTTGTACCAAGTCCACTCTTCTTGAAAACACGGCATAAGACAAAAGCATTCTGCAAAACAAAAGCAAATTAGAATCAATAGCCACTTCAGAGACTGCTGATAATTATAATTCCACACATATTCATGAACAGTACTTAATTAAAGGACTTACATAACTTCTAGACTCCTAGAAAACTTCGAGAAAATTATAGGCACTACATCAGTGGGGTCTGTTAATCTCTAAGTTGCATGATACACGGAAACTGGTACAAGTTTCCAAAATGGAAATGTGTAGGAATTGTGACCCCTTTAAATTTTGGAAATGGGGAAACACAAAACACACACACACACAATGTGCAATCTTTTAAATAGCACATTATATTGAGACTTTTAAAGAAAGCATTATGAACAAATGAGCAAGAACATTTAAATGACAAACATAAATGACAGGCAATGTTCCACCATCACGTATATTGTGATCCTCGTCATTAGTATCACACTTTGCCTCTACCTCAATCCTACATTGTGATTTTGATCACATTGATGGAGTTTGATGCTGGTACCTTGGAGCTGCCTGGATGCTTGTGAGTACATAGTCATTCTTTGCCTGGAGATGCTACTTATTGGTTCAGTTGGTGTTCTGGGTTGGAGAGGGCACAACTCTTCTTTGGTGGATGATCATGGTTGAAGGTCTTCTCATGATTGTAGATGTTATTTTCACGCCTTTGGATCATTCTCTTGACATGTGGATGTTTGCTATTTCATCTTTCATCCTCTTCTTGGAGCATCTTAACAAATTTGTATGTCAATGTTATGATGTCGATTTGTCACTACAGGCAGGTGACATACTACATAGTTTTCGTGTCTTGGATTTTCATCCGTTGGATTTTTGTTATCAAGGCATACTTGATGATCGGATGGCATTTGCACTTTCTCATGTCCCCTTCTCTTATGTTGTTCATGTGATGGAGTAATGTGCATTGTCTTGGTTTGTGGACTGTGGAGCATTTCGTCATATAACAGGATCTTGACATATCATCACCAACATGGCCAAAGAGCCTAGAGACCTACATGTGGAGCTTGGAGACAACACCATGCATGCAATAGAGGGGATTGGCAGCATTGAGTTTTAGATAGACTCAGGGGGTATCATGGAGGTGAACCAAAGTAATGGTGTACCGGGTTTGGAAAATAATCTCCTATAAGTTTAGGCCTTAGAGGACAAAGGACTAGAGTTCAGCTTCACGAGAGGTGAAGTAGTTGTTACCTTGAAAGGATTTGATCCTAACAAGAGGCAAGTAATTGGGAGCAAGGAGAACAACCTATATTTGTTGAGAGGACGGCTGATGAAAGCTCTTGTACTAGAGAGTGACAGTCAAGGAGAGCTTTGGCATAAGAGGATGGTACACCTACACTACAGGACTCTTCCTTTGTTACGAAGAAGGTTACTTGTTTTTCGGATATCAAGGTGGAGCAGGAGGGAGTGTGCAAACTTGCAAAGAGTGTGCACTTATCAAGAATGCCAAGGCAACATCTTCATAGTGACTTGATGCATTCAGATATATGTGATCACATGTCAATGGAATCAATCATAGGGTTTAGCTAATTTGTGACATTCATAGATGACTATTCCAGAAAAACATGGATCTACTTCTTGAAGGCCAAGGGTGAGGTCTTTGGTCAGTTTCAAGAGTTCAAAGCTCTTGTGGAGAACCAAACTGGTAAAAATATTTCTACCTCCGATGGGGCAAGTATACCTCCAATGAGTTTCAAGATTTCTACAGGGAGGTAGGGATCGAGAAGGAACTCACAATGCCTTACAACCCTCAGCAGAATGGGGTTGCCAAAAGGAAGAACAGGACCATAATGGGAGCAGCTAAGGCAATGATCTATGATCAGGACTTGCCTATGGTTTTGTAGGCAGAGGCCTGCAATACAACTATTTGTTTGTAGATCAAGAGTCCTCACAGATTATTGGAGGACAAGACTCCTGAGGAGATGTTTACAAGAGTGAGACCCGAGGTGAGTCATCTATGCATCTTCGGCAATCCAATTTATGTCCAAATTCCTATAGAAAAGACGATTGAGTTGAACCCATCATCAAAGAAGGTACTTTTAATTGACTATAGTGAGGTCTTGTTGACCACACGTGTCGAACCCCCAAGAAATAGAGTACTTGTCAGCAGATAAAAAAATTTCAAGGATCATCTTCATCATGCAGCTTCCAGATTATCATTGTAATCCTCTCTTGAGTCTATAATTTTATTTTCTGACAAAATAAGAATAAATTAGCCATAAATTGTCAGAAAATAAAATGAAGGGAAAAATTAATTACCCTCCAAGTGGAAAAATTATCCAAAAAATTATTGAGGTTATTTTCAAAGGAGATAATTCAAGTCAAAAATAAAACCCTCATTTCCAAGGGAGGATGGACCAATCCAGAAATTCGTCGGGCCAGAGAAGAATATTTTCCCAACAACTCGAAATTTTTGGGCCAAGCAGTTAATTATTTTGCACAAGTAACGATAATTCTATTTTTGAAGATTCTACAGTGGTCCAGAATTAAAAGTTTGATTCATCTAGTACGGTAAACAAGGAAAATCGAATTGTTTTGGAGATTTGTGCCAGTTAATCAAGGGGTGAAATTTTTTCACAAGGATCAAGCCATGGATCAAGCTACTAGCCGTTCTTTTCCACCTGGAGGGATTGATCCCTCTCATTTTCCTATATAAGTGATGCAGGAGCATCCGAACTTAGCCAGCAATGTGAAAGTTTGTTCACATGTTGTGGCTAAACAAGTTGAATTTCATTGCCCTGATTGGTCAAAAGTCAATTTTACTGAGAGGGTTGGATCTCTCAAGAAATGAGTTGTATTTCATTATTGTAATAGTCAGAAATTGTCTTATTTTAGGTTCAAAGATAAGTTGTTAACATAGGTGTGTGGTAGAGCTAGGAATTAGAGATTTGCTGTTAGATTGATTAAAAATAGGGATTGAGTTGTTAGGCACAGAATAGAGTGATATTCGATTGATAAAAAGAAGGGAAAAAATGTAATGAAGGGAGGATTCAGTGAGCGAGAGCAAGAATAGTGTGTGCGGATTCCGTTGAAACAGAGGTACTTTTTATATGTTGTAATCGGGCCAAGGCTGAGACTTTGGAACTCTTTTATATTGATAAATTGATTCCGTATATGATCATACATCTAGGCTGTAGAAATTCCCATTTTTCTTTCATTCTTTGTACTCAAGCAGAGTTGATTATTCCTTTGCTTGTTTATGTTTCACGGTATAAATCGAGGATTAATAGAAGACAGAGGCATTTTATATAAATAAGATTGGTTGTTGCCGATTTAAATCCCAGCAGTTGGATCACCGATATCAAATCGGCAAAGTTATTTGACATGGTTTTGGTCCTGCAAGCGAAAATCCAAGTTACAATAAGAATTAGCGCAAAACACTTAGCGGATCCGAAATCCGGACTTGAAATGTTATACACGGGACTTTTGTAACTTTGTCGGGTCCGTGAACAATTACATATCGCATCGCAAGTGTGTTTAAGTGAAAGACGGACGCCAACTCTTCACGAGTTGCGATTAGTGACTTCTGCATATCGCATCGAAGCATTGAGTGGGAGCGACAAGGCCTTAAGCCAAGGGAAGCAGCGATTGCCGACAGCGATCGACGCGATAAATCACATCGGGACTTTTTAAAAGGGGGAGCATTACATCGGCGATTTGCAACTTGCGATGATGCGATTTAATCTGGACCGTCGGTTTAGTTAGATCATGATCTCCGATGAATCACGAACATTTTTGTTTATAAAGCACAAATGCATTGTTTTGGCCTGGTTCTAAAGGCATTCTGTTTCTAAAGGTAAAAGGCAGAATTGTGTAAAAAGGGTGAACAACGGGGTGATTGTTGGGGTTTCTTAAGCCACTGTTTCCGCCTACGTCATTTGTGGTATCAGAGCAGAAGTTAAGGTTGATTGCAGCAAAAATGCCGCCAAGGAGAGGAGCTGGCATTGATCGAGGAAGACCTTAAGCAAATGCAGTTCTGTTAGAGGAGATCCGAAGTCTGCGTACGAGAATGGAAACAAATGAGACTGCTCAGAGAAGAACACCTAATGAAGGAGTTGATAGTACTAAAGAAGAATCTTCTAAGGAAGAAGAAGAGGAGGAAAATGAAACTACCAGAGTTATCAAGATGTTGGCGAAAGTAGGAGGAAAACCAAAGATAGAAATTTCTACGTATGAAGGGAGTCTCAATGCAGAAGAGCTAATGGATTGGATAAGGTCCTTAGACAAATACTTTGACTATGAAGAGGTTGATGACAAGAAGATGGTGAAGTTTGCAGTTACCAAATTGAGGGGTCATGCAGCTATCTGGTGGGATGAGCTACAGACCTCCAGAACGAAGAAAGGAAAGTCCAAGATCAAGCAATGGGACAAAATAGTGAGTAAAATTAAAGCCAAATTTATGCCTAAAGATTATCAGTTAAATCTTTTCAAACAATTGCAAAATTTAAGGCAAAAAGGAATGTCTATTAAGGAATACACAAAAGAGTTTTATAGATTGAGTATTAGAGCAGGACATGCAGAAGATGACATGGAGAAGGTAGCTAGATATATCAATGGCTTAAGGTATGACATCCAGGATGAGATCAGCTTGTTGAGTCTAAAGACTATTGAAGATGCCTATCAAGCAGGTTTGAAGGCAGAAGAGAAGATGTTGAGAAAACAGAATTAGAGGAATAGAGGAAGAAGCTCAGTAAGAGGTAGAGGAACTACCAGACCAAGGAGACAACAACATCAGCATGAAGCAAGCAGCTCAACTAGCAGACCACCACAGAGAGAAGAATTTAACAGAGGAAGATTTGCACCCAGAGGAAGAGGCCAAGGAAGAGATATTTGGTGTTATACATGTGGAGAATGGGGACATGTGTCATGGGACTATCCTCATAATAAAACAACAAGTCAAAGGAATGCGAATGTGACTGAGGCAAAGCCAAAACCACCTCGACTTATGGAAAATGAAGAATCCCTTGAACTAGGAGAATCCCTGTTATTGAGAAGGACTTTGCTTAAGACAGAGAAGGAGATTGAAGAACCAGCGCAGAGGAAGAATTTATTTAGAACTACTTGTAAATCAAAAGGTAAGTGCTGTAAAGTAATAATTGACAGTGGAAGCACTGACAACCTTGTTTCTACAGAGATGGTGGACAAGCTCGGATTAGCAAAGACAATACACCCTACTCCTTACAGAGTGTCATGGTTACAGAAGGGACATCAGATTATTGTGACCAAACAATGCAAGGTTGAGATACAAATTGGTAGGTATAAAGATGTGATATTATGTGATGTAATGCCCATGGATGTATGCCATGTATTACTAGGAAGACCGTAGCAATTTGATCGAAAAGCTATTCATGATGGGAGGAGAAACACTTATACTCTGGAGAAGGATGAAACTAAACATACATTGCTACCATTGAAGGACGACGCTGACAAAGGGACACCTGGAAGTAGCATACAGGAGGTAGTGAAAAACGAGGAGTTGCATTTTGCTATTGTGGGAAACCAAAGGTAATTTTAACTTCCACAAACTTGGATGACTTGCCTGAAGGGGTTAAAATTCTGTTAGATGATTTCGCTGATATTATTGTGGATGAGTTGCCAAATGCGTTGCCACCTATCAAGAGTATTAGTCATCATATTGATCTAATACCAGGAGCGAGTTTGCTAAATAAAGCAGCGTACAGATTAACTCTTCAAGAGAACGCAGAAGTTGGAAGACAAGTGCAGGATCTGATGGATAAGGGGCTAATCAAAGAAAGTCTTAGTCCATGTGCTGTACCAATAGTACTCAGTCTAAAGAAAGAAGGAGAATGGCGTATGTGCACAGATTCCAGAGCCATCAACAAGATCACTATCAGGTATAGATTTCCTTTGCAATGCATGGATGATTTAATGGATTGCTTGAGTGGATCAAAATATTTTACTAAAATAGATTTGAAGAGTGGATATCATCAAATAAGAATTCGAGAAGGCGATGAATGGAAGACTGCATTTAAAACAAACAGTGGATTGTATGAGTGGTTAGTGATGCCTTTTGGATTCACTAATGCACCTAGCATGTTCATGAGATTAATGAACGAAGTCTTGAAGGAATATGCAGGCAAGTTTGTTATTGTTTATCTTGATGATATTCTAGTTTTTAGTAAAAGTAAAGAAGAACATCTAGAGCATCTTAAGTTGGTTCTAAGAACTCTGCAGAAAGAGAAACTACTGATAAATCTGAAGAAATGTAGTTTCATGAAGGAAGAATTAATTTACTTGGGATTTGTAGTTTCTAAAGAAGGATTGAAAATGGATCCAGAGAAAGTCCAAGTAATTTGGAACTGGCCTATTCCTAGAAATATATTTGAGGTAAGGAGCTTCCATGGTCTTGCAAGTTTTTACAGAAAGTTTATCAAAGGCTTTAGTCAGATTTGTGCACCAATTCTTTAAACAATTAAGAAGATCAATCAGCCATTAAAATGAACAGAAGCAGCAGACAGAAATTTTAAATTGCTGAAGAGGAAAATCACAGAGGAACCAATTTTAGCTTTGCCCAATTTTGAAAAAGTATTTCAAGTTGAAACAGATGCTAGTGGAGTTGCAGTTGGCGCAGTTCTGAGTCAGGAACAAAGATCGATAGCGTACTTCAGTGAAATTGAATGAAGCAAACAAGAAATATTCTTCTTACAATAAAGAGTTTTACGCTATTATACAAGCCTTGAAGAAATGGAGACATTATTTGCTGCCAAAATAATTCATATTGTATTCGGACAATCATGCCTTATAGTTCATCAATAACCAGCGAAAGTTGAACCAGAAACATGCCAAGTGGGTAGAAATTTTGCAAAGTTTTATTTTTGTGATAAAACACAAGAGTGGTAAGTCAAATAAAGTTGTTGATGCATTGAGCAGGGTAAGTTTTATTGTGCAAGAATTCAAAGTGGGTGTTGTAGGATTTGAGGAAATGATTGAAATGTACAAAGATGATGCAGATTTCAAAGATATCTATACAACAGTTCAGAATCCAATAGTTCATAACAAAAGTCAGTGGTTGGATTATCTCATTCAAGGAGGCTTATTGTTTAAAAGCAACAAGTTGTGTATTCCCAAATGTTCTATGAGGGAAAACATAATAAAGGAGAAACATAGTGGAGGATTATCTGGTCACTTTGGACAAGATAAAACCTTTGCTCAGGTGAATGCTTTTTATTATTGGCCAAAAATGTAGACTGATGTTAAGAAATTTGTTGAGAAGTGCAGGATATGTCAGCATGCTAAAGGAAGGAGCCAGAATACAGGATTGTATCAGCCATTGCCAATACCAGACCGACCGTGGGATGCAGTTAGCATGGATTTTGTTTTGGGATTACCAAAAACCCAGAGAGGGAATGATTCCATTTATGTTGTAGTAGATAGATTTTCCAAGATGGCACATTTCATTGCATGTAAGAAGACTAGTGATGCAACACATATTGCTAATCTATTCTTTTCAGAAATTGTATGATTACATGGATTACCTATAAGTATTGTGTCTGATCGAGATACAAAGTTTGTAGGACATTTCTGGAGAACTCTTTGGAAGAAATTGGGAGCTAACCTTAGTTTCAGTTCAGCATACCATCCCCAAACAAATGGACAAGCCAAGGTAGTAAACAGGAGCTTGGGAAACATATTGAGAAGTTTAGTGTATCAAAATCCTAAGCAGTGGGAATTAGCACTAGCTCAGGCTAAATTTGCTTATAATGATACTCCAAACCGAAGTACTGGAATGAGTCCATTTCAGATTGTTTTTGGAATGAATCCAAAAGGTGTGTATGAGCTCAGAAATTTGGGTAAACAGGAGACAAGAAGTGCAAAAGCTAAGGAGTTTGCAGAACAAATGCAGAGACTACAAGAAGATGTCAAAGGCAGATTGCGAGAAAGCAACGGCAAATACAAATAGAGGGTAGATATAAAAAGAAGAGAGAAAGAATTCCAAGTGGGAGATTTAGTGATGGTGTATTTGAGAAGAGAAAGATTTCCTATTTGTTGTCGCACAGATTGTCACGACAATGCTCAGACCGGGGGCTGTCACCCTGATACCTGATCTCTCCGTTTAAACCTGTCTCCTACTGCTAAGGGGGGTAGACCCTATGGGATAATGAATGACCAACTGGGGACTAGTTGGGTTGGGAGACACAAGGGGAACAAGCACTAAATTGATTTTATTAAGTTAATAGACCAGTGCCTTATGAAATAAATGATTAAATGATTATTTATCAAATGCTGCAGAAATATGGACTCATCAACAATCGTTTACCATCAATGCTTAACTTTTACCAAATATGAGATAATCAATAAATGCTCAATGACTTAATGATACTCTAGCAATTAAAATTTCGAAAGATAAAGCGCTTTAACAACCACGTGTAATGCTAACCAGAGATCACATTCATGTAGTTAATCTTCAAATGAACATTTAAGCATGTTTAACCACATATAGAAATGATAAATATTTTTCCCACATCAAAATTTTAGCCTCAGCATAAAAGATATATCGCAAACATAACAAATCCTAAGCCAAGACTGAAATTAGTGAAAATTTCCAAAAAAATATTTTTTATATTTTTCAAATAAAAGAAAATTAAAGACTAAATGAAACTTTTTAAATAAAAAATCTAAATAATAATAAAATCTAAACTAAATTAAAAGAAACACTCTTTTTTTTTATATTTATAAAATAAAACTAAACTCTTTTTATTTAAAATTCTAAATGTGCAAACTAAAAACCTGAATAAACAAAATTCAAATCTAAACTAAATACAACACTAACACCTGATCGCATACTAATAACAAAAATGAAATTATATGAAATATAAGTCCTAAATCAAATAAAATCTAATTCTAACAAAAAAGAAAAGAAACTAACTTAATCAAAATGTAAACCCTATACCAGACGTATTCCAAAATACGAACTTAACTACGCTAACCCTGTTCAGTGTATGCGGGACGGCGGAGATGGAAAACGCGTGGAGAAGATAAAGATCGATGCGGATATGGAGCTCGACGTCGACCAAGGAGCAAGGGAGGAGAGGCTACGGGATGGAGAAGGGCCGAAGCAAGAGCCACGCGGATCCGGCAGTTTCGATGGCGGAAATATGCAGAGGACAGCGGAATGGAGATGCGACTTGCAGATTGAAGAAACTGAGCGATGGGAACAAGCAAGACGGCGGCAGTAAGGAGAAAGTTGGAGCGAAGGGCAAGGGACGAATGCGTAGAAGCAAATGCGATGCTGCGTGAGGACAAAGGTGGTGAATGGAATGAGTACGCAGAGAGGGGAAACGTGTGGAAAATGCCAGAGCTATGGAATGAAACCTTGTGAGACAGGCCGCAGTATATGTGGGATGGCCAGCGTGTAGAGACTGCGCAGAAAAAATCAACGCATGGAGCCACGCTTTTATGCAGGTCAATGAAAATACATGAGAGTTGGAACTGCGTGGGCAGTGTTGCAGCAATCCGCGTGAAGTATGTGAATCAAAATCGAAAAACGAAACTTGATTTGTTGATGGCAAGACGACTGAGAAATCAAAGACGTGTTTGGAGGCAGCGTAGGGAGCTACGATGGAAAAAATGATATTGCATGGAGATAAAACTGCACCGGAGAGACAAGGAATTGCTTGGGCGGGACGTTTGAGAGTGCGTGGATCAAGAAAACACTGCACAGAAAGTCGAATCCTATAGGCAGCGTGAAGCTCTGGCTAATGGGCAGCGCTGAGTAATGTGACCACGCAGATCTGCTTCAAAAAAAATTAAGAATGCCCCTGTAATACAAAGAAACACCGAGAAATAACAGGAAGTTGATTAAACCCTCGGAGATCTTCAGAAAAACCCTGCAACCTGTAATGGAAAGACACACCCAAAAATAATATGTGCAGAAAACAAAACTAAAACCCTAAATCAGCTACAAAATTTACAGCTTTGTGACTCTGCAACAGCCAGATTTGTCAGTAACCCTCCATAATATTTTCAGAATATCAGATTTACTATGAAATACTTCAGAAATCTCTCATGCATTCATAAAACAAACTTAAATGATAAACCCAGGATCGAAACTGGCTGGGCTCTGCAAGAGAATGCTTGCGGGAGTTGGCTGGTTCAGCCAAGAACTTCCCAAACGCCCACTGATCTTCTCAATAAGGGTTTCTTGCACAACTCACTTCAACCATCAATAAAGAGGGAAAAACAATACTAGATTCCAGATACAATGGAGAAACCTGCCATTATTTCAGAAATTCTAATACCATTCAAACCCTAGTAAGTGAACAAGATACCAATGTTCAACAATACTCTACATCAAGCTATTACTAATGGCTGAAAATAAAATTATGCAGAAAATAAAATAACTCAGCATTTCAGGAGAGTAACACCAGCAAGATATCAACCCCAAAGTCTTTCTTTATTTGCACCAAAAAAAGTTTACAAGAGAGCTTTCTTTAGCACAAGACTCGGATCGAATGATCTCAAATAACCCCTAGCACCTTATTTAAAGGAAAAATTTCCAATTGCTAGTTCGAGTGATCCATGTTAAAGTGATCTCGATCGTTGATGAGGATCAAGATATCTCTTAATCTCATCCATCGAATTTTTAATGCATTAAAAAATTGAAATTCTGCATTTATTTACTCAAAAATATTATTATTTTATTATTTTTAAGTTTTTATTTTATTTTATTATTTTTTTTTTTTTTTTTATATCTTTTATATATATATTGCTTTTTTATTGTTTTTTATCTTTTCAACTTTTTTTTAATTTTTAATTTTTAGTTTATTTTTAAATGGATCCTCGAACTTAGCCTTTGGAAAAATCACCTAGGACCTAGGACTTAGGACTTATGAGGGGATCAAAACATTTTCTAACCCTCAAGACACTTTACATTATGACTTTTACAATTTCACATCTCAAGGAGGAAAACCCATTTGTCATAAACCCTCATAAACCACCCAGTTCTGCGACACAACTATAATCTAGCAGATTAACACACTAGGATTCTCCTAAGATTCTAATGACAAAATTCATTCCGGCTTTGGGGTTAGGCTGAAGGAAAACTTTTCCGATCATGGATCCATGAGACAAAAAACCTTCCGGAACGTAGATTATCACTAGAAAATTAGGTCCACCTAGGCAATTTACATACATGACTCAATTCTGCTAAGATTATTTACAATTCACACATGCAGACTGGGTTTACAACATAAATTGATCAAGTCAACGATGACTGTCAAATGGCACGGACATGTCAATCAAGCGCTATCCCTTTTGCGAAGAAGAGGGGTGTACTTGCTATGGGAAGTTGACACGTAGTGGTCAACACTGCTAAAACTTACAATAAACTGAAAATGAAAAAGATAGGACCATGTAGAATTGTAAGAAAGTTTTCAGCTAATGCATATGAAATTGAGTTGCCAGAAGGGATTGGAATATCACCTATCTTCAATGTTACAGATTTGTATCCATACAAAGAGGCAGAGACAGAGCTACAAGAGGAAACTACAGGAGATGAAGTTCAAACTGTGAACTGGGAAGAACAAATGCCAAAGACAGCTAAGAAAGAAGTGGAAGTTGTTTTGGAGAAAAGAGTATCCAAAAGAACCAGAGGACAAACTTATTTCCAATATCTAGTCAAATGGAAAGGACAGCCAATAGAGGATGCCCGCTGGTTGACAACAACAGAATTGCAGAATATGGAGTAAGTCCTGAAAGTTTGAAGGACGATTCTTTTCTTCCCCAAAAGTCTGATGCAGGAGCATCCGGACTTAGTGAGCAATGTGAAAGCTTGTTCACATGTTGTGGCTAAACAAGTTGAATTTCATTGCCCTGATTGGTCAAAAGTCAGTTTTACTAAGAGGGTTGGATCTCTCAAGAAATGAGTTGTATTTCATTATTGTAATAGTTAGAAATTGTCTTATTTTAGGTTCAAAGATAAGTTGTTAACATAGGTGTGTGGTGGAGCTAGGAATTAGAGATTTGTTGTTAGATTGATTAAAAATAGGGATTGAGCTGTTAGGCACAGAATAGAGTGATATTCGATTTATAAAAAGGGGGGAAAAAATGTAATGAAGGGAGGATTGAGTGAGCGAGAGCAAGAATAGTGTGTGCGGATTCCGTTGAAACAGAGGTCTTTTTTATATGTTGTAATCGGGCCAAGGCTGAGACTCTGTAACTCTCTTATATTGATAAATTAATGTCGTGTGTGATCATACATCTAGCCTGTAGAAATTTCCATTTTGCTTTCGTTCTTTGTATTCAAGGCAGAGTTGATTATTCCTTTGTTTGTTTATGTTTCACGGTATAAATTGAGGATTAATAGAAGACAGAGGCCTTTTATATAAATAACATTGGTTGTTGCCAATTTAAATCCCAGCCGTTGGATCACCAATATCGGATCGGCAAAGTTATTTGACATGGTTTTGGTCCTGCAGGCGAAAATCCAAGTTACACTAAGAATCAGTGCAAAACACTTAGTAGATCCGAAATCCGGACTTGAAATGTTATACACGGGACTTTTGTAACTTTGTCGGGTCCATGAACAATTACATATTGCATCGCAAGTGTGTTTAACTGAAAGACAGACCCCAAGTCTTCACGAGTTGCGATTAGCGACTTCCGCATATCGCATCGGAGCATTGAGTGGGAGCGACAAGGCCTTAAGTCGGGGGAAGCAGCGATTGCCGACAACGATCGGCGCGATAAATCACATCGACGATTTGCGATGATGCGATTTAATCTGGACCGTCGGTTCAGTTAGATCGTGATCTCTGGTGTATCGCGAACATTTCTATTTATAGAGCGCAAATGCATTGTTTTGGCCTGGTTCCAAAGGCATTCCAGTTCTAAAGGTAAAATGCAGAATTGTGTAAAAAGGGTGAACAGCGGGGGGGTTTGTTGGGGTTTCTTAGGCCACTGTTATCCACCTGTGTCAATAAGGAAGCTTTCTAAAATCTCCTCATTATCACTTATCTGAGGATAATCCAATGTACTGAGCTAAGCTCTGTTGGAAGATTTTTAATAAAAAGTCTTTAGGGTTTCAATTTGAGGTGTCTCTCTCCTGAAGATTGATGGTATGTGTTGAATGTTTTTAATTCTCTAATTGTGTTCATTATTGAAGGTTATTGTTCCAAAGCCAGTGGTTGGATTATTTATTAGCACAAGTATCTTGCTTTATGTATTGGGCTCGAGTAAACACATTGAACACAGCAGATCTAACAGGTATCTCTAGATATCTAGTTTTCTTGTGTGAATTGAACCCCTTTGGAACTAATAATCTATCTTTTAATTGTGTAGAGATCTTCAAGTGATTCAACCCTTGGGCAACCCCCACATAAATGGACTTTGAGATGACCACACCTTGTTTGCACTTTGAGCCTATCTAACAATCTGTGGTGCATGGATTTGGCTAGTACATCAAATAAAAATCATTTCTATCAATTATTTTCTAATTTCTACTTGGGCTAGAAAGATTAATTTGCTAACAAAAGCTTAAATTTAATTGTGAATAGTGTGAATAATTTGCAAATAATTTTCTAGCCCTTGTATATTATTTTTCTCTATCTAATAATATTTTGGGGTTTTTATCTTAAACTTTTCTAAATCTAGTGGTTTTGGCCCTAGCTTGAGGATTCAAAGAAAAATCTTAAGTCTAAGGGTCTAAGCCCTCACCTAGCCTAGACGGCTAGGGTTTGGGCCACATATTCAGTGGCCAGCCTTAGGAGTCGTCCATCCTTTTGGAAGATAGCATCCGGCCCAGGAAGGTTGATTCGGGCCTTAAGGATCTTGATCTACAAGACCCAAGTCCCAGAAATGCAACGCCTAGCCTCTTTGAGGTAGACGCTAGCCTTAGGGGGCTTATTTGTTGCAGGAATCGGGGTTTTTCATAAGTGTTTTCCATCTGAAGGTTTGGCAGATAAATTTTGGTGGTTGAAATCAAATTTTGTGGCTCATACTTCACTTGTATGCTTGACTAAGGGGGGCCGCAGGGTTTTGGAGGCCTATTAGGCCTAGTCACAACCCCATCTAGGCCAAAGAAGCCTAGTGTAGCCTTGAGAGGGCCTAATAGCCCTAGCCATAGCCTTTGTTGACTTAAAAATCACTTCATTACCCATTTTCGGCATTAAAAATTGGTGTTTACAAGCTTAATCATAATTTTCTCAGGGTTTCCAGTGGTTTCTCATTGAATATTTGCCACTGATGGATAAGGGTTTGAGTTTTCTTAGTTAATCAATGGTTTTGCAGGGCCACAATCCACTTTGAAGAAGTTTTGTGGGCTAAATTTAGCCCCTTTAGGCTTAGTCGTAGGTCTGGAAGGCCTTTTCTAACTTAGTCGCAAGGGTTTTTACAGAGCCCTAGTCGCAGCCCTAAAGGGCCTCTAGACCCTAGTCGCTAGCTTGATTTATCATCGAAACTGATTATGGAGCTAACAAATTTTGTTTGCGGGTCTCCTTGAAGGGTTTTATCACTTGTTTGGATCTCAAGATTGGTTTTCAAGGGCTTACTTGACAACTCAACCTCCCAAGCCTAAGAGGCCTCATTTTCCCTAGCTGTGAGGGATTGAGTGGTTGCTCCTTTGTTTTCAGACTAACATGTTGTGGTTGCAGGTGTTAGGGAGCCTTCATTGCATCTTTGAAGCTTATCCAAGCATCTTTGGTGCCTCAACTTGACATACTTTGAGATTAGGCCTCAAGGGTTTGGTCTCTCTTTCTCCTTGTTTTTGCTCTTTCCTTGACTGTCATAAATATTCAAATTTGAAGCTAATTATAACAATGACATAATTTCATAATAATCACTTTGAAAAAGCCTAAAAACACTTCCAAATAAGCCTAAAAACCTAAAAGATTGACTCACATTAAGAAAACGCTTATTCATCATTGTTATTACCTTGTTTGCAACTGATTTTGGGATTGTCTTCACAATAACAAGTGGGCTGATCTTATTGCTATGAATTTCCATTGAAGTTTGTTACATCATTAATAAGAAGAGAATTGGTTAACTCATCTCATTTGTCTCTTTTTCTGTCTTGAGGATAAGCTAACTCTTGCATTTTTTCATCGTTGCATTGTGTTTCTCTTCCTAGCATCCATAGTTAGTTAGTTCAAGGTTGCAGGGGAGCGCCACCCCCCCTCGAATTACTCTTGAAGCGTGTTCTGCTAGGGTGCGACTCAGGAGCGTGCTCTCTAAAAAAATTTGTGCTCCCTGTCTTTTCAAGAGTGAATGAGGGAGCGGTCGGAAGTGTTTGCCCCCTGACCACTCTCGTTTTCTCCCAAAGCAATTCCCATCGATGACAAAGGCCTGCGGCGGACGAGTAAGGGAGGGAAGGGAAAAAGTGCGATAAAAGGCCCTCCTTGCCTCCCATCACTAACCATTTGCACATTGAGAGAGAAGGAGAGGGATTTTGGAATTGGAGCTTGAGTTTAGGAGGAAGATTGAGATGATTGCTTGGGAGCTTGAGGGGCTTGCAAGGGAGATTGGAGCTTACGATTGAAGGCCAAAGAGGTAGGATCTAAACTCTACTCTAGCATTTGTGTTTTTTTATATATTTATTGCTAACTGAAAATGTTCTCTTTTCCATTTCCCATTCCCATTCCTCAATTTTTTTGCAAGCAAGAAACTATAACTCCATCAAAGAACATCATGGATATATGGCTTGGAAATCTCTTGATGTTGCTTCCCTTTTTTGTTATTAAGGTGATGGAGAGTAGAAGAAGGAGGGTTGATCATGATGAAGAGGATGAGGAAGTGGGTTTTGGTGGATTTGAAAACCCTAAGGAGGAGGAGGAGTACCTTGCCGAGGAGGAGGAGGAGAGCGGAGGTGATGAGGGCACAAAAATGAAATCATACCAAACCCCACTATGGAAATATGTTTTTAGGTCCAAAGTAGGGAAAGGGGGTTGAACCACTAAATTTATATGCCTCTATTGCAAAAAAACTTACATAAGTTCACACACCTGTGCTAGAAAGAAACTCTGTGGGAAAATGCCATGGGACGAAGATAAACAAGCAAGAATCAAAACTTGTGTAAGTGTGCTAGTACCACAAAGAGCCAAATAAGGGATGAGGAGGAAGCCCAATACAGAGCTAAAAGATCAAAGGGTTTTACACATGGGAACAAGCATCCCTTTAAGGCGTAGAACCATATCAGATTTCCTTAACGAAGGGTGTAGGAATGATGTGCATGCAAAAATTTACCGATTTCTCTATGCATGTGGGATATCATTCAATGTTCTTCACTCACCTTATTGAAATGAAATGGTTTCTGCCATTAATGATGCCCCCAAAGGATACAAGAGCCCTAGATATGAAAAGGCTAGAACCATGGGACTTGATCATGAAAAGGCAAAAATAACAAATGCTTTGAGTAACATGACAACTTCTTGGAATGAGCATGGGGTATCCATTGTATCTGATGGATGGACAAATGTGAAAGGAAAGCCATTGATAAATGTTCTTGTTGTGTCTACTAGTGGTGCAATCTTCCTTTCAGCGTATGATTACTCAGTAAAGTTCAAGACCGCCATCAACATTGCAGAACCATTACTTCAAATAATTGAATGTATTGGACCTTAAAATGTCATCCAAGTCATCACAGATAATGCTTCCAATTGTAAGGCAATGGGAGCAATTATTGAGGATAGATACCCCAACATATTTCGGTCTGGGCGTTTGGTTCACAGAACGAACCTTTTGATGCATGATATTATTAAAAATAAACAACATCAATATAGAAGGATTGGTGAGTTGTACAAGAGAGGCAAGACATTGATAAAATGTATTACCAATCATAGCAATACTCGTATGGTTTTCCGTAGTCACTCAAGTTTGGACCTATTGAAGATTGCAAATACTAGATTTGCTAGCTATTACCTCACCTTCAGGCGCCTTTAGATGGTAAGAGAGTCATTGGCTAGCATGGTATCAAGTCAACACTGGCATGTATTAAAAGATAGGGCTCCAACCGCAGTTGACAAGCAAGGTTTTGAACAGGTGGAGGAAACTACTCTTGATGGTCTATTTTGGGCACATTTGAGGGAAGTTTTGTAATTCACCAAGCCTGTTTATACCATGATTCGTTTTGCAGATACAAATAAACCAGTGATTGGAGAGGTGTATGATTAGATAGATAACATGTTGGGGCAAATAAAAGATATTGTTCAGGAAAAACATCCCAACTTGTATGATATGATTCACAATTTCGTGTGTGCACGGTGGAATAAACTTAATGTTCCACTACATGCTTTGTCGTATATCCTTATGCCAAAATACTACTCTCCATCTTGGTTGGTAAAACTTGCACCTGGGGTGAAGTTAGGGCCAAACCTCGTACAGATCTAGAAGTACAAAATGGATATATGAAAGCATTAGACAAGTTAATCCCTAACAAGGAGGAGTGTGCTAATCTACATCTTGAATTAGGCAGATACTTCACTAGCACTAAAGTGTTTGGTTCTTTGCACGCAATGGAAGATGGGGACAAATTTGATGCTATCACATGGTGGGAAGCATATGGCAGCCAAGGACTTTTGCCAAAATTGACAAAAAAAACGTTCTCATAGGTTGTAAATACTTCTTCTACAGAGAGGATTTGGAGCACCTACAGCGTCATCCATAATGTGAGAAGAAACAGACTCAATGAAAACTGGGCAAAAAGCTTGGTTTATGTGCATTACAACTTGAGGTTGTCAAGTCATTATTGTGGTCGGGTTCGTGAGAATACAACATATTGTACAACTTGAGACAACAACCCAGAGGAAGATAATTTGGACAATGGTGCTCTACATCTAAAAGAATTGGAAACATGAAGCAACAACAGCCATGCCACCCCAACCATTCAGTAGCAGTGCTCGAGTTCCAACAACTTTTCATTTGCTACCACCACCTCCATCTACGTCCTCACGTGGAGGGCATGTACCTTCTAGTTCTAGTCGTCTAACTATGCCTCATCTTGAGACTCCCAGAAGACCACCACGACTTTCTCAAACATTAGACATTTCTCGTGGCAAGAGGACCAAGCATTAGCAATAGATAATAGATGTACTTGTCTTTTCTAATTTCTAGTAGTTTTTATAACTATTGACTCTTTCATATTTATTATGATATTTTTTGTAAACAATGTATGACAATTTAAGTTTGAAGTTGGCAGTGTGGCAATTATAACTCATTGGTAATGAATTATGAATATAATGCTTCAAGAAAGTTGAAAGTTGAAACATTTCATTTCATGTTAGATATTTTTTGTTGTCATGGTTACAAGTACAACTTTAGAGATCAATTATGATAAAATTATAAATGTTATATAATGAGTTTTGAAAGCTTGAAACTTTAAGATTGATGAATCATGAGACTTGATATGTTGTATGTTACTAACTTGTGGATGTGGTTAATGAAGATTATAACTTCTAGCTTATTGATGTTATAGGGTTCAACGCATGTTTTTGTGCCTTTTTATCTCTAATTCATCATTCTACATGCTTTTGTTGAAATATATGCATCAAAATATATAAAAATATACATTATATAAAAATTCGCTGCCAATTCGCTCCCAAACCGAGAGCTTTTGAAAATCTCACTCCCCACTTCCGCTCGTGCTTCCAAGTAACCTTGAGTTAGATGCATTTGTTAGTCTATTCTTGCATCATTTATGATTGTTAGCAATCTCATTATTCCATTTGTGCTCGCTACTATTGTGCTTAAAGAACATTAAAGCTTCTCTTGTTCCTCATTGTTTCATAACATAAGTGTAAGAGAGCCATTCTAATGAGCATCTTGAATCATTGAGTAATTGGTATTGCTAATCTTATTACATTGAGATAAAGCGTTCTCTAAAGTGCTTCATTTATTTGCTATTGTCACCTTGTAGTCTTGTGTAAGATTTTGAGCATCTTCATTTCAAGTGGTTTAAAATTGTCATATTGGAGCACTTTACATATTGTAATCTCACTGAAGCAATCACTCATAATTGCATCTTCATTCTAGGATTGGAAGTGCATTTTTAAAATTTTTCCTCCAAGCATAAGGTTGGTTGAAAGAGAGATAGGACCACCTTCTTCATCCAATTTGAGGAGACTAGACCCTCATTCGCAGTTAACATAGGTGACCTTGCTGGGCAATCCCTTGTAGGAACAGAGGCACTTAGGTGGTTAGAACTCCACAGGAAGTATCGTTAATGAGGCCTTAGCCTCCTTCCTTTGGACTTCTCTCTACAACATGCGTTCGAGATTAGCTTTGAAGCAATTGAGAGGAAGCATTTCACATAAATTAGGCATTTGACTAAAATTGACCAAGATCTTGCATCTCACATTGGACTAGGTCCTGCACTTCATCTAGGAAAGATCTTGCATCTTACAACAACTCTTCATCTGTTGACTTTATATTTTAATCTCTATTGTACAAGTAATTAATCTTGAAGGCATTGTTCTATCATTTGTATCTTAAGGAATCTAATTGGTTGTGCTTAATAATTCTACTTGTCACATAATTTTGACTCAAGTTGGTAGGACATTTCGGTTGTATCTCCTAAACTTGTTAGTTCCCAATGCGTTTCTCATGATTTCATCTATAGGGACTACCCCCCTTAGCTTGCATTTAGGAGATAGCTTAAACGAATGGGACAAGAATCACAATGACAACCCCTGCCCTAAGCTTTGTCCCATTAGGTGTACAATTCGGGCAATAATAGGTCCAAAACGAATCAAAAGTCAATTTTTGGTCCATCCAGCCCAGTAATCAAGGAAGTTGAATTCCTTTGGAGATCTTTGCAGCAGTTTTCAAGGGATCAAATTAATTTGACAAGGATCAAGCCATGGATCAAGGAAACTAATTGCTATTTCCACTTAGAGGGGTTTGACCGTTTGAGGCTCTCTTTTTCTATATAAGGGAGCTATTTGCTCCCCATTTGATATCAAAAAAATTGTAATCGAGCTCTAAGTTGAGCTCTCCTGGTTGTAATACTTTCTTTTGAAAAAATAAAGCAAAAGTCTTTGGGGTTTATTCATGGTGGTGTCCCTCTTCTTCTTCTTATGGTAATGTTTTTTGAATCATGTGCTTAATACTCTACTGAATAAAATTTTGTAAGTTACTATTTCATTAGCCAATCGTTCGATTAACTACTTGCACAAGTATCTTGCATTAGTTAATGGGTTTTAGAGAAACATTTTAATTTGAGAGTTATTATCTAGCAAGTATCTCTAGATTTTGAGAGTTATTATGTTATCAATGCCTCTATTGATCTAATAATTTGATCTTAAGTGTGTAGAGACTTCTGGTATGCAGATCTTGGGCGTGAGGTTCGTCTTTGGTTAGACCAACCCACTCTCAAGTCAAGAAAGCTCAAGAGCCCACTTTTTAAATTTTGAGGCTTCTTTACTGATTTTGTTTTGCAGAGATTTTGGCTATTGCTCACCCATAAAATTATTTTTCTCATATATTCCAATTTATTTGTGCAATAAAGATAGATGTGCTAATCAGAGCTTGAAATTTATTGTGAATATTGTAGATAATTTGTAAATATTTTTTCTAAGCCTTGTAATCATTATTCCTTGTATATATAGCCTATTTTGGGTTTTATTCTCTCATTTTCTTGGTAGATTTGGAGGGACGGCTAGGGCTTTGTCATTTTGTAGGTGCCATACTTTAGGATCAAGACTAGTATGAAATTTTTTTAAGCGTTAGCCCTCACCTAACCTAGCGGCTAGGGTTTGGGCACCATTGCACTTTGAAGGAGTCGCTCAGCTAATTGGAGAGGGGCACAAGGGTTTTGACCCTAGATCTGGCCTCTTAAAGCCTAACTCTATCCTCAAGTCTATTTTCCTCAACGCTCTATCAATTTTGGAGGCCACAAGCCCTACAACGGCTATTTTCATTACAAATCAGGGGTTTTCATAAGGGTTTATCGTTTAAAAGATTTTGCAAATAATATTTTTGGCAAGATCTAAGTTTGGATTGTATTGCAAGCTCATTGCAAATTTTTTTAGGGCTGAAAAGCCTGATCTCCAGTGCCATTTGAAGTAGTCGCGAGGGTTACTAAGCCAACTAGGCTTGGTCACAATTCTAATAAGCCAAACTAGCCTAGTCGCAAGCATTGGAGGCATCACAAATGTTGAATGGAGTTGTCATTGATGTCAACCCATGGAGTTGACTGGGTTTGACTTTGACCAAAAACACCAGTCATTGATATAAAATGGTTAATGAACGCTTCTTAGTAATTGTCGGATTACATCAAAAGATGGCAACTATATTGTTGGATGGTTAAAATCCCAAGTTGGATGTGCCCCGAATTTGTCGATGGTTTTTGGTAGGTCAAATCATTGAGTTTGGGTCGAAGATCTATGTCATTAGATTCTCCTTGAAAAGATGTTTCTGTTGATATGTGGTACGCCCCGAGAGGCCTCCTGGTTTGAGAGATATTCACAATTGAAGTTAGTGACCACAGTTTCTGGGCTAAAACCCCCAGGGGTAGTGACATGACACCTCCTCCTACGATTGTCAACATATGACATTGTTTATCACTGTAATCTCACCCCATATAAGTTACATAACTTCAAAACCAAAGACAATAAATCAATCATTGACTTAATACACTCATGTGTCACCTACAAAACACACCAAAGAGGATTAGTGTACAATTACTTGGAGATTAATAAATAAGTTATTAACAAATACTATTTTTAAATTAAATTTATTAAACAAATAACATCAAACTACTTTCACTCACAAGGAGTGTCCCTTCCTTGATTTACAAGTCCGATCTAATCATTTTAATGGCAACATTAAATTACAAGGCTTACAAAATAATTTTTTTAATAATTAAAGCATTGTAACGTCTACGGTCTACCTTAAAACCCCTTCCTAAGTTCTCCAGCGGTCACTTAGAAGACCCTCCTAAAACAAAAACAAATCTATAAAAGGGAGACTTATTCACTCTCAAGACATATAATATCTCAACGATGTATCTTGGTGTCTATCTCTGAAATAACTTTGACCTACCTGTGGTTGGGACGTCTAAGGCAGAAAAGGAATTCAGACTTCTTGAAGTACATGGACAGCTTTTAAGACAGCGAACTCAGTGCTCTTCTACTCGGTTTATTTAGGTAAGTTATTTTGCTGGTTGATCTCCTATTTCATGTTTGGCTAGGAAACTTTCTTTGTGTATATAGACCATGCAATCAAGGCATACTTTTAGGAATAGAAAAATATCTGAGTTGGTTAGGATTCCTTTGTTTCCTTTTACTTTCATGATTCGTTGACTTTGTTTATTGGGTTTCGGTAGAGAAGAATAACTTCAGGGCCTCGGTCCTCATACAACATCAAGAAGGAATCCATTTCATAACCTCGTATAAACTAATTTAGGATTCGGACCTATGTAGCAAGACATCTTTCTAAGCACATTACACAGACCTATTGAAGGACAACAAGGCATGGCATATCATTAACTCCATGACCTTGGTTCTCTGTTGAAACCAATGTTTTAAAACTCTGACTCCGGTTCGGAAACGGTTGAGGGTCGGCTCCGACTCCAACTCCGACTCGGTATCGACTCAGTCGCTTTGATTTCAATGGCTCAATAGTTGTAAAAAAATACATTAAATATTTATTTTTTTATAAAAACATAATTTTAAAGATTTTCATTCATGTTTCCAAACACAAAGCCTTAGAATGTAGAGAGAAGACAACATATGATCAAAGTAGGCTCATGAATATTCTATTATATCAAAATGGCACTCAGTGCACTTTCCAATACAAAGTTCATACTTAGCGACCAATGCCAGGATTCTTTTCTTCCTTAGCCCAAGGGCAATCACTAGACTACAACAACAATAATACCAATTCTCTGCAACCAATCATAGCTTCCCAAATGATAAGCCAATGAACTGATCAACAGATGTCTTCAAGTTTGTGCCTTTGCTACAAGATGGCCTGTCTCATGCTTCTACCTAGACCGCTGGAGATGATTTCAAGAAATCTGCCCCTAATGAAGTCATAAAACCCTTGATTTAATTCTGGTCCAGCTCTAGAACAATCAAAGGTAAATATGTATCTATTATTCCATTGCCAAAATGTTTGCCTTTTTAAAAACATTGTATGGCTCAATGCATTGTTTCAGTTTTCTAATTCATGCCACTAGGATAACCATACTTCATCCTTATAATTTTCAAAACTTTCTCACAGTGATAGATTACTTTAGGGCTATAAATATGCAATAAACAACAACCGAACCATTGATATGTAGGAGGCGGAACAACGTTTGAAAAACGTGCTTCAAGATCTTTTTCAAAGAGCCAAGCCGTTGGGTTGTTATCGAGTCGATCAGGTTGTTATCGAGCTAGCCTAGTTGTTACCATGCCAGCGAAGTTGTTACCGAGTCGACCGAGTTGATGACTGGCTCGGCTGACTCGGTAACAACCCAGCCAGCCATTCCGTTTCGGCCACCGACTTGACCCGACCAGGCATTGGCTCGGTCTGGCTCGGCCAAGTCGAAGAAGCCCCTCCTAAACTAAAAACAAATCTATAAAATGGAGACCTATTCACTCTCAAGACATATCATATCTCAACGATTTATCTTGGCGTCTATCTCTGAAATAACTTCGACCTACCTATGGTTGGGATGTCTAAGGCAGAAAAGGAATTCAAACTTCCTGAAGTACATGGACAGCTTTTAAGACAACGAAGTCAATCCTCTTCTACTTGATTTATTTAGGTAAGTTCATTTGCTTTTTGATCTCTTATTTCATGTTTGGTTGGGCAACTTTCTTTGTGTATATAGACCATGCAGTCAGGGCATACTTTTAGGAATAGTGAAATCCCTAAGTTGGTTAGGATTCCTTTGTTTGCTTTTACTTTGGTGATTCGTTGACTTCGTTTATTAGGTTTCAGTTGAGAATAATAACTTCAAGACCTCAGTCCTCATAGAACAACAAGGAATCCATTTCATAACCTTGAATAAACTAATTTAGGATTCAGACCTATGTAGTAGGACATCTTTCTAAGCACATTACACAGACCTATTGAAGGACAGCAAGGCATGGCATGATCATTAACTCCATGACCTTGGTTCTCTGTTGAAACATCACTTATCAAATCCTGTACGAAGTATTGTGATTTAGGAATTTCAGTCCTCAAGCAGACCTAAAACTAGGGCACAATATAGTGCCATTTTGTCTCTAAGAATTCAAACATCATTGTCATCAAATGTTTTGTCATCCTTGTATAGATCATCATTGAGGTACTTTATTAATGCAACCATTTGAGAGTTCAGGCAGAAGTCTTATTATTTTATCATATTAGCCACAGTGGTATGTTCTTCACTGACATAAAGAGTAATCTACAACAGAATACTCTTGGTACCATCTTTTAATGCTTATTGAATCAAACGGTGTGGAAGAAGGGTACTTGCAAGGATTTTGATCATCAGTCACTATAGTTGGATCAAGTGTAGTGACATACCCTTAAACAGTCATTGTAGCTTTCAACAGTCAATTGAGCTTATTGACATAGAGACATTCTATTATATATTAGCAGCGAGAAAGTAACTAGGGCAGAGGAACAAGTAAGAGGATCTAATTTTGACATGATAGCTTCTACAGTGAGGATGACTATATAACTATCCTACAAGTGACTTAGTATATGAGAGTATAGTTATGGGCTAATTACATAAGATACTATAATTTTGAATGACATAGTAATCATCTATATGACAAGAAGTTTGATATGTCACCTTGAACAAACGTAAGTACAACACTAGTGACACTTCTCTTAAGAGCTTGTTAGGATTTGCACTCTCTATATCTACTGATACATTGATAAGAAAGTGATGTGATTATATGTAAAGGGACAACGAGTAACACATTGACATTGATACAATATATTGACTTTGACTTAACACAATTACATGACTTTGACATCAAGTACCTTGATTATGATGTGAAGTATTGATTGACTTAGTGAGCATTCTATGATGAGACACTTGACTTGATGATCTATGCCATGACACTGTATAATATATTATAGCGGTGCTAGCATATCTTTGGTGAATTGATACACATTTAGTGACTTGATACATTGAATAGTCAAGTGAAAATGATTGTGACAATGACAATAACATCATATGAGCTGATTGACACGACACACATTGACACATTGATATATTAACTTGACTCATAGATTTGATATGTATAGAGACTTGGAATAATAAAGTTGACCTTTGACTTTGACTTGATATCAATAGAACTATAATGAATGTAATTTGACATATTGACATACAACCTTGACATACTTGATATAGATTTGTATTATGTATCTTATAGTGATGACCTAGAGGGTGTACCATCATAATGACATGACTTTACATGGTAGCAGGTCTTTAAGGAAAATCTCATTTTGTTATACAACCTATTGGAGAAGGATGGATAATAGGGCTTGACCAGTCAAATAACAGTGTTTACTTATATGCTAGTAGCTCTTTGGGGACAAAGTTTGAAAGCACTGATTGCAAGGCATCGAGATGACCTGAGGCACCTTGGTTTGTGCCATCATTTGATAGCAGTGCCAGATGGTTGCAACATTGTAAGTAGTTTGGAACAGTGAAACAACGTGAAGTATGATTGTCTGCACATGAGCCTTGATGCTTATTCATTTGTGACGTGCAGTGGTAGCTAGTGTTTTGAGCTCTTGATGTTGAGCAGTGATCTATGTGTGCAGCACTGCAATGACAGTGATGCGCAATTAAGCAGTGACAGCGATGTGCAGTTGAGCAGTGACTTTGATGTGCAACACTGCAATGACAGTGATGTGCAGTTAAGCAGTGACAATGATGTGCAGTTGAGTAGTGACTTTGATGTGCAGCATTGTGCAGTGATCAGTTTGATTTTTCAGTGATCAGTGGCTACCAGGATTTGACTGATATACAACATCTTCTTTACAGCTCTACTATATTGATTCAAAGCACAAGGGGATCCAGTCTGAAAATTGTGAAACGCGGTCTGTCGACTCTTCAGGGTGGCAGGGTGGTGCAAGGCAAGTGATTGGAGTCACCTTTAGGTTGTGGCCTGAAAACACTTCAGGGTGGCAGGGTGGTGCTAGGGCAAGTTGTGGCTTGCACAGGGTGTTGTGGCGTCCATTCAGTTGTGGCTGATAAAATAACAAGGCAACAAAGCATCCTTTCCAACAACAGCTGGTAAACAGAGTGTTGGGGCACTCATCAGGTTATGGTATGATCTACAGGGCATTGGGGCATCCTTCTGGTTGCAACAGGATATTAGGGTCTAGTAGCATCCTACAAGTTGTAGCCTGTGAATTAGGGGGTTGACGCCTCCCTCAGTTGTAGCTGAAATCTTGATGTAATCAATTTTATTTTAACAAAGGAGAAGACAATTACTAAAGAAGCGTTTGGTGGTTTTTGACCCGGAGGGAGTTTTCCACCTAAAAGTCTGTGCCCTCTATTTTATCTTTTTGCATTGTTGTATGGTGTTGTTTACTGTTGATTATTGTATTTCGAACAACAAACTCATTGCATTTTATCTTCATGCTAACTTGACCTTGTTGCAAGCGCAAACAATATTTTTGAAAGGGAATATCATTGGTTTTTCATTGAAAATTTGCAATTACAAAGTTTTGATCCATTGAATGCTCATTGTATATGATTAGTGAACTAACTATGGTTGGTTGCAGGACTAATATCATCTTGGGAATTCATTGGCTCATCAAATTTTCCTTTCTAACCCTAGTCATAAGGTCTAGAGGCCCTTCTAGCCTTGGCTGCAAGCATATTAAGATTAATCCCTCTTGCATTTAGTATAGGGCTAACGAATTTGTGGTTGCAGGTTAGTGTGGCTCTTCGGAAAGGGTTTCATTGTTATCTAAGGCATTTCATTGCAAACCCTAATCACAGGAATAATCATAATAATAAGAGCCTAAAAACATTCAAAATTGTCACATAATAATCACAAGAATCATAACAAGTATCTAGGCCCTTGTTTCTTGCCTTTTTGGTGACTCATCTTGTTAATTGTGGACTGACCTTGACTAATTAGTAAGCTACAGTAGAGTGATCTCATTTTTACAATGGTAACTCTAAGATATGAAGTGTTTCTTCTATCTTTGAGGTTAATCATTGTGACAATCTTGTGGCATCTTTAATAGCTAGAAGCAGTATATTAGCATTTGTTTTGGTTCTATTGTGATCTTGTCAGGGGTAAGCTTTTGTCTTCTAGTTAGGTCACTAACCATCTTGTTAAAAGTTGCATTACATAGTTTCATTTGACTCTCTTTCCATTTCTTCATTTTAAATCATTGTTAGCAATCTCATCTAATTGTGCTTATAATTGTGCTTGTGTAATCTTGAGGTTCCTCCTGTTCTAATTGTTATATTACACAAGTGAAAGAGAATCCTAATAAGCACATATAAGTAATCAAACATCATTGCAATCATTGTTCCATTGAGTAATTTTGAAGTGCTTCACTAATTGCAATTGGTATCTTGTAATCTTGGGCTGATAAGTGATATTTGAATATCTTGGTTACAATTGGTTTAACATTGTTCATATTGGATCATTTCACATAATTGTTCTCTTTGAAACTATCTAACTTGGTCATCATCATCATCTTGTTATCTCTATGAAACTATCTAACTTCTCCATCATTTAATTTGAGAAGTTAGACCCCCATTCATGGTTAACACAGGTGACCTTGCAATTCTCTTGTGGGCAATCCCTTGTAGGAACGAAGGCACTTGGGTGGTTAGAGGTCCTGGGGAGGTATCATTAATGAGACTATAGCCTCCTTCCCCAACACTTCTTTCTACAACTTTGTTTGTGACTAGCTTCAAAACAATTGAGGAGAAGGCTCGACTTAGATTAGGCATTTAATTAAAAGTGACCAAGATCTTGAATTTCACATTAGTTTAGATCTTGCATTCATTCATCATTGATCATTAGTAATTGAAATTGTGGTCTAAGTTTATAATTACAAGTTTATTGTGTTTGGAATAGCATATTTTCTCTTCCTTGCAATTGTCTTTCCTTAAAGTTTACAACTCATATCTCTGATTGTCTTGATCTTTTTCTTGGGCTAACATTTCCTAGCAACATTGTTAACCTTATAGCTTGAAGTATCATTATGCAAGTTCTTAATTTATTTGGGCATTGTTATCGAGGCATTGGTCTCTTAATTATTTCACTTAAGGTGTCATTTTGATTTAACTGAACACATTTATCTCACATTGCTCAATATAATAGCCTATCTTGCCATCTAATCTTAATTCAAGTTATTTGGGGAAGTGATTTCATTGCCTCCAGATATCCTAGACTTGTTGCTCCAACAAGTTCTCTTTAAATTGTCCATCCTTACGGACTACCCCCCTTAGATTGCCTAGGAGAAATCTTAAACAGAGTAAGTAGGGATTAGAGTGACAGCCCTTACCCTGAGCATTGTGCCTTAGGTGTACACTTTAGGCAACAACATTTTCTAGTGTCTACCAACTATAGAGTTTTTATGTTCCTGGTTTTTTACTAACCTTCTATTCTATCATCTTGGATTTCCAAGGTTAGATTTTTGTTTGAGTGGCGACTCCACTTATTCCACCTTTCACAAGGGCATATACTAGGAGGCATCTAGGTGGCTTGGTTAATCCTACTCTGGATTTTGAAAAGGTCTTCAAAGTTCGATTAAACAAGCTCACTTCTAGTAAAATTCTTGTTTATCTCGAAAAAGAAGCTCTCTCTGATATCTATTTTCCTTTTCTTGATCTTGTCGAACAAGTCAACATGAATACTTTGTTTTCCCCTGTAATTTCACTAACATTCAAGGCTATCCTCATGATATTCCGGAGAAAGCTATCGATAAGTTGCCTTCTTTCCAAGACAATAATGCAATTAGTGCTAATGATCACCTTAGGAATTTTAAATCTTGTGTAGGTATATGGTGTATAATTGCTAACCATAATCATGAAGATATAAAATGAGGCTCTTTGTCCTTTCATTGGAAGAAGATGATATGGATTGGTTATGTGATTTTCCTACTAACACGTTTGACTCTCCACAGTCTATTATCACCACTTTCAAGGACATAAATGGGGATGAGAGAGAGGAAAGATATTTTCTTAATGCCCTTAACACTATTAAGAAAAATGAAATGAGAAACTCGAAGAATTGAATAAGAAGTTTAATGACATTTTAAGGGATTTGTCTCAAGATTAAATACCTCCTGCAAAGTCTCAATTGGTGCATTACATCAATGTTTTTCCAGCTGAGACTTCTTATGAGCTATGGTGTTCTAATCCCTAATAATTTGGCTGTTTCCCAACATTGGCTAGAGAAATGGAAAAATGTAGAAAAGTCACAGAGAAGTATGAAATTTCGGGTTTTGATAGCGGTCCAAGTAAATCACAGGAATCGAAAGGAAAAGAAATTAAGGAAACTGATAAAGATCCTATTAGAGAGTTGACACGACTGATTAAAGATATGAAGCTTGACATACAAAAGAAATAAGCGCCATGAAAGCTAGGTTGTTTCAAATGGAAAGATCACAATCACAAAATTTCCAACCTAGGAATAATAATAATGCAAGGGAGAAGAAAGGTCCATCTAACAATCAAAGACAACCAAATCTGCTTGAACCTACCAATTTGGTGGGATGATGCTCCACCTTAGATTGTGATGCCCTTCATGATTAGGATACATGTCTTGTGGTGAAGAAAACGTGGGATAGTGGAATGGCAGGGACAAGTAATCAGATAAATATTATCAGTGAGGAATATCATTTGTCGATGGAAGATTGGATCGAAGTAAAGGAAAATATTCATAGTGTTAATTCTCTTACATCCTCTCATAGTGTCAATAACTTCAGTGAAGAAAGGGATATGATGTCTAAGTTGTTTGGTGAAAACCTACTCCAAAACAAGTCTTAGATATTGCAAAAGATAAATGATTAACGTATCAGCAAAGGAATAAAGAACAAAGTGATAATCAGATTTCCCCTCGAAGTTCTAAGCTTGGTGTAAGTTCTAGTTCTAGATTGAATATTGATTTGGGAGGATGGTTAAATAATGCAAAAATCTAGGTTCCTATCACCGAGATATTAAAGATTCCCTCTCTAAAGAATAAACTATTAAAGGCCATTGAAGCTCCTCATGTTAATGCTTATCATGAACAAGCCCCTGAAGTTGTCTATCAAGATGCCCCTATATATTTGCAAAGTATGGATTTATATAACAAATATCATCAGTCATTCTTCATTACTTTACTTGTTAATGGGTTTTGATTGCATAATTGTATGTTAGACTCTGGTGCTTCTGCTTGTGTTATGACCAAGAGGGTCACGGAGCAGCTCAATTTGAGGATTTCTAGACCTTACTACAACAAATGTGCCATGGATCCTAAGAAGATTGAAGTTCATGGGTTAATTAATGATTTGCAGGTACATTTGTTAGTTTACCCTGATATAATGATTGCAATGGACATTGTTGTAGTTGATGTGCCAAATTCTTGGGGTATGTTGTCATCTAGAAAATGGGCCTTTGATCTAGGAGGGAGTATTCAGATGAATTGGTCATATGCTACGATTCCTTCTCCTAGAGGTAGCGGATTTGTTAGACTTAAGAGAGAGCTCGAAAGAAGATTCCATGTTGAAGACCCCAAGAGCCCTCATAATGAGATCATGTTGGATCAACCTATCCTTAGGATTTATGCTATTTTGTCTAACTCCATAGTTCCCTCGGATTCAAAGGTTGATGAAGTTGTTAGTGATTTAAAGAGTAAAGTATGGTATACGAATTTTGATGGTGCATTTTCCAGGTACGTTAAGGGTGTTGGAATAGTATTGAGATCTCCCCTTCGTCATGTTTTCAAATTTTCCTATAGATTGGAATTTGAAGCTACTAATAATGTGGCTGAATATGAAGCCCTGTTGTCAGGTCTTGAATTGGCAAAGGATTTGAAAATTAAATTGCATAGTGTCAAGGGAGATTTGGATCTTGTCATTATGCAAGTTAGGAATAAATTTAATTGTAAAAATGAAAGATTGAGGAAGTACTGGAATGCAGTATGGGACACTATGGAATTGTTTGATGCTACTAATATTGAGACTATCCCTAGAGAAGATAATAGTCAAGGTGATCAAATTTTAGTTGGTGCATCTATATTGCAAATGTTTGATGATTGGTAAATGATAAGGTTAAAATGGAAATTATCTTTAGGCCTTTGGTACCTGATAATACTGAGCATCGGATGATGAAAGACATGTGATTCGCTTTCTTAAAAATTTGGATGAATTTTAAGATTTTAAGGTAAGTTGTAAGGAGGAATGATATGATAATCATGAAAATATAACAAATCCTACTCCCTAGAATATTGTAGCTTTGGAGCAACTCTTTGATAGGCATGACGCCACAAAGAGGAAAGAAGAGAATAAAATAGAGCCAAGGGAAATCATTGAAATGAATATTGGTACCTCTAGTGACCCAAAGATTATTAAAATTGGAAAAGGTACTAATGAAGAAGAAAGAAAGAAATTAATTGATTTACCTCATGAATATAGAGACGTTTTAACATCTTCTAATGATCAGTTGAAGGGTTATAGGGAAGATGTTACAAAGCACATTATCCCTTTAAAAGATGAAAATGCTAAACCCTTTTGTTAAAAGTTTAGGCAGAAAAATCCTAACTTAGCCCCATTGGTGCAGAAGCAACTTCAAAAGATGCTCACAGCGAGTATTATAATTTATTACACAGCCTACGCATTCTTCATGGTGTTCTAATTTGGTGATTGTTAGAAAGAAAAATGGATGAATCAGAGTTTGTGTAGAGTTTAGAAACCTTAATCTAGCATGTAAACAGGATAATTACCCTTTGCCTAACATGGAAACCATGTTGCAAAGAGTAACTGGTTCAGGAATGATGTCATTGCTAGATGGTTTTTCTAGTTACAATCAAGTCTAGATAAAGAAAGAGGATCATCATAAGACACCCTTCAGCACACCAACAGGAACATTCGAATATATTAGAATGCCTTTTAGATTAACTAATGTTGGAGCCACTTTTCAGTGGGCTATGGACTATGCTTTCAAGGGCTTAATTGGTAAAATCATTTAGATATATCAAGATGATCTTATGGTTTTTTTTCCAAGGATGGTATTAGTCATATAGATCATCTCATCCAGATTTAGCCCCATTGGTGCAAAAGCAACTTCAAAAGATGCTCACAGCCAGTATTATTACGCAGACTAGGCATTTTCATGGTGTTCTAATTTGGTGATTGTTAGAAAGAAAAATGGATGAATCAGACTTTGTGTAGATTTTAGAAACCTTAATCTAGCATGTAAAAAGGATAATTAACCTTTGCCTAAAACATGGAAACTATGTTGCAAAGAGTAACTAGTTCAGGAATGATGTCATTGCTAGATGGGTTTTCTAGTCACAATCAAGTTTGGGTAAAGAAAGAAGATCATCATAAGACAACCTTCAGCACACCAAGGGGAACATTTGAATATATTAGAATGCCTTTTGGATTAACTAATGTTGGAGCCACTTTTTAGCGGGCTATGGACTATGATTTCAAGGGCTTAATTGGTAAAATCATTGAGATATATAAAAATGATCTTATGGTTTTTTCTAAGAATGGTATTAGTCATATAAATCATCTCAGCCAGGTTTTTAACAAGTGTAGAGAGTTTGGAATATCCTTGAATCTTGCTAAGTTTGTGTTTGGAGTAACTGAAGGTAAGTTGCTTGGTCACATCATTTCTAACAATGGGATCAAGATTGACCCCAAGAGATTTAAGGCTATTCAGAAGATCCCCTTGCCTCACAATCTTAAGTTCCTTCAGTCATTCCTAGGAAAGATCAACTTTCTTAGGAGACTCATTCCAAACTATGCAGAAATTGTTAAACCTATTCAATGTCTTTTGAAGAAGGATGCCAAATTTGTACGGAAAGATGAAGGAAAAAGGGCTTTTCAGGAAATCAAGAATTCTATCATCAAAGCTCTTGTTTTACTTACCCCCAATTATTCTAAGGAGTTTCTCTTTTTCTTCAAAAGATACAATAGTGTCTGTATTGCTTCAGAAAAATAAGGAAGGTCATGAGCGGTCGATTGCATTTATGAGTAAACCGCTTCAGAACTTTGAATTAAATTATAGTACCATGGAAAAGCAATCTTATGCCTTGATTAAGTCCCTTAAGCATTTCAAGACATAGGTGGGGTATTTTAAACTTATAGCTTTTGTGCCACATTCAGCTATTAAAGATATATTAACTCAAATTGGTTGCCTAGGGAATCAAGCTAGGTGGGTCGCAAAGGTTCAAGAGTGTGATTTAGAGGTAACACCCACTAAGCTTGTTAAAGGTCAAGGATTGGCTCAAATGTTAACTAAGGCAAATGAGAAGGCTTTAGGGCTGATTTGCAAAAATGATGTTTCAACTTCACCAAAGCTTCGGAAATTAAGAGAGCTTGAATGGTACAATGATATTATTTTTTATTTGCAAAATCTCACATGTCCTAACCATTTAGTTGCTCATAAGATAAGAGCTCAAAGATTGAAAGCAACTAAGTATTGCATCAAGAAGGATGGCCTTGGATGGCAGAATCCTGAAGGCATGATACTTAGGTGTGTTGACGAAGTTGAATCTAAAAGGCTTATTTCTAAGTTTCATTCAGGATTTTGTGGTGGTCATTACATTGCAAAGACTACAGCCAAAAAAATTCTAAGAGTTGGTTATTACTGGCCTTCGATCTTTTCTAATGTGCATAGATTTGTTAGAAGTTGCCAAGCTTGTCAACTATTCACTAGGAAGAAAAAGTTAGTTGCCCCGCCCTTACAGCTTGTTGTTGTTGAAGCACTTTTTTAGCATTGGGATTTGGATTTCATAAGGTAATTTTATGAAGATTCTAGCAATAAAATGACGTCCAAAGTAATTTATGCTATAAAATGTAGATTTTGTTGTAACCTAACCCTAATTTACCTTAGAAAACATAAAACAAAAAGAATTAAAAAAAAAAATAAGGTTTTAAACTTAGTAATTTTAGGAGAATAAACATAATAGTGGACTAGTTCCTTTCTCAATCAAGGGGCTTGTTGCCCACCAACATCAGTAACGCTATAAGAGAAAACAAAATCTCCCACACTTGAAAACCAACCAGCCAACAACCCCTTACATTCACTTCTTGATGATGGTATGCCATATGCCTTTACCATCTGCATCAACCATGCATCTCTCACCCTCTAGCATTCCCCTTAAGTAAAGGTGGGTTGCTACTCCACATGTACTTGATAATTTTGCAATCGGATGCTTGTTCTTTTGGGTATTTAGTATGGATAAAGGAGAGAATTGGAAAATTGACCAAACTTGACAATAAATTTGTTCTCTCACCTTACCAGGAGGGTTAATCCTTAGACCTTGTCTAGTGGGACCTCCCTTGAGGCCATAGGGTTATAGGAAGGGCACTACTTGGAAAACCTAGATGGAAATAGTGCATTCATTCTCCCTTACACCATACTTAACAATCTCCATGTCACAATATAGGCCCTTTATACACCATCTCTATTATTTTGGCCTAACTTACCATTAGTTCATTGGGATTTGGCACCTTCTTATCCACATCCTTGAGTAGCGTCGTGAAACATTTCCTTGGAGGTTTATGCAGCGAAAAGAATGGAAAAGCATAACATGGCCACAATGAAAGAAAAAGAATATCAAAATGCAAAAAGCAGTCGAGACATAAGTCAACACGTGGGAAAAATCCCAGCATGAGCTCTACCCTCCACATTAGTTCATCTCACTTTTTCATTTCATCATCACGTGTGGACTATATTGACCCTCTTAGATATTTCGTCCTAGCTCCTGTACCTCGCTACTCTTGTGGAGATGTGATCTTTGTGGGTATTTTGTTACTAGAGACTAGTCCTTGTTGTGGAGACATCATTTTGGGATAAAGAAGGATTGTTCATTGATATCTTGTGAGTACTTTTATCGTTGAAAATATTTTATGGTTACTGTATGCGATGTATCTTGCTACGGTTTTTTCTATATTCCATGTTTGAATGCATATCCTGGTATGAAATTTTGGTGAAATGTTGCAAACTTTAATCAAGAATCTTGAACATCCCTAGAGAACCTCCTAGAGAGCTTCTCCATTAATTTTATAATCGTATTGAATTATAGCTAAGGATTTAAAGTGGAAACTTAGGGTTTCCCTTTACTCCCTGTTGTCGCTCAAATTGTTCAAGAGAATATGACAATGCTCAGAGCAGGTGTTGTCACTTTGATCCATGCCCTCTTCGTTTAAGTCGTCTCCTAATTACATATAAGGGTTAAGGGGGATAGTCTGTATAAATGAAGAGATGAACTACTTGCTAGAAATCAACAAGTAAACGAGACACAACTATATGGCCTAGCAACTTGGTTAGGATTAAGAGGCAAGTACAATTATTAAGCACCAATTGATTAGATTTATTAAGATTGTTAAGTTAGAAACTAATGCCTTTAAAATGATTACTTCCTCAATTAGAATTAGAATTCCAAGTAATCGGATGAAAAGTTGCTGCAATATGCAAATTCTACCCTATATGAAGTGCAGGACCTATATCAATATGAAATGCAAGCTCTTGGTTACTTTTAATCATATGCCTAATCTAGATTTATCCTTCTTCTCAATTCTTTTGGAACTAGTCAGGAATGCAAGTTGTAGAGAGAAGTCCAAAGGAAGGAGGCTAAGGCCTCATTAACGATACCTCCCGTGGAGTTCTAACTACCTAGATGTCTTCGTTCCTATAAGGGATTTCCTGCAAGAGAACTACAAGTTCACCTATTTTAACAGCAAATGAGGGTCTAGAGTCCGCAAATTGTTTGAACAAGGTGGTCCTATATTCTTACAAACAAGCCTAAGCATGGAGGTACGTTTTATAGATGTGAAATTCTAGCTTAGAATGAAATGTAAGATATGAGTGGAAGCTTTAATGAGATTATTAAGCTAATTAAGTACTCCAGCAAGATTTATTTGAGATTCAAATACTAATAGTAATATTCAATATAAGAGCAATTGGATGAAGCACTTAAAGAACAAATGACTATCTCAAATGAAGCAAGATATACAAACTCAGTGAAACACAAGTGATGACACAAATAGGAAAAGATTATTAATTTATTAGAACTTGTTAATTTCACTTATGATCACAAGAACAAATGAAACAATGAGATAGTGCTAGCAATTCCAATTAAAATAATATTAGCAATTCAAACTAGAGCTTATCAATTATGTCAACAAGATTTTATCTTATGATTAGCAATATTATTCAACGATTAGGCTTAATTATCAAGCTACCACTTAAGTCATAAACCAATGAAGAACAATAGCTGACAATAGAAACAAGCTCAAATTGAGATTGCTAACAGTGATTAAAAATGAGTGCTAGACACACAATCCAATTATGTAATGATGCAATGGCAATGCACAATGCAAGAAGGCGGCCAAGGAAAGACTTGTATGGCCAATTCACCAACAGATTTCTCCAATGTTATCATTTCAAATTGCACCAGACTTCAGAAAATTAGACCAGCAAGCTACAGATGTCAGATCAGTCCCAAAATTAGCAAGAGAAATTTATGAAAATAAGTTGTTTAAGCCCTTAGATGATGTATGTTACTTCCCTAAGTTATTAGGTTTCTTTAGATGTGTTTTTTAGAGCAATAAGTCAATGAAAAACATTGTTGTAGCAATTAAATCAGGCTTATGCACATTCAGATCAGACTTCTGCAATTAAAATCATACCTCAGAAAAGTATATGCCAGGTATCTTAAACCAACCAGATTTGTGAATTTGCTTCTTATTTGAGTTAATAGCTTAGTTATTGGGTTAATTAAGCTAATGTTTTGATAGATATTCCAATGTAGTATCAACGATCAGATCTTATATGAATTATGCAGCCAACTTAAGAGAGGATGAAGGTGTGAAGAGCGAACCCCAAGGCCTAGTGGCCTATGCCAAGTTTGGAGATGAAAAGAGATCACTTTCCAATACCTGCACCCACAAAACATTGGCTCAAAACTCCAAGCTCAGGCCTTAGGGACTTACTGCAAACACAAAATGTTAGCCAAAATTCAAGCACAAATAGTATATCAGACTTATTTATAACTGGCTCACAAGGCTAAGGCTTGAATTTGGTAATTTTGACCACAAACAATTGGGGTTTAGCCCTTGAAGCTTGATGATCAGCCCAACAGAGATCTGCAACACAAATGTATTAACTTCAAAACCCTAAATGATGATGGATCAGCCCTCTTATAGCTAGCTGCTAGGGCTAAAAGGCCCTCTAAGGCTAGCGGCTAGGCTTGAAAGTGCCTATCGGGCTAGCGACTAGGCCTTCAAGGACTAGAATGGTGAATCAAACCAACTTGTGGCCCTTGAATCCCTTACTTGATGGACAGCAAGCTTGCAAAACCATAGTTAGCTCACAAAATGAAAAAAATATGATGGAAAACCACTTCAAACCATTAGCAAACTTCAGTGTAGGCATGCCAAAAGAAAGATCAGCCGTCAAATCACTTTCAAAAAATCAAATAAAAGCCTTTTAGGGTTGCAGCTTAGGGTTAGAGGCCTAATTAGGGCTATGGCCCTCTTGGAAAAGCTAGAAAACCCTGCGGCTAGGGCTTTTTAGCCCTTTGACCCAAGCGACTAGGCCAAATTAGCCACAAAATGCCAAAAAATGCCTTCAAACTCAAGAATCCACCTGCAAGACAACTTCAAAATCCCCTGAAAAACCACAGTTGTGGCTGCAAAAAGCCCTCTAGGGCTAACAACTTCTTCGAATCTCAGCATCCAAAAATGGGGCTTGGCTCTTGTAGATCTTGGTCTCCATGCCCTACATCTTACCCCCACAAGCCCAACGCACCCTGCAGAAACAAAGGGTAAGGATAGACCCTAATGCTAATGGTGGTCCTAAAACACCAGCAGTTTAGGTTGAATAGTGGCTAGTCACTTCTGCCTTTCAAATTTTGAGATCAAATGCCTACAAGATAAATAAATAGAGCCCAAGACACAAGATCTAAAATATTCTCAAATAAAAACTCAAAAATAATTATTTACAAGTGCTAAAAATAATTTACAAGGGTTACAAATATTTACACAATTATTTGCAAATTATCTACATTAATTTACAAGAAGAAATTAGTTCTATTTAGCAAATAAAACATTATTAGCCCGAGTAGATTTTAGAGGAACAATTTTAATAGAAATAATTTTGAATTTACTTGCCAAACCCTTCAAAATAAATCATTAGATCAAATACTTAAGCCAAACAAATTCGATTTCTTCCCTTAATCTTTGTACTTGGGATCTCCAAGGTCTAGAGTACCTGTAGATCTCTATTCAACTCAAAAGATTGATTGTTAGTTTCAAAGGGATTTGGATCCACATTTAGAACCCTCAAGATCTGGACATACCTGTTAGATCAAGTGAGTAATAAACATGCATCCAAGACCCAACATCTAAGGCAAGATACCTATACAAATAGATGCTTCTACTACCAGCGATTGGAAAAACAATACTAAATATTATTCCAAAATTAGAGCATGGAGCACAAAAAATACTAGTACATGCCACAAATCAGCGAGATAGAAACACCTTCGATTGAACCCCAAAGTCTTTATTAATGTAAAAATACAAGCGGAACTTACCACAATACATAAAATCAATCTAGTCAGATCTTCGGGCCATGAGAAGCTTGAGAGCATCCTTATATAGAAAAATGAGAGGAAATAACAACCCCTCCAAGTGGAAATAACAACCAGTTTGCCTTGAGCTTGGAGAAAAACGGCTAGTAGCTTCTTGATCCATGCCAAAATCAAATATTGTCCCTTGATCTTGAAAAAAATCGTATCTGTTGATAAAGGCCTTGATCTCAATCCAAAAAAAAAAAAAAATTCCAAGCCTTTTTCCTTGAAAATCGATCCTTGACTCAACCATCATGGTCTAAAGACTATTTTTTTCTCAAAAAATTAACTTTCCCTTTGTTGGAGAACCTCATAAAATTTATTTTTTCCGGACCCATTAATTTTTTATTATTTTTTATAATTTTCCACTTGGAGGGTAATTAATTTCCATTGATTTTATTTCTTGGATAATTTCTGGCTTAATTTTATTTTTATTTTTTGTTAGAAATTAAAATTTAAAAAGACTTGAAGGAATTAATTATTTTTCCACCCTCTAAGTGTATCTAAAAAAATTTACTTGTCGTGTCTAAGATTGATTAAGCATGCACTAAATTATTCTTGGACACACTTTTACCTCAAATATCACAATTTCATCTCTTACAAGGGGAAATGCACAGACATAGAGATTCAACCAAATTTTGCAACAAGACACATGATCTAGTATGAAAAATACAGACTCTATAAACAATAGGACTCACCAACGATCTCGTCAATGAGTTACACCCTAGCTTTGGGGTATATCTGGGAGAAAAACTTTGTCAATTATATGTGTTTACAAACACACACACACACACACACATATATATATATATCATCAAATCATCTGTTGGAATAGAAATCTTATTCCAACAATGAAACTTAAAAACATAAAACATAAATGGTGAAACAAGAACTATCTAACAACAAGCATAACACGATTTTAATAACAAAATGAAAATTATCTAAGAGAGCAGGGTTAGAGATAAAATAAAAAAATGCCCCATGGCATCAGATGTCATCCTTAAATTCTACTCTAAAGAACTTTCCCACTTACGAGTGGATCCACTAGTTGTTTTTCAGTTGTTCCTTGTTGAATCCTAATTTGTTTGGGTTGATGAAGATTCTCAGTGTTGTACCACATGTCCTCACCAAATCTGCTCCTTTTCCTCCTTTTGTTTGTGAGATGAGATGGAGTAGAATCTTGGATAGGCTGAAACAACTGACTTACAACTGCATTGTATTTTGTAGGATGTCATTGAGCATTGTCAGGCCTCCTTGGATTCTCAACATGATGCCTCCTTTCGACTTCCCTGTATAATATGACCATACTACCCTCTACCGTCGAAATAATAGCATAGGATAGATCTAACTAGATAGATCCTCCAAGATCAGTTGTGAACTTTCACGACAAGAGCATTTACCATACATCAGGTAAATATACAATAGTAATATCCATAGTGATTATCCTGTATCGGAAATATGCCAAACATACTTGCAAATCCTTGATCACGCCAAGAACTTCAATCTCTTCTAATCCATGGAGTAGATGTTTTGATAAAGCCTAGATATTCTTAAATTCAACTAATCCATAACCTTTTTAGTCATAATATTGGTTGAAGTCCCAGAATCTAACATACAATTATGCAATAACCAATCATTAACCATCAAAGTCAAGAAGAAAGGATGATTATCTCCATTCATCATGTAGCAGTTTAGATCCTTTAACTTTATTTCTTCATCCTTACGATGGTCTTCTATCTTATCTTGTTGTGATATACCTATGGCTTTTAGAAATGCAACTCTTTGAGATTGAATCTTTAGAAGCTCCAGGACTGGGATAGAGATTTTGGCATTGGTTATCCATGTGACCCAATCAATCTTTAATCATGAATGATAAGTCTTATATGCAATTTGTTGCTTGTTCTCGTTCTAATCTTTAATTTTATTTTGATATGTATATCCCTTACTTCGATAAATCTCTAAGATTTGTTCCAGAGACGGCTTCTCTCCATATATCTGCGTAATTGGATCCTTTTCGTCACTAAAATTCTTGATGGTAAACAATGAATAGATCACTTCCATGCAACAATCTTCTTCTTTTGTAGAGATGTGAAACTCTTGGCTAATTATATTTATTTGTTCATGTGTGCCTTCATCTAGGATCCTTTTGGCAAGGGCACAAGAGCTTCCTTTGTGAAAATTCTCACATGGTCTGCAGAATGGCACAGGTTGATCAACAATGTTGGTAGATTCTAGAGGATTAGGAGGTCTTTGCTCATTTGGAGGATTCCTTTTTGGCCATGCATTATTATTACCCATGTTATTATTATTCCTAGGCTGAATATTCTGAGCTTGGGATCTTTCCATTTGAATTAGCCTAGCTTGCATGGCATTCATTTCTCTAGCATGTTCAATCTTCATGTCTTTAATCAACTGAGTTAACTCCTTGATAGGATCATGCTCTACTTCCTTAACTTCTTTTGCCTTAGCCTTAGTTGGACCTCTTTCAAAACCAGGAATTTTAGACTTCCTAAATGCTTTCCTATCCTTTCCAACTCTTCAACGAAAGTCGGAGTAGCTATTAAATCATTCGATTTAGCACGCCTTAATTCATAAGAGGTATCAACCATGAATGCATCCAAGTAATACTCTTGCAGAGATTTATCAGTTGGTTATAATCTTGATGCACTTCCTTGACAATGCCATTAATTTTTTTATTAAATTCATCAACAGTCTCATTTCCATTCTTCCTTATGTTGTTGATGGTTCTAAGCAAATACCATCCTTCCCTTTTATCTCCATGCTTACCTTTGAAGGCATTGATAATGGCTTGCAAAAAATCGAAGGAGTTGTCAGGCTTATCCAAATACCAATCCATTGCATCTTTTTCTAGAGAAAGAACAAACAACTTCATCATAATATCCTCATGATTGTAGGAAGCTCTGGTAGTATGCTTCACCAAGAAGGTTGTGAATGCTTTAAGATGGGCTTCAACATTTGTTGTATTATTCCCCTAAAAAGTAGGCATCTTATCCAAACCAGACTCTGGGAGATCATGAGGATGACCTTGAATGTTGCCAAAGTTGCAAGGAGCAAAAATGTCCATGACGTCTTGCCCGACAAGGTTAGGGAAAAGCAAATGAATATCATGGAGGGCTTCCTGTCCAAGGAAAAATAGATGCTTACTAGAACGTAATTTGTTTAACCGAGTTCTAAGAGCCTTCTTAGGATCAAGAGTGGGGTTAACCAAGCTACCAAAATTTCTTCTAGTCTAAGCTCTTGGGAAAAGATGAATTAGTGGAGTCGCCACCCAAATAGGAAACTAACCCAAATGTTGAGGTGCTAGGAAGAGTGTGAAAGTGAAGATGAAAAGATGAGTGAAACCAAGCATGAAAATATTATACCCCAGTACTAGAAGATATGACGATGTCGAGTCAAGGATGAAAAGTAAATGAGAGATGTGAAGACCAAGGAACACAATATTAGACCTTAGCAACGGCGCCAGAAAATGTTGTCAATCATTGTACAAGAGAATGCGACAACGCTCAGAGCAGGGGCTCTCACTCTAATCCATGCCCTCTCTATTTAAGTTGTCAACAAATTGCAGCGTACGACGGGTAGTCCCTATGAATGAAGAGATGAACTACTTCTTGGAAACCAAAAAGTAAACAAGACAAAACTGAATGTCCTAGCAACTTGGTTAGGATTAAGAGGCGAGTATGATTACTAAGCACCAATTGATTAGATTTAATAAGATTGTTAAGTCAGATACTAGTGCCTTTAAATTGATTACTTCCTCAATTAGAATTAGAATTCCAAGCCACCAGATGAATAGTTGCTGCAATTTACAAATTCTATCCTATATGAATTTTAGGACCTATATCTATGTGAAATGCAAGCTTTTGGTTATTTTTAATTATATTCCCAATCTAGATTTATCCTTCTTCTCAATTCTTTTGGAACTAGTCTCGAATCCAAGTCATAGAGAGAAGTCCAAAGGAAGGAGGCTAAGGCCTCATTAACAATACCTCCCGTGGAGTTCTAATCACCTAGATGTGTTTGTTCCTACAACGGATTGCCCGCAATAGAACTGCAAGGTCACCTATTTTAGCTACAAATGAGGATCTAGAGTCTGAAAACTGTTTGAAGAAGGCGGTCCTATCTCCTTACAACCAAGCTTAAGCTTGGAGGTGCGTTTTATAGATGTGCAATTCTAACTTATAATGAAATGCAAGATATGAGTAGAAGCTTCAATGAGATTATTAAGCAAATTATGTACTCCAACAACATTTATTTGAGATCCAAATACTTATAGTGATATTCAATATAAGAGCAATTGGATGAAGCACTTAAAAAACAAATGACTATCTCAAATGAAGCATGATATACAATATCAGTGAAACACAAGTGATGACACAAATAAGAAAAGACTATTAGAACTTGTAAATTTCTCTTATGATCACAAGAACAAATGAAACAATGAGACAATGCTGGTAATTTCAATGAAATGATATTAGCAATTCAAACTAGAGCTTATCAATTATGTCAACAAGATTTTATCTTATGATTAGCAATATTATTCAATGATTAGGCCTAACTAGCAAGATACCACTTAAGCCATAAACCAATGAAGAACATTAGATGGTAATAGAAACAAGCTCAAATTGAGATTGCTAACAGTGATTAAAAATGAGTGCTAGATACACAATGAAATTATGTAATAATGCAATGCAAGAAGGCGGCCAAGGAAAGATTTATATGGCCAATTCACCAATAGATTTCTCCAATGTTATCATTTCAAATTGCACCAGAGTTCAGAAAATTAGACCAGCAAGCTATAGATGTCAGATCAGTCCCAAAATTAGCAAGAGAAATTTATGAAAATAAGTTGTTTAAGCCCTTAGATGTATGTTACTTCCCTAGGTTCTTAGGTTTATTTAGATGTGATTTTTAGAGCACTATGTCAATGAAAAACATTGTTCTAGCAATTAAATCAGGCTTATGCACATTCAGACCAGAATTCTGCAATTAAAATCAGACCTCAGAAAAGTATATGCCAGCTAACATAAACCAACCAGATTTGTGAATTTGCCTCGTATTTGAGTTAATAGCTTAGTTATTGGGTTAATTGCGTGTATGTTTTGATAGATATAACACTTTGGTACCAATGATCAGATCTGATATAAATTATGCAGTCAACTCAAAAGAGCATGAAGGTGATAAGAGGAAACCCCAAGGCCTAGTGGCCTATGCCACATTTGGAGATGAAAAGATATCACTTTCCAATACCTGCACTCACAAAATATTAGCTCAAAACCCCAAGATCAGACCTTAAGGACTACTGCAAACACAAATTGTTAGCCCAAATACAAGCACAAATAGTAGATCAGACTTATTTATAACTAGTTAGCAAGGCTAGGGTTTGAATTTGGAAATTTTGACCACAAACATGTGGTGTTTAGCCCTTGAAGCTTGATGATCATCCCTCCAAAGACCTGCAACACAAATGTATTAACTTCAAAACCCTAAAGGATGATGGATCAGCCCTCTTAGAGCTAGCCGCTAGGGCTAGAAGGCCCTCTAAGGCTAGCGGCTAGGCTTGAAAGAGCTATAGGGCTAGCAGCTAAGCCTCCAAGTACTAGAATGATGAATCAAACCAACTTTTGGCCCTTGAATCCTTTACTTTATGGATAGATAGCTTGCAAAACCACAGTTGGCTCACAAAATGATAAAAATATGATGGAAAACCACTTCAAACCCTTGCCAAAATTCAGTGTAGGCTTGCAAAACAAAGGATTAGCCTTGGAATCACTTGCAAAATATCAAATAAAAGCCTTTAAGGGTTGTGGCTTAGGCTTAGAGACCTAATTAGTGCTACGACTCTCTTGGAAAGGCTTGAAAAGCCAGCGGCTAGGGTTTTTTAGCCCTCTAACCTCAGCGACTAGGCCAAGAATGGAATTAGGCCAAATTAGCCTCAAAACACTAGAAATGCCTTCAGCCTCAAGAATCCACCTGCAAAACAACTTCAAAAGATAATTTACCCAGAAAAACCCCAGTTGTGGCTGCAAAAAATCCCTCTAGGGCTAGCGGTTGCTTCCTCCAAGCTCAGCGTCCAAAATTGGGTACTTGGATCTTGTAGATCGTTGTCTCCAAACCCTACATCTACCCCCACAAGCCCAACACACCCTTTGGAAAGGTTGGAGGGCTCCTCCTAAGGCTGGTGTTGGCCCTGAAACCCAACAGTTTACGCTGAATAGTTGCTAGTCATTTATGCCTTTGAAATTTTGAGATCAAGCACCTACAAGATAAATAAATAGAGACCACGACACAAGCTCTACAAATTTCTCAATTAAAAACCCAGAAATAATTATTTACAAGTGCTAAAAATAATTTACAAGGGTTACAAATATTTACAAAATTATTTAAAAATCATTTACAAATTATCTACAATAACTTACAAAAAGAAATTAGCTCTATTTAGAAAATAAAACATTGTTAGCCCAAGTAGAGTTTGGAGGAACTATTTGATAGAAATAATTTTGAATTTACTAGCCAAACCCTTCAAAATAAATCATTAGATTAAAACCTGAAGCCAAACGAGATCGATTTCTTCCCTTAGTCTGTGTACTTGGGATCTCCAAGAGTTGGAGTACATGCAGATCTCTATTCAACTCAAGAGATTGATTGTTAATTTCAAAGGAAATTGGATCCACACTTACAACCTTCAAGATCTAGAGATACCTACTAGATCAAGTGAGAAATAAACATGTATCCAAGATCCAACACCTAAGGCAAGATACTCGTACCAATAGATGCTCCTACTAAGAATTATTAAAACATCAATACTAAATAATATTCCAAAATTAGAGCATGAAGAACAAAAAGTACCAGCACATACCACAGGTCAGCGAGACAGAAACACCTTGAAATGAACCCCAAAGTCTTTATTAATGTAAAATATTAGCAGAGCTTAGCTCAGTACAAAAAAATCGATCTAGTCAGGTCCTCATGCCATGAGGAGGTTAAGAGCTTCCTTATATAGAAAAATAAGAGGGAATAACCCCTCCAAGTGGAAATAACACTTAGTTTGACTTGATCTTCAAGAAAAACAGCTAGTAGCTTCTTGATCCATGCCAAAATCAAACCATGTCCCTTGATCTTGAAAAAAATCGTATTTGTTGATGAAGGCCTTGATCACGATCCAGAAAAATAATTTTTCCCTTAACTCAACCATCATGGTCCAAAGACTTTCTTTTTCTCAAAAATTTGACTTTTCCTTTGTTTGAGGACATCATAAAATTTATTTATTTTCTGGACCCACAAATTTTTTATTATTTTTGATAATTTTCCACTTGGAGTGTGATTAATTTTCCCTTCATTTTATTTTTTGGAGTGTGATTAATTTTCCCTTGATTATGACCCCATCTCATACCAAGCTTTTGATATAGTGGTACTTACTAATAATATGCTTTGTTCTAGCATGAAACACAAGGTATTTTGTCAATCCTATGCAGTTTTCTTTGTCACAATGTATACTTGTAGTGCTTAATGAACTTCAAGTATATCTGATAGCATGTTTCTAAGCCAAACAGCCTCTCTACAAACTTCACTTGCAGCGACGTACTCGGCTTCAGCACTACTCAAAGCAACAGTATCTTGCTTCTTTCTCATCCATCAATGTACTCGGCTTCAGCACTACTCAAAGCAACAGTATCTTGCTTCTTTCTCATCCATGAGATCATGGAAGATACCAAACAGAAGCATCCACCTATATTGTTTCTTCCATCTATCTCACTGCCAACCAATCAAAATCTATATATCTCAAAAGCTGGATCTGATTTCCAATATATCTAAGGCAATGATGTATTGTCCCACGAAGATACCTTAGGATGTGTTTCAATGTTAGCCAATGATCATGCTTTGCTTCCATCTGAAATTGCTTGAGGACATTTACTGCAAAACAAATGCCAGATCTAGTATTCACAAGAAACATTAAGGAACCAATCAACTATCTATAGCATATAGGATCCACCAGACTAGATTTTGTACTCGTCAACTTCTTTAGATTAGTAATCATAAGAGTTGTCATAGCTTAATATCCATGATGCCAAATTTATATAGTATCTTGATCACATACTTGACCAAGATATATTTCACTAGGTTTCTGCCAAACTTCTACACCCAAATATTAGCGCATAAGCACAAGATCCTTCATGTCAAATTTTGTTGCCAACTGCTTCTGGCATTCCTGAATTAGATGTTCTACACCTATAGGTTGTAACAAGTAAATCATCGACATATAGAAGTATGATCACAAGTTCATCGTTCACCACTTTGATGTAGAGGTCAAGATCTACTGAATTCTTGACAAAACCAAGTCTATATAGGTATGCATCCATCCTAGCATACCATGCTCCAGGTGCTTGCTTCAAGCCATATAGAGCCTTCCTAAATCTATAGACATGTGTCTCCCTCTTATGGACTTCAAATCCTAGAGGTTGCTCAATGTAAACCTCCTCATCAATGGTCCCATTCAGAAAAGTTGTTTTGACATCCATTTGATGAATGTTCCATCCCATAGTACCAACCAAAGAGACGAGCAATCTTATGGTTGTATATCTAGTTGTATGAGGAAAGGTTTCTTCATAATTGATACCTTCCTTTTGTGAAAATCCTCTAGCCACAAATCTTGCTTTATACTTATCAATGCTCCCATCCATAGCATGTTTTATCTTGTATATCCATTTGGAAGTAATGATAGATTTGTCACTTGGTCTAGGAACAATTTCCCAGACATCATTCTTCATAATCGATTGGTATTTTTCTTGCATTGCATTGCTCCACTCTTGATGTTATGTTGCATCTTCATACAAGGAAGGCTTAGCCTCAATGAGCTTAGTTATATAGGCTGCATAACCATAATATATTTTAGGTCTTTTACCTTCTCTTAAGCTTCCTTTTATTGTTGCATGTCACTCTGCCTATTCCATAGTTGTCCTCAACCAAGCAAATCTCTTACGAGTTTCTGGAATAATGACTTGTTGCACAAGTTCACTAGGTCCTTCAACATCTTCTTGAATTGATGTAGGATCTTGAACATTGTCCTCACTTGAGATTTCTTCAAAAATGGGTACCTCTTCTTCATCAAAATCTGCTGGGATCTCCTTGGATTTCTTGTAAGCAACATTTTCATCAAAGATGACATTCATGCTTACATTAAGACAACAATCTTCTTTAATGTAGAACAAGCACTATGTTATCACAATTTTTGTCAATAATTTTTGAAGCATTGACAACGGGAGTGGCAGTGACAATTTGTAATAAATAGGGTTAAAGCACCGACAATAGGAGTGCCAACATTGTTGTATGTTCTGAAAATTAAAAAATGTGTTGGCATTCAGGGTAGCAGCGTATATGTGTAAAATAGAGGGTCAATTAAAACTCTAGCAAAGCAAGTATTAGCGCCAGAGGGAAAATTCAAAAGTTTTTATCTTATGTCCAAATAAAGCGTCGATAGAGCACACGTCAGCAAATGAATAATTATTTATCCAGCGAGCGTTGATGATTCAGATGGTGAGGTCACATGATTCGTTTCTGAATTCTGCCGCCGAGAGATAATGTTGTGTTAAAAGATCATGATTTTGTCAAGATTTTTTTTGAAATCACTTGTCAATTCATTATATCATGTACCAGTTAACACAACCTGACATAATTACTTCATATTGTAAGACATGAATAACGAATGATTAAGTTGTTGCATTTCCTATGCTAAAAGAGGACAATTGTTAAGTTTTCCCCAAAAACCCAGGATCAAATTGCATTCGCTTCATTCAGGGTAGCAGCGTATATGTGTAAAATAGAGGGTTAGTTAAAACTCTAGCAACACGAGTATTAGTGGCAAAGGGAAAATTCAAATGCTTTTATCTTATGTCCAAATAATGCGTTGGTAGAGCACACGTCAGCAAATGAATAATTATTTATCCAGCGAGCGTTGATGATTCGGATGGTGAGGTCATGTGATTAGTTTCTGAATTCTGCTGTCGAGAGGTAATGTTGGGTTAAAAGATCACGATTGCATGTCAAGATTTTTTTTGAAATCAATCGTCAATTCGTTATATCATGTACAGGTTAACATGCCCTGACATAATTACTTCATATGGTAAGACCCGTATAACGAATGATTGAGTTGTTGTATTTCTTATGCTAAAAGATCGCATTCACTTCAGGTGCTTTTGCTTGACAATGAGAAACATAGGAAGGAGTGGAAACTTGAATAGAGGCAAGCCTAAAGCACCCAACCTACTTGAGGTCTATCGAAACATTTAGCAGTGTTTCCAGGAAGCAAGTTGGGAACAATTTTTCTCTTCTTGTTCAAGCTATCATGGAGTTGCTAGAGCGTTTGCAACAAGTTTCAATGGTCAGTGGGTCACTGTTAGGGGTATTTCATTTACAGTCACCAAGGAGTTGATTGTTAAAGTCACAAGTTTACCTGCAGACGGAGAAAGAGCATTGAGGAGTCATGTTTTGGCTAGCATTGATGTGCCATTTTTTTAAGGATGCTAATTTTAGGTATGTTCTATGCTAGAGCAATTTATTTCAATTTTCACAGTTAGCTCAATATCTTTTCCAAATTAGCAATCACATCATCATTAAAGTAAACTTCAGATGGAACATAAATATAAATCGTAGAAGACAAGCCAAGACAAGAGGACACAAGATGTGGTGCTAGCCAGGGACAAACCCCAATGTGGGGAAACCTTGATCAATTCTTCTTATATGTTCTTCAATAGTTCCGCAGAGAGAGAGAGAGAGAGAGTACATTTACAACTGAAGTCAACACTTTGAATTATCTTGATGAGAGCATAGATCATCTCTAAGAAGATGATACATGAGATCAGTTGAAGACATACTGCTTCAACTGATTCTCCAAGGTGACTCCTTCACCTATCATTGTGCTGCATCTCGTCATCATGTTGCACCTCACCTCGCTGCACCATGTTGTGCCCATCATCACAATGTTGGACCTCATGACTGCTGCACCTAACGTTGTATTGTTGTCCCATGTGTCATGATTGAACGATGTTGTCCATGTTAGTTGTCCCATTGCTTGCTCGTTGTCCCTTGCATTCTTGTTGTACCATTGCATGCTTGGTGTACTTGCTGCTAAGTACCATACAGTTGTCCCAATGTTAGTTAGTTGTCCCTTGCATGTTGTTGTACCATTGTGCTATACTTGCATCACCATGAACTTGCTATATAATACTGTTGCACCTCACCATTGTGTTGCCCCTCATTATGCTATGATACACTTCTTCACTATACCCATCATGTTGCAGCATTCATCAACATGTTGTTGCAATATATCATCATCATTGTTGCTTCCATCATCATGTTGCTTCAATGTATCATCATTGTTGCTTCCATCATCATGTTGCTTCAATGTATCATCATCACTGTTTTGGGGCTTCTCTGTTTGCTACATTGCATGACTGGTTGGGGCATTCTAACAGCAGTCCTAACAGCCTTCAAAGTGTGGCCAGAATAGCCCTCCACAACTGCGGATGCCTTTCTAGGAGGGGAGGAAAGCCTTCGCTGCAATGCTCGGATGTTCCAACCCCTATTCCACCCTTCATCCTCCTCTTATCTATTGCGGCTTGTTAAAGCAAGTTGTCCCTTAGTTGCAGCAGCCCTTCTAAGGGATATTCCTTCACCTAACCACCCCAAAACATTCCCCCTGCCTCTCAACCTCAAGATATGGGTTGCGACCCTCTTCAACAGCTCCTCGAGCTCCTGGAACAACCTCTTAACTCCTCGTTGTTCTCTTCTATGCTTGTTGCGGCTAGGGTATATTCATACCACCCATAAGACAACGTATAGGCTTCCTTTTGATAGCGTCTTAAGGTCTCTCCTTAGAACCTTCATGACTGTGTATTATACTTCTTCATAGGGAAGCGTAGGGCTTCTCCATAGGACAGCATAGGGCCTCTCCATAGGGTTACATTAGGGCTTCTCCATCGGGCAGCATAGGGCCTCTCCGTAGGGTTGTGTTAAGGCTTCTCCATAGGGCAGCATAGGGCCTAGGGCACTCCCTCCAGATTAGGGTAGCGTTATCCTTTAAGATCTCTCCTCCTACTAAAACCCAAAGACAAGTAGAGAGAAAGAGATCCCAAGTGTGTGTTGAAATGACTTGAAAGCCACCTCTATTTATACTAAAACGTTGAGCACAAGTGGGGTTTATTTGGTTGTTAGCCGACCTTGACGAATAGTCCCATGACACTAATAAATTCATATCTCCATGAATACTTATCGAAATCGGATGATCTTTAGATCAATCCTACACCTCTCGATGAGAGGGATCTAAGAAAAATACTAGCTGCCATTAATAAGATGACCCACAAGGATTTTTGCCCTAGTTTCCAATTTTAACACTCCCTCTCAACTAGGGAGAACTCCATCCGCTGATTCATATGTCCCACCGTACTATCTCTGCCATCAGTGCCTTGCACTTCTCTACTCTGCTGAGCTATGCTCTGCTCTACTGAACCATCAAGAAGAATAATTGATGAGAATGTCTCATACCATTCTCTACTGACCAGAAGTCAGTTTCATTTGAAGAGAGTGTGTCATATCACTCTTACTGACCCGAAGTCAGTTTTATTAATCCCAGATCAATATCACACAAGAGTGTCTCAAACCACTCATACTGATCCCAAATCAGTTGGAGGTCATCCTAGCATAGGGAGTACGGTAGATACAACGATGCGTCCATCGATAGTACTACTATGGTCCCTAACCCCATTTCCCTTCTCATTGATTAGATGAGAGGTACTTCCCATGAGTCCCAGACAGCATAGGTAGGATGCCTGTCCCAAAGTTGCTACGGGGTATCACAGGGGAAGGCTTAGCCATTCACCTTGTACACAGCGCACCATTAGGGGAGGGTGAGTCGCCCTATGGGCGTGTCGTGCTCCAGTAAGTACCCCAAGCCCCCGAGAGCTCCCAGAGCTCAATGCATGCAACAAGCAGGACCCTTAGAAGAAGGTCTCTCAATGACTCCAAGTCGTTCGGGAAAGTCACAGATTTGACCTTTCCCTAGGGCTTTGACAAAATGTCTGCGACCTGTACATCAGTCTCAATGCGATGGAGCCTCCTCGCTCATCGACTTACCATATCGCAAATAAGGTAGTATCTGATGTCTATCTGCTGGAGAAATCATCGAATACGGGATTCCTCAACAATCGAATCCCCCTTGGTTGTCACAGAGAATCACGGTGGTATTCATCATGTGTACAAACAGCTCACTAAAGAGCTTCCAAAACCAGGCAACTTCACACGAGATCATACTCGTAACTATGTATTCGGCCTCGATGGTGCTTATAGCAACCGACTTCCGCTTCCTGCTCATCCATGATATTGAAGCAGAATCCAAAGAGAACCAGCACTTAGAAGTGCTCTAGTGATCCTCCACACTACCTACCCAGTCAGCATTCAAATAATCATGCAGCTTCATATTTCTCGCAGTGTATCTCAATCCATGAGAGATTGTGCCCCTTAAATATCTCAAAAGAATCTTGGCACCAATCCAGTGAGGCTCAACCAAATATGAGCTCACAATGCTCACTACAAAACATATATCGGATGGAAGTTCACCAAGAACATCAATGCAAATGAGTTTATGAAACTTAGTGGCATTTCCCAAATCTGGTCTGGCATCATCACCATATAACTTTTGAAAGTTAAGATCCTCGAGGTAGTCACAGTCTTCCAGTTTACCATTCCACATCCGGAATCCAACTCCCTCTTACTTCTACAAGTGAGAGGGTTTGCACCTATCAGAAATAGGTCATTCTTAGAAGGTGCCGGTATGACAAGTTTATCGTCCACAACCTTCAAACAATGGTTTGGCTTCACTCTTAGTGAATCTCAGCTTCATCATCAATCCTCTCATATCAAACCCGGGGTGATTTGCTTCAAGCCATTGAGGGCTTTCTTCCACCTGCATACATGAGATTCCCGATGAATCTCAAACCCCTCAGGTTGTTCCAAGCCTGTGAACCTGCTACATGAGGGGAATGGTCCCCTTGTAAGATTCGGAATCCAACTCCCTCTTACTTCTACAAGTGAGAGGGTTTGCACCTATCAAAAATAGGTCATTCTTAGAAGGTGTCGGTATGAGAGGTTTATCGTCCACAACCTTCAAACAATGGTTTGGCTTCACTCTTAGTGAATCTCAGCTTCATCATTAATCCTCTCATATCAAACCCGGGGTGATTTGCTTCAAGCCATTGAGGGCTTTCTTCCACCTGCATACATGAGATTCCCGATGAATCTCAAAACCCTCGGGTTGTTCCAAGCCTGTGAACCTACTACATGAAGGGAATGGTCCCCTTGTAATATTTTCCTTCGGTACATCTCAGACATGTACCTTCATGCTCCTATTGAATTCAGGCATCCCAGTCACCATCTGACTCGTATCGGGTAGGGTCCCATAATAGACCTTCGGTGCTAGATGTGTCAATTGACATGGTCCCCAATGGACCATCCTGCAACTTGATACAAGTTGCCAACCCTGAACCCAAAAAAAAAACATCTTAGAAAATTTCATTTTCACACACGTACCTTTCAATTGATGAATGCCACCCTGAAACCTTTGACTTACATTGCTGAAATGGACACTAGGTTCTTCTTGCGATTAGGTACAAAAAAGAGATTTTGTAAATGAATCGAGTTACCCTCATTCAGTTGAGGGGTAACACCATTTCCGGGATAGGTGGCATCAGCTCCAAGTATAATCCCACGAATGTTTCCATCTCTACCAATTAGAGAGAGAGCACCCTTCTATTCGATGGAGTGTCTGGGGTTTCTTGCTTTCTTGAAGAGTTAGCCATTTCCTTGATGACCTGCATTGTCATTCCTCTAATCATTGAAGATGTCCCTAGAACGATTGTTATCATCATCGACTGATGTGTCCCTACCATTCAGACACCCCTTCGCATAATGGTCGAACTTATTTCAACCAAGGCATCTGCCTTTCCTTCCTCCCTTAGATCTGGACGTCCCATTAAAGTGATCTTTAGGTAGGGCCATCAAAAACTTTTGTTGCGCCATTCTAATAAAATTCTCTGCTTTGACTTCACCCTTGGTGAAGTAGAAGAGGGATGAGGAATCCATTGATCCTTTTGTCCTTTCCCAACCGTCTTCGGTGATTGCTCTTTCACCCTTGTTTGGGCTTTGTCTTCACCTCACCTCTAATACCATGTTAATTTTAGGTATGTTCTATGTTAGAGCAATTTATTTCAATTTTCACAGTTAGCTCAATATCTTTTCCAGATTAGCAATCACATCATCATTAAAGTAAACTGCAAATAGAACATAAATATAAATCGTAGAAGACAAGCCAAGACAAGATAACACAAGATGTGCCACTAGCCAGGGACAAACCCCAATGTGGCGAAACCCTTGATCAATTCTTCTTATATGTTCTTTAATAGTTCAGCAGAGAGAGAGAGAGAGTACATTTACAACTGAAGTCAACACTTTGACTTATCTAGATGAGAGCATAGATCATATCTAAGAAGATGATACATGAGATCAGTTGACGACATGCTGCTTCAACTGATTCTCCAAGGTGACTCCTTCACCTATCATCGTGTTGCATCTCGTCATTATGTTGCACCTCACCGTGTTGCACCATGTTGCACCCTTCATCACAATGTTGGACCTCATGACTACTGCACCTAAAGTTGTATTGTTGTCCCATGTGTCATGATTGAACCATGTTGTCCATGTTAGTTGTCTCATTGCTTGCTTGTTGTCCCTTGCATGGTTGGTGTACTTGCTGCAAAGTACCATACAGCTATCCCAATGTTAGTTTGTTGTCCCTTGCATGTTCTTGTACCATTGTGCTATACTTGCAGCACCATGAACTTACTATATCATATTGTTGCACCTCACCATTGTGTTGCCCCTCCTTATGCCATGATACACTTCTTCACTATACCCATCACGCTGCAGCATTCATCAACATGTTGTTGCGATATATCATCATCATTGTTGCTTCCATCATCATGTTGCTTCAATGTATCATCATCATTGTTGCTTCCATCATCATGTTGCTTCAATGTATCATCATCACTATTTTGGGGCTTCTCTGTTTGCTGCATTGCATGACTGGTTAGGGCATTCTAACAGTAGTCCTAACAGACTTCAAAATGTGGCCAGAATAGCCCTCCACAACTGCGGCTGCCTTTCTAGGAGGGGAAAGCCTTGGCTACAATGCTCGGATGTTCCAACCCCTATTCCACCCTTCGGCCTCCTCTTATCTAATGCGGCTTGCTACAGCAAATTGTCCCTTACCTGCGATAGCCCTTCTAAGGGATATTCCTTCACCTAACCACCCCAAAACAACCCCCCTGCCTCTCAACCTCAAGATATGGGCCACAACCCTCTTCAACAGCTCCTCAGCCTCCTGGAATAACCTCGTAACTCCTCTTTGTTCTCTTCAAGGCTTGTTGCGACTACGGTATATTCATACCACCCTTAGGACAACGTATAGGCTTCTTTTCATAGTGTCTTAAGGTCTCTCCTTAGACCCTTCATGACTACGTATTATGCTTCTCCATAGGGCAACGTAGGGCTTCTCCATAGGACAGCGTAGGGCCTCTCCATAGGGTTGTGTTAGGGCTTCTCCATAGGGAAACATAGGGCCTCTCCATAGGGTTGCATTAAGGCTTCTCCCTAGGGCAGTGTAGGGCCTCTCCATAGGGCTGCGTTAGGGCTTCTTCATAGGGTAGCATAGGGCCTAGGGCACTCCCTCCAGATTAGGGCAGCGTTATCCCTTAGGATCTCTCCTCCTACTAAAGCCCAAAGACAAGTAGAGAGGAAGAGATCCCAAGTGTGTGTTGAAATGACTTGAAGGTGACCTCTATTTATACTAAAACGTTGAGCACAAGTGGGGTTTATTTGGTTGTTGGCTGACCTTGACGAATAGTCCCATAACACTAATAAATTCATATCTCAATGAATACTTATCGGAATCGGATGATCTTTAAATCAATCCTACACCTCTCGATGAGAGGGACCCAAGAAAAATATCAACTGCCATTAATAAAATGACCCACATGGAGTTTGGCCCTAGTTGCCAATTTTAACAAAGGATGAATTTAAGGAGATGAGCTCACGTTCAGGAGTTCAGAGGTCTTGGTTAAAGTATGAGTGGCACTGCCTCCCGCGATTACTCAATCATAATTCTCTTGTGAAGGGCTACAATTGGGTAAATCTTTACCATTTTCGATTCCTAACTCACATAGCAGGTCAATTGAGAATTAATACTCATTATTCTCCATTGGAAAGCCTGAAACATATGTCTAATTAAAATGTTAATTAAAAGCTAATTGAGAAGGGCTAGGAGGACTTGGTAACATTTTTTTATTTTGGGGAGGGTTTGAGCTCCAAACCAATGTTGCACGAAGCGGGAGCGAAGCGGAAGCGTTTTTTGGAAGCGGGGACGCCGAAGCGTCATTTTCCAAAAATCTAGGAAGCGAAGCGTCCGCGAAAGCGTCTGCTATATATATATATATATATATATATTTTATATTTTTTTGCATTTATACTCAAAACAAACATCCCAAATACCAAATTAATTGTAGAAGACATGAAAACATGCATATTTTTGCATAAATCAAGATAGATATGGCATCCATGATTCCATTGTAGTTACTAGTATGTACAACAATCATCTATATTCTAGCTATTACAAACATACATCAAATTTTTAAGCATATTATAAAACATAAAACATTTAAGCATATTATAAAACATAAAACATAGAGCATATTATGATTTATCTAGCAAGTGAGCAACTGTCAACATTTGTCATGTCCAAAATTCAAATAATAATGTTTACAAAATATGTCACTTGGTCACCGCCAAGCCAAAAAGGTTCAAAATTCAAATTCACAAGTCTACAAGTCTAATGAGTAATCTATGACAAAAAGTAGTAGATTGTGAATATATCTACTAATCTCTCCTCCTTCCACCACGAATAGAACGTGGTGGCGGGCCTCCACGTGGTGGCAATGAAGAAGATGGTGCCTGTGGAAGTCGTGGCACTGACACTGATGAAGAAGAACCCCCTGTTGTTGGTGTTGAACCATGGAACCTAGGAACCAAGGGACCAGATGGGGGTGGGGTGGGGGTGGTGGCATATCAACACGGTCATCATCATCCTAGAATCGCTCAAAAAATTCATGCAAAAAAAAAACACTAGTTAACAAAAAAATTAAAAACATGAATTAGAGAAATGCTTTATAAGGGAAAATTGGAAAATTCATACCACAATGGACATACCTGGATAAGAGCATCCTCTAATTGCTCTAGTCGCAACACTCCATCCTCCAAATTGGCTCCTCTGGATTCTTGTCCCAAATCAACAAGTCTTTATTAGACTTTGCATCTTCACAGTAATGGGACAACAATCGCAAGTTGTAATGAACATAAACCAAGCTCTCTACCCGGTCTAAATTCAACCTGTTCCTTTTAACACTGTGGATGAAAGAATAAGAGCTCCAACACCTCTCTGCAGAAGAAGTGTTTACCACCTGTGATAGCACCCGCAATGCCAAACTCTGTAGAAGTGGAGTACCCCCTCCATGCATGTTCCACCACTCAAGAGCAGAAAAAGTCTCTCGATCTTTAATTGCATGCATGCTCCCAAATGGACCAGTGTTGAGCGTATAGTTGCTCACCTGTCTCCGTACCAATGCAGCCTCCTCCTCATCAGGGATTAATTTACTCAATGCAGCCATATATTTTTGGTGAACCTCTTGATCTTGGTGCGGTTTTCTCCTGCTTCCCCCCCCAGGTGCTGGTGTTGAAAGCCATGATGGATGATAGTATTTAGGTGTCAAAACATATGCTAATGCATGCAATGGAACATTTAGCATTTCCCATCGGTTTTGCACCTCTACACGAATATAATTGTACAAGTTGATATCTCTAGGCTCAACAATGTCTTTAATCTGCCCCAACATGCTATCCATTTGCTCATACACCTCCCCAATTACTGGTCGATCTGAATCTGCAAACTTGATCATGTAATAAATTGGTTTGGTGAATTGCAAAACATATTTAACCTGTCCCCAAAAGTAATTGTCAAGAACAGTGTCCTTGACTGCATTAGCACCATCTATGTCAGTGTTAATTTCATCCCATGTTTCAGCACACACCAGATTAGTTAAAGCTTGTCTCACCTTCACTAGCCGCCTAAAGGTGAGGTAATAACTAGCAAATCTTGTCTTTGCAATTTTAAGCAATTGCAACTTGGAGTAAGTGCCATAGAAGTAGTTTACCCTTGTATGCCCTGTGATGAATTTAATGAGCTGCTTCCCTCTCCTGTAAACCTCAGCAATCCACCCACATTCTTTGTGTTTCACAATATCATGCATCAAAAGGTTCAATGTGTGAACCAGGCACCCAGACCAAAAGATGTGTGGATGAGTACGCTCAATAATTTTTCCTGCTGCCTTACAATTTGCTGCATTATCTGTGATCACTTAAACCACATTATTCGGACCAACATCTTTGATTGATTTCAATAGGAGATCTGCAATGTTTTGTGCAGATGCAGTGATGGAGGAGTCATGACATGCAATAAATACTGCACCACTAGAAGAAACACCAAGAACATTTATCAAATGTTGGTTTCTAATATTTGTCCACCCATCTGATACAATGGATACCCCAGAATCTACCCACTCATTTGTAAAACGTGTCAAAGCTCTTTGAACCTTAGCTTTTTCTCTTTCTAATAACACTGTTCTAGCTTTCTCATAGTTGGGGGCCTTGTATCCTTTTGGGGCTTCATTGATGGCCTTTACCATTTCATGCCAATAGGGAGAGCGAAGCACATTGAATGGTACACCGCAAGCACAAAGAAAACGGACTATCTTTCCATCCACATCATCCCTCCCAGCAACATTAAGGAAATCCCCTATTGTTCTTCTACCTCCAGAGCTTGCAGAAGTACCATGAGGAGATGAGCAACTACCAAATTTAAAGGTTGCACTTGATTCAGAATGAGTTTTTTGTTTCTTGTTTTTTTGTTGTGCAGCCATCTCTATTTGGATGTATTTTCTTCTTTCTTCAGTTGAAATGTTTGGGCAAATTTGTACCTCCACAGAACCCTTTTTTTCATCACTGTCCAGCACCCCACAAAGATGCCTCCTCAGACGGGTATATGAACCACAATATGGTTTTCCTCCATGACAACCATGAGGGCACACAAATTTGTAAGATCCACCACCCTTTCCCCCATCAAGTTTGGTCACATAGTTCCACAAGGGTGTTGATGTAGCTTTCCCATCTTGTGTTTCAGTGTCCCCTTCAAGTTCATCCCCTTCCTCTTCAAACCCTTCCTCCTCATCATACATTGGGTCACTACTATTAGGACCATCACCAATGTCCTCTTCTGTTTCTTCCCTTCTATTCCTCACCCTTGCCATCATTAAACCAAGAGTGGAATGATACATAGAAGCCAAAAGAACACCATCTTGGAATATGGATATAGGTGGTGGACAACGGCAACCTGTGAATAAAGGAGCAAGTAGAAACAATGGGAAAGAGTAGGAGAGGGAGGAGAAAAATACAAAAAAAATTTCAAAAAAACAAGGGAGTTTGGGGTTTGAACTTACCTCTTTAGCTCTTGTAGATGAAGTCCTCCAAGCTCCTCCTCCTTCTCCTAGCTCCTCCTTCTTCACTCCTCCAAGCTCTCCTCTCTTCTCCTCTCCTTTCCTCTCTTCTCTTCTCTTCTCCAACCCTCATAAACTCAAAGTGAGAAAATGAGGAATGAATGGGGGCTTTATTCTTTTCATTCCTCACCTTAACCTCACTCTAACCTCACCCTAACCCACCCCCTTAAGGTTGAGTGAACATAACTTAAAAAAAAAATTTAAAAAAAATGTGTTTTTCTCCCTTGGGCGCACCCCTTTCCGCCGAAGCGTACGGAAGCGTGCGTGAAGCGCACGCTTCCTGCTCCGAAGCGCCACGCTTCGGCGACCCGAAGCGCCGTACGAAGCACACTTCGGAGCCGGCGCTTCGAAAATTCCAGGAAGCGCTAAAAATTTCACGAAGCGCGCTTCCAAAATTCCGAAGCGCGCTTCGATCCGGGGGGGGGCGCTTCGTGCAACACTGCTCCAAACTGTAAAACCAAAAAGGGGTAGGAAGAAAGATAGCAAAAAGAAAGTCAAGCAGCCACAAAACCCTGAACAGAGGACCTCATCTATACAAACAAGAAGTCAACAAAAAGGTGGAACTAGTTCCTCCTTTAGTTCCTGAATTACCCAAGGTTTATACCAGGAAGAGTGATAGGCTGAAGACAAAAAAGGATGCCCCTCCACCCACTGTCCCCCTACCTATAGAAAAGAAGTTAGCAAGCAGACATAGAAAGCCAAGGGCAAAATGATTGAGCCTGAAACAGAACAAACACCAACTGATAAGGAACCCACCTTAGCATAAGTGTTTAAAGGTGGAAAAAGACCACATCACAGGCCTTGGAATAATCTAAGACTAAACATCAGACTGAAAAAGAAACCTGAGTTAGCAAAGGAGGTCATAAATGAAGATAAAACCCCTCAGAGGGACTTGATTATAAACTAGGAGGAATCTACAAGCTCAAAGAGATCTAAGAAAGCTAAAGATTCAAAGGAAAAGGTTACTACAGAAGCTCAGAGGATTAAGAGACAGAGGAGAACAAATGATGACATCTTGTTGGAGGCAGCTAACACACTTAACTAGTTTATTTTTGGATCGCATTGTTTTGATCGCCCACTGTCAAGGTGAAATTTTGTTCGCAGGCTGATAACCCCTCTATCAGTGATTTGCATTGGTAAAGTGAATGAGTGTTGGCAATTCCGTTCTCAGTGCAATTTTGGCAATTAGTGTCTATAAAAGCGTTGAGAGCCAACGAGTCAGTGATTCTGATCATGTTCGGGTTATAAAGGATATCAGTAAGATTATCAGCGTTGTCAGATCAGGAAGCTTGAAGGGAGAACCTGCGTAACAAATGATATTTTTAGGAGGACGAGGCACGAGTTCTAGCAAATCAAGCAGAAGATCAGTCACCGTTTTTGACCCAGTTTTCTTGATAGGTTTATAGCTCGTTGTTATGGTTTAGATACAGACATGCTTGGAAATATGTATCATGTGCATTTATTTGACATATACCCTTTATATTTTTAGAATATTGTAATTGAGTAGATACAGAGAACCTATTTTTAATTTGTAATATTTTCTATAAAAACAAGCTCTGTAGAATGAAAGAGGGTTGGTTTCTGATCAAAAACTTATTGTGCTCTATGTATTTTCTTAAAGTTTAATAAAGGAAGACTAATTCTGCAGCAAATATTATTGTGTTGAGAGATTTTGGATATGTGTTTTCCTGTTTTTGTTTTCCTTCTATGTCATCATATGTGTATTCTTCTACGATTGATAAGAGTAAATAAACAGAAATCATATTGACTATGCTTTGTTTAAATGATCAGTCTTCCACAAATTTCTGACTTATGCTTTGTAGAATTCATCCTTATGGTGCTCTTATAAGTATACCATTGCCTTCCTATTATGCATTACACCTCAACAATTTTAGATCCCAGAGTATCTTAGCTACCCTGCCTCTGTGAAGGTTTTAGTTTGTTTCCTAGTTAAGCCAAATATTTGACTCCATGCCCAATGGAAATCTATCAAACCCTCCCACAATTTTGAAGCTTTGTTACAGCAGACCTAGTCATTGTGTTAAGTACATAACCAGTCATTTTGACTAAGTTATAGAAGGGATCCCCCTTCGGATTGAAAGGGTTATGTTATGAAACCAGCTCAAGAAAAAGATAGAAAAGATAGATCAACGCCTTAGAATTCAGCCTCTTCGAGGGGGCAACCTCCTTTACATTACATAAATGAACAATTCTTGGATGATACAAATGAAAAGACCTCCTTTCTATATATAGGAGTATAAGGGGTCATAACATAATCAGAGCCGACATAACAATAATAATGTAAGGGCACAATAATAACAATAGTGGGCTTCTATGGGGCACAATAGTAACAATATGGGCACTACATGGGTACAACGATATAATAAGTGGGTTGTACTAATAACAATAAGGGGTTACACTAGTAGTATAGGGGCCTAACACGCCCCTCTCCTTCAAAAAGCGTTGTCCTCAACGCTTGAGTAGTTCTTGATGCTTCTGTATAAAATTCTTGTCCTCCCATGTGGAATCTTCAGCAGGTAAGTTCTTCCACTTGATGAGATACTCTGAAATTGGTCGATTTCGTAGCTGTTGGGTTCTTGTTTCTGTGACTGCTCCAGGTTCCAATATGATTTTTCCTTCCTCTTCAATTTCTAGCAATATTGTTTGAATTGGGATCTTTTGCAACTTTTGAATAAGTGGCCATACTTCTTCGTCCTTCTTCCATTCATTCCTTGCTTCATTTATCCAATCTAGTTGGATAATAGAAATAGCACAAAACAATGCTTCCACATCCTCATCCTTGAAGAGTCTTCCCATTCGGTAAGGTCGCCATTTTTTAAGTGCATGTAGTGTTGCCAACATTTCCTTCTCATAAATAGCTTGCTTGAGATGTAGTAGTAAAAATACCCAATCACCTACATCAAAACATTTTTCACTATGATGTTGATCTACCTGTTGTTTCGTTTGATTTTGCACCGAAATGGCGTTATCCTTTAAAAGTTGGAGAACTTGTTGTTGATGCTCGATGTGATCTTTCACTGCTTGAACCTTTTTCTTCTTGATATGTCCTTCTATCTCTAGAGTTTGAGGAATGGTAATTTCTTCCAATCCTTTACAAGATATGGTCGGATTCATTTCTTGATGCTCGATGTGATCTCTCACTTCTTGAACATTTTTCTTCTTGATATGTCCTTCTATCTTGAGAGTTTGAGGAGTGGTAATTCTTGCCAATGCTTTACAAGATATCATCTGATTCATTTCTTCTTTCTCGATGTGATCCTTCACTTCTTGCACCTTTTTATTCTTGATATGTCCTTCTATCTTGAGAGTTTTAGGAGTGGTCATTCTTGCCAATGCTTTACAAGATATGGCCTGGTTCATTTCTTCTTTCTCTGGGGTTGGGTCCTCGTGTATATCCTCTTCTTTTGACGTTTCTTGATCATTTTCTTCCTCCTCTTCATACTCTATGTAAAATAATTTCTTCTCAGTACACTTATGACCTTTAGTGCATTTGCTATCACAATTGTAACAAAGCCCTTTTTCTCTTTTTTCTTCCAATTGTTGTGGTGTAACCCTTGTAGGTTGTGGAAGGCTAGGAGAAACAACACTTCCATCTTTATAGTTGTGAGGGGTAGACTTCCTTATTGCCATAATTTTACTTTCCATTATGTAACAAAGCCCTTTTACTATTTCCAATTGTTGTGGTGTTGCTCTAAAGAAGGTGTTGCTCTTTGTATCCTCATAATGTGCCATCATTTCCTCCATGAAAATTGACCACGTAACAAGTTGTTTACGAGAACAAAGCCCTTTATACCATAAAAATTGATTCGGTTCTAAATATGAAGATGCAATACATACCTTTTGTAATAGTGGTACACCATGTAGATCAAAATATTGCTCCATCTGAAGTATCCAATTTACCGGATCCTTGCCATCAAACTTCCTCATCTTGCTTTTTCTTGATTTTAGGAGCTCGATCTTGAAACGACTGTAACTCTGTACTTTTGGATCTTTAAGTTTCGAAATTATGACCTATAGTAGCCCTCTGCGTCCGCTTTCCAATGCCACAAGTCTGACCCAAATTGGATTCTCCAAGGAAGAGTTATGCCAAATCTCCCACAATGACTTGATTATAGACTAGTTCAGTAGAGCGAACTTGTACGACTTGCCACGAGTCACTGTTTCGACCTTTGGATCTGAAAAAAGCATACAAGAAACTATAGTCCGTCCTCTTTCTGTACCTTCTTATGAAATTTCAATCCGATGCTCAGAGAGAAAGTTATGATGATTTTCCCCAGGTCACCTATTTGGAATGTAATTCAGGAGTCTGCAAAAGGACCAACTTCCTCAGATCATATCTCTGCAAATATAGTGCGAAAAACTCTAAAATTAGGACCCAAGCTTCAACGTGATGTCTTCTCAAATGGGTTTTTTTTTTTAGCTTCTGAAACGTCACAGAAAAAAAGTTATAGCGAAAATGCCACGATGACCTATTTGGAGCAGTGAAACCCTAGAATCCAAAGCTCTGATACCAAATGTTATGAAACCAACTCAAGAAAAAGATAGAAAAGATAGATCAACGCCTTAGAATTCAGCCTCTTCGAGGGGGCAACCTCCTTTACATTACATAAATGAACAATTCTTGGATGATACAAATGAAAAGACCTCCTTTCTATATATAGGAGTCTAAGGGGTCATAACATAATCAGAGCTGACATAACAATAATAATGTAAGGGCACAATAATAACAATAGTGGGCTTCTATGGGGCACAATAATAACAATAGTGGGCTTCTATGAGGCACAATAGTAATAATATGGGCACTACATGGGTACAACGATATAATAAGTGGGTTGTACTAATAACAATAAGGGGTTACACTAGTAGTATAGGGGCCTAACAGGTTAGCTTTCAATTCAAGAGATTGGTTGGAGGTTGCCTCAGTTATTTCCTTCCACATCCAGAAAATTTTTGAGTGAGTGCACGTAAACTAGACATCCAAATATTCAAAGATGATCAACACTCTACTTATTTCTCGTAAATGCTTCTTTTGGAGTCATATTGTTGAGAATCTTATGAGGACTACAATTCTACAAGTAGACAGTTGTTACAGATGCTTCTCCCCAAAATAATTGAGGGAGATCTTAATCATGTAGCATGGCTCTAACACATTCTTCAATTTTTATGTTCTTCCTTTCAATGACACCATTATGTTCAGGAGTATAAGGAACAATCAGCTCCCTTTTGATCCCTGCTTCCTTGTAAAATGATATAAGCTCTTTGGAGGTGTATTGTCCAACATTATCTGACCTTAGGGTCTTGACCTTCCTTTCTGTCAAATTTTATACTTCATTCTTGAATTCTTTAAACTTCCCAAAAACTTCATCTTTGTTCCTAAGAATATATATCCATGCTTTTCTTAAGCAGTCATCAATGAAGGTCACATTATATTGATGTCCTCAAGAGATTTTACTGCCATAGGTCCACACACATCAGAGTGTGAGATCTAAGATTTCCATGCATCTGGTATTACTTCTTACAAAGGGGTTCTTCACATTCTTGCCTAGACCACATCCCTTACAAATTCCTTCATGTTCTTCCTTCAATTCGGGAATGTCAGTGACCATTTGATTTAGAAATGGCAAGACATTGTAGTGAAGGTGTCCATACCTTATATGCCATAATTCAGAAGGGCTCACATATAAGTGTATTAGTGTTGGAGGGAGAGGTGCAAGAATTCTATACAACGTCTTCTCACGAATCCCAATTATCGTAGCTTGATCAATACTAGAGCCCTTTCCCCAAACCAAAACTTTGCCATAAACAAAAGAAATCCCACCACCTTTATATTCTACACAAGAAATGGAAAGTAAATTTTTCTTCAAACCTAGAACATAGAGTATGTTATTGAGATGAATGTTTCCACCAATCCCTAGCTCCAATGAAGTAAGACCCAATTCCTTTCACTGGATAGCTCTTCTTGTCTCCAAGTTTGATTGAATGAGAAGAGGCTTCTTTTGACAAAGTCTGGAGTTGATTGCATTGGCTTGTCATATGTCTGGAAGCACCACTATCAATAACCCATACATTATCATCCTTGAAATTGCTTGAGAGAGCCGAGAAAAAACTTCCATCCATCACTTTTTCTGCTAGCTTGCAGATGTTCTTCAAGATGCATCTTTTGAGAGTTACTAAGAGACTTCCAAGAGGCTTGAACCCTTTCTTCATAACGGCTTCTAGATCTTCAAAAAGAGTGCCAACTAAGATGTGATCTTCAATCTCCTTCTTACACCTTAGCTCTGATACCATGTTGGAAAATCAAGGTTCTTGTATATTGTAGTTAACTTTCCTTTAATAATAATTACTTGTGATGTTAGTTCGCCTTTTATTTCGTTTTATTTCTTGTTCATCAAGAGACTACCTAAACAATGAAGATCACAAAGAGACAAAGTACACAAGATATAGGATCCAAGCAAGGGCAAAACCCCTCCAAGGGGAAAACCCAAAAAGAATACTTGTCTTCCTATAGAATCAATTCAAAATGAAACTTCCAAGACCCCAAGACCAAACCCAAAATTCCTCCCAAACACCAAGTTAGCCCTTCAACAAGATCTCCTTAAGGCAAGATGAAATCTTCCAAGGTAAACAAAGATCAAACCTCTTCAAAGTTTTGCTCCAGCTAGGTCTTGGCCTCCAGCTTAAATCTACAATTTCGCCCTAAAATTTTCGACCCTGCAATTAGCCTAGAAACGCTAGATTCTCGCACGTGTGGACAAAATTAGGTCTAATTTCATTCTTCCTTCCTTCACTAGGTATTTCTCCTTACTTTCTTGCCCTTCACACTTGCCTTTCTTCTTCTTCAATTGCAGATTGAACTTCATGAGATTGATGTGCCAAATGGGTCAAAGTTCCTTCTTATTTATAGCCTTCCTGAGAGGTCAAATAGGCTTCCTTTGGGCTGACTTGCCCTTGTTAGGGCCGACATGGTCTTGGAGGATAAATTAGCATTCTTGACTCGTAAATAATTATTTTCTTCAACAAGACAAAATGGGACTATAATACACGACATAAATTCTTCTTTGACTCAAACCCTAGAAGCATGAAGAACATGCTTTAACCTAGACTTTGAACATGAAACCCATGCTTGAGTAAATAAAAATTGTTTTCTCTTTTTATATAAAATATACAATGTCATGTTTATGAAGGTCATTATGAAGACCGAATCTACTTACATTCTTCAATAGGGCCAAGGTGACAGTAGGTCCCTACCTTGTATGTGCCCATCTAGCAAGGCTTCCAGGACCTTACCATCCCTACTAAAAAGATCAGTGACAATGGCCAACTTTTGTTTCGTTGTATTCTAGAAATTTTGATCACAAAGAACTTTCAAAATTGTCCATAGTGGATGGACTATTGCTATCAATATATCTTTAATCATGTTACTCACCAAAATGGGTAATCCTATAGGAGAAAATTCTTCTCCAGTACTTCACATCCAGTCAGCCCACGATGCAGCCCCTCACTGCCACCACTAGTTGATGAGGTGCTAATACATCTCCACCACTTGCATCAACCATATGCTTCTCACTCATCTGACAAGAGCACATTAACAAAGGTAGGCTTCTGATCGAAAGGTACTTTATTTATTTTGCAATCGCATGCTTATGCGTGTTTGTATTTGCACATTTTATCTGGATTATGGGGTGAACTAGAAGGAGCGGTTTTGACCGTGATCTTGTTCCTGACCTTAAATGGGAGGGTTAGTCTTTGATCCTACTCTAGGGGGACCTCCCCTAATGTCCCAATGAGCAACTACTCAGGAAGCCCTAATTGAGATAGGGTACTTCCATCTATCCCTATTCCATACTTACCACTTTCCATCATGCATTACATGCCCTTATCTCACATCATTTCTTTGGGTTCAACTGACCATTAGTTCTCTGCGATATGACACCCATACTTCCTCATACCTAGGTCGGGCTCAGAACATTGCCCTAGCAGGTTCATGCAGCTAAAAGAAAAGAAAGAGTATATCATGGCCACAAGACGAAATAAAAAGAATATCAGAATGAAAAGTAAGGCTAGGACATACATATTAGCACGTCGGCAAAAGCATAGCACGAGATCTACCTCACTAATTATGGCCATCACCTGGCTCTTGAACACATGTTTCCCTAATACATAATAAAAGGAACATTTGCATGTCCCAACCCTAATGAGCAATAAAATGACTCAAACTTAAGGGGTAATACAACAATTAGACACCATTCAAAGCAAGTTGAGATTAACGCCATGTAAACACAAATAGGAGCCCTGAGGTGATCTTCCCCAAGAGCTAACTAGGATGGCACTCGTGATCCACCAAAATCACCTTAGAGTTTCGCTTGAAACTCTTAAGTCTAAAACTCGCTTGAGTTTCCTTTCAATGTCAATGAGAGATGATAGAAAAAATAGAATGCTCAACAAACGAGTCCCTCCTTTTATAATTTCTCTCCATGCTACTAGACTCCTTTTTAATATTATTTCCTTGGTGGGGACCATTTTCCACTTAGTGACTTTTGTCGTCATTTTAATAAAATAATATGTCGCCATTCTCCAACAAAATAATATTTGTCACCATTCTCCCATAAAATAATATTTTCCCTTCTATTAATATTACCCAAAATTGGCAAAACTCCTTAGTGATTCCCATGCTCACAAAATTGGGGATATTACACCCTTTGGGATTGGAAACACTTAATAGGGTTGTCCTTTAGCCACTCCTACCTAGGAAGGAAACACCATTGCAAGCTCAAAGGCCCGAATTTGGAAGGTAATCTTTTTGAAGTATTAAATAGCCCCTTACATTAAAACTTGGTTCAATTAGATGCAATAACGATTATTGTCACTAATGATTGGATCCTTTCCTTATACTTTGTGATTGTCAGGTGGTTCAGCAGCGTGTTGTCCTTTTAGATAATTTCTAGGTCAATTAGTTATGCCAAAGCGTCTATAATATTTTGTTGTTTTAAATGATTGGATGACCAGTGAACAATTTTATAAACAGGTGCTTCAAACTTTGATAGATTTCCAAGTAAAATAAAAGGTTCTTCTTTAACTACACATAGTTAATTTGATTTTAATGGGGTGGAAAGGTAGAGCATGGAGAAGTATAATTGATTTATGAAATGCAATTATCATAACAAAGAACAATATGCCCTAAGAATAGTTAACACAAATTTTCATCAATATCACTTCTGGTACCCAAAATCCAATTGTGGCACCAAAACATGGTTTCATGGGTCTCCAATTGCTCAAAATGTCCATCTCCGCTCCAATGTTGAGGTCTTTCCAAGTGGCACTGATCCGGGTCCAGGTGTGACAAAGGACCCTTCCAAGACCTTTTACTTTCGTGATGTGTTAAATTGCATTTTTTAAAGAACATAAGTGAAATACATGTGCATGTTGTAAAAAAGAGGAACATGTCAATCATCAACACATGAAAACATAAGTCGTTGATAACAAAGTTTTTTCAGGAGGGACTATGTCTCCGGGCCCCGGTGTCAAGATGGTGTAGGCTGCTACATTAAGTGTTGTCAAGAGTGATGATGTACACAAGAGATGATGTTGCAATCATACAAGGAAAATGCCCTCACGTAGGAGTGGCACCACGAGTTGTTCCACTACAGGAACTCTCAGTGAAAAGACTTCTATCAGTATGACACAAAAACTCATGCGTAATGAGCATTCCACCAACATGGCATAAAAGGGATCTCAAAACAAACATGCATGGCGACACATAAGTATCCCATCAAAATACAACAAAGGGATCTCAAAATACAACATGACAAATCATGAAAATAAGTACATCACATAGACAATTCCGCGTCACATCAAGCAGGAATCATGAAACAAGTAATAAATAAGATCCCTCATCAACATCAAACAGGGATTTGTGCAGTACAAAGCATAGCAAAAGAAGTACATGAACACATTGCATATACCTCACAACCAAGGGCCATCTAAAGAAGTGGATGTCAAACTGTTGAAGTTGTTCGTGCCATCGATAACATGACATCAATCGCATGGAAATGGCTGCTCGCACATGAATGATGACACCTGCATTCCACTTATAAGAGTGGCTGAAGAATAGAATGAGAAAATGAGAAATTTAAATGCACCATCAGATTTGCGGCGTCGAATAGTGCAAAATCGACTGTCCAATTTTTGAATTCTGAGAAATTGAGAATCTGGGGCTCAAGGAATCTTTTAGATTCCCCTTAGATTCCTCAATGATTCTGCTACATGGGTGGACTAGAAATATGCAACTCCAAAGGCGAATCTAACCTCGCCATTGTGATCCTTGCAGAAAACCATGAAAAACCACTGTAAACTTGACTATATTTCGACATGGAGAAAAATTACCTCCTCAGGAAAATTGCAAGGATCATGGTTCCACTCCCTGTTTTTGTAGTGATCATGGTTCCACCTGCATACTGAAAAATGACCGAAAAATGCAAAACTTTGATGGAGACATGGACATCGTGTTGGGTCCCTATAATACTAGCGATTACCCCATTACTATTGTAGTTATACCCCTTATTAATATTGTTGTGCCCCTATTGCCCCCATATTGTTATTATTGTGCCCCATAAAATCCATCTATTGTTATTTTTGTGGCTTTATATTATTATTGTTAGGTCGGTTGGATTATATTGTGACTCCTTAGACTCCTATATATAGAAAGGAGTTTTTGTCATTTGAATCATCCAAAAATTGTTCATTTATGTAATGTAAAGGAGGTTGCCCCCTCGAAGAGGCTGAATTCTAAGGCGTTGATCTATCTTTTCTATCTTTTCTTGAGCTGGTTTCATAACATTTGGTATCAGAGCTTTGGATTCTAGGGTTTCGCTGCTCCAAACAGGTCATCGTGGCATTTTCGCTATAATTTTTTTTCTGCGACGTTTCAGAAGTTGCAAAAAAAACCATTTGAGAAGAAATCGAACTGAACCTCGGGTCCGAATTTCAGAGCTTTTCGCACTATATTTGCGGGGATATGATCTGAGGAAGTTGGTCTTCTTGCAGACTCCTGAATTACATTCCAAACAGGTGACCTGGGGAAAATTGTCATAACTCTCTTTGGGGATCAGATTGAAATTTCGTAAGAAGGTACAAAAAAAGGACGGACTGTAGTTTCTTGTATGCATTTTTCAGATCCAAAGGTCGAAACAGTGACTCCTAGCACGTCGTACAAGTTCGCTTTACTGAACTAGTCTATAATCAAGCCACTGTGGGAGATTTCACATAACTCTTCCTTGGAGAATCCAATTTGGGTCACACTTGTGGCATTGGAAAGAGGACACAAAGGGCTACTGCAGGTCACAAATTCAGAACTAGATGATCGGAAAGTACAGAGATACATCACAGGCAATATCGAGCTCCTACAAAGTGAAAAAAGGTGTGTAGATTTTCTTAAATTTTTGCTTAAGCTTGGTTTGAAAATTTATTTTGAAGAAATTCAAAGGGCATAATAGAGCATTATTATCGGTAACTAATGCCCCGAGGAAAGAAAATGCAAACACCTAGTAAGGAACCTGAAAGCTCTAGCATGACTCATGAAGAAGAAAAAGAAATGCTATATGATATATCAAAATTACAAGAACAAGTGCAACAAGTGTCACTTGCACAAAAAGCAACAGAATCTAAGATGGATGGTTTAAGGAAAGATATAGAAGCTAAGATGGATGGTGTAAAGAAAGGTGTAGAAGCTAAGATGGATTGTTTAAAGAAAGACGTAGAAGCTAAAATTGATGGCATGGATTATAAGATGGAAGAATTGAAGATAAATATGAATAAGTTGCTACAAGAAATGGTCATTAAGGGTGAAAGGGTACTAAAGGAAACTCATGATGAGAACAAAAGAAATATTAATCATGATTCCATAGACGCTAATGTTGGATCGAAGACTCACCATATTCCAAAAATCGATATGAGGAAGTTTGATGGCAAGGATCCCGCCACATGGATATTACAGATGGAACAATTCTTCGATCTCAATAATGTGCAAAACAAACAAAAGGTATGTATGGCAACTTTATATTTGGAACCAAATCAGTTTGTATGGTATCAATGGCTTTGCTCTCGTAAACAATTTATCACTTGGGCAATTTTTACCGAATAATTGATAGCACATTATGAGGATACAAAAAACAACGTTTTTTTAGCCAATTGATAAGTCTCAAACAAAAGGGTTCAATAATGGAGCACATTGAGGAGTTCCAAAAATTGAACATAAGGGTAAAAGATATTCCAGAGGAGCATAGGATTGATGTGTTCATAGGGTCTTTAAAGGATAATATCCAACATGATGTTTGCCTTTGGGAACCTGATTCATTAGAGAAGACATTCAGGTTAGCAAGAAAAATGGAAAGCAAAATTATGGCAACCAGGAAGCATACCACTCACAACTATAAAGACGGAAGTGTTGTTGCCCCTAGTCTTCCACAACCTATAAGGTTGACACCACAACAATTGGAAGAAAAAAGAGCAAAAGGGCTTTGTTACAGTTGTGATAGCAAATACACTAAAGGTCATAAGTGTGCTGAGAAGAAATTATTCTACATAGATTGTGAAGAGGAAGAAGAAAAGGAGCAAGAAAGGTCAAAAGAAGGGATATACTCCAGGAACAAAGCCTAGATGAAGAACAAATAAATCTGACCATATCTTGTAATGCATTGGCGAGAATTACCACTCCTCAAACCATCAAGATAGAAGGACAAATCAAGAAGAAAAAGGTAATAGTGTTGATTGATTCAGGAAGCACCCACAATTTTATTCATTGTAAGGTAGCAAAAGAATTGATTTGCTTCCTATATCCAGCACCAGAGTGTCAAGTGATGATTGCAAATGGAGGAACAATAAATTGCTCTGGAAAGTGCCATAATATCAAGCTATCCATGGGAGAATATGTATTGACTAGCCCAATGCTTTCCATTCCAATGGGAGGGGCTGATGTTGTACTAGGAGTCCAATGGCTACAATCCTTGGGTACAATAACTTTTAATTTTCAAGAACTTTTCATCAAATTTTCTACAGAAGGAAGTTAAGGGGTATTAGGGAAACCAGGAAAGATAATCAGCTCTAATGGTATGACAAAGCTTCTAAAAAAGGAGCAAAGAGGTGTAATTGCACAATTATGTTCCCTAGATGTTTCCACATCGGAATCATCTATTTCTCCAGATCTCCAAAAAGTCCTGGACAATCATTCCAAGGTATTTGAAACTCCCAAAGGTCTCCCACCTATGCGTGATCATGATCATGCTATTCATCTGATTCCAGGAAGTGTTCCTCCAAACATCAGGCCGTACAGATATCCCTATGTCCAAAAGAGTGAAATTGAGTGTATGGTTGCAGAAATGCTAGAGGCTGTTATAATTCAACCGAGTCAAAGTTCTTTCTCTGCTCCAGTAGTATTGGTGCACAAGAAGGATGGATCATGGCGCATGTGTCCGGATTATAGGGAGCTCAACAAGATCACTATTAAAGATAAGTTCCCCATTCCTGTCATTGATGAATTACTGGATGAAACTTCACCAAGTTGGATCTTCGTTCAGGATATCATCAAATCAGAATGAAGACTGAAGACATTCCGAAAACAACATTTAGAACTCATGAGGGTCATTATGAATTTTTGGTCATGCCTTTTGGCCTTACCAATGCACCTTCAACATTTCAAGGTTTGATGAATTCAATTTTCAAACCATTCCTTAGAAAATTTGTGTTAGTATTTTTTGATGATATACTAATCTACAGCAAGTCTTGGAAGGATCATGTTGAACATGTTGACAGGGTGCTACAACTATTGGAGGAGAAATAATTATATGCAAAAAGATCCAAATGTTTCTTTGGAGTCCAAGAGGTGGAATATCTGGGTCATATTGTATCTCATGAAGGAGTTAAGGAAGACCTTAGCAAAATTAAAGCCATTAAGGAATGGAAAATCCCCACATCCATAAAGCATCTGCGAGGATTTCTCGGGTTGAGAGGGTATTATCACAAGTTTGTTAAGAATTATGGGAGAATAGCAGCACCTCTAACAACATTATTGAAGAAAGATGCATTTTCATGGACTCCGGAAGCAACAAAGGCCTTTGAACATCTTAAAGAGGCAATGTGCCAAGCACGATCTTAGCTACACCGGACTTCACAAAAACCTTTATTGTGGAATGTGATGCTTCAGGAAATGGAATTGGTGCTGTTCTAATGCAACATGAAAGACCCATTGCTTTTGAAAGTCGTCCAATCAAGGGAAAGTTTTTAAGCAAAGCTATTTATGAGAAGGAAATGTTGGCAATACTCCATGCACTTAAGAAATGACGACCCTACCTAATGGGAAGACACTTCAAGGTAAAAACGGATCATGATAGCCTTAAATACTTTTTAGAACAAAGATTATCCTCTGAAGAGCAACAAAAGTGGGTCACAAAGATGTTGGGTTATGACTTTGAAATCATCTACAAAAAGGGAAGCAAAATGTGGTGGCAGATGCACTCTCAAGAAAGGATGAGGATGTGGAAGCATTGTTGTGCGCCATTTATATTACCCAACCAGATTGGATAAACGAAGCAAGGGAGGAATGGAAGAATGACGAAGAAGTGTGGGCACTTATTCGAAAGTTACAACAAGATTCCAGTACGTCTGATACATTTAGCTGGCAAAATGATTCGTTATGGTACAAAGATCGCTTATACCTCCGTATGAATTCCCAGCTAAAACTAAAGATTCTTATGGAATTGCACACTTCTCCCTTAGGAGGGCACTCAGGATTTTTAAAAACTTACCATAGGGTTAAGAAGGAATTTTTTTGGGATGGCCTTAAATCAGATATTCAAAAGTTTGTGGCGGAATGTTTGGTTTGCCAACAAAATGAAGTTGAAACAATTAAGACACCGGGTCTATTACAACCTTTATCCATTCCAAGCCAACGTAGGGAGGAGGTTCCAATGGATTTTATCACAGGTTTACCCATGTCTGAGGGAAAGAGTGTCATCGTGGTGGTAGTTGACCGACTTACCAAGTATGCACACTTTTGTCAATTATCACATCCATATAAAGCCAGTACAGTTTCTACTGCATTTATGGAAACAATTCAAAAGCTACATGGAAACCCAAAGATTATTGTAAGTGACGGAGATCCCATTTTCACTGGAAATTTTTGGACAGAGTTATTTTCTTGTCTTGGTACTCAGTTAGCTCATAGCTCATCTTATCATCCTCAATCTGATGGGCAAACTGAGATAGTAAACAAATGTTTGGAAGGATATCTTCGTTGCTTTGTATCTGATAAACAGACGCAATGGGTCAAATGGTTGCCTCTGGCTGAATGGTGGCATAACACTTCCTTCCATACAGCAACAAAAATGACCCCATTTATGGCACTTTCTGGGTACCAACCACCATCCATCACATCATATTTAAGAGAAAATTCTAAGGTTCAGGCAGTGGAACATCACATCAAACATCAACAACAAGTCCTCCAACTCTTAAAGGATAACCTCGTGTTGGCACAGAATAAGAATGAAACAACAGGCAGATCAACATCGCAGTGAAAGAAGTTTTGATGTAGGTGATTTGGTATTCCTACGGCTACAACCATATAAGCAAATGTCCCTCAAGCAAGCTAAGAAGGATAATAAATTATCACCAAAGTATTATGGTCCGTACAAGGTGTTGCAAAAGATTGGTACTATGGCATACAAATTGGAGCTTCCTGCAGCTTCTCGATTGCACCCAGTTTTCCATGTTTCATGTTTAAAGAAGGTTATAGGCGACAAGCTCCCAGTTCAAACAATATTGCCAGAACTTGACGAGGAAGGAAAAATTATATTGGAACCAGAAGCAGTCACAGAAACAAGAACTCGACAGCTACGAAATCGATCAATTTCAGAGTATCTTATCAAGTGGAATAACTTATCCGCTGAAGATTCCACATGGGAGGATGAGAATTTTACGCAGAAGTATCCAGAACTACTCAAGCGTTGAGGACAACACTTTTTTGAAGGAGAGGGGCATGTTGGGTCCCTATAATACTAGTGATTACCCTATTACTATTGTAGTTATACCCCTTATTAATATTGTTGTGCCCTTATTGCCCCCATATTGTTATTACTGTGCCCCATAGAATCCTCTATTGTTATTTTTGTGGCTTTATATTATTATTGTTAGGTCGGCTGGATTATATTGTGACTCCTTAGACTCCTATATATAGAAAGGAGGTTTTGTCATTTGAATCATCCAAGAATTGTTCATTTATGTAATGTAAAGGAGGTTGCCCCCTCGAAGAGGCTGAATTCTAAGGCGTTGATCTATCTTTTCTATCTTTTCTTGAGCTGGTTTCATAACACATCGCCATTGCGTTCGTGGCGTCGAGAAGTGTTGAAACCATATACAATTTGTCACAATCTAACAAAGTGAAAATTCACCCCTCCTGCAAAACATTGTCTCGAATTGCGTGCCAATATTTTGCTTCTTCTATCTCGAAATTCGTGCCCGCTCTTGGTATCTCCATCTATCCCCCGGGTGCACTGATAATATTGGGTTTATATAATATTTCCCAGCGGATTAACCAAATGGGTTAGTTGGCGCTGTGGTAAATTGAGGCATTAGTTGAGGAGGGGTCGGGTGGTCAAACCCCGCCTCTCCCTTTTTTATACACACTATAGTTTTAAAACTGAACGAAATTTTTATAAGGGGGTTGGGTCTGCATTTGGCGGCCCGCCCCATGTCTCCCGCACACACATACGCTGGCGCATTAAACTACGAGGTTTATTTTATGGTGCATACTGTTTTATGGTACCATTGATGTGGTGTCGTCCTTTATGGGGCCGCCTGCTCGGGGGCCGGCCCACGTGGGCCGGGCGAGTTCGACCCTCGTCGATCTCGAACTAAATGGCACATTGTAAGGTGTGGGGGTGTGGGTCAGATCCACCGGAGGTGGCCCACCAACCACATAACATTATGTATATGGTGGAGGGCTCGGCGGGCGGGTTCGACCCTCGCCGATCTCGAACTAAATGGCGCGTTGTAAGGTGTGGGGGTGTGGGTCAGATCCACCGGAGGTGGCCCACCCACCACATAACATTATGTATATGGTGGAGGGCTCGGCGAGGTGACGGTCGTCGAGCCAAACTTCAACTTAATTTTTGTTAAGGTTTCGGTTGCAGTTAGGCCGACGAGGTTGGCCCATCGGCCTTTTAATATAAATTTTTGTTATGTAATTTTTGGGGTGCGACAGTGGTGGCAAGGGTCATGGCTCGCCACCAATTTTTATATTTTTTTTTATTTTTAAAATAAATAGTCATTTAAATTTTTTTCAAAAATAAGGGATATTAGGCATTTTAACGAGGCCACAATTTCGACCGATTTCGGGAGCTAGGTTTCATGCCTTGGTGTCGATCAAATTATAGGACACTTAAACCTTGCCCGTAACCTAACTTTGACCAAAACTTTGACTGGCTCGTTCTCCCTCATACAAGCTTAGATTGACGAACCGGTCACACCTCCGCGATCAGGACGACGAGAACTACAACCTGAACTTGGTTCGAGAAACTTCCAAGCACTTTGATTTTCGAGCTTCTTAAGCCCTCTTTGTCATGTGTGTCTCTAGGGCCACGTGGATCAGGTACAAGCCATCCCAAGCCTTTGAAGGTGAGACCTTCCTCATCTGGGCCTTGGAGCAACTGGCATTGCTCATGTAGTGCTAAGGCTGACCTTAGTGCATGTTGGGTCTAGGTGTATCATCTTGAAGAATCATGAAATGTAGTGCAAAGTGGCAAAATGTCTTAGGTGCAAGAGGTGACTAGGGTTGTATGTGAAGTGCAATTTCAGTTCGAAGGCCAAAGGCTCTCAATGCTTCACCTGTGGGTGCAAATATACTTCTCTAATGTCCTGGGTACCTATGGGTAAGGTGCCTAGGACATGGGCTGTGTTGTAACATTATTTGGTTTTGATAAGTTAGTATATTAGTCAAAAATAGATTCAAAACGTTAAGTTAGGATATGGATGAAAAAGAAAGAAAAATAAAAATGTTAGGACAATTTCATATTTTTATATGCATCCATATCAACAAAATGTTAGGAGTTAGTTGCCCTAAAGAAAGAAGGCAAAAGAAAAATAAAATGTTAGGGAAGCTAAAAGAAAAGAAAGGCTTCAATTTCAAATAAAAATAAATAAATGCAAGGACTGCTTATTTAAATGCGCTACATTAGAAAAATGCTAAATTTTGTTAATTAATGATTAATTTCCTTAATCGAGATTAATTTTTGGTTATAAACCTTTGGCATTAAAAATTATGTTATAAAGTGCATATATGATTAGGCCAAAGTCAATAAACGACAAAACATCATGTCGGCTTTCAATAAATGGAGCGCATCATTTAGCGGCTGATCTACTCCCCGCCTAGATCAACGGCAAAGAGAGACTTCGCACCCCCCTCGACTATTTCTTGTTAACGCGATGGGGGGTGGGGGGGTCCGCAAAGCGGGTTTAATGGCAGACACCCCAACCCTACATGGTACCACCTTATTACTCCGCACCCCCTCGCTCAAAACTGTAAACCACTCGCTACGGCCCCGCCCCCCGCAAACCGCTTGTGGTTTCCCTCCGCCAACGACTCTTCCATATTGCGCCTTAACCGTTATCCTTCAACCAATCCCAAGCTGCCACCTCACATACCTATTGCCTATTCATCCTATCCATTGCCACCTCACGTGCTCGTTGCCCTGCTGTCATACCCGTTATATTCACTCGTTGTAGCTCCGCTCCTGTGCATTAAAGCAGCTACGATCATGAATAAAACTGTTAGCCCTTCCTAACATGTTATAAATAAAACTATACCCGCCTCTTTGTCACTTTCCTCTGACTCTTTTCTATTATTTGCAGGTAAACAATTTTTGCAGGACCTTTTCCTATTCGCTCAGTCTATTACCAAAATCGCTCTTCCTCCTGTCTGCCAGCATGGCCCCAAAAGGGAAAGCTAAAAAGCAGAGTGCAGAGGAAAGCACTGCTACTCCAACCCAACTCGACCTTGACCATGTTCCTCTTGTAGACTCACTGTTTAAAATTGCAGAAGCCAAGTGTGAGTTCGATTTCTATGAACTGCATTTGTGGCTCAAACAAAATTACCTAGACAAGCAAGACCCAATCAGATTTTGGGAATCCCTATTACCTTTCTTTAGTTTCCCAAAAACACATGAGTTCCCTGACCTCATTACCTGGTGTCAAGCCAAATATGACCTTGTAAAAAGAGCAGTCATGGCTCAGAATGGAGACATTTTGATAACCATCTCTGCTGAAACCATAAACCAGATGCTCCTAATCCCCCAATTTGACTCTCTCAGTCATTTTTCACCAGCAACACTTATGGATATGTACCATAAGTTAACCTTTCCACAGAGAGCCCAAATTTTTGAAATCTTTTTACCTGAGGATGCAGAATTGCCCAAAAGAAATCCACCCTACTCATCTTCCATGTTTCCTGAACCCTTCAGACATTGCATTTCTCTGCCTTCCTACTTATTAGGGTATCTAGATGACTAATCCGTTGATGAGACTATCCTTGGTTTCCTTTCCATTTTTAACAAAGATCAACAACTAGCATTCATGTATAATTACAACCAATTCTTGGCTGATAATATACATGAACAATTCATGAACTTTACTGTACAAGTAGTGTTTAGTTACAATTCTGTAATTGTCCAAATGTTTCCTTTTCAATAGGGTGATCTTTTGCCTGTCAAACTCAGCAAGCAAGATGAACACAGAGTGAATAAATTAGTGATTCACTGGACAGAAATAGTCAGGACAACTTCTACCACCTCCTCATTTTCAGAATTTGTAGATACATTCACAGATCGAGTGGCACAACTCCTCAACAATCAGAGAGAGCCAAGGATTGAAATGGAAATTAAAAGGATTTTACACTTAAGTGAGCAAACCAAAACTGGTGACTGGTATTTAAACCAGAACTATACTGAGATAAGAGTATATGGCTATGAGATTGCACCATATAAGTTGCTCAAATATGTTCCTATGAGAATCTTTTCTCTGGAATATATTAGGTAGATGATCCACATGGATGACCTACACTTTGTGTTAAGCAAAAGGATGTATCAATTCAAGATTAAAGCATAGATTGGATCATTTATTTGCAACACCAGATCAACTGGTGTTGAGGCAGATACATTGTTAAGGAAGATGAATTTCTAACCCAGCTTCACCTGGTCCTATGATCCTTTTGGCATTATTTCTGCTTTGAGAGTTAATTTCAAGATGACTCCTTATAATCATACTCCAAGGCCAGAAATAGAAAAATTCATGAATCAAGAACAATGGGTTGATGGGACTCTTCAAGAGGCAGATGAACAGGTTGTATCTACCCCCACTGAACAGACTCCAGTTGCTCAGAGCAAGCAACAGAAAAGGCTAAGAGAGGAGACTTCATCTACTGAAGATATTATGAAAGGATTCATTTTTCAACAAAAGAAGCCAAAGGTTGGCCTGGTCACACCAACAGAAGAATCTCAACCAGTGATAATTGATCTTGGAGATCCAGAAGTGTCTACATCAGCAGGAGTTAGTGCTTCAACCACTCCTACAACTTCACCTTCTAGAGAGCCTCTAGAAATTATTCAGTCCACAGGAACTAGTTCTTCAGATGATCAGAATATATTTTCAAGGTTCCTTGAGATCAAACAGAAAAATGAGACTTTAAAGTCCAATGTGTACAACCAATTCTGGAAACAAACTTCAACTTCCCAGCATAGGCTTCTTTCTACTTTTGACAGTGAGAAAGGTAGAATGCAAATGGAATTCTTACAAGCCCAGATTCCATTTCCTAAATCACCATCAGATTATAAAAAGACTATGTTTTCATTTGATACCAGTCAAATTCATCCAATTGACCAGATGGATATGCACAGACAGACTGGTGAGATGTTGTTTTCTACTATGACAACTACAACTATGTCTCTTTCTAAACTTAGGACTGCCCTATCTAATGTTCAGTGTCAACTTAAGTTAGAAAAGATTTCTTATTTAGCCAAAGGCAACAGAATAAAATCATTGGACGATTTTGTAATTAAAGTAGGATATGATCCCAAAGATGTAAAAGCTGCAAAGCTACTCCTCAGAAAGAAAGATGCATACATTGTTACATTGAAGAAACAGTTGAAGCTACCTTCAACAAAGGATCCTCTAACAAAGGATATAGAAGAGAATGAACAACAAAAGGAAGATATGCTCAAGCTTATCATTGAGCAGAATATACAGTTGAAGAAAATGGAAGAGGATATTGAAGAGTTATTAAAAGAGAAGGAAGCATCACAGCTTGCCATGGTTCCAATCACAACAGTCCCAATAGTAGTTGCAGCCACAGAGCCTAGTTCATCATCAACAACCATTGAGTCTTCATCAACAACAGTTGATCCAGCCAGATGATCACAGGAATTGGCCATACAAAAATAGGAAAACGAGAAATTACTACAGAAATTCTAAAATCTAGAGTTGCAGAAAATCAAGAATGACACATTGTATGTGTAGGAGATGCAGAAGTCCCAGAAATTGGAACTTGAGATTTAGAAATTGGAGAGTGAGTCCCTAATGGCAAACACTTTGGCCCATGCGAAGGAAAATATTTGGACACAAATCAGCCAACCGATGACAGATGTATGGCCATCCATACAGATTATTTTTGAGCAGCAAGAACTCATCACTAGATGTAGAGCAGTGATAGAAGAACAAAAAGTAGCCTTGAATACCAAGCCAGCAAAAGCCACAGATATGATCAAGGTATTAAATTTGAAAAGCAAAGAAGAACTAGAAGAAATAAACATTTCTGACAGAACAGCTACCATCTTAGAAATTATCAAGGTATTACAAAAGAGGAATTTGATCAATCAATTAGAAACTAAATGTCAAACCCTTGATTCTGTCAAAAGATTTCATTCAAAGTTTAATGTCTTAAATAAAAAAGGACTTCCAGGATTGGTAGGTTTGAATGATAAATTGATTAAATTAGAAGATTATTGCAAGGAATTGTATACTATTGCAGTGGACAGAACCAAATTTTCCGGAGTCAAAGGATAGATAACGGGGAAGGCTTCTTTGGAAGCCTTGGAGTTTGATTTAACCATCATGCATGAAATTAAAATTTATTTCTCATCAAGCCCAATTTCGAGAGGTATGCAGAGGTGGATGAAACATTTAGAAAGATGGAAATGTGGAAATCCCAAGTGAAGAAAGATGGGATCAATTGTGTGAAACAATTTAGTAATTTCTCATTCTAATAGCATGACATCTCATCAGTATTTTGAGGCCAACTAATCAATAGATTCCCAAAGGATAGAGCCACCTCTTCAGTAGTTTCTCGGTTCCTATTATATTGTTCTATTTTTGTAATTTTGTACTATTTTGGTATGCCATTCCACACAGATTGTAGATCTTTTGCAAATTTTTATAAATAACTCCTCCTTTGAACAATTTTTTTGGAATAATAAAAGATTCTGGACTTACCACATATGGTGTGTTTCTTAGTGAGTTGTGTTTCATCTTGTTTATTCATTATATTTTATTCATATAAATTAAGTATTTTGCAGTTATCCGATTCAAAATTTAACTGAGTTTCAATTTCATTTTGGATCCTCTACGAAGTTGTGATTTAAATAAGAGAATAATTTACAGAACTGTTTGTTATTATAAGTTCTTCTTTATAAATAAATTACATCAGATCTCTGTAATTGTTTAATTATGTTTTGTTAATTAAGTAAACACTGTTTTTTGATTCTGAGCTAATAGTGAGGCAGATTAGGAACTTGTGTCAAACAAAGCACCCAAGACTCAGATCTCATAGAACTGAAGTTTGGGATACAATTGAAAATTTCTTCCAAGGATTTAACATAACTGTTATACCCAGAGATGAGAATATGCATGTTGATTCACATGTTGTTTTAGCAAGCTCTTTCAAAATCCCTGAGCCAGTATTGTTAGAATATCAGATTCAAGTCAAGTACAAACCATCAATTCCTGATAACCTTAAACACTGGCAGGTTTTTGAGGATGACGAGCAAATATAATCTTTTCTTCAAGTCATTGATGAATTCTCAAATATGCAAATTGAAGAAGATCAAAAAGATGTCTAAGAATCAAATCAACGAGCCCAGAAACTTCATTCAGTCCTAAAATTCTTGATCATGATATCATTCAATTATCTAATAATTTTATTCCCAAAGGATTAGTTCCATTGGAAAAGTTATTTGATAATAATGATGTCTCCAAAAACCCCTTGTCTAATTCACCTGAAGAAGAAATCGAAGAGTGCAATATTGGGACTTTAGATGAAGTGAAAAATGTTAAATTGTCATCATATTTGCCTTTGGATGTTAAAAACAAATACTTGAATCTTCTTAAAAATTACAAAGATGTTTTTGCCTGGTCTTATAATGAATTAAAAACTTATGATTCATCTTTAATTGAGCATAAGTTTCCTTTGAAAATAGAAGCAAAACCCTTCCAACAAAAATTAAGAAGAATCAATCTAATACTTCTTTCCACCATTGAGAAAGAACTTAAAACGCTGCTTGATGCTCATATCATAGTACCTTTGAGGTATTCTGACTAGGTGGCTAACCTAGTCCCTATCAGGAAGAAAAATGGTGAAATTAGGCTATGTGTAGACTTTCGAAGTCTGAACAAATCATCTTTAAAGGATAACTACCCATTGCCCAAAATGGACCATCTACTTCAGAAAGTTTCGAGTGCAAATAGGATTTCTATGCTAGATGGATTTTCTGGTTACAACCAGATTAAGGTAAGTCAAGCTAACCAAGATAAAACTGCTTTTACTAGTCCTTGGGGTACATTTATGTATGCTAGGATGCCATTTGGATTGACAAACACTAGAGCCAATTTTCAGAGAGCCATGGATCTAGCATTTGTTGGTAAGACATCTGAATTTACTGTCATTTATCTAGATGATTTAATTGTTTTCTCTAATTCCGACGAAAATCATTTAAAAACACTTGAGTAAGGTTTTTGACAGGTGCAGAAAATATGGCATATCCATAAATCCAAAGAAGTCTCTATTTGCTGTAAAGGAAGGCAAATTACTAGGGCATATTATCTCCAAATAGGGAGTTATCATTGATCCAAAGAGAGTTTCAGCGATTCAAACTCTATCTCTACCTAGAAACAAGAAGGAGATACAAACCTTCCTTGGGAAAATTAATTTTCTCACAAGATTTATCCCTAATTATGTAGAAATAGTCAAAAGATATAACTGATATGTTAAAAAAGAACAATGAAGTGAAATGGACAATTTTTGCCAGATATGCTTTTGATCAGATCAAAAAGGCTATATCTGAGGCCCCTACATTAGCCAGTCCTGATTACTCCTCTCCTTTTAGCATATTTTCTTTTGCATCAGAGACAACCTTAGCAGCTGTACTTTTACAGAAGAATACAAATGGTGATGACCAACCCATAGCCTTCTTTTCTAAAGTCATGAGGGATGTTGAGCTTAGGTATGACATTATTGAAAAACAAGCTTATGCCTTAATCCAAGCCCTCAAAGCCTTTAGAACCTATGTCTTGCATTCACACATCACAACCTATGTCCCTAATCATGCTGTCAAAATTGTTTTGACCCAACCTGATACTGATGGAAGAAGGGGAAGATGGATTGCTAAAATTCTTGAATTTGATCTTGAGATTAAGACCACAAAGCTAGTAAAAGATCAAGGTTTGGCAAAATTGTTAGCTGAATCCAATTGCAAAGTATTGGGGATATTTTTTTTTTGTTTTTTGTTCTTTCTTTCCTCTGAACTATCATCTGGGAAGAATCCACAAGAACCTTCTCAAATTGCACAAAGGGAGAATCCACAAGAACCTTCTCAAAATTTAGAACAGAACCCACAAGAACCTCCTCCTTCAGATCAAACCATTCTCATTCATATAGATCAGAAATATCTACTCTCTAATTGGTATTTTGACATTGTGCAGTTTCTTAGAGATTTTCAATGTCTAGTTGAACTTGACTTGAAGCAGTGTAAAGCCCTGAAGCTTAAAGTAGTAAAATACTATATTATCAATGGTAATCTATACTGGAAGGATCCTCTCAAAAGACTTCTTCTTTGTCTAACTGAAAATGAAACAAAGGGAATTATAGATCAGTTCCATGCAGGGTTTTGTGGTGGACACTAAGCCTGGAGAGCAACAACTTACAAAATTTTAAAGCAAGTTTCTACTGGCCCACACTGTTTAAAGAAGTTGGAGCAAGAGTTAGGAGTTGCATACAACGTCAAGTATTTGTAGGGAAACAGAAGCTGTCAGCACTTCCTCTTATAAACATAGATGGATTATCGCTGGAAGTTTGTTCTTACAAACTTCCTGTTGTTCCAGTATTGGTTCAGGAACCTTTTCTACAATGGAGGTTAGACTTCATAGGAGAGAGTCATCCACAATCAAGTAATCAACATAGATGGATTCTGACTGCTACAAACTATTTTACCAAATGGGTAGAGGCAATACCTGTTAAAAATGCAACTGATACTGTTGTAATTAAATTCCTTGAGGAAAATATTTTATCAAGATTTGGATGTCCTCAACAAATTGTTACAAACAATGCAACAGCTTTTAGCAGTATTAAAATGATTGAGTTCTGTCAAAAGTATTCAATTTTGTTACATCATTCTACACCATATTATCCACAAGGTAATGGGCTAGCAGAGTCCTCCAACAAGAGCTTAGTTAAGGTCATTAAGAAGACTCTTGAAGACCATAAAAAGAGTTGGGACAGTCACCTCATCCATGCAATTTGGGCAAACAGAGTTTCTCCTAAGAGATCCACATGCAAGTCTCCTTTCCAATTAGTTTATGGTAAGGAAGTAGTTTTTCCTACTCATTTGGCTTTACCAATTATGAGGTTCCTTCAGGAATCTTATGAAGAAAAAGATGATTTCTCAAGAAGGATTAATCAAATCATTGAGTTGAATGAGGACAAGGATGAAATTTAGTACAAGCTAAGGAAATATCAAAATAAGATGAAGGAGTTGTTTGACAGAAAGGCCAGAGAAAGGAATTTCAAGAAAGGTGACCTGGTGCTTAGATGGGATACAAGGAGGGAGGATAAAGGCAAGCATGCAAAATTTGACAACCTCTGGTTTGGTCCATTTAGCATTGCATAAGTCAAAGGAATAATACATCTATCCTACATAATTTGCAAGGAGAGTATTCCTCATTGCCAGTCAATGGGAAATACTTGAAACATTATATCCAGTATTAGATTTTCATCCATCCATTCATCATCTGTAAATACCCGAAGAGTTCATTTTATTTTGAGAAAATTGCAAGTGTGTGGTTGTTTCAACAAAGACTCCATAGCCCGAGGAGAAGGCACTTGGATCTGCTTGTTCTCTGCATCCCACAGGGGGAAGTAGTCCCCAGCTAGAGCTGATGTTGTAATATTATTTGGTTTTGATAAGTTACTATATTAGTCAAAAATAAATTCAAAATGTTAAGTTAGGATATGGATGAAAAAGAAAGAAAAATAAAAATGTTAAGACAATTTCATATTTTTATATGCATCCATATCAATAAAATGTTAGGAGTTAGTTGCCCTAAAGAAAGAAGGCAAAAGAAACATAAAATGTTAAGGAAGCAAAAAGAAAACAAAGGCTTCAAATTCAAATAAAAATAAATAAATGCAAGGGCCGCACATTTTATTGATGAGACTATCCTTGGTTTCCTTTCCATTTTTAACAAAGATCAACAACTAACATTTATGTATAATTACAACCAATTCTTGGCTGATAATATACATGAACAATTCATGAACTTTACTGTACAGGGAGTGTTCAGTTATAGTTCTGTAATTGTCCACATGTTTCTTTTTCAACAGGGTGCTCTTTTGCCTATCAAACTCAGCAAGCGGGATGAACAAGGAGTGAATCAATCAGGGATTCACTGGCAAAAATAGTCAGGACAACTTATACCACCTCATTTTCAGAATTTGTAGATACATTCATAGATCCAGTGGCATAGCTCCTCAACAGTGAGATAGAGCCAAGGATTGGAAATGAAATTAAAAGGATTTTACATTTAAGTGAGCAGAACAAAACTGGTGACTGGTATTTATACCATAACTATACTGAGATAAGAGTATATGGTTGTGAGCTTGCACCATATAAGCTGCCCAAATATGTTCCTATGAGAATCTTTTCTCTGGAATATATTAGGCAGATGATCCACATGGATGACCTACACTTTGTGTCAGGCAAAAGGAAGTCTCAATTCAAGATTAAAGCACAGATTGGATCATTTATTTGCAACACCAGATCAGCTGGTGTTGAGGCAGATACATTGTTAAGGAAGATGAATTTTTAACCCAACTTCACCTGGTCCTATGATCCTTTTGGCATTATTTCTGCTTTGAGAGTTAATTTCAAGATGACTCCTTATAATCATACTCCAAAGCCAGAAATAAAAAATAATAAATAAATAAAAATAAAAAATAAAAAAATAAAAATCATGAATCAACAACAATGGGTTGATGGGACTCTTCAAGAGGTAGATGAATAGGTTGTATCTACCCCCACTGAACAGACTCCAGTTGTTCAGAGCAAACAACAAAAAAGGCTAAGAGAGGAGACTTCATCTACTGAAGATATTATGAAAGGATTCATTTTTCAACAAAAGAAGCCAAAGGTTGGTCTGGTCACATCAACAGAAGAATCTCAACCAGTGATAATTGATCTTGGAGATCCAGAAGTGTCTACATCAGTAGGAGTTAGTGCTTCAACCACTCCTCCTACAACTTCACCTTCTGGAGAGTCTCTAGAAATTATTTAGCCCACAGGGACTAGTTCTTCAGATGATTAGAATATATTTTCAAGGTTCCTTGAGATCAAATAGAAAAATGAGACTTTAAAGTCCAATGTGTACAACCAATTCTAGAAACAAACTTCAACTTCCCAGCATAGGCTTCTTTCTGCTTTTGACAGTGAGAAAGGCAGAATGCAAATGGAATTCTTACAAGTCCATATTCCATTTCCTAAATCACCATTAGAGTATAAAAACACTGTGTTTTCATTTGATACCAGTGAAATTCATCCAATTGACCAGATGGATATGCACAAATAGACTGGTGAGATGTTGTTTTCTACTATGACAACTACATCTATGTCTCTTTCTAAACTTAGGATTGTCGTATCTAATGTTTAGTCTCAGCTTAAGTTAGAAAAGACTTCTTCTTTAGCCAAAGACAACATAATAAAATCATTGGACGATTTTGTAATTAAAGTAGGATATGATCCCAAAGATGTCATAGCTGCAGAGCTACTCCTCAAAAAGAAAGATGCAGACATTGCTGCATTGAAGAAACAATTGAAATTGCCTTCAACAAACGATCCTCTAATAAAGGATATAGCAGAGAATGAACAACAAAATGAGGATATGCTCAAGCTTATCATTGAGAAAAATATATAGTTGAAGAAAATGGAAGAGCAAATTGAAGAGTTATTAAAAGAGAAGGAAGCAACACAACTTGCCATGGTTCCAATCACAACAGTCCCAATAGCAGTTGCAGGCATAGAGCCTAGTTCATCATCAACAACCATTGAGTCTACATCAACAGCAGCTGATCCAGCCAGATTATCATAGGAATTGGCCATACAAAAACAGGAAAACGAGAAATTACTACAGAAATTCCAAAATCTAGAGTTGCAGAAAATCAAGAATGACACTTTGTATGTGCAAGAGATGCAGAAGTCCCACAAATTGGAACTTAAGATTCATAAATTGGAGAGTGAGTCCCTAATGGTAGATACTTTGGCCCATGCGAAGGAAAATATTTGGACACAAATCAGCCAATCCATGACAGATGTATGGCCATCCATAGAAATTATTTTTGAGCAGCAAGAACTCATCACTAGATGCAAAGCAGTGATAGAAGAACAGAGAGCAACCTTGAAGACCAAGCCAACAGGAGCCACATATGTGATCAAGGTATTAAATTTGAAAAGCAGAGAATAACTAGAAGAAATAAACATTTCTGACAGAACAACTACCATCTTAGAAATTAAGAAGGTATTACAAAAGAGGAATTTGATCAATCAATTAGAAACTAAATGTCAAACCTTGGATATTTTTGTCAAAAGATTTCATTCAAAGTTTAATGTCTTAAATCTTAAAGGATTGCCAGGATTGGTAGGTTTGAATGATAAATTGATTAAATTAGAAGATTATTGCAAGGAATTGTATACTATTGCAGTGGACAGAACCAAATTTGCAGGAGTCAAAGGACAGATAACAGGGAAGGCTTTTCTGGAAGCCTTGGAGTTTGATTTAACCATCATGCATGAAATTAAACATTTATTTCTCACCAAGCCCAATTTCGAGAGGTACACAGAGGTGGATGAAACATTTAGAAAGATGGTGAATGTGGAAATCCCAAGTGAAGAAAGATGGGATCAATTGTGTGAAACAATTTATTAATTTCTCATTCTAACAGCATGACAACTCATTAGTATTTTCAAGCCAGATCATCAACAGATTCCCAAAGGATAGAGCCACCTTTTCAGCAGTTTCTCGGTTCCTATTATATTTTTCTATTTTTGTAATTTGTACTATGCCATTCCAAGCAAATTGTAGATCTTTTGCAAATTTTGTATAAATAACTCCTCCTTTGAGTTATTATGGGTTGAACCCTTGAACAAGCTATCAAGCAGATTTGTACTAAGCTGGAGCAATTTTTTTGGAATAATAAAAGATTTTGGACTTACCTCATATGGTGTGTTTCTTAGTGAGTTGTGTTTCACTTTGTTTATTCATTATGTTTTCTTCATATAAATTAAGTCTTTTGCAGTTATCCGATTCAAAATTTAATTGAGTTTCAGTCTCATTTTGGATCCTCTATGAAGTTGTGATTTAAATAAGAGAATAATTTACAGAATTGTTTGTTATTATAAGTTCCTCTTTATAAATAAATTACATCAGATCTTTGTAATAGTTGAATTATATTTTGTTAATTAAGTAAATATTGTTTTCTTAATTTCTTCTTATAACTGGTTAAGTATTGAGTTTGAATATTTATTTCCATATTAAATTCACCACATAACATCATAACATTATTCGTATTTACATCATTATTCAGCAACATATGCAATTATGTAGAAGAAACAATATCATCATCAATGCAGCGGGACATAAAGAAACATTAGAAGAAAAGAATTCACACAAGGAGACCAAGATTGTTCGGAGACCAGGGAAAGACCCACTATGGTGAAAACTCTTTCAAATTATTTTTCATATTAGATTGTCATTAAATGATTCAGTAATAGAGAGTACAGTGATCGATACCTTCATTCATACAACTATCCATCAACTAAACAATATTGGTGAAATGAACCCAACAATGCTAATTCTCAAAACCCTGCTTCAGAAAACTGCAATCCATTGTTATTGTTTGCGGTCAACGAGTGAAATCCACGATAAAATGATAAAAGCAAACCCTAGTTTCTAGCCGCGCAGAGGACGTGTTGTGCGTGCAACTAAAAGGCTTCAACCGCACGGATGAGCCGGCCAGCGTGCAGCTACAACCGAGATTTCTATGTGCCATGCCTATGGTTGAGACCCAAAACTCTAAAAAACAAAGATGCGAGCTTCAAACCTTGCAATTCAACTTCGTGCGAACTCATTCCTCCGTAGAGTTGCCTTAGACCTATACAAGACAAAAACAATTAAGAGAATAGAAGAATGATCCAAGATGATTGCCCAATGAGATTGACGTTACTTGTATTTATAGCCTTCCAAGGGTGTCCAATTTGCTTTAGGGCTGACCTGAACAAATATGCACATGGGCTTTAATCCAAAAATACACTTTCCCTTGTCCAGATTGAGCACTCCAGTAGTCAAAATTGGTCCTCTCAAAAAGAGGAATCTCGTCCCATGGTTGAAATTCGTCACTGAGTTGTGAAATTAACATTCCCTCTTAGCTAGGGAGAAATTCCAACTGCATCATGTAATCATCGCACGAATCATGTCATTAAATCATAACCAATCTCATGTATCTCATCATCAAATGTCATCAATGCCCATCTCTTGCTTATTCCTAGTTATCTCTTGATTGTCCCTATTCATATGTTGAACATTCTCGAATCTAAAAGAAGAAGAATTTGATATCGGAGGGGAACCGTAGCTACTACCCCCAATAATGTCAAAGAGCACATCTCAATCTGAAACAATATCAAGGAGCACATCTCAACTTGAATCTACATCAGGGAGCTCAGTCTCAACCCGAAATGACTGCCAGTGGGGAGCCCAATGCCATCACCAGGGAAACATCATAGAGCTTATCATCAGGGAGCACATCTCAACCTGGAACCTCATGGGGGCACAAAACATATTCAACCCCATATCGAGCAATAGGTGATATAGGGGAGCACATCTAAACCCATCATATTGCCCATTGATCTTCCCAACAATGACACTGAATAGTCATGTGGTAAAAAACCTGCATCATAATTTGAGCTTGGGTGAGATACCCAACTTACCAAAGGGATCACACACACCCAAGCGTCCTCAAACTGTTGGCCAGACAGGGAGGGACAATCCCAACAAACCCTGTTTGTGGGTATGATTCCAACTGGGGTATACTCTGCAAAGACCGAGATAGAGGAGCAACATATCCAACCCTACGGGTAACAAATAAGGGAGCAACATCTACGACCTTATTGTTCAGGGATCCCTCAACCCCAGGAGCCCTCCATCTCAATACCTCACCATGGGAGCTCAGACAGGGGGGAAGAGATGGCTCAATGTTCTCGATCAGTCCTGCTCTCTGTCGATCAGAAACATATCATTGTGCTTATATTTGGTATCACCTTAATCATCATGTCACAATAGCAGCAGTCTCCTATTCATGTAAGACATCAAATCAAACATTATATTAGAACAAAATATATATCACAAAAAAGATACCTTATTCATCCTCTCTCACACAGAGGATGCAACCACAAGCCTAAGCTTGTCTCGTACAACAACATCGGCTGAGGATATCTCGGTCCCAGTTGTATATGGGAATCTTTGCCAGTTGTGTCCCTCTTTATCATCACAATGTATCACTGTCATATCTAGAACCTACTCAAACAGTGCTTCAAAAAGCTTCTTCAACCTGCCTCACAACTAGTCTGCCAGCAACATCGTACTCAACCTCAGTTGTGCTTAAAGTTACGAACTTCTCATCCAAAAATATCATGGCATATCTCATACTAAGACAACACCCAAATGTGCTTATCTTATCAATAACAATCCCAAATTTCATCCATATATCCATGCAGTGACGTATCATAGGAAGAATATCTCAAACCAAAAATTGATTGTCCCATGCAAAATATCTCAAAGTGTGTTTGGCAGTAACTCAATGTGTATGAAGTAGCGCAATCATGAATTCATTCAAGTTCTATGCAAAACATATATATATATGTGTGTGTGTGTGTACAACGAGTGTTCACACGGAACATCAATGCTTTAATCAATTATCGATTACCAAGTCAAGTTCAACAATATCTCTTCATAAATTTGAATGGAGTGTCCAAGGATTCGCATTTCGCTTCCTTTAACAGTTTCACGATATAGATTTTTCTTTTCCATACTTCAGAAAGTAAATCATCATGCCATGAGTTTTTCATTTCGAACTTCAAAGGCCAACTCCCTCTTACTTTGATCATCAGAGGTTCATTACGTGTCAAGAATACACCATCAACATATAAAACCAAAAATTCAAAGTCATACCTTGGACCACCTTCGAAGTAAAGGTTTGGATTGGCACATCTTCCTAGCTTCACTAAATTACTGTCAATGCAGACATACCAGGCTTGGGGAGATTGCTTCATACAACGCTCTCTGCAAACATAACACTTGACCAAACCAATATGCTCAACCTTACACAAACCAATATTATGCAATCAAATCAACTAAGTCAGTGTATCAAGCCTTAGATGCCAGACCAAAACTAATATCAAAATCATGAAAAAATTGCCAATATCCCTGTGACAAACTTTTCGGACCAAATGTCAGGTGGAGCTCACATCCAAATACCAAGTTACAACAACCTTTTATTTACCAAGCATTATGCAATCTAACAATATCAGGCCATCCTTGTGATCATAGCATGAATCATTTATGCCACTAAACATGAATGGATACATCAGGGACAAGTCATATAACTTTCATGAATATACCAAGAATGAGTCATATAAGTTTCATCCATTAATTGTGAGATTACTTCATACTAAATCACAATTGTTTATACTTCAACTAATGTGCCAAAGACAATGAGGACAATACAAAAACATTATTGAATACCAATATTAGACACTGAAAGTTACTATGCTCACATAGCATTGTCATCAAGGCAAATCATCATATATCAAGTCAAATCTTTAGCCATCAAGTCAAAACCCTAATTTATCATCTTTGTGAATTCAATCAATACATCAGCCAAAAACATATGAAGCAAAATGCCAATGTTCTAAAGCATATTTATAAATATCATGCATCATGTCAAAACTCTGAACATTGCTCATCTATACCAATCATCCACATCTTGTCAAACGCTTGGAACTATGATCAAATATTGTCATACACTAGCTTCAATGGTTAAATCATAATGACATATTGATATGATGCATATTTTGGTCACCTACAAACACAAGTTTAGCCAACACATTCACATTCTCTATAGCAAGTCAAATATTCAGACTTCCTTGCTCATAGGTCATTCTATTATCTGCTCCATGTTTGTAGGATTGTCATACTCCAGGTGCACTTTTGATTTTTTGCATGAGGCTTCATATTTTGTGACCTACAGGCACAATCGCAACCATAGGCCTTCTTTCATTCGGATGGGAGGCTATAAAAGCACTCTTATGCTTGCTTTTGTGTGGTTGGGGCTTAGACTAAAGAAAACGCTCTCTTCTTAGACCAGAACTTGTTGCAGAACAACAATAAAAAATATTTGTCTATCCATGTCCAGAAGTCATACTTCAACAATTAATTTTCCAAATATTTAATGAAAATGACAATAGGTGTAGGGATCTTATGAAGAGTTTGTCCCTCTTAATGAGCAACCCCTTCAGCCATTATTATTCAAGTCATCAACATGTCTATAATATTATCATGCATCAGTAGAACTGTTAGATCATAAAATCAAGCTATATCAGGTTCTAACACATATATTTATCATGGTCATAACATGTCAGTATCATCTACTTCATCTTCTCGTATGAACATGACATCAAATTTCCATCAAGGGTTAGAGTCATATGGTCAAGGTAGATGTCAAGTGAATCATTCTTCAAAGATTACTACATAACTTCTTTATCATTAACCATCACAACAGGGCATAAAAATTTATCACATGACATAATTACTAAGCTTATCAGAACTAAATGAAGGTCAACAAGAAGATCTTGAGCAATAATCTTATTGTTATTCTTGTATCATCATGATTATCATGCTAATCACAATCATTAATAATCGAATCAAGCTATCATATATCAAAACAATGAGTTAGCCTTCTTATGAAATCCATCATGTCTAAGATGATAGATGTTAGCCAAACATCAAGTATACCAATATATCAGAAACCAATGTTTCTAAGTAGCTTCATAGAATCAAGAAATTCATCATGGCTACAAAGCAAGATACTTGTCTACTACCAAGTGCATATTTTCATCATGAGTATCATGAATCAAACTTACTTTCATATGCATGCATGAGCCATTTGTGAAGGTAATATTCTCATCATACCCTAGGGCTTACCTTGTCATCCAATATTGCAGCTGAAACCTAACATTGAAACAATACACCATATATACTTTGTAGTATTCAAATCCCTATGCACCTTCTGATTTTACATGGGCAGCTTGTCGCATTTTGTCTACTTTTCATGAGGTGTTTCTTTTGCTTTTCCAGCACTAGCTCTTCTCTTCCTGCACTAGCCATATTTTTCGACATCTTAGATGATCCTCAAGAAGGATCAACTTATCACATCTCATCAAGAGGTTAGAAGTATCCAAATATTCACATATACATGCAAGAAGTATAAGTAATAATCATATCTTAAACAAAAGTAAAGACATAAAGAAGTAACATAACTCAAAAAGGTACTTCTCTTTTAACTAGAGAATATCAACTCCCTCTTGAACCAGCCTACCGACCTGGAAGACAGTTTGTCAATCTCCGTTGACATTGTTCCCTAGTCCTGCCTCTCCAACTTGTCCTTCTTACTGAGAGGACACCACATTCTGTAGTGTCCAAACTCACCACACCTTAAGCACTTGACCTTTGAAAGGTCCATTTTCTTCTTTTGCTCCACATGTGTCTCACTATGACCCTTAGCTATTAGGGCACATTCTCCTCCTCATTCTTCAGTCCCTTGTTGTTGTTGTTGTCGGTGATGGTACTCTTTAACAAAGCCTGCCTCAACTCCTGCTACAGATCGGACCACATCATGTCCCACTTAGGTAAGGTGTCTCTGCCCAAGATACACTGGACAAATACTTGCCAGTTTCTGAGACACTATTCAGTGCCAATCGTACAAGATCTATGGCTTGAGGTGTTGACCCAACAACTAATCTCAAACATCCTATATCCGAGTGAGAAAGGCATCTATGCTCTTGCCCTTTTGCATCCTCATTTTCCTCAATGTTTCCTAGAGGTACATCTTTCGTTGCTCAAAAGGACTCTGAAACAGCTTAGACAAAGCATCCTACATCTCCTTGGCCTTCCCTTTGTCTGCCACGTGTGAGACTAGATGATCCCGAACACCATCCAGAATCATCCTCTTGGCCTTTGCCATTTCCTTCTTGTACTCCTTCTACTGATCGGCAACCTGGGATACTACTACCACACTGTTTGCATAGGTCTTCAGACAATATTCATCTAAAAGGAATAACATCCTCGCTTTCCAGATGACATAGTTGGAGGAACCCTCAGCACTTAACCTTTGAAAGGTCCAATTTCTTCTTTCTCTCCCCCTGTGTCTCACTGTGACCCTTAGCTGTTAGGGCACATTCTCCTCCTCAGTCTTCAGTCCCTTGTTGTTGCTATTGTCATTGATGGTACTCTTTAACAAAAACCGCCTCAACTCCTCCTGCTGCAGATCGAACCACATCATGTCCCACTTAGGTAAGGTGTCTCTTTCCAAGATACTCTTGACAAATACTTGCCAGTGTTTTGAGACACTATTCAGTGCCAATCGTACAAGCTCTGTGGCTTGAGGTGTTGACCCAACAACAACTAATCCCAGACATATTGTATCTGAGTGAGAAAGGCATCTATGCTCTTGCCCTTTTGCATCCTCGTGTTCCTTAACGTTTCCTACAGGTACATCTTTCGTTGCTCGGAAGAACTCTAAAACAGCTTAGCCAAAGCATCCCACATCTCCTTGGCCTTCCCTTTGTTTGCCATGTGTGAGACAAGATGATCTCGAACACCATCCAGAATCATCCTCTTGGCCTTTGCCATTTCTTTCTTGTACTCCTACTGATCGGCATCCTGGGGCACTACTACTACACTCCTTGCATAGGTCTTCAGACAATATTCATCTAAAAGGAATAACATCCTCGCTTTCCAGATGACATAGTTAGAGGAACCCTCCAACCTATCCTGATCTCTTAAGCCCAGCTGTGGCTATCTTTGATCTAGTCGAAAACTCCCTCTTTCCATATGCTTGGCTACTAATTTTGCTACTTGCACTCCCTTCTCGAGTCAGAAGATTTGCTCACAACTACTGCCAGTCTACTCTAGAAAATCGGACTTCTGAAACTTGAAGCCCCATGAAAGAAATTTTCCCTTTGTGTGTGCGTTTCTCTTCCACCCAAAACTAAATCTACTCTAGCAAACTGATGCAAATCCTCTATGCCCAGACAAGAATCTGCAACTTTTCTGTACTCGCGCAATCCGCGCATCTATACAGGAAAATCTCCCGCGATCCCCATGTCTTATGTGAGAGAACTCGCGCGGTCGTCCGAAAAAAATCGTTTCGCAACTCCCTCTGAGCCGCAATTTTTTCTTTTCTGCTTTTGAGCCTCCTGTCTATCAAATAATCTCTGATACCATGTGCAAATTCCTTGAAACGCAACAACTAGAATTAATTATCCTAACTGATTAATTTACTGATTAACATTGAATTAATCACACTGCAATTTCTTCACCAAAATTAAATATTGCGAAAGCAAAATAGGAATTGAAAAATGTTAGCACACACATAAAATGACATATATTTTTGGACAAATGTCCCCAAAAAAACCCAAATTGGGAAAACCAGTGCAGCCGCTGAGGGTTTTATTAGTATGCAGCAGTGAAATCTGAGTACAATTTATGGATGCCCAACTGGCAATCCAAACAGCGAGAATCTGACAAGACGTTGTTGGAGAGAAAGTTCTCTCCCTCCACAAGCAAACCCCAGCCTCTGGAAACTGGTTGTCAACCCTTGTGCAAGTCATTTTTGTTTCTGATCATCTGCGCAGTTGTGCTGGGAAAGCAAGCGCAATTCATGCGCCTGTTCTGGGAAAACTCACATGACCCTAAACTGCAACATCAAAAAAATATGCGAGACCCTTACAATTGATCTGGGCTAGCTGTGACATGGAATACTTCAGTCACTCGCCTTCTGCCTCTTTGGATTTGGAAATCTTCCTTCGGGTCAACTATCTATGCCCTTCTAACACTTTGCTACTCGATCTCTGACTTGATCACTCCTCCTGACCTGCATTGAAGGATCAATCTATCTAGATCATTGAATATCTGCAACTGGTCACACTCTCAAGTGCTCCTCACCTTCAAGTTTTCTCCAAAAAGTGTATTCTCCATCTACCCATCGACGACTTCTTATAATTCTCTGTTGGAGCACCAACAGCCAGGATTAGAACTTAATCAAGGGCCTAGATTAATTTCTTGTCAATTTGTGTGAGTTTCTAGAGAATTCTCACCTTGACCTAATTAATTCTAATTAATTGACCTCTTTCCCTAAGTTTAAACTTAGGAAATAATTAAAATGGGCTAATAATCTAATTAAGCCATTTCTAGGTGGAATTTCCATAAACAATTTCAGGGTTATGGAGATCTCGTGTATTCCAGCCCCTCCACCACGTTGATGACTAGAACACATCTGATGTTACAAAAATTAACATTGATGAGGCAAAAGGAGGAAATGAATGGAAGGACAGTAGTCAAACCATGAACACGAGAATTTGATGAAAAATGATACTTCAAATTTCATAGCTCTTCCATCAAAGAAGAAACCCATTGGCTACAAATGGGTGTACAAGGTCAAGGCAGAGAGTACACTCGACAAGTACAAGGCACAATTGGTTGCAAAAAGGTTCTCTTACCGAGAGGGTATTGACTATAATGAGGCCTTTCCTCCTGCACCAAGGATGAGCACCATCTGATTAGTACTAACCATGGCAACACAATTTTCCTAGAAGGTCCATTAAATGGACATGAAGAAATCCTTCCTCAATGGGGATTTGGAGAAAGAGGTCTACATGTATGAACCATAAGGATTCCATGTAATAGGGATGGAGCATCTTGTTTGTAAACTTAAGAAGGTTTTATATGGCTTAAAGCACACTCCTTAGGCATGGTACATTAAGATTAGCAGATAATCAAATGAACAAGGGTTCCAACAAATCCCTTTGGATTCCAATCTATACATCCACCAAAATAACAAATTAAAAGCACCAAGGTAATGGGGTTACATCCACAGTCACGGACTTTTTCTCAAAAATACAAATTCAAATTACTAAAGAAAGTTTTAGTATGGAGGCTTTTGCAATTGGACATTTTGTTCATGATTTTTTTAATTGTAGTATAAAAGATTTTTTTAACTTTTTTAACAGCAGGTTTTGAATAAAACGCATGGTCATGAATGTTTTCTTTAAATTTAAACAGATTTAAATTAAAAATAAATGAAATCTCTGATTTCTTATATCATTTAAAAATTTATCATCAAAATAAGAATTTGCACTTAGAACTTTCTATTTTTATGAATGTGTACATATTTGGGTTGATAATCAATGAGAATTATTTGCAAGTAATGAGAGTTTTTTTTTTTTTTTTATTTGGATTGATAATCAATGAGAATTATTTGCTAGTAATGAGATAATCAATGAGAATTATTTGCAAGTAATGAGAGTTGCGGAATTCTTCTTTCCTTGTAACTAGTATATAGTGAAGGATGCTTTGTTTAATTTTATATTATTTTAGATTATCAAAAATTTATTAAAAGTTAGTGATTAATGATAATTGATTCGATATTAATGTTATTAAGAATTTTAGGTATATAGATTAAATTTTTATATCAAGAGGTTTTCCTAGTTTAGTATGAAAGAGAGGTTGCAATGTCTTGTTCAACGTTGTTATGTTATGTAAACTAAAATAATAAAAATAGCTCAAATGTTAACTTGAGATCTACCAAGCCCCTAGATAGATCAAATCTCTTTTTATTCTAAAAGAAGTTAACACCTCAAAAGATTTGATCCCCTCAAAGTTGGTAGATAGGAGTTAAGGTGTATCTAGAATAGTTTTAAATTTTAGAAAGCAGGTGAATTATACCAACATTATGTTGGCTATATATTTAAAAACATAAATAAATATATATATATATATATTAAAATATTTAATGATTTTATTATAGTTTTTATAAAATTTTAACAATTTTAAAAGTAAAATATTTTTAGTAGAAATAAGAAATTGACAAAAAAATTTAAAAACATGGGAAACTTAACAACGACCTAATATTAATCCCTAAAATTTTCTTACTTTGTAATCCACTAAATGTTCACAATTAAAGAGTGTGATGTTGTTTTTTTTTGTGGTAAGTTTTAACAATTCTATTCCTTCGGTAAAACACAACTACACGACTTTTCGTACAAATATGTTTGGGGAGCATTTCTTTACCACATGCCCAAGATCTCAAATCATTCCCAAGAATCCCATAGAAACCTCATTACAAAACCCCAATACCCTAAGATACACCGGAGATGAGTGCTCACATCAACCTAGAACAAGGAACATCGTTTATCATCCAGGAAAATCTCCGAGTACCCAATTACATATCCCACATTCTTGGGCTTAGCTCTCTAGACATGTCCCAAGTTTTTCTTTTTCTTTTTTCTGCGAACATCAATCCAACCCATTGTATTGTTAAGAAGAGCTGTAGGTGAACCAGTGGTCTCATTTTTGTGATATAAATCCAGACTCATGAAATCAACCCTGTATTGTCAACAACAACAAGAAGTGAATCAGTGGTCTCATTTCTGTCATATAAATCTGGAGCCATAAAATCAACCTTGATTGTCATCTCCTTGTTGTTAGAAAGATCAGATTCATGGGTTCTTTTATGTCCACTTGATGCAACCACAATTATGCCTGAACTCCTCGCTTGCTCGTTACCCGGATGGATCTTTCCTGTTAGGGAAGGAGACATAGCCCTTGGGGTTCTCGTAAAAGTTGAGGAATTTGACTTTCCCATAAATGCCTTTGGTTGCTGCGGATTGTCCCTCTTATGGAAAACAAAAACGATAAAAAAATCAATACCCTCTGCCAAGGATAGATGACTTGTTTGATCAAATGAAGGGGGCAACTGTGTTTTCAAAGATAGATCTGAGGTTGGGATATCATGAGTTGAGAATCAAGGAAGAAGATACCTGAAGACAACCTTTAAGACAAGAGTTGGTCATTATGAATTTGTAGTTTTACCCTTTGGACTGAAAAATGCCCCAGGTGTTTTCATGAGTTTGATGAACGAAATATTTCGGGATTACTTAAACAAGTTTGTACAAGTCTTTATCGATGACATTTTGATCTACTCAAAGACCCCAAAAGAGCATGACGAACAGTTGAGGATAGTTCTACAATGTCTTAGAGAAAACCAATTATACAGGAAGTTGTCAAAGTGTTTCTTTTACCAAACCAAGATTCATTATCTTGGACACATTATCTCTAGGGATGGTATCGCAGTAGACCCAATACAGATCGAGGCCATCATGGAATGGCCAACACGAACAAATGTTCATGAAATACGAAGTTTCATGGGCATGGCAGGGTATTATCGTAGATTTGTCAAAGGGTTTTTGAAGATAGCAAGCCCCATTACCGAGATCCAAAGAAAGAACAAGAAATTCAATTGGACTGAAAAATGTGAAGAAGCATTCCAAAGGTTAAAAGTGTTATTAACAACAACACCAATTTTGAAGGTGTCGGATATGGAACAAGAATTTTTGGTTTGCACCGATGCCTCCAAGGGTGGGTTGGGTTGTGTGTTGATACAAGAAGGAAGAGTAATAGCTTATGCATCAAGGAAACTTAGAACCCACGAAGAAAACTACACAACCCATGATCTAGAAATGGTAGCCATTGTTTATGCACTAAAGATTTGGAGACACTACCTTCCAGTGTTTTTTAAAACCGGAACCGGTGACCGGACCGGTCCACCTAATGAACCGGTTTACCGACCGGAACCGGTCTAACCGGGACTGGTTTGGTCTAAACGAACCGGTTTTTAAAAATACATTAAATAATTAATTTTTAATGAAACAAAACTATTTTTAAGATGTAAAACCATGATTCCAAGCCAATAGAGACAAAATATGCAAAATTTGCTCATTTATATACATGCAAAGGTGAATATATCAAAATGGCACCGAGTGCAATACATATCATCGACAAAATAGCAAAATACATAAGAAATGAGGCTCATTTCTTATGTATTTTTAGCCTGATTATAAGTATAGGGGTCACCCTACTCTACTTTTTAGTTATATTTGCAAATACACATGCCTAACCAAATTCCATATCCTTTGAATCACAGATTATTTGGGAGTCCAAAAGGTGGTGTAAACTGATGAACTTCAGAATTGTAATGTTTTTTTTTTTTTTTTTTTGAAATTGAGAGGTATGTTTTTGCATTTTTTGAGCTATTATACTATGCATTTTGGACTTGTATTGTGGCATAAATACATCTTTCAAGTCCTGCTTGTCATCAAAATTATTAATCCTGGACTCCCACCTTTTGGTTTTTAGCTTTGGGGACAAAGCTTCTGGGGAGTTGCATGTTGTGCACCTAAGCACAACATTTTTGTTCACACTAACAAATTCATGTATTTAAGTATATTTAAGCTTCATAATGTTGTAATAATGTTTTTTCCGTGGGCCTTTATGGTATTATGTTTCAAAATTCAATAATGAATGTCATTTTCATGTAATTAGGCCTAGGTACTTCTCAACAGTAACTTGGGCCTCAAATATGAGGTTTCTCTCTCTTTTGTGTACATAGGGGCCTTCAGATGCTTTTTTGTAACCTTTTTTTTGCACTTCAACTATGTATTCAACAAAGTTTCAATGGAGATGTCTCCATACATTCATATTTACAGGTGCAGTCCACTTGAGTGTTCGGTGCCTCTAACAGTCTTAAGTTTTTGGATCTTCTTATAATTTGAGCTCTGCAGATATCAATTTTTCTTTATTGCAGTTCAATCTGTATTTGCATTTTATTGTTTTTTTTTGCATATAGGCCTGCTAGATTCTGACAACTAACTCTATTTCTTCATGGACTCTGGTTTAAAATTAGTACCATCCTTTAAAATGGATATATGTGTGTTTGTGTAGAGGGATGGATAGATAGATAAATATGTTAACATATGTTGTATCAGTGGTAGTGTATCCAAAATGTTTTGGAATAAACTTCAAGTATCTGTAGCTGTAGCCTTGTAACAAAGTTTAAATGTCGAGGTCAAAGCATTCAATGGTGTTGGAAATTGCACCATGAATAACAAATCAAGGTAGTAATATCTATGTTCTAGAAAATGTTTTTGTTTCAGCTGGATTAATTGCACTCTTAAAGAAAGAAAGACACCCATGGATAACCGAAGGATGGAAATGGTAATGAAAATTCTATCATATTTGGCAAGTCAAGGTAGTAATGCACAACCCCAAAACCCCTAAACCACCCCTAAACCACAAAACCACTGCACCTTTTTCATTAATCGGCGGGCTGTCCATAAACCGGCCGGTTTAGGATGGAACCGGCCGGTTTGCTACAAACCGGCGGTTCCGCCCTAAAACCGGTTGGTTTTGACCGGTTAGGGCCAGATTTTGGTCACAAGAGGTATTAAACCGGGTTTTTTAGGCCGGTTCGGACCGGAGGCCTCCAACCGGCCGGTTAGCGTTACCGGTTTTTGTGGCCGTTTTTAAAACACTACCTTCTAGGAAGGAAGTTTGATCTCAACACTGACTATTGTGGGCTACAACACATATTCACTCAAGACCACTTAAATGCAAGACAAAGACGATGGTCCAAGCTAATTAGTAAATATGATTTTGATATCACTTACATCAAAGGAATGGTAAATAGGGTGGTTGATGCTTTAAGTAGGAGGCCTCGGATATTTTCAGTGATTCCCTTAAAGACAAATTTGAGGGAGAAACTGCTTGAATTACAATTTAAAGACACCTGGTATCAGGAGGTTAGCAAAAGTTTGAGGGAGGATGAAATGAGGGTCCCAAAATATGAATAATACTCCCTTGATAATGATGGGCTACTACGATTTCAGGGAAGGATATATGTACCACCGAATGAAGATATACGCCAGTTAATCTTAAATGAAGCACATCGCGCAGTATACATGGCACACCTTGGTGTTAAGAAGATGAGTGCGGACCTGAAACCACTCTTCTTTTGGAAAGGGATGAAGAAGGACATCGTGAACTTGGTAGCAAGATGCTTAGAGTGTCAGCGAGTAAAAGCTGAACACAGACATCCAGCAGGGTTATTGCAACCCCATGAGATACCAAAATCTAAATGGGAAGTTATATCAATGGACTTCATTATGGGACTACCAATGACCTCAAGAAGACATGATTCCATATTTGTAGTTGTGGACACGTTGACCAAGAGTGCCCATTTCATACCAGTTAAGACTACGTAAGGCACTAGAATTAGCCAGAGTTTTTATTAATGAGATTATGAGATTGCTTGGAGTGCCTAGGAAGATCATATCTAATAGGGGAGCAGTGTTTACAGGAAGAATTTGGACCAGTTTCCAAGAAGCTTTGGGAACCCAGTTGAACTCCAGCACTGCTTATCACCCAGAGACAGATGGGCAGACAAAGAGAACTAATCAAATCCCAAAGACATGCTTCGAATGTATGTGATGGACCAACAAAAGAGATGGGAGAACTTTTTACCACTTGTGGAATTTTCTTACAATAATAGTTATCAGAGTTCCATCAAGATGGCGCCATTTGAGTTCTTATACAGAAGGCCTTGCTAGAGGACCGAGTATTAATAGGACTAGAAGTGGTGCAAGAGATGGAAAAACAAATGACTATGATTAGGGAAAGGCTAAAAGAAACACAAGATCGTCAAAAGAGCTATGTTGATGCTCATCGAGTAGACCGAAATTATGAAGTGGGAGATAGGGTGTTCCTGAGAGTAAGGCCCCCAAAAAAAAGCTCTATAATATTTGGAAAGGGAGAAAAAATTGTCTCCACAGTTTGTGGGACCTTTTGAAATATTAGAAAGGAAAGGGTCGGTGGCATATAGGCTTCCCTTACCTCCATCTTTAGCGCATATGCATGATGTGTTTCATATTTCTGTTTTGCGTCATTATATTTCAGATCCTTCACATGTTATTGACTTTGGTCATTTGCAAGTTTCGGACGAGGGAACAATAATGGCCAAACCAATTCGCACACTGGACCAATGAATTTTGCAGCTTAAACATCAATTAGTGGACCAAGTTAAGGTCCAGTGGGACAATTATAGTCCCAGTTTAGCTACTTGGGAGGACGTCGAGGAGATGCGTCACGGTTTTCCATAGCTATTCCAAGGACTTCGAGACGAAGTTTATTATTAAGAGGGGGTGTATGTAGTGCCCCACTCTAGTTGACTGACAATGATATGACATTAACATTTATTTAGCCCTAAGGCCCACACATTATCCTTAAGGACCTCAGGTTGAGAATCCAGACACGACTCTATTATTAGTGGTGTGATATTATTGGTTGTGATGTTTATGTATGTTCTCTATTGATATTATGATGATTGTAGCATAAATGGTTAAGTTTGGTCTCTATTGAATTTATGATGATGATGGCAGTAAATGATATGTATGCTCTCTATTAAAATCATGATGATGATAAATTTGATGGATAGCTATATTTCTATTGATGTTACGATGTTGATAGCTTGATGGATATGTATGTTTCCATTGATGTTTTGATGATGATAGCCATGATGGAGGTGTCCCCTATATTATCTACTTGCATTAGTTCTGGCTCACAATGAACAATGATGCGAACGACTAGGTGATGTTAATGAGGCTATTATGATAATGAATAACACTGAGAAACCTTGTTACTGATGATTATTGAGTATGGCAGGAAACCACCAGAGGCACTCGCATATGACGAGTTGATGACAACTGGTTTGATGAAAAATTATATTATTTTATCTTTGAAATTCAAAGTCAATTTTGAAACCTATTATATATGTTTATCTATATTCTAATGAGATGTTAGTGGTTGCAGGCACAGATTAATTGCTTGGTTGAATGACTCACATATAGGTGATGGGGTTGTACAAATTGGATGGAACTGCATGGGAGTGGTGGGACAGTGTCCTTGATCACATCCACTAGCACTCCCACCGTGACTTGGGCTGGAAAGGTTGAACCACCTTCGCCTTGAAGATCACGATGTCATGAGGGCAGGTCCCAAAGTTGGGTCGCTCATGAGAATTTTATGGGGGGGCGTGCATCAATGCAGATGCCTTGATCCCCGACACCATTAGTCTCACTATAGCAGGCAACATAAGAGATGATAGGGTCTCTGTCGTTGCACCTACAATTTCCCCTCCTATCCACTGAATGCTTGAAGGGCAAGTGGCATGGCACCCTTGGAACTTCAATGGAATTTCTTGAAGGGCATGACCAACTTGGCACCCTTGGCATCACAAATAAACTGTTAGGCGTGGCACTCTTGGAACTTCAAGGGAATTTCTTGAAGGGCACGCCCAAACTTGGCACCCTTAGAATCATTAAAAATAAATAAATTAATAAATATAATCAAGAAATGAAAACCAAGTAAATTCATGTCAAAGGTAAATGATGTTAGAAACCGAGGTAATTAAATCCAGAATAAAACTTGGGCTAAGAGGATCATAGGAAGAAGTAAAATCTTTTACCTTAAAAACTCTACCCTTCCCATGTTGGAAATATTAGGTAGATAATGTAGTTTAATTAGGTAAAAAGGGGACAGACGGACATAAATGTAAGGATAAATATTAATCCTAAAATAGTTAAACCTAATTAAAAGAAGAGGATGGTGAATTAAAATAAGATTAATAAAATAAATTTTAGAGAAATATAGAGAACCTCCATGTGGCAACAACCAACATAAGAATATCCATCTAAGAGATAACTTGAGTTAAATTAGGGAGTAGATAGGGGATCAAATCTTGACTCATCAATTGACTTTAATAATGAACACAAATTGAGGAGTAAAAAATGGGGATCAAGAGACAACTAGGAGAAGAAATAGGAATTTTCTTGAGGTGAGGAAAAATATTATTTTTAAATTAAAAATTTAAGTAAATAATTTTGGAGTTCCTTGATGAGAGAGTGAAACATGGGTGGGTGAATAATCAAACTATTAAATTATAAAAAATAATCAATTATGCATGAAATGCCAAGTGTCACCTATGAGAACTCCTATAAAAGAAAGGGCAAGCCATGGGAGAAAGGACATTTTAGGGGACCCTATTATTGGATGAGACTATGTCAGAGTAGTGACAATGAACTATAGTGAGTTTGGTGAGGTAGAGGACTTTAGAAAGGGGACTCTTGAGCCAATGAGTGCTCTCCTCTACCAGCTATTACATTCCTCCATTGTACAACTCCATTGCAGCTCGGGGGATCCGCGGGGAAGAAGAGTACCCAAAGAGTAGGTTGGGAGGTCAATCAGTGGGTCATTGCATTCGGATCAAGTACGTCGCCATTCACACTCGAAGGTGACTGACAACAAATGAAGACAAGTAACGGCAAATCAAGTGGAATCTCGTCTTCTGGTGAACAGTATCTATGTGTTACAATATTCTTTTGTATGATTTCTTTATGGCTTTAGTTAAATATATGTAAATTTTATGATATGTTCAGTGAAATGAATTTCAAGAATGTGTTAGATAGTGCTTAATAAATTTGAATTCTCAATGTTTTTCTCTTCTACTTGTATTTTATTTTGATGATAAAATAAAATAAAAAAATATATATATATATATATATAGGATTGGTCCTTACACAATCTATACATTAAAAGCATTGGTAATGATAAAATTCTACCGTTCATTTACGTAGATGACATTAATATTATAAGAGTGAAGCAAGTTCTATTGAACAAACCAAATCTAATACCATGAAGGCTTTTGACATGACTAAACTAGGCCTCCTATATTGTTGTGTACATGTAGAAGTTTGGCAAACAAGTAGTAGCATTTTTATCTCATAAACAAAATAGATCAAGAGTTTGTTTTCACATCTAGATTGATAGATATCAAAATCTTGTCTATGCCTACGGAAAAAGCATTGAAACATTCACCCCTGACCAACTCTAAGACAGTTAATTAGTCAATCTACAAGCAGCTAGTGGGGAGCCTGATATATCTTACAACCATTAGGCCTAATTTGAATTACATTGTGAGCTCCATTTCCAAATTTATGACACCATCGATGGCAAATCATTGAACTACAACAAAAACAAAAAAAAAATTGAAGTATGGGAAGGGGACAACTCACTTTGGAATTTTGTATAGCAAAAGAAAAGACAATAGGCTATGTGGGTTTAAAGATTTAGACTGGGAAGGTTTGTGGGTGATAGAAAATCAACATTTCAATATGTTATCAACCTCAGCACAAGTGTAGTCACATGGACTAGCAAGAAGCAATGTCTATATCCATTTCTTCAACAGAAGCAAAATATCAAGGTGTAGCAAAAGAAGCATGTGAAACAGTGTGGCTCAAAAGGATGTTTTTAGATATGAAGATGCAACAAATGAAGCCAAGACCACTACTCTATGACAATCAAGTAGTGCTCAAACTAGCCAAGAATCCAGTCTTCCATGAGCATACCAAGCATATTAAGATACAGTGTCACTTCATCAAACAACATGCAGAAGATGGATCTATTTGAGTTGCAATATTATCCCATAGATAACAAAACTACGAACTTTTCACCAAGACTTTGGGTCCTAAAAAATATGTAAAATTTTGGGATCAACGTGGTGCAGTTTGTAAATTAACCATTAAGGGAGGGTGTTATATCATATTATAATATTCAATTAAATATTAAACATAGGCATTATTTTATAATTTTATGCTTTATTTCAAGTTAGTGTGCTTTTTGGTCCATCCCACAATCATAAAGTGGATTGACTCAACAAGAAAACTTTTGCTTTCTCATTATTAAGGCAATCTTATTTGTCTTTATGTGCTCATGTTATCATTATAAAAAAGAGCAAAGAGTTTGCAAACTCCATAATGGAGTCGCCAATTAAGGTGTTAGTCAACATTTTCTATCTCAAAACCAAAAATAGCAACAAATGTCCCATGTCTGGCCAAATGGGAAATCTCACGCCTCAAAATGGGGGTTCAAATTAGCAAAATGTGAAACAAAGGTTTTGTGGAAAACACATTATGTTAAGAGTTAAAAGTCGTAAACAAGATTGCTCAAGTTTTAATTATTTGATTAATGCAACTGCATGTTCTTTTATGTCAGGGTCTTGATTATGTATCATTCACAATAAGGTTGCCACAGGTATAAAGGCCCCTCAGATGGGGCAATAAATTGTAAGACCACAACTCCATCAAATCCTTAACAATGTTGTTGGAAAAGGACCTAAGACTACATATTGATTATACAAATCTAACGTAAGTCATTTATTAATGTTGGTCATCCTCATCCATAGATTCCTTGCTTACTTAGGATTCTATTGTACAAAATTGAAACGTTGAGATTGAAACTATTCTAAGCATTGAAAGTAAATACAAAGGTTGAAAATTCCAAAAGTAATCTAATTTAGGAAATAAAAATGAAACTCCACTAGTTGGGAAAGCATCTTATTAATAATGATTGTACAAATTCAAGGTAATTTGGTTTATTGATGTTCGGGTTTCTCATCCATCATTTCCAAGTGTAATTAGGGTTTTGTTATACATAATTGAAAAGTTGAAATTTAAACTATTATAAGCATTGAAAGTAAATTTAGAAGTTGAATTCGAAGAGTAATCTAATTTAGGAAATATAAATGGAAATTCTGCTAGTTGGGAAAGCAAATTAATAAAGTCATGAAAGAAAACCATGCTACATTGTTGTGTAAAGTACTATATTTAAAGAAATTGAGAATGATAACAAAGTGATTACGTATTGATTTGTGTTTTGTTTTTACACTACATAAAACATAGTGATATCCAACCTACAAGAAAACCTCCAAGTAGAGAAAGAAGAACTTGCTCAAACCAGAGGACCAAAGCAAGAAACTAACTTAAAACTATGCACACGTTTTTGCAACTTTGGGTCAGCAAACATTCATCCTAAAGGTAGGAATCACATTGAGATCGATTCATGAAACTTGTCATAGAAGCCATTTTTTTAATTTTAATGAAAGGAACCAACAATTGCAACTGGTTTTTGAACCAAGTTGTAAAAGGATCAACGGTTGAAAGACAATAAGTATACAAATAGTTCAAGATTGAAGGAAAATCTTGGTGGTACCTTTTATTAACTAATACAGATATATCCAATCATTCCTTTTTAATGAAGGAAACCAACAATTGCAACTTGCGTTTGAATAGAATTCTAAAAGAATCAATGATTTAAAGACGATAAGTATACAAATAGTTCAACATTGAAAGTTAATCTTAGTGATTTCTTTTGTTAACTAATACAAATCTATTCCATCATTCCTTTTATTAGTGAATTTATATTGTTATCTAAGTGAACCGATGAACTGAACCCTTGATAGCCCTATTGGGGAGCCACAAGCATCAACTCGAATGGTCGAAATGAGATTAAGACCCCAAAGGAATAATGGTCATGCAGATACAAACCATCATAATGCCTTGAAAACCAAAAAACTCATTTTGTAACCCTACCAAAACTTATCTAAGAACTTGAAATGAATGAAAAGTATAATTGTTGCAATTAATCTACTAATCTAGAAACAATCAACAAAGTAAGTAAAATAAATTTTCTTTTGGTTGTTGCTTTAAAAGATTGTGGGTAAAGAGGAAATATAGCTTCTTCCAAACCCACATCTAATTGTTAGTGTTGGACACAGATTGTCATTGATGTCAATATGGCAATATTCGAGGAGCAAACGGAGCCAAGAGGAGCAGAACTCAAATATATGCCAAAATAGGGCTATTGGAGCTACAGAGGAGCCATATATGTATATGTCATATATATATGGCAAAGAAGAGGAGCACATAGAGCAGACGGAGGAAGCAGAGAAACAGGGTCATCGGAGAGCTTATATGCATGCAATTAACAGGGTCATTGGGAGCCATCGGAGGAGCAATGGAAGAGAAATGAAGGAAGCAGATGGATGAAACACGTGTATATATATGTATTTACCCATCGGAAAAACCATATGTATATGCATCTAATGCAAACAGAGGCAGAAAGACTTGGGTATATATGCTTTAACACTATCAGCAGGCAAAACTATGCATATACAGGCAAATACACTATTGGAGGCAGATTGCGGACTTGAAACCTTATACACGGGAGCGTTGAGACATATCGAGTCTAATACCTCATATCGCATTGCTATAAAGGAGTGGTCTACGTTAAGGTCTAGACCTGGACCTTTGCGATGTGCGATCGCCGATAGCGATATCGCATCGGACCTCCACCAAGGGCAACCCCCGATTGCGATGAACGCATGCGGACCCGCCGCTACATTACAATATGACTTAACCTTCATCACATCCATCGCAGATCACACGCCGAGAAGCCTTGCTGCATGAAAGCGTCGATTGCGATAAGGCTGTGGACCTGATGGGCATATAAACCATGGTTTAATACCACATCGCATCCGATTCATCGGAGCAGTGGAGGATCGGTCGTTGGCCATCGGCGGAGTCATGGGTCCAAAATATAAAGGATCCCCGGGATTCACGAATCATCGATTGCGATTTAATCATGGACCCGATGCAGAAACAAACACGGATGTAACACACCTTGAAGTCCACCCTTTAGTCATTTCCATTGTTTTGGCTGTGTTTTCCTGTGTAATTGTGTTTTTGGCCTGCGCAGGGTTCTTAGGCCGAAATGCCTAAGATAACTGGTCTGTAACTGGTCCGATGATCTAGGAGGGTGTATCAGAGCGATGGAGAGTGCAATTGGGGCATAATGCCTTCATTTAAACCAAAGACAAAACTTTGTGCATGCCCACAATCATTGTCAAAGGAGCGTTGTCACAGTCGTAACCAATAAGATGTGTTCTCCATGGAGTTTTGGACCTCTCAAATGAATCTACGTGTCCCCAAAAAGTCAGTGAACTTGCACAGCTCACAGGAAACCGCAGCGACCAAGGAGGAAACCTAAGAGGCGATGTAAGCGGAAACGAATGGACAGAGGCATGGGAATGTATAAAACAGTAAAAACAGAGAACTGTTGGTGCTGTTGTTGTGGTGAAGAACCAGAGTGTGAGGTAGCAGAAGCAGCAGAGGCAGAAGAGCTAGTAGAAGCAGTGGAGGTTGTAGAGGCAACAGAAGCAGCAGAGGCAGGAGAGTAGGAGTGAGAGAACCTCAGCTGAATAGAGTGTAGTAGCATACCAATTTATACCAAGGTTGGGTTGGAGCCTCAGAACTGAACAGGACTGAAGTCATTGGGGGTAGGTTCTCAGTGCAAAACCACTGCAAAACAGAGTTGGTGCTCTGGAGGTTGGCGCCTCACTGAAGTCCAAGTTGGAGCTTGGCAACTATCCACAATCAGATATATACTTATATTGTATTTATTTCATTGCACTGTCTTGAGTTTTAATAAAAGCATTAATTCCAGTTGTTGATTTCTGTGTTCTACGTATACATATACATATCTATATATGCTTTTGGCAATCACTAGACCAAATTAAAAAAAAAAAGTAAGAAATACTGATTCACCCCCCTCCCCCTCCCAGTGTTTCCAACAGTTAAGTGCAAATTTTTTTTGTGAATTTGAAATGAAATTTAAGCCTACCAAAATCAACCACAAGTTTTTCAACATAATAAATGAAAACTAAGGTAGTGAATGAAAGAAAGCATCCAATGTTGATAGATTTCACAACTTACTAGTCTTGCACTCCTATCAAAGATGCACAAACTTCAACTTGTAAACAACTATAGAACGTAAGGAAAACCTTACTTCACATATCAACTTTTTTCATTGACACCACTAAAATATGAGTAAGATAGCGAAATTAAGTATTCAATTTTGGAAATCTAGAATAAGCTAATAAATTGACATATTTACAAATCAAGTCTTCCTACCAAAAAATGCACAAACTCAAGTTATGAACAACATGACAACAAGAAAGAAATGTTCACACAACAAAAAGAGAGAATCTAACATTTATTCATGCATTGCTCTAACTTCATGAAAATGTCGTCCTTACAAGAATTGCCTTCTATTTATAAGCTTTAAAAAAGGTACTCCAAACCTCTAGCTAAGGTTAAAAAACTATCCTTGGCTTGAATTCATCTCTACCCTTTTCTAAAAATCAAATCTTTTCAAAAGAATTCATCTTATGTCAGCATAGAAAATAAGCTTTGCCCTATCCTAGATTACATAACAATAAAATACTCGCCCACTAAGTAGGCTTTGGAAATTCTCCACTTACATATTTGCCCATCAACTAAACTCTTCCAAACACATAAATCCATAAAAAAAATCATCTCCTTATTGCAAAACCATACAAGAAGGCCCATAACCTTATTATAAAACAAATAGCTAATTGTTTACCAAGGTTACAAGATAAAGGCCTCTTTACAACAATTGAATCCAAGCATGACCATGAACTGTAATAAAATATAGTATCACCATTATGTTTGCGAAAATATAACCCCATAACATGAAATAAGGGTCTTGTTACCCCTCATGTCAACAAGGATACATACAAAATTTTGAAATATATATCATCACCATGGTAAGCCCAAGGTCACAAGTCAAAATCATTGCCAAAACCAGTGTATTAGGCATCCCGGCCTTGGTGTCTTATTCTTATTGTATGTATCTTGTTGTTTTGGATGGACCATGGTCGATCCTCTGTGTTTCATCTAGAGTTCCATTCGTCATGAATAATATTGGAGAGCCTTAGGTGGGCTTACTTAAGGACTCATGGTTTTATCAGAGCCCACTTTTGTAGGGATGATCATTGATGTATCGGTCGCACCATCCCATGTCAAGGTGCACCCATGCCTTACCACATGGTTGGGATCAGTAGATGACCTTGGCTTTGGTTCAATATCTCCTAGACAACTCTCATGCATGAGAGACTCATATTAATAACTTTCACAGTTTATGAGACATGGTTCCCAATGCAAAGTGGTCCTGGTGGTCAAACAACCAACTTCATCTCAATTTGTTCAAATTGATGAGAATCCATGCCAGGTAGAACTTTTCCAAGCAGTAAAGGTAGTGTCCAGTTACAGTGCGGTCAATGTTCGTCAAACAAATCAAACAGGTTTCCATGTGGCAAAATAAGGTTAGCATTGCATAGTATGGTACATTCATTATGTTAGGAGTTGTCTATAAAGCAAGTGGTAGAAAAACCAGTGTCAAAATTTTCAAATCCTTCCAAGGCGTTAGAGAACTAGCACAATGGTTAGATGACATGCAAGGAGCAATGATGATGTCGCAACTCTAGGCAACAAATGAATATTTGGAGGCATACCTAGTTCAAATCAAGGCCAATTTCAGCATACTCAAGAGCCAGATTGCTCAAAGTCCTTAAGGCATTGGAGATCCTAAGGTCCATGGGCTAAGTTGAGTTTACTAAAGGGAAAATTCAAATAAAACTAGCCATTATGAAGTCAACTAGCCATCGGGAAGTCTAACTAGTCGTTGGGGATGCCTTTGACCAATAACTCGAGAGATCGACCTATAAAATAGCCATTAAGAAGTCAAATAAGCACTTCGGGTTCATCCAATCACTATATATACCCATTAGAATTTACCTCTTGGCAAGCAATTCAAATTAGTTATATACCTTTTGTTCACACGTGAGAAGCAGCGAAACGATATTTTTATAGGGCAGACCGAGTCATTCAAGGAAGATTTCTAATTTTTTAGCAGACCGAATTTGGGCAGGCCGAATCTCTGAGGCAAGCAAAAGACCAATTTTATGAGCAAACCTATTTGTAGGTAGAAGGTCGAGTTTATGGGCAAACCTATCTCCAAGCAGAAGGCCAAGATTATAGGTAGATATATTTCTGGGCAGAAGGTCAAATTCTAGACAGATCAAATATATGGGAAGAAAGACAAGGTCCTGATCAGATTTACCCCAGTTGAGTAAGCATATTTGTAAGTAATTTGACCAGGGTTGACTTGGGTTTTTCTATTGGTCAGTTTGACATTCCTTTTTACTAGAAGGATTAGATGTATCTCTTGTTAAACTAAATAATTTCACTGAGGAAAAGGTTGTTGGATTTTTCCTCAAGTGGGTTTTCCCAAGAAAAAATATGTGTGTCTTGTTTGGTTCTCTTTATGATCCTACGATCATAATTGTTTCTATTGTTGATGTCTTATATGTAATTTCTTAACGATGAATATGAATGTGAAAAGGGTTAAAGTAATAAAAGTAATTATCAGTTTAGAAGACTTCGAAAAATCAACACATCTTTCTTCCAAAAAAAACCCAAATATTTTAATTTTCTATTTATTAAACAAAATAAAAGATATTTACTAGATTGCAATTTCAGATTATCATCTTAATATTAGTTATTCAACCGTTAGGGTTTTAGGCCATAAAATTAGATTTTATCCAAGGGAAAATATTTCACAAGGTATTTTAAATTATTTTTCAAATATGCATTATCTACGGTCATACATTCTTCAATTTTTGTTGAATTCAAGTCACAAGGGCTTTTCCAAGTAAATATTAATTATCCACCCTTGTAAAAATCTCCATATTTGTTTTTCCAAGTTTTATTATTATTATGGGAACATTTAGAGACTATTCGAACCACTATAAACTAAAATCAATCACTGAAATAAATTCCATACACTAGAAAGTAAAATCAATTGTCGGAATAATTTTAAGGGTTTTCACCCAATAGGGATTTGACCCTTAGACCGCTTATACAAGTTCCCATCTTGCTGGAAACACGGAATTGTTGTAGATTTGAAGTTCTCCTAACTTCCTCCACCCCTAAATTATCAATCTAAAGTTTACATACAGTTTTTGGTGGCCCTCAAAAGGGATTTTCTTTGTTTTTTCTGTGTTTTTTCAGACCTGCCATCATAAGATAGTGTTAAAATTGGCAACTAGGTCCAAACTCCACCTTGGACAACTCATATGATGGAGATGATATTTTTATTGGATTCCTCTTTCCGAGAGTTGCAAAATTGATCTAAAGATCATCTCATTCTGACAAGTAGAAATGAAATTATGAATATATTTCTTCTATGGACAAATTGTCAAGGTCGGCTCCAGTCAAATGTAGGCACAAGAAGCCCAACAAATGTGTCTCTTCACCCTCAACATTGTGTATAAATAAGAGAGACCTATTCCTCATTTGGACACCATCATCTCAACACATCTTTCTCTCTCCTCTCCTCATTGGTTCATACAGCAAGGAGCAGCGCTTCTTCTTCTCTTCATTGACTAGGGTTGACTAAAAATTTTAGGACGGTTTTTGGGCTATCTACAGCAGTGTTGACCGAGGGTCAAACCTCCACCTTTGACTATGTTTTTCAGGCATAAAGTCGGATTTCTTTAAGTCGCATCTCGTAGCATAGAAATCGAGGTATTTGCGACTGTTTGACCTCCGTTGACTGCATGACTTTGACCACAAAGTTGACTGTTTTGGGTTAATTTGGACTATCTTTGGACGCCGAGTTGACTAGGTTTGACAAAGCTAGTTCGAGGGAGACTTTCGTTGGTTTGACCAGGGTTGATTTACTGGCTAGGGCATCCTGTTGACTGAATTTTCATTGGACTGTTTTACAGTTGATTGGGCAAGTAAAGTTTGTATTATGTTCTCTCTCTCTCTCTGCTGAACTTTTGAAGAATAATAAGAAGATTTAATCAAAGGGTTTTCCCCACACTAGGGATTTTCCCTGGAATCCGCCAAATATTTTGTCCTCTTGTTTTGGGTTGTCTTCTACTTATTATTTATGATTTATCCGCATTTACTATCATGTTAATGTGATTTACAATTTAAACATGCAAAATTTCAACAAGATTTCCAATAAACTATATGCATTCAAACATGGATCATTTCGAAACCTTAGGATAAATTCATTCACATGTAAAATATAGAAAAATCAGCAATAAACTTACACATTCTTCCAAGAAAAGCCTTATTTCATTCCCAAAAAGAAGTCTAAAATATAAAAATCAATCTCCGATAACAAGATGCTCCAAAAAAATCACATTTTTCCCAATAGTGAATTAGGCAAAAGAAATTTGCACTCTCGAAGGAGTTTGAATTCACATGTGTGATGATGTCTAAATGGACTAGAAGGATCCTCTATTTATATGAGGTCTATCTCTTTACTTTTACAACAAACATAGTTACCGATCAAACAAGAAAATGAACTGGTACTCATTTTTTTGAGGTAGCAAAAAATCACATGATCTTGAAAAGTGGTGATGACAGAATACACTTTTTTTTAGCATATTTTTAACACTTTAAATTTTCTTATGTATCAAATATGAACATTTTTTAAAACGTTAGTGATTTTCATCTTGATTTTGAAAAGTGTTGATGCAACATCAACACATTTTTTTAAAGAGTTTTTTTTTACATTTTTTTTTTTTAAGTTTATTTTTCACACTTCAAAATTTTTTTATGTAGCAAGTATAAACACCTTTTTTAAATATTAGTGATTTTCATCTTGATTTTGAAAACGGTTGATGCAGCATCAACCCTTTTTGTTTAGAGGGCTTATTTTTTACACTTCAAATTTTCTAATGTATTAAGTGTGGATATTCTTTTTAAATATTTGTGATTTCCATGTTGATAAAAAAAATAATAATAATAATAAATAAATAAAGATACATATATATATATATATATATAACGCCCATAAAAATGTAGAAATAAAACAAAATTAAATTGTAAAAATTAAAAATTAAAATTAAACAAAAAAACAAAGGAAAATATTTTAAAAAACATAAAATTTAAAGAAAGTATTTGAATATTAACAAAATAAAAAAATCCATAACAATGTTTTTAAGTTGAAAAAAAATAAAATACAACCACCAAAAAAATTATATAATAAACAAAAACAAAAATTATATATTTAAATTAAAAAAAAATAATAATAAAGAAAAAGTTAAATTAAAAAATTAAAAAAAAAAAATAAATTTAAAAAAAAAAAATACAAAAAAAAATAAAAAAAAAAAGTTAAAAACCAAAATAAAAAAAAAAAGTTAATAAAAAATAATAATAATAATAATAAAATTTCCAGCCACACATCGGCGAGGTTAGCCGAGGGTGCAAGCGAGGAGTGCAGCCCACCTCCCCACCCACGCCCACGGCGAACCCCTCCGATGGATGCTAGGAATTTTTTTCATTAATTTTTTTATTATTTGGTTTTTTTAATTTTATTTTTATTTTTTTGTTTTATTTTGATTTTTATTTTCTTTATTTTAATTTTATAATGTTTTTTATTTTAATTTTTAATTTTCTTTAATTCAATTTAACTTTTTAGTTACGTATTTTTTTTTATTTTAAAAAAAATGTTTTTTATTTAAAAATATTGTTTTTATTTAAAAATAAATGTATTTATTTCTATTTTGTTAATTTTATTTTTTTTGGTTAATTTTTTTTTTTTAATGATATTTTTTATTTATTTTTTTGTCTAATTTTTTATATTTATAAGTTAATTTTATGTTATTTTTTATTTTTAAAAAAATGTTTTTATTTTTATTTTGTTAATTTTTTTTTTGTTAAATTACGTTTATTTTTATTTTTTAAACTTATTTTATGAAATTTAAAAAAAAAAATTGGGTCTAATTTTTTATATTTATAAGTTAATTTTATGTTATTTTTTACATTTTTTAGGTTTTTTTGTCCTTTTTATAAATTTTTTTTTTGTCAATTTTTTTTATATTTGTAAGTTAATTTTATGTTAGTTTTTCCTTTTTTATAGTTTTTTCCCTTTTTTATAGGTTTTTTTTCATTTTTTTATAGTTGATTTTTTTGTCATGTTTTTAAATTTTTTTTTATGCTTTATTTCTTGTTATTATTTATTTCTTTAATTTTTTTATTTTTTTATTTGAATTTTTGGTATTTTTGTATTTTTTTGTGTTTTTTTTGTACTGTTTTTAATTTTTTATAATATTTTAATTTTCTTTTCTTATGTGTTTTTTTTTCAATATTTGAATTTTTGTTTTCTTTTTTTTTGTGTCTTTTTATTGTTTTCTTGTCTTTTTATTGTTTTCATTTTTTTTTTCAATATTTAAAATTTGCTTTCTTTTTATTATTATTTTTTGTGTTTTTTTAATTGTTTTTTCTCTATTTATCTAAAAAAAAACACCCTTTTTTGTGTTTTATTTTTACATTTTTTTGTCTTTTACAAACCCAAAAAAAAAAAACTAACTAACTTTTGTACTATTTTTTTGTGTTTTTTTTATTGTTTTTATTTTTTTTCCAAAATCTGAAATTTTTGTTTTCTTTTGTATTTTTTATTTTTATTTCTTTATACATTTATTTTTTATTTTGGTTTTTATTTTCATTTTTATTTTTTTCTATAGGGTTTGTGTCAATACTCGTCTAACACCCTGATCCCATTATAGGGAATTTGATAGTTGATTTTAAAATTTGCGTTATAATGAATCAAATCAATCCCTACAATGTATCAATTTCATGGTTGGTCCTTAAGTTTAGTTCACCTACACTGCGTGTCAATTTGATGGTTGATTTATAAATTTTTGTTGCAATGTATCGAGTTGTTTTAGGCTAAGATTTTAAAATCGCTATATATTTAGCATTTAAAAAATAAATTACTCTTAGGTGTTCATTTTTAAATATTTTTATCATAAAAAAATTTCATGATGTCATGCTCGAAATATTTTGAAAACTAGATATTTTTTTGTACTCATGATCTTTGGTTTTAATTGCATGGTTAAAAAATTGTCAAGATTTTAATGTTTTTCCTAATCATAATAGTTTCTCCTTAATGCTATGGTTGAAAACAATTACAATTTCAAGGTTTTTTAGAGTCTAACAACATGGATGGAAATAGTTGGAATTATCAAGATTCTAGACATGATATTGTATCTTTAACAATTTGTTCGAGAATTGTTGGAATTTTACAATTTCCCAAACCCGGATATTTTTTCTTTAACTCCATTTTTAAAACATGTCAAAATTGTAACCCGATTTTTTTTTGTTATTCTAGAATAAACAATTTTTTCAAGGGTGTTTTTTCATCCATTTTTCAAAAAAAAAATGGTTTTTACTTCTATTTAAAAAAAATGTTGAAAATTTACCTTAAAAAAACATCGAGAATAAACAAATTTCATTTTTTGGTTGTGTTTTCATGTTTTTTTCGGGTTTTTGGGCTCGAGTACCCATTTTGAGGTAATAGTTCTCGTTTCATCGATAACTATGCTAACAACAAAAAACTTATAAGCCCTAAAACAAGTTTGAATTTGAGTGTTTGACCAGACAAGGGGTTACAAGCCAACCCCATATAGCTCAAAACAAAAAAATAATGCGATAAATGCCCACATTTTTGGGTCAATGTCCTATACATCCATGATGTCATCTTGTTTTTTAGCAATAAATGCCACAAAACGGTGTGTGATGGACAAATGAAATGTCATGTCATCATAATCAACTCCAAATCCAAAGGGGAGACCTCAAGAAGTGCCTCCATGTCCAAGAACCATGTTCTAGGTGCCCTACGTCACTCTCTCAAGGGCTAGGTGGGTGACGTGGCACTATCTCTCTCCAGCGTTGGGGCTCCAAGAGTGAGTACCAGTCCTCCCTTATCATCTTGAGGATAACCATCATCCTCTGGACTCTAAATCAAGCAATGTCCATCAAAATGTGTCAATAGCCTGGACACACTCTGGGTCCATTGGCTACAACATCAAGTAAATCAAACACCAAGCAAGAAGAGCTCAGAATTTCAACATATGGGGGTGCTCTACAATGCCAATCATCATCTAGAATCATCAAATTGCCCAACGCTCTTATCTAGAGGAGCAACACGCATCTACAAGGTCATCACTGCTCTTTAGGAGGTGCAAAACGACCTGGGCAGGATGTGTAGTGGAGTTATGCAATAAGTCCTCAAAAACATCCACTGTTGAGTGAAGAACCACATGGTAAAACCATCTGAAGACCAAGTGAAAGACACAATCATTAGGGATGATGACCATAGATGCATCATAGTAGACCATACTTAATTGTTAAAGGCCTAATAACACTTCAAATTGAGATCACCTTCAAATATCTAACTAGACCAAGTCTCGTAAAATTGTTCCCTACTTGTGTTAGGGATAAGCTAGATATTCAACCCTATTAGGTGTCTCCAGACCCTAAGGCAAGGTGACATTGTTAAAATTTGGCAGCTCTGGGATGAATTTCTCGTAGAAGAAATCATATCTTTCAGTTTTGTTTGAACCACCTATAATAAAATTTCATTTTTGACAATTCTAATATGACTTTCCAAAAATAGTAAGTCACGTCTCAATTTGGAAGTGAAATTCCAAAAATAGAAACTCATGTCTAAATGATCAAGGATAACCTCGACATATGTAATCCGCTTTAAAATCAAATCAATCATGATTATACTAGTCAATAATTAATATTTTCATTCTTACTAGTATTATTATCATTATTATTATACTATTATTTATAAAATAGACTAAAGTCATTCACCTTTATTGGATTAATAAAAATGAATATTCCCATGGAATAAGTAAATTAAATTGAGAATCTCTTAATTAGAAAATTGAATGCCTCTCTTGGAATAAAATAGTAACTCCACACTAAAGATAATGTAACTCTCCCTCTCTCATTCAATGTGTGACAAAAGTGTAACTCCTCCTAATTAAATGCACTTGTAATTCCCTCATTTTATTCGATTTGTAACTCTCACCAAATATTTTATCATGTCTAAGTGTAACTCTCTCTCTCCTTAATTCGAATTGTAACTCCTCAAGCTAAGCTCTCCCTCTCTAATTCGATGTGTGAAAAAAGTGTAACTTCTCCTAATTACATGCACTTGTAACTCCCTCATTTTATTCAATTTGTAACTCTCACTAAATATTCTCTCATGTCTAAGTGTAACTCTCCCTCTCCTTAATTCAAATTGTAACTCCTCAAGATAAGTGTACCTCTCCCTTTATTCTTGAGATGAGTTATATTTTTCCTCAAGTAACTCCTCCATCATGGAATTCAATTTTCCTATTATTGGCTCAAGGAATGAATTCATTTAGTAACTCCTCTCCTTTTTTATCTATTTAAGCAAGAGAAAGTGAGAGTTGAGAGTAGCATGTTCATTATGAAGAATGAGAGTTAGAGTTGAGTGTGTGCAAGAGAAGTGTGAGAGCAAGTGAAGAGTAGGAGCAAGAAAAGAGTTGGAGCAAGTGTGAAGAACAAGATTTAATCAAGAGGAGGAGGATATCTTCAAACAAAATGCAAGAGCACTTCCGCTACAAGTTGATCAAACATTGGTGACTTTGTTCATTCTCATTCTCTCACTCTTTGTACTCTGCGGAACAATTGAACAAATCTAATAGAAGAAGAAGAATCATTTGAGTTTTTCCCTTATGGGTTTTACCCTGGTCATTGGACCTAACTCTCAATGTCTCATATCTGTGCTTGGTTGTCTTCATATGTGATCTGAAAATGGAGCACTTAGGCTTCTTGTCTAACTTACAAGAACCTCTCCCACTTCCAAAGCTTATGTGTTCCCAAGTCTGTATGATTAACCAATGCAGAATTAAATGTGCGCTTGAGAATATAGGTGCATGCTTATGTCTGTTTTAGAATTGTTTATGTGCTATGAATTGATTTGCTTAATGGATGTATAAATACATATAACAGTAAATAATTGCAGCAATAAAACAAACACATACAACAGCAATTTAATGAGGAGTCCACCCAAAACTCTTGGGCTACATCTCCTTGAGCTCTAGTCAACTCGACTAAGCTCTCTAGGATTATGGCGAAGTCCTTTTACAAGCTCTTGGCTCAACTCCACTATTTTACACGGAACAATTGGCTCAGAACACCATCTCTCCCTGCCTCTGAAGCTCTCGAGCTTTATGGCCCTCGACTCTCCCTTTGGCTCTCGGCTCTGGCTCTGGCTCTCTGCAAATGACAGCTCTCGGGCTTTTCACTTGACTTCCAAGTGACTCCACTCTATTGTTCTGCACATTAGCTCTGCATTCTCTTTGCCTTCCTTTTCTGCGCTGCTCTCTTTCGCCTTCGCTTCCTGCTTTGGCTTAGCCTCCTGCTATCTTCTTCCTCTTCTGCTCCCAATTGTGCTTTCTGGCTCTTTTGAGTCATCTTCCTCAACTTTCTAGCTTCCCTGGTCGTTTCTCTGCAATTCATTGTCCCTCTGCGGCTCTGTCACTTCACAATGCATCATTTGCCTGTAAAAACGCCTGCTGCAGTGTGGCATGATGATCAGGAGCGGTTACAGAAGGAATTGGGGCCGTTTCATAGGCAAAAATCAAAAAATGGAGAAAATCCCATTACACAGGGAAGGCCCGCAAAATACACTATCAGGCGTGATTTCCGGACATGAAATCCCTTTCAATCACCCCTAAATCCCTATCGGGTCCGCCATTAGGCGTTATATCGCATCGCACTAGTGTATTGGGAAAAATCCCAAATACACGGGAAAACCTTCAAAAACCCAACAAAATCCACTTTATCGGACTTCAAAATATTATCGCAATCGCCCTAAAATCGCATCAAGTCCGCCTTTGGCTGCTGTCGCAATCTCCACCGTTGATCTACGGGATCCTTGATCCAACGGTCAATATTCCATTTCGGGCGGCTTAGGAGCACGAAGGTTACCCGCCCGAAAAGGCAGTTTTCCTCTCTCTTCAGCCAGCCACGTGTTGACCAGTGTGTGGGATCGAGAGGAGCCAGCCCAAAACCATTTTCCGCTTGAGGCCCGCCCGAAACCTACCTTTACGGAACTCAAATTATATATATTTCCATGTGTAAAACCTTTCGAGTCCGTTATATATCGCATCAAGAGCGTTCCTTTGTGTTTCGTTTATTTAACGAAAATGCGAATTTACATAGGAAAAACCCCTTTTCAGATCTCAAAATATATATATTCGTGCCTATAAGACCTGTTAAGTCCGTCTTTATAGCAAGTCGCACGGCTCGGGGTCCTGCCTTAAGTCCCATGCCATCGCCGACGCTAATCTGCCGATTTTGGCAATCGCAACGTCGCTCGGCCCGGGGGTCTGTCCTTTGCCTTATGCCGTCGTCAATTGCGATCCGCCGATATCAGCGATCACGATATCGCGTCGACCCGAGTCTCACCTTAGGTTGTATACACACAAGCCCACCTCCGACCCGATATGTCGGGGATCGACGATCGGGGGTGCTTCCCCTTTCCGCTTAAGTCCGCCTTTGACCTCTCTGATGCGATTTTTCTTCATAAAGCCTTTTAGGCCATTTTTTTGAAGATTTGCCTCTTTTTCCAAGGAACAAAGGGCATCTTCTTTCTGCCATAACTTTTGCATCCTAAGTCCATTTTTGCTGATTCAAGTTGCAACAAATTCAGAACGAGACGATCTCTGCAATGGAGCTATTTCTAGTGACTTCTTTGGACTTTCATTTTTCCTTTGTGAGGAACAGACTTAGGAGTCTATCCAAAATCCATTTTGGATCACGCCTTCCCACTAAAAGAACTTTTGGTCTCCAAAAGACTGATACATTGATATGAACAGTACCTGAGAGTAACAGCACCCTCTTCTTTCAGCCTCCCCACACTTGCCTTGCATAGTGCCTCTGAACCAAAGTCTCTGACCACTTCCCTTCTTGGATGGGCTGGTCTTCCTGGGAAGAACTGTCTTCCTCCTTGCCTTCCTACAGAACTTCTGCTAAAATGGTCATAGAAGGTGGTTTGAACTTCTTTGCCTTGATCATTGATCCGAGGTGGCTCAAACAAATGTGAAGTTCATCTACTCCACAAAACTTTCATTTGTATTTGTTTGAAAAGTTGTCAACAACAACGGTTAACAACAACAGAAATACAGACAACAACTAGATGGCCTAAACACATGCTTCAACAAAAGAAACAGATTTCACAGCTTGTGAACACCTCCATGTCTTATATCTACATACAAATGATGGACTAGATAACAAGCCTACAAAACATGCCTTTAAAACAAATGGCCCTTCAAGTCAAGCATGTAGAAAAAGACCATGAGGACTCTTTTCAAAAGATGAAACACTTCATTATTATCTCCATCTTGGAGACCAAGTTAACTTTCCTCAAGTCAACATTATATGACATGCATGTCAAAGCAATCAACTCTGCAAGTTAATCACACATACATGTTCAAATACAAGGAAAACATCAACATCCCTGTTCCATGCACATCATGCTCATGCATGCAATTCATCCTTCAACTTTCACTTAAGTACATTGTACTTTCGAAGCTGAAATGAAATATAATGTTGCAGCAATAAGTGAGTCTCCTACTCAACTTTTCCATTCACCTTCTTGATAGAAACCTGCAACTTGCATCTCATCAACAAAGAAATGCAAATAGATGCATCAATAGACATGCAACCTTAATTGGATAAGGATTCTAGCCATTTCTCACCAATCCCTTTCAAAGGTACTACCTTTGTCTATACATCAACATCAACATGTGAATCATCCTGAGACACATCACCCATGGAAACTTCCTTTCCATTTTTGCCATCTTCTCTTTCCACCTTCCTCAGATTTTATGGAAGCATTGCTGGATTCAGAGTCCAACACCTTTCAGCAAGATGCCCTTGCTTATGGCAGTAAGTGCAACACATGTGCATCCTCTTAACAGCATGATTTGCCTTGTCCATAGACCTTTGGCTTTTTGCTTCTTTTCCTTCAAAAGTTTCATGTATGTGGCCATTCTCTTCCAACATCTAGAAACATTATGGTTATCCAAACCACAAAAGGAACATGCAATTCTTTTCCCATATCTATGTGGAAATTTATCATGCTTTGCACAATCAAAAGGAAAATGTTTAGAACCAGATTTATACCTACCTCTTTCACCTTTATTGCCTTCATGAGGAGGTGAAGCAAATGAAGAAGTGGATCCTTTTGGAACCCCATCAACCTCTTCAAGGCTGTTAGAGTCTCCCCAACTCTCTGGTTCAAGTGTGTGTTTTTGAACACCTGCATCCTGCAAATGATGTTTCAAGCTATTGCATTCCCCCTTAATACAACCTTCACACTCTTGAAAACCTGCAATGCAACTCCTTCTTGGAGCTATTTTAATGGTCTTCATGGCAGCTTTGGAACTTTCTCCATAAGCTTGTCCATAACCAAGACCCAAATACTTAGGCCTTTCCTCAATTATTATTGGCTCAACAATACCTTGTGCATGTCTACCCAAGCCTTCTCCTTCATTGCCCATCTTGGACATTAACTTGGAACCTATGCCTCTAGTATGTCTTTCAAAAGAACCAATATAGGCATCCTTAGAAGAATTTGAAGACAAACTGGAATGGTTTACCTCTTATTCAAGCTAATACTTGACCAAGGCTTCTTTGGCAACAAAGAGTTGTGACTCCAACTCATGCATCCTTTTCAGGTTCATATTTGCAATATGAAGTTGCCTCTCCATTTCCTACAGTCTGTCAGAAAGCAATTGCCTCTTTTCCGTCATGGAATGTAACTGCTCTCTAAGTACGTTGCTCTTCCTTCCATCCTCATACATTTCTCTCACCTTGTCCATCATGATGAACAAGTATTGCTTCAAGACTTCATCATAGAGTCTTGTGATGAAGGAGGAGTTTGGGGATTCACTTGTAGAATTTGTCATTATACCAATGAACAAAAGAATTTCAAACAAGATTAATAAAGAGCTTATTTAAAAAACCTTTTGCAACAAACCTCTTGTGCTTCAAGGATTGCTTTGAGGTCCTTTGGAATAGAAGAATGCCTTCAGCCCTTCTTGTCCTTCCTGGACTCAGGTATCAACAGCTTTCCCTTCACCTCTACAAACTCAAACAATAGTCAGTCTACAACAAGCATACAATCAACCTCTGACTGTTTAAACACCTTTCAGACAAGCAATCTTTGCTCTATCAATCAAGCATTCTAATATAACCTTCTTTGAAGGTGGGGTTAATCAATCTCAAGCTCTGATACCACCTGATCTGAAAATGGGGCACTTAGGCTTCTTGTCTAACTTACAAGAACCTCTCCCACTTCCAAAGCTTATTTGTTCCCAAGTCTATATGATTAACCAATGCGGAATTAAATGTGCGCTTGACAATATAGGTGTATGCTTATGTCTTTTTTAGAATTATTTATGTGTTGTGAACTGATTTGCTTAACTGATGTATAAATACATATAACAGTAAATAATTGTAGCAATAAAACAAACACATACAACAGCAATTTAATGAGGAGCTCACCCAAAACTCTTGGGCTACATCTCCTTGAGCTCTAGTCAACTCGACTAGGCTCTCTGAGATTATGGCAAAGTCCTTTACAAGCTCTTAGCTCAACTCCACTATTTTACACGGAACAATGGGCTCAGAACACCATCTCTCCCTGGCTCTGAAGCTCTCGGGCTTTCTAGCCCTAGGCTCTCGCTCTGGCTTTGGCTCTCTGCAAATGATAGCTCTTGGGCTTTTCACTTGACTTCCAAGTGACTCCACTCGGCTATTCTGCGCATCAGCTTTGCATTCTCTTTGCCTTCCTTTTCTGCACTGCTCTCTATCGCCTTAGCTTCCTGCTTTGGCTTAGCCTCCTGCTATCTTCTTCCTCCTCTACTCTCAATTGTGCTTTCTAGCTCTTTTGAGGCATCTTCCTTGGCTTTCTGGCTTATCCACCTGAGAAACGATGGCATTATCATGCATCATTTGCTTGTAAAAACACCTGTTCCAGTGTGGAATGATGATCAGGAGCGATTACAGAAGGAATCGGGGTCGTTTCATAGGCAAAAATCGAAAAATGGAGAACATCCCATTACACATGGAAGGCTCGCAAAATACACTATCGAGTGTGATTTCCGGACGTGAAATCCCTTTCAATCGCCCCTAAATCCCTATCGGGTCTGCCATTAGGCGTTATATCACATCACACTAGTGTATTGGGCTTAATCCCAAATACACGGGAAAACCTTCAAAAACTCAACAAAATCCACTTTGTCGGACTTCAAAATATTATCGCAATCGCCCTAAAATCGCATCAGGTCTGCCTTTGGTTGTTGTCACAATCTCCACCATTGATCTGCGGGATCCCTGATCCAACGATCAATATCCCATTTCAGGCAGCTTAGGAGCACGGAGGTTACACGCTCGAAAAGGCAGTTTTCCTCTCTCCTCTGCCAGCCACGTGTCGACCAGAGTGTGGGATCAAGCGGAGCCAGCCCAAAACCATTTTCCACTTGAGGCCCACCCAAAACCTGCCTTTATGGAACTCAAGTTATGTATATTTGCATGTGTAAAACCTTTCGGATTCATTATATATCGCATTGGGTGTGTTCCTTTGTGTTTCATTTATTTAACGAAAATGCCAATTTACATAAGAAAAACCCCCTTGTCGGATCTGAAAATATATATATTCGTGCCTATAAGACCCGTCGGGTCCGGCGTTATCGCAAGTCGCACGACCTAGGGTCCCGCCTTAAGTCCCATGCCATCACTGATATCGATCTGCCGATTTCGATGATCGCAACATCACTCAGCCCGGGTGTCCGTCCTTTGCCTTATGCCGTCGTAAATAAGCTGACGCCAATATCGACGATCGCGATATCGCATTGGCCTGGGTCTCACCTTAGGTTATATACAGACAAGCCCGCCTCTGACCTGATATGTCGGGGATCGGCGATCGGGGGTGCTTCCCCTTTCCACTTAAGTCCGCCTTTGACCTCCTCCGATGCGATTTTTCTTCATAAAACCTTTTAGGACATTTTTTTGAAGATTTGCCTCTTTTTCCAAGGAACAAGAGCATCTTCTTTTTGCCATAACTTTTGCATCCTAAATCCATTTTTGCCCATTCAAGTTGCAACAGATTCAGAACGCGACGATCTCTGCAATGGGGCTATTTCCAGGGACTTCTTTGGACTTCCATTTTTCCTCTGTGAGGAACACTTAGACTTAGGAGTCTATCCAAAATAAGTTTATGTTCTATCTAAAATTGCTGATTTGGAAAGTTGTGAAGAAAAAATTTGCATTCTAAGTAACTGTAATAGCATAGAACATTCGATTTTTTGCCAAGTACATTCAGTTTTCTACAATGTACATTTAGCTTTCTGCAAACTACATTCAATTTTCTGCAAAGTACATTCAGCTTTCTACAAACTACATTCAATTTCATTTAGTTTTCTACAAAGTACATTAAATTTTATGCAAGTACATTCAGTTTTCTTGCATAAAACTTTCAAGTTTCTGCAAAGAATTTTTGAATTTCTTCAGAGAGCTTTCATATTTTAACATAGTATCAGAGCCTTGGTGAAAACAAGTCCAATGAGACCAGATATCACCTAAAGAGACCCTACTTGTTGACAAAGTTTTTTTAATCAAAATGACGTCATCCTACTTCAAGGTAGAAGATAAGTTGAGTGATGTTTCAAACTTTGGTCCATGGAAAGCAAGGCTAGATATCACTCTTGAAAAACACGAAGTTCTAGAGTATGTTGAAAGAACAATAGTTGATCTACTAGAGAATTCAAAAGTTGTTGTCAAATCCAGACATAAAAAGGGTGAAATCAAAGTTAAAAAAATTATCTTTGATTCTCTTAGTCATCATCTCATTACTTTTGTTTCTGCTTTGAAGAAAGCTAAGGAAATGTAAGACAAACTAATTGGCATGTTTGCAGTTAGTAATTTGAACCACATTATTGCCTTGAAGAATCAGCGGAAGGAGATCAAGATAAACAGAGGAGACACAGTTTAATCATACTTCCTGAGAATGACCAAAATCGGGAATCAACTGTTAACAGTTGGTGAAGTTGTACCCGACAAAGAAATGGTGTTGATTGTGCTTGGAGGCCTTTATCCTATTTGGGAGACTTTTATCATCACCATTAGCAATATCAACACTATTCCCACATTTGATGAGCTCTTGGGAAAATGTATCCAAGAGGAGGCCAGAATGATCTCCTGAGGGAGAATTTTACATCATGAAGGAAAAGAACCTAATGCATTTTCAGCCTATCACAATAGAAAGAAAAGGAATAAAAGGAAATCTACTTTTAAATCAAATAAAGGGAATCTAAACATGTCAAAAGTAAGATGCGTTAACTGACAAAAACATTGTCACTTTGCTCGTGACTGTAAAGAGAGAAGAAGAGCACCTAGATTTAAAAAATCATATTATAGAAAAAACTCTTTTGAAAATCAAAGAAAAAGACATCCTAAGAAAACAAGAAATCCAAGATATAAAAATAATGTAACGGAAACTCAATCGAAATATTTTCTTGTTTCTGCTCTTTCCAGTTCTTCTTTTGAAGATGCATTTGATAGTTGGTTAGTTGATAGTGGTGCTTCCAATGATCCGAACTTAAGCAGGAATGCAACAACTTACAGATATAATCATAAACACAGAGATATAGCAAAAAAACACTTCATTTCATTAATAGAAAAATATTGAACAATGCTTACAAACAAAATGGAAATATGCTAACTCGAGTGATGGTATCTTATCTCTCAGAAGAGATGTGGTGGCTACATGTCTCTAAACTCTATTACAATGAGGCTCAAGGGCCTACTTATTATTGGAAAACATAATAAAACCCTAAACAACCAAAACCCCAACCCCAAAAGATGTAACACCAAGAGTTTGTGGGCCCCGTTGGAGATAGTCGGGAAGCCAACTTCCTGGGGTCCTAACTTGGTCATATTATCTCTGTTTAACGCGTATGATACCTTGTTGGAAAATGTCTCTTTGAGTACTATAGGTTTCACCGCAGACACTTGCCTACGGCAATGGGCCTGCCGCGAACCCCAAAAAAACGTCGTTTAGTGGGTGAAAACTGCTCCGAAAGTTCAGGACCCCAAAAACTGCTAAAAATAGTAAATGTTGAAATGAACAAGGAAATAGATGAAATTGACTAGGGGGGTCTAGGTGGAATAGGCGAGTGGCCACCAATATTCACCTGGATTGTTCCTCCCCCTTTAGGAAGCAATGGTCCCTATTGCATGCAAAGCCTCCATGAGGTAAGGAAATCTCTGTTGAACCTGGTCCCTGGTGAACCACTTGCCCTGGTGAAGGAGTTGGCCTGCTTGACAACTCAATATAGTTGTGTCCTCTGTTGGCGAGTGTTCTTGATCTGTGTCCATGATTTGATCATATGTGCCCTGTTCCATCTAGTCTGGGTTGAGCTCTGTTGGTATGAGTTGTTCTACAATATCATATGTGTCCAACAATGGTGGAAAGTATGGTCGAATTCGATCTACATTGAACATTGGGTGCAGACCCCAGGAACGGTGGGATGTTGAGCTCGAAGGCATTGTCATCGACAACCTTGGAAATGGTGTATGGCCCATATCAGAGCGAGCAAATCCCTTGCGGTGGGGTCTAGCAAGGCACTCCTTCTGCAAATGTAGCCAAACTTTGTCGCCCACGTGGAACTTCTGCAACACTTAATGTTGATCATGGCACTGCTTGTACTTAGCATTGGCTCTGTCTAATATATCATGGCCCTGTTGGCGGATGCGTTGAATGCACTCAATGAAGTTGTTAACCCTTTCAGCGTCGGACTGAATGTGAGTTGAATCTACATGAGTGACTGCAAATGGCATGGCCACATCAATGAAGCATAATGGTTGAAATCCCAGTCCTACCTGAAAGGGGCTATGGCATGTTGAGTTGTAGAGATTTGTTGTAGTTTTGTTGGACGTAGGGGAGACTTTCATCCCAAGTGCGCGGATGCTTCGAGTTGTACATGCACAAAATGTTTACAATCATCATGTTGACAACCTCTGTTTGGCCATCAGCTTGGGGATGTAAAGTCGTGGACTTAGTAAGTTTTGTATCCAACATCGACCAGAGACTTGACCAAATGCACTCAAGAATTTGTCATCTGATCTAAGACAATGGACTATAGGATCCCAAAGTGTACCAAGACTCGCTCAAAGAAGAGCTTAGCAGTGGCCTCTGTTGTGATAGTCTTATTACAGACCGCCATGATGGCCATCTTAGAAAATATGTCGACGACCCATGAAAATGCAATCGTTGTCGTGCTTAGTAGAAGGAAGGCCCAACATGTAATCCATGGAAACGTATTCACAAGGCCGACTAGGAGTAGGTAGAGGAATATATAGGCCTTGCTTCTTGATGGTTGGTTTGGCAATGGCACAGACGGTGCAGGATCTAATGTACTTCCCAACATCCTGACGAAGTTTCGACCAATAAAAATACTTCTGCAATACCGCCACTATTTTCTCTACTCCGAAATGTCCAGCGACTCGACTTTAGTGTGCCTCCCAAATCATCTTGGCACTCTCACTTGAAGGAACACAAATGTGTCCTAGGTGGCATAACAATGCATCCTGAAGGTGAAATTTGAACTTGCTTCCCTTCCAGGAGTGTCTGGTATATGCTGCTGAATTCTAGATCGCTCTTGTAAAGATGTGACCACCACAATATCTCGTGCCCATAAGAGTCGAGCACAGTGATCAGCGCCATGACTGGTGATCGGCTAAGGCAATCAGCGACATTATTGGTGTTGCCCTTCTTATACTTAATGTTCAAATGGAACTGTTGCAAATAGGTGGACCATTTCTGATGGCAATCATTCTGCAACTTCTTGTATCTGTATGAACTATAGAGGTCGGTGGTCTGTGTGGATGATTGTTTCCTTCCCCATAATATAATGCTTCCATTGACGGCGGGCCTACACAACGGAATACATTTTTTTGTCGTAAGTGGGGTACTTTCAGACTGTGTCTAAAAGTGTCTCACTATGGTAAGCCACTAGATGCCCATGCTATGTAAGAACTGCACCAATAGCATAGTTGGAGTCATCTATCTCAATCTCAAATAGTTGTTGCAGGTCTGGTAATGTGAGCACTGGTGCAGAACAGAGGCGATTCTTCAACTCGGAGAACGCTTGTTGTTGGGTTTCCGACCAAAAAAACTTTGCTTTCGCTCCGCCCTTAGTGACTTGACTTAAAGGCCAAGTGATATGAGAGAACCCCGACATGAACCTACGGTAGAAATTGGCAAGACCCAAAAAGTTGCAAAGCTCTATTAGAGTGGTTGGGGCTAGCCAATCCCAAATGACTTGTATCTTGGATGGGTCCACATGTACACCCTGCTCATCAATGAAGTACCCCAAATATTGAACCTGGGTCAGGGCAAAGGTGCATTTCTCCAAGTTAGCACACAGCTTGTGTTGGCGCAGGGTTTGATGGACATGTCAAATATGGTGGAGGTGCTCTTCCCAACTCTAGTTGAAGATCAAGATGTCATCTAAATACACCACCACGAATGCATTGGAGAAGGGTTGCAAGATGTCATCGATTTGTCTCATGAAGGTTGCAAGGGCGTTTGTCAATCCAAACGGCATGACCAACCATTCAAAAAGCCCCTCCTTGGATTTGAAAGCAGTCTTCCATGCATCGAAGGGTTCGATAGGCACCTAGTGATAACCTGACTTCAAGTCAATCTTGCTGAAATATTTGGCCCCCTTGCGCTGGTCCAGAAGGTCATTAATCTGCGGAATTGGGTACCTATTCCGGACAGTGATCTTGTTCAGCGCCTAATAGTCAATACAGAGCCTCCGAGTCTCATCCTTCTTCTGTACCAATACAATCGAGCTCCCACAAGGTGATGAGCTTGGCCTAATGTGCCCTTTTTGCAATAGTTCCTAAATCTGACTCTTGATCTCATCATTCTCCAGAACATAGCGTCGATATATCGGTCCATTAGGCAGTGGCGTGCCCAGGGTCAAATCGATGGAGTGCTTAACCTGATAGTGCAGATGTACCCTTGGGTGAGGCAAAAATATCCCTGTACTCCTCCACGACCTTGTCCATCTACTACTGTTGTGCAGAGGAGCCCTGCCTGGAACTCGTGGCCACAACCTTCTTCTTGCCCTGAGGTGAATCATAAGGAAAACAAATTTCCTGGTCTAGGAAATGATCTTATTGCATTGCTTTGCAGTGATCAAAGTGATGGCAGTAGGTAGGGCTACCTTTGGTATCATGTACAACTTATTAGCCAAAGTAATAATCACAGGGCGAGGTCTAGACGCATACACAGCATGTCGCTTCCACAAGTATGGTTGTCCTAACAATACATCACAAACTTCAAGAGGAGCAACGTCACACAGTACCTCATCTGTGAAGGGATTGATGTTGTAGGGAAGGCAGCATTGCTGGCTAACACGAAGATCTCGTCCTTGGTGAAGCCACGTGATGGTGTACAGTTGTGGATGTGCTATAGTCTTTAGGCCCAGCCGCTTCACGACCTCTGCTGAAATGAGGTTCTTTTGGCTCCCACTATCGACAATGAACTGCAACAGAGAACCCTTCACCCACATCTATGAGTGGAAGAGGCATCCCCCCTCCTCTAGATCTTCAGGCTCAATCTTCTGGATCTTGGTGGTGGCCATGGTGGCACTAGGCTCTACATCAATGATCTGCTTCCCTTTGTTAGTTCCCTTATTGGGTTCTGATTCAGATTCGGAACCTACGTCTGATTCAGAAGCCTTCAGCTCGACCACCAGTGATTGCTTGGCCCAACACTCACTTATATTGTGAGTGGAGCTCTTATGGAACTCACACTATTTTCTGGTGTCCTTCTTCACCTTCAGGGTGTTGTTCTTTGCTTGCAGCTTCAGCGGGTTGTCCTAGATAGCACCGCCTTGGCTTGGTCCTTTGTTATATGGTTTAGGGGCGCCTTTTCATTGCTTTGGTTTCGTAAATCCAAAGTCTCACTTCTTTTGTTTAAACTTCTGGTCAATCTTGACAGCATAACGATACGTCGCACTGAGCAAGGAAATGTCCAAGAACTCCATCTCATCCTGGATGTATTTTGTGTAGACAGTCGTAGTACTTGAGCACCAAATGTCGCTCAGTGTCTTTGATGCCCAATTTTGTGCAAAGGGTATGGAAAGTATTTGTGAACTCTGGCACATCTTGGTCCCTTCCCTGTCGTAGCGTGGTCCACTTTATGTATTTGTCTTCATAGCTCCCAATAGGGTAATATTGTTCCTTGATGGCGTCTTCGAAAGAATTCCAAGTGGGTGCGGCTGAAAACAGCGAGGGTTCACTCTTGTCCTTTTGTTCACAGTAGGTTTCCCACCAATCCTTGACGTGTGGAGCGGCTTTAAGAAGTGCAAAAGTAATATTTTCCCGATTGGAAAATTCATGAACTTAAAAATATCCTTCCAATGGATTTAACCATTTATCTACGGTGTCTGCATCTATTAGGCCTTCGAATATGGGAATATTGAAATTAACTTGTATCTTAAAAGGAGGGGCGCCTCCAGAGCGGTTGTTGGATGAAGATGCATCGCCTATGGATAGTTGTCGAAGGATCTGGGCAAAGCTATCCATTATCGCATCTCTCTGTCGCTCGAGGGCTTCCTCAAACAACATTTTGAAAGGATCTCTTGCCCCCTCGTCTTTCTTTTCTTCTGCCATGGGAGGTCGTTGGGTTTTGTGAGGCTCATCTAGCAATGGTTCAACCAAATCAAGCCCTAACTCCTTAAACTCTAGCCTCGTTGGGGACGTGCAAAGAAAAACAGAGAAAGAGCAGACTGCTCTGATACCACTGATCCGAACTTAAACAGGAACGCAACAACTTACAGATATATCATAAACACAGAGATGCAGCAGAAAAACACTTCATTTCATTAATAGAAAAATATTGAACAATGCTTACAAACATATGGAAATAAGATAACTTGAGCGACGGTAACTTATCTCTCAGAAGAGATGTGATAGCTACATGCCTTTGAACTGTGTTACAATGAAGCTCAAGGGCCTATTTATTATTGGAAAACATGATAAAACCCTAACCCTAAGAGATGTAAAACCAAGAGTTTGTGGGCCGCATTGAGGTTAGTTGGGCAACCAACTCCGCGAGGTCGTAACTTCGTCATATTATCTCTGTTTGGCGCGTATGATACCTTGTTGGAAAGGTCTCTCTAAGTACTACAAGGTTCGCCACAGGCCTTTGCCTATAGTTACGGCTTGTCGCGGACCTCAAAAAAACATCGTTTAGGTGGTCAAAACTGCTCTGGAAGTTCAGGACCTGAAAAACTGGTAAATTTAGTAAATGTTGAAATGAACAAGGAAACAGATGAAACTACTTGGGGGGTTTAAGTGGAACAGGAGGGTGGCCACCAATATCCACCTTGATCATCCAAACACTTTACTAGTTACAAAGAAGCACTATCTAATCTAGTTGAGAGGGAGATTAATTTAAATGTTATCCTTGGAGATAATTCTACTCACCAACTTAAAAGTTATGGTTTAGTTTCATTTCAGTTAGATGATGGCAAATCTATTTTTCTACAAGAATTTTTGTATGTACATGGTTTTGTATGTACCTACTCTAGAAGATAAAGCAATGAAAGTTTCTTTTATTTTTTAACTTGGCCTTTGAATTCAAGTATGAGAGAAGCATTCACTCTTGGATCAAGATGTGAAGGGCTTTACAAAGTCAATGGTAAACCATTCATGGATGGTCCATGATATTGATCGTCAGTGTGAGCTATGGCACAGAAGATTCACTCACCTACACTACAAAGCCTTACCTCATGTAAGGAAGATGTTTTCTGGAATGCCCAGGATGTGCAAGTGGAAACCATATGAAGGGACAATTCCCTTCATGTAGAACAAAAACTAGTCAAGTATTTCACCTCATACATTTTGATTTATATGGACCTATGCATGTTACTTCTCTTGGTGGTTACATGTATTTCATGATTTTTCTTGATGATTTTTCTCACAAGACATGGATATTCTTTTTGAAAAATAAAGGGGAAGCATTTGACATGTTGAAATATTTCAAGGCTTTGATTGAAAATCAAACTAGAAAGTTATCAAAGCTTTCCGATCTGATAATGGGAGAGAGTTCACCTCCAATGGGTTTAATGATCCTTGCAAAGTCGTCTGAATAAAGAAAAAAACCATTTGTATCGTACAATCCACAACAAAATGGTGTGGCTGAGAGGAAGAATAGAACCATTATGGAAGCAGTCAAAGCCATGGTGCATGACCAAAGCTGCCAAAGTTTCTATGGGAAGAAGCTGCAAATATGGTTGTTTATGTACAAAACAGAACTCCTCATTGGGCCTTAGACAATAAGACTCCTGAAGAAGTCTTCACAGAAACCTCCTGGGAAATGTTTTCGGCACAGACTCAAGGATGAGGATAAAAGAATGCCAATCCCAATGAACCAATGACCACAAGCCCAAAGAACAGAGATGAGATCTGAAGAATAATGGAAAGTGGAAAGTATAGAATATCATGGACACATTGTACCAACCCAAGTCTCCTAAGTAGTACCCCTCGTACAACCCGAAGGCCTCAAAGGAGGTCCTTGTTAAAAATGTTGTGTGGAAGGTCTTTTGGCTTGTGCCTTAGCCAGTGAAGACCACGAATTTGTCCTTCTCTAGCATGAGCATGAGTTCATCAGGTATACTTTAGTTACAATGAGTTGATTTCCCATTTACTGGAATGGTGATCAAGTTTGCATGCGTAGTTTTGGGGCTTTAGTTACGTGGAGTCTTCTTCAGTTTGACTACAAGACAAGGTTGCAATTACAAGTTCATTTAGAATGAGTTAGTCTTTAGTGTTTATTGGAGAGAGAACGAGTTAAGAATCCAAGTGTTGATTGGAGAGAGGACGAGATGAACTCTAAGTTAACTCACAATCACAGCTCGAACTTCTAAATTGAACTACGCCTTCTTGCATGCTCGAATTCTATCTAATGAAGGCACAAGATCATCATATTCTTGTGAGATCTTTCTTTGTATGTGTGTGCGCAGAATTGAGGAGCTTGTGCGCTAGGATTAAGGAGGCCACAAGTGCGCAAGAAAATAGGGGATTTTCACTAGAAAATAGGAGCCCAATTTTGCGCTAAGAAATAGGAGGAAGTGCGCAAGGAAATAGGGGCTTCTAGTGTGCAAGGATCTATGAGCAAGCTTCAGAGATTCTCAAGGCAAGACAAGGCTATTCAGTGGGAGAACAAGTGTGTTCTCAGAGATAGATTGTTGACTACAATAAGTAGTGTGAATTGTAATAGATCCAATTATTGAAGAACAATCAATAAAATACCACAACAAAGAAAGCAAGTTTTCCCATTTGGGTTTTTGTGTGCATGTGTTTTATCTTTGGTGTTTTTTTGTTGCTTATAAATTGTTACGAAACTCTATATCTTGGTGAAAGTAAATTTCGTTTCAATTTTTAGTTTCCTTGTTTTTAGTAATTCACTAAGTAGGTGCAGAGTTTCAAGGAAATTTAACATGGTATCAACGTAGAGTTCAACATAAAGACTAGCACCAAATTGATCAGTCAGTGAAGAGCGCAAATCAATCTGAAGGCTTGCAATAGAGTTTTGAAGCGCAGTTTTTGGATAAGCAGGATGTTGTTCCAAGAACTAAGGGCAAATCATTGTTTAGAGGGAGCCTCGAATGTATGCTCATGGAAGGAGCAGATCTCAATGGTGTTGGAAGATAATGAGGTGCTAAAATTGTGGCGCATCAAATAGTTCCACCTCAAGATCCCCAACAATTGATCCACAATAACAAGAACGACACGAAGGCCAAAAGGATCATTTTTCAGGGGGTCAAAGTCCATGTTATCCCTCATCTCCATGAGAAGAAGTCAGCATACGAGATGTGGAAAGCCATCTTAGATTTGTATCAAGGTTCCAATGATGCCAGGAAGCATGCTCTGAAGGACAAGTTAAGAAATCTCTGGATGAGCAAAAGAGAGCCCATCATTACGTACCTTTACAAATTCACCCAAGTTCGGGATGAGCTAACTAGAGTGGGCGAGAATGTAGCAGACAAAGACCTTGTGAGTCTTGTGCTACTGGGACTTCATAAGTCTTGGGAGAGTTTCCAAGATGCAGTCAATGGCAGAGAAAATTTATCAGGATGGGAGACGCTACGGAGTGACTACGTCCAAGAAGAAATCTGAAGAGACGAGAGCTAGAAGATCAATGAAAATAGAGGACGAGGAGAACTTTGCCCTGGCAAGCAAAGGTCGCAAAGCCAATGGCAAGAAGGGCCATGGTAAGGTCGAGTCCAGCGAGAATGGTGAGAAGAAGAAGAAAGATTGAACAAGATCAATTTCTTCCATTGCCACGAGTGCGGGCATTATGCCATTAAGTGTCCTAACTGGAAGAAAGGGTCTAGTAAGGACCATGTGGCCGCATCAGCGGAGGTAGATGTGTATTCTTCTCAGTTCGAGAAATATTTTTCATTGATAGCTTGCAGGGCAAGCTCAGTAAGCAACAATGTATGGTATATTTATTCAAGAGCATCCTTCCATATAACCGGGAACAAGGAATATTTCAGCCAGTTGAAGGAGAAGGACAACCAGTTCGCACTAAGCTAGGAGATGATGGCAAGTACTTGACTAAGGGAGTTGGTACTGTCATCTTTGAGAGGGAGTCTGGTAGTTCTCTCCATCTCAATAAGGTCCTTTATGTTCTTGGCCTGAAGAAGAACCTTGTTTATGTTGCTACCCTAGAGGACAAGGATCATGAGGTCATCTTTAGAAGAGTTAAGGCTTACCTTAGGCACTTAGCTTCTAGATCCATGAAGCAAATAGGTGTATGGATGAAGAATTTGTACATGTTGCAGTTTGAGCCATGTGCAGCCTTGAGCAGCAAGGTAGGAAGTGTGCAAAGCAGAGACGTGGGGGAGTTGTGGCACAAATGCATGGAGCATTTTCATCTTGGGGCACTAAAGATCCTTCAGCAAATAGCCACAAGACTACCACAGTGCGCATTCGACTAGCATGATGTGTGCAAGGGGTGCACACTTGGCAAGTATGCCAAGTCATCTTTCTAGGGCCAAGACAGCAGAGCCAAAGGTATTTTGGAACTGGTACATTCAGACGCATGTGGGCCCTTCTCTTCTCGTCTCTTATAAGACACAGGTATTATGTTACTTTCATAGATGATTATTCTCAGAAAACGTGGATCTTCTTTATGAAGGAGGAGGAGGAGGTCTTCATCAAGTTTATGGAGTTTAAGGTCTTGGTAGAAAACCAGGTTGAGAAGAAGATCAAAGCATTGAGGAGTGACAATTGCAAGGAATATGTCTGCAATGCTTTCAGTGACATATGCACCAAGGAGAGCATTAGGAGAGAGATAACAGCACCCCATAACCCTAAACAGAATGGGGTGGCCAAGAGGAATAACTGTAGCATAATTGGAGCAACCAAGGCCAAGTTGCATGACCAAGGTTTTCCCATGTCCTTATGGGCAGAGGCATGTAACAGTACAATATTTATACAGAACAGGGGTCCACATAGAGTGCTTGGACGAGTTACACCAGAGAAGGCTTTCACAGGCAAGAAGCCTAATGTTTCTCACTTTCGCATCTTTAACACTAAATTTTAAAGCCATGTGTCCAGAGAGAGTAGGCACAAGTTGAAGCCCACAGTTGAAGATGGAACTTTCATGGGTTACAATGAAAAATCTCAGGCGTATAAGGTGTTTATACCATCACCCAAGGAGACAATTATGATGTCGGACATGAGGTTTGAGGAGAGCAAAGCTTTGAGGGAGTCCTTGGAACGAGAGCGAGATGGAGTACCTGAGGAGGAGCTACTTGCTCCCAAGCAGGAGCCTTAGTTGATATCACAGATTGAGTCTCAACAAAGTGGAAAGTGGGTAGTATAGCAGGATGAGAATGAGACATTGAAGGATGAGGAGGAGAGGCCAGGACGAGTGGAGGCAGCCACTCAGTCCGTGAATCCCAACACAGGGAGGAAGAGAGCCAAGTGGGTCAAGAGGTTGATTCAAGAGGCCCAATAGCAAGTTGAGACTCCTAGCTCTATGTTCAGGCAGAGCAAGAAGCCACAGAGGTACACCAGGTACATGGCATTGATGATTGAGTTGTTAGACTCAGAGCCTTCTTGTTTCGAGGAGGCAGCCTCTCAGCAAGTTTGGTGGGATGCTATGGTGGAGGAATATTCCTCCATCATGAAGAACAACGTTTGTGCCACACCCAAAGGAAAAATGAATAGTAGGCTCACATTGGGTGTATAAGGTGAAGCATGGAGCATATGGGAGTGTGGAGAAGTACAAGGCCAAGTTTATGGCCTAGGGATTCTCGTAGGTTGTGGTGGAAATTGTAACTAGATTTGGTCTTCATAATTGTCATTTGTCTTATGTCATAATGTATCTCTTATGTATTGATCAAAAGATGAAAGAAAATGTAAAGAGAAAATTTATTTATGGAGCATGGTTTTCATGCTTCTTTGGTCAATAGGTCAAACATCCATTGTATGCTTCAGGTTTGTGTCTACATTCAAAACCATTAAAGACCCTATTGGGCACTTGTATCAATGTAATGAAATAAGATTTTGTAATTAAATGTGTATTAAAAACTCTTAGAGATCAATTTGGCCAGCTTGTTCATGTCAAGCTAGGGTGGGCTTTATAAGCCACTTGGAAGGGCTATATATAAAAGGACCTTCGAGTTCATGAAGGACAATTGATACACACACATTATATCTAATCTGCGGTTTATGAAGGAAGTGAGAGGAAGACAAAAAGAAGCTTGTATATCTTGGTGTCTTCTAATCAGAGGTTTGGAAGGTATGCGAAGGTCTTAGAAGGAAGAACAAATCCAATGAAGAAGGTGTCAAGTTCTATGAAGTTCAGACCCCCATCTTATGCATGATCCAAGAAGGCTTGAAGAACATTCTTGTGAAGAGAATGCGGAAAAAGATCCTACTAAATGTCTAGTTGGTCGACTTGTATCTTGGAGGGAGCTAAGAAGTCTTGTTTGGTCTCGGTAGTTTCCATTAAAGTTGATAAGAAGTAGCTCTTATGGGTTTACCACTTGGTAGGTTTTTCCCTAGCATAGAGCCTATATCTTGTGTTCACTTTTGTTTTGGCATTTATTTGATGATGAAAAACATAATCAAGTAAATGTCATGTAAGGAAAACATTCAAGTTAATTAAGTTGCCTTATCAATTTTCCAACATGGTATCAAAGCTAAGGTCAGTGATGCAAAGGCAGCTAGAAAATCACATTGAATAAAGAAGAAGGGTCTTAGGCCTAGTCTTGAAGGTCGAGCTCCTTGAAGAAATTCCAAGCTAGAAAAAGAGCATATGTCTAGGCATATTTACAAGCTTATACCTTTGCGATTTGGGCCGCAGACTAGAGATCAAAAGTCAGAAGTTTGAAGATACCAACAAGCACATTTTCAGATATCTGAAGGGCTAGACCATTAGCTTATTCAAGACTGAGTTTCTTGAAAGGAAAAACAAAATTTTGGGCATAAATATATATATATAGGAAGGACGAGCCTCAACAGTAACATTAAAGTCGACCTTGTAAAATAAAGAGAATTTCTGCTTTTTTCATAATCATATTGGGTTTATTTGGAAGGTCTACTTCAATGATCATCAGAAGATCACAGTCTCATTCTCATAAGTATATATCAGACTTTAACAAGGCTTATAGCAGCGTCTCCCCCCAACAAATTGTGCCATTGTGAAAAAGATCAAATCTGCATTCTTTTGAATAGGACCAATGCTATTGTTGAAAACAAAGAAAATAAATTTATGAGTAATTATTCTTATTTGGCATTTCAAAGTCTCAATAAAAGGAATACTTGAAGCAAGCAGTTTACAGCAGTGAGAAGAGTTTGTCATATTGAAGGCAGTCATTGTGAAAAGGATTCAAATCCATTTTACTATTGTGACTATGTTGGAAAATTATCAGCATTGATCTACTTCAACAAAGGCTTAAAAGTTTGACAAAGAATATGGCATCTCCAAGAAGAGATAGGTACGAGACCTATTCTAAGGGAATTTTTTGTGAAATTCTTGAAGATTGGTACAAGAATCACGCTTGAAAGGACAAAGCAGTTTGCTCTTATTTGACACTTTCAAGATCATTGGAAGTCAACCTCTGGCTTTGGCATCTTGGAATCAATGGAAGATCATGACAGCTATGGAAGTGAAAATACCTTGGACAATGTAATCAAGAAGAGAGCTTTGTAGCAGACTTCTTGCAATCACAAAGGACTAAGGTATGTGGTCCTTGACTTTGAGGTACGTATAATTGTCTCTATGAATATAAGGTCTAACATGAATTGCATTAGGGTTTTTGGGACATGTTTGTTCTAGGGTTTGTTGAAGACTATTGGTAACTAGGGTTTTGTACAACCCTAGTCAAGTGAGAAACCCTAACCATAATCTATCTGTTCTCTCATAAAAACCCAAATTTTTGGACTTTTGGGTTTGTAGGTAGTCAAGGGTGTATGGAAAACCTTAGTAACGGTAGAATTGAATTTTGGATTCAAACACTGGGGCTGAAGATTCAAAGGTAAATATCTAGTAACTTAGGGTTTGAATCTAAAAATCCTAGGAATCCTCCCTCTAAGATATTGTGGTATCCCTAGATTGTCTAAGTTACCATCATCTTCTTGTATTTGTATATTTTGCTTGGTGGTACTTGTCATAATGTAGGTATATTGCTAAGAAAAACCAATATTATGCTATGTAGAGCATGATGAATGGAGGGAACTGTAAAGACCCTAAAGGAACTGATGTTATCAAAGTTCATTGAAGGAAAAATGGTAACTTGGTAATCAAGTTGGATCCTTAGGCACTATGATACTCTCAAATGGAGATGGACCTTGAAATCTTGATGTTTTGTCAAGAAGAACGTCATAAGGTAAGTTTGATGATGATATCTACTATTGGTTATCTAGTTAACATGTTGTTTTTGCTGCCTGGAATGATGTTGTAGGTATATATGATAGTTGAAGCAACTATATGTATGTTGGGGGAAAAGCTCAAGGTTTGGTACTTGAAATCAAGGAATATCAAGATGTGCTCATCTTGGGATTGGAGGGTCGCAATGTGAGATGATAACCTGAAGGTCTAGAAGGGAGATCATTTTCATGGAAGCTATGATTAGCTTGAAGTTTGGTAAGCTTCAATAGAATGTCGTCATTAATAAAGTCGAGACGAAAGTGATGAGCAAGTTAGATGACTGGAACCTATCATAAGAAGATGGCTCCATGAAAGGAAGCATGCTCTGTACAATGAGATGAGGAGGAAAGAGGCAGCCATGCAAGCTGGTAGTTGGTGCTTTTATAAAAAACAAGTTTGAGGACTTGTGGCTATGACTTCCCTAAGGAAGTTGGGAATCTCCTCTAAGTTTAAGAGGGAGCAAAAAGGAGTCTCCTTGAATAGAAGCAGGATCTATTCTCTTATTAAAAGGAGAATAGGGATGTCCTCCTTGATTGAGAGGGAGTTTGGTTGGACATCAGTTTTCCCTGTCATGTACTAGTGTTAAGTTTTGGGTATGTTCTATGCTAGAGCAATTTATTTAAATTTTCACAGTTAGCAATCACATCAGCATTACGATAAACTGCAGATAGAACATAAATATAATATGCAGAAGAAAAGCCAAGGCAAGAGGACACAAGATATGGCGCAAGCCAAGGACAAACCCCACAATGTGTGGGGAAACCCTTTGATCAAATCTTCTTTTATCTTCAAAGTTCACCAGAGAAAGAGAGAGAGAGAGAGAGAGAGTACAATTACAACAGAAGTCAACACTTTGACTTGTCTAGATCTAAGCATAGATCATCTTCTATAACAATGAGATCAGTTGAAGACATTCTGCTTCAACTGATTCTCCAAGGTGACGGCTTCACCTATCATAATGCTACCTCTCATTCATCACCTTCATGTTGCTCATCATGCTGCATCAAGTTTCCCATGCTCATGATCTCATTCATCATCACGCTGTTGGGATTATCATCCTTGCTGCACCTCTGAGATACTTGATCATATCAAGAATACTAGATCTGAATACTGTGATGACTATTGCCACTATATGTCTCCTTTTATAGGTATGTTGAGAGGCTGTTGATCAATACTAAAACCTGCTTCATCATTATAGTTATGTCGAAACAGTAATGAGACTGAGATGATACCCAATGTAATTTTCATTGTGCAATCTGAGTTATGTTGTTCATTGCATCTAAACTGTCACAGGGATACCACCGAGATTTATATTGATTGATTGCGGCTACAGCAGTTCGTTCCAGTGGCCTCATTACCTTACTGCGGCCACTTACAGCTCCCTACAGCTCTTCCTTATTACTGCAGCTACCCTTTCCTTGATTGTGGTTGTATATGTCTTGACTACGACTTCATATACATGACTGCGGCGTGTTCATTTCCAACGGCTTCGTCATTTTCACTTGACTACAGCTACTTCATTTCCTGCGGCTTCGTTATTCCTCAACTGCGGCTACCCCTTTCCTTGACTGCAGCTATCGCGGTTATAATTTCCATATACAGCGTATATATGTATCACGTAGAAAGGCCACACATGTTCTAGACTTCACGTAGAATAGCCATACCTGTATACTGTATATATATAGCGTATATATGTATAGAATGGCAGAGAGGAATGCGTGAACAGGTCTTGTTGACTCACTGCGTCTTATTGACCCATTGACTGTGTTTATATTTCTTCATAAGCCTGTTGCTTACTGCGGCTAGGGCATTACTGCGTCTAGGCTATCTGGACAGCGTATGAACTGTGTGGATGTCTTCATTGCTTGCTCAGCGTATAGGGTTTCCATCACTGTGCATTCCATAACTGTGCGTATATATTGCCTTCATGACAGTGTATAAACTACGTAAGTATTTCCATCCATGCTGTGTTCCTTCCCTTATATTGTATGAATGTTTGTGCGTATATTGCTAGGGCATCATCCACGTATAAGCTAGGGCATCATCCAAGGTATCTTCTTGTGTGTCTCTCCTTCACCAAAAACCCAAGACGTGGTGAGGAGGAGATCACATGAAGAGTGTGTGTGCCAATTGACATCAAAAACTCTTCTATTTATACTAAAGCGAGGATGATGAATAGACACGTCGGTTGGACTTCTAGAGCCTACATAAGTGCTGGTCGGCTTGATAATAATTACATAAACAAAATAAATTCATATCTCCATAAATACTTATCGGAATCGGATGATCTTTGGATCAATCCTACACCTCTCGACGAGAGGGATCCAATAAAAATATCAGCTGCCAGAAATAAGCTAACCCACATGGAGTTTGGCCCTAGTTGCCAATTTAACAACTAGACCAAGACTAACAGACGTAAGTCTAGTGCATGCATCAGGGATAGGGAGAATTATGACTTGTTTGTTTTCCTTGTGTCAAGTACTATGATGGATTAGAATTGATGTCCTAAGTCAAGTACATGGGCATTGATAAGGAGAATGGTGATTTAGATAAGCATCTTGGACATACATTCATAGAGTCATGTAATGTGATGGATTAGGATGAGGATCCTAAGTCACATGGACTTGTATAAGAATGGTCCAATGGTAGGAATACTCTGGGTATCCAAGGTGGAGTATGTACCATGATGAGGCATTATGGTGTCCTATGGAATGCCTCCCAACATTGTGCTCTGATCTTGTGAAAGAGAGAGCATAGTTGTCAAGGCCTTGGGTAATGTGACAATGTTGGCTATGATGAGTGATGCTTATCAATCTGGAACTCTTCTTACAAGAACTTTTCAAATGGAGTACTTCCTTGTACAGGTTGGACAGTTATGAATACCTCCCTAGTTAAGAGGGAGTGTTGTAAATTGTAACTATTTTTTGTCTTCATAATTGTCATTTGTCTTATGTCATAGCGTATCTCTCATGTATTGATGAAAATATGAAAAAAAAGGGAAAAAGAAACAATATTTATGGAGCATGGGTTTCATGCTTGTTTGGTCAATAGGTCAAGCATCTATTGTATGCTTTTTTGTTTGTGTCTAGAGTCAAAATCATTAAAGACCCTATTGGGCACTTGTATCAATGTAAAGAAATAAGATTTTGTAATTAAATGTGTCTAAAGGACTCTTAGAGATCAAGTCAGCCAGCTTGTTCGTGTCAGCCTAGGGTGGGCTTAATAAGCCACTTGGAGGGCCATATATAGAAGGATATTTTTTTCATATCATGAAGGACAATTGATACAAACACATTATATATGATATGTGGTTTAGGAAGGATGTGCGAGGAAGTCAAAAAGAAGCTTGTATATCTTGGTGTCTTCTAATCAGAGGTTTGGAAGGTATGCGAAGGCCTTAGAAGGAAGAACAAATCCAACGAAGGAGGTGTCAAGTTCTATGAAGTTCAGATCCTTGTCTTATGCATGATCTGAGAAGGCTTGAAGAGCATTCATGTAAAGAGAATTCCTATAAAGATCTTACTAAATGTTTGGTTGGTTGACTTGTATCTTGGAGGGAGCTAGGTAGTCTTGTTTGGTCTTCGTAGCCTCCTTTGAGGTTGATAAGAAGAAGTTCTAATAGGTTTTCCCCATTGTGGGTTTTGCCCTAGCATAGAACTTATATCTTGTGTTCACTTTTGTTTTGGCATTTGTTTGATGATGAAAAACAAAATCAAGTTAAGAAGAACCTAAATCACAAGTAAATGCCATTGAAAGCATTCAAGTTAATTAAGTTGCCCTATCATCGTTCCCACAGGTTGAGGGCATAGACCATGATGAAATGTTTATCCTAGTAGCTCATTATTCATCCAACAAGATGATTCTAACACTTGCAACATAGATGGGGTGGAGGATCCACTAGATGGGTGTGAAGACAGCATTCCTCAACGGAGTGATTGAGGAGGATATATATATGGAGCAGCCAGAGGGGTTTGAGACTTTCAGCAAAGACACTCGTGTTTGTTCGCTGAAGAGAGATCTTTATGGGCTCGAGCAGGCACCGAGAGCATGGTACACACGCATTGATAACTACCTTCAAGGATTGGGCTTCACTAAGAGTGAGACGTATGCCAACCTGGACTACATTACGATTGGAGGGTTTTCGCTCATTCTAGTGCTCTATGTTGACGATCTTATATTGACTAGAGTAGTCAGCTTAATCCAGGATTGCAACACAGATCTTGCAAGAGAGTTTGAGATGAAGGATATAGGGCTTATGCACTATTTCCTCGGGTTGGAAGTATGGCAAGGTGATGGGGAAATCTTCTTCGAGCAAGGGAAGTACATTACAGATATCCTCAGGAGGTTTTAGATGCAGGATTACAGGCCCATGACCATGCCTCTAGTCACAAACTGGAGGAAGGCGGATGCTAGTAGACTAGAGCGAGTAGATGTCACATTGTATAGGCAACTCAATGGGTTGTTGATGTACTTAGTTAACACACGACTTGATATATGTTTTGTAGTGAACCAGTTGAGTCAATTCGTGATGGAACCAACCAAATTTCATTGGGTTGTTGCGAAGCATGTTTTAAGGTATCTCATAGGCATGACAGTTTATAGATTATGGTACAGATAGGTTGATGGTGTGAGGCTTGAGGGCTTCACATATGCAAATTGGGAAGGGAGCTCAACAAATCGAAAGAGTATTTGGGTTGTGTCTTCAACATTGGGTCAACAATTGTTTCCTGGTTTAGTAGGGCACAAAGATCAGTTGCACTTAGTTTAGCGGAGGTTGAATACATGGTTGCCAACTTGGTAGCATGTGAAGCCATTTAGATTAGGAAGTTGCTTATGGGACATTTCAAGCAAGGGATGGAGCCTACTGTGATACACTATGACAATCAAAGTTGCATTAAGCTCTATGAGAATCCATTGTTCCTACTATGTATAGAAAGGGGTAGTGAAGCTACCATACATTCCAACAAAGGAGCAGACAGTAGATATCTTGACCAAGACATTGGCGAGAGGCAGTTTCGTCTATTTCTGAGATAATTTGGAAGTTGTACAAAATCCCTTCCTCGCAAGACGGAGAGTTGAAAATGTAGCATAGAAGATCTTCTGGCTTGTGCCTTAGCTAGTGAAGACCACGAATTTGTCTTTCTCTACCATGAGTGTGAGTTCATGAGATGGACTTCAATTACAATGAGTTGATTTTCAGGAACTATGTATAGAAAGGGGTAGTGAAGCTACCATACATTCCAACAAAGGAGCAGACAGTAAATATCTTGACCAAGACATTGGCAAGAGGCAGTTTCGTCTATTTCTGAGATAAGTTGGAAGTTGTACAAAATCCCTTCCTCGCAGGACGGAGAGTTGAAAATGTAGCATGGAAGATCTTCTGGCTTGTGCCTTAGGTAGTGAAGAGCACGAATTTGTCTTTCTCTACCATGAGTGTGAGTTCATGAGATGGACTTCAATTACAATGAGTTGATTTCCAGTTTACTGGAATGGTCATCAAGTTTACATGCATAGTGTTGGAGCTTCAGTTACGTGGAGCCTTCTTCAGTTTGACTACAAGATGAGGTGGCAATTACAAGTTCAATTAGAACGAGTTAGTCTTCAGTGTTGATTGGAGAGAGAATGAGTTAAGACTCCAAGTGTTGATTGGAGAGAGAACAAGATGAACTCTCAATTAACTCGCAATCAGAACTCGAACTTCTAAATTGAACTAGGCCTTCTTGCATGCTCGAATTCTATCTATAAAGAGGAGGACGGAGGCATAAGATCGTCATATTCTTGTGAGATCATTCTTTGTGTGAGTGTGCGCGCAAAATTGAGGAGCTTGCACACTAGGATTTAGGAGGCCACAAGTGCGCAAGGAAATAGGGGATTTGCACTAGAAAATAGGACCCCAATTGTGCGCTAGGAAATATGAGGAAGTTCACAAGGAAATAGGGGCTTCTAATGCGCAAGGATCTAGGAGCATGGATCAAGGATACTCTGGGCAAGTCAAGGCGATTCAGCAAGAGAACATGTGTTTTCTCAGAGACAAATTGCTAGCAGTGAGTAACGTGAATTGTAATAGATCCAATTGCTCTAGAACAATCAATAAAATACCACAACAAAGAAAGCAAGTTCCCATTTGGGTTTCCTGGATAAACAAGCATGTCAATTTGTGTTCTTGTGTTTTTATCTCTGGTGTTTTTCTATTGCTTATAAATTGTTAAGAAATTGTGTATCTTGGTGAAAGTAAAGTTGGTTTTAGTTTCTAGTTGCCTTGTTTTCAGTAATTCACTAAGTAGTTGCAGAATTTCAAGGAACTTTAACAGTCCCATTGGGCTAGGGTCAAAAACTAATATCCCCGGTAAAGTGAGGGCATAGGTTTACAATCAAGATCGATCAATCATTCAGATCACCCCATAATCCATGTTAGAATGTCCAAAACATTAAGTAAAATCACATGATTGTTAGATAGTTAAAGTATCTACCTAATGATGACCCGCCTTCCTTCAAGAGGAATGTCGAATGGTGAGAAGTGTCTAACTAGTGCAAATGGTGGAGTATCATGGCATAATATCATGTACTGAGCAAATGTAGGGTTTCTGGTTGGATGGTTATCCAAAGGAGAAAAAAATTCTCCCATGGGGTCACCCACATTTTGGTGGGTAACCATGCCTATAAATTAAATCACTTTTATAGAAAGTGAATGAACAATTGAATTAGTATTATAAATGAAAGTTGGTAAATATAACAATATTCAAGGAATACAATGCTTTCCCCAATAAGGATTATGAGACTGTGTTGATGAGGTTAGCCTCAGTAATAATACAAATACAAGTAATGTTACATAAGATCATGCATTAAATTACCAAAGTTTCCCTTATTGTTGAACAAAGAGCACATAAAGAAGTCATTACACATCATCCCCCCCCCTGAACACCAAATCGCTTCCATTCTTATCTAGTGGGATCCTTTGCAACATTAATCATGCAACGGAGCATCAGTGGTGGATGAAGGTCCGAGTCAACGGGCATATCATTGACCATAGTAGAAGAACCCCTAGAGGAGGTTTCTAATGATGTTATGATGAGCCTATAAGAAAAGCAACAGTATATATGGATATCACCCATTTAGGCATAGGCCTTAACATATAAATTAAATCACTTTTATAGAAAGTGAATAAACAATTGAATTAGTATTATAAATGAAAGTTGGTAAATATATATAATATTCAAGGAATACAATGCTTTCCCCAATAAGGATTATGAGACTGTGTTGATTAGGTTAGCCTCAACAAATAATACAAATACAAGTAATGTTACATAATATCATGCATTACATTACCAAAGTTTCCCTTATTGTTGAACAAAGAGCATATAAAGAAGTCATTACACATCACCCCCCCTTGAACACCAAATCACTTCCATTCTTATCTCATGGCGTCTTTTGCAACATTAATCATGCAACAGAGCGTCAGTTGTGGATGAAGGTTCAAGTCAACGGGCATATCATTGACCATAGTGAGAAGAGCCCCTAGAGGAGGTTTCTTATGATGCTATGATGAGCCTATAATAAAAGCATCAGTGAATGTAGATATCACCCATTTAGGCATAGGCCTTAACCTATAAATTAAATCACTTTTATAGAAAATGAATGAACAATTGAATTAGTATTATAAATGAAAGTTGATAAATATATACAATATTCAAGGAATACAATGCTTTCCCCAATAAGGATTATGAGATTGTGTTAATTAGGTTAGCCTCAGCGAATGATACAAATACAAGTAATGTTACATAAGATCATGCATCACATTACCAAAGTTGCCCTTATTGTTGAACAAAGAGCACATAAAGTAGTCATTACACATCACCCCCCCTTGAACACCAAACCACTTCCATTCTTATCTAGTGGGATCTTTTGCAACATTAATCATGCAACAGAGCGTCAATGGTGAATGAAGTTTCAAGTCAACGGGCATATCATTGACCGTAGTGAGAAGAGCCCCTAGAGGAGGTTTATAATGATGCTATGATGAGCCTATAAGAAAAGAAACAGTGAATGTGGATATCACCCATTTAGGCATATGCCTTAACCTATCCAATGGATGAGTAGTCAAAGCAAACAGATCACTTAAAAAATCATCTATCATTCTCAAGCAAAGGATTGGCATCATTGAATTGATCATCTATTGGAGGAGTGTCATCACTAAACTATAGATCTAATGGACAAGCACTAGAAGAAATATCATGTATAGGAAAAGAGACTTCCATGAATTTCATTATATTATCCTAAAACCAACTATCTAAGCACGTAGATCAAATCTAGTTACTTGTTGGAATTATTAACTATTGCATGCAACAGAATTAAAGAAAAAAAAAAGCAATCACAAAGTGCAAAATTCTTCTGCTCTTCTAGATCAGTGCATCATTTAAAATTATCTTCACAACTTACAAGAGCTCCCTTGTAGGGAAAATGGCTATAAGGAATTAATCAAACAAACAGCGAACCTAAAATTTCCAATCAACACGGAAATCAAGGCATCCTACCCTCCAATCCATATGGCTATACAGAATTTGTATGGACAATTGTATGACCTGCTCTACTAGGTTGTATGATTGCTCTTTTCCATGTTGTTGACTAGTTGCATGTCCTTGTCGAACATTGGTTTCCTTCGTCGTAATGCTAGAGAAGACTAGCAAAATCTCCTCAAAGGAGTTGTGTAGCCCCTGACAAATAAAAAGATATTATAAATGTTGATAGTAAAGGATTTAAATGTTGGAGAAAGTTTTTTTTGTTAGTTTAAACGGTAACATTAAATATTGTATTCAAAATCTGCATCCAAGGCATAGCATTTCATCAAAAGTGTAAAAGGATTTAACCCAACTCTTGCACTATTCTAATTGCCATAGGCATGGGCAGAGTTTTAGCTACAAAATTACAACTCTATATATACTCTTTGTATAAACTTGACAAAATGTCCCCACAAGCATAACTACACGAACTTGCATACTAACAAACATTAGCCAAGGGCTTCATCTCTATTCCAAGAGGGCACTTGTTTATGTACTAAAACAGAGGCATTTAAACCTGGAAGAAGGAAAAACAGAGGAATGAAGACTCCCACTAGAAGTTGATAGCATTTTTTCAAATTGTTGGCAAAGACTAGTAATCTTGTTCTCCAATTGTTGAATCTTTGAACATTGTTCAAAGAGAATCTCCATGGTGGTGGAGACAAAAGTCACGATTTTCCAAACCCTTAGTTGCATGTGTGTTGCGGGATAAAATCTGTAGGCTAGGGTTGATAGCCCCAACAGAGTGGAAGTAATCAGACAATAAAGAAAACCCAAACAACCATACAATATGCTTTGAATTGACAAAGAGAGGTTTAGCCACTCACGAGTGGTTCCTACACTTGATGTAGATCTAAACATTCTTGTTCACCATGTACATGTCAACAGTTCCTAATATCATAATAGTACAAAGCAATGGACAAAATTTGTGAGGATCATTGTCATCATTTGGCTTCAATTTCATCATTGTAAGCCCAAATTCTGCAATTTTTTTGTAAATGATTCTAGTAGGACTATTAAGCCATGTAATAACATCTAGGTAAGCCTACGATTCTTCTCAAAGTTTTTCATCCTATGGAGTTTTTTTAACTCCCCAAATTATGTGTGATTGTAAACACGGATAATTGGCAGAGTTTTTCTCCCAGATTTACCCCAAAGCTAGGGTGGAATTCTTTAACGAGGTCTTAGGTGAGTCCTGATGTTTATCGAGTCTATGCATATTTCATACTAGATCATGTGTCATGTCACAAAATTGGGCATAGTCAGATTTATGTCAAATGTGTATTTCCCCTTTTAAGGGTTGATACTGTAATATTTTGACGTAAAAGTGTATCTAGGAATAGTTTAGTGCATGGTTACTCATATTTAGACACCATGGGTAAAAAAAAATTAAAGATCCACTTAGAGGGTAAAAAAATATTTATTCCCCTTTGTGTATCTAGGAACAGTTTAGTGCATCGTTACTCATATTTAGACACTATGGCTAAAAAAAAAAACTTAAAAGATCCACTTAGAAAATTATTTATTCCCCTCTGAGTCTTTTAATTAATTTTTCTGACAAAAATAAAAAGAAAACAATTAGCCATAAAATTAACTAAATTTGAAGTAAAAAATTAATTTGAGAAAAAATAAATTCTCTCCAAGTGGAAAATCATCAAAAATTCGTGGGTCCAAAGGGAATTAAATTTTAAAGGTCCTCCATCAGGGAAAATGTCGATTTTTTAAGAGAAATTGACCCTTTGGACATTGGTGGTCAAGTCAAATTGAATTTTTTTGGAGATAAAAGTCCAAAATATTATTTTTGTACCAAGAAAAAAATGGGTTTTAAGAGAGATTCGAATTTTTCCTCAAAATAAAAGAATCGACAGAGGAAATAGAGTTATTTCAAGAGAAGATCGATGGATGAGATTATTTTGACAAGGATTAACCCAACTAATCGTTATTTCCACTTGGAGGGATTTTCTTTCTTATTTTTCTATATAAGGAAGCCTTTGAGCTACTCATTGTAACTTCAATTGGAACAGTGTTGAAAATATTTTCTACTGAGCAAAGCTCTGCTGGATTTTGTAATAAAAGCATAAGACTTTAAGGTTCAATTCAGGTGTCTCCAACTTGTTGATCTGAGGTATGTGTTGGATGGTTTATTTTTATATGCTTTGAGCTAATACATTGCATTACTATTATTTCAATTATTGGTAGTAGGAACATCTATTGGCACAGGTAGCTTGCTTTAGGTGTTGGTATAGAGTAAGCACTTTGGGTCTAAGGTATCTGGCAAGTATCTTCAAGTTCATAGATCCCTTATGTGGATCGAATCCCTCTTGATCTGATAATATATTTTTTGAAGTGCATTTGTGCTACAAGTTGCTCCAGCCCTTGGAAAAGCCCAAGTTCACAGACTGTGAGGGGATAACACTTTGTTTGGCTTCAAATCTTAATCTAAGGAATATTTGATGTAGGAGGGTTTTGCCAAAATTTAAAATTTGAGGTGAGTGGTAGCCCCCCTCAACGGGGTCCGAGGTAGTGCTCCAAGGAAAAAAATTTGGACCCTATATTAGGTGGGCGGACCTACCTATGGTTTTGTGCATGGATTTTGCACATGGTTTTGGGCGCGATGGTTTTCGGTCCATGGTATTTTGTAGATCCGATCAAGGGAACTACGGTTATGTTCTAATCCGGGGTTAATGGATTAGGGTTTATGGATGCTTCGGCATGTATATATATGTATTGTAACATTGAAAGGAATATAATGAAAAATCAATCTGGTAGTCCCGTTTTGGGATCCACGGGAAAATCTCTATGTATATTTTTTAATGTGTTATGCTCTCGCCATTGTTTATTTTCTGCTTTTAGAATTCGTATGCAGGTAATTTCTGTACGAGGTTAAAACCTACAAAGATTAATATGCCAATAGGATTAATTGTATTTTTGTAGATATTGTAAATATTGTAAAATCATTTTTTTAATCTAACCCTTGTATTTTAACACTAACCCATTAATTCTATTTTGTATAGTATTGAGGCTTTGGGGTTTTATTTAAATTTTTTGTATATATTGGGCATTTGGGCTTTCTATTTTTCAGTTGTGTAGGTGATAGCTCAGGCATGTTGAAGTGGAAATTAAATTTTTGGTGAGTCTTCGCCTCACTAACCTAGACAGCTAGGGTTTTGAGGGTTTCTAGGCCTGTAGAGGAAGTCATCCCAGAGAAAGGAAGAGTTTGTTGAGGGTTTGAGGCCTGATCTAGGGCCTTAAGCCTAGATCTAGCATACCCACTCCTCCATTGCTCAACGTGTGGCTCAGAAAAGGAAGTTGCAGCCCATGGAGGAGATTTTTGGCACTACTTTTGCTGTAAAATTTTGTTTTTTTGTCGTTGCAAGGGGTGTCGTGGGGTTTTGAAGCCTCTTAGAGGCTAGCTGCAGGACCTAGAAGCCTTTTCTCCCCTAGTCACAGCCCTTTGTGGGCTTTTTTTGGCAACCACGGGCCTTAGAGGCTTTGATTCTCCTAGTCGTGGGCCTTAGAGGCCTTCTTTGGCAGTTGCATCCCTTTGTGGGCTTGTAGCCCTGGCCGCAGACCTTGGAGGGATTTTGGCCCTAGGCCGCAGGCCTATTTAGCCTTATTTTCGCTAGCGTTGGCCTCATTAGGCCTTAGTCCCCTAGTTACATTCCCTTTTGGCTCGACCACGATTTTGGCATTTGATTTTGGCACTAATATTTGTGTTTTCAGGCTTATGTTAAGTTTTGGCAAGAGTATGAGTTGATTTCCATATCATTTGTTCCACCTATCTATTGTGTTTCAAGCTAACACTTTGTTTTGCAGCCCTATCTCTAGTTTGAGGAAGGATTTCAAGTGTTTGAGGTCTCATTAGTTCATTACTCAGCCTTGAAGCCCTAGCTTCAGTGACAAGAGGGTTGATCTCTCATTTTGTGACACTTTTCAAGCCAATAATTGGTGTTGCAAGTGTTTGAAGGAGTTCTAGTGCATATAAGAAGCTTATATATCCATCCAACAAGGCCTCAAGGCCTGAGGGTTTGCCTCTTCTCTCCTATTCTCCTCTTTGTTTTCATAATCAGATCTGAAGTAGTTCTTAACAGTGGTCTAATACCTCAACTTAATCATCATCTATAATAGCCCTAAGACACATTTAAGACATTGCATAAGCTAAATAGATATTAGTGTTTTTCATGTAATAGCATTCTACATGTATCTTAAGGACTGATATAATTTTTCTAAGGTCTGGTATGAGCATTTAGAAGTCTGATATATAAGTTAACAGTGGTAAGAAAACACCTTGCTAAGGCTTAACGTTCATAAAAATTCATTTCTAAGTCTTGAGAACACTATGGTAAAGTGTTAAAGTAATTGCTCTTGTGAAATCGTGTTTATCTTTAAGGTGGTAAAAAGAATCCTTGAATGCTTTGATCTTGTTCTCTTTAAATCTAATCACACACTGGGAAATCATTGTTAGCAATCTCATTTCAAGATAGTTGTGCTCTAATTGGCTCTAGTATTGGTTTCATTGATTGCAAGAAGTAAATCTTAATTGGCATAAATAAGAATTTTGGATAATCTTTGTGGTGAATGCCTCTTTGTCTCTAATTGACATATCAAGTTTAAAGAGATCTTGCCATTAATAATTCTTGTTATTGGTTAATTGAGAGAAATTGGTTAATTCGTGAGATTTGCTAATTGCATTGTTTATTGTCATTGAGTATCATTGACGAGCATTGATTTATTGGAGTAGTTCAAAGTGTTTTCCTCTTTTGAAAGATCTTTTCACTTTGATATCACAAATTGGGCATCATATGTTGCGGCATTGTGATTTTAAGTTCCTCTTGTTAATTGTGCAACATAATAACTGTTGTGGAATCAAATAAATCTTGTTGAGGAACTCATTTTGATTAATAAATTTCATTAAGGCATTCACTCATATCTTTCATTTCATTCTAGGACTAGAAGTGCATTTGTAAAAAATTACCTCTAAGCATAAGCTTGGTTGTAAGAAGATATGACCACCTTTCTCACCCAACTTACGAAGTTTAGACCCTCATTTGTGGTTAACATGGGTGACCTTCCAGTTCTCTTGCGAACAATCCCTTATAGGAACGGAGGCACTTCGTCGGTTAGAATCTCACAGGAGGTATCGTTAATAAGGCCTTACCCTCCTTCCTTTGGGCTTCTCTCTACAACCTACATTCGAGACTAACTTCAAAACAGTTGAGAGAAAAGACTCACCTTATAGGGCATTTAAACTAAAATCTACCAAGATCTTGCATTTCACTTAGATCTAGGATTTGCACTTTATTTAGGATAGATTTGCACCCTACAGCAGGTGTTCATATGGTAACTTGGAATTTAATTCATATTGTGCAAGTAAATTGACTCCTAAGGCATTGGTCTCTAACTAATAGTTAAATCTAATCAAGTGGGGCTTAAGTAATCATACTTGCCTTTAATCTTAAGCAAGTTGCTAGGCCATTCAGTTGTGTCTCCTTTACTTGTTGGTTAGTTCATCTCTTCATCCACAGAGACTACCCCCCTAGTCTGGAACTAGGAAACAACTTAAACGAAGAGTGCATGGATCACAACCCCTGTCATGAGTGTTGTCGCAATGTAGTGTACAATTTGAGCAACAACAAGTCCAAACCCTCGCTCTCACTCCTTATGCACAGACCTAAAACACAAGCAGTAAGATAACGAGCAAAATAGCAACATCAAAACATACAAAGATATTTGATATGTTAGTTAAACAATAATCCAATTACATAATTAAGAACATGTCATATGAACAATTGAATAGGAAAGGAACATAAGTTTCTTTATTAAGATGTACAGCAAAAAGGTAATTATGCAATTACCTAACCCTTGTTGCATGCACTAAACGGAATCGTCCCCAAATCCTTCCTTCCCGAGCCACTAAAGGTCTCCTCCTCTAGCAAAAGCTCTGATAGTTTGAAATAAAGAAGCTCAAAACTACAACATGGAAACGAGGGTCTCCAAAAGAAGGGAGAGTGCTTAAAAGCACAGGGATAACAGACCTCATCGAGGATAATTTTTCCAACATTAGAATACAAAGGCAACTCACATGCCTAGTGCACCACCCAAAGTGTGTATAAATACCACTAGAAATTGGTGTGGGTGGTTATGGCATGGGCTACAACAGGGGGCTTCTAGTCTAGTACAAAAACCCTGCCTGAAAATGTGCATATTTTATATATTTTTTGATGTATTTTAGATTTTTAAGGCATATGTTGGTTGCTTTATGAGCACCTGCGTATATACGAGTTTTGTATGTGGCATCTCGCGTATGGAATTTGAAAAGATTTTTTTAAGAAAAAGTCAAGTCAATACAGGGATAAGGGGATGTTGCCCTGGCCAAACTGTGCATCTAAATATAAGCGTGGGAAAAGATGTTATAACAATTTGCAATATAGCATCCCAAAGTCCCTTAGAGTCAGACTCTTGAGAAGGAAAGCAGAAGTCATGGGTCGTACTAAGGACAAGAGGTTTGTTAACGAAGATCTAAACCAACTAACAAATCTTCCTTGTTTGGACCCCCTTGAATAGACCAGAAATTGCTAGGAAGAAAGAGTTGGTATCCAATGAACCAACTCAACCTATTCCAGGCTTCCAATTTCTGGAGAGAAAAAAGAGGAGGCCTCCACACTCTTCTCAATAATAAAACAATAAGCCAATGAGGCCCATAGGATTAATTCTAACATGGTTCCCACCCTCCAACGGAACAGCTTTAATTATACCCTCAATTTCACAAAGTAATTGAATTAACCAAGGAACTAACAAAACCTAAGTTACCAGAAACCCCTAGTCCAAGGACCAGAAATGTCGTTCCTCGTTTCTGAAACAAAAACGAGAACAATCCTCCTCCAAAACAACACAAAAACGTTTTTTTGCAATTTCCAAAATTTTGAAACGTTGGTTTTGTGCACGGAAACGTATTCTGGAGGTTTTCAATTTTTTTTTACGAAAATTGGGATCCGTTTTCAGATTTCCGGAAATGAATCCAACTTAAAAGCCCCGAAAACGAGTATTAAAAAAAAATAGGTTTCAAGTTACGCATTAAAAGTGACGCCTTCACTTAATCGACCGACCTTTCACTTAATTGACCAATCAACCAGGCATTTGAAGTTGAGTTGTCGTTGGAGCTTAGAGCAGCCACCGTCGTGACCACTCAGTGTTGTCCGTCATCACTCGAGCTGCTGGAGCATTAGAGAGTGGGAGCATTGCTGAAGAAATAAACAAATATCAATTTTTCAGAGAAACCAGAAACCCGTGTGGCTTTGTTGATTGAACCTTTGCTGACTTCCTAAGACAGGGTTTGCACAAAAGCATAGGTGATCTTCTCCTTTAAAAAATCTTGTTGTGCCCATTGGAACATTTTTTGCATGTGCATTTCTTTATTTAGGAACGAATTTGATACTTGACCCCTTTGGAATTTCACTATGATTGTTTGCCTCTTTCTAAGGGTTGACATCATTGCCTTAGCATATACTTCCACACTTAGCACACCTTGGTAGATAAAAAGTTAAACGAAAATGACAAAAAAAACGGGGGTGAAATAACACAATAGATTTCTTATCAAACTACAAGCTTAAGTGACCAAATGGCTTGTGATAACCTAGGTTGTGAGCCTAGTGGTTAGTAGTCTTATATATAAGGGGGTGATTTAAATTGGAAACTGATACTTGCACCTTTTATAAGTAAAGGGGGGTGTATGTTTGTGCGTGTATAAGTGCGATATTAATTTTAAATATGTACTTGTGATAAAGTTGGGAAAGAAATGACCATGTGCCAAATTAACGTTAGTAAGAAACAATAGTCGGGGTAAAAGTAAAGTATGAAAGAGAGTACAAATAAAATGAAAGGAAAACAAACAAACAAAAAAGAGAAAAGAGGTGAAATAGGAAGAGAGCAAATACAAAAGAGCATGTTGCCACTTGTCCTCACCTAGACATGCATGTTCCCACATAGTTTTGGAGGAGGAAGAAGAATAAAAAGAAAGAAATCTATCGTGGAAGGGTACTCTTGTTTCAATTTTATTTTGGAGTGCATTCTTTAAGGAAAGACTTCCACAGGGAAACCAATGTTGCACAGTGTTCCAAAACATAGAAACATTCAAAATGTAGTTAGTTTGTGTCCAAAATGATGAGAAGTTTTGCCCAAATTTACAGGAAATGGCAGGTTGGGAGCAGCAAAAATATATATTGAGTAAAACAAAAGAGGGAAAATGGGAGAGCTGCATGCATTAAGGAGCTCCCTAATGATCTTTAAACATGTGTGACCATTAATACCTACTGGATATAATATAATGCTCCGACTCTTGGATATGATATGTAAATGTAATTTATGATGGTGTTTTAAACTTTTAAACAATAAATATTGAATACCATGATATGCCATATGAATTATGAATAATGATAGTAGACTGCCAGTAATCTATGTTCATCTTATACTTTGTACTATGTAGTGTGCGCATTATTAATTTTGGTGATAATGTTGTAACTTGTCATGTTGACGACTTAAATTTGAAACTAAAACTTAATGATATGTTGAATGATGAATCATGAATGTTATAATAATCATTAACGATGATGACAATGTTTATGTTGAATTGATGATGATAATAGATGAGAACTGATTATGTATTTTTAAATATAGAATCTAGCTTCTAAAAGATGAATGGTAATATGAAATTCTTTTATGTGTGTGTGTGTCATTTCCTTGTTGTATCGTACCCAGATTTTTTGAAAATTTGTCGTATCCATTTCCAACCACGTATTCGTATCCGTTCCCGTATCTGTTTCAATGCAACTTAGAACAAAACACTCAAAAGTTTCCTTACCCGACTTTCTTTGGCTCCAACAAGTGGCAAAACCCTGTCCTCTTCCTGGTAGAGCACAAAAGTTGAAGCAATCCACCCTTCCCAATCTCCCACCAAGCTGACTGGCGTGACAACATCATCCAATCTACCAATTTGCAACCCAATGCTACCACCTCGTGTATAGGAAAACAACAAAGAGTGCGTATCCGAATCTCCATATCTTTAATTTGAATCCACACACGAAGGGTACCATCAGTCATCCCTAATCAACATTACCAGCAATTGAGGTAACAATAACCCCATAGATAAGGACTACAACCACCTTCCCAAACACAATTTAACATTAAATATCGACATGGGCTCCCACGCCATGGCCACATTCATATCGCCCATATCCTCTCAAACTCGAATGCAAATAACAATCGTCTTTCATTGTCGTAGTCACCCATCATGCTTATGGAACATAGTGGTGAGTCACCACCTTGTTCACCACGCAGGGAGCCCACCTCAAATTGAATTTCCTTATTTTCCATTTGATCTTACGATGATACTATTATTCTGAAGGACATACAAATAGTGCACTCCTCAAAGTTTTTAAGAAGTCATTTGATTCGCTTAAGCATTGAATTTGAAGCAAGGTCATTTTAGGAGCAAACAAAGTGTGGCCAAGAATGATTTTTGAATCCCCCACTATGAATAGTTTCCAAATGTGGTTAGAAAGAGCTACACATAGGCCTTGGAGCAATGCATACTTTTCTGCCATATTGTTTGAGGCCTTACCGCAACAACAAGAGTAAATATTTCAATACTTCCTTAGGGATGAAATAATCCCCCCTCCCCCCACCCTCCTTGCTAGAGAAATATTATTATTCATACAATACTTACATATTCTAAAACAATTTCACCTCTCCTCCTGACATAATGATGCCAACCTTCAATTTCTTAAAGCTTGCCATATACCCCTCAACACTCTCAATGTCACCCATCTTGAGATTGGAAAGTTCAATCTCAACTTCATTGACCAAAGTGCTATTATATGTGCTGCTAGAGTGTACATAAATACATCTTTAATAATAAAAACAATAATAAATAATATTAAATAACCAAAGGTCATGTGTCTAAAATGCATGTCTATTCAAGAAACATGACCATTCAATATATACTCCATACACAATGTCACATGCTATTGTAATTATCATATTAAACACATTATATTTATCCATATGAATTCTTGTATGCTATCATATTTATTTTGGATACTCATGTCGTGAACATTGTTATTGCTACCACAAAATAGAGCAGGCCAAATGCAAAGCCCTTACGCAAATCTAAACCTTACGACAACAAGAGATTGGCCACAACCGTCACCTCAGCAACCTTTCTCTGGTTGTTTAGTGGTGAATTGAATCCCACGAGGGAGGCTTCCTTATAAAGATCACCTAAAGATATTCAATAAAGGAGGATTTAAGGTTATGCAAGGTCTTATGATTGAAGAAAATGTACTAGCGGAGGCCAGAAAGGCAAATAAGATATACCAAAGTTCAAGTAGTATTTCCTATGACCTCTTTGATAGATTAGCGAGTGTTTATAAGTTAAGGTATTAGTGATATTCAATAATATGGCATGCAAATATCATATAATAGCTAGAAGGTCTTTTGAGCATAGAGCAATAAAGAAACACAACTATCAATTAGGTAAGCAAGTTTTAGAGTAGAAAGGTAAGCTTTTTATTATTAAAACATGCATATAACAGCAATTAAAGAGATGATGTCATTCCTAATGTTAGGAAACCAGCTCACGAAAAGATAGATCAACGCCTTAGAAATTAGCCTCTTCGAGGAGGCAACCTCCTTTACATTACACAAATGAACAATTCTTAGATGATTCAAATGACAAAACCTCCTTTCTATATATAGGAGTCTAAGGGGTCACAATATAACCAAGCCGACCTAACAATAATAATATAAAAGCACAAAAATAACAATAAAGGGATTCTATGGAGCACAATAATAACAATATGGGGCAATAGGGGCACAACAATATTAATAAGGGATACAACTACAATAGTAATGGGGAATCACTAGTATTATAGGGACCTAACATGCCCCTCTCCTTCAAAAAAGTTTGTCCTCAACGCTTGAGTAGTTCTGAATGCTTCTGTATAAAATTCTCATCCCCCCATGTGGAATCTTCAGCAGATAAGTTCTTCCACTTGATGAGATACTCCAAAATTAATCGATTTCGTAGCTAACAATGTAAACTTTGAAACAAGAACTAATATTGTTACCCGTTTCGTAGAGATAGCAAAAAAGTGACCTAATTTTGAAAAGGGATGATGCAGCACACACATGTTTTTTTTAGAGCATAGTTTTTGGCACTTTAATTTTTTTTATGTACATTGCGTTTTAGAATGGTAGTGATTTTCATGCTGATTTAAAAAAATGGTAATTCTACGTCAGATCCTTTTTTTAAAATACCTATTTTTTTACTTTAAATTTTCTAATGTATGAAATGTAAATAATTATTTTGTAAATTTAATAATTTTTGAAGTGGTCGTTTTTTTCATATTTTCTTGTTTTTATTTTAATTTTAATTTTTTTGTAGTGAGGTTTTTATTTTTTTACATTTTTAAAATTAGAAAGTCGATATTTTGAATTTTCAATATTCTACATATTTAAACATCCTTAATTAATTTTTCAATCCACATGAAATAATTGTTTCTAAAAAAATTATTTTTTAACAATGGACATAAAAATAACCATTTTTAACATAAATATAACTAAAAAACTACATGTTTTGATCATTTTTCACTAGAATTGACATGTGAAAATCACAATTTTTATACGAAAATTTTAACTAAAAATGGTTAAATAATAGTTTTTTTTATGAATTTCATGTCCAAAAAAATTAATAATCACTTCTTCTTTTTCAAAAAACAATGATTAACTTAAAAATTAATGTGAAAATCAGATATTACAAATATTGAACACATAACAGTATCAATCCCCGTAATCGGAATCAAACAACCACCGCCTGACTGCCCATGGGGGTGGCTACCCGATTCTCGGAATCGGATAGCCACGACCCGGCCACCCCCACGGGCAGTCGAGCAGTGGCCATCTAATTCTCAGCCACCGCCCGACCATCCCCACAGGTGGCTGGGCAGTGGCTATCTGATTCCGAGAATCGAATAGCCACCGTCCAGCCACCCGTGGGGGTGGCCGGGCGGTGGCTATCTGATTTTGAGAATCGGATAGCCACCCCCATGGGCAACCAAGCGATGGCTATTTGATTCCGAGAATTGGATAGCCACCCCCACGGGCATCCGGGCGATGGCTATTCGATTCTGAGAATCGGATAGCCACCCCCACGGGCAGTCGAGCGATGACTATTCGATTTCGAGAATCAGATAACCACCCCCATCGGCGGTCAGGCAGTGGCTATCCGATTCTCGGAATTGGATAACCACCCCCTGACTGCCCTTGAGGTGGATATCTGATTCTCAGAATCGGATAGCCACCGCTCAGCCGCCCCCACGGGCAGCCGAGCGGTGGCTATCCGATTCTGAGAATCAGATAACCACCACCCGGCCACCCCCACAAGCGGTTGAGTGGTGGCTATCCGATTCTGAGAATCAGATAGCCACCGCCCAGCCGCCCGTGGGGGCGGTGGCCGATACAATTGTTTTTTTTAAATAAAAATAAATTTTGTTGAACATGTTTATTGTATTTATATATATATATATATAAATTTTAAATGGTTTTTTTAATTTTATATATATTTATAAAATATATATATTTTAAATGTTATTTTAAAAAATATCAAAAATATATTTAGCTTTTTTTTTTTAAATGATGTTTAATTTGAAAATATGTATTTTTTAAAAATTGTAATTGTTTTTCAGATTTTGTTTTATTTTTAATTTTAGCATATTTTTGTTTTTTAGGGTTTTTTGAAAATGTTTTTAATCTTAATTTTTGTAGTTTTTTAATTTTTTTCTTTTTTTTTGTTATTTTTCTATTTTTTTAATCTAGTTTGTTTTTAATTTTATTTTATTTTTTTAGTTTTTCTTAATGTTTTTTTTTAATTTCCTATTTTTACTTAATTTTATAGTTTTATTTTATTTTATTGTTTCCCAAAAAATTTTATGGTTTACCACATTAATGTTATTTTTTTGAAATATGTTTTTTTATTATTTATTTCTTTAAATTTTTTTAATTTTTAATTCTTATATTTTATAAGTTAATTTTGTTTTTTTTTTACATTTTTATGATTGAATTTTTTTTTATGTTTTGTTTTTTATATATATTTTTATTCACATTTTGGTATTTTTTTTGTAACTTTCTTTTTTGTGTTTTTTTCATTGTTTTTATTTTTGTTTTTATTTTTAATTTTATGTTTTCATTATTTTTTTGAAATTTTAATGTTTTTCGGAGTCATAACAAAATCTTTTACACCATTATTCCAAAATGTTGAAAATTTACCCCCAAAAAGAAGTGTTATTCGAGCATCAACACTTTTCGTTTTGAGGGTGTTTTTTTGCACAATTTTTGCGCATAAAAATTCGGTTTTACTGGCATTTTTTTAAAATGTTAAAAATTAACCCTAATGGGGTCATTTTTGCTGCAGTATGGAAGGAAGTGTTATACCACCATTCAGCTAGAGGTAACCACTTGACCCATTATGTTTATTTATGATAAACAAAGAAACGAAGATATCCTTCCAAACATTTGTTCACTATCTCAGTTTTCCCATAAAATTGAGGATGATAAGATGAGCTATGAGCTAATTGAGTAGCAAGACAAGAAAATAATCCAGTCCAAAAATTTCCAGTGAAAATGGGATCTCTGTCACTTACAATCATCTTTGGGTTTCCATGTAGCTTTTAAATTGTTTCCATAAGTGCAGTACAAACTGTACTGGCTTTAAATGGATGTGATAATGCACAAAAGTGTGCATACTTGGTAAGTCTGTCAACTACCACCATGATGACACTCTTTCCTTCAGACTTGGGTAAACCTGTGATAAAATCCATTGAAACCTCCTCCCAACGTTGGCTTGGAATGGATAAAGGTTGTAATAGGCCTGGGGTCTTAATTGTTTCAACTTTATTTTGTTGGCAAACCAAACATTCCGCAACAAACTTTTGAATATCCGATTTAAGGCCATCCCAAAAAAATTCCTTCTTAACCTTGTGGTAAGTTTTTAAAAATCCTGAGTGCCCTCCTAAGGGAGAAGTGTGCAATTCCATAAGAAGTTTTTGTTTGAGTTGGGAATTTTTACAGAGGTATAAGCGATCTTTGTACCATAACAAATCATTTTTCCAGCTAAATGTATCAGATGTACTGGAATCTTGTTGTAACTTTTGAATATGTGCCCACACTTCTTCGTCATTCTTCCATTCCTCCCTTGCTTCGTTTATCCAATCTGGTTGGATAATAGAAATGGCGTACAACAATGCTTCCACATCCTCATCCTTTCTTGAGAGTGCATCCGCCACAACATTTTACTTCCCTTTTTTGTAGATGATTTCAAAGTCATAACCCAACATCTTTGTGACCCATTTTTGTTGCTTTTCAGAGAATAATCTTTGTTCTAAAAATTATTTAAGGCTATCATGATCTGTTTTTACCTTGAAGTGTCTTCCCATTAGGTAGGGCCGCCATTTCTTAAATGCATGTAATATTGCCAACATTTCCTTCTCATAAATAGCTTCGTGTAGATACTTTCCCTAGATTGGACGACTTTCGAAAGCAATGGGTCTTTCATCATGCATTAAAACAGCACCAATTCCATTTCCTGAAACATCACATTCCACAATAAAGTTTTTTGTGAAGTCCGATGTAGCTAAGACCGGTGCTTGGCACATTGCCTTTTTAAGATGTTCGAAGGCCTTTGTTGCTTCTGGAGTCCATGAAAATGCATCTTTCTTCAATAATGTTGTTAGAGAAGCTGCTATTCTCCCATAATTCTTAACAAACTTGCGATAATACCCCGTCAACCCGAGAAATCCTCGCATATGCTTTATGGATGTGGGGATTTTCCATTCCTTAATGGCTTTAATTTTTCTAGGGTCTACTTTAACACCTTCATTAAATACAATATGACCCAGATATTCTGCCTCTTGTACTCCAAAAAAACATTTGGAGCTTTTTGCATATAATTGTTTCCCCTCCAATAGTTGTAACACCCTGTCAACATGTTCAACATGATCCTTCCAAGACTTGGTGTAAATTAATATATCATCAAAAAATACTAACACAATTTTTTTAAGGAAGGGTTTGAAAATGGAATTCATCAAACCTTGAAATGTAGAAGGTGCATTGGTAAGGCTAAAAGGCATGACCAAAAATTCATAATGACCATCATGAATTCTAAATGTTATTTTTGGAATGTCTTCAGTCTTCATTCTGATTTGATGATATCCTGAACGAAGATCCAACTTGATCAAGTAAATTGATCCATGTTATTCATCCAATAATTCATCAATGACAAAAATGGGAAATTTATCTTAAATAGTGAGCTCCCTATAATCCGGACACATGCGCCATGATCCACCCTTCTTGTGCACCAATACTACTGGAGCAGAAAAGAACTTTGACTAGGTTGAATTATACCAGCCTCTAACATTTCTGCAACCATACATTCAATTTCACTCTTTTGGGCATAGGGATATCTGTATGGCTTGATGTTTGGAGGAACACTTCCTGGAATCAAATGAATAGCATGATCATGATCACGAATAGGTGGGAGACCTTTGGGAGTCTCAAACACCTTGGAATGATTGTCCAAGACTTTTTGGAGATCTGGAGAAATAGATGATTTCGATGTGGAAACATCTAGTGAACAAAATTGTGCAATTACACCTCGTTGTTCCTTTTTTAAAAGCTTTTTCATACCGTTAGAGCTGATTATCTTTCTCGGTTTCCCTGCAATACCCCTTAATTCAACTTCATTTCCTTCCGTAGAAAATTTCATCAAAAATTCTTGAAAATTAAAAGCTATTGTACCCAAGGATTGTAACCATTGGACTCCTAGTACAACATCAACACCACCCATTGGAATGGAAAGCATTGGGCTATTCAATACATATTCTTCCATACATAGCTTGATATTATGGCACTTTCCAGAGCAATTTATGGTTCCTCCACTTGCGACCATCTCTTGACACTCTGGTGCTAGATATAGAAAGCAATTCAATTCTTTTGTTATCTTACAATGAATAAAATTGTGGGTACTTCCTGAATCAATCAACACTATTACATTTTTCTTCTTGATATAGCCTTCTATCTTGATAGTTTGAGGAGTTGTAATTCTAGCCAATGCATTACAAGATATGGTCGGATTCATTTCTTCTTTATCTAGGGTTTGTTCCTGGAGTATATCCTCTTCTTTTGACATTTCTTGTTCCTTTTCTTCCTCCTCTTCACACTCTATGTAGAATAATTTCTTCTCAATACACTTATGACATTTCGTGTATTTGCTATCACAATTGTAACAAAGCTCTTTTGCTCTTTTTTCTTCCAATTGTTGTGGTGTCAACATTATAAGTTGTGGAAGGATAGGGGCAGCAGCACTTCCATCTTTATAGTTGTGAGTAGTAGGCTTCCTAGTTGCCATAATTTTGCTTTCCATTTTTCTTTATAACATAAATGCCTTCTCCAATGAATCAGATTCCCAAAGGCGAACCTCATGTTGGATATTGTCCTTTAAAGTCCATATGAACACATCAATCATATGCTCCTCTGGAATATCTTTTACCCTTATGTTCAATTTTTGGAAGTCCTCAATGTGCTCCATCATTGAACCCTTTTGTTTGAGATTTATCAATTGGTTAAAAAAGGTGTTGTTTTTTGTATCTTCATAATGTGTTGTCATTTCTTCCGTAAAAATTGCCCAAGTGACAATTTGTTTACAAGAGCAAAGCCATCGAAACCATACAAACTAATTTGGTTCCAAATATAAAGTTGCAATACGTACTTTTTGTGTGTTTTTCACATTATGGAGATCGAGAAATTGCTCCATTTGTAGTATCCATGTTGCGGGATTCTTACGATCAAACTTCCTCGTATAGATTTTTGCAATATGGTGGGTCTTCAATCCAACATTAGAGTCTATGAAATCATGATTAACATTTCTTTTGTTCTCATCATGAGTTTCCTTTACTACCCTTTCACCATTAGTGACCATTTCTTGTAGTAACTTATTCAAATTTATCTTCAATTTTTCCATCTTATTGTCCATGCCATTCATCTTAACTTCCATCTTAGCGTCCATGCCATTCATCTTAAGCTTCCACGCCATTCATCTTGGCTTCATTTACCTTTAGTGAGAGTGAAATTTGTTGTACTTGGTCTTGTAATTTCGATATATCATGTTGCATTTCTTCTTCTTCTTCACGAGTCATGCTAGAGCTTTCAGGTTGCTTACTAGGTGTTTCCATTTTCTTTCGTCGGGGCATTAATTAATGCTAATAATTCTTCACTATTCCCTTTGAATTCCTTCAAACTAATTTTTCCAACCAATCCTATGCAAAATAAAAAAAATTACACACTTTTTTTTCACTTTGTAAGATCTCGATATTGAATCTGTTGTATCTCTATAGCCGCGGATCTCAAATATTTGATATCTTGTCGTCCGGTAGCCCTTTGAGTCATCTTTCTAACCCCACAAATCTGATCAAGGTTGGATTCTCCAAGAAAGAGTTATCGCAAATCTCCCATGGTGACCTGATTATAGACTAGTTCAATAGAGCGAACTTGTATGACGTGTCATGTCTCACTGTTTCAACCTTAGGTTCTGAAAATGATACTCACAAAAACTACAGTCCGTCCTCTTTCTGTAACTTCTTACGAAAATTCAATCCGATATTCAGGAGTGTTATGACGATTTTCCCAAGGTGACATGTTTGAAATGTAATTCAAGGGTCTGCAAAAACCCTAACTTCCTCGGATCATATCTCCGAGAATATAGCGAGACAAGCTCTGAAATTCGGACCCGAGGTTCAGCGCGATTTGTCTCAAATGGGTTTTTTTCGCTTCTGAAACGTCGCAGATAAAAAAATAAATAAAATAATAATAATAATAATAAATAAATAAAATTATAGCGAAAATGCCACGATGCCGAGCAGCGAAACCCTAAAATCCAAAGCTCTAATACCAAATGTTAGGAAACCAGCTCACAAAAAGATAGAAAAAATAGATCAACACCTTAGAAATAAGCCTCTTCGAGGGAAACCTCCTTTACATTACACAAATGAACAATTCTTAGATGATTCAAATGACAAAACCTCCTTTCACAATATAACCAAGTCGACCTAACAATAATAATATAAAGGCACATAACAATAAAGGGATTCTATGGGGCACAGTAATAACAATATGGGGACAATAGGGGCACAACAAGATTAATAAGGGATACAACTACAATATAGTGGGGGAATCACTAGTATTATAGGGACCTAACACCTAATAGCGTTTTACCATGCAATTAATGCTAGATTTTATATTTTTCATGTTATTAAATGCAATCCTTATCAACAAAGAAATAGCACATCAAATAAAATTACTAATAAATACAATTTCAAGAATAAATTTCAACTATAACCCTAGATACATAGGAATTAAAGAGGAGAGAGAAAATATGTAATACAGAGGGGTTGATCAAAAAACTACTAGATCATTGCTTTGATCTAATTGAGCAACGAAGTCTTTTAGGGCAAACTCTATAAACACAACCTTGATGAAGAGGATCAAAGAGAAAGAATCTCTACATAGAAACTCTAATGACTCCCTTAGATGGGAGATTTAAAGTTCAAGATATGCATATATCAAAGTTCTCTTGAAGGATTCAAGGAAAACAATTTCATAGACCATGAAGAATCAAGACTTCATGAAATAAATTACAATTTTGACATGGCACACATAGAAAACCTAATTCACATATTAAAGCATGCAAAAATTGATAAAGGTCAACATTAAACTTACAATATTCAACAAGAATATCTCCAATCGATCCCAAAGTAGTCTCTTCATGCAAATTTCCTCCCCAAAAGACAATTCGCTCCATAAAACTACATTGTGGCCAAGTAGAAAAGACAGCAATAGTTAGTGCACAGTTGAAAAGGGAGAGAAGCCTAATGAATGATGATCATGAATGAGTGAGTGAGACTCACCTCTATTTATATGAGGGAAACCAAGTCTCATTTCACTAATTTTACAAGCAAAATCCCTAAAACAAGTTAATTTGAGCATTCAAGAAGGTTAAAGGTCACAAGACAACCATGAGATAGCTCTAGAACATAATAAAATGCTAAAAATAAGCCCCACGTGAGGGAAAAATTATCACCATGACATCATCCTCCAAGAATGGTCAATAATGCATAAAGTAAAATTGAGGCAATGGTCCAAGAATGATCCTCACTCCAAGAAAACCTCAAAGCACATGTGTGCATCTCCAAAAGGCACCTCCTCCACATGATATCATCCAAAAAAAGGCCTATGTTACCTTTCCAAGGCATGTAGGAGTGATGTGGCACCATCTAGGGCAAGCATTGGCATTAAGGAAGAATGTGCTAGCCCTCCCAAGTCGTATCAATGACAACCATCCTCATCTAGGCTTCAAAACAAGGCATCGTCAATCAAACAGGGTCAAGGCCAACCTAGGGGTGCGTTGGTTCCATCTAGGCACATCAACAAATAATCCAATGCCCAAGCTTTCAAGCTCTACATTTTAGTGTTTGGGGGCACATCAATAGGTGTATAATCATGTAAATTTGCTCAAGGCCCAACAATCATCTTTGGAGGGGCAATGTTAGGGCCAAAGGTCATGTATGCTCTCAAAACGAGACAAAGCACCCTTTGGAAGGTGTTGGGAAGGAGTCAAGTTATCCCTCAAGAGATCTTTGCACCTAACACCACCTGAACAAAACATTTCAAGATCAAGTGAGATCAACATCATTAGGGACATAAAACCAGTAAAGCATCATAATGGACCATATCTAATGATAAGGGAACAAAAATACTTCACACAAAACTCACCTTCAAATGTCTAACTAGCTCAAGACATGTAAACAAGTTACCTCACTTACGTTAGGGATGATTAGATTAATAACCCTATTAGATGTGCCCCCAAGGGGAGTGACATTTCCTAGGTAGACCCATCAATCCATAAGTGTGTGTGATAATGTGGTCATGGAGTGGGAATGACTTGAAGCAAGACACTACAACCATGAGACTAGCAAATGGGGGTCCAACATCCTAAGTGTAATGATCAATGTTACATTTATCATTATTGGCAATTTATCGCCGAGGGTACAAAAATTAAATTATCTGCAATATTGGGGAAAATATCGAAAATTATCATGATTATCATGAAATTTAAAAAAAAAAAAGAATACAAAAATAATCATTTTTTTCAATTCTTTAAATTCTAAAACAACATCAACATTAAACAAACACATTGTTGCATAAACATGAAAATATAATCGATATATAAAATGTATAACATGTCAAATGATAAATTAGACATCGATATTGAAATATGATATTTGTCCCAAGCCATAAGATCTAATAGAATGATACAAAATCATAACAAAACAAAAATAAATGTCTCATGAGATGAATCATGGCAATGAAAACAATAAATTTCCTCTTGTTTGCTTGATGGAAAATGGTCATAACATCCTCAACAATGTTATCAGAACTAGACCAGCAGATTGGTTAACCAAAAAATACATAAAATATTTAAATTTTGAAAAGAACATATAATTCATATTCACCCATATGAATCCAAATTATTATACACAAATAGGCATAATTTCTCATGCATATAGCAAGGGTGCATAATATAACCACAATATCACTAAGTGAATCAAAATAGATCAATAGAGAAGCTCTAAATTGTTAATTTTTCAGTGTTCTATAATAAACACAATCATTATTCCAATTCTTCTTTAGTTAGCAATCAATTTATCCAATATAATTAAATCTTCTAGTGACAATAAGCAATTGTAGATAGAACAGTAAACCAATGCACAATAGAAGACAACCAACAACAGTAGAGACATTATTTCGTCAAAGACCAGAGAAAAAACCCACAAGGGGAAAAACCCTTTCAAAAATTTTCTTCTATTAGATTGTCATCAAATGTTCAGCAAAGAGATACAATGTTCCAATTCATCAACAAAGAGTCAAAGTCAAATCTTTTACTATCAAAGAAACAAACCAACCAATATCCAAAAGATGAGCCCGAAAGTCAAATGTGGTCGACAAGTCAAATCTGCAATTATGGTCAAAGTCTAAAGTAGTAGCAGCAACTCCAATCAGTTAATGGTCAATGGTCAACAGTCCTCCAAAATAGCTCAGTCAAAGCAACATTCAATTCAGCATTCCAAGATCGGTTAAAGGTAATCAAAACAGTCAAACTTCAACCCATAGGAATTCAGTCAAAGTCAACCCTTGACCTATGGAAACCCTATGTGCAGACTTGCGGTCAACGTGGGTTAAAGTGCCCAGAAAAACTCGGTTAAAGGAGCAGTCAACTCAGCCTTCAATAACAAATCCAAATTTGGTCAAAACATGCCAAGTCAATGCAAGTCAAAGGCTAGTCAAATTGTCCCAATCAAAAAGTCAATGCAAAAAACAAAAAATGCCTCCTTCCCTTCACACATGTGAGCTCAAGCCTCCTTGTTTCAGACCTATACAAACCAAACCAATCAAGAGAGAGAAGATGTGATGTGTTGATGATGCTCCAAAGTGATGGAAAATGAGATCTATTTATATGTGGTGTAGAAGACCCAATTTGTCCTTTAAGTCGACCTGTACTTTGTGCACATGTGGGTTTCACCTTAAAAATAATATTTTTCCTTGACCAAATTAAATTCTTCCAAGGTCTAGTAGGGGCATCTCTAGATGAGGAAGACTCTCTAGTGGAGGGAATTTGTCCAAAAGCTGCCAAATTAACATAAATGGCCTCTAAAATCCAAATAAAATCATGTTACAACAAATAGCTACATAACATCAAAATCATTGTCTATATTGGGATCCCCCTCATCAAGATCACCCTTTGGGCATTAAAATAAGATAGAAAAAGCTTAACATCCTAATCAATGATTTTGCTCGAGTGAAGTGTACATTTTTACTAGGGTCGTGAAGGATGAGCTCAACAATCACTGCCACCAACATTGAGGTACATAGAGGGCTTGGTGATCTTGATTAAATTTTAGTTCCATGCCCTCATACACCACAGAATGTAGTAGAAATGTTGCAATCTCACCAACCCTAAAATCATAAAAATTATTAAGTGTGATTTTGAGTGGGATCTAAAATTCTACTTTCTCCATTTGAAATCCAATGAGGTCAAAACCACTCTCAAACATCTTGAGTCAATTAATGGTAATATTAAAAATTTAAGTAAAAAGATGAAAAAAAAGATAAAGAAAAATGTCACTTTTACTTATCACGATAATCAATGTCGATATTATCGCCAAGGTTGGTTTTGGCGATATTGTCGCGATAATTCTAATAATATCGCGATAAGTGCAACACTAGTAATGATGTAAGGAGGGAGAAATCCTAGTGGCATGAGTTACCCCTTTACTCCGCCTGCTTTTTTCCACCCCTCGGATGTGCCTTTTACATTAACGATTTATCTTTCTTTGGTGCATTGTTTAGTAGTCGAAGTTTGCTTTGTGCTTTTCCAACATCCCTTAAAGATGTAGCGCTTTCTCGCTCATCGAGGTTGGGACATTCAAGAGTTCCTTTCTTTCAGATGAAGCATTAAATGCTCGAGGAACTGAGCGATGGCTAATGAGGGGGGTAGAGCTCATACTATGCTTCTTCCCACGTGCTAAATAAGTCCCAACCATCCTATGCATTTTACATTGTCCTTCTATTGTGGGCTTTATATGCTTTAATCATTATTTTAGCTGCATCAACCTCCAAGGCCAAGTTTCAAGGTCCTAACTCAAGGATGTGGTTATAGGGTGCCAATCCAATGACCAATGACCCTACACCCCAAGACTCGAGACGAGAAATCGGGAGGGATGGAAAGTGGAAACCCTAGACAAGCTATATCAATCAAAGACTCCCCAATAGTGCCCTTCCTAAACCGTAAGGCCTCAGAGCAGGTCCCAATGCACTAGAATCAAAGACTAACCTCCCAAGTGAACTTTGATAACAAGGATACAATCAAGAGTGATCAATCATCCAGTTTGCTTAAAGATTCATATTAATATGCCCATAACATTAAATGAAAGCACATGATTGCTAAATTGGATAGATTACCTATTAATAGTTGACCCACCTTCCTTCAAGAAGAATGATAAAGGGGTAAGAGCATTGATCAAAGCAATAGGTGGATAACTATGGCATAATGTTATCTGAATATCATCATATGGTTGTTGGTTGGTTGGCTATCAAATCAGGAGAAATATTTTATCCTATGGGTTACCCACTTTTGTTGGGTAACAATTATCAAATCCCAACTTGGGTTGATATTCATGGGATTGCCTGTTGACTTAAAGTCAAATCTTCTTGTGCAAGAACAAAGTTGTGGACAAAACACATTTTGCATTCATCATTGCAAGTTGGTGGCCATTTTGCTTCCAAAAACAGTATCACAAAAAATTATGCTGCGATTTTGAAGACAGCGTTGATGAAGGGGGTGACAGAGTAGGAATCTCAACTTAGAAACCCCAGCAACTTCCGTTGATGGGAGATTCAAAGTTCAAGAGATGCATATATCAAAGTTCTCTTGAAGGATTCAAGGAAAACAATTTCACAGACCATGAAGAATCAAGATTTCATGAAATAAATTACAATTTTGACATGGCACACATAGAAACCCTAACTCACATTATAGCATGCAAAAATTGAATAAGGTCAACTTTAAACTTACAATATTCAACAAGACTCTCTTCAATCAACCCCAAAGTAGTCTCCTCATGCAAAATTCCTCCCCAAAGGACAATTCACTACATAAAACTACATTGCTGCCCCAAGTAGAAAAGTCAACAATAGCTAGTGCACATTTCCAAAAGAGACAGAAGCATAATGAATGATGATCATGAATGAGTGAGTGAGACTCCCCTTTATTTATATAAGGGCAAGCAAGTCTCATTTCACTAATTTTACAAGCAAAATCCCGAATACAAGCTAATTTGAGCGTTCAAGTAGGTCAAAGGTCACAATCTAACCTTGAGATAGCTCTAAAACATAATAATATGCCAAATATAACCCCCATGTGTGGGTAAAATGATCACCATGACATCATCCTCCAAAAATGGTCAATAATGCATCAAGTAAGTGAGGCAATGGTCCAAGAATGATCCGCACTCCAAGAAAACCTCAAAGTGCATGTGTGCATCTCCAATATGCACCACCTCCACACATGATATCATCCAAAAAGAGGCCTATGTTACCCTTCCAAGGCATGTAGGAGTGATGTGGCACCATCTAGGGCAAGCATTGGCATCAAGAAAGAATTTGCTAGCCCTCCCAAGTCATATCAATGATAATCACCCTCATCTAGGCTTCGAAACAAGGCATCGTCCATCAAACAACGTCAAGGACAACCTAAGGGCATCGTCCATCAAACAACGTCAAGGACAACCTAAGGGTGCGTTGGTTCCCTCTAGGCACATCATCAAATAATTCAATGCCCAAGCTTTCAAACTTTGCATTCCAACATCTAGAGGCACATCAATAGGTGCAGAATCATGTAGAAGTTTCTCAAGTCCCAATGTTCATCTTCGAAGGGGCAACATTGGGACCACAAGGTCATATATGCCCTCAAAACAGGGAAAAGTACCCTTTGGAAGGTGTTGGGGAGGAGTCAAGCTATCCCTCAAGGAATCGTTGAGGTATGTGATAGCACCTAAACAAAACCTCTCAAGATCAAGTGAGATCAACATCATTAGGGGCATAAAACTATTAAAGCATCATAATGGACCACATTTAATGGTAAGGGTGCATAAATACTTCACACAAAACTCACCTTCAAATGTCTAACTAGCTCAAGACCTATAAACAAGTTACCTCACTTATGTTAGGGATGATTAGGTTAATAAACCTATTAAGGATTTCCAACCCCGAAGGGGAGTGACATGTCTTAGGTAGACCCATCAATCCATGTGTATATGTTTTAAGGTGGTCATGGAGCGGGAAAGACTTCAAGGAAGATTCCACAACCAAGAGACAAGCTAATGGTTGTCCAACATCCTAAGTGTAATGATGTAAGGAGGGAGAAATTATGGTGGCATGAGTTACCCCTTTACTCAGCTTGCTTTCTCCACCCCCTGCGTGCACCTTTTACTTTGATGATTTATCTTTCTTTGGCGCATAGCTTAATAGCCCAAGCTTCCTTTGTGCTTTTCCAGTATCCCTTAAAGATGTAGCGCTTTCTCACTCATCGAAGTTGGGACATTCAAGAGTTCCTTTCTTTTAGATGAAGCATTAAATGCTTGAGGAACTAAGTGATGGCTAATGAGAGTGGTAGAGCTCATACTAGGATTTTTTCCATGTGCTAAACAAGTCCCAACCATCTTCTGCATTTTACATTTTCTTTTTGTTGTGGTTTTATATGATTTTATCATTGTTTCACTTGCATCAACCTCCAAGGCCAAGTTTCGAAGACCTAACCCAAGGATGTGGATTTAGGGTGCATATCCAATGACCAATGACTCTTAACCCAAATATTGGAGATGAGTAATTGGGAGAGATGGAAAGTAGTAAGTATGGATTACCCTAGACATGTCATATCAATCAATGCCTCCCTAGTAGTGCCCTTCCTAAACCATAAGGCCTTAGAGCAGGTCCCATTGCACTAGAGTCAAAGACTAACCTCCCCAGTAGTGTGGGAACAAGGATACAATCAAGAGCTCTCAATCATCCAGTTTGCCCATGATTCATATTAAAATGCCTATAAAATTAAATGAAACCTCATGATTGCTAAAATGGTTTGTGTACATATTGATAATTAACCCACCTTCAAGAACAATGTTAGACAGGTGGGATCTCTAATTGGAACAATAGGTGGATAATTGTGGCATAATGCTATTTGAATACCATCATAGGGTTGCTCGTTGATCGGCTATCAAATGAGGAGAAATATTTTCTCCTAAGGGTAATAGTTATCAAATCCCAACTTGGGTTCATATTCATAGGATCAACTGTTGACTTAAAGTCAAATATTCTTGTGCAAGAACAAAGTTGTGGCCAAAACGCATTTTGCATTCATCATTGCAAACCTGTGGCCATTTTGTTTCCAAAAACATATGCTGCAGATTTGAAGATAAAACTAGAAAACATTGCAAATACAATTCAAAGGTTGCCTACAAATAGAGATCTAGCTTGCGAATTTTTTTCAAAGATTATAATAAAAAAGAAAAAGAATAAGAGAGACACAGACACCAAGCAAGCTTAATTGTCTCGATTTAATAGAAGTAGATAAGACCAACAACACACCTGAGAGAGAAGACAACATTTTTATTAACATTTGTCATTGCTTAACAATTCAAGACGATGTGTCAAAGCTATCAAATTAGCATCTATGACCAATCACTCGGTTGCAAATCAGGTGATAAATACAACTTGGGCTGGCTCACATGAGAATTGTTGTCTAGCCTTGAAAATCATTTATGTTCTAAGCTTACCATGAAAGGCCCTACAACAAACAATGAAGTTAATTTGATTTTCACCAAAATTAGTAATTCATATTGCAATTAACCATAATGAACATGTGACACACATAAGGAATAATCACAAAAGGATGAGATTAACCATTTCTCCTTTTGCAATAGATGGAATTCATCGTGCCATCATGGAAGGCGAGTCATGCTAAATTAGAAAATTATCAAGGTCAAATGACATGTCTCACCATTGGGAAAATATTTTGGTTGTTGATTAACAAAGTAAAAGATTTTAAGAAAACATGAAGGTGATAACATAATGTCAATTATACAATTTCGTATATAAGTAATATTTTATTCTAAATAGTTTAAAACAATATATTAAAAGTACCCTTCTTATGCGACAAAATTCCATTAAGTAAAAGGTTCTGAGAAAAGTCCAAAAAATACTACCAACGTGTGAAAGAGATAATAACGATAAGGTTACTACCATGGTGTGAAATAGATAATAACGATAAGGTACACTTCAAAATTGACTAACTCGAGAAATAAATATTATCATATATGAGTGAGACATGTCTTATCAAAAGTAACCATGGCATACTCATATTGAAATGAATAGGTATAAATGAACAAAATCCTAAGGAAACTCCTAATACAGCCAATTAAAGAATATGTAGAAAAGATGAAATTAACAGTGGAAATAAGATCTCTTGCTACAAAAGTTGACTAGATAAAATGTGCAATAGAACAATATCAACAAAATTAGCAAAACCTAAAACATGGAATGCAAGAGCTCAAGAGAATTTTTGCCAACGAAAAGAAAATCAATCATCAAAAAAGGTGTTGACCACTACTGGTCAACTACCCATGCAGTACACCTCCTTCCTGTTGGCAGAGAAGGATAGCTCTTGAGCGACATGTCCGTGCCAGCCTACAGTCATCGACAGCTTGATCATTTTTGTTGTAAACCCAGTCTGCATGTTTGAAATGTAAATAATCTAAGCAGATCAGAGTCATGTATGTAAAGTTGCCTAGGTGGACCTAACTTTCTAATGACAATCTGCGTCCCGGGAGGTTTTTAGTCTCACCGATCCATGGATCGGCAGAGTTTTCCTTCAAACCCAACCCCAAAGCCGGGATGCATTTCGTCATTAGGACTTTAGGAGAATCCTAGCGTGTTTCTCTGCTAGATTATAGTTGTGTCGCAGATCTGGGTGGTCTATGAGGGTCTATGTTAAAGTGGATTCATCCCTTTGAGATGTAAATTGTAAAAATTGTAAAAAAATCATGATGAAATGTGTCTTGAGGGTTGAAAATGTTGTAAATCCCCTCATGAGTCCTAGGTCCTAGGTGCTAGGTGATGATTCCAACGGCTGGGTTTGATGATCCGTCTTAAAATAAATTTAAATTTTTTTTTTTTAATGAATAAAAATAATAAATTCATATATAAAAAATAAAAAAATTAAAAATTTGAAAAATAAAAAATAATAAAAAATAAAAAGCATAAAGCAAAAACCCTAAGCAATAAAATAATAATATTTTTTGTGGATCACCCAAAACTAGCCGTTGGGATCATTTCCTTTATGTAGGGTCTTAGGGTCATTTTTAGTTTATCTGATCTGTGAGTCTGTACTGAAAGCTCTCTTGTAAACTGATTTCTGATTAATAAAAAGACTTTGGGGTTCAAACTGGCTGGTGTTACTCTCTGGAACTGCTGTGAGGTGTTTAAATTTCTGCATATTTCAGTTTTCAACAGTTAAAGTAGCTGATTTTTTCAGAGCATTTTGAGTACAGGTAGCTTGCTCACGTGCTAGGGTCTGAATGCTGTAGGGTTTCTGGAAAATGGCAGGTATCTCCATTTTCTCTTGAAATCTAGCAGCATCTCTTGCCCTTTTTTGCTGATGCTTGCTTGAGGTGTGCAGGAAACTTTTAGGTGAAGGTTATTTGTGGGCGTTTGGGGAAGTTCGGGGCTGAACCAGCCGACTCCCACAGGCTGTTCTGTGCAGAGCCTAGCTGATTGTGCCCTGGGTCAATTATTTCAAGTTTATTTCATGTTTTACATTGAGAAATTTTTCTGATTTACAGTGAAGTTCACAGTGAATTTTCTTCTGATATTTCAAGAACATTACTGTCATTATGGTTAAATCTGGCTGCCTAGAGCTGTGAAAATTTTGATTTTAGTCAATTTTTGAAAGATTTACTGTGAAATTTTGCATACATCTGTTAGATATTTGGGTTTGCCATTGCAGGTGCAGTTTTTTTTTGGGTTTTCGAATCTAACTGAGGAGGTTGCAAAAATATTATAGAGCCTGCAGCAGAGGGAAACAAGCGTGATTGCTGGAAGCTCCAGCCTGCAAAAGAAGTGAAGTCCACAGTTCGATTTTTCTTATTGACGTGCCAACTTAACTATCGATCTACGCATTGTGCCAGAATCCTCAAGAACACACAGGCAAGTCTCGGAATTGATTCATACTGCTATCCAGCCGCCGACAGTTACAGTAAGAGGGTCGAATCTCAAGTCGAATTTACTCTGCATTCTCCGGGTAAGTTCTCCACACATCTGCGTTGAATCTTCAAGTAAATTTCTAGTGCCGCTGTATGTGCATCAGTCGTTTTGTTTTACGCCCTGAGTCTTACTGCCTTTGGTAAGCATCGTGATTATTGTGCTGCGTCGTTTTTGTCTTGTGGCTTAATCTGCGGTTTTCCTCTTGAGACGTTTTTTCATTTAAGTTCCAGTGCCCAGGTCGGAATTCATTCCGTCATCGTGATTTTCGTTTACTGGTTTATGCCTGAGCCATCACGCGAAACCCTCGTTCCTTTACTGCTTACGATTTCTGTCTGGCTGCCACTCATTATCCGTTTGCTCCTGCACGTTGAGACTGTTTCTGCGTCCTTGTTTTTCTCTGGCCTGCAGCCGTTTTCATAAATTTCTTTATGCGTGGTCTCGATAGCATACAGTCAAGGTTTACGCTCCATCTACTCCCGTGTTTTAGCATTGTGACTACGTCGTTTGGTTTTCTGTTTTGCCTGCGGCCGTGTCACATTCAAGCTGTCGTTCCAGCGTTGTAGCCCGCGGTCGTGGTTTGGTTTTGTCAAAAGTTTGGTTTGATTTATCCTTCAATGCGGTGAGTCCTGTAGCGTAGGTTAGCTTAGGTTGTAGCTTCGTTTTCGATTTTTTTTGTTTGATTATTAAACGAGTTTCGCTTGAGCCCTCTTTTGATTCATAAGAAAGGGTTAGTTGTAGTTTAGCATAGCTTTTATTTAGGGTTTTGGTTTATTTAATGAGTTTTGAATAGTTGCGTTCCGTAGTTTATTTTTAGGTGTTAATTCTTTTTTTTTTTTATAGTTTCATTACATATAAATTCAAAAAAAAAATCAAATAAAAAGAAAATGCGTTTTGTATTTTAGTTTTTGTTTAGTTAATTTTATTTCATGTGTTAGTTTTTTAATGTTAGTTAGATCTTAGATTTTTTTAGATTTAGCTTTAATTAAATTTCAATTTTAATTTTTTTGGATTTTTGAATAAAAAATAATAAAAAAAAAATGAAAAAATACATTCTTTTTTTTTAGTTTTATTTTGGTTAAAATTTAGTTTTAGATATTTTTCTTTTTGGATTTTAAAAAAAAAAAAAATAATAATAATAATAATTTAAAAAAAATTTCGAAAAAATATAAAAATTTCGTGGAAAGTTTATTTTTGTCAGATTCAGTTGTTTTCCTGTTATATCTTTCATGCTGAATTTTAAAGCCGAGACGTGAAATTGATATCTGGTTAATGGTTTATGATTCTCGTGATTAAAAGCATTCATCTTTTCAAACTTTCGGTTGCTGGATATCATTTTGAGCATTGTGATTTAGTTAATGATAGATGATTACTGTTCATGTCCATGTTTCTTTATCATTTAAAAAGTAATCATTTAAATATTGACTCCACAAGGCACTGGTCTGCTCAATTCGTCAAGTCATTTTAGTGCTTTTCGTCTCCTGGCCCAACTGTCTGGCAGTTGGCCTTCATCTTTCCTCAGGGTCTACCCCCCTTAGCCGTGGGAGACAGGCTTAAACGGAGAGACCGGGGATCAGAGTGACAGCCCCCGGTCTGAGCGTTGTCGTGCCAGTTTGCGCGACAACATTTTTTGGCGCCGTTGCCGGGGATAGAGTTTTTCTGTCCTTGGTCCTTGTTTTTCAAGCTCTGCTGTGCTTAGCTTCTTGTTCAAGTGGCGACTCCACTTCCATTATTATCTGCGAGAGTGTACACTAGAAGACATCCAGGCAGTCTGTGCAACCCCACTCCGGATCCTGAAAAGGTTTACAGGGTGCGATCACACAAACTCGCTTCTCGTGCACTCCTTACAAATCTTGGACAAGAAGCCCTTTCTGACGTTCATCTGCTCTTTAGGGGTCAAGTTAGGCGCAACACCATGAGTCTGTTTGCCCCTTGTAATTTTTCTAACATTCCTGGAGCCCCCAATGATATTCCATCTGTTGGGATAGACAAATTGCCTAGCTTTCATGGAGATAATGCCATTACTGTTAATTCCCATTTACGAGATTTCAACATATGGATGGCTAAGTATGCTAGATCTCCTGATTTTGATCATGAAGATGTCAGGATGACCCTTTTTGTCTTGACTCTAGGAGGTGATGCTCATGACTGGTATACAGAAAAACCTCCTAATACTTTTGACTCTCTACAATCACTCATTACTGCATTTAGAGAAAAATTTGGAGATAAGAGAGAGGGAAGACATCTTGTAAGAGCTCTTACTCTGATGAGAAAGAGAGAAGACGACACTGTTGAGGAATTTAATAGAAGGTTTAATAGCATTATTAAAGAACTACCTCAAGATTATAAACCTTCAGATAAAACTCTCCAAGATTTTTATATTGATGCCTTTGGTCCTGAGCCATCTTATGAGTTAAGGCGTGCTAAACTTACTGATTATCGAGCTTGCCAAACCTTAGCTGTAGAACTTGAGAAGGACAAGGCAGCTTCTGGGAAGTCTGAAATCCCAGGTTATGACAGGGCTGCTACAAAACTGAAGGAAACTAAGGGAAAAGCAGCCCAAGAGCCTGAAAATGAACTTGTTCTCAAATTGCTTCAGAAAATTGAAACCATGGAAATTAATCATAACAAGGAGATAAACACTTTGCAGAATAGGTTAATTCAAATGGAAAGAGCGCAACCGCAAAATTTTCAGCCTCGAAATAATAATAACAGAAATAGTAACTGGCAAAGAAAGGGTCAAACTAGTGAGCAGAGGCCCCCTAATCCGCTTACCAATCTGGTGGATGATGCTCCTCCCTACTGTCGTGCTTGTGCTGATTTTCACGAAGAGTCCTCTTGTCCCATTATCAGAAGACTTCTCGATAATGGAATGCTTGGGACAGGTGAGCAAATAAACGTAGTAGGGAGCAAGTTCCCTTTGCCCATGAATGATTGGATAGAGGTTAAGGAAAGGAGCTATGATGTTGTGAATCCTCAATCCGCTTTTAGCATAAATAACCTTGAAGACGAAGATGACATTTTGGCTAGGTTATATGGTGAGAAACCTTCTCCTGAGAAAATTCTGGAAATTGCTAGAGATAAGGGTTTGACATACCAGAGAAGGGATAAGGATCAGAGCGGGAATCAAATTCCTCCTCGAACTTTAAACCCTGGTATAAATTCGGGAATAGATGTCGATTTGGGGAGTTGGTTTAATAATGCTAAAATCTGGGTTCCCGTCTCTGAGATCGCTAAGATCCCTTCCCAAAGGGACAAATTACTAAAAGCAATTCAGGGTCCTCAAGTCAACGCTTCTCAACAGAAGATTCGTGAGGTTGACTATCATGATGCTCCTATCTATCTGCAAAGCGTAGATGCTGATAACAAGGATCATCAACCCTTCTTTATCACCTTGTTAGTCAATGGGTATAAATTGAATAACTGCATGTTGGATTCAGGTGCATCTGCTTGTGTTATGACTAAAAGGGTTATGGAACAGCTTAACTTAAGAGTTTCCAGACCCTACTATAATATATGCGCCATGGATTCTAAGAAGATCGAAGTACATGGTTTAATCAAGGATTTGCAAGTTCATCTTTCGGTCTACCCAGACATCATGGTGGTTATGGATATTGTTGTTGTTGATGTACCTGATGCTTGGGGTATGCTGTTATCTAGAAAGTGGGCCTCTGATCTAGGGGGAAGCATTCAGATGAATTGGTCATATGCTATGATTCCTTCTCCCGGCGGTGACGGTTTCGTTAGACTAAATAGAGAGCCTGAGAGGAAATTTCATGTTGAAAATCCTAAAAAGCCTCATAACGAGATAATTAAAGAAAAATCTGACATCGGGAACTATGCTATCATGTCCAATTTCATAATTCCTCCCGATGATGAGATTAAAGATCTTAAGGATGAAGTCTGGTATATGTATTTCGATGGTGCGTTCTCTAGTCATGGTAAGGGTGCTGGGATTGTGCTTAAGTCTCCCCTTGGTCACGTATTCAAGTTTGCCTATCGTCTAGAATTTGAAGCAACCAACAATGTCGCTGAGTATGAAGCCATATTGTTGGGCCTTGAATTGGCCAAAGCCTTGAAGATTAAGTTACTTAGCATAAAAGGGGATTCCGATCTGGTTATCATGCAGCTTAAGAACAAATTCACGTGTAGAAATCAGAGATTAAGCAACTATCGAAATGCTGTGTGGGATACTATGGAGCATTTCGATGCCCTTAACCTTGAAGCAATTCCTAGAGAGCTAAATAGTTCGGCAGATGAACTTGCCGTAGCTGCTAGCACTTTCCAGTTGTCTGATGAGTTAATCAACGATAAAATTAAAATGGAGATAATATTCAGACCATCTGTCCCAGACAACTCAGAGCATTGGCAAGTTTTTAATGATGAAAAGCAAGTCGTTCGTTTTCTCAATAGGTTAGACGAGTTTGAGGATTTCCGGCTAGTTTCTGGCGAGGATGGGTCTTTAGATCAAGGACATATCATAAATCCCACTCCCAGAAATGTAGTTGCCTTAGAGCAATATTTTGATCGGCATGATGCCACGAAGCTGAGAGAAGAAGACAGGTTGGACCCAGGCGAGTACCTTGAAGTTAACATTGGTACTTTTGAAAGTCCGAAAATGGTTAAAATCGGTAAAGGTACTAGTCTGGAGGAAAGGAAAAAGTTAATTGGTTTACTTCGTGAATATCGAGATATTTTGGCTTTTTCCTATGATGAGTTGAAGGGCTACAGGGAAGATATTATGGAGCATACTATTCCCTTAAAGGACGAAAATGCTAAACCTTTTCGGCAGAAACTTAGGCAGATTAATCCTAAGTTAGCCCCTCTGGTCCAAAAAGAACTTGCGAAGATGCTTGCAGCAGGAATCATCGCTCAAACTAGGCATTCGACATGGTGTTCGAATTTGGTGATTGTCAGGAAGAAGAATGGTACAATAAGACTTTGTGTCGATTTTAGAAACCTTAATCTAGCGTGCAAGAAGGATAATTACCCTTTGCCAAAAATGGAAACTTTGTTGCAAAGAGTAACTGGGTCTGGAATGATGTCATTGCTAGACGGTTTTTCTGGGTATAATCAAGTTTGGGTTAAAAAGGAAGATCGACACAAGACCACGTTCACAACACCATGGGGCACTTTTGAATACATCAGAATGCCATTTGGGTTAACAAACGCTGGAGCTACTTTCCAGAGGGCCATGGACTATGCCTTCAAAGGATTGATCGGGAAAATTATCGAAATATATCAAGATGATCTTACTGTTTTCTCTAAAGATGGTATCAGTCATATAGATCATCTTAGGCAAGTTTTCGATAGATGTAGAGAATATGGAATTTCTTTGAATCCGGCTAAATCTGTCTTTGGGGTAACTGAAGGGAAACTTCTGGGTCATATCATCTCTAAGGAAGGAGTCAGGGTCGATCCTGAACGTGTTGAAGCAATTCAAAAGATTCCTCTCCCGCATAACCTCAAGTCCCTTCAGTCTTTCCTTGGAAAGATAAATTTTATTAGAAGATTTATCCCGAATTATGCGGAAATAGCTAAGCCCATTCAAAGTCTTCTGAAGAAGGATGTGAAATTTGTCTGGCAAGAAGAGGGCAAAAGGGCTTTCCAAGAAATCAAGTCTGCTATCGCGAAGGCTCCTGTCCTTGTTAGCCCTGATTACTCCAAAGATTTCATGATTTTTTCTTTCGCTTCTGAGGATACCATTGCCGGTGTCTTACTTCAAAAGAATAGAGAGGGTCACGAGCAGCCTATCGCTTTCATGAGTAGAGCACTTCAAAATTCCGAATTGAAGTACAATACCATGGAAAAGCAGGCCTATGCCCTAGTCAAGTCTCTTAAGCATTTTAAAACTTATGTGGGTTATTCTAAGATCATCGCTTTCGTCCCACATTCTACTGTTAAAGACATATTAACTCAAACTGATTGCTTAGGGACTCGTGCTAGGTGGGTTACTAAGATACAGGAGTATGATTTAGAGATTAGACCCACTAAGCTGATCAAAGGCCAAGGTTTAGCTCAAATGTTAGCTGAAAGTAATGAAAAGACTCTTGGTCTGTTTTGCCTTGACGATCTCTCTTCACCAGAATTAAGAAGGTTAGCTGAGCATGAATGGTATAAGGACATAGTTTACTACTTGACAAATCTTGCATGTCCTGACCATTTAGTCGCTCATAAGAGAAGGGCTCTTAGACTAAAGGCCACTAAGTATTGCCTTATGAAGGATGGCCTTGGATGGAGAAATCCTGAGGGCATAGTGCTTAGGTGTGTTGACGATATTGAGTCCAAAAGATTAATCTCTGAATTTCATTCAGGATTTTGTGGTGGTCATTATGCCGCTAGAACTACTGCCCACAAAATCCTGAGAGCTGGCTATTATTGGCCTTCGATTTTTTCTGATGTGCACAAGTATGTTAGAACGTGTCAAGCCTGTCAACTTTTCACTGGGAAACAGAAGCTTGCTGCCCTTCCTCTACAACCTGTTATTGTAGAGGCACCTTTTCAGCATTGGGGTCTGGACTTCATAGGGAAGTTCCATGAAAATTCTAGCAATGGCTACTCTTGGATTTTGACTGCTACTGATTATTTCACTAAATGGGTCGAAGCCATTCCTGCTAAGAATGCCACTGAAAAGGTGATTATGGATTTCATTGAGAATAATATCATTACTAGATTTGGTGTCCCCGCTAAGATCACTACTGACAATGCCAAGGCTTTCAGTTCTTCAGAGTTTACATCTTTTTGTTTCAAATATGGCATTGTCTTATCTCATTCGTCGAATTACTATCCTCAGGGTAATGGTTTGGTTGAATCAAGTAATAAAAATCTCATAACCATTATCAAGAAAATAGTAGGAGATAACAAGAAGTCTTGGGACAGCAAAATCAAGTATGCTTTGTGGGCAGACAGAATTACTAAGAAGAAATCTACTGGTAAATCTCCCTTTGAATTGGTTTATGGCTTGGATGTTACCTTACCTGTGCACCTAAAATTGCCAGCCTATCAGCTTCTCCAAAATTTTTCCACTGATAAAGATGTTGTTCAGAATAGGATAGATCAGATTGTGGAATTAGATGAGACTCGTCGGACAGCTTTTGAAACTATATGCAAAAATCAATTTAATATTAAGAAAAGCTTTGATAAATGCTCTAGATCTAGATCTTTGCAGGTTGGAGATATGGTTTTACTTTGGGATCGCAAAAATGAAAAACCAGGAAAGCATAAAAAGTTTGACAGCTTGTGGTTGGGACCGTACATCATTAGAGACATAGCTGGACCAAACTCATTCCACTTGAGCAGATTGGATGGTGAACCACTTCATCTACCAGCGAACGGCCAAATGCTCAAGCTGTTCTTCAGAGATGATATCTGATGCCATGGGGCATCTTTTGTATTGTATTTCTATCCCTACTCCTTGTCCTTTCAGCATTTTATTTCTGTTTTTAGGATTAGATTTACTTTTCATGTTATTAGTTAGTCAATAAATGAAGAGCTTTTATTTTTCCTGTACTTAATGCATATGATGATTTGGGAATGGACGCTACTTATTTTTATTTGTGTGTTGTATGGATGCAGATTCTGGATTCTCACATTCCTACCAGTGCAGCAACGTGTCCCCAAGTAGAGCCAGATGTTGACCACTACTGGTCAACTACCCATGCAGTACACCTCCTTCCTGTTGGCAGAGAAGGATAGCTCCTGAGCGACATGTCCGTGCCAGCCTACAGTCATCGACAGCTTGATCATTTTTGTTGTAAACCCAGTCTGCATGTTTGAAATGTAAATAATCTAAGCAGATCAGAGTCATGTATGTAAAGTTGCCTAGGTGGACCTAACTTTCTAATGACAATCTGCGTCCCGGGAGGTTTTTAGTCTCACCGATCCATGGATCGGCAGAGTTTTCCTTCAAACCCAACCCCAAAGCCGGGATGCATTTCGTCATTAGGACTTTAGGAGAATCCTAGCGTGTTTCTCTGCTAGATTATAGTTGTGTCGCAGATCTGGGTGGTCTATGAGGGTCTATGTTAAAGTGGATTCATCCCTTTGAGATGTAAATTGTAAAAATTGTAAAAAAATCATGATGAAATGTGTCTTGAGGGTTGAAAATGTTGTAAATCCCCTCATGAGTCCTAAGTCCTAGGTGCTAGGTGATGATTCCAACGGCTGGGTTTGATGATCCGTCTTAAAATAAATTTAAATTTTTTTTTTTTTAATGAATAAAAATAATAAATTCATATATAAAAAATAAAAAATAAAAAAATAAAAAAATTAAAAATTTGAAAATAAAAAATAATAAAAAATAAAAAGTATAAAGCAAAAACCCTAAGCAATAAAATAATAATATTTTTTGTGGATCACCCAAAACTAGCCGTTGGGATCATTTCCTTTATGTAGGGTCTTAGGGTCTTTTTTAGTTTATCTGATCTGTGAGTCTGTACTGAAAGCTCTCTTGTAAACTGATTTCTGATTAATAAAAAGACTTTGGGGTTCAAACTGGCTGGTGTTACTCTCTGGAACTGCTGTGAGGTGTTTAAATTTCTGCATATTTCAGTTTTCAACAGTTAAAGTAGCTGATTTTTTCAGAGCATTTTGAGTACAGGTAGCTTGCTCACGTGCTAGGGTCTGAATGCTGTAGGGTTTCTGGAAAATGGCAGGTATCTCCATTTTCTCTTGAAATCTAGCAGCATCTCTTGCCCTTTTTTGCTAATGCTTGCTTGAGGTGTGCAGGAAACTTTTAGGTGAAGGTTATTTGTGGGCGTTTGGGGAAGTTCAGGGCTGAACCAGCCGACTCCCACAGGCTGTTCTGTGCAGAGCCTAGCTGATTGTGCCCTGGGTCAATTATTTCAAGTTTATTTCATGTTTTACATTGAGAAATTTTTCTGATTTACAGTGAAGTTCACAGTGAATTTTCTTCTGATATTTCAAGAACATTACTGTCATTATGGTTAAATCTGGCTGCCTAGAGCTGTGAAAATTTTGATTTTAGTCAATTTTTGAAAGATTTACTGTGAAATTTTGCATACATCTGTTAGATATTTGGGTTTGCCATTGCAGGTGCAGTTTTTTTTTGGGTTTTCGAATCTAACTGAGGAGGTTGCAAAAATATTATAGAGCCTGCAGCAGAGGGAAACAAGCGTGATTGCTGGAAGCTCCAGCCTGCAAAAGAAGTGAAGTCCACAGTTCGATTTTTCTTATTGACGTGCCAACTTAACTATCGATCTACGCATTGTGCCAGAATCCTCAAGAACACACAGGCAAGTCTCGAAATTGATTCATACTGCTATCCAGCCGCCGACAGTTACAGTAAGAGGGTCGAATCTCAAGTCGAATTTACTCTGCATTCTCCGGGTAAGTTCTCCACACATCTGCGTTGAATCTTCAAGTAAATTTCTAGTGCCGCTGTATGTGCATCAGTCGTTTTGTTTTACGCCCTGAGTCTTACTGCCTTTGGTAAGCATCGTGATTATTGTGCTGCGTCATTTTTGTCTTGTGGCTTAATCTGCGAATTTCCTCTTGAGACGTTTTTCCATTTAAGTTCCAGTGCCCAGGTCGGAATTCATTCCGTCATCGTGATTTTCGTTTACTGGTTCACGCCTGAGCCATCACGCGAAACCCTCGATTCCTTTGCTGCTTACGATTTCTGTCTGGCTGCCACTCATTATCCTTTTCTCTTGCACGTTGAGACTGTTTCTGCGTCCTTGGTTTTTCTCTGGCCTGCAGCCGTTTTCATAAATTTCTTTATGCGTGGTCTCGATAGCATACAGTCAAGGTTTACGCTCCATCTACTCCCGTGTTTTAGCATTGTGACTACGTCGTTTGGTTTTCTGTTTTGCCTGCGGCCGTGTCACATTCAAGCTGTCGTTCCAGCGCTGTAGCCCGCGGTCGTGGTTTGGTTTTGTCAAAAGTTTGGTTTGATTTATCCTTCAATGCGGTGAGTCCTGTAGCGTAGGTTAGCTTAGGCTGTAGCTTCGTTTTCGATTTTTTTTGTTTGATTATTAAACGAGTTTCGCTTGAGCCCTCTTTTGATTCATAAGAAAGGGTTAGTCGTAGTTTAGCATAGCTTTTATTTAGGGTTTTGGTTTATTTAATGAGTTTTGAATAGTTGCGTTCCGTAGTTTATTTTTAGGTGTTAATTCTTTTTTTTTTATAGTTTCATTACATATAAATTCAAAAAAAAAATCAAATAAAAAATCAAATAAAAAGAAAATGCGTTTTGTATTTTAGTTTTTGTTTAGTTAATTTTATTTCATGTGTTAGTTTTTTAATGTTAGTTAGATCTTAGATTTTTTTAGATTTAGCTTTAATTAAATTTCAATTTTAATTTTTTTGGATTTTTGAATAAAAAATAATAATAAAAAAATGAAAAAATACATTCTTTTTTTTTAGTTTTATTTTGGTTAAAATTTAGTTTTAGATATTTTTCTTTTTGGATTTTTTTTTTTTTTTTTTTTTTAAAAAAAATTTAAAAAAAATTTCGAAAAAAAATAAAAAATTTCGTGGAAAGTTTATTTTTGTCAGATTCAGTTGTTTTCCTGTTATATCTTTCATGCTGAATTTTAAAGCCGAGACGTGAAATTGATATCTGGTTAATGGTTTATGATTCTCGTGATTAAAAGCATTCATCTTTTCAAACTTTCGGTTGCTGGATATCATTTTGAGCATTGTGATTTAGTTAATGATAGATGATTACTGTTCATGTCCATGTTTCTTTATCATTTAAAAAGTAATCATTTAAATATTGACTCCACAAGGCACTGGTCTGCTCAATTCGTCAAGTCATTTTAGTGCTTTTCGTCTCCTGGCCCAACTGTCTGGCAGTTGGCCTTCATCTTTCCTCAGGGTCTACCCCCCTTAGCCGTGGGAGACAGGCTTAAACGAAGAGACCGGGGATCAGAGTGACAGCCCCCGGTCTGAGCGTTGTCGTGCCAGTTTGCGCGACAACAAAAGGCACACTTAAAATTTTATTAACACGTGAGGTTTCTTTTGGACGTGGTCCACCTTACTATTGTTGACCTCCCTCACCTATTCTATAAAAAGGGAGGAAAGAGTCTTTTGTGTTAGATTTTCAAGTTACTTCAAAAGTATTTACACCATGTTTGGGGACACTCCATGAGATTTAGGGTGCATAGTGTATGGTCAAAGATGGGATGTAGTATAAGAAATGGTCCATGACGGATAATTGACACGGCTTGCTCAATGAATTCTTGAACTTAGTTGATTACAGACTTAGTGTTCTTCCCTTGGCCATTAGACATCTCTTCATAGTTTAGAGGATGCCCTTCATTGGGACCTCATTGAGCAACCACTTTGTTTAGGGGATGTGGAGATTTGTGCATCCTAGAGGAGGGCTTCAAGCCCTAGTTGACATGTGGCAACTTGGTTTCCTATTTGGAGGATTGGAGATGGCCTCAAGATGCGTAACGTTCTTGCAAGGGGTAGCTGAGCCACTGGAGGGCACTTCCAAAGATGTTGCTGACAACAAGTACAAAATCAATTGTGTAACAGAGTGCAATCATGATCAATTAAAGGGAAGGCCACATATGAACCCATAAATGAAGTAGGAAAAGTAGGATAGTGTTCTTATTAATGAACAACCAATAATACATCATTCTTCAAGTTTGATTTCACCACATTATCAAGTGGCCTAAATGTGCCACACTTAACCTTCAAACCCTACTTAGGGAAGCATTAAAAAATAAAGTGAAAGACCTAACCTAGAAAGTGCAACACCAAATATCCTTCACTAAACACAATGATTATAGCAAATAATGTGAGGGTTTCACCTCAACCTTAACATTTACTTATGGGAAACAACCTACCCTTGGATTATACCTCACATTGAAATGCCCCTTAACTTCTTCCTCCCAAAGATATTCATTTAAGGTTGGAAGGGATCTCCCACACTTCCAACCATGCCTCTAAAAAATTAATCTTTTAAACCAAGATTTTGGTCCCTTTTAGCATTTAAAAAGGGAAAATGATATTTTAATCCATAAATGTTGTCATTCCACTAAGGGTGTATCCCCTAGGCCTTATTCATGGATGAATAATGCATTTTGTTAGCTTTCATGTTACTCTAAAAGTGTTTACACCATGTTTGGGGGTGTTTAATGAGTTTTGAGGTACATGGTGTATATTTATCCCCCAGATGGTTCAAGATGTATTGCAAATGAGAGATGGTTCGTGGTGGATTTGCATAATGGAGACAACTAGCTTAGTAGTTTCTTGGCATCAACTATGTGCTTGCTTGGTATTATACCCTAAAGCATTGGAGTTCTCTTGATAGCTTGGGAGACACCCTTTATGATGGCCACGTGGGAAGGTTCAGTTTCTTTGAGAATGCCCTATTTAGTTGGAGAAGTGTTGTACATCTTAGAGGGCATCAAATAGCATGAGATAGCTTGGATTCCTATATGGAAGCTTAGAGTTACCTCCGAGATGCCTTAGGTTGCAACAAAGTTCATGCAAGGGGAGTGGACCAAGAAGAGTGAATGGTTTAGAAGGGCCAACGGAATTCATGTGGGCTTGGGGCAGAGGAGCATGGGCACACCTTGTGTAGCTACGTCATCTCAAAGCCCTCATTGTGTATGAGATCACCTTGGAGCTTTACATTTGTACCCTTAGAGTGAATCACTTCACTTGTGTGGACATACATGTGATTATTGTAGGTTGCTTGAAAGGGATTTGGCCCACATTGTATTGTTGGACTCCCTTACCTCTCATATATATAGGAAAAGGAGAGAGTCCTTCACTCACTCATGCCACACCCATCATTCCTCCTCACTCTTATGTGGAGAGATGATTTGGATGAGCGCACTAGTCATCCTCTCTCTCTTATATCTTCATTTATACTCTCTCTCTCTCTCTCTCTCTCTTTCTCTCTCTTATAGAGTCGCTTGGGATTCTTGATCTTCTTGGATCATCTTGAATTCTAGGGTTAGGGTTTTAACCCTTCGGAGATTTCGAGATTAGGGTTTTGAGATGAAACCACAACTTATGTTTCGTGAAGAAGAGGAGACAGCGTCTTGCTTTGAAGAAGTAGCTCATAGGTGATTCATGTTGGATCTCCTTGGTTGAGCTACGGTTTTTTATTGTTATCACTAGTTAGGGTTTTGGAAATCTAGTGGATTGTACTAGCCATTTGATAAGACTATGCACAACAGCTTGATCTTATGCATATCACTGAAGTTCTCAATTGTTCAATACTTCTATAAATTGCAAAATTGATTTTCAAACATCTACATTCTTCATGGGTTGTAATTTCCAATAAAATATGCCTTCCAGGTGATTTAACAATGTAATGGAAGAAAATAAGGGTTGTTTTACCAATGTATTTATTATTGTAAATAGGAGTTTTCATATTTGGGTTATGCATGATAAGATTGCCCTAGGTAAATAGGAGTTTTCAGATCTAGGTTAAGTATGATAAGATTGCCCTAGAGTAAATAGGAGTTTTCATATCTAGGTTATGCATGATAAGATTGCGCTAGAGGATTGAAATTTATCAAAACACTGGTATCTTTTCTCTTGGATTGCCTAGATGTTTGGCATTGTTGAGGATTGAAATATTATCCACTTTTGTCGTTGTTTTTTCATAGCATATCTAAGGATGAAAATTCACAAGGTTAAGATCCAAGAAACCTCTTCTTAAGAGGTGAAATATCTGTTTTGCATTATTTTCCATATTTTCATAATTTTTTGCATGTTATCAAAGCATTTCACAAATTTCTACACCTTTCAAACTCTATCGCAGCTCTATTAGAGCCCACGAACCCTAATGTTCCGCTTCATGAGCGAAGATGATTCTTTCACCGTCTTTTATAGGCTTATAGGTCTAATTTTGACTTGGGTCCACATTCACCATTACACATGTCAACTTGCCACTTGATATTTTTTTAATTTCTCTGAGTAGGCATTTGATCATTGTTTATAGGCTTGGACCATGTTAACCATGCCACATGGCGCTTTCTCATGGAAAGAGATCTCCTTTGAATACATACAACATGCCGTGAACAAAGTATCCTTGCCCCAAATGTTTCAAGGCTTAAACAAGGATTCCTAAGACAGGAGGAAATCAAGTCTAGGGACTCTATTATATTAACTACTCATGACACCACCAGTAGAATGTAGCATTCAAAATTAAGACAAGGGGGTTTAATTAGAGCAATTTCCAGATTTTAGCATATGAAATTTCTAAGCCAATTTATAATGTTTAACAAGTCAATATTAGTCAAAGAGGGAACCCCAATCACTACAAAAGAAAAAAAAACTATGGTTGTTGCAAAACTTGCACAAAAGATGATATATTTCAGCAATTAACAAAATGTATTTATAGCAGCAAATGAAAGTGGTATCATTAGAGCAATTTCCAGATTTTAGCATATGAAATTTCTAAGACAATTTATAATGTTTAACAAGTCAATATTAGTCAAAGAGGGAACCCCAATCACTACAAAAGAAAACAAAATTATCATTCTTGCAAAACTTGCACCAAAGATGATATATTTCAGCAATAAAAAAAAGTAATCATAACAGCAAATAAAACAATCCTTGAACAATTGCCAATGAAAACTAGGGTTGACTCCTGAGAATAAGAATTAAACTGGGGTTTAACTAGCACACTAATCTGAAAATTAAGTGGCATATAACAGCCATAAAATGCAAGAAGTCCAGCCCTAACAAGGCTAATCAGAAATGCATAATATGATGATAATATCATTTTTTTTAACCATACAAATGCTCAATAACTCTACATGTCTAGCTATTCTATTGTTGAAAATGAATATCTAGCTGTTATAAATCCTAAGTTAATCCTAAAATAGAAAATAAAAGATAAAATGTTGGATTTTCTGATTGACAATTGGGAGAAAGACCAGTCCCTACTCATTTTTGAAGCATATGGGGTCAACTAAAGACTCCCTTGGGAGAAAGTAAGAAGATCTAGGGTGATATCTAGGGCTGACCACCACTCATAAAATTAAAATCATTTATCAAACCCTAGCCATGAACATCCATAGAAATTTTGCAAAATCATCCACTAAAACTATCTCCATAAGACATCACTGCAGTCATCCTTCCATAACCTTTTAGAATAAAGGAAAAGTATTAAAATCATTTAGCAAACCCTAGCTATGAAGTTTGAACAACCATAGAAATTTTGCAGATCATCCACTTAGTACTATCTCCAGAAGACATCACTCTGGTCATCCCTCCATAGCCTTTTAGAATAAGAGAAAAGTAGACATCTAGTGATATGACTCCACAAGTAGCTATGTCTTACAAGTGAGAAATGCTCCTCTTACTTATATGAGAGATCTAGCACTTCCTCGTCCACTAAAATCCCTAAAGACATAAAATAGTGTATTTATCTCTTACAAGCCCTAGATAATCAGAAATAAGGCAACAATACTTGCAATATCCATGATACAAGAGTGGATACGTCTCAAGACCCCGAACAACACCTCATAAAAGAAAAAATAATGCTCAAAATATCAATTTGTCCTCCTCATATGTGTGCTCTAAGGCCATACTTGTCACACAAATGCATGCTTTTATGCAGGTTTTACAGACTGTCATACAGGACAGCAAGTTATTTTAACTCATAAATCCTTAACCAAACCTCCAAACCAAGAAACAATCACACTTTGGTTAGGGTAATTTCAGTAGACCAAAATCCATAGGTTATATGCTATATCTTTGAAATATTTTGGTTACTAATACCTACTATTGAAATCTGCTCTGCTTTTAGCATTATTTTTTATGCAGGACAGCAGACAATTCAAGAACACCTCCATCCCATTGACTTCATACAAGGCACTGGACATAAACAAGAGTTTCGGGGAAATATTTAGGGACTCTTCCCTTGGTTGTTTAGGAGGTGTTGGGCCTAAATAGTAGGGGTTCGAGCCAAGGTGACAGTGGGTCCGTGCCTTGCATGTGCCCATCTTAGTGAGGCTGCCAGGGCCTTAGCAGCGCTGCTAAAAAGCAGCAGGTTGTTTGATAGGATCCCTTCCAATTATCAACTTAAAAAAAGTATGTCAAGCATTTTAAAGAGAAAACTTATCAACGCAAATCCAAAGAAACATCCTATATGAACCCAAACCTAGCTCAAACTCCTAGTCAATCATCCAGTCAAACATCCTCTTCGTCTAAAACAATAGTGTACCCTCCCAAGTTTTCAGAGTCCACAAAATCAGATGTAGATCTCTTTGGATGGGAAAATAATGCTAAAGTTCCTATCCCTTTGATGAAGTTGTCAAGATCCCTACCATTAGAAGTCAAATAAGGCAGGACTTAGGTTTTGAAGAGCCAAGAGTCAAGGAAGTGATTCGGAGTAACACTATTTGTATGAATCAGAGTGGGGATCCCCCTATGTTTCGCACATCCGCCATGTTAAACCTAGCAACAATCCCTTAAACGAGCCATTCCTAGTGTCATTAACCATAACTAACTGGATCCTTCACAATTGCATGATGGATTCAAGGGCTACAATAAATGTCATGAGCTTACAAGTGGCTAAGAAGATGGGACTTAGAACTTTACGACCTTACAAGAATATCTATGCTTTTGACTCTCGTGAGATCCCATCCATCGAGTTGATTAAGGATTTGCAAGTTCACCTCGCATCCTAATGTATTCTTGAGTATGGACATAGTCGTGTTGGATGTGCCTCTGGCTTTGGGAATGTTGTTATCATGAAAGTGGATGGTAGATGTAGGTGGTGCAATTCAAATGGATCTATCTTAAATCACGCTACCTACCCCTGAGGGTGAGTCCGTTAGGTTATACAAGGAATCCTATACAATGAACAGTGTAGAGCAACCTAGAAACCCTAACGATCAATTTAAGATCATAGAAGAAAGTATGGGATCTTACATGGTCATGGCCGCTGAAATTCTTCAACCAAAAGAAGTGAAGGGGTTATGGGGAGTGAGTTTTGATGGTGCATCCTCAAAATATGGGAATGGAACTGAAATTGTGTTCACATTTCCTGACAAAGAAGTCATCCATTTCTTGGATAGGTTGGAGTTTGATGCAACTAATAATGTGGAGGAGTATGAAGCTTTACTCAGAATTATCCACTACTAGGGATATGTGCATATCATCCTTAAAGGTTACGGGTGATTCAAAACTAGTGGTGTGTCAAATCAAAGGCTTACATGTCTATAAGAACAAAAGGCTTAGAAAGTATAAAAACAAGCAGTCATGGGGGTCACAGATGTCTTTGATGCCTTTGGGATAGAAGCGGTACCAAGGTCTATGAATGTTATTGCCAATTCATTAGTTGTGTCTACATCAATTATGCAACCATGCCCATAATTAGATATAAGTGGTAGAATTGAGATACTTTACAACCCCTTAGATATAAGTGGTAGAATTGAGATACTTTACAACCCCTCAATTCCAGACAATGTTGAGAACTAGCAAGTTTTTAACGATGACGATCAAATTGTCAGATTTCTCAAGGGCACTGATGAATTCGAGGGAGATGAGCCTTATTTGAGGGAAGAACATTTTGTAGAACTTTTACCCTCTAATAAAATTCCCTCAGGTTTAATACCTTTAGAAGCATCTTTCAACCGAGATGATGCTTTCAAAGGATGAACTAACTCGATCAGCCTAGAAGAATATGAAGAGATCAACATAGGGACTAAGGTTGACTGGTAGTCACATCACTCCAATGTTGCATTAATCGTCATCGAGATATTATCGGCACTCGAAAAAAATCGGAAAAATCGTAATTATCAGTAAATAATCAGAAATAATCGGGAAAAAATCGTTTGGTACAAAAATATTCATTTTTTTCATTTTTTAATATCTAAACCATCTACAGCATAAAATAAATACATTGACACATAAATATGATAAAAGAACTAATATATAAGATGTTTAATATCATTTCTAGTGCTAAAATCACACATAACATTGAATCATGTCCTGAATAGTAAGTCCTGACTCCTGAGTCCCAACTCAGCCTCAAAATATCAACAAAAAATATAATAATGTATCTCATCATGTCATAATGTCATAATGTCATATACAATAAAATGAAGAAAATAACTAAAGTCTAATCCTATTGATTTCCTCTGCCCCTCTTGCGAAAAATGCCACAACATTCCCTTCCCTCTAGATGTGGATGTTGGTGCTGGTGGAGTTGGTAGTGGAGTCTGATGTGCTCTAGAAGCTGAAAAACTAGAAGTATGAGCTATAGGAGGTAAATCACTCCTCTACTGGTGGCAGGGGTAGCCCGGGTAGGTGGTGTCACCTCCTCCTCCTGTTCCTCCTCCCCCCCCCTCCACTACATCCTGCACTAACCAATCATCAGCAGACTCCATGAGAGGCCTCTCGCCCTCAACCCTCCATGCAGCAGTGGTGTCAATCCCATCCAATGAGATAGCCTCCACATTAGGCGTCCTCTCAAGTTGCCTCACCCACAATTGAAGATTGTAGTAGACGTAGACCATGTCATTAAGTCGCTGGGACTCCAACCTGTACAAAGATCATGAAATAATAATTAATAATTAAAAATTATATATATAATATATATCGTTTAATGAATTCAAAAATTTATTTGGAAATTTGCAATATTTTAAATGTTAAAGTGTTAACCTGTTCCGCTTCTTGTTGTGTATTTTTTCAAATACACTCCAGTTGCGCTCACAACCTGAGGAGCTACATGTTTGGCTGAGGATGCGAATGGCAAGCTTTTGCAAAAGGCATACCCTGCCACCATACATTCTCCACCATGCATCTACTACAAAATTACAAATAAAATTTTAAATAAACATAAGAAAAAAATGGAATTTGAAGAGACAATGAAATTTGAAACAAAGTTACAAACTAAAAAATACCTGGCATTTTAATCGTCCTATCAATGACAGCCATCTCAAAGCCAAATGTGCCACCTGCCATACTATATGTCTCAATTTCTTTAGAGATCTCTATACGTTCTGCTGGAGATCGCACCATCTTCTAGACACAGGATAAGAATCCATCCATGATCTCAGCATCAAATACAAACCCACATGCATAAGAAAATGCGGGGTTCAGGAAAAGCCCAGCAGCGTGAATGGAACGATGGAGTGTGTTGTTCCATCGCTCATCAATCACTCCCCATAGGAGGAGTTGTCTCTGAAACCCATCACCTCCCTTATCATCATAGTAGGCCCGAATGGCTTATGTGGCCCTGTCCATGACCTCATACAAATAGCCCATTGTGGGCTTCTCACCATCAACCAACAAAAGAACCTTTACCAAAGGTTCAGTAACGGCGCACACCTCCTGCACTCCCGCCTAGAAGTCTTCCTAGTATGAAACTAGTCTGCATACGGCCTCTCCCTCTGGTTTGCGGCTCATTGGCAAAGCACGCCACTCCTCTGAAAGAAACATTCTCTTCACATCCCACATAGAATTCAAGAGGGATTGAAGAGATATGAAATTGGTGGCAAACCATGTATTGGCCGGGCACACCAACTCTTTGTTGTTGGTGAATCTTCTCATCAAGCTAAGCACAGATGTATGGTTATATATAAATTTTGTAATGCATTTGGATGAATCAACAATATCTTTGATAAAGGGAATTTTCCCTATGTCCTCCAACATCAAATCAATACAGTGTGCAGCACAAAGTGTCCAAAATAAACTAGGATGCCTGTCCATAAGCATCCTGCCAGCAACAACATAATTTTCAGCATTGTCCGTTATGGTTTGGACAACATTTTCTGCACCCACCTCCAAAATAAACACATCTAGCAAATCACATAAAGTTCTTGCATATTTGATTTGTGCAAATGCATCAACAAATTTTATAAACATAGTCCCCTTGGGATAACTAACCAAGAAGTTTATAAGGGTTCTCCCCTTTTGGTCAGTCCAACCATCTGACATAATAGTGCATCCTGTTTATGCCCATGATGCCCTAAAATCCTCCAATCTTTGGGTGCAGTCAAGCTTTTCATTTTGAAGAATCCAGCCTCTGAAATCATGATAAGAAGGGATTTTATACCCTGGGCCAACACTTGCAATAGCATCAATAGCAGGTTGGAAAAATGGATTATTCCTTACAATGCTGAAAGGAATATCACTCCAGAGGAGAAATTTTGCCAGCAACTTGTCACTTTGTTCTTTCTCAGTTCTTTTTAGCATTGAACTAATAGATGGCTGTGAACCAGGTGTGGTTCGAGGAACAAAAAATGATGTGGCAGCTACCGAATTGGTTGATGCTGCAGTAAAACCAGTGCCACTTGCTTCAGCTGACTTTTTTAGTTGCCTCTTCATTTCTTCTTTGGCCTCTCTATTCTAGTCTAAAGCTTCCAATGATTTCATAGCTCTTTGGATCAGGATTTGTATTTGTGCAAGTCATCCAGGATTGTGTTGATTGTACAGGTAGTCATGGAATGATTTTTGTTGATCTATAGTGGTGTGGTTTAGTCTTCATTGCAAGTCAAGTTTAGTCTATCATTCAGAGCTTTAGTTCGCCAAATTCCCAGAAAGGATCCAATTTCCTTGGCATGTTTTTTTTTGAACTTTGAAGTTGAAAACTTGAATGGTGTTTCGTGAAGTTGTGAACCTATGGGAAAATAAGGATTACAATTTAGTATTTACAAGTTACAAACTTACAATTTAGTATTTTAATTTTTACATTGTACAAAAACTAAATAAAATTACATACATTTTAACTTTTAAGAACCCATTCCAAACCCAACCAAAAAAACTAAAAAAAACAATACATCAAAAACCCCATTCCAAACCCAACAAAAAAACTAAAAAAAAATTACATTGGGCAAATATCATAAACCCCATTCCAAACCCAAGTTATCCAACCAAAAAAAATGAAAAAAAAACATAAACAAAGTTTCAAACAATGAAAACAAAAAAAAATTGGTGCCCATACCATTTCTATGGAGATAATCGGTCTCCTCCTCTTGATTTTCTCCTCCACGCACTTGAAATAGCTCCAATCCTCTCCAAGCAAAATCTCCAAGCCCTCTCCAACACTCCACTGCCCTCTGCACGCCTAACTGTGCAAATGAAATGAAAAAATCAACTTTTGCCTTATAAAACCGAGCTGCCCCGACCCTCGGCGATAAATTGGGAAAAAATCGCGATTTTTTCGAAAAAAAAATCGCATATAAAAAAAATATGCGAGTATTACTCGCGATAATATCGGCTTCGAGAAAAAATCGCAATAAAGCAATAATATCACGATATTATCGCAATGTTAACAACACTGCATCACTCATGAAGAAAAGAGTAAGATTAAGAAATTAGTGATGGATTTTAAGGATGTGTTTGCTTGGTCATATGATGAAATGAAAGCATATAAAGATGATGTCATATAACACACGGTCCCTTTAGTCAAGGGTGTCAAGCCTGTCAGGCAAAAGGTTAGGCAGATCAATACAAAGCTCATTGTTAAACAAGAACTTGAGAAGATGTTGAGTGTGAGAACCATTGCTCCATCTAGACATACCACTCGGCTTTCAAACCTCATGGTAGTGAAAAAGAAGTTAGGACAAATCCACTTGTGTGTGGATTTCGAAAAACTAAATGTAGCCTTCATCAAAGACAACTACCCATTGCCCAACATGGAGATGTTGTAGTAATGGAAGTGAGTACTGATTCTAAAGAAACAAACAAACAAAGAGGGAAAAACCCTATTAAGGCACAACTCTCTTCAACCCCACAGACCCATCGAAGTTCCTCCTTGGCCCACAAAAGACATGAAAACATTTCAATCCAAGGATAGAGTAATGACAGACAATCAGGTGGAGATGATGGTGAAGAACCACCCACTTGTGTCATCTTGGAAATGTCCCATTTTGTTATTTCTTCCGAAAGGAAGAGTTCAAGTAAAAGAGGCTCATAGCAAGAAGAAGGATTTGCAGATATGGATGTGGACAGTGCCACCATCTCAAACTGGGTAGCATCACAATTAGTTGAGAGTCAGAAGTTAGTCAAGGAGTTGGTTGTTGAAGAGCCAATCATTTTTGAAGAATTGTCATTAACCATGCATAACACCCCTTATGATAAGATTGGTAGAAAATTATAGTTTGAAAAGGTGCATGTCAAAATCAAGAAAATTACTAAACTGTGGAAGTCAAAAGTTGGCGTCTCAGGAGTCGGACCTATTGAACTCGTGAAATTACACATGACTACAAGGGATGCACTTGCTCAATCTGCTTTCTTTTTTTTTAACAGGAAAGACACAATGACTAAGCAAGAGTCGAGACATCTTGTATTGACCACGGACGAAGTGAAAACTCCTTAGGGCCGCCTACTCCTTGAGCCTAATCAATACAGGCTACAACATGCCTCAAGAGACCTGAACCTAGGTGGATGGGGTGGCAAGCCACAATCCCAACCACTTAAGCTAAGAACCATTGGCAAAATTAGGTGGAAAGGGAAGACAAATCTGACATATTGTGGGTTTCAAACTCTTCATCTAAATAATATCAAGGTGCCTTCGTCGTTTCCATATTAAAGTTGGTTTCTCTTCTTTTTTTTTCAACTGAAGAAACCATGCCTAGAGCTAGCTTGGAGTTGTAGCTCTCAGGCATACATGGTCTTGCCCAGGATTGGACCACGAGACCTATGGGGAACAAACCTCCCCACCTAACCATTGGACCACATCCACGGGACTTCTACCTTCACTGAGGAAGAGGTTGAAAATATGAGGTCAAAAGGAAAGATAAGTGAGTTGGATAGGCTCTTATTCCTAAACCTCTATTTATGCCCCCTTTAGTTATTCAAACACCAGAAGCTACAGCAGCAATCACCCCCAATACAACCCAAAAAGTTAAGAAAACAAAAAAATTATTAAATGGTGGCAGATCCAATGTCACAATAAATATTAATAATCGACTAAGAATAAGTGAGGAAGCAATGGAAATTTATTTATACTTACAAAATTTGTTGCTTCATTTTTTCAATACTTGAATAAATATTTGGAGTGATTAACAATTCGTTGAAAATTATTTAATGACTTTTATTAGTAAAACCAATACTCTTAGTGATTTCCAAAAGAACCAACAAGGCCTTCCATTAGCGAAGAGAATCAAGCAGATCAAAGCAGCAAGGATTAAAATGCTAGAAGATATTATTTTTGAATGTTCAAGTATCGACGACAATAGGAGAAAAAATTCCTCAAGACTATAAAAGTTGTCGATGAATTACAAGGGCCCAAAATGTTTAGAGATTCTATGAATCAGAACATGTTGCAAGAAGAGTTCAATATTATTAAAGCATCATGGGAGTCAAGTCTTTTGGGACATGCCCTTTCATAATTAATTATACTTGTTAATCATTATTTTTCATTATTATTTATATAATAAATCATTATTTATATAATCATTATTTTTCATTATAAATGAGAAGAGGACTGCCACTCCTATAAAAACACAAATGGAACCTGAACAAGGCCTTAGAAGGTTGACTCTTTTCCTTGACAGGAGAAGACATCATCACTAGGGTAAATAGTCAAGATTTTTAGTTGCAAGTATGCAAATGGGTATGGGTGCAAAAATGCCAATTTTGAAATCAAGGTGTGTCAAGTTACCTTATGATATGAGTTGTAAAACCAAACTTATACCATCAAACATCCACACTTTGCAAAGCTCAAGAGAAGGGTACACAATTATGGGAAGTACAAATCTTGGGAGAGTTTGTAAGCATACAGTGTATATTTTAGCACTAGACACTCTAGCTGGATCTCTATAACATATTTCAAGGCAATAGAAAACAAAAATCCAACATTTGTACAACTAGACATGAAATATATCGACTAGCCCTCTATATAAGCTAGTTGGAAATGATATATGTAGGTTAGACGATTAGAATTTAGGATAACTTCATAGGCAAATTCATGTAATAGATTACAGGGCATAGAAATGCAAATTATGTTGATTTTTGATAGCTTGGGAGGTACTCCAAGCCCTAGGGTTTGGGGATTGGAAGTTAGAGCGCCACAAAAGCACTTTGTGGGCTTGAAACCCAAGCTTGGGGTTTTGCACCCATCGATGTTTGGGCCAAAACCATGAAACGTTTTGGACATGTGATGGATGGAGATGATAGAGGATGACGAGACGAATCCAACGCATCGAGAATCATCGAAATCCAAGTTGTCTAAAGAGAGATATTAATTTTTGAAGTTGTTAGTGGGTTTGTGGGTGACAAGTCATGTAGGCTTGTGTTTTTGGATAGTTGTACAAGCCCACCTTGCATATTCGTTGGAGCCACTTGATGCATATAAATATAGGTCAAGTGTGAGGCATAATTCAAATAATAAGTGTATCGACATCAAAGAAAAGCTCTGATTTGGACAGCGAGTTAGGGTAGCAAGGATGCAAGGACAAGAGCACAAGTTTTGGAAGGTTATCTTTGAAATTTGGTGTGAGTTACCTTGTGGAGGAATTCGCAGACTTGAGGAGGCTTGGGAGACCTGTTTGGTGTGCCTTGTCACTAGTTTTGGTGTGTTGTTCTTGCAGACTTGGAGCCGTTGTCACAGAGGTGAGTATTGGAACTGTCTGGTGCATGTTTTGGTGTTATGTTTGGGTCGCAGGGGTAGTTGAAGCTACAACAGCGTGTGGAGAGTTGTTTAGAGGAAGGAGAGGGCTAAGAAGGCTCCTCCAACCCAACCGCAATCATCTTAGGAGGTCGCAGCTCAAACAGGGCCTTCTCCCTTGGTTTTGAGGCCAGTTTGTCTTGCTATTAGGGACAACCACCTGTAGGGTGCCTTGTGTGGATCTTACAAGGGCCAAAACAATGGTCAAGGAGCATAGAATAAACAACAAGTAAGAGCAACCCAATGGGAGAAGGATACACAGAGTTTTGAGCAAGGGTTGAGGGTTGTTAAGGGTGCCCTAACCAGACTTGAAGTGCACAGATCCCAAGGCAAGGTGGCAACAACAGGCAATTGCAGATGTCATCTTCTGAGATGGTTGGATGCTAGTTGGACGGGTGTCCTAGAAGAGGACAATTTGAAGAAGTTTGTTGGCAGCCAAGTGGAAGGGCTTCATAGGTGTTGGATACCCTAACCAAGAGCAGATGCTACAACAAGTATTGGTCACTCATGGTCTGTTGGAGGGCAGTGTGAGAGTGGACCAAGTGTGGACAATGGATTAGGCATTTATGGTTTGCTGGAGGGCGGCGTGATGGTGGCCAAGTTGGAGCCTGGTGTGCACCATCTTCATGGACTTGGGGCAGTTGCTAGACTGGTAGGTGTTGAGCTCAAGGGTCTGATCAACTAGGAGCAGTTTCTGTAGCCCTAGACTTGTCATGTGGAGAAGGACAGTTATAGTGGAAGATGGGAATCCTCCTAGCCCGTGTTCATAGCGGGAGATGGACATCTTGCAGTGATAGGTGGTAGCCCTCTGTGCCCTAAATTAGTCTTCATTGGAGCAACGCAAAAAGACTACAGTGGGATGAAGTCCCTGAGTAGATGAGTAGCAGTGGGCAGTTGTGAGTTCACAAACAGAGTTGTAAACAACTCACCAAGAGTCTCAATGTGTTGTGCCCTTCATGGACTGAGGCACAACTAGTGAGCAGATTGGATAGGAGAGGTTCAATGGCTAGATGGACTTGGATCGTTGACAAAGGCATTGCTGCAGATCTAGAGCCGAAGGGCCGAGCAGGTTCAAAGGTACGACCAAGGAAGCTGTGAGGAGCTATACAATCATAGTATCTTGTTGAGGGTAGATTGGTTGTCGATGGACTGACACCAAGCCCCAGTTTTGTATTCTTGTACTAGTGGATATTTGAGGGCCATTATCCTTGGTACGAGAGCCCTAGATTGTTGTATTATTCAGTTGGATTAATATAACGAAGTTGGGTTATTGTACAAAATTGTGTAAAAAGTTGTTTATATTTTGTGCACTAGTAGATTTATTGTTGTTTATATTTTGTTGTACAAAGTAGTTTCGTTGTGATCTTTGGTTTGGTAGTGTCAGTGATTTAAGATTCCATCTAAAACACCAAGATTGTGGAAAATCAGCAAATTCGACCTAAATCAGATTTTTGGGCATGGAGGACACAAACCTTAAAAATGAGAATATTAGGTAATGTATTAGACACTACTAACCATAGTTTGAATCGTTTTGAGGGACATCCCTTCAGTTTGGTCAAGGGAACCTCCCCCACATAAAGAACATGAGAAGGCATCCCCCAGACTAAAGAAGACAACGAGTACATGTATCTCCAACAGGAAGATGCAAGGCACATCTCCTAGTGTTGAAGATGAATCCCCTAGCAACAAAATACCTATATGTTAAAGATTAACTTGTCTACTTTCAAAGGATTCAAACCGTTTGATTTAAAACCTAGATCGAAAAGTCTAAACGTACAACATGAAATCAGAAAACAAATTGAGAACTCAAACTTCATAAAGAAAAAAAGCTAACTAAAAGATTGAGGAGATACATCAAGAAGAGAAATTGAAGAGAATTAAAAGCTTTACACAAAAGAAGAAGCATGGTCATTAGAGGAATCATGCCAAAGCTAAAACCACCATGTCTATGCAAACAAGTTGCCCTGAATCAAGTCATCGGTATGAGAAAGTATAGATTGAAAGGCCAGCATTGCTAGATAAGAAAAACAAGAGAGTTCAAGTGGAATGAAACACCTAGAAAAGAGATAAAAGTGTTGTTAGACCAAACAATGCGCAGAGGAAATAAAAATAAACATACATACACTGCACATACAAAATCACAAAACCATAACACAAAGATTTTAACGTGGTTCACCCAACCAATCTGGGCTACATCCACCAGAACAGAGGCATCGGCAATCTTATTATTCAACAGGAGATTACAACAATTTTAATTCTTCACACATACTCTCAGCTCACCCTATTTTCTCTACACTCTCACAATCCTCTACGGGATTACATTTCTTATAGCTAGAGTATAAAACTGAATCATAAATTCCCTCACAACAAATATAGGATGCATTAACTCCTCCTCAAAAAATACTGGAGCTAATATAGCAACTAATCCTATTGTTGTCACATACATGAGATTTTTTCCAAAATTAATTAAAACAGAAAATCTCAACAATCTCCACCTTGACAACAATTACCCTGATACCCTGTTCCTTTATTATCTTTATCTTTTCTGCAAGCCAAGAGAAGCCAGACACCAACGTAGCTTCTCTAACAAAACTGGTTTCGTGAACATGTCTGCACAGTTTTCCTTCGTATGCACTTTTTCAAGAGAAACACCCCTTTCAGTGATAACCTGTCTTACAAAATGGTACTTGATAGGTATATGCTTAGATTTACTATGATAGGCCGGATTCTTAGCCAAATGAATTGCACTTTGACTATCACAAAATAACTTGATGTTGTTCTGTAACCTACCAAACTTACCATTGCTCTTGTCTTTGAAAATCTCCATGCCCAAAATTTGTCTTGTTGCTCCTAGATCTTTCATATCAAATGTCTTAGCCATCTGAGCCTTTAACCTATTGATCTTTGTTATGCTTTTGCTTGCTAAAAGCATATCGTCAACATATAACACTAAGATAATGAACATGCCATTACTTAATTTCTTAGAGTAAACACAATGATCAGATTCACTTCTTATATAATTTTGACTCAACATGAAAGAATCAAATTTCTTGTACCATTGTCGAGGCGATTGCTTCAGACCATAAAATGATTTCTTGAGCCTGCAGACAAATTTCTTGTTGCGATCTTGAACAAACCCTTCCGGTTGTTCCATGTAAATCTCCTCATCTAAATCTCCATGTAAAAATGCAGTTTTAACATCTAGTTGTTGTAATTCTAAATCAAGGCAACTAATGCTAATACAATTCGAATTGAAACAATTTTTACAATTGGTGAAAATATCTCATGAAAATCAATGCCTGCTTTCTGAGAAAAACCTTTCGTGACCAGCCTTGCTTTGTACTTGTCCTTTGAACCATCAACACCCCTTTTCAATTTGTACACCCATTTACATCCCACAGTTTTTCTGTCTTTAGGAAGTTCTACCAGATCCCATGTGTCATTCTTGTCTAATGCCATCATCTCGTCCTTCATAGCTTCTTTCCACTTTTCACTTTTAGAACCTTCTACAGCTTCCTGATAGCACAAAGGTTCATCATCGTTAGCGGTTAAAGCAACTGAAGTAACATAATCATCATACCTTCTAGGACGACGTTTAATTCTCGTGGACCTCCTTAAAGATGTTTCTGGTACTTCCACAATTTGTTGATTATTATCTGTAGGAACTTCTTCATGATCTACATCTGAAACATGTTCATGATCTACATCTGAAACTTGTTCATGATCTGCATCTGAAACCTGTTCATGACTTACATCTGAACCATGTTCATCTTGACTATCATCAGTATTTGAACTAGTTTCAAACTGAATGTGTTGAAGCTTAGATACATTATCCTGTTTCAATTTATCATCTACATCTGGATTTTCAAGTAAGGATTCATTAAATTTAACATCTCTGTTAATGATGATCTTGTGAGTAGTAGGATCCCACAATCTGTATCCCTTAGTCACATCACCATATCCAACAAAGATATATCTTTTTGATTTAGGATCTAATTTAGAACGTTGATGTTTTGGAACTAGAGCATATGCATCACAACCAAAAACTTTCAGTTTAGAATACTCACAAGGATGACCTTTCCATACCTCTTGAGGAATTTTGCATCCTATTGCAGTGGATGGTGATCGATTTATCAAATAGCAAGTTGTAGCAACCGCTTCTGTCCACAATTCCTTCTGCAAATTGGCGTTACTCAGCATACTTCTTGCTCCCTCTAAAAGAGTCATGTTCATGCGTTCAGCAACTCCATTTTGTTGAGGAGTATACACAGTGGTTTTATGTCTCTCGATCCCAGCTTCCTTGCAATTATTATCAAATTCCTTTAATAGTTCTTAGACATTTAATAGTTCTTCCAGTGATGTTTTCAACTAATGCTCTAAACTGTTTGAAAACTGTAAACACATCAGACTTCTTCTTTAACATGTAGACCCACACTTTTCTAGAGAAATCATCAATAAAAGATACAAAATATGACGAACCTCCATATGAGGTTGTAGGAGACGGACCCCAAACATCAGAATGGATATAATCAAGGATTCCCTTACTAGTATGTTTTCCAGTTTTAAACTTCTACTTGCTTTGTTTCCCAAACAGACAATGTTTGCAGAAATCTAACTTATCAGACTTTAAATTAGGAAGTAACTTACGATCAGATAAAATCTTTAAACCTCTTTCGCTCATATGGCCCAACCTTTGATGCCATAAACGAATAGAATTACTGTCGTTTTCAGACACTGTAGAAACATGATCTGACTCTGTTCTTCCTTCTAACTGAAAAATATTTCCAACCTTCTTTGCTTTCATTACTAGTAAAATTCCTTTATAAACTTTCATTACTCCACCTTGAATAAAGGTTTTATATCCATTAGTGTCTAGTACTCCTAATCAAATGAGGTTTTTCCTTAGTTCAGGTACATGTTTTACATCAGTTAAAATTGTATTTGTCCCATCAAACATTTTAAGCTGAATGGTTCCAATTACCACAATGTTACTGGTGACATCATTTCCCATGTAAACTACTCCATCATTGATTGGTTTATAAGTTTTAAACCATTCCCTATGAATACACATGTGATTTGATGCTCCAGAATCTAACAGCCAATGTCGATCATGACTAGACAAATCAAATGATAACACTTCATCACTCATACCTGTCTTGGATGCCGACCCTGTATTTGTCATGTTTGCTTCTTTCTTCTCTGTTGAAGAGTCTTCTTTGGATGCTTGCTGTCTCTTCCAACAGTGCTTCTTCAAATGTCCCGATTTGCCACAAAACCAGCACTTTACGTTACTCTTCTTCCCTTTCGATTTTGAACGCGAGTCGCTGTGCTTACCGGAGCGTCTTTTTCTAGAACGACCTCTAGCCATCATTGCTTTTGATGTAGAGGTTTCGGAATTTGACCTCTTCCTTGTCTCTTTAGACAACAAAGCTCCAACAACATCATCAAATTCAAGGTTTCTGATATACTTAAACTTATGGAAGTAACAAAATGATCCCATGACTCGGGCAACGAGCATAATAAAGTTATAGCTTTATCCTCTGATTCAAATTTTACTTCTATACTTTCTAATTGCACCAGGAGAGTATTAAAGACATTCAAATGATCAATAATAGTTGTACCTTCCTTCATGCGCAGACTATACAATTGTCGCTTCAGAAGAATCCTATTGGTTAAGGATTTTGTCATGTACAGCTTCTCAAGCTTTGTCCACAAACCAGCAGCAGTTTTCTCTGACACGATGTTAAACAAAACATCATCCGCCAAACACAGTCGAATACCGCTCAGAGCTCTTCCATCCAATTCATTCCATTCATCATCTGTCATGGTGTAAGGCTGTTTGGATTTTCCCAACAGCGCCTTCGCCACGCCTTGTTGCACAAGTAGATCATGCATCTTCACTTTCCAGATTTCGAAGTTATTTTTGCCATTGAACTTCTCGATCTCAAAACGAGCACTTTGAGTTTTTGCCATGTTGTAACAAACAGAATCTCCAATTCCAAATTTAAAAATGCATTTTCTTTATACTATAAAATGCCTCTGTCGTATCGTGTAATTACAATTTGAAAAGAAAAACAAAAACTTGCAGGTTTACCAAAAGGAAAAATTGCCTGGTGCTCCTCGACAGCGGAAAACCCGCGCCTAAAACAAAATAAACTCCCTGGCGCTCCTCGACAGCGGAAAACCCGCACCTAAAACAAAATAAACTGCCTGGCGCTCCTCGACGGCGGAAGACCCGCGCCTGAAACAAAATCCGTGCAAGGCAGGAAATTGGCGCGATTAACCCTTTCGTTTCCGCGCCAATAGCCCTTTCTGGCGCGCTGGCGCGACTGTTCCTGAAACTTCCGTGCCAATTGGCGCGACTGTTACTGAATAAACCGCGCCAGCCCATTCTTTAGCTCAAAATTGGCGTTGTTGTTCCAGCCAAAACAGCAACAACCAAAAAAGCTTCACTTTCCGCGTCTCTGTCACACGTACCAGCTCCACAACCAGAGACCTGTAGGTTATGGGCCCTCCACGCTTCCGCTGCGCCGCTCTGATACCAATTGTTAGACCAAACAATGCGCAGCGGAAATAAAAATAAACATACATACACAGCACATACAAAATCACAAAACCATAACACAAAGATTTTAACGTGGTTCACCCAACCAATCTGGGCTACATCCACCAGAACAGAGGCATCGGCAATCTTATTATTCAACAGGAGATTACAACAATTTTAATTCTTCACACATACTCTCAGCTCACCCTATTTTCTCTACACTCACAATCCTCTACGGGATTACATTTCTTATAGCTGGAGTATAAAACTGAATCATAAATTCCCTCACAACAAATATAGGATGCATTAACTCCTCAAAAAATACTGGAGCTAATATAGCAACTAATCCTATTGTTGTCACATACATGAGATTTTTTCCAAAATTAATTAAAACAGAAAATCTCAACAAGTGTTGTCCTACGAAAAAAAACACTGAAAACATGGAGATTAGGTGTCGCTTTGTTGATGCAAATTTGAAAAATAAAAAAATAAAGATGGCATTCCCATGAACTCCTTTTAATGTCGTTCCCATTCCTTCAAACATTGTTCCCTTAGCTTTGCTAATTCAACGCTTACATTTCTTGAAAACCCTAATACCTCCTATTTGCCCAATACTTATTTCAGATTGGATGGCAACTATATAAGAGCATTTCCATAAGTGCACCATATCTAATTGTCTATCACAATCCAATTACACCTATCATACTAGTCAACCATCTAATATTCTTAAAGCCAGTTCCATGGAACTCAAATGGACTTTTCTAGCTCATTCATTATATTTTAGCCTTGAAGTAAATATCTTCAAAACAAAAGAGGTGTATGTATCTATCTATGCATATGAATATGGATGGTGTTTTCAATAATGATGGTATCCAAACAAAAACATTTCACTTAAAAACAGCATCCCAAAGAATGAATAATTCATAAATAATACCTGCAAACAAGGTCCTGCCTCACATTCATTTTCCTCAAGACGATATTCATGCATTATCCAATCAGTTCGTTCACCTTGTGGAGCCCGGCCTCTATAGAAAACTAGAGTCTTTTTTATTCCTACTGTGTTTGCTCGAGAGTAAACTTTACGATCCCTTCCTGTGGCTTTCCAATACCCAGCTTCAGTAGCCCTATTAGTGCGTGAACCATTCGGATACTTCCTGTCACGAGGACTAAAGAAATACCACTCCATATCACCGCTGGGCAGGAAGGATTTCTCTGCAAAATTGCAAAAAATTCAAGCGTGAGACATTGTACTCATTGCTGAATTTTACTTATCATATAATCAGGTCCAAGAACATGTGGAACATCATGTTTCTTAACACCAAAATTTAATTTACAGGAAAGATTCGTATGCAAAACACACAAGCTCATTTCAATTATGAAACATTATGTATATTGAATTTAGTTCAAAGAAAAGAGGTGTCAACGGTCAACCTATGCAAAGCCAATTTTTTTAACACCAAAATTTACTTTACAGGAATAATCCGTGCAGAATTGCACAAGGTTCATTTCGATCATGAGTCATAATCCACTAATTACTGAATTGTAGTTAACATGAAAATCGTCTAGTTAACGTGAAAATCTTTGGGAAACTATGCAACAGTAAATCATCATGTGTCTTCTTACCAGAATTTTTACACTTCTGCAGACCCAACTGAGAAAATCCAGGTTATCCCATTAACTACTGTTACTGAAAAACTGAACATAACTGTTCCGGGAAACTTGATAAGCTGCATCAGTCCACTGTCATTAATAATTATTATCGATATACATATTCTAAGCTAAGAAGCTGTGAAAATAATACTTATTCAATGCTATGCCGTAATATTTCAACCCGCCAGTGGGAATAAACAAATATTTCTTTGAAGTAATACTACCTACATCTATTTTAATGTACCTAACTGTTAATACTGTGGAATGTTCTAGTTTAATTGCTTTAACACAACCTACGATAACCAAAAAGTTACTGTCTCTATATTTAGTAAATTCGAATTTACTATTGGAAGCACTAGGAATCAGTAAGCCCTTGCATTTACTATTTACCAAAATTGACTTTAAAAGTTCAGTTGTATTCTCTAATTGAAATTTTCATTAACATAACCAGGTTTGGCAATCTGCAAGCCATTGAATCCTTGAATGTCCCCTTCTTGGAACCTACTTAGCAGAGCCACCTGTTCCGATTTAAAGTCATCCTCTTGAATATGTTTCACCCTATTGGCATTCTATGTAAACAGTTAAAGAAAATGGGGCCGCCATTCGATGTAATCACATTGAAATTACTTCTAACATAACCACCCAAGGAATTTGATAGACTAATTCTGTGAGCTACTACCCAAAGATAGATAGGTTAGAAGACTTGCGAATAACGGATGCCTGCCACAATCCAATACAGTACTTCAGTAACTTCGACTCTGTTCAAACGATCTGCTGTTATATCCTATGTTACTATAACCTGCAGTTACATTCTCTGTTCCTAAAACGTAGGGTTACCAGGGTTTAAGTTAGTGAGTGAAATTCATTAACAGGTAGGTTACTACTGAAACCTACTTTAACATGACCTGCGAACACGAACCAGAAACGCAACCCATGGACCATCATTTTACAAAAGACCGCAGTTACCACCATCATCTCAGCTCGCAATTCCACTTAAAAGTCTACCATATGCTAACCCCCAATTAATGGGTCAAAATGTAAGTCTAAAATTTCATTGCAGCCGCCATGAGAACTAATGCCTAAGAGAGATTACTTCAAAAGCATAATCAAATTACTACTACTTAGCGAGATCCCATAAATCTGTCGATCAGGAATATAAAATTGAAGTTACCAGGCAAATCCCAGGGCTCGTTTCTGTAAAGGTCGACCTCGCTAATAACCTCGATCTCTGCTTCTTTAAGGCCATGATTGAGTTTGCCCTTGAGATAGCAGGAGATAAGTTCTTCGTCAGTGGGATGGAACCTGAAACCTGGGGGTAACGCTAATGTTCCCATGGGCAAAGAAGGGGGGTCGATTCCCCTCTACCACCTCTTAAGCCTAAGAGGCGAAACTAAATTCCACTCACCCGTCTCCCTTCTCCCTTTTTTTTCGTTCTTGATAATTTATATCTGCCGTCTTTCTGTGCTGGTGGCTGAAAATGTCTGCGCCCACCTATTATTTGTATGTCTCTCCGCCAAGCCCAACCGACATACTGTGTAGGCCGTCCATATTTGCAGAATAAAAACCCAAAGAAAATTGGGCCAGATATTTTGCGCACACGTGTCGCTCTTCAGTGATTACTGGGAACAGTAACAGGGTTCGTATTTTGGTTGGATAGATCGATCACTGTCGTCGCTCTCCCGTCAAATAACGGACACCTAATGCGTCCATATTTGGAGAATAAAGTCCAATGAAAGTTGGCCACATATTTTGTGCACACGTGTCGCCCTTCACTGGTTACCGGTAACAGTTTGGGCTCGTCGCGCAACTCGCTCTGCCATCGAACCCAAGCTTCCGTAAGTAGACCCTTTTTCACCTTTCACAATATCGTGAGATACGGAAATGGAGTTGTTTAACCCGCAAAGGAATTGATTGGATGGTTAAAAGTGGTCGGAATTTGGTAAAAAAATTTCAAAAAATTTTGTCGAAGCAGTGTTTGAATCGTGTTTTTATGGTGGAAATAGATTCAGCACCATCAAAAACGTCTAAGACACCTAAAATTTTGAAGTTTAACAATTATAACTTGGATTTACGAAAATTCTTGCTAGATTTTCTCTAAATATCACTGAAATTTTCATAACTTTCCGAGCAACTCCTCTACCTCGTTAGACTAGGCGACGAAGATTTCAGTGCTTTTCTATCCCTTATCTAACTAAATTTCTGGGGGACTTTGTTTTTCCGCATTTTAGCAAGAGGAGACATTGTAATTTTCGAGCTTTATTATTAGCAAAGTTTAACTCTAAGAGTATCAAAGATAATTGATCATGTGATTTCCTATTAGTAAGGTGCTTTAATAGTAAAAATTGACTAATTGAGCTAACCTTTAGAGCTTGTTATTTTTATTTTTATTTTATTTTGACCAAGTTAAAATTGTTTATATTTTTTTACATAACGTTACAGCATCTCTACCATACTGGATTTCACAGTGTTTCAATTGACCGTGTACTTCTTATTAGCAAGGTGTTTTAAAAGTAAAATTTGACCAATTGAGTTAACCTTAGAGCTTATTTTTTTTTATTTTTATTTTTATTTGATTTTAACCAAATTAAAATGTTTATATTTTTTTACATAACTTTAAAGCGTCTCTACCATACTGGATTTGAGAATCTTTTAGGCAATTAATTTCTTTTTTTATTATTGATAATTATCAAAATAAATTATAATTTAGTTAATTTATATGATTTCTTAAATTTTAGCAATTTAGAAATATATGACCAAATAAGTGTTTTTCGAACTTATTATGGATTAATGCCTATTAACATTTGCTAACCATTTAAATTATATAATAACACTAATTTTGATCAAATATAAAAAATTTTAATAAATATAAACTTGAAATATAAAATTTTCAATGAATATAAATCTAAAATAATAAACAAATGGTGATTTTGAAATTTTGTAAATTGAAATTTCAATAATTTTTTATTAAAAATATTTTACAGAATAGAAAATTATTTAAATATTTTATTTAAACTATTTTTCATGAGAATAGAAATTTAATAAATATTTATAACTCCATTTAATATAATATCAAAAAAATTATAAAATTTATTAAATTAATTTAACATAATAATTAACACAATATTTGAATTGTTGAAATTTTGTAAATTGAATTTTCAATAATTTTTTATTAAAAATATTTTACAAAATAGAAAATTATTTAAATATTTTATTTAAACTATTTTTCATGAGAATAGAAATTTAATAAATATTTATAACTCCATTTAATATAATATCAAAAAAATTTATAAAATTTAATAAATTAATTTAACATAATAATTAACACAATATTTGAATTGTTGAATTGAGGCTTCTGTGATCCATATCAAGTTTTTATGAGAAAAATTTTCAGCATAAA